>CAVNZK010000053.1:1367704-2735408 GCA_963693345.1 Pieris melete | reverse complement strand
TAACCGCCAAGTCAAAAGAAAAGCTACCACCTTACATATAAATGTTGAAAATCCAATTAAGCCCACACGACCGTTACAATACTTTTAGTACTTAGCATTAGTCTGAAACTTATTTACGGTGAACATAAAGCGTGCGGGCGTTAGCAGTTTATTCGCTACGAGATTTATAAACACCGTACTAATTGGAAGTCGTACGGCGCTATTTGAATTCGTATTAAGAGAACTTAATAAAGCGGTAGGCTCGGTATTCTTCAAGTTTAATGAAAATTTCTTGTTCTTTATTTAAATTAAATTTACTTTTTGTTTAAAGATAATAGGCGTACTCGGTATTCTTAGAATGATTAATCTTTTAAGGGATTTATTTCTGTTCCATATTTAAATTCATTTAATGCGTTTTACAGTTTTTATCTGTGAGAAATCCATAGACAGCAGTATTCTTTTATTTATTTATTTTTTAACATTATTAATTTAACTAGAATTTAATCGAGTTATATAATTTTGACTATGCATCAAGTATTTATGTTAACTTCATGTTTAGTCGCAATCGAATGTTGTAAACCGTACAAATGTCGCTTTCGTTAAGGGTTCCAACTAACTCGGAAAATGCTTTAATAATGCCCTCTTAAAATATTTGTATGTGTAAGATAGAAGAAAATGTCTAAATAAATCTGTGTTTTCTGCAAGCAATTTCTTTTAAAGCTTTCATACCCTATTTTCTTAAGAAATATTCCAATATAAAGGGAAGCCGTGTCCCTCACTCTGTCTTCATTGAAGTGATAAACATCGTATATTATTCTTTGGACTCAAATATTTTGCCCAAAACCCTTTGAACGCCCTTATCCCATTGTTACTCGAGTGACATATTTACGTTATTATTTTCTTTTGCGAATCCTGCACGTGTTTTATTATTCTTATATTAAACTAGTGGACCCCACAGACGTTGTCCTGCATGATATTTCAACCGATTAAGATATTAAACAAAGTATGAAAGTACCGACTGCACCGCCATCTGTCGGGCTGATTTGTGAATCTAAACCATTCCCAGATCCCCTTGAAGACACACAAAAAATTTCATCAAAATTGGTCCAGTCGTTTAGGAGGAGTTCAGTCACATACACACGCACACAAGAAATATATATATCAAGATTTGGGCAGGGTAATTGGTCAGGGTTATTTAACCACGAAGGCATCTTTGATTTAATCGTTAAGTTATTAAAACATTAAAAATTTAATTAAATACGGACACCAGCCTTGCGATTCTGTAACTCACTTTTCGACATACATATTTCTAGCAAGCAGACTCTTCTCATTTCATTGTTTGACACTCCGCTAATGAGGAAACTTTCTATTGTCATCACAAACGCATTTCAAGATGTCCGCATTACTAGTGCTGCGCCAATGTCGATAAGTTGCGATCGCGTATCGCCTGACAACGCGGAACCGTCGGAAGCTTTGGTATTATCGATGCGCTGTAGATTATGAAATGAAATTGCGTCATGCGTAAACTTATTTTAGATTGTTGATTGTAATCTAGATTTTATTTAAAACGATTGCGCTGTAATTGATTGTAATAATATGTGGCGTTAAAATTAAGTATTCTTTTAGTTTAGTTTAACTACTATCAATACTAAAATTAACCAAACTTATAATACTAGCACAAGAAGCCAAAAGAAGATAAATATTATATAGAACTGTATTTAATGTACTGTTCTTCGTGCGATACTTTTCCAACAGGTAACATGTTGGATTTAGATAATCGAGGTCTCACACTACATCAAAGTGGCTCTATCACAAGCTCATAAATATTAACTATAGTATTTTAATTGTAGTTTGTAACTCTCTGTTCAAAGTTTATAATATTGTGTTTATAAACACTGTAGTCTAGCCGTGATCTACTTTTGTTTGACATCTCATAGTGCATTAACGAGCAAACTTTCTATTGTCATCGCCATTGCATTGGAAGTCAGTTGGGTTGAGATTTTATCGATAAAGCGATTTCTTATCACTGGCTGAGACATCGGGATTGATATCTATTTACAGTCAACGTGTAATATCAGTTTATGACTATATTACTGTCATTGTTAGTACAAGTTGGTTTTTAATTTTAATTGTTTAATAGATTGTTAATATGTTAATTTTTACAATATTAATTTAGCGTTATCCATTCGTTCTTTTTAATATTTATACTAAAGTAGGTGTTTTCATAACTGTTATAATGAATCAGCGAATAAATAAGATTACCTGAAAGAGACCACCAATACGGCTGCCTTCTTAAGTATTTAAGTTTCCCGCTGTTATTATATAGTAAAGTATTAAATAAACAATTTAATATATTAATTTAATTCTTATAACCAGATTTACCTAAGTCGACTCCGGATAGTTATGTTCTGATAATTAATTCCAATGAATAAAGTCTAAATGTTAGAACCGAATTCTATTTCAACTAAATTCTACATAACACAAATTGAGCTAATTCGAAGTTTAGGAGAATGGTTAGCATTCCCACTGAAACCGATTCGGGACCTTCGATTGCGTAAGTCGAAAGTGTAACAAGGTTAACTATGAGTTAATAGTCGCTATGCAGCGAATATCGATCATTCGTTGACGCTGATTTATCGATATCGATGTTTTGACGTGTGTCACTACTAATCTTTTTTTGAATGACATTATTAACTGTTTGTTTAGCATGCAATTAGAACATGTTTTCTTCAGTGAATAAATTTTATAAGTGAATCGTTTTTATGTTACAGTTTAAGACATGCTAAACGTAATAATAACAAAAAAACATGGTAACATGCATTTCTAAACGTATTGTGCGTTTAAACCTCGCCGTCGCATTTTATCAAACCATCAACGAGACGTCTTTCCTTGAAATAAATAATTTACATTTATATTTTAGAAGTTATACTTCTTTAGGCGCGTTATGAAAAATTGATGAGAGTGAAATTTTTGGATGCGCGCGCACTGTGACACAAAATTAACAGAATGAAGTTATCCACGGAAGATGCTACGGCATTGGACATAATTTAAAAACAAAATTCAAATAATAATAGAATTTTAGTTACACTTAATGTAAGAGAATAATAATAAATATTTATTTATTTAATTTTTCAAATGTAAACTGAACTTTATTGACTATAATGACTCCTTTTCCAGTCTTTGATTATTTAATTGTAATTAATTATTTGCTTGCAATCAAAAACTATTTTTAATAATGCCAAAGAAGTATAACTTCTTACGCGCGTACTAAAGTACACGCACCTTTTTTTTCATATTATTTGATATTATCATTTAAGAACCAAAATTCTATGACGTGTAGTTATCAGAAGTCTGAGAAAGGATAATTGTAATGAGCTCCGTAAAATAAAATATGAAAGCTCGGTTTGTAAGCCTGCATGTAACGACAAAATAATTATAGTTACGTATAGACTCTTATTAGTGTTGACCAAGACTTCAACGTGCGACTCTCTTCCCTGAGGTCGTAGGTTCGAGCCCCGGCAGTGCATCTATATACTGTCATATTTACTGCTCGCAATTCTTATCTTTCGTACGGTGAAGGAATACATCGTGAGGAAACCGACAGGGCCAATTACAGCCACAGCACACACGAATTACACACTTGAAACGAACTGAATGGGAAAAGAGATTTTTTTTTATTGTTTTTGATATCTCTCATTTTATTTTTTCTTTGATTATTGTAGCAGGTGAAGCGAATGATAACGAATCGGAGGCCCAGACCTAAAAGTCAGGCCGCACACATACATACAATAAGGATTACAGCGTACACACTCATGCATTAATAACACAGTACAAAAACTGTACACGTCCTGACCTTTAATCAGTACAAATCCTTAACATACCGTCCAATTAACAGATAAGGACTTTCAGCCATCACGACAATGTGTTGTAGATAAAGCTATACATTTTCCCGCTTAATCCTCAAACCTGTTCCTACATAACAACCGTCAACATACTTTCATATAACACTATCTCGGATCTAGCTCCCGTCAGGAGTACGGTGGCCATTATGGGGCAGTTTATGATAAATATAATTGATTTGTAATATTTATTGAATTTATTGACAAATATCAATTAAAAAATGACAAATTTCAATTATATATCTTTAATGTTGTTTATTAAAATTTTAAATAAGGAATAAGTTATAAGTAAGATAAATATCAGTAGATTCAAATAGATTTTTATTTTAATTGATGAATACAAATGATTTGTTACATAATAATTATTATTAAATAATTATACCCAATAATAAATAAAGTTGGGTTAAATGGGTATAAATCCTTTAATAAGTTAGACTAGCTTCTACCGTATTACGTAAATATATGTAATAATATTTCACCTATACTTATAGTCAATGTTTATTCCCTAATAAAAGATTTAACTTCGTGTTGGTGTAAAGCGCTATTGGGTATTTAATATTGGTATGTATGGTCACCCTACTTCCTTTATCTATCTTTCTGGCGAGTTAATCGCCAGCACAATCTTATCTGAACATCGTTAGTGGTAAAAGTGATGGTAATCGCACGTGTGTTGATTTGTGAGCTCCACTGAGCTTTCCTCCAAGCATTTCTAGCCTTGCTGGTTTTGGTTCCGCCTAAAGGGTAAACTATCTATAAAGCGAGACTGGGTATCAAGTGTTTTTTTTCTCTATCGAAATATGTAAAATATAAAGCTTGATTAAGCATATATATCAAACTTTTCAGATTAAGGTCCTTTATCATACTTATAAATAATTATCGAACACAAAAAAATAAACGGTTAAGAAATTAATTTATTTTTAAATTATGTTATTTCTACTAAAGTTCGGTCAAATGATATAGGATCTACGAGATCATTTATTTGATTATGAGAGAAAAGTTTATACGAAGTGAAATCTAAGATTAAACAATTATAAAGTTGGCAGATCACGAAGATCCCAAGGTGGGCTGAATTTTAATTAACTTTGAACCAGACAATGGCCCAACTAGCGAAGATAATTGGCCGCGCAACGATCGTGTAATTGCACGTCACATAATAATATTAGCTTTATTTTCCTCACTAGGCGATGCTCACTAAAGGTAACAATTTCTTTAGTCTCTCAATCCAATTCATAAATAGAGGTTATATATATAAAAAGTTAGTGTTTCAGCTTAAAAAAAACGTGTGTGTACTTATGTCCACGCGTTAGAAGTTATACTTCTTTGGCGTAACAAGATAAAAATTTGTAGAAAAACGACACTAACAATACAACAACTAAAATGTTGAATATAGCTAACTCCAGGGTGTCGGTTTTTTGCGACAGTGTGCGCGCATCGTAAAAATTTACTCTCATCATTTTTCCCTAAGGCGCCAAAAGAAGTATAACTTCAAAAACATTCATTTAAAAAATCTTTCAATATAGTTTTAATTGTGTTATTACAACTTTACATAAGAAATAAGTTATAAGTATGCAAGAAAGATATCAGTAGATTCAAGTCTATTATACTTTAAAACTAATCATAACAATCAAGCGCGAAATAATATACTGAAAGATTTTTGAAAAGATTTTTGATCAGAGAAAAGCTGGAAGTACTTGACTTGATATATTGCGTACAGCTAATCCGCCAAAGCATATCTTGAATCCAAAATGTTTCAAAACAAACGTTTGTTTTAAAGATTCGAATGGATTTCAAAGATTCGTTGACTTTTCAATAATATTTGTATCAATGTTTTGTTTTATACGTAGCTTGGAGATTGTATTCACCCTCTAATAAGCTTAGCTTTCACACGTTGCGGCAGTCATAAAAACAAAAGATACAATCTTTGCGCGCGGAAATACCTATCTAAAATCTCACCGTAGCTATCTGATGCTAAGATCGGAATCTTGAATGTGTCAATATTATAGAAATTGTTTAGAAATGGTAGAATACGCAACCTATTTTGCTGAATTTTAAAATATAATTGTTGTTTATATAATAAAATTGCATAATGCATATATCACATGTAAAACGTAGATAGACGCAAATTTTAATCGGAATCAATCAATGGACTATGAACAAAAATTAGTGAAGCGAACGATATGTCGATAGTGAGCGGCAAATCGAGTGTAAATTCAATTATGCTCCCGGCTATATTTTCACTTTTGAGTGTGTCTTAAATTGATTAATAGTTATTGATTAGTAGAAAAAGTAGTTACATACATTCATTTGAATAATTATAATCCTTGCTTCATTGCAATCGCTTTGAGTTTCTAGTTATAAGTTTTTGAAATAAAAAACAAAAATCTCTGGTTTGCAAAGCACTCCAGATTAGCGATAGTCGGCTTTGCGTATTTAATATCGTAACGATATTTCCCCATTTTGTTTCACCATTTACTATCACACGTCAACGTCCAACAAAGCGATCCTTAGTGAAATATAACTAGCTCTTAGCATGCGCTTGATTGAGCCGAGAGAGCCCAATCGACACTAGTTAGCTGTCAGGAGTGACGCAAACCGTTCTGCGACACGCAATTTCACCCTGATTGTGGGAACGTTTGTATTGCCCTCTTCCGTTAAAATAGTGAATTAAGTGCAATGGAACACGACACGATAAATATCCCTTTGAAGGGATATAGGAAAGGATGTTGTGAAATAATTGTTGGTTTTCGACGCACTGTTCTGTTGAAAGCTATTTTATAGGTTCCTAAGAAAAGAGTTTACTGGCTATAATAATATCTTTGGGAATCTGCATCTTGGAATAATATTCTTGAATTAGCAATAAGTATGAAAAAATAATGAAAATACTAATGTTACATATTAAAATAAAGATTTTTATTAATTGACAAAAACTTTTTGCAAAACTTCTAACCAGAAACTTAAAAATTTAAACGATTATATATCCCTATGAAGAAGGCTAATACCCATATTGAACCAAATTTCTCGGGGAATTCAAACTTATTTAGTAAATCAAAAACAATACTAACTATACATAAATAAAACTAAAGTATACGAACGTTACAGTATGATATATCAAATTTAATTGAATTTAAAAAAATATAACAACCCTACGTAGCGCCACCAAAACTAATTTATATCAAGACTGTAAGAAAATTATAATAATATCATTACCTACAAAGATTGTGTGTTAAAGACGACAAAAACCTCATCATTACCATCGCACAGATTCCGAGGAGTGCAATTTGTCAATCACATCAACCTGAATGCCAGACTAACCTTATGGCAATTATTATAAATCCAAGTAATCACGTCGACTTATTTACTGATCAATTAGAACTTTATATATATTGCACTCATTTATGCTATTTCTCGCGACGTTACTATACATTCACAATAAAGATTAAAACCTTTTTTCCTTACCTTAAATAACCGGCAACTCACTCAGCCTATCACTTAACATTATGTAGCTTCCTGCCGATTGGCCCCTGTTCTATGAATAATAAAAGTGGAAGTGCATGTGCAGGTTAAGAACCAAGCAGATTTGCAATATCTTAATATTTGAGATGATAGATGTTTGAAACTGAAAATTATAGTATTGACATATTTTTAACGAAAGCATCGTGAACTGCTAGAGTCCTCAAATTTGGCGATTTCCTTTGCTTTGAATAATCAAACAGTAATTCATGTTTTACATTGGGTTAACTTAAGTACTTATTATATCTAGTCTTAGTGGAAATGAAGTTAATATTTATACCTGGCAACAATACTAAAGGTCTTTATGTTAGCAACATTTTCTATTTTAGTTAGTTTCGGAGTTAATATTCCATACATTTTCACTTCATTACAACCTAAATGGTATAAAGTCGACAGACGTTTCAATGGTACGATCCATTATACATTTGAATGAATAACATTCACACATAAATTTCGTATTGGAAATTAGCTCTGGACACCGTTATATGCAAAGGAGCTTGACAGATTGCTTTATCGATATATCTTTTGACATCTCTATTGGATATTTGAGTATGGGCACGGACATAATATTTTTATGTCGCAGACGGCAAGACTTAAGACATCCTTGAATGTTTTATATCTTCTGTAAAAAGTGGGTCCGTAAATGAAGGTACTAAATGTAATATTACATTACAAGCATACTTGTGTCTGCTGAACTAAAAGTACTTTTGGCGTCACACGTGGAATTATTTCATTCATGTATGTGTCATAAATAAGACTTTATTTAAAAATATGCAATAGACTGTATTGCCTTATTACAGTATCAATATTGTATACAAAATAAACCTTAAAAAAATAAAAGTCTATTGTATTGTAAATTGTGCAAATCCCTTAATTATTTTACTTAAACGCATTCAAAAAAAACGCTCAGCTAATTTTCCCAAAATGTCTAATCAAATATTTTAAGTAAAAAAGTATTAATAAACCTCTTTGAAAGAATAAAAACAAAAGGGAATTAGATGGAGCACAATTAATTTCGCAGTCAAACAAAAGCTCAACAATTAAGAGAGGTCATTGACTTGCTAATTTCAATTTCACTATCAATTGAAATGTAGAGGAAACATAGAATTAGGAAGTGATATGTGGGCCTTATAATTAAACTTAATTGATGTTTATTGCGAGTTATTGTGCGCATGCGTTGAATTAAAAAGGGTAAAATTTATGATGAGATTATGATCTGGTAGATACTAGTCTATGAATATGTTATATACCTATACTTTTCTAAATAGCTGTGTTGACCTAGTGGATTCAACCTGCGACTCTGGTCTGGGGTCGTAGGTTCGATCCCCGGCTGTGATAGGTCTGTCTAAGTGCGCATTAATCACTCGCTGTTACGGTGAAGGAAAACATCGCAAAGAACCCGGATCTGAAACCTAAAACGTTTGACCTTACAAATTATTGAAGTTATACTTCTTTAGGCGCGTTATGAAAAATTGATGAGAGTGAAATTTTACGGTCGCGCGCACCGTGACACAAAATTAACAGAATGAAGTTGCCCATGGAAGATGCTACGGCATTGGACATAATTTAAAAACAACATTCGAATAATAATAAAATTTATGTGACACTTAATGTAAGAGAATAATAATAAATATTTATTTATTAAATTTTTCAAATGTAAACTGAACTTTATTGACTATAATGACTCCTTTTCCAGTCTTTGATTATTTAATTGTTACTAATGCAATCAAAAACTATTTTTAATAATGCCAAAGAAGTATAACTTCTTACACGCGTACATAAGTACACGCACCCTTTTTTTTTACATTTACCCTAACCAATTTGTGATTTGAAATTACCAACCAAACGACTGTAAGAAAATAAATAAAAAGACGACTATGTAAATTGTATGTGAAGAACGCTCTTAGGGAATTTGTAGTACATCATCCACTTATTATTATACATAAGTATGTATATGCAAGTTAGTGTTTACCCAACCCCCGTAGCTTCGTCGTTCACGCATATTACCCTATGGTTAGCCCAGATGTCTCAAGTTGGATTCACGGAAACAATAAGTAAAACATAACCTATTTGCCTTAATCGATCAATGTGAAACACTTGTCTTTCAAGCACAAATACTACTGGAAAGACAAGAAGTGGATGGCTTCCAACTAAAATGACACGTGTCGAGACTTTAAATTGAAAACGGCCTTTTCGATTGATTTATAATATCGGTTGAATAAAAGTACTCACGAAATTTCAATTCAATTTCACTGATTTACAATTCAAAACACCTTTCAACATAACCTTTATAACATTCATGGGAATTATAATCTTTCTATACAAATTTGTAAGCTTTCAGATCCGTTCGATTTTATAATGAGGTACCGATTTTTTGTATGAAATAGGAAGACGTTAAGGTAGATCGCAGTTTTGTTCTAATTCTATATTAGTCTCAATTCTATATTAAATGATCATAATTTTGTAACTAAACTTTTTAATAATAACCATACAATCTTTAAACCGCTAGAAAAGTATGGCTTAAGTTAATAATAGTAATCGCGTTAACATCCACTAAAGATATATATATATAATATCTAATATATAAAATTCTCGTGTCGCGGTGTTTGTGGTTAAACTCCTCCGAAGTGGCTTGACCGATTCTCATGAAATTTTGTGTGCATATTGGGTATAACTGAGAATCGGACAACATCTATTTTTTATCCCCCTAAAGGGAAGTCCACCCCTAATGTTTTTTTTTTAAATTTTTTTAAATGTTTAGATAAAAAAATATTTTGAATTTTTAATAATACAACCCCTAATTTTAACCCCTCTACGATCAACCCCTATATTTTTTATAAATGATACACATGGCAAAAAGACGTTTGCCAGGTCAGGTAGTATATTATATAAACATCGAAGTTATTAACTATACCTCCGTACTATGATAGAAATGTATTTGAAGTTATATAAAACGATAAAGGTTTGACCAGTTTTATTACATTGTAACAGTCGTGAATTAAACAAAAGTATATTACCACGATACGTGGCTCACAATGCAGGAGTTAAGATAAAATTAGATAAATATAAGATATTACTTGCTCCGTGTAGTGAACTTAGTGATGTGCCACAACTTTATTTAATGCTTTATATTTATAACATGCAATTACACGCTTTTTATTTTGAATAGTAATATTCTTTTGTAATTTGAAGTATCTTTGGATTATGTTCTATTTTTAAATATCAAGTCAGAGTAGTTCAGGTCAGTAATGAGAGAGGATTATTTGAATACATAGAAATATGTGCACTTTTTATTTTTATTAATATTTTTTTTTTCATGTATCCTTTATTAGTTACTTATTTTAACAACTATATGTTATACATGTATTTTTGCATTTCTGGCCTACCTTATGTAATTTAATACATTTTTTTCTTTTCTCACAGTGGATGCCTGGAAGAGATCGCTCAAAAGCGATAAGGCCGCCAGCTGCTCTCCTTTTTATTTAATTATGTCAATTTTACTATATTTATGAACATGCAACGAAGTGTTAATAAATAAATAAATATTCATAATGA
Organism: Pieris melete; assembly: GCA_963693345.1. Classification (NCBI taxonomy): domain Eukaryota; kingdom Metazoa; phylum Arthropoda; class Insecta; order Lepidoptera; family Pieridae; genus Pieris; species Pieris melete. The sequence goes on along the minus strand of CAVNZK010000053.1, from coordinate 2,724,465 downwards.
ATGATTACTTATAGATAAGATAACACATTTAAATTTATAAAATTATATTTATTACAAATAACATTTTTGTTTTAACGGATACCATATTCAAATCAATTATAATCTTCAGTTTCATAGTCATAATCGTATTATTCAATTTAATTACCGTTTATTGACGAAAGTATCGATAACCCATTACATCACTTCACCCCTCGAAGCACAGTGGGAACGTGCGGGCCTATAAATAAAATAGTCGGAGTTACGATAAAATTATGATATAATTATTGCACTAGTCTCCACTTTATACGCCGCCAGATCGCGAAACTGGCCCTTAATTGAGCCCACACACTAATAGAATATATTCGCCAGTCTGCCTTAGTCTTTTAGAGGGAAGGAAACAAAAGACTGATGCATCATATCTATAGGTAGTTTCAGTAATAAGAAATGTTAAATAAATTTCTACCAATCACTTTAAATTTGTTCCTTATTCATACTATATTTTAAGGTGACCCTTTAAATACTGAATTTTTCTGTGTTTCTTTGAATTTAATACAAAATATACTTTATTATTTATACAAGACCAATTATTAATAGTAATTAATAAATCTTTTTACACCTTACTTATTAATAGTAATTAATAAGTAAGGTGTAAAAAGAAACATTATTAATTATAAATCTTAATATATATAAATTACGTGTCACGTTGTTTGTCCGCAATAGACTCCTAAACTACCGAACCGATATCAATCAAATTTGCACACCGTGTGTAGTTTGATCCATACAGCGAGGAAATTCTGTCAGCGTTAAAGGTACACTGCCACAGGGACCAAACTTTTAAAAGTTGTTTTAATATTCATTTTATTAATTTTTAATTATTTTAATTCTTACTATGTAGGTTAAGAAAATTGTTATGTTTAATAATAAAGTATACCTGAATACCTAAAACATTTAAAAAAACAAAAATCAGTGGCGCTACAACCACTTTAGGTCTTGGCCTCAGATTTCTGAATCTGTTTCATGATCATTTTTAAATATAATAGGCAAGTAGGTCGCACGCCGTCGACTTTTTGGGTCTAAGACATGTCGGTTTCCTCACGATGTTTTCCTTCACCGTTCGAGCAAATGTCCATTGATGCACAGCCGGGGATCGAACCTACGACCTCATGAGAGTCGCACGCTGAAGCCACTAGGCCAACACTACTCTAAAACATTTTTTTATTTTGATTATTCAGATTGTTTAGATCATTTATCGTTATGTATTTACGTAGATGATTGAATATGCACTTTAAGCTATTTAAAAATTCTACTTAGCATATTAGGCTTAATGTATTTATTCTTCTTCTTTTGGTGCCTGTCCTGGAGGTTGGCCGTCAGTCTCGTGGAGCGTGTCTTGTCCTGCAACAACAGCAACTCTTTCGCAGTCATGCTATTATATATTTAATATAAGACCGAATCAATGAATTTACGATGAATAATATAAATATTTGAGCTCACTGGTTTTAGAACGAAAAGCTAAAGTAATTCCAATTATTCCAATCAAGTGCGGATGGGATTCCTTTTATTGCCTTAATTGAAAAGTTATCTGCGGTATCTGGCTTTTAAACAAGCACATTGCTCTCTAATCAAGCCTAGGTTTGATGAAATTCCTTTAATCAATTATTTTGTCTTCGGAATTAGAGAACCCTATTTAACAGACTTGAAAAATTTAAAGAAATCAAGACAATTTTTCTGATTATTATCTAGTTTAGTAAAACTTTGTGATGAACCTCATAGAAAAAAGGGTGTTTGATTATTTGGTTTGATCACTGTCTGGCATGATATGACTATTCAGTAAGGTTTTATTAATATCTAGTATTAATCCTGTAATACAAACAATTACGAGTACAATGAAAAGTCTTCAAGTGCTCGCGTAATAGCGATAAGAATGTTCTTTGTAGTCATGTCTTGTGATTTTTGAGGTAAAATGAAAAAAGCTTACCAATAATTTTTAAGGGTATTTTTTATAAATCATGTTGTACGTTGTAAAACTTATATAAAATATTTATATTACGAGATATGTGTGTAGTACTCTTAATCAATTTCGCCTTGAAGAGTTGAAAGCTGAAGCGGCGTGGGATCAGCGGTTACGCATCCAATCAACTGTATAGTAAATAAATAGAAATTGAACTTTCCACATCGATATAAAATTGCTAATTGATTTCTACTTTTACAGAAATTCGATACTACAGTTTGAATGCAACTGATTATTATATTACGCGCGACCTTGACTGTGGAACAATAGGATAAACAAAAAAAATTACGTTGATTTGGACAAGTATACCGAGACTGGGGAAGGTAACATTACGAATATACTCGTACATTGAATTTAAAAGAAAAACCAAATGATCGTAAGTTAGTAAACGGTTTATGAAAATTACGATTAAGAAAATTCAATTACAAAATGATTCTTAATTTAAATGTAAACGAGACGTTATTATGTATTATTTAAGTATCCATACTAACACTTAAATTTTCGTGAAAGGGTACCCTTAACCACAAAGCGTCCTGTATACCGTTTAGCGAAGCTTAATAATAGAAGAAATGTTTAAAACAGTTACCCCATCATCATAGCTTTACTGTTTCAGAAAGCATAATTTTGTAAAATCAACAACGTGTTGAGAAATTCATATTTACAATATTATACGCGCTATTCACAAGTTTAGCATATATGACGTGAATAGTTGAATATTTAATTATATATTAATTAATAATTTACTATGATATCTAACTGAAGGAAACATTGTGTCTAAGCTGGTATCTTTTACCCATCACACACAATAAATTAATAGTGATGATACTGGCAAGTCATTTAGAAACCAGATGCGCGCCTTACGGGGAATTAGCCAGCTAATAAAATTGCAATCGCCGCCAACGGATGTCGCTATAAAAAGATATGATACACGTGCTTTGCATTTACTTAAGGAAACATGAAATCCTTCCTCCAATGCTCCTGAAAATGAATATTGAGTTATGAAATAGAAAACAGAGGCGCTACAACCTTTAAGGTTTGGGCCTCAGATCCTCACCTCATTCTATATGTGTTTCTGATCAATTTTTTTTCTAATAGACAACTAGATCACCTGACCACTGACTGAAGTTTTATAGCATACTAGTTTCATTTCCCGGGTTCGATCCCCGGCTGAGACAAACAACGATGTGATGAGCATTTGGTGTTCGGTTTAGGTCTTGGGTGTTTAAATATGTATTTATATGTGTTAGGTCTATCTATCTATGTATAGTATGTATGTATATCCGTTGCCTAGTACCCATAACACAAGCTTAGCATAGGACTAGGTCAATTGGTGTGAAATGTCCAATCATAAAAAAAATAAAAATATCATAAGTAGTAATAAGGGCCTTATTCATAAATAATATAAGCGTCAATTAGAGAATGAATGTTTAGTCAGGTCATGTCAATGTGGCATGAGAGTAATAAGCATAAAGCTTTCAAACGCTTTTAAGCCTTAAGGTACCCCTTATCCCTTAAGTCTAAGAATATTTAATAAAATCTATTTGAAATTTTAAATAGTTATGCAATATGCAAAGCGATTCATTAAAATCGCTATCTACTCTGGGTAATCTGTCATTTCATATACATATAGATTATTAAAGACACTAGTGAGTGGACTTTAATAATTTACCTTATACTATAAACTGTTTATGAGCTTTTGTAGGTTACATTAGAATTTAAAAAATATATCTGATAAATACAATAACCTACAACATTATTGTTAGAATATTAAATTATTTAAACTTTTATAATCATTTGTCCCTGCTTTTGCGTGTTTAGAGTTAACAAATCGTAAACATATTACAACCAAATAAGAAAGTATAATAGAAAGCAGATTATAATTAGCATAAGCTGTTCATAAAAATATAATATTAACCAGATAAATGTCAAATATAAATGTTTTTTATCGCAATAATTTTCCATGCTAACACGGGCTTACGACAGAATTAAGTGGTATTAATCAATTTGAGAAACAGCTGTATGAATTTTAAAATGGTAGCTATGCTAGATTTTCATAGATATGTCATTTGATACTTTATATAAATAAAAACAATTACAGAATTACTGGTTGTATTTTAAAAAGCTTTTGGAAATATGACGTCTTTTGCACGCAAATTAAACTGCACTTCCAATCTCGTTGTCTTAGTACATAGAAAACTCCATAAACAATGTATTAGAAGCATGACTCCCATATATCAAGTTCAGACGACCAAGGCATATTTGCAGTGTACCTAGGCGTACACTACGAAAACTAGTATATACTCGTACCTATAGTTAAGCACTTTGTGGTATAGTAATTTTATTCTAGAATATTTATTAGGTTTGTGACCTTAGTACGTACCATATCTACTACTACTACTAATTTTTGAATTTAAGTTACCTTTAGAGATTCTACATTTGCTCGAACGGTGAAGAAAAACATCGTGAGGAAACCGACATGTCTTAGACCCAAAAAGTCGACGGCGTGTGTCAGGCACTGGAGGCTGATCACCTACTTGCCTATTAGATTTAAAAATTATCATGAAATAGATTCAGAAATCTGAGACCAAGACCTAAAGAGGTTGTAGCGCCACTGATTTATTTTATTTACATTCAGAGAAATCATTCTACAAAATTCATTATTTAATACCGTAGATTACGTGTATCGTAAGATCATTGCTAATATAATTTACATAATGAACTCTAGTTATGCTGAATGAAAAACTAACAAGGTATACGAATTGCTCATCACTGTAACTGATCGTATGGATCGATACTCAAACGAATCGATCAAATTATCATTACGATTTTGGTCCAAGTGATAAGTATCTGGTATTTTTACTGAAACGAAAATGTTTGTTGAATTTTTTTTTCATTCTAAGCAAAACGATTGTTTGTCTATATATAACTAAGAACGCAAAGAAAATATTTAAGACTGTTATGTGATAAATGGTCTATTAAATATAGGGAATGTCAAATATGTACATTTTTTTTTTCAGGACGATCAGTTGAACTAGTGCGAAAAATTAATTTTGAAAACTTGGTACGGTATAAAATGACATTTTCCTACAAGGAAGTGGAGTGATCGGCACAGGGTTTAGGATCATAGGTTACATAAAGCACTATTCGGGATGACGTAAGAGAAAAAAAATTGGCAAAAAGTAAATATCTGTAACAACAGGAATGAAAAAACTGTCACATGATGTTCATTTTTTGGAATAAAAGGAAAATTTCCATAACTTCAAAAATACATGACTTAGTTTTTTTTTTTAATTTTTCTGATAACTGGTGTGGCATCGACTTGACGTCGACTTTTGGGACACCCTGTATAATACTGAACCAGTACTAAGCCGAGACTTGGAAACACTCGTAAAACGTCCATAGGATTTTGGAAAATCATACGGTTCCAAAATTCAAGCATTCGGTAGAAGATTTATTACTTATTTGGCTTCACTTTTATAAAACCGATCGCGAAAAAACTGTCCTATCGACTCCAAGTGTAAATGTTTCTGTGGTAAGTTCTAAGTAGTAGATTACAGTGAGAAGGCAATTATAACGTAGTTTCCTCTTTGCTCTCTGTATCTTGTTACTTATGTTGCTTTACTATGCTATGGTATGTTGTTTTATGTTGTTAAAATTATATTTTTGGTAGTCTGTTGGGTTCACCTAGGCCTTCCTATCGTAACACAGTAGTGGTTATATGACCAAGCATATAAAAAATATAAAAAGAAATCGTAGAGGAAAATAATGTGAAATAAAATATTATTTAACATTTTAAAAGATTTATTCATTTTAACCCTTTTCTTCATATCGCTGTGAGTTTATGTCTTTATTCTCATATTTAATCTTCTCACAATAGATCATATCCTAGTTTTACCAACTTCATATTTCCATGTACATATTTTTTGCATTACATTATACGTTGTTAATAAAAGGTTTCTCTTGTTTAAACAATAGATCTTCAATGTAAACGTCAAATGCCAATTTGAAGGTTGCAGGTTTAAATTTCGAAGAACTTTTGATCATTAAATAACTATTAGCATTAGTAAAAAATAACTAGATAACATTTTTAGGATGAAACAAAACTTAGAATTGCCTGCCTTTTTCGGGTCGGCTTAAATTAAACCTAAGTTTCAAAGGTCGCTTTAAAAATTAAAATTATTTGTCAGTACATTCTCGAAGAACTTCAACTGACATAAGAAAATCTGAAAAAGTTTTTTCTACAATAAAGTAGAAGCATTTAAAAAACTTCGCAAATTATTTTCATTAGTTCTATGACAACAATTTAAAAGAATGTCTTTCAAGCTATCGATTTACAGTTCATTGACCCATCCGTAATTAGGGCAAACAGACGCTCTATAAAGTCATGGCTCATTTAATCTCTGAGAAGTGTATTATAACAATAAGTTTGAAGTTTGTGTCTAACTCTTTATTTACCAACAGTTCATCGGCGTAAATAAAATAAATAAAAATAAATCTTCAAAATTAGGTCCTCAGATTTCTGAATCTGTTTCATGATCATTTTTAAATCTAATAGGAAAGTAGGTGATCAGCCTCCAGTGCCTGACACACGCCGTCGACTTTTTGGGTCTAAGACATGTCGGTTTCCTCACGATGTTTTCCTTCACCGTTCGAGCAAATGTTAAATGCGAACATAGAAAGAAAGTCCATTGGTGCACAGCCGGGGATCGAACCTACGACCTCAGATATGAGAGTCGCACGCTGAAGGCACTAGGCCAACACTGCTCTGCATCAGCGGCAATAGTTACAACAATTTCGTTTACAATCATGTGATTCTTAAAATAATTCCTTGTATTTCATACGAACAAGTAAAGAACTGTTATTTGGACTACAATATAGTAGGTTAGTTCCCATCCGGGAAGAATACCGTTTCTAAGTAAGCTAAATCTAATGAGATTCAGTACGTTCTGTAGCTAGCAATTTGCGTAGCTAGTAAACGCACTCCAGTGTGTAATTACCGGCGAACGAGTGGTCACGAACAATGGTGGTAATTGTCGTTTGTGCACCCAACCTTATAGTCACAGATTATTACAGATACGGCAAGTTGCTAGAATTTGATCAAAGCATCCATTGTTTACACGAATATTAAGATAAAAAATTATGCTGATTAAGTTGGCAGTAGAATATGATATAATTGGAGTCAAGGTAGATGCTTATGGTCGCAGTGTTTCTTTTAAAATTACGATAACCAATGGCTATCAGGAAAAGTCGTAACAATTTTTTTTTTTTTTGGACCACAAAAATTGACAATATCAAAAGCGGTGCCGTCCCTATAACATGTGGACACGACCAGCGAAATCAAGTAGATACAAAAACAGTGTTAAATACAAACAAACATAAAAATTAAAAATGCGAACTATAAAAGAATTAAACTATTTGAACCAAAAAAATAAATTATCGGTACTGTGTCCTTTTTCTACTCTTAGCTGAGGCCAGAGAACCATGAAAAATGTCAAAACGCTGTGCAATATCATTATTATTAATAATAATAATAATTGTTTTAACATCACAAAACAGAAACAAACTAAAAAATGGCAAAGGATGTAAATGGTCAGTCTTTCTGCTAAAAACAGTTTCATCCTGACTAACTAGACGTAAAAAACACAATATTCACATATATTAATGATACAAGAATTGGCGTACTCAGCGAAAACTTTTGTATATGTATAGCTAAGCACATCGTGGTATTGTGCTTTTATTATAGAATGTTCTTAAATATCCATTCAAAACATTGATAAAATTACGAAGTAATTGGTTTAAACAATTTTTGTGTAACGAATTGTGTTCTTCTATTAGACAATTACATAGTTGTTACCATGGTAACCATTCCTCTTATATGAAAATTGAATTCACATTTCATTATATTATAAAGTTCTAATTTCAACAGGTTATTGCTTTTTTATAATTATTTAGACATGTATATTTCACAGTTACTTATTTCCCTTACTTTCTGTGAAGTTAGGTCCCGTTACACACGTGTTCATCACTATTCCACAAGCGTCCCCAAGCCCTGAATGAGTTTGTTTTTTATTGTTTTGAGGCTATGGCCTATGTTTATTTATCTGCGCACGATCTGCCCTCGCCGCGCATACAAATCTTCGCGATTTCGATGCATACTTTATGATGTTTTCTTGTTACAGGTAAGACAAAGTGTTTATAGAAACATTCGCAAATATAGAGACTCTCGCACCAATATCTACGTAAGCTGATTATAATTTATACTCAAATTTATAAATATTAGATTTCGTAAGTATTTTTTTATATATGCAAAGGACAATAAAATGTTTTTGAAATATATTTAATTCAGATTTTAAAATTACAAAACGGGTTTCGGCTTTGACCGTACCGATTTTTTATTATTATTATAGGTTGTGCATATGTATATTTGTTATTATCAGAAAATGTTCTCTCTTACACGGAGAAACCTATGTATAATGATACCCAAAGCCTAAGTATAAGTAGTGGCTTAGTAATTGAACGATTTGCGTCGTTTTCTCAGTATACTGTTAGCATTTCGCCGCTTGAATTGACGGTGTGGTGCGGCCAGATGCCTCCGGGAAAATGAATTAAGCTATTACAAGTTAGTCTTAAATAGCTTTTTGTATATACTCTACCCCCTGACGGAATTATATTTATATGTAATTGAAAACACTTGTTTTCTTAAGTTTGTCATGTGACGATTACGTGGTAAAAATTTACTAATTAACTTTTGTTTGAAGCCCCCCAATGAATACTCGGTTTTTCAGATAATTTTTAAGGCTATTATCAGCTTTATATACCTGTGAACCTCAGTCACAGACGACGCCTGTTGGTCTGATACAGACTGATCGCTTGCGTTATATATGTCACTGTAAAATTGTAAACACCGTTAGATTGTAATCTATCTCGCGAGATTGTAAACTGTCGAAAGATTGTGCACCTCAACGAACTGCTTACAATTTAACGTATTACTATTCGGTAGATTATAATCTATTGAAGTGAAACCGTCAAATTGTGTAACGGCGATATATTAAAATCCAGCGGTTTACAATTTTACGTTAACATATATATTGATCGCTTGATTTATATTCTGTTTTAGCAGTACATCAATAAAACAAGCAAAATAATATACATTGTACTATTTTATATATCTTCAATACGCTTTATAATGTATGTATTGCCTGAAAAATGAAAGACAATCGACTTTGTTTTAGGTTTTTTTACACCCCCTGAACAGATACAGAGTAAATTTTATCATCACATTTTATATATGATTGTTTATTGGTATTACTACTCTTCACAAATAATTTCATATAATGTCTATTGCGCCGATCAATTGCCTGCAATTTGCCTATCAAGTACGATGAGCGGGCGCATGCATAACGCATGAAGTCGTGCTAGGAAACGGATGACACGCGCATGCGTGCTAACACAGCTTTCTATATTCTTCCTATATCCGATTACATGTGTGCTTTAAGTACCACCTAACTTTTCTTATCTACCATTATTGAATATGATTATTTTTAAAGTACTGTTGTAATGTGGGTGTATGTATTGTTAGTATGTTGTTATAATTTTCGTTGGTAAAGTGAGGATTTTATTTATTTCTTATGTTAAATTTGTTATGTGTGTAACGCTTGTACACTATATTAATAGATGTTGGTTCCTAATTGCTTAAAGCTTTGATGCCAGCAGTCTATGTCATTTACCAAGCTGCGAACATAACAAAAACTTAAAACTAGATGACTTGACTTGTCTAAATGTCCTATTACCACTTCGCTCCAAGTCATTCCGGCTCTCGTTGCCTCATCTGCAACTGTACAACGCCAGGTTTGCTTGGGACGGCCATGTTTCTATCAGGTTCCAATCAAGCGCCTGTTTGGGGAAATAATTCGAATCTTTTCGGAGTGTATGATGTAACCATTTCCACTTGCGTCGCTTGATCTGCTGGCTGATCAAGGTTTAGTGACTTAAAGTATTCAACTCTAAGAATATTTCTCATCGTAAATATATATGTGAAAATTTTACAAGCATCAAATTCAATTACTGCAGAAACAAAACATTGCAAAGAACAATTTGCATGTACTTATTCTAATTTATTAAATACGATTTTATAAAAGCCACGTATAGTCGATTATGTTTGTAGCTTATTTTAGTAATATGATTTTCAACTCATTAAGCTCGGGAGCACTTTATTTAAAAGCTTTTCTGTATTTAATAAAAACCGCATGCGATCCTTCGCTTATTTTGGGGATAAAGGCTCGTATTGTCTTATAAAAATTACACTAACTGATGAAAAGATGGAAAATAAAAATCAGAAATAATTGATTAGATGCTGCAACAAAAAATATTTCACACAAACTTAACTAAAGTTGTAAAGAAGTAATTAAATCTAAATTAAAATATTATTATTATAGCGCCACATACTCGTATGTGCAAGCTGCACAAAAACTGATCGTTTTTAGACTCCAACATTGATATGAATGTTACTTTGAATGGTTCTAAATTATAATAGGATATTAGAACACTAAAATTTAAATCTTGTACTAACCTTAAATTTAAGTTTTAAACAAAAATTCGCTTGTAAGTTAAAAGTGTTAAGTTTAAATAAATTATTAAATATAATGAAGCCGTAATCAAAAAGTGCGATAGACTTTAAATTTCTTAACATTTTATGTAATCAGGTAAACGCCTATTGTTATGTATTTCAAATACATTTAGAGTATGCGAATCATAGGGGCTGAATTGCTAAATTCATTTCTTTTTCGAAATAGCGATGATATGAAGCGATAATTGCGTTATTCAAAGACAATATTATCAATAACATAATAAATTACCAAAGCATTTTCAATAAAAGCTATTACGTGCGAATTACACGTCCTATGATACAATAATAACGTGCTAAATACATTTCCCACGCAAATTATTACGAAAACATTATTTCCATTGAGTTGTTACAAAACCGATATGCAATCGTGACCCTCGAACGCCTACTAGACATTGTAAACATTTAACATCGATCAAAAATAGTCCCTAAGTTAAAGAAATTAGATTCTAGAATTCAATGAGAGAGATTGCAGATGTGTGATTAGATAGGGGCAGTAGGGATAACTATTAAACGCCTAATATGTGTACAACAATAGTGCTGTAAACAGAAATGAGAACTGTATTATTTTTCAATAAATTGTCTTTATACGGTTATGGAAATGCTACATGTAGAGAGATACACACAATATTTACTAAAGAAGCAGACAGCCTGGAGGCATATAACTTTTAATAATTAACAACATGAACATTTCGCCTGAATTTACATTTATATAATTCTCTTATTATCTGCTACTAATTTTTACAAATAGATGCACTATTACTATTAATATTTTTCTTCAAGGGTTTAAAATCATCAGAAATAAACGTTTGAAACGTCCATTTATTTTTCACCGACTGTTACCATTAGTCTGCGCTAAAGGTGAATTAATGTCAAAGTAGACTTCATTAATTCATCACGATTTCAACATCGTGTCATTACACATCTATATATCTTTATGTTTATCTAAATAGTTTTATTATTGATTGATTGTTGATATTAGGCAATTTTCTTATCTTCATCTAATGTATCTTTCATTTGAGGCTTGATTTAGTGCTTTTTAACATACCGTTTTAATTTACTAATTTGATACTTAAATTTTTATATCTGTGGAGTAAGTTATGGCCGCCGCAAATGGGTTGAAATTACTAAACTACGTAAAGGTATGCTGGTTTAAACACCAAATAATAACAAATATAATTCAGCAAATCTCAGTAGAAAGTACTTGATCTAGAAATTTCTTAGAGGGGTAAATAAATTCACTAAAAGTTATTTACTTTCCAAGCTATAGATAGGTTTACTAATATAGTAGTACCTACTTATTAAGCAGGTGTAGGTTGGGAGCTAAAAATACACATAAAAATAATTATGGATGACTCAAAATAACAAACAAATCATAGGTGTCCCACTGCACAAGCCAAGAGATGAAAACAGTACAACACATTTATTTTTGGTCCTCCGAACATTTCTCAAATAGGTATTAAACTAACCAGTTTCAAAATAAGAATGTGAGAATTTATATTGTTATTCCAATTTACCCTCACTTCACACTTTAATTTATTAAACTATAATCTGTTAGCTATGACATACCAGTATAAGATATATACTTGAGGTAGTATCTTGTTAGGTCGTAGTTATTTCGCTGTGAGACCACATCAAAGGACGTTAAGCCCCCTCAAATTAGGTTACACGTTCAGTTCACCCCACTTAACTGTGTACGGGATGTTGTAAGGTTCGTAGAGCCTTTTATAAATAATGTTTTCTCTGTGGCTTCACTTAGACGAACTGATACAAAGTAAGTATTTACGGCAATTCTTGATCATTTATCATACGTTAGAGGCGTACTCCAAGCATACAAGTGGTATTTTTTTATAGCCAAAGCCTCGACGGTTTTTTATTATTATTTAGCGCTCTTAATCGGTCACGATAAGCGCACTTCGTTCTTAAGATCACTTAAAACTAAACTTTGAAATATAGGCACCATCCGCCCTATGGCTCAGTCCATCATGTTCTTGGTTTATTCATTTGTTTAAGCGAAAAATTCTTGTAATAGAAATAAGCAGAGAAAGAGAAAATAAGACGATGAAATACGCAGGAACTAGACTAGACGGATCTAGGTCTAAGACAGTTACATCAAGTCACAATGGGCTATTTTATATAAACATGAAATTTGGTATAACTCATCTCTAGACTTCTCGGATACAGCCCACATTCAGCAGATTATGTAATAAGACAAACAAAATTACAAATTGATCACTTTACTACGTCGTTAGGTTATGGAATCAATTTCAAAATCTTCATCCCTGAAGCTCCTAAAGCTCACCTACACTACTTCAGTATGCATAAGACAGATTACAGACACATTGTATTGGCTACATTTGCATACTAAATGAAAAGGGATTTGCATTCTGCATAATATATAATAAATTATAATATGAGTAATGACGATCTTCGAATGATTATACACTATATGAACCAACAGGAAAACTTGCGAAATTATAGTGAAATTTAGTATAAAAAATTTCATGAAATGAAAAACTATACCCACTGAAATCCACATTCCCTTCAAATAAAAATGGTATATAATATAACAGCTTATCATTAAAAATGGATAAAAACATAAAACGTTTTAGAATTCTCTATAAAATATAAAATAAATAAACCTAATTCTTAGATTTTATAAAGCTTTAACGAGCCTTGAATACATATAAGAATATACAAAACTATAATTTTGTTAACATAAACATTGTTTTTTCATTTCATTCGTTCATTTCTAGAATAAGTGAACTTATAACTCAAGCAGAGATGAGATTACGTAGATAGATAACTCATTTCTACTTTGCACTTAGACAGGTTTGAATGTTACAAAAAAGTTTTTTCAAACGTTAATTTTGTGTTTTATAAGATAATATAAGTTATTCTTATGTTATATCAAATAAGCCTATGTGTACAATCATGATCATTACAGAAAAACGTACTCTGTATTTTTTAAAGATTTAAATGAATATGACCTCTGTGCTCATATTTGTCTACAGAATGCCGAAACCAAAATAATGGAAACAATAAAGACACACCGAATAAAGAGAATCTATACTGTTCTTTCACGTTTTAACATAAAAACTTCATCAGTCGATTATTTTCAAGACGTTTATTTGACACAAGAAAATAATTCATTTAAAATCTAATTAAATGAATCTCGTGCCAATAAGATTGAAGAAATAAATTAAAACTCAGATCAAACTCTCGCTCTAATCTTTAGTTTTCAATCACGTCGAAGTAGACTATGATTAATTTAGGACTGAAACTTGAAATAACCACTATCTGCTATTTACATTTCAGACAAAACTAATTAAACTTGGTCTTAAAAGAATTACTCCCAAGAAAATAAAAGTTGTACAAGAGTATAATGGGTCTCCAAAATTTATTATGAATAGAAATTAGATTCACTGGCTTCTTGGCCGCACATTTAATTCATTACTGTCACAAATTTATTATGGAATATAAGATACAGGTATCACTTATTCCACTTCATTCAATTTGTATCGGTAGACTCTACTACTCGTCGACAAAGAAGACAGAGGGTAAGCCGAGAGAAAAAAGAGAAAAAAAACTCTCGTTACTCTTTTAAAATATCAAATCATCAACAAATGATTTTGGCAAACAACGCTTACTTTAAAATATTGCAATAACAAGTAGCCTGTCTAGCTAGACCCAGGCCCTATTATCAACTAGATAATAGTTAACTTTATAGTAAGTCTATAAAGCTGTGTAGCTTTTCTTTAATACATTTCTTAAATTTATTAATGGCAGATATAAAAAAGCCTCTAGGATTTTATTAAAGAAAAGTATCCCTTTTAACAAAAAAGAATCACTAACTTTAGATAGTCTAGTAGGTACGGGGAAATTGCAGCCTGCGTTTGTATTAACATTATGCGTATGTTCTATTCTAGCTACCACAATGTCACAGTGTTAAAAATCCCAGTAGCACTACGTCCTTAGCCTAGGATTAATGTATTTGTATCTTTGATCATTTTCTTTATAGCAAAATAGATGAACACTTCATCGATTTTTGTCGACACTGTTTTTCTTCACCGTCTATTGCACTGATTAACGACTAACGATCTCGGGATCGAACTTTGCACGCCTAGCCACGCTAACACTATATACACAATCTTAGTGTTTCCTCGTAACGATTGTTTCAAAGCATCTTCATACTAAACTATGAGGCTCTTTTATAAATAATCAAAAATAAACAATGCCAACTAATCTGGGCGTTGGTTAAATTTTTTACACTTCCGCTATTAAATCAAAATTTACATAAAAATACAGATTCATCATCTCACTAACAGAATGCACTTTAAAAAAAGGGTTGGATGCGGGAGTTAAATCAACAAAGGAAGATCTATTAAATATTGAAAGGATAAACAGACAATGGAGCATAACAATAACAAGATAACAATATCATATTACCGTATGTTTCATAACATAATTAAATTATGGGGATAGAACACGATTATAAAACTGTACAAGTGAAAATTCGAGTGCCTGAAGTGCGATCTGTTGTAGAATATAGACTTAATAAATTAATTACTACTAATTGACAATATTCATACTTTATATAACTACATTGTTTCATGTTATTTGATAAAACAGATCTTTACCGAATTATATTGCAATTAATGTTTACGTTACATTATCAGTGTCGGCGTAGTGGTTTCAGCGTGCGACTCTCATTTCTGAGGTAGTTGGTTCGATCCTCGTCTGTGTTTTGTCTGACTTTTTGCCTATGTACGCATATAACACGCGCTCGTACTGTGAAGGAAAAGATCGTGAGGAAACCAGCATGGCTTAGACTCAAACAGTGTGTCAAGCATAGAAGGCTGCTCACCTATTTGGCTATTAGAAGTGATCACGAATCAGATAGAGAAACGAAAGGAGTTTGTTAATAGTTTGTTGTAGTTTAGTGTCAAAATGTTCTATCAAAAATAATTATTCAATTTATACTTGCTTTTTGTTATTTTAATTTAACTAAAAGATACGCTGAACTACGTAAAGTTAAAAAAAATATTAAATCCTTTGAGTTAAACGTGAAAAGTTTGGCTTTGATCTATGAAACAATTGGATTTGTTTCAAACTCCTTCTACATACAACATCTGTGTAATAAAGGTAAATATACTTTTAAAACGATTATAAAGTTTAACATAACAATAAGATTATTTAAAGCAAACATAGATTAAAAAGATATTAGTAATAGGATAGGGTGTAATTGTTATAACAAAAACCTTTTTACGGCTTGAACTATATACGTCGCTTTTATGGTTGATGGATTTATAACTCCACAGATAAAACATCAATGGGTCTCTTAGATTTAAAAAGGATTATTTTTTTTTATTTTGCTCCCCAGGTATGATGGTCCGGGAGTGGCTTTTCGACTGTTAAATTTTATTTAGTGGCAAAGTTTATAATTTGCAGGATTATAGCACCGATATGTATTATCATTCAATTTCATCTATTATTTACTTAATAATTAAATATGACTTTTGCGCTGTGTCCGTTTGATTTTAGAGTGATAGGTATATATATCTATCTATTGTTAGAACTAATTACAAGTCTTTAAAGAACTCTGAGTCGTCCGTTTAATTACATTTGTAAATGTATATTTATACATATTATATGTATATTATACCAAAAAAACCAGTGAAACTCAGCTTTGTTATTTATGCCTGATTATTCAAAAGTAGCAAAGAACGATACAAAATCTTTTTAGCTGGCTGGATTTGCTGCCTTATTTTAATTTACTAATAATACTTTGATTATGGTCTATATAGATTTATAAATTTATTCGTTATTTTATATTTCATTTGAAACCTTAAGACATTTATCTGAAAGTCCCCATCAACTATCCGATTAGGTTGGATTAATACATTCTTAAAGTAGAGTAAGAAAGGTAACCGACAAATAACGCTTTATATAGTCGCTACTGTGGTTTTTAATGCTCTTCGATAAACCTCTTTAGTCCTATAAAAAATTGCTTTGATGTCACCCTACTTATACAGAGTGTTACGTTTTGCATGGCCCAAATTTAAATAAAAAGCTGACTAAATTTTTAAACTATTAGCTTATCTTGCATGAAACAAAACTTTGAAAATAATAACTTATCTTTCATGAAGTGCCTTATTATTTAATATAGGTTAAAATTAATACTGAATTTGCTCGATTTCGTCAGCATTGAATAAGGTTAACTTGTAGATATGCTATATTATGTACTTCAATAATTAATTCCTTATAATCCACGGATGTATATTTAAAATATTAGTATTTTCATTTAAAGGTTATGTCAGTTAATATGTAGAGATATTCACTTAATAGTACAATATAAAATAGATTTTTTAATTATTACCTTACCATGGATACAAGTGCGTAAGTCGGAAGTATAAAAGTAAGTAACGTCGGATAAATTAAATAATAGATAAGTTTTTTTTTCCATAAAAATAAAACATTTTAAACATAGAACATATTGATATTGTATTGGGCAACACAGAGCTTTCCCGCAATACTTAAGTTTGGAATATTGAACACTCCGTATATCTCATAAAGTGTAGAGCACACGTCTACAATATTATAAGCAGATTATACTAATAAATATCCGTTGCGCACTTAAGCCATTTCATAGATGTACTTACTCGAGTTTACGGGTATATTCATGTTATATTGTCTGAAAGACACTTAAATTGACTGGTTAAGTATGATGTATCTCTAAGAGACACTGTTTAATACTGACTTAATCAAGATTAGATCAATTTTAAATGACGTCAATACAGAAAAGGTATTTGCCGCTCCTTCACTACGCTGCTAAATGACCTATAGTTCACACATATATAGTTATACACACTAAACTTAACTTTTTTATTTAAAAATATCTACTTCTTTAGTCGCGCACCTTATCTCTAAATGTTGTTATAGTGTAATCGCACAATTTCCTCCCCTGTCTTTGGCAAGCCACAGCGCCGTGTAAGTCCTGTAAGGGCCTTTTTTGATCGGTTCAGCGAGTAGGGTATAGGTGTCTAGGTCTAGCCTTCCACACTGTCAGTCACAATTTACGTGTATAATAAATTATGAATTTAAAGCGGGACACAATCGATCAATATTTGAAACTGGCTGGTGCTGAATCAAGCCGTGAGAATAATATTCGCAATACTCATAAAAAGGTAATCAACGTACATACAGTAATGTGCCAGAGATTTCGTAATTATAGGAAGAAACCAAGCCAAGCGATGAATGAAAGTATCATATAATAATAATTTATGTCTCTAAGTCTAATGAAACTCACTGTTATATTCATAATATTCGTTATGTAAGCCTAAATGCATATTTTATTTAAATAATACAATGTTGCGCTACCCTAAAATTTATAATATTAATTATAATTAATAATGCTCATACAATAAAACTAATTTTCAAAATGTAATCGTAATCTTGTATAAACGTTCGTCTTTTTAAGACAAATTTATAGGTAACGAAAAGTGTGTTTATATCCGATAATTTTTTAATGATATGTAAACATTTACTGGTCATATTTACAGAGTATAGCATCACAAACTATATATAAAATATTTCGCATCATAAAATAATATGAGTGAACTGACAAACGGTCTACTATTTGTTAGTGCTAATAATTAGTAATTTTTTTTAATTCTGTAAATATTATTTCGTTAGTGAATTTAAATTGAAATGAAATTATTAGTAATTTAGTTTGAATTTTTTCGTGTGTGAATTTATATGATTTGCATTCTTTTTGATTTAGGGTCACCTGTTAAAACGAGGTTATGGTTTTAAATAAAATAAAAATGTTTTTGCTCCTTTAAACTGGTGATTATGTATTCCAATTTTGCCCCGGCTTTTCGATATACTATATATTTTTACTACGCACGCGGGGACATGGTCATCAACTTGTATAATATAAACACGATGCAACAAGGGTTCGTTTGTTTGTTCATAGGGTCTGCGTCCAGTCATGTTGACACGTAAAGTGCGTTTAATGCACTTCCTGTCATCATTTTAATTATGTCCATTAAAATTGATTGATCAGGATATTTTATTTCTCAAGTGAATTCAAACAACTGTTGCATATAGGTGCTAGTGTATGTCATTTATGTGTTGATAAATTTCACTTATATGTCCAACCTAATATTTCGAAATTAGCCCGGCCGATTTTATTGTTAGTCTCCGACTATAATAAATGTATATGATAGGTGGATTTATAAATATATATAATGACCTGTGGAAGAGCCATAAACGGCTGTTCCTAGATGGACACCCATGTTTATAGTGGCTGCGTAGAAGTATGCTTTTTGTGGTCCACTGGAAGTCGATTCCAAAGCTACAAGTTGGCAAAAATGCCTAGAGAATTGTGGAAGAATTCCAGCCATCGAGGTGGTGCTGATGAAACCTGGAATTATTAAGTTCGTAATTTTTTTTTTTTAAATCTAAGCAAATAATTTTGAATTACAGACAAATTAAATTAATAAATGCTACTATTATCCTATTTCCCCTTAAAACGGAAAAATATATTGAGTATTGACCATCGCATACTATGAAAATAATAATTTTGTGTCTGTATGTATATTTCGTATTTGATTATCCAATTTCTCATGATAAATTGATAAACTTATATAAACAGAAGTAATTTGTGTATAACTTCTACTAGAAAAATAGCCCAACAAACAATGAACTGTTGAAACCATATATGTTGAACAATATGCCTTAAGAATATTAATTGTGTCCACTTTTTAACACTTGACAACTTAAATCTTGCCTTTCACTTTTAATGTTTTTTAACAAAGTTAAATTTGGAATTTTAAACCTTTGTATACATACCGCGCTACAGTCCCACCATCGCATGTTTGTTACCTTTGGAATATATTATTATAGGAAATTACAAAAAACCAATATATGTGGTAAGCAATAATTCTATACTTTAATAAGACTTTCCAAACGAAAAAATAATTGCACGGGCAATTTAAAGTCCATTACAGAGACAAAACGTTGAATTTCTTTTTGTATACGTCTAAAGAGACAACGGGGATTCTTCATGTTTATTTAACGACATCCATTCAGAAGTCCACTGTTTGCTGTCCGTGTTTTTTTGTTGACGCTACTTAAATACGGCTACTGTTTTAAACGCATTGAATTCAATGCGTTTCGGTTGTGTACGGTTAGCAAATAGGGAGAAAATTTTTTAATTATATCATTTACAATAAAATAAGTTTTATACCTGTAAATACCTGTCTACTTCTCAGGTAGTTGATGATATAAAATGTTATGTGTTTTAATGCCTTTCGTCGCTTTTGTTTCCATTTAATAATATAAACATTCAAAAATTTGCTAACCGTACACAATTTAACATTTTGAAGCGTATGTATTGTTCGATTCAACTGTTCGCAGGAAAAGCTGAATGTGCAGGACTTTATTCACAAAAAATGTGTAATCATTTTCGGAAATGAATTAAACATCACCTCATACCGTTACCATACCGTATATGTATTTAATTTATTGCAATTATGTTAACTTTCTTTTGTTCAGTGCATATTTAAGGGGTCAGTTCGTGGATGGGTTTCCGTTGGAAGATTCCCATCAGAATGACCTGCATTGCAATTTTTATTGGCGCTCTCTGTACCATTTTTTTGTCACAAAATTTCTGTTTTCTATTACTTTATTCTTATTATCCCAACTACGACGCATTTGATGCTAGGATGTTTGCTATTGTATTTCGTTTATTAAAACCTAAACATAACAATTAAATACACAGTATTTACACTTTTCTTAACCTTAATAGAAATAATAATTATTATTTAAAATTATATAATTATAATTGTGTATGTTTACTTAATAATAAATAAATATATCAAACTCTGCCTTAGTATTGAGATTTATTTCGGAACGTTTTTAATTTATATTATTATAACCAATAAAGCTATGTTTTTGTTATAAAGCATTTGAAACCTAAAATATGAAAGCATATACATATAAGGACGTATGAAATCGATGAAAACTATTAAAAACGTTCAACTTGTGAAACTCGACGATTTCTCGGCAACTCGTCTTCAAAATGTGTCAATTTCTCATCAGACGCGTAGGTTTTTACAAGTGGGTTAGTAATTGCATTAATAAGTTATCAATTATAAAGCCCCATTCATATGGACGGACGTGAGGGGAACAGAGTATCAGTTTTCATTGCAACGCGTCGTTACTGAAGAATTCTGTATAATTTACTGCGGTTTAATTGAAACTCTTAAGCGGGTTCCAATAGATTAGTAAAAAGGCTGTAAGTAATACGTTTAAATTATAATAAACGTGTAAATATTGATGCATTTAACTGTAGTTTAAATAATTATCGTTATTATAACAATGAATACATATTATGTGTGCATATTCCATATACAGTGATCACGTCTCTCCTACTCTTTTGCAACAAGTGTTATAATTTAAAGAAATAGCTCTTTCATAGGCAATGATCAAAAATCATTATAATCGTATTTGGGCCTGAACCATCTACAGTTTTTTAATCTTTTTGATTATTTATCTAAGCATTATACATAATCTACTTCTTAGCATTTTCCATTTTACCTTACAATACTTAATTTAATAAATATTTAGTTAAAGTTACATAGGAAAACGCCATTTCCCCATAATTACGCCAATCGCAAAGCTCTTTAAAAAACAGACGACACTGCACAGCCGTCGACGAATCGCCACAAAAAGACACATTGACAGCTAGCAAGACTTAAACGGGTTTCCATTAATGATAATTACAAGTAATAATAATAAGTTTTAGCGACAATTACTGAGCGTAATTGCAATTTCACCGGACAATACAAGCATTTCGTACGGTCGTTACACGGTTAATAAATTATCAATACAATGCACGTTGATTGCTGTTTTTTTTTAGTTAGAGACAAATTGCCTCCGTACTTATTATAAATTATTAAATAAGGAGACTAGGTGGTAGCGTCTCGAAAAAAAATAAACGTTTGTACGTGAATTTTTTTGCAATAAAACATGTATAGAACTGTATCTGTTCCATGCGACAATACAGAAATACGAAACCAGTAAAAAGATGTTTGGTGCCTACAATCTTCTAGACCTGGGCCTTATTTCTGATCTGTTTCGTGATCATTGGTTTTCCTAATAAGCAAGTAATCAGCTTTGTGTGCCTGACTCACGCCTTCGACTTTTTGAGTCTAAGGCATGTCGGTTTCCTCACGATATTTTCCTTCTCCGTAGGAGTAAGTGTTAAATGCGCGCTTTGATATGATGGACTTTCCATTGGTACACAGTCAGGGTTCGAACCTACGACATTAGGGCTAAGAGTCGCACGCTGAAGCCACAAGGCCAACACTGCTATTGAAACATTTACAAGTAAATCAGCTGATACTGATACCAAACATACTTAACGCAAAACGAATTTCCTGTTGAGTAGATGTCGATAAAATAGAGTTTTTGTCGATAATGTATAATTTTATTGGAATGAAAATAATGAATGATTTCTTAATTTATTTAAGAGATATTTTTTTGTCACTGAAGATCCCATGCCAGAACATAGCCTTGATAAATAAAGTCTTTCAATAACTTTTGCACATTTTACTGCGGAGAATAAGGAAGTCAGTTTTTAATAGAACGTAGTGAAAGCTTACACCAAAGCTTTACCCATTGTCTTTTTAAGAATAAGTATAAACACCCACCCGTACAAATCTCTTACAAAAGTTGTAGTCATTGCATAAAAGCATGCATTATTCATAGTGCATATGTCGGCATTGTATTCTAATGTGACTTTCGCCAATTACTCCCAGTTAGAGCTTTTAAGCTCTCAAACTCTTGGTAATGACGATTTTGGTTTGATAGAAAGTGGGTTGACGGTTTCAGGGCGAATATCTTGACATTATCCTTGTAAGGATTGCTGAGAAAGTTTCTTTGAATTGAATAATTTAGAATGAGTATGGTATAGTTAAAAGTAATGCAGCTCCAATCCAATGTGTTTGCTATATTGGCGTATCATCAGATTAAGTACTATAAAAGTCCGCTTGTTTCCGGCTATAAAGTTAAAAACAAAAACAGTAGAGCTACTATAATATTTTTAAAAAAGTAAATGCTTACTATATTTTACACGATTTAAACAAGATAACTTTCACTCACCGTAGGTTTTACGGCAAACTCTTATATAATTCAGCTAACGGGTGATTTAAAATTTTAGTCGCTTTATTTAGTTTCATATTATTGTTTAACAACACAAAATAAAGAAAACGCAGGAACAACAGCAATCATTTACTGAAAAAATAATTTTAATATTAAATATAATTATTAAACAAATAACAAACTAATAAATGTTGTATTGTGACATAAAGCACGCCTACCGCCTTTTAAAAGTAGGTACCAACTGTGTTCGCTCTTTTAAACGACGCAGGCAGGCCAAATATTTCATAAAGCTTTTACCCGTGGTGGGTCGATATATATATCTAATGTTTTATTTTATATATAGTCTTTTGTAAAAAAAATTTATATAATCAAATGAAGCGTACTTTCCAAAGTCCTTGTAAATGCATTTCCTATTTAGAAATTTCGGATTTGATTCATAAAATACGAGTAGTAAGTCGCAATAAAGTGCACCTACATTCTCGATTAGAATATACAACTGCTTTAAGAGTTCCGCGTTCGACGTAACCACATTACTCTAGTAACAGTAAGACAGAAATAAAACGCCCAAAGCATGTTCTTGATTCTATACGCCCTTTTTTTCATTTCTTTAGTTTAACTTCTATATGTATTATAGTTCTTGCTTTAATGAGTGTATGTTTTATAATGAATAAATATTAAATAAGAGATTATAAAAATGCTTAATAGTTTTGCATTTGTACCTGTGATTGATTATAAAAAATTAAGTAGTGAAAATTATGTATTTTGTTTTAATTTTATCAGGTTCAGCATAAACAACTGTATATAAAGAACTTAAACGAGTTATTTTCAGTTTTCTGTTTACTATTTTTAACAATTTAACATTTAATTCAATTTAAAATTAATTTAGTAATGTGTACGTCAAAGCTATTCTGTTACGACTGACTTTAAGCATAGAAGATGATAATATCAACAAGAAAGCAGTATTAGAATGAACGTGTTATAATGAAACTATGTAATTTACTGCGATGCAAGGTCAAAGGACAGCCCCTAAGAGTTTTGGTCAATAATACAAATCTAGCGTTTAATCAGCGCGCCCAACTTACACTGTGGCCTCAAAGAAGCAGAGCAAGCCAATAAATAACAATTTATCGCATTATCTCTCACCCGGTGGGCTTCAGAGCCTTACTGAATCAGTAGATTTGACAAATCACATACAAGTTGACAAATCGACGAAGTCAATCGTTTGTCATCGCCCTTTTGTTTAGTGGCTTTTCGGTATTTTAGTTTTGTCCTCAATTGTGCCGAAGCATAGGTCAAACGCTACCGCGATTGACACGATTTCACACGAATCGGAGGTTTCGAATACAAAAAACATGCCTACACAGAATGACGAACTCGTTAGATGAGACGAGATAAGAAAATGACGGCAGTAATCGTAACTGATTTACTAAAATAACTAAAGTCAAAACTACAGGTACTTCTACTTGTATTATTAAAAAAAAATAAAGGTAACAATATATATTTCCCTTTATATATGAAAAAAGATTTCTTCCTTTCATTTTTGTATGTTTTGAACGAGAAATACAAATACGTACACGTTGGCGAATAATGTAAGTGTGAGCTTTTTAAAATCCACATACACACGTACATAAAAATAACATACGTAAGTAAATATATATACACTGGCATAAGTAGATGGTGACAAGGAATGCACTTCCGTGAGACTGTACAAGACAATTGTGAGAATCGATTCGTTTATCGTCTCCGGAGTCGATAATGATTTATATGTACGCCTTTATTACAGTGTTAGACCACCGATGTTGTTTTAATGTTATAAAAATACACCTATTTCTGCGATAGTTTAATGCTTGACATTACTTCACATGAGTCACAGGAACGAAAAGAAACTAGTAATCTACTTATATCAGTAACAGATGTAAACCATGCAGAAACGAAGAATAGAAACGTGTTTATTACAAAATAATAAAACTATCGACGACGCCAAATTCTAAAAATAGTTCTTCTGACATTCATTTAATAATTATTTGTGTATCCATTAATTCCCAGAATTTGTATCACCCTATCTATATTCCACAGATCAAAACTGCTTAACGAATTATAATGAAAGTTTGTAGTGTCTTGCTTTAAAATTATTATACACATTGCATATATATGGTATATATATTACATAAGCAGGCAACTGATGTTGTTGTTGGAATGGAAGACAAATAATGGTTTTATCTTCAAAGTTTTAAAGTAGGTTGAAACATTACCTTAAAATTATGGTCTAAAGCTCTCTAAGGTTATTGTGTCAAAAGTTCTAAGAACTAGGAAATATCTCCCACATGTGGCGTATTTTATATTTGTTATTTTATATTTTATATTATTTCTACGTAAAATAATGTACAGCCGTTTCATTGGTAAATTTTCTTTATTTTTCACATACCTATAAATAATGAAAAATTACCAGTAGAACTGATGCAAAAAGCTGATGTCCTGTTTTTGAGTCAAAGCGTAAGTTTCAGAGTCGAGATTTAGCGCTAAGTGTAGCGCTCGACGCTAACTAACGCTGATTTTAAAAACGAGTGTTATCGCGAACTATGATTTCCGTTTATTAAAATCCAATACGATTTTGACGTACGGAATTACGTACGTACTAAGTATTTTTTTATATCTGGCCCAGTGTCGGGAAGTCTAAGGAAGACAATTTTCTTCACGAAATTTGTACCGACATACGTTACAGCACAACGATGGTTTGATCTGGAACAACTTAATTTAAAAGCTAATCTTGAAATTATTATAGTAGCTATTGACGTTCTGATTATTTTATAGTAACAATAGAACACGGACGGAGCATCGTCGACAAGCTGAAGCGACGACAAACAGTAGAGAATTCGTTCAAGTTACTGTTTCAAAATACGTGGAAAAATGTAAAATTTCCAAAAAATCGCAGTCGTGATAAAATAAGAGAAACACTAAATACTTTACAACTTTGTTCCATAGAACATAAGGGCTATTATCAGGCAACAAGAATAACTTGCAAAAGTATTTAACTTGATCTTGAGAATTCGCATGACTCTCGCGAAATGTCTTTTGTCCACATTCCATACAAATAAAGATAAAAAATGGGGGTCCAAATGTCAACTTGTTACGGGTACATGTGAAGTGCGAAGAGGCTTAAATGCCCACAGCTCTAACAAAGACTCGAAGGACGTTTACTCCAGGGGTATGTTTACGAATAGTTTATTTAATCATTTGATTTGTGTGTTTATTTATTTTTAAATTTTTTATAGTTCAGTTTTTGGTATAGGTGGAATAATAGTAATTCCACATAAAAAATAGGTAAGTTACTTTAACACAGTTGCCTTATCAACTTGGCAACAAAAATCCTAAATAACGTAAAACAATTCATATCCCTATATAAACATGACGCCCGATATAATGTAAACTTTAAAAGGGGCTGACTATAACTATTTATGGTGGAACAAGAGTGTGTTACACACTCTTGTTCTACTTATACGAATATTAATATATATTAATAATATTAATCTGAATTATCAGTATTTTTTCAACACTATGTGTGTGACACTTACTCACCTACCCAATATATATTTGTGATGTAGTTGCTGTGATCTCCTTTTCTAAAAGGAGAAAATGGCGATTAAAATATAATTTCTCGATCATGATTAATCTGGTAAAACAATATCAAATACTTACAGGATTAATCTAAACAACATCGTACTTCACCTGCAAAATTATAGCTCCAATCTAAAAAAACCTATCAACAATTATTTCATACAATGATAACGCTATAAAACACTTAAAAATTCATCTTAAACGATTCACCCATAAAGTACGGTACGACATTTTTACGATACCGTGACTGACCGCGCTATCAACCATCTTTGTTTTATGTGACGTTGAAAATCTTGAGTTTAGATGGGCCTTTTATGTTCACCCTTGAATGCGGTTTATAGGTTTGGGGTCAATCAAGACGGAACAAACGACAATAGCAAACACTTTGTCAACACGTTATAAGTACATCGGTTGACAAAAGACACGAGTTTCAGAGACACAAAGTTTTTACAATTATTGTATGTAGAATTATTTAGTATAGGTATTTCTTTATAGTTAATAGTTCTTTATAGTTTTTAAAAAGTTGAAATAGAATATGGAAAATAATATAAAAAGTATATAAATTACCTACTTACAAGTACTTAATGGTCCAAGTTCTTATGTAGACAGATAATAGGTTTTATAAAAATCTAGTTAGCACTTAATTTATATAATTATTAAGAATCAAACAAATAAATTACTATAGAAACAAAGAAAAATACAAAGTAAGAACAGAAAGTAAAATTGTTAAATGCAAACTAGTCTCGATTAATGAAATTATTACAAAGCCATATTAATTTTTGCCATTAAAGGAGTAAAAGTAGGTAACATAGATGTTCAACAATACAATTTAGATGCAAATTACAATAACATAGTATACAAATAACGCTGAGTGTAGCTTATACAAGTCGTCTTAGGTGCGCTTCATGAGAATCATGAATATCGGTTTGAAATATTGCAAAAAAGGAAAGTAATATATTTATCTCTGTAGAAAAATCATTTTTACAATTACATAGTAGCTTCAGCGTGCGACCCTCATCCCTGAGGTTGAAATCTGGTGCATAGGTTCAAACCTAGAGGTTCGAAATCCTATGCACCAATAGACTTTCTGTATAGGCATGCTTTACCCAAAAAAGGCACAAAAGGTTGATCAACTCGCTCAGCAGAGAAAACAAAGGATCACGAAACAGATACAGAAATCTTAGGCTCAGATCTAAAAGGTTGTAGCGCCATTGGTTTTCTTTTTCAATAACCTCATCACTGATTAACTTTAACATATGTTGTATTTATAGTATCCTTGAATTAAGATCTTGTTTTCTAAGTGTATCTCAATACAATAACCTAAGCTACAAGAACATCTTTACTTTATCGATAATGCAATATTTCGCTTACTTCGCAAAATTAGTTTCGTCCTACGTGCGCCTACGAAGCGGTGTCGTAACTTAATATTAATCATCAATTCTCGACGCTTTCAAATCGATTGATCTTTGAATCGAAATAGATGTAATTAGCATTCATTATCAACGTATCGTGATGATGCATACTGAGTGTTTAGATTTCAAATACCGGTAAAACAAACTATATATATATGTACATTGTACACACATATGTACATTGTACATGCATAATATGTACATTGTACATACATGAATGTTTGGTTCGTTCTTTAATTTCTTACCAAAACGCTTCGTTCGATTAAAGTGTAAACTTTTTTTTTATCTATCTTTCTATAGCTTCAATATTGGTTTGACAATACTATATTTGAGATTTACTATTCTGAAATTCAAAACGAAAGTATTATGATTAAACATACGACTGAACTAATTATACAAGAGCAATATTTTTTTTTCTGTGTTATTCCGAAAATTGCCTAGAGCTTCAAAAGATTCACCAAATTATATATATACTTAATTTATTACATTGAAGTAATTCGGTAAAGAAAAAAAATCTGAATGAAAATTAAAAGAGATCGCAAAGGAAACAAAACGCAAACGTTGAATGTTCTTTGAGGACGCTCGTTAAACAACAAATAGCTTCGTGGGACCTGTGATGTTCTTGTTACATATAAGTGGGTATCCCATGTTTCTGACACGGTACATTCGTTTAGTTCATGGTTTAAGAAACATCAAAAACTTTAATAAGAATAATTTATTAATAAATAATCCATTTAACAAATCGTTGCATTGATTAACTTTATGATCACCACATAAAGCATAAAATAAGTTACCTCCGTGTCGAATTTCAATCGAAATATTCGAAGAATTATTATGAATAATTCCTCATTCCAGTTTCGCTAAGACTACAAATAATTGGTTTATAAAGTGCAGATTTATTACCAAAATGATACATCATAGGAATAATGGTTCGCGAAAAATTTTGTTCACTATACATTCATCTAAATTTTAGCAAAACAATTTACAGTAGATGGTTACTTTGTATGTAAAACGTTGCGTTTCGAAGTTTAACATCATTTTATGATTTACAACGAAACAGGTCACATGGCTGACCGAACACAAAACATAATATTCACTAGTTGGATATAAATAACCAGCCTGTCACTTTCTGAAATTCCATTTATTTATTAGAAAAAGCGTATTTAAATGCAAATCACTGCAGCGGTACGCGATATTTATCACAGGTGAATCATATATCATTGAACGAATACAAAATTTAAGGGTTCTGGTTACGGTATTTTATGGACAGGGTTGGTTTTAGGTTCAATAACTCAGCTGGTGTCATGAAAGTGTTTGGTTGAACGGGCTACTCTAAGAACTAGTTTTTGGAAATTAATTCTTTACAGATAGATTTTTTATAGATAGTTATGTGTCCTGAAACATTGTAATACATCATTTTGTTCTATCTTTAATAGTTTTCGAAGCGCACACGATTGAAGGAAGTTTTTTGTTTATTTTTTTACACCTTGGGTTAGATTTTGACAAGTTTTAGTAAGCATAACTAATTTTTTTGAAAATGAAACATAGCCTATGTCACTCGGGAATAGTGTAGCTTGCCAACGGTGAAATAATTTTTGAAATCGGTCCAGTAGTTTAGGAGCCTATTCGTTTCAAACAAACAAAAAATCAAACCTTTCCTCTTTATAATATTAGTATAGATAATACCCGCCAATTTTATTCGCATACAAATACATGTATGACACGTGACTCAAAGTCACATTATGAGTCCTGTTGAGTTAATTTGATTCTATTCTAACTGACCACAAAAATCCCAAAGATGGTTACACTATGACGTATTTCTTATTCTTTGGATAACAAATATAATAAGTTTTAACAACACATCTCATACAAAATCTAGTTATTTCAATGCAAAATAAAACCGTTCTCAAACTTAAATAATATGTGATATGAGTGCGATATTTGCTTAATTTAAGTGATGCTTAAACAAAAGACCATAAAACTTTAAAACGCGTGCTCAACATTCGGTAAACATCAGGCGCAAAGCAAACAGTAATGAGTGACATCACCTAGTGAAGTTTCATAAGTACAGTCCAAGTTAAAAGCTTATATAAATCAAAATTTAAAAAAAATACTTGCAGTTTGGTGGTGGGCTATTCTGTTATTATTTATGATTGATGACCGTATGTCACTCAAACTAACTTCTAGTTTTAAGATCAGTCAAACCGTTTTTTCTGAATGAAATTTGATATATTAGACAGCGCTCAAGATGACTTGAGATATGAATTATAGTATGGACCTAAGACAGTCCCACTCCTTGAAACTCAGAAGCCTCTACGGGCTATAATGGGCTTCATCCAGGGACGTCTTGTTGCTTGCTGTCCTTTGAATTCAAAGCCTTAAAAATCTTCGTTGACTATAGAAAACCCGGTAGACCGAAGTTGGGTGGGTAGGATAGAGTTGTCAACGACCTTGAAACATTACGGGATCGAAGTTGGACGCAAGAGGCGCGAAATAGATTGCAATGGCGAAATATATTTGGCTATACAGCTTCTTGTGGGCCTTATCACAAAAAGCTGTATAGCCATTGATGATGATGAGAGTAAAAAATTAAAATGAGTACTTACAAAAACTCGCCTAAGTTAGTGAATTACACCGTGATTGTTACACTTCTGTTTGCATATTAACGCAATAGCACTTACGAAACGCGAACTCAGCTGAATCTTCAGTTTTTATTTGTTTTTAGAATTCTTTATTCTGGAAGATGTGAAATTTTCAGAAATATATTACCAAGTTTTTACTTAACGACTTATGTTAAAGGGTAATTTAACATCGCAAAGTTTAGTATTAAATAGTAAATTTATTAGCATTTTCATATTTAACTAATTTGTTTCCGATGAGTTAAAATTATTGTTGCACACGGCATCATGTAGTTTCTATTTAAGCCAGTTTCATTTTTAAAAACAGGCTTTGTTTTGTTTAAAGAATGAATTCACTACAACTGAATTTCATACATATTTACGTGAAAAACGGATTTTATTCAATATACAAAGCAATTCGCTGTAATTTACTAAAAACAAAGTATTAGTTGTTTAAACGTCTCTTAAAACTTAATGAAATTCTAAATCTGTATTCGTAGTCACGTCTAAGATTGAATTAAATTGTTGTGTACAGTTCCGGAATGAATAATTAAATTAAGAAAGACTAGATACAAAACTCTTTATTATTTACATTTCATTTTTAATTAGTTTTAACTATAATAAAAAGTTTACTAATAAACGAAGAATTACATAGATAACAATGAGTAATGCAAACATCAATTATAGAAAGTATGTATCGCTTTGAAAATAAACGCGACGATACAATCATACTAATTATATTTTAAATTACGTATATACTATACGTAATTTACGCATTTGTTGTTTACGCCTAGAGATGTAGGGTATCTCAGCATCTGCTACTGCGTTTACCACGGAGAGGGTTCAAAGCAG
Source organism: Pieris melete (assembly GCA_963693345.1). NCBI lineage: Eukaryota > Metazoa > Arthropoda > Insecta > Lepidoptera > Pieridae > Pieris > Pieris melete. The sequence continues at coordinate 2,693,184 of CAVNZK010000053.1, read as the reverse complement.
TTGTTCGGATTAATACATGAGTTTCATCTTCGTCGAGGCAAAATACGAAATTCCACCCGTATCATCTCGATGTCCGTCGTTCCAGAACTATGTGGAATCAGCTGCCCACAGAAGTATTTCCAAAACAATTTGACTAAGGTTCCTAAAAGAAAAGAGAGTACCTATTATTAAAAGGCCGGTAACGCACTCACGAGCCATCTCTGGCAATGAGAATGTGTCCATGGGCGGCGGTATATGGTGAGGTGGCTAGGTTCTATAAAAAAAAGCATAAAAACAATCAAATATTCATCGGACTTTTTAATAAACCTATGCTTTTGCCAATCACTTTTTACAAAATCTCGATCACTACTCTTAGACTGAATACATACATACATATTTAACATTAAAATCTTTTTTCTACGTCGTCATGTACCAAATTATTTTCACACACAGAAACAACGCAAAAACTATATCTATAATAATAATAATAATAATAATTCTAATAATAAAAATCTATCGTAAGATTTTTCGGTTAAAATGCTCTCAGCATAGCGTCTAATGTAACAGCAAGATAAAGTAGACAGTTTAATCTGGTATAAACGTGAAGTGGCGGCTGTACGGGCGCTTGAAGCAAGTTCATTGCAGACCACCTATTCAGTGCCACGTCGTTGAATGAAGGCTGCATGAAGCTCAGCTGAGGTCAACTTGGATATTTTGAATAGGTCAGCCTCTTGCTTCCTGCCCACCCAGTTGAGGAAGGTCAGGATATTGTAGTAGCGATTAGCGAGTGAGTGATGTTAAAGACAATTTAATTGTCTACTTAATACATCACTTGAAATTAAATGATAATGATAATTTATTTAATGAATGACAAGACACACCGGAGAGACTGATACATAAATATTACTATATCTTAGTTGATTATAAATAAGTTTGAAAAAACAACAAATTTTTCGATTTTACTGTAGTATACATTAATTCATTAAATCGCCAAAAGTTATAACGTAAAAGTCAAATCAAACTATTAGTCCATTGAAATGTTACATCATACATGGGCTGAACATTTGAAAGAGGACGTAATTTTATTTATGGGACATGTAGGGGGGATCAATACTCTACATGTATGGATATATCTCTTAACTATCCATGGTACAAACGTGTTTTCATCCCTTTTTCCAAGATGGCGGCCGGGGGACAAGGGGTTTAAGCTTGTATTGACCCCCCCTACATGTCCCATAAATAAAATTGCATCCTCCAACAAATGTTCAGTTTGGCCCTCAAATTGTAACATTTCAATGGACTATATCGCTTTTATGATTTAAATCGAATTCCGCTCTCAGTACAATAGCGCTCACGCCCGAGCCTGTATTTAAAGGATTATATCAAAGGCGTAAAATCTCAGATTATCGCATAACTTGTTATGAGTCTTCATTTTGATTGCACTTAATTAGCGCATAAACTTTTATTTTATGTAAATTTTAATGCTTTATCGGTGTAAAGACTTTTATTTAAATACAATAGCGTAAATCGGAAACAAATATCTAAATGTTTGTGATAATATTAATCGGTATTCGATAAACTTATATATATAAACGAGACTATTAGTCGTTATCTAATAAATGTACTATCCCAAGTCTGAAGAGGTACCTCAATAAGAATAATAATTACCGATTTTTTAAAATTAATATGACAGTTGTCATTTGTCGTTGTATTTATAGCGACAGTAAGTTACGTTTTGCTTGTTAGATCTGGACGAATTTTATTTGTAAATTCATTCTAGAGGTTGCTTTGTTTGCTTGCGATAATTAAGATAGTAAATAGATCGACAAATTAATCGACCTAGTTAAATTCGAGTCGAATTGAGTTCGATTTTTCAAGTATCCGATTCCAGTAACCTAATTAATCGTAGCACATCTGGCTATAATCTAGATTTAGCTTTAAGATCAGTTTTATGGACAGACCGCAGACATAAACGTAGGACTTTTAATAGTCTATGAAAAGTGTACTCTTGGATATCTAGATATTGTACATGCTTTATAGAATTGTTACTCGTCGCATGTTCATATACCTTTGAAAATTAATAATAATCACTGCCTCGTGCTGACTCTATGTGGTACTTCCGGTGCTTCAATAAACAATAAAAGTTATAACGTATCGAAATTTCTCTTCGGTTGGACCTATGACCCCACGTTAGTCTTTTAAAAGGATCGTGTACTCTGTGAATTGAAAACAGAGATATTCAATAATAATAGACACTATTACACAGTAAACATGTTAAAAGGTAGCTAAAAACTAACTCTGCTGGCTCTGCTACCCAAAAAGAGTCTTGGCCTCCGAAATGAGAACTTTACAGCGCTCCCTGCTGGGAGGTGACACAGCGCTCCTGTGTCACCTCCCACCTATTGCTGGCTTGCAAAGCACATGGGCCAAAATCGGTCGGTGAAGGAGGCTTACCTGAGCTCGTCTAGTTACCGCTGGATCGATAGAGTGAAGGAAGACCTGCTACAGCTAAAAAGTAGATAGAAACTCTTAAATGGCTTATGCTGAGAGGAGTTGCACTCAAAAGGAGTAAAGAACTATAAACATACAAAATAGCTGAACATATATTTGCAAATTAAATGTATATTTGATAGAAGTTATTCAAAAATGATTGAGTAATGAATTATGTTGTCTAATTTATTATCAAATAAATGGAAATAAAACATTAAGAAAAGCAATTAACGGCAATAAATTGAATGCTGATTTTAAACGCTTGCAGTAATAATTTGATAAAACTTGATTATAACGTCGATAAATTATTAATAAGTCAAAGTATTTAAGCTATTTGTCAACGTAACATGTTATGTCTTATTAATGATAATTTGTAAAAATAAATTACCGACTAATGCGTTTAATTAAAAGCCTAAACCAGTTTGAACGTTAGAAAAGCATTCGGAATTGGAACAGTAAATTAAATATATATTTCGTATAGTTTTAATCTAAAAATTGAATTAAGAACATTTCATATGCGGCTAATGACGGAAATAGAAGGACCGGAAGCGTCTCGTTCACAATCTGAAGTAATTAAAAATAATCATAGATTTGACTGATCCCCATTTATTAACTTTTATAGTAACTACTAGCAACCTTTCTTCACACGGCTTATTCGTAAAGACAGAATTTTTTACGGTCCCATAATTTTTAAATTTATTCGTTACAAAAATGAAACTCTTTATAATATTGCCCTAGATTGACCATAATGCAATTTTCAAATAAAACAGATTAAAACAACCGTGTAATAAACTTAAAAAATTGTAACGAATGTTTATTTCAATAAAAGTATTTTTAGGTCTAGCAAATTATAAGGAAATATAATATTAAATTATTCATAATTATAACCTGGCAACAATGAATAAAAAAAGAAATTCCCTTTCCATGGACTAGAAAATCGCATGAACTCGCCCTTTCCGCTGACACTTATGTAATATGTATACTGCTAAGTAGTAGAAAGACGATAGTAAAGTATAATAGTAACAATAAAGTATTTATTCGTGAACTGCATGTTTAATATGTATGTCTAAGAATACATATTAAACACATTGCTAAAATGCGGAAATCGAATCCTGATTCATCGTAACAAGAATCGATAAGTACTATCGCTTTGTGACTAAGTGAAAATTAGTAATTATTCAAGGTCTCGGAAAAACTTTGTTTTACTACCTGCATTGATTACGTGTTTATTCATGTTTAAAATATTTTCAATTTTATACTGTAGTTGTTTTGTTCAACCAATTAAAAATAGCATGTTCGTAAAGAAGTATATAATAAAGTTTTGACTTATCACCCTATCTGCAAACGAAGATTATAGTTTTATTCTATTTTTTTAAAGAGGTTTATTTTTGAAGTGAAACTTCTTTATCGGGGTTGGAAAAAATTTTGTGGAACTTTTTGTTACGCGTCACATTTTTCGGTTACGCGTCACATGTTTCGGTTACGCGTCACATTTGACCGTTACGCGCGTCTTTTTCTTGTCCCTACCAGGGTTGATTCAAAGAGATTCTAAACCATTATTAACAAAAATGTATAATAACGATAACAATGATACTAAAAATTCTATTACAATTTATGAAATTCTGCAATAATCTTAGTGGTAATAAGGTAAAATGAAATAATTGTCTTATTTGTATTCAAGTCTGTGATATTAAAATTTTGTTAAACTTTATCTAATTTAACTTTATTTAACCAATTTCTGTAAAGTTGCATATAGATAATTTTTCGAAAAATAAGGTCATAAAGAAGTTTCACTTCTAACGTGTGTACACTAGTACACGCACATTTTTTATTTATTAGAGTTTGTTTATTTTTTCTGTTTTCTTACTATCTTTTTGTTTTTCATCTATAACTATCAGTCTTGACGTAATTCACCGATTTTGCGGGGTGGTGGAACCTCGGATATAGTTTTTTGCAGGAAAAATCGTATCTAATGACTAGCCAACTTATTTGCTTACTGATAATACAGGTATAATTTCTCGTTGGCTGTAAGGTGTTTTTGTTACGTAAGCCTTAGTATACTCAGATACAAAGTTTATATAAGTGACAGTGAACAAGCGAAGTACACAATTCTATAATTAGATAGTAGCTTGAATGACAGCCGCGATAAGACTTCTAAATATTTTCCTTAATTTTTAAAACCATTCCGAACGGAAACACATAGACCTAATAAAATTATGGATACGGCACGAGAAGTATAACAATATAAACATACATAGAATAGGCTATATATACAGATATCTTATAAATATAATTAAATAAATACTGTATTATTTAATTTCCAACAAAAATGGAACTTATAAGTTATGGGTTTAGGTTTGGCTTATTATATATTTTTTTTACTTGTGTGTTTTGTTGTGTTGAAATATATTAGTCGAGTGTCAGGATTGATAATCGTACTTAGCTGTTCTACTGTAACTGTACTGTACGGCTGTACTACTGTAATTTAATCAACATTATTTATGTTTATTAAAAAGAAGTCGATATTTCCAGCTAAATACCACAAATACATTTAAAAGAATGCCTCATAATTAATAAAATAAACAAAGTCATGTTAAGTCCTCAAAGCCTGTGGTTAATTAAAAGGAAAAAAAAAAAATTCCTCAGTTGCAAATATAATTAATCACCGTAACAAACTCGCATTAATAAGGCGTAATTAAAGCACTTAGTGGAAAAAACGTTCCAAGAAAGATGTTTTGATGACTATTATCTCAATAGTATTTTTCCTTTAATAAGGTAGGTTTACTGTGTTATTTGGAAAAAAACTCCCAATTGGAGATGCTGCAAGGCCTTTTTGGGTAACCTAACATACAAGAAAAAAGTGCGTGCATACAAAGTACACATGTCAGAAGTGAAACTTCTTTGGCAAACTAATTTTTAATTGTTCATATTTATACAAATCTAAAACTTTAGATTTCCGAGACTTAGAGGGAGGGGAAAAGGAAGATATGTTAGGAATTTAATTGTCATTGGAATATTAAGTATCGAAAATTATTAAAAAATATAATTTTAATTTTTTACTTTTATTTTTTCGATAATACAAAGACATGGCAATTTAAATTTTTATTTTTTACAATTCGTCATTTCATGTTTCAATAAATTATTTTGCATAAAATATAAAATAGTAATATTTCATATATTCTCTTTACGAAATTTTAATAATAGAATTTCTATAAGGTAATTCGCCCTTCTCACTCTCTCTCAATCGGTCTCAATCGCTCTCTCCCTTTTCTTCGACAAAAACGCTGCACATCTTCGTGACGCTAATATTATTATTATTGCGTTTCATCCGTAAAAAAATTACCCTCATGCGCCTAAAGAAGTTTCTTAAAAAATAAAACACTTTGAGGACAGCGCTGACAATAAATTACGAATTTGCACAGAAATAATGGAAACATTACAACTTTAAGAAGTGTTAAAAAAAGTTATCGATCTGACCATGGATGAAACGTGCCTTTTCAACCAAATACGGTATATCAACATTCCAATACCCAGTTACCGCTTGCCTTCAATAAATTCTTCTTAAAATCGTTAATCTTATCATAATATAGGGCTAGTTTCCAATTGGCATTAATAATTCTCTATATGGTCGGGTTTGTGGGACCTATATCAGTCAATATGGTTTACATAACGAATTTATTGCATGAGCAAAGCGCTCTCAATTCAATAAAGCTCAACGAATATATCTAAGTGACGTTAATTGTAATGTTAAAAGAAGTTTACCTTCATTACTATTTCTTACTCTAGTATTATATTATAAACCCCACTATAGTTTTTAAACGTGACAAAACATAAAACTTTTTCAGTGAAATACGACTTTTAAGTTATGCAATATTGCAGGGACTTGAATACTGCAAAGTGTCACGCTTCCGAAGTCTCGCTATTCCTTGCTTTGAATGTAATATCAGCTTCGAGACGTCCCTTTTAAGAGTATATTAAAATTTTAAATGTAGGATCCTTCAACGCTTACTCAGACGGAGAGATGATATGGGTATTGTTTTATTTATTATATCGTATACACTACGAAGTCATGAATTCTATTATTTTTCGCTATCAAAGTCTCAGTTGAACGTTCCGACCATAAAATTTTATATATAAGCCCTAAGCAACTATGACAACAAATTATACATAACCTTAACCTGTACCAGTCATCACCAATTATAATAATTCCAAGTAACTTACAATTATTCAAATAAATTACCCTATCAATACTACACCAGTTTTTCCTAACTCGGAGTTCCACGGCTATCGGTGACGTGTCCAGTGATTAAAGGACGTAAGTACTACTAGTTATGATAAACACTGATAATCTCATTCTAGAGCAACGCCTCAAGTGCTCGCGCGTTTGTTTCGAGTTTGTTTTTTTTTAAATTGACAGTGACAGATCATTTGATTCGACAATTAAATCGGTGACATTATTTTCGTAACGGAGAAGGTTTATCACAGATTAAAGTGAGCAATTTGTATGCACAAAATTGGAGACAGGTAGTTAAAATTAACAACACAGGTTTGTTGTGTAACGTTAGAAAATATAACGTTTCGATTCGTCGAAAACGCTTGTTAGTGTTGTGATCGGGTTTCTTAAGAAAGTGTTATGATTCAGTGTTTATGGAGATGCGCGAGCGCGTGTGCAATCGATTTTTAGTGTTTAGTGTTCGTTAGCAAGAGCAATGAGTGTTCCTAATTTGAACGCCGACCAAATTACAGGTACTGTTAAATACAATTTTTATATACCAATTGTGTTCATCAATCTTCAAAGTAATCCGTAATAAAGATCCCATTATTCATTTTTAAGCACTGTCAAAGATCTAAAATAACAAAACAAGATTTATTTTAGACACATTGAAGCTCGTTTTATTATGGTATACTTCTGTTTTTATATGATAGGGCAAACAAGCCACTAAACAGCCACGGGTGCGTTGCCGGTGTTAATGAAAGGAGTATGATCCTCTTTAAAATTTTTTTTTTTTTTTATAATTTATAATAAATTTAGTATAAAAGTATTTCTGCATCCGTGGCAAATTATTATAGGACCATTTATAGCACATAGACCTGGAGACCCTGGGTTTGTAGGATATTGTTGTTGACCTATTTGTTGATTAAGAAAAGTAATCAATAAAATCGTATCGTATCATCCCATGCCCGTTATGGAAAAAACAGTACAAAAACTATTAAAACTGTAAAAATAGGACGTAGTATGTCTTTCTCTATTCTTATATTTGTTGTTAATAGATACTTCTGTTGACAAATAGTTAATGGATAAATACCCACCTTGATTAAGTACATCTCACAAATATGTACTTCATTGCACAAGATATTTTAATAGGTTTTTGAATAAAACAAATGACACAATAAGATTCGTTAAAAGCATTACTATCAGATTGATGTTGGACCACAGACGTCCAGAGGAAAGTAGATTGTGAAATTTGAATTTAAAATGCGCTTTGGTGAAAAATCGACTCAGATAGTTTAGTTTGAAATACTGGACATGGCATTTTGATCTTTATGCACCCGAAATACAATTGTGATTTCGAACCACGTTTTAATGTAGTATTGCAAATAAAATGTGGCCTTACTTGTAATAATAATAATAAATCCCGTTTACTTCCAATCTTTACAAATGTTTAATATACAGTTAAGATTTGGTATCTACATTTTTTCTTGTTACTCTAAATCGTAACTTCCATCAGTTCCATTGATCGAAACCTCTAAACTCCAAACACAGTGGAATCTCTATAACTCGAACCTTGTTAAGTCGAAATCCTCAGTAGGACGAAAAAAATTGCCATACCCGTCCGCTGAACCCTTAAATACGCGGTATCTCAAATTAGGTATTTATACTTATAACTCGAATTTCAAAACGGAGACTCCGTAAGTCGTAATTAGTAAAATATAATGACGTCTTAATTCAATTTATTCATTTAATTTGAGTTCGGGTCTCAAAAACAATAGGTTATAACTTATAACGAATTGGTTTTGATTTACACACGTGGAATGAATAAATACATTCATACATTTTTTTAGAGTACAGTTTACTTAATTAATATGTTATTCGTTTTAATATGTAAAAAATATATACTACAATTCTTAAGTTGAATTCAAATTCGACTCTACAAATGGAAAAATACACGTAGAAATCGTGCGAGTAAGTCGAAATTTCAGCAGTTAAATCATATCTCGAAGTTCTTGTTAAGTCGATTTTTTTTGTAGTTCCCTTGACATTCGAGTTATCGAGATTCCACTGTATCTCTATCTATGCCTTCCTTGTCCATTCGCTTCCTGCTAATGCTTATATCTTCTATCTATCTAGGGCGCCCTCTTCTCCTTCTCATCGGTCCTTTCCATAAAGTCCTCTCTTATAATAACATATAATATACCTTGCTATATTCCCCGCCCATTGCTACTTCTGTTTTATGTAAGACATCTATAACTTTTAAGTTTTTTTTTTCGCCTAACTTCAAATTAATTAATAATTTTATTTACTTTAATCCTTAATCTTTTGCCACTTAAAACATACCACATCCAATTACTTTTCTAAATTACGTAGACATTAGTATACGTCAAACCACAATACTTGTGATCGACCGACACGTAACTTCGTTGGCCATTATTACATGACCCTTACAAATTGAACCTTAACAGATATATTCTATTATTGTAGACATTTTAAAGGATCATATTCACTGGTAGTGAATATTTAATAGACGTATTTGGCTATTTAAGAATGGTTTTGCTGTTTGTTTTTGTTTGTCATTGCGTAACGGCGAGGAATTTTAATGATCCACCTCACGTCACTTTGGACAGGCTATTGAACCTTTTTACATGTCTAGCGTAAGTAAAAATATTCCTATAAGATAATTCAAATGCCCTAGAGTGCGGTATTATAATATGAAATAATATTTTCTTTTAAATATTGTAAGTTTCTCTAGACAAACATATTTTACATGAACGACCGGTATTGACAAGCTAAGATTTCATTATATTTCATAGATATATATAATGAACTAGCAAATCCGGCGAACTCCGTTTCGCCACCAGATGGCTTCGTTTTATGTAACATTTCGTTTGGTGATCCTACTTTTCTGTTGAAATTTTTCCTGAATTTGCTATAAACCTCACGGAGCCCGAGACCTTTCCAACGAATGCAAAACCGTGGAAATCGGTTCGTGCGTTCTGGAGTTATAGCGTCAGGAAGGAAAACCCGGCTTATTTTTATATAGTAGATTAAAAAAATTAAAGCAAAAAGAAATCTTTTTCATGTTGTATTCGTGATTAAAACATTATCGTTTTGTTACAGAAATCGAAGCCGCCGAAGCTTGCAAATGGCTGCGAGCAGCTGGTTTCCCCCAATATGCGCAGATGTACGAAGGTAAGTGATTGCATAGATTAAAATCACCAGATGGGTCATGAATAGGTCACCTGGAATTTCGCAAATGTCATAAAAAATCATTACAACTATTACAAGAAATAGTTTTATACATTCGATATTTAAATATCGTATTTATATTCCGTTGTTTTTGCAATTAGTCGTTTATAGAATAGTATATTATCATAGATTATAAACTATACATAGAATTCGCCTGCAGTTTATGTAATTCAAATTATGTGTATGTCTAAAAATTTTATGATATTAATGCTATCATATTATACAACAGAATCCTTAATAAGCTACTAGAACTAAATTAAATTAATAATAAGAAAATGTTATCATGTCAATTATATGTTAAACATTTGGTACAAAATTTTGGCCAATTTTAATACATAGTAAAAAATCCTTATTATGCCATGCCAAACACTGACCTCTATCTCTTAAATCACCCTGACCGTTTGATCCGCTAACAAATGCATACAGCTGCGCGGGCCGCGCGAACCTGACCTGTCCCACGAATCTATTAATCATACTTACTGTGTTGTCTGCTGTACACAGAATGTTCAAATATGTGAAGCTATAATATTCATGAGCTTACTTTTAAAATGTCAAAAAGGCTTGCCGTTTTCTAGCTATCTTCAAATTTAGAAACGCAGAGCTAATATGTGAAAATTTGATAAGAGATGGAGGAGACCGAAGATTATTAATTCTACCTGTTAATTTTTTTTCATACTCATAAACAGCTCAATTACTATGTGTGAAATAATGCTTTAAAATATAAGGTTAATAGTTATATTATTATACAAATTTTCATAGTACGAACTTTTTGTAGTTAATATTTTTAAACATTCTGTATTATATAACGTTCAACTGTATCTAAGACCGTAGAGTACAGACGATCTAAACATAAATATAATAGTACAGAGCATAGACTAACCCAAATCCTCTTCAATTGACAGCCTGCGTCATTCTAAACTATTGATTGGATGGATGAGATTTATTATTAGACATCAATATGTCCTTAAAAACCTTTATCGTTTATAAATTACTTTATTTGAATATTTCTGTTTAACCTCTTTTTGTCTTTGTGTATCGAATTAATCACATGTTATTTTTATTGATAATTTCCGCTAAATGAATATGCCTTATGTAAATTTCTTGTTGTTAATTGATTACGTAGTTGAGTATTATATGATAGGGCAATAAAAGTTAATAACTTCTGGGCTGAACTATGCTTACGTAAGGTAGAAAATTATGGAAAACTTGGTCATGTGTAACTTAATGAACCTTCGCTCTAATTTACTAGATTAGTCTAATATAAACGTAGAGAAACGTATGAGATACCTATATCTATCAGTTCATTTACATCGATGGAGCGTACTTAAAAAATTATAGAGAAATGGTATTTAAAAAAGGATTAACTCTATATTTCTGTAATAATTTTGTGAGACCAAAGTTGGAAAAATTGGAAAAAATATGTAAAATACTTACGGTTTGATACGGAAATGACTCACTGATAAAAGATATCCACGAACTATTCAATATATTACTATTGTACACCGTATTATCGCATATGACTTAATAGATAAGGTTCTACGCAATCTAATCCTTTAAAACTATCTACCGAAGTTTTAAGGTTCATTTCCATCAGTACGTTATGTGTGAGTATAATTCTTGTATTATAAATCCTAAAGTAAATTATTCGCTACTCAAATAAAATAAAATTTTACCGACCATCCAACCAAAATTATGATTATACATACTCGTACCTATTATAAAAAAATAATATGTGTGCAGTGTGAGATATGCTTTATTATTAATGTTTATAATCCCATAAAATATAAATAATAAATGTCATGTCCCTAACTTGATAAAGTTTCTGATGACAATATAAACTTTATTATATGTAAAAGGTTAGTTTAGGGAGGAAGTGAGTAGAATAGGGTAAGGACGCGCTGTCACTCTCTTTGTGTCATACATTCCTACATTCTTGTATCAATAAACGATTTATGTGAATTGATAACCACAAAGTGATATATCAACTTGGCTATGATGAGTCATTTTATCAACCTCTTTTCCTTCTTTTACATTCTGGAAAGAAAATAATTTACCTCATTATGACCAAGAACAAAGTAAAAGTGCAAAGAAAAGTTATTATTAATGTAACACATACACATCATAGCGTGTATCGTGTATCCCTTTTAAAAGCTTACAAATGTAAACCAATTCTTCTAGATTTTTTAAATCGCGCTGGGTACCCGGAAATTGTGTATTATAAATTATATCTTTAAGATATATTATTATACATCAACCATAGACCACATATACCAATATAGGCTTCTAGTTTAATATAAAATGTTTTGTTAATATTTTTATTAAAGAAATTCTCTCACGACTTTTGGCTAAAATAATCAAATCCTAAATAAATAAAGTTTAAAAGGGATACAAACAGGATTGAAAGATAAGAAAAGAAAGGCCTACAGATTTATCGTAATCTTTGATAAGATATATTGACTCGTCACAGTTGACGTTTCTAAAGTTTTATTACATTGTTTTGCATTTAACTATTTTTTTTTATTCAAAATATTAATATCAAACAAGATGAGAGAGTAAGATTTTTTCTAAACCAGCTGACGTTCTTTCGCTTAAAAGCAAGAAGAGAAGTTTCCATGAATCTCTGTCTCCATTGAAACATTTAAATATTAGCTACTGGGTGTACAGCCTATCGAAGAAATGTCGTCTTAAAATACGTCTACCTATACACAGTCCAATCCACGAAATCCATAAATGAAATACAACAGTAAAGTATAAACTATAACACTTTGGTTATATGTAAAGATTTTACACTAATCTCAGGAACCGTTAGGACATTGTCACAGACTCTATTGTTTGACTAAAAACTTTAACTGCATTTGCATACTACTTAAGAACTATTTTATCTTTAGAACCATTTTAGAACGGTATTTAAATGTCATAACTTACCTTTGCCGCCACTGTTCAAACAAAAAGGGACACTATTGTTTTCAAATGACGTAATTTACTTAACATTTTGTAACAAAAAAGGTTATAAAAAAGGTAACGAAAGTGATCCTCATCATCATACAAAATATCATTTACGTCATGCCTTCTCCAAACAAAACATTAAGACAGATTAGAGTTATCGCTTACAGGTAAGCGGTTGTTTAAAATAATTTGCTTTTATTAAAAAAAAAACTTCAGCAGAAAAACAACGTTATTTAGTTTAGAGTTGAGGTCATAATCGGTCAGCTAAATTTTCGCGCCAAAGTAAAAACAAAATAAAAACGTCACAGATTATAAAATGTATTTTGACGTACGAAAATAGATCGTAGAAAATGGTATTATAGATGTAGATTCTTTGAAAATGGAATAGCATTTACAACATGGCATGGGGTCTATTTGACAGGGAACGAAAACAGATATGTCAAATTTTTTATCTGTGCGATTAGTTCAGGTACAAACTGACAGCAGACAGTGTTAAATTGTGTGGCGGCGTAGGAGCACATTTGTGGTTTCTAGTTGAGTTGTGTGTTGCGTTTAATAGTTCATTTCTGTGTTACAAAAAAGTGTTTGAAGTAATAATTATGGTAAGTCGCATGTTGGTGTGAAATTGTTTGGACTATTTATCTTATTTAATGACTACAGTTGTCATATATTTCATAGGTTCGTGATATGAAAAAGTTTTAACTACTTTATGAAATATGTAATAACAAATTATTGAACTCGTTTAATATATAATTTGTATTGATATTCGATATATTATTTATATAGGCCTTTTTTATTCGTTAAAACCATTATGTATCTCATTATGTATATTTAGAAAATAAATTTATTATTTTTGATTTAAAAAATGCAAATGCAAAACTTCCGTAATTTTACAAAAGCATAGCCTTACTATACATTATTGTAAATACCTTTCCGTTTTTTTTTGGGTATTTTATAAGTCGATATTAAAAATTCTATTTCACAAAATATATGGCACCTACAATATCCTAAGCGCGACAACACAATATGGAAAGATTGTGGCAATATTCTCGTTGACTTTAATATTTAGTTACGGTTCGTTAAGAGCCCGATAAAATTCTCGAAATCAAAACTTAGTGACAAGCCCGTAGGAGTATTCCATAGCAAATGAGGCGCTTTGATACGTGCGTGTAATCGTGTTACGTGTGATGAATGTAGTTCATTAGTCCAATTTTTACTTTTTCTGTGTCCGTTTACCATTGAAAACATTGCTTATATTATAGTAGTTAGAATCTCGTATAAGTCCTTTGACTCAAAGCCGCAAAAAAAGATAAATATTACAGAAACAAACGCAAACATGTATGGCCGAAAACGTTTATAGAAATATAAACTAAGTTTGAATCAATAAAAAACATTGAGAATGCTTGGGAAACTCGTTTATCAAGCGAAATAGTGTTATGAAACTTTTTACATAATCTTGTTATCAGGTAAAAATATGTACATGATAACGAAACTACGTTTTTTAAAACTACACGTATAACTAAAATAATTCGTCTATGCTAGAATTTCACAAAATCACTTTTTTAATCCAAACCGAATTAAAAATACATTTCATTCAATTCAGTCTTTTAAAAAAATGTTCATATGCCAAGGTTAATTTAAAAATTCGTGTTTTTAAAATAAATGTTTTAATACATTTTAACTTTCTTATTTTTAAGCTTATTATCATGTAAATGACTGCTAAGGCGGAGAAGCCGCAAACGAGCTTATTTACAAACAATTTTGTCCTAACTTCCTTTTTAACTGTATTAGAAATTTTTCCTACAACCGGGCTTTAGTCCATTACAGAAAAACCTTTTTGGAACCTTTTATCCATTTATATGTAAAAAATGTAAACGTTATATAAATATTTCCATGAGTATTAAAATATAAATACATATATCATTAATACATAGCAATTTTCTAATTAAAACAAGAAATTTATGAAGGTATATAAATGCAAGCAACTAATTAGTTTAGTATGAGGTTTGCATCGTATCTGTGTTAGGAGGGAAGTAGAGCGATCAATCTTTAGCACAGTACTTATTTGAATTGTACGCACATGTGCTGTATAACCTTGATCGTTTCGCGTTAACATCACCTTTGGTATAAGTTCAAAGTGTACGCGATTAACATTATATTTGTCGCATCTTTATATTCATGATGAATATATCATTCTATTGTAAGTTGTCAAATCGCAATCAATTATTTTGTTCGCCATAAAAAACGCGTTGTCTGAAATCTCATATTTATGATTTTATCCAAATAATTAGTTAAAATATTATATTTGTCTCTCTTGTAGCTTATTTCGACTTCATTCTGCTTGATGTATAGCTTCTTATTTGGACACGTTGTCATAAAATGAGTAGACTAAACCCGCTTCCGCTCATCAATTGTAAACCTCAAATAATATTGTAAGAGTATATCATGACCTCAAGACCTCCTCATGTGGGTTCAATTGAATTGTGGAAGAATCAAATTGACGGTGCATTCGCAATGAACAGCATATTGATATTGTTCGAGTTGAATTATTGCAGGCTAACAATGTTGTATTAGTTACGGGTGTAGGTTAAATATGAATTATGGCCTTATAGAATTGGGTCCGTAATTCAGGAGATGAATATCAAAAGTTGTATATCTATTTTTCTAAAACAATTGAATGTGAAAGTTTCTTAATTCCATTCAAATATCAAATATCTAGTAAGAAAATAAAATTATTATTTATATAGTTTGTTTGCATGTTTACGTCAGCAACCGAGGCCAAAATAATACCCATATAGGTAATTTTAATTAACGCACTGCCAGTAATAAAAACCTTACAATTATAAGTTTAAATAAAACGTAGATGTAAGATTACGATGTAATTGAATTACGTCAGAATGAATCATGGTTTCTAAGAATTTATTCTAAATACGTAGATATGAGATATCTATAATAGATATTTTTAACAGTCTTTTGTTTATCTGAAGGATTTGACAGGAGGCCTGTCAGATATCAGATGTTAACACCTTCAAGCAGTTTGTTCCCTTCACGATTTTATCTGAGTTCTACAATAATCTTCTCGTTAAAATCAATATCAGGTCTAATATATAATAAAGGCATACTTTTTACCCATTCACAAGATAATATAATACACAAAATATGAATCTTTGACTACTTCATTAATCATTCATTCATTATTCAAAAGCAATCAAAATCATTCACTTGTTGAGTTAAAAAAAAAACAAATAAACGGCACACAGAGGGTATCCATTTATGAGTTAATCGAATGTTCGGCTCACTGCCTTCCAGCCAGCCAGCCTTTGTGATATTCAATTGAGTACGAACCCTATAACACATAGATCTATAGGTTATAAATTCGTTATATTGTAAATTCGAAATTTAAATATTTTAATGAGATTCGTCGCTCCCTCTTTGAAGGTTTTTGGGATTAATTAATTTTATCTGTGACTAAATTGGTTAGTTAAATATTGGCATTTGTTTTTGTTTGACACTTTAGAATCAATAATTATTTTTTAAAAAAACGAACAATTATAAATCATCCTTTATTTTTTATCTGCGTATTTCAAGCCTGTATGCTTAATAACTTTTAAGAAAACGGTTTTTTTTCATTGGCCAATTTCTTCCTTACTTAAGCAACAAATCTATCGGTAATTACGGTGTATATACTCAAATATTAACCTTTACACTTAATAAATATGTATTATATTTTGAATGACCCCTGAAAAGCCTGAATGAAGCAGTATATTGTTAGTTAATTTTAACCCGTGTTCGCTGAACCATATCGCACGGCCGAGAGCTTCCAAGCTTTCATCCTAAACGCTCAGGCAAATTGAGGGATTTGCAAAAATTGTGTTTCGAATACGAAACAAAATGTTCAGTGTTTTTTTTTATTAGAACAGAGGTAAACGGGCAGGATGCTCATCTGGTGTTAAGTGATACCGCCGCCCATGGACACAATGCTAGAGGGCTCGCGAGTTCGTTGGCGGCCTTTTAAAATATTGTATTGCGTTTCATTGAAAAACATGAATCTAGGATTACTTTTTACACTTGAATTATATATGTATATAAATTCTTTTGTTTTTCAAATTGAATCGACTCCAAAATGTACTAAAAAGTATATATAGGTATTAATTCTATTGATTGGTCAAAAGAAATAAAAGTATTCATCGATAATATAATAATAAATATAAATTAGGGGTATTAAGCTATTTTTTGGAAGTCACTTCACATCTAGATTGATGTTGTTTATTGACAAAAAAGATATAAAATCTTGGCTTTGACCTGCCTACTATAAATGTTTTATTAATTTACTTTTTCTATCAAAAATGATTCCGATTTAAATACTATTACGTCATCAAAGCAATACAATCGTTTGTTAATGGCATTTAAATTTGATTAACAAAACAAATATTAAATTGTAATGTTAATACCCAAGATTATTATGATCTTGACCTTCGCTCGACATTTGTACAAATATTGTCCATTATCGCCTACAGTGAACTGTTATGAGGATTTTTTTTAAAGAATTAGATTATACTCTACAAATTAAATGTTTTATTAGTAGCAAACTCTCACAAGTAACATAGCAAATAAAAACTTAGCCGCTTAAGAAAAGAAAATCTCTTTAGAACTGTTCTCGATATTTTCTCTTTTCGTACATTTCCTTGTAATATAAATGTTATATAATTATTTTTAATTTTAACAAACGAAGGCTGAAAGCAAAATTATTTTTAAATTTAACAAACGAATGCTTCTGAAAAAAAGCCTCTGGAATTTATTTTGGCGTAAAATGTTTGAAAGTTTAGAACAATGTTCGTATTTGCTTTCGCGTATTCGGTTTTAAAGTGAATGTCATAACTAATTGTTTTCGCAGTGTGGAGTAGGTAATTGGAAACTGGAAACACGGGCGAAAATTGATTTTCATAACGTTTTTGAAATAGCCTTTGTCGTGTTTCAACGCAATATGAACTAGCCGAGCTAGTCATTTGACTTTTTGGTTATATGAAAATATTTAATAAACGTACGATTGGAAATTTACTTTACTAGTAACACAATTATGCAGTTGCAGTTAGAAGACTGCTGTTCTTTTTTATAGAAAAATAGGCTAATTGACAAGATTAAAAAAAATCTAAATTTATTAGTCACTAGGTATAAAAAGACGTTAACTATGTGCTTTTTAAATTCAAATTTATAGTTTTTAATTCAATTATAATTTCATGCCGCAACAACGCTTCTCTAGGCAAGATGGCGTCCAGTTCCTATAACGTACCATACAAACAAACATCAAGTTTTTTAGGTGTTAAGTATTCTTAACTTACACAAATATTTCGGTCAAGGCAGTCTTAAATTAAACTCCATGACTGTATGAGAATTAGACAGGAGAAAACATATTATTTACAAGCATGCTATGTCATCGTTTTATATGTGACCGCTTCGTGTCACGTGACTGACGCATAAATTTTTATTTCCGAACCAATTCGACTTAGGGTCCTTCAAGAAAAGAGCGTACCAATTCCTGAAAGGCCGGCAACGCACTTGCGAGCCTTCTGGCATTGTGAGTGTCCATGGGCGGCGGTATCACTTAACATCAGGTGAGCCTCCTGCCCGTTTGCCTCCTATTACATAAAAAAAAAAAAAAAAAAAATATTTTTAATTATGGATTGTTTGATTAATTACTTACAAGTTATTTTACGCCCTAACGCTTATAAATCCAAGTTTTCTAAAGATAACTCTCAATAACACTTTAATTTCATACGGTCAAATAGTCTATTACGTCTCGTATAAATGTTAGGTTGTAGATCACTTTTGTTTTGTATTATTGTGATATACGTATCATTCAATATATGCCTGTATTTGAATGACCCGTGATTCCCATTTTACCTAAGAAATATATGAAACGTATGTTTGAAATGTTTGAATGTTAGCAAGTCTTTGTTTTTCTGAAATCGAATAAAACTTCGGTGTTGAACGAAAGAAGTTACTTTCACTTAAAAGTTTCAGGGACAAAAATGGCAGGGCTGATGCACAGCTACGACACTTTTATAACATTAACACATATGTATACATACAAATGGTGTTATTAAAACTACTTTATTGGATTGAATTGAAAGTTTATTATATAATATATGGATTTATTTTAATGTGACCTAACCTACCTAATATGTGTGAATATGATGAGCTACTTGCGAAAACTGAACACAGTATCATTGTGTTCGTTCGTATATCCGTATACATTTAATTTGAAACTGACGCAGACGTTATAGCATGACAGTAATATTTTTTTTTATTACTTTGATTAAAAGGTAATACCAATGTATATTAAGGGATAATCCATAAATTACGTGAGGTGTTTTTTTAAATTTTCTGTACCTCCCTCCCCCCCTGGTGATATGTCGTGAGATTTTATGCAACTCCCTCCCCCAATCTCACGTGAGATTTTTCAAAATGTGGGTTTCTTACGTAAACGCGTTGGATTGTTATTGTAAAAAGAAAAGAAAAAAATGGTGCGTGTACTTATGTACGCGCGTAAGAAGTTATACTTCTTTGGCTTTCTTTATTTTTTTTTAATATTAAATAATTAATAATAAATATTTAGCGTTAATCATTTAACAATATTTAATATTTAGTATATTATTCAATTATTAATTAATATTAAAAATAAGTATTATTTATTATTTTATTATATTATTAATTCAATTTAATAACTAGGTATGTTTCATAACCTTTTAACTAAGTAACAATAGGTCTTTGTGAAAAGCTTTGCTAAATTTCTTTGAAAAAATAATTAAAACTCCTTTATTTGTTTAAAAGGTACTACAAATGTCATTATGATCATTCAAAATTCTTCGCATAGCTGCTTACGTCACGCATATCTATTCTTCTATATTATCTATTTCTTTTTACTTGTAGATTGTCTTATTCCCATCTCGCTCGCGCACGCTCGGCGCCCATACTGAATTTTGTGTCACGGTGCGCGCGCATCGTAAAATTTCACTCTCATAAATTTTTCATAACGCGCCTAAAGAAGTATAACTTCAAAAATGGCATCGTGCTTTTATTTACGACAAAAACAAAAAAATGTGAAATGTTGAGCGTTTAGGTATGGAGTTACCGGGAAGTTACAG
This sequence comes from Pieris melete, assembly GCA_963693345.1. Taxonomy (NCBI): domain Eukaryota; kingdom Metazoa; phylum Arthropoda; class Insecta; order Lepidoptera; family Pieridae; genus Pieris; species Pieris melete. Next base: position 2,673,159 of record CAVNZK010000053.1, on the reverse strand, counting down.
AGATGGCCGGGTCAAACGTTTTCCTAAGTTTTTTTTTTCAATCAGAAAAGAATTGCGTGATATTTGCCAAGACCCCCCCTCTCTCCAACGTAAGATTAAATGAGATTAGACTCGACCCCCTCCCCCCTTAAACACCTCACGTAATTTATGGACGCCCCCTAATGCATTTAATTGGTACTATAATTGTATTAAAAGTAATTATTTCCTATTATACCCATATACACAAATTATTTTGCCCAGCCCTGCAACTGTAAAGATACACTTCATAGAGTATAGACAATGCAAACAGATGTCGTCGACTGAAAGAACTCCATAATATGAAATTCTGATAATTCGAGGGTCGAAGTGCCAATAAACTTTGCAACATATATTTCATGTGCCACTTCTTTTAATAACAATTTATATCTTATGAAAGTAGTTTATTTAGTTATCTATTTTAACTTTACTTTTTTACTTCGTCTTACATAGGATAATTTAATTGAAAATCATTTTTATTAATTACAGCACAAGTAAATTCCTAATTTATAGCGCAGTCACTGCCTTCTATTGAATAAAAAAATCGAAGCAGAACAAATTAACTGTTTTTGGCATACCGACAGGGTAGCTGTTTCTATAGGATATAGGAAAAAAGATTGTTTCTAAACTATTATACTCTCTATGCAAAGTTTATGCCATACATTACAAATAAAATTCTATAAATAAAAGCTTTATGTAATAAATAAAAACTTTAAGTACATTATAAGAATGCAATTGCCTACCTATAAAGTAGGCTATTGAAAAATATGGGGACAGCGAATTGGATCAAATCAATACATATGTACGCTGTGCACTAATTAGAAGTCTTTGAACCGCTACGGCATCGAGGAAATTAACATGTCGACTCACTTTTTGCTTGCTTTGTTTTTTATTCGATGCAGAAAAATTATATGAAATATTTTTAACAGCTTTAACTGAATTACATATATTTTACTCAATGTATATGTGTATACTGTATAGTGAATTACATACAGTGATTATAATATTATGTGTTGTAACTTATTTAATAAAATTAAAGGTGAAATAGGTATCTGCTCATAGAGAAATTCAATTTCTCTTAATATTTTGCGAGATTATGTAACTACACTAGAATAATATTCGTGTAGACATTTTTACGCACGTGCGTTAGCAGGCTAAGCTCACTTCGTAGCGGTGCTACGAAATTAGACTTGCCCTTCGATTATATAATAAATCTGCACCTTTTACATTTTGAAAGACCTTGCATTTCATAAAGGTGTTTTCAAAATATTAAGCTTTTAGATCAATTTTTTTACAGTATTATGATGCGACTCCCCAATTAAAGCACAATTATTGAGAGTTAGGGGATCAATTAAAAAAATAAAAATATTTAGAATTACTACACAAAATATCTGGATAACAACGATATTAAAAGTCACACCTGAATAAATACTTAATTATGGAGCTTTCGCTAATTATAGAGATTTAAAGCAAAATCTTGCGAATAAATTAAACTTCAATTAATTTATTTCCGCAACCGCAACAAATCTCTACTGGAGTTACCCAATTATTCTGTATTAACCACAATACTGGAACTAACAATTATTTGAGCAGCGAATGTTGTGAAATGTTCTTTCAAGTTTCAATTAATAATAAGTGGTGAAACAATGTTAAAGCAATTAAGTATGACTTACGTACCTACATCATTCTGGCTTAAGACTAATTCTTGCCTTTAAATGTTTTCCAAAATATTGGCGCTTTAATGTTAGAACTTTTATTCGACACAATGTTAAATTTCATAGACGTATTTTTCTTTAGCAAAAAAGTTAGACGTAAATTACTCAATAGACTCTTGTTATACATTGTCATTTTTTCTTGATAACGGCTATTCATTTTTAATAAAAAAAATAAGTACTTACTACTTTCTACTAACCATGTCTTTGCGTGTTTTATACAATTTCCGCGGGAACATAATATAAAACGATGTTAATGAAACAGTCCCGGTATTGTTAAAGGCATATTATCATATTTAAATAATCAACTATATAATGTATCTTAGTTTAATTAAAATATTTTTTCTTTTGTTTTATTAAAATTTGCATCATATAGTATATTTGTATTACATTAAACTTGATTAGACCAATTGATAAAACATGTCCAGCATTGTACAATAACATAATGAAATGTCCCTGGTATTGTGAAGATGATGTATGAGGGTTTTAGGAGCGACATTATTGTATTGCTATCAAACAATGCCCATGTGATGACAGTATTAAAATAATACATTGTGTTCGCCGAGTTTTTTGCGTAACATATTTACTGCATGTCTATATTTTTGTCCATTCAAAGCATTTTAGGACGCTACGAATCACATTACGAAAACAATAAGCTTATGTTAGTATAGAAATATGTTCACAATTTTATAGTTTAGTTTAAATAATTAATTCCCGACTATTATTGTTTAGCTAAGTGACAAACATATTCATTCTAAGATTTAGCGCAATAGCGATTTTGTTTCAGACTTCAATTTTGAGTTTTTGTTATTGAAAGAACAACAAAATCGTAGGGCAACAGTTTACTCACAATGGTGGACAATTAATGCACAGCCTGGAATCGAAATTATGGCATTCGCATACACTGCTCTCTTAATATCACAAGCTTATAGAATATTGTACCTACTAGAATAACTTGCTATAGTTAGCAGTTTTTATTAGACTATTTTTTGTTAATAATTACTTAACAATAAACATGTTACTAAAAGTCTTGTTCTCTATTCATTGAGCTGATAAATTCAAACGATTTGCTTCCTTTTATCTAACAAGTTTCTCAACTTTTCTAATTGCGTATTTTCTTTAGCATAAGCTCTCAAGTAATAAAGAAATTATATTAACAAATTTTATTTGTAATTTTCTTGCAAATAAACTTTGCTCTTTTTAAAACTTGATATTTAAATTTCATATTGACTCCGTTGGGATTTAACTAACGAGTCGGAAAGCGCATACTTGCTAGAAGAGTTTAAGAGACTGTTGGTACGTTCCGGACAATTATCACCAATGCCGGAAACATAACCTTTTTCCTATGTACAGTAGTCTCCCCTATAACGCAGTAGACTCGGGCCGCGATGTAGGAGTATTCTCGTAAAACAATTTTTTTTAACAATTCAAAAACTAGGAACAATTTAATAAAGTTATTAAGTTAATTTTATAAAAAAATCATTGAAATCGGTGCAGAGTTTCGCAAATCTAATTATAGACTTGCCAAATCATTATAAAAAGGAAATAACTTGAGAAATCTCCGCGTTATAGGGGAGAAATACTGCGTTATATGGGGGACGGAAATCACGTTACTGTATTTTGCAAGTACAATCAACCGTCAGCAAGCTTCGATGCCTCACTTGCTGTCTCTTATAGTTCTCTTGACTCCACGACGGAGATACTGTGTTTCAAAAAAGAAGATTAATGCATAGCAAGTGTTTTACTATTTCAATAAAACTAATTCTTAATTTTATAATACTTTTAGTTTTCTTAAAACATTGGCTTTTATGCTGTAAATAATTACTATGATACTGAACGCCTTGAAACAATGAGTTATAGTCGTTTGCTAAAATCTAATTCTGGGCATCATCCCAATTTTAAATCAGATTTACACCAACAAGATTGTTGTTGTTGAACCCGATTTCGGCGTTGCCTAATTAGTTTATGTCAAAGAGTGCCATTATTAAGTTGGGCAACTGTTTAGGAAGCTCTTACGTTTAGTGCAAACTGTTGTAAGTTATTTTCAAGCCACACGCGGTTTTCGCATAGTCTTACAATTATTACAGCAGCGCAGAGTAAGAAAGTGTTAAGTGCGTAAAACTATGCGTTAGTGGCTAAACACACGGCATGCGCCTCTCCTCCCAAGTTCAAATCACAAAAATATAATTAAAGATAATAGGAAACACATAATTTCTTGCCACAAGATTATGAAATTATTATATTTCATGTTCTTTTTAAATTCCAGTTTTCTATAAATATTATTTATGGAAATGTTACTAGATACTATGTGCTACCCTTGTTACGTTTCCATTATAATATTCTCCATAAATAAATAGTTAATAGAAATTCGAGGCTGGGTACATCACTTGCCATCTTAAACATCGTCCTCGATCCAATTCACATGGAAAACATTATTTTAGTTAGTTTACACGCAGAAATGTATATTTTGATTGTATTATATGGATTTACGGGACTTCAAACGTAATCAACACTACATTCTACGTTCAACAAAATAATTAAACTGCACAATTGTTTACCTTTTACAAACACATGTACAGATATGTAAAAGGCTTGTGGTAGCTGTTGAAAAATTGTTGGTGGGTAGCGCACCCACGTTACCCACCAACAATTTTTGCCTGCGAAGGAACTTTAATTTAAAAAAAATTTATCTTTGATTATTGTCCGAATAGCACCTCAAAGTTTCGAAACAGTTACAATATAGCGGTATTAATATTATTCATTGTTGTATATGTTATAGTGATAATTGTATATTAAAGAAATATTTGTTTTTTTTTTCAGACCTCCAATTCCCCATCGACGTCTCAGGTGTTCAAAACGACCACCCCTTCCTAGATGCAGACTCTCTCCAGTCACTCTTCAGACGCCTAACTGCACTCAACAGATGCGCCAACATGAAATTGGAGCATCATCACCATCAAAAGAGATCGGTAAGTAAAATGAAAAATTAAGGCTGACGTCATCATGCTAAAGATTCTATTCATAACAACGTGACGTAAGAACAATTTGGCGGAAAGAGAATAAAACTAGGTACTGTCATCGTAATTGTTTTAATGAATTATTTTGTGTCATTGAAAGAGTTATATATATCTAATAATACAATTAAATCCTTTAAAAACTTTTGCGTAACACACACTATACGAATAATAGCGGACATAATTGAAGCATTTCATTAAAATAAATTCAATACCTCACAATACTCGTAAGCAAGTTTCTTTAGCACTCAATGATCGCAAACATTTGCTAAAAGCTCGCAGATAAATGGAATAAAATTGTACATTTACGGCTTTGCTATCTAAACTCCACATTTAATGACATCTCTATGCTTCGTTTACACTTGTAATTTCCACTGAGCCGGTTCTCTAGTATTAGTTTATCTAATTAATAGATGTACAAAGAAAGTGTGTTCGCGAATAATATAATACGTAAAACCTATCGGTCTGCTTTTGGGACAATTTTTTTTTAATTTCAAAAGTCATATCGGAATTTGTTTAGTAAATCATTTAATAATATCAAATGACGTTTTCAAAACAAGATATAAACACAACATCATTAAAGGTGCGTATTTGAATTCCTATGTGATTAATAAAAAAAAACATTATTATTCGAAAAATTAATATATTTTTTCAGAGGATAGACGATTGGGGTTTTGATTTCATTGATATATTGCATAAATATGTCAATATGAAATAATGTAAATATGTATAAAAAATTATCTTGTTTATTACTATTGATAACATCAAGACATGATAAGATGTAGTGTAAAAAATAACATTATTGATGCAACCATTTATCGGGTGACTTATAAATGCCGAGATTGTGTAAAAATTTCGTACGTAATATTATTGATATATGATAAGTTAATCATATCATATCAGACATATCAAATGTAATTTACTGAGACAATAACAATAATAAAACTTTATTTATGACAGAAATATGGTTGTGACATAATTGATCCAACGCAATTCACCACACTAGACAGCCCCTGTATTGTGGGTAACTAGATTATTCCGTGGTACATGGTGCATGTATTAAATTTTTTTTTAAGAAAACGTAGTCTTAGTGTTACATCTAATCAAACAAAAGTCGTATAAGAACTCAAGTATAATGTATATGAATGGGTGTATAAAACACTGACTGACTATGACAGTGCTTCTAAGAGTTGTTATAAGCGTGCGCTGTGTCTGTTATAGTTTATGAAACTTCAGAGTCATACTACAATTTGTAGTAAGGAGGCAAAATCGAAATCCAATTCGGCTTGCATAATCCATAAAACGAACACATTTTTAGTGAGTTTATATCTGGACAAATAATTATGGTTTAAGTAGCATTCATTCAATAAACAAAGAAAATAACTAAGCAAAGGTCCCAATGAAAATTCACTACCTCTGCTTTAATGAACTAAACATCATACACCCATACCATTAGATACTAGTAGTAAACACAGCATGAACTAATCGTAATCGCTTCCAGTGAAAACTGATATAGGAATGAAATCGATTCCAACTTTCTGTTTTCAATCGCTTTTTACATAATCACCTTTTATTAAGCGGTTTCATTGATTACATTAAGCTTTGATTATAAAGCCTACCATTTATTTTGATTGTTTACGTATGTTTAATTAAATTATATTTAACGCAACTTTTGAGGTCTGAAAAGCGCTTTCCGTATTTGATCTTTTTCAATTTTGTCTGAAACATTCTAGTTTTTAATCACACATTAATTGTGTATTGGAATTTAAATGTTAGACACGTGTTCTCAAATTATTAAAAAGTACTACAAGTAGTAACATCATACGTGAAATTTTTTGCAAAAGTTAAATTAGCAAGGAACGAGACCAATTCGACTTAGGGTCCTTTAAGAAAAGAGCAGTGGTATGGTGGCTGGAAGAGTGGTTAAGATCGTACGGGAGAGTTTCACAGTTAATAAAAAATTGTGAAAAAGAAGAAATGGGCAATTACGTCCTCAATTAATCCGTAAGCCTCATGCATATCCTAGTCCCATTTGAGACACATATTAGACAAATATAATTGGCATGGTTCAGCTAAGCTAACACTACGAGGGCATCCTGTAAACCCACTGGTCAAACAGCATGTACGGTGTTGTGACAGGGGCAAATACAATTAATCACAGGTAGACTGTGAATTGATTTACCCGTGCTTAATTGAATTGGAACTTTGACGAAGATAGAGTACACCCGAGCTATTAATAAAATTAATTCACTCATGCCTGCGTTGTCTCTTGATTACGTTGGATTATCGTGGATGACGTAGGCCAAGGCTATGTTTTTCCAAAGCCAACTTACATATAAATATTTTATATTGCTCGCGTTCCAAATTTAAATTAATTAATTATCTGGTATACTACACCACTACAATTTGTTATATGATACATTTATAAAATAAAACTAGATCTATAACACGAAAACATTTGCAGTTCTCACGCGCAGTAAAAACAAATGGTTACAAGTAAGCATAACAAACTAATTCTTAACAAAGAGGTTTTATGAACCGACTGACATTCCCAGATTACGCTGATACGTATTTATTACGATATTTTAAAGCTTGATTACTACAATAAAGGTTAAGGTTATTCACATGAGATGCGGAAAATATTTGCATGCGCGTTATTTAAAAATACTTTCTGTACCTACTTGTATTGTACTATAACGTAATACATATTAAATGAATCTCTTTACTCTAATCAAAACAATTTTTGCCAATGCTCAAAAAGATTCCACATTTTGATGATATGATCATAAGTTGATATAATCATATTTTATTTGATATGTTGTATTATATATAATATCTCTATGACCCACCGTAGCACGTCGCCTTGTGTATAAGTTGTGTTAATATATTTTATTTAGATAAAGGATTAGGACTAAAAACGTTACCAAATATGTACATATATATTTCACTTAATACGAAACGCGCTCTATGTGAATAGGCATAAGCCGATCTCAAGCGTGACCAACCATTTACCATAATGAAGTAATAGCATCACCATCGTTCAATCTCTGAGGTAATAACCTATCTAGTAGCCTAAATGTCAAGCTTCGCTGTTAATAACATTACCGGAACATTAAACTATGACAGTATTATAAGGAAACTAATATTTTAAAAAGCATTTCCATATATTTCAGAATTATGTACGTTCATCGATACTTTTATTTATACTCCATTCGATACTCTTGCGTCTCTTTCTTTCGAATTGTGTTTACCATATGATAAAAAGTGACAAATGAGTAATTCAGTTCAAAGTTTTTATTAATAAATATAGAATTTTTCTAAAATAGCATCTACATTGTTAGATGTGGCCGCTATCGCTTTCTTTTACAATAAATTATAATTTTGTTAAAGAAAGTGTGAAGTCATTTTGTTTAGTCAGAAACAGTTTTAAACGGCCCTTTGTCAGGGCTGCTAACAAAATTTAAAACTTTTTGTGAGACCAGAGTTCCGTTACAATGCTTTAGGTTTAATAAAAATAAGTACTATAAATAAATAACTTCAAAAATACGAATTAATCGTTTTACAACGTAAAAGTTCAATTTTGTTCAAGTGTTAAGATTATTCTCTTTTCATCGCCTTAAGAAACAATTTTCTAGTATTAACTAAGTTTCGAAACAAGTAATTTTGTACAAAGGATTAGCATTCTCAAACAAGAACTTTAAGCCGTAACTTTGTACATTGTTCTTCCTTCTGAATAGAAATTACTACACAGTCTTTTTATACAAATTATATGCGGAATTAGCAGCAAAAGGAAAGGTTTGCCACACCTGGCCTATCACGTACTCTCAGGTGTCAGCAGGGTCATTATTCAGACGGTAATCACGATACAAAACCCTATTTGCATAATTTACGATAACGATATATAAGATGAGATGTTAATTTTCAAATTCTTTGAAAGTTGTCGCCGCCGGCTTGAATGTATTGTTTCGGCAATAAGGTAAGGTCAATGGTGTTTTTTAACAAAGGTGGCCTTTGTAGAGCTGTAATTACTAAAACAATTTATTATAAATACCAACGTTGACAACCCCTGTAACTTATAAAAAATAAATCAGTGGCGCTACAAGCTCTAGGTCTGGGCCTCAGATTTCTGAATCTGTTTCATAATAATTTTTCAATCTAATAGGCAAGTAGGTGATCAGCCTCCAGTGCCTGACACACGCAGACTTCTTTTTTGTCTAAGATATGTCGGTTTCCTCACGATGTTTTCCTTCACCGTTCGAGCGAATGTTAGATGCGCACAATGAAAGAAAGTCCATTGGTGCACAGCCGGGGCTCGAACCTACGACCTCAGGGATGAGAGTCCAACACTGATCTGTAACTTAAATATAGGTAGCTTAATGCGAAAATTTACTAGATTTACTATTAATGTTCTACAAGATGTAAATACTATTGTATCTGGACATTAACAGGGTTGTGAAGGTGTGTGTTTAAAACAAAACATGACTTTTCATTATGAACAAAAAAATTTAAGTATTTCCGTTCCAATTAGACTTAGGACCCTTCAAGATACGAGCACGAGCCGGCCCAAGCCCAAGCCTGCCCGTTTGCCCCCTGTTCAACAAAACACAAAAAGATACATTAATGTAAATCATACTTAATGGTGATTTATTGAATCCTAAAAAAATTTGTAACTCAAATTGGATAAAAAAAAGTTTACTTAATTCCTATGTATATGGCATTAATACCTAAATAAAGCTATACTAATTTAATAAGCTTAAGACAAAATAAAAAACACTTTCCATAACATTCAATGTCACAGGTCATTCGACCGTAAAACAACGCGAACCTAATTAAAACTCATCTCAAAAATTGTAATTCAGAAATAATTAAAAACAGATGGTACCTTACCAAACCTCTACAAGCCGACAAAAACAATAAACAGCACATAATCCATCACTTGCCATCGGGTCATTATTCCTAAAGTCAATGAACTCTGGACGGGATTAAATACTAATTTTGCAATTACCTTCGAATAATTTCATGATTACGTCGAGTCATTTGAGGCGTACTGTACGTACAGTCGATAAGAAATTGCTATTTATTTTGAACTTAGGGTACGTAGTGGTGTCAATTTACTAATTTGTATAGTGCTGCGACTATCATTGACAACAGTCTTCACAAATTTACTTTTTACTGGTTTCTATTACTATTTTTGTCCTAATTATTAAGCTACATGTTAGAAAAATATGGTACAGTCCTAATACCATTTTTTTTTAAATAAATTTATTTAATCTAAAAATTATAATTACCGTAATAGCAAGTCTATTTTTAGTTAGGAATATTTATTGCATCTTAGCAAAGCCACAATGGCCAGTAGCTAGGATCACAAATTCTTAAAAAGTCTTAACACCTTTAGGGTCTAACTATCCATGATATCATTGCATCTGACTTGTCATCCTAACAAATTGATCTCAGTGAAAAATAAGATTAAACGGATCAGTCCACGCCTTGTTTATGCTAACAAGCTTTGACAAGAGAATAATATGACTTTTGTCCACCAGTTTGTAAATTTATTATTTTTTAAAAGAAAAGTTTGTTTTCTATTTTATCTTAAAAACATAAAAAATGCAGATTTACTGCAACTAATTAATATATACCTTTTCACGATTCTAAAAAAAATCCTGAATTGTAATAAAAATTAATGTTTAATATCAATACTTATTTAATTATTCGAATATTATCAGTCAAACTAAAATTTAAAAAGCACTTATCAAATCAAGACGCGTTTAATAACTATAATTATTAAATTACTTTAGTTAATAAATCGTAAGAACCAGAGAACTATACTAAATAATGCGACTGATAAAACTGATTTTAAACTTCATAGACCGGACTTTAAGAGCCTCAATTCATTGAAATCACGTAAATAAAAACTGCGAACGCTCAATGGAATACAATTTTTAATTCCCGTCTTGGTGAGGTTTTTCTAAACCGAAGTAAGCTGTCACTTCAATCAAGCTGTCTTTCCACGATTTCATTAGCCTCCCACTGATTTCCCAGAAGAGTTTTATTAAGTTGAAGCTATCGTACGTATTATAGTGTTTTTGCACCGCTTTTAATTTCAAACCTGAGTATTATGTTTCGATTAGTTAATGGGCACTTTTATAATGATTTCAAGAAAATACCTACAAATTCCACGAATTATGAAACGCTTAGAACCGCTTAATGTTGTGTTTTTTTTATGAATCAGAATTGTAGTCGAGATAATTAATTCTTAATAAGCAACTGGTTCGGCCCTAAATTGTCTTTGATCTACATCTGAAGACCCATTTGTAATTCCACAGTTCTCTATATTTCGCCAATACAAAATCACTCGACCTTCAACGACCGAGAACTTAATCTAATGAATGGATTGATTCAACGCCAATGACATTTCGGATAGCTTCTGAATAAGCTTGTTAATAATAATCTGATTATTGTGCCTAGGGGCAAACAACGGATCAAAATTGATTGATTTTCAACTAAGCGAATTATGTCCAAACTTTATTCAATGACCCGAAACTATTCCGAAGATTAATTTTAAACTCTTCCTCATTGATTGCGTAAATGTTATGTAATGGTTTTTAATTTCACTATCATACATTTGTACGTATACTAATCAAATGATAACTTACATGAGGATACTATAAGACACCCTTTTTAAATATTTGTTTTAAAAATTGTTCTCGAATTTAATATTAAGTCCAAAAAGAATAATAACAGCCGTATATACCTTGCAACGGGTTTTAATGATTACTGTACACCTATAATATTTTATATTGCATCACATTTAAACGATATTTCTTGGATTTCATACAATTCAATATACCAACAATCCACAATACTGAATATGAAATGTAGATGCCATTCACGTGCCGCAAAATCTAGGTAATCTAGACGGAAAATAGTTTTAGCACAATAGAGCAACGGCACTGCCGAGACGATGCGAACTATGGCGATATTCCAAAGGCCGACAAATATAAGTTGAGCTCTAACTTAATTAAGTTATTCATAGGAAATATGTATTATTGAACGGACAAATGTATTCGCTATAATATTAAATGTCGTATATTGCTATTATTACTGTTTATGACACGCTCAGTACAGTGTATTTAAATGTTAAATATTTTAGATTGGACTTTATTTCAATCAGTTTTTGAAGTTACACTTCTTTAGGCGCGTTATGAAAAATTGATGAGAGTGAAATTTTACGATGCGCGCGCACCGTGACACAAAATTCACAGAATGAAGTTGCCCACGGAAGATGCTACGGCATTGGACATGATTTAAAAACCACATTCGAATAATAATATAATTTATGTTACATTTAATGTAAGAGAATAATAATAAATATTTATTTATTTAATTTTTCAAATGTAAACTGAACTTTATTGACTATAATGTCTCCTTTTCCAGTCTTTGATTATTTAATTTTAATTAATTATTTGCATGCAGTCAAAAACTATTTTAATAATGCCAAAGAAGTATAACTTCTTACACGCGTACATAAGTACACGCACCCTTTTTTTTAAATAAATTGTGGTTGTGTATCAGTATTTTATATTTTCAGAACGACTCTGACGATGAGCAATGTGCGCTTAGTGATAAGTGGCAATACGAGAGAAAGTCAAGAAGATGGTCAAGAGTTGTCGAAATCACACCGCAAGCGCAAAGAAGACTACAGGTATACTTTTTATAATAAAACATTTATTATTTATATTTAATAGGCAAATAATCAAACTTAAATCTAGTTTCAAGAGCTGCCAAACCATTTTTTCTGTTTGATGTTCGACATATTTGACAACGCTCAAGACGAGATTGCGTCTTGAGTTACGAATAAGAATAAAACCCCTAATCTCCATTTTGTAAGATAATGCTTGTTGAATACAAACAGTAGATTGTAGAATACAAAAATCTATTCTAAAAGTTGAGTGATATGGTGATACTTTTATCACTAAATTGTGCTTAGTCATCTTGAGAAGCATTTAAGAACCAAAGGTTATCTACTTAACTCAAACCAGGGCCGTTATTCTGTAACTTCCAATATCGACAGCGATACTGTAGTTCTCTCAATATCCGTAGCGCTGATGTCGCAACCTTGTGATCGCCCATTAATATTGTAAATAACAATATTACCGATGAAGCCTCTCGCGAGACGCGCAAAAGGAATGAATATATCATTTTATTTTATGTATCGTTTTAGTAAGAAAATTGTCTACAAGAAAATAAGATAAGGAAAAATATAAGAGATGGAAAAAAGTCCCTGGACGCTATGGCAGGGAAGTAGACCGGAAAAAACCAACCACGTCACCGCGCCGTACAAAAACTCATTGTTAAAACGGGAATCGCTGTCGGTATCGCTATTGGCAGTTAAAGAGTAGTCGCCGTAGTAGTAGTAGTAGTGAGCAGTGTTGGCCTAGTGGCTTCATGCCTGCCTGCGAATATCATCCCTAAGGTCGTAGGTTCGATCCCCGGCTGTGCACCAATGGACTTTCTTTCTATGTGCGCATTTAACATTGGCTCTAATGGTGAAGGAAAACATCTTGAGGAAACCAGCTAAAACCAACCAGTCGACGGCGTGTGTCAGGCACTGGAGGCTGATCACCTACTTGCCTATTAGATTTAAAATGTTCACGAAACAGATTCAGAAATCTGAGGCCCAGACCTAAAGAGGTTGTAGCGATATTAGTAGTAGTAGCCTCCCTTTTAATACCTCTACATTCTACTACTACTAGGAAGGACCTCTTTACTATTTAACTGTGACTATTTCAATAGGGTTCCTCTGAACAATATCGGTAATTGCAGGTTATCGCAGCTCGTGCACTCGCAGAAAGAGAAGCCAGAGAAGCACGAGGCGAAATTGAAGATGACGAAGATGAAACGCTTCCTACAATTAGAGTGGGTCTGGTAGATGCTGATGGACATTATACGGATGTTGAACCGGATCTGTGAGTAAATGTTTTGGTCGTTATAGTTAAATATAGTGTTTAAAGTATTTAGGCCCGTGTCTATTTATGTTATTTAAATGAAAACTATTTGTAAGTAACTTAAAGTGCATACAAGATGGCTATATTTTTATATTACTTACTAGCAGACCAGCCAAGCGTTGCTGTGGCTAAGGTTTTTGTTATATTACATAGTAGTAAACTATTCGAGGGAAACTGTAGGAGAACACCAGTCATGGGGACCACCATGCTTTATGGTGGTTATGCCATTAAATTGTAGCTTAATATGTGAAACGTTGGTACTTTCAACACAGCGCCATTTTATTGCAAAATAATAAACAAATATTTTGCAATAAAATAATATTGCGGATATAAATTGAGATGTAAGCTATCTTATCTTTTAAGTTAGATCAAACTACACACGGTGTGCAAATTTGATTGATATCGGTTCAGTAGTTTAGGAGTCCATAGCGGACAAACAACGTGACACGTAATTTATATATATTAAAATTATATACCCTAGTATACCTCCTGGTGTTGCGGGCTTCCGCCGGCTCGTTTACCTCCTGTCCCATGAAAAAACTTGGATATTAAGAACATTTATATGTATAACTAAACAACCAAATGTAGACTTATAAACTTATATTTTTTTTTAATTAAAGTAATTTTTTAAATTTGTTTGATTTAATTTAGACCTTAGGTGAATTAGACATTTTACAATCTAGACAAATGCAAACCAAATTTTAAGTTACGTTAACATCTATAACTCGATGTTTAACATAATCGTCTTTATTGTAAAGCTGTCAAAACCAAATCTTTTAATCTTTACAGAATCCATTTACAACAGATCGAAACCGTTAAGCTTACACAAACAAGTATTAACCAAACATACATCATGTTCATGTATGAACTGATTTTTAATTCAAAAATATTAATAACAAACACTCAAGCGATATAATTTGAAACATAATCATCTCGTATCGGACAAGGCATCAATGAACTAACAAAGAAATTAATAAAATATCTCCTACAATAGCCCTAATCACCTGCTGTCGTGTTAATGAGAGTAGAAAATAGGGCTGCCGCTGCCCAGTATTCATTATTATCTGTATGACTGATAGTTATGGTAAAAGGGCATATCAATCAAACGTTTATTTACTACTTTTAATTGATTTACTACGAGTACTTACGTGCACACAAGAATAGACGTTACAAGAAGAAAAAAAAATGCTGCGTGTACTTATGTACGCGCGTAAGAAGTTATACTTCTTTGGCTTTCTTTATTTTTTTTGAAATATTAAATAGTTAATAATAGATATTTAGCGTTAATAATTTAACAATATTTAATATTTAGTATATTATTCAATTATTAATTAATATTAATAACAATTATTATTTATTATTTTATTTTATTATTAATTTAATTTAATAACTAGGTATGTTTCATAATCTTTTAATTAAGTAACAATAGGTCTTTGTGAAAAAGCATTGCTAAATTTCTTTGAAAAAATAATTAAAACTGCTTTATTTGTTTAAAAGGTACTACAAATGTCATTATGGTCATACATCACGCATATTCTATTTCTTTTTACTTGTAGATAGTCTTATTTCCATCTCGCTCGCTCACGCTCGGCGCCCATACTGAATTTTGTGTCACGGTGCGCGCGCATCGTAAAATTTCACTCTCATACATTTTTCATAACGCGCCTAAAGAAGTATAACTTCAAAAACAGGAAATTGTTAGCAAATATGGAGCTTATATGAGGCCCTTATGTTTTGAAGGATATATCCAATATTATTTCATCTAATTGCACCAAACGTCAAATTGTGAACTTAAATAAAGCTGAGAATTACGCTTTGATAAAAGCTTCTGATCCTATATAAATAAGGCCTTAAAGTGATTTATTAAAAAGTCGGCAACCCTTATAAAACTCGAAAGGTTCACCGTCAAATTGGCCCTTGATTGCGCAAAGCTGATTGAAACGTTAGATACAGAGGTTCGTCTTTCTTTTAACACGACCAGCCTACGTTGGCCTCTCTTACACCTTGCTTTTGTCTGCAACGATGAGTATTCATTTGTAAATATTAATATTCAATATTATTTTGATTTTATTTTATTAACACTGGCTACTTTCGTACATAAACCATTCCAAGCAAAATGGTCATTTATATAAAACTAGATGTACCCAGCCACGCTTCGCTGTGGCACATTGTGATTGGTCCAACCAATCCGACCATGGTTGAGAAATGAGAAACAAATAAAGAATACATTTCATATAAGTTTAATTTTGCAATACATACTTGTCGAAAAAAAATAAAAAAAACAAAAAAAAATTGATAAAACATTCTTTGATGTAGATTGTATATTATCATACTTAAATTACCGCTCAATCGGTGCAGAACTTTTTGAGTTTTTGAAGCCTACACAAACCAAGATAACATTTAACATTTATATACTTATATATATATATATATATAGATTTTATGTATGAGTAATTGATATTTCTAAAAAATATTTTTTATCAATATCTTATAGACCAATCCGGTAGAAAAATATGTCCTACAGAAATCGAGATCTTTAAGAATACAGAAATTCCATCTATGCTTTTTGCACTATTGCAAAGCACTTAGCCAAACTATCTCAAATTTTGACGTATATCAACAGCTCCATACTAATCCTTGTTTTCACGTTAGTTCTCTAATAGAGGTTTCTCGATTAGCAAACTTTACTGACCCGCCACAACTTGCTACGAATTTAATCAAAATTGCCAAACTTTCATGTTTTGTTACAGAAAATGGTTAAAGAACTTGTTAATTAGGATTTGCATACCTTTGAATTCCACTTCGCTTCTAGCAATGCAACGTTTTGTTTATAATCGGATACTGCTCAGATCGCTTTATGTCCCTCTAACAGTATTCTGACTCTACTAAAAATCTAGATATGAAGTTTAAACCACCTTAATGAATAGATACTATAATTTAATTAGAAAGTCATTTATCAAAAGATTTTTAATTGTCAAACCAATTATAAATATGATGCCAGTATTTATCTCTTCGTCATAGTTTGACTGGTCGTTTTATTGAAGGATTTTGTTATATGAAAAGAGCTATATAAACTCATTCAGGCACTTTAAGCGATTGAACCGGAAAGGATCAGTTATAAATAAAATACCAGTGTGTTGGCTTCCTTACGTGAGTAGTGTAAAAGTTCAATAAAATCAGTTAGTCATTGTCAATTATTATCGGTGCTCGTAATGGCTGTCAGTTTGACCGGCGCTACTTGATCTCTGTAATTGTTATGTACACTGTACGATAGATTAACTACATGGATACAGTTACGTAAAATTTTATCGCTTTTAATATTCGGTGTTGGGCATCTCGGAGAAACATATGAATAAGATTGCACCAACAAACCCGGTCTTATAAAAAATATATTGTTTCAACTTGCATGCTTATTTATTTATTTATTCACACTTTGTTACCTTATACAAAAACATATATTTAAAAAAACAAAATACATAAGTTATTAGGCAACGGGCGGCCTTATCGCTAACCCAAAAATGTAACAATAAAAAAAGAAACACCTAAAGGGGGTAAAGTAGAAGAAGTGCATAATTAATTAACAAAACTATAATAATAACATGTATAAACAACAATTTAAAAGCTAATCCAAGGGTTAATTGGGTCACAATTAAAATAATATAAGTAGTAGCTAATTACGAGTTAGAGTAGATAAAGAAATTTTGATTATTTTAAATACAGTAAAACATCCTAGATGATAATTTTTTTCTCTTTCCTTTTGTTGTTCGTTGTAAGCCCCGAAATCCTCAATAGCCAGGCATGTTTCTGGGTGTTGCCCGAATCCTCGGGGACGTTCCACTTCGAGCTCTACCATGTCCTCAGCAACCCCGTTTGGTTCAGAGTTGGTATAAGTATAAAGATCACAAACTTATTCGTCCTAATTTAATGCAGACAAAGTCGCAGCCATTCCAATTATTAAAGTTGAATATTGTTATTAAAGCTAATATTTTCGTGTTATGAATGCGAGTCCAAATTCCGTTGATGCTTGTACAAGAGCTGTCAGATTTAATGGACCCGGTAGTGTGTCTCATTTCACACGTCCATATTTGATCAGCCGTTTAATGACGGCTATCGTTAGTGTCGATACATTTTAGTTTAAACGATTTTAATTTAGAACATTGATCCTATTATTTTTTAATACGCGAAAGTTTGGACGTTTGTTGCGTAACAGCTATCTTAAATGTTAGTGGTACGGAAGGAAACGGAATCCGAAATACGTTAAAGACCGTTTCCCTTTTAGCAGCTAAGACCTTTATCAGCAGTTAACTTGCCTAGGTTTCAAAGTGACTAATTATCACTTTCGGGTAAATAGGTAGCGCTAGCAGCCCTTCATTTGACTTTCAATGACAATAGACCTCAGACAACAACCAAAAATATTCGTATCACAGATTTTAAAGCCTTATCTATGATGTTTTATTTTGATAAATGCCTAAGCGCCTTTAATGTACGTAATAAATAGTTGGTGCAGTACTAAAATCAGTTGAGTATAGCAAATTATACATAATTGCGCCTACCGGCTGTTTGTTCTACTTACAATTTGGGCACTCAGCCCTTCACCTATCACGTTTCTATTTAAGATTGCTAAACCGTAGGAAATATTGGGCGCTGCTTTCCGCTTGGCCATACTTATAGCGGTTTTAAGAATATAAGCAGTCAAAAATTATATTTCTCGAATAATTTAAACCTAGTCGCTTTAAGTATGTATGAGAAATTATCTGATATAATAACAAATTACATCAATTTTTAGCAAAAAAGCAATTCGAAATTATTTGCGACGCCGACGTATATAGACGGTGAAGTCTCGATAAGAAATCTGTGCCTGTGTTAGAAGTAGGAAATATGTTTCTTTGTCCACTATTATCTTGATACAATAATGCAGAATAATTTTCTACAGACAACAATTCCACGTTCATTGGTAGGTAGCCGCTTCCACTCATACCAGTACTCGTTGCGTAAGCTACAATAACCTATAAAAGGGCATAATTTTTAGAGCGGAAAGCTCTTAAAGTTGATTAATTGTTAAAATTTCAAATTTCACTTAATGACCGGATGAGTACGGACATTAGAAATATGTTTCACACGAACATGATTAGTTAATTATTACACCGTTTTAATTAGAGGCCGCGAATGTTGACTTTGATGGAAATATTGCTCAGTATGTTATTATGGTTTGATTTAAGTTTTATGGCGTTTCGAAATAATTATACGATCTATGTGCGCACTATGATATTGGCAATACATAGGTCCAGTTAAACAAATAATATTTCTAAAAGGAAGCCTGAAGTAATATTGATTCTACTGTAAAGGCGAAACAGATGATAAAAGTTGCTCGGTAATTTGAAGGAATATCATATTAAAATTAACTTTATATATATAGTATAATAGAACTTGCTATAAGCAACGAATTATTGAAATAAATA
Organism: Pieris melete; assembly: GCA_963693345.1. Lineage (NCBI taxonomy): Eukaryota > Metazoa > Arthropoda > Insecta > Lepidoptera > Pieridae > Pieris > Pieris melete. The sequence goes on along the minus strand of CAVNZK010000053.1, from coordinate 2,653,954 downwards.
GTCAGTAGAATCTTAACCTAACCTGTACATAATAATAAAAACAAAGATAAAATCTTAAAACGTTAAAAGTTTGAATTAACTAAATCTAAGATAAATTAATTAAAGTATAAAGTTTTTGCATGAAAATTACTTGACTTGTATACATTCTTAAGAGTTCACTATACCACGGCAAGGTACTCCAAAGAATTTCTTAAGTAGCGTAAAGATTTCTAGGTTATTGTCCTCTTTATTTGAAACGGCCTTGTGCGTTTTTAATTTTTCTGTTGAAATGTTTAGTAAAATTAGCTTATAATTAAACTATAATCTTATTCGATACGCTATCATTTTATTATGATACTACTCATTGACTGCGGATCCGTTCGAGTGGGAGTTTATCCTTTAATTAAGGATAAACTCCCTTATTTTTAAAAGTAGAATATCTTCTTTTAAATATACTATCTCAAATCTTTGTTATTAATTTTTAAAAAAACCCTATTTCAACAAAAACTCTAAACTCTATCTACCTTCATTGTTGAAACAAAAGAAATGCGATCAGCGTTACTAAGATAAAATATTAGGATTAATGATATGTTATAAATAGATATTCGACATTCATCAACGGTTTAATTAAATTATTTCATACAACAAATTAATTCAATCTAATTCAGCATAATTTAATCTGGCTTTCTCCAGACGAAATTTTGAATATTGCATTTAACAGCAAACGTCGTTTGCCTTATAAATTGTTACTAATTGCTACCTTTCAACACAGTTCACATGATATTAGGGTTGCCAAAAGAGAGCTGTATAAAAATGTAAACAAATATTCGAAGGACATTGTTTCCTAGAAATATCAGTGCATATTTTGTCTTTAAGCTATACAAACTAAAAAAAACCTGTTCGTTTTAAACTCCCATACATCTTACATAAATTGATAAAATTCACATTTTATAAAAACCATTGGGGAATATATGGTAAACGAGTTTTTGAAGTCTTTTCAATAATTTTTACTGTTTGACAACCCTAGGATTAAAAGATTAAACGTGAGATGAAAACCTTCAATTCATTTGGATGACATGATAATTTTAGCTTCGTTACGTCTTTGAAATACGAATATTGTTTATGACTTCCACCAAATATGTATCATATCGATTAGTATCTAGCCTTATTGACAACTTGATACACGTGGGTGTTTTGGCTATTTTTAACGAATAGATTTAAGATGGCAATAAAATGTATAAGTGGTCTCTATGAATTACTTACGATTTTTTTAAATTTAGCAAAGACAAGTGATATCTCTTTGCTCTTTGTAGTTTAGCTTTTGTTCTTTAAAAAGGCAATTAATATATTTGACCCCGCCTTTGTGAGAAAACATTAGATTAAAGTTTTTGTTAAAACAATCTTGAATTCTTGGTTTTACCTTAAGCTCTTCGTTCTTATCTCGACTTTGTTTAAAAACTTTTGTTATAAAATTCACTTCTTATTTTAATATTGTAGATTGTCCTGCTTAAACTTTTAAACTCATATTTAGTCTCTAAAGAAATCGGATAACTCTTGTTTTGAGTGCAACACTAAGGTCGTTGGTTCGAACTCTAGCTTTTTGGAGATTTGGAATTTTTATTCCTATGTGAGCAATTAACATTCGTTCGGTAAGTGAAGGAAACAACACACTGAGGAAACTGGCATGTCTCAGACCCAAAACTTACCACATGTGTCGTCTATTTGCATAAAGAAAAGAAAATTTAATGTAATAAAATAGACGCACTAGTCCTATTCAAACTTTTTTATCAAATCTATATGTTGTAATGTTCCTCAAAATGTTTATATTTTTTCAGATTAACAGTTCCTGGTCAAACACATATACAGTTACCAAGCGATAAGGAAGATGAGGATGATACAGGTACAAGATTCCGGCGGACGGGCTCAGAAAGGTTGCGGGACGGGGCAAAAGCCTTACTTCGACGAGTCGAATCTCTTAAGACGAGAAGAAGAAAACGCCAGAACAGGACAGAAGTGATTGTATCGTCGCCGCATTTCTTAGATGCTCAAGACAAATATCCAGAACTAAACTACATAGATATGACACCGACAACCCCTTCAGCCTTTCCATTCCCTGACTTCCATAGTTCACCGTTACATGCACCAGCAATAAGAACCCAACCCCCTTCTCCTATGACTATCATGCCGCCTTCGCCAATAGCTCCTCTTGAACAATCCTTTATTTTACATACACCGTTTGGAGACGACAGCTCAAGTTACGCGTCAGATGGCAGTATGGGATCTAGCAATAAAAGTTCTAAGTCAAAATTAGGTAGAGCAAAAAGGATATTCCACAGAGGGTTGAAGGGTGATGATTCGAGTGCCCTGAGTGATTCTGAATGTCAACCGGCCAGCTGGAGGCATAATTATTATAAGGATCAAAATACGCATCATACAACAGAGGTAAGTTTCTGGACTCAACAATGTAAAGTTTATAAGGTTTTAACTGATCTAACTGTACGGCAATTGACCTAATTATAAATTTCAGGTATACGTAGAACCATCATCACCAATGGACCTTAAGCCCGATCCAGAAATTCTGCGGGAAGTTCAAAAGTCACCAGGACACACTCCACACCGGCGGCAAGCGATCAGAACAAGTTCGCTGAATTTAGGAAAAGATGGCCAAAAGTAAGTAAGATTACAATCTGTCATTGGCCTGTATTACTTTATTTATTTGATATTCCTAAATTTTAGAGTGTAAACATCGATTAATAATTAAGTCCGCCGTTTCCCGTCATAATGTATAATGATGTGATTTCTTCAAAGTTTACGGTACTTTTTTGTAGAGTTTTCATGTCTTAATCAGACATAAACCGATATACTTATATTACTTTGACTTTTAGTAATTATAGAGGTATTACTCCCACAGTACAATAAAGCTTTCTCATTACGTTTTTACAAAGTAGCCAACTTCGACACCGTTAGCTAACAATAGCAAGCGGTTAATTTTTGATGAGTTTGTGGAAAGTTTCGAGTTTAAACAAACTGTACAAATACTTAGTGTCGGAAGAAAACTGGGTTCGTGGCATTGTTCACTTTTCGTAAAGTTCTTGAGTTTCAATTAAATCCTCAAAGATGGTTTCAAAGTTTGTAGAAAATTCGCTACGAAAAGCCATTTCACGTTTCAAATTATGAACTTCACACGCGATATCGGTGTGTAATGCGTCAAAATAATAATAATAATTAACACACACACACCACAATAACACTAAAAATAAAATAAATGAAGACAAAGGATATGTAAATGGGCTGCCTTGCTGCTATAGGCAGTTTCTTTCAGACTACCACGTTACGACGCATTAATTAAAATAATTCGCGAAAAAATTACAATACACCAGACTAATAAAACCAGTTTTATTGTAAAATAAATTCCTAAAACATTTTGAAAGGAAACGATTAGCCTACAACTAATTGTCCCAAGCAGACACAATTACTGCGTGTAATGGACATTGGACAATGGTGTATTCGTATGTTAATGTGCGACTGCGCAACTAATGTGCGTTTTTCTGTTTCTGGAGCAACGAACTCAAATTGTACCGTGAAGTCTATTTTATATTGTTGCACGATTTCTACCTCTTTTATTTAGAGGAACTAGGAATTTGCTAAAGGTTTTGCACTAATTCAAATGACTTTTTGTTTTAATAATAGAGAGTTAGAACTATATATTGCTAAGAAATTTTGATATTTTACTAGGTTGTACCACCTGACTATAATTTAAGTTTCTGAACTAGTTTTCCAAAAATTATCTGTAACGTACAAATACAAGCTTGTCACAATTCTCATCAATATTAGTAACAAAATATATGAGTCATCGCTTTATAACTTACACTCTACTATATTTTATTCATTATATTTACAGATAAAAATAAATTTTACCTTAAAGTACAAGTCATATTAGGAAATTATAAATATTTGTATTTAATATTTTTCTAACTAAATTTTAACAGTTTTTCCACGTACAGATTTCGCGATAGAAGTTTGAAAAGGGACAAGTCAGCATCAAGAAGTTCAGAGATGGACAGCAGCCCCAACTCAGCTGGATCCAGGTCACAGGATGGCGACCAGGATGATGACGATGACAGCATCGACATGAAATCCAAAAAGTAAGCTATTTTACATTTGCAGTTAAGTTTTGCTATATGTTAGTGACATATTTACTCTTTCTATATTATACGAAGTGTAAGAGGCTGTAGTTAATTATCGATATGTGTGGGTTATACCCAGGACAAAATAGATAAAATGTAAATCAATAGAATTAAACCAGCTGACCATAATTAGACTTTTTAAATGTATTGGTTATAGTATTCACCTGAAACTGTAATGTAATATGTTTTGTTCAATCTATTAAATAATATGAAATATGAAAATAGTTTTGTTACATTTGTTTGAAAATATTAGTATTTCTTGTTACCTGTTCCACAGTTATCAAACTTTTTTACTCAAAGATTTTATTAAAATAACTAATAAATCGACGAAGACAGTTCCACAAACTCTCTTCTCTCTCTTCCATCGACACTTCGACCAGTGTTAAACGGGCATTTATTAATAATACAGTAATCTTTCTTTTCAGAAACAATATACAAAGGTGGTATTCATTTAGAACGAATACGCTCAACGGTGGACCGAAAGCGAACAACACGCTGCAGCCGGCACCAAATCAGAAAAACCCTGAGGCCTATTGTAAGTAATGATTAAAACGATAAAGCTATCGTTAATACGTATTCGCTAATAGCTTTAGTCAAAGATTGATATGAAGAATTTGATTTAATGACCACGTTTCAGAATCAATGAGATCTTGTGGCTTGATCACTTATAAATGTTTTAAGAATATACCTTATTTTTTCGATACTTAGACATTCGACATTCTTTGTACCATCCAACCATTCCACCATCAACTTTTCACAGTAATGATATTACTTAAGTATGATATTTTACGTGCCACGCGCGATCATAGAGCCACCAATAGGGTTGGATTGAAATCTTGTAAAAAAAGGATTAAATTGTATTATAAGGGGTTGTTTCGGTTTCTTTGATATTTTTAGGCAAAAACTAAGAAACGCGTCGCTACCTTCTGCGCCTATAACCAGAAACATTTATGGTTAAGCCTACTATACTATCATCACTATCATGTACATTAATAACCAAGACATGGAGGCAAAATTAGTAACAGCATTTTGTTATCCAATAAAATAATGGATGATCTTCAAGTACAATATTTTCAGTATCAAGACCTATGTCATCTCTATCCTGCGGCCAGTTGCACATATTACGGAAACTCGCTTTGCTACGTCTGACAGCTTGTATGGAACGGTACTGTCCTTCCCACAAGTCCGGGTGGAATTGGGAACTACCCAAGCTAATTAGGAAGATTAAGACACCGGACTACAAAGGTATAGTTTAAGAAAGCCCTATTTGTTTCCAGTTGCATATATAAATACAAAATGCTTTTAATTCTAAGTTGGGTGCAAAATTATAATTCATACGACTACGCATGAAAACGGGAAAGCGAAGTTATTATGTAAATATCTCTGTGGTCTCTATAATGTTGAAGTTTAAAAATAGAATTTCGTAGGTGATATTTATTTCAAAAATAGAAGTGTTTTTTGCTTTTAATTTCATCTTTTATCTGTGGTTTATTTTCGGCTTACTTTTGAGTATAAAAAGGATAAGCTTCTATTTTATAATAATCAATTATTTATATCATATGAGTTTCTGTATAATTTCAGACAAAACAGTATTCGGAGTCCCTCTTACCGTGTCACTGCAGAGGACCGGGCATTGTCTACCAAAGCCGATTCAGTGTGCCCTCAATTGGTTAAAACACAATGCTATGGATCAGGTAAATTCACTATTTTACTATATGAGAAATAAATATATTCGATTTCCAAACCAAAAACAAAACATTTGTACTAAATAAAGTGATTCTGGAGATCACTCTATTGCAATTTTAAATTTACCCATATCTGTGGAAAAATGTTGGTGGCATATTTTGGCGCCATCCGTTTTATTGTACTGAATTACGTGTGTATAGTAAATGAAAAGTAAATTTTACTTTACTCGGTATTTTACACCACCGACGGAAGTTACTAACCAAATCAAGGAAAAATTAATGTATAAAAAAATCCAGTTTAGATTAGATACATATATTAAATATTCCGAATATATTATAATTCCGAAGCGAACTTTGTGCCTGACACAAATATTTATTTGTTGTCTTTATCAATTTAAAAGTAAATAAATTTGTCAAAATATTTATGAATAGGACAAGGTTTATTAAATTTAAATATGTTTCAGATGGGTATATTTCGGAAGGCGGGAGTGAAGTCCCGAATAGCGAAACTCAGAACGATGGTAGAGACCGCCGGTTCAGCTAACGCGGCTTTTGCCATAGAGAACATGAACACCACAGACCCAACACATTCCAGCCTAAACTTCGAAGGTGCGCAAGCGCATGACGTGGCAGATATGGTCAAACAGTACTTCAGAGAGTTGCCTGACGCCCTATTAACTAATAAATTGAGTGAAACCTTCATCGCTATATTTCAACGTGAGTTTATATTTCTTATTAGAAGCCTAATTAGTTCCAAATAATTTTTTAATTTTTTTTTTAAATTAAAAAGAAACAGTTGTATATATATCTATATATGTCTGCAACTCTACAGTACTACTTTTGATTGTCTTTGGTAACTACAAAGGTATGTTCAGGACGACAATACTTTTAGTACCGCGCCTAATACGCAAAAACTCATCTCTCAAGCAAGCTTTATTATTATTTCTTCAATAATGTATTACGTCATAATTACGAAAGCATACCAGCTATCGTAAGCATACACTAAAAAACCAATTCCGTAAACAATCTTAAGTAATTTATTTTTAATTTGACGATATAATTAAGATTCTTTATATGCGTTTGACCTGCTTTTACAGATGTTCCAGAACCGTTAAGGCCTGACGCAGTACAATGCGCGTTGCTTTTGTTACCCGAGGAACATCTCGAAGCGCTACAATCATTACTTATATTTTTGGCAGAGGTATTTCAATTTTTTTTTATAAATTAAGTAAATAAAGGGTGTCTTTTAAAATCAAGTTTATGTTCTGCACAAAACTTAAATATAAAAAATACATTGTAGTGTAACTTAAAAATTTTAGGAAGTTTGACGTTACCAGGTCAAAATTTTGGGTTTAAAAATAACTTTATTTCTTATAAGAATTGCATACATAATTACTGAGAAACAATATGTAAAACTAAGATTAATAATTAGAGCGCACAGATGTACGTATGTAAAATAACAAAACAGCAACAAAAATGTGTGTAGACATAATAAACTCGATCAGTCAATCAAGCAAAACATAGATTTTTGTTCGAATTTGATTCTATGGCAACTCCACATGGAATTCGATTTATTTATGTGTATGAAATACCTATACACAAAACGTCGAAATGACTGTTATCCAACTCTCTACAATGACCCTTCAGCGTTGCTAATCTTTAATCTTTAAATATAATTAACGTAATTAATTCTGTTAAATGTGTATTTAAATGTATTTTTTTTCAGGTGGCAGAACATTCTGCAGTAAACCAAATGACAGCATCAAATCTAGCTGTGTGTTTTGCGCCAACTCTTTTACGGCTACATCATACTCTTCCTCACACTGGCAGCACCAAAGAAGGCAACTCGAATAGGTGAGACATATAAGAAATAATCGTTTTCTGCGCCATCAGACATTGCTTAAATTGAACAGGAAAATTTATCTCTTTTTAATATAGATAATTGATTTTTGTAAAATATTTACTTGCTTTAGTAGCAGTCTTTGTAGCATTATTAACAGATTGTTTACGATATTTCATGAAAATCAAATTTTATTATTTGTGTATTTTTTGTTTGTAAAGTATGAGGGTAGTAACAAAATAAGACGCAATTACATGATTCTAATTTAAATTTTAAATTTCGTAATCTTTATGTTTTTTAGAATTATTGTAAACTTATAGCTAACCCAAAATCAAGAGAACTCATAACTGTATTATAGCTTTTAGTCTTTTTTTTCTAGGATGATAATAGAGAGTGTAGCCGATCAACGCCAGATTAGCGAGAGCCGAGCAGCTCACGCCTGTCTGCTGCTTCTCATACAGAAGCATCAGCAGCTGTTCCTAGCACCTGCCGATATGCTTGCTAGGTGCAAGTTCAACTACTTTGAGGAAAGCGTACCAGTATGTTATTATTCATAATACAATTTTTTAAATCTAGGAATCTTCTCTGAAAGGATTCAGATACAGTTAAAAGATACTCTTTCAAAGATTTATTAACAAGTACAATGATTTGTAGTATCTATGTTTCAAACTCTTCACAGCCTGCATGGTCACTAGTTTCTGATGTGTATTTTTGTATGGGAAGTTTAGCAAATATTACCAAGTTTAAGATAAGATTGTGACTCGAGATATGAATTCTAAACGAGTCTGCCACAAACTTAATAAATATATCTTTCTTTTATGTTCTTTATTTTATTTGTTACCATTTTCGAATCCTGAATTATTCTTTTCAGGTCGCCTTAGAAGAGTTAGGTGCAGATTTCAATCAAGACTGGAAAGGATTCCAGCAAGCCTGTATTAAGGCGCTATTAAAAGAAGCCAAAGAAAAGTACGTTAATCGCTTATTCTCAACAATGTTAACCATAGCTTAAAAATGTTTCGTATTATACCGAGTATAATAGTTAACTATGTTATTTATTTACTAACATTATGGTCGTACAGCGACTGTTATCATAAATTATTAATCCAAAAAAACAAAGACATTTAGACATTGTTTTGATTTTGAATAGTAATTATTAAAAAAAATATACTTAATACAATTCATTGCTCATTTTCAAGTGCTAATATTTGAGTACAACATGCAAAATGATCCTTTAAAAAATCCTAAATCGCTGAGCTGACAAAATTAACGGAACTTTGCGTAATGCATTTTGTCAATTTTAATTGAAAAATTACATGTTTCACTAGACAGTAGAGCTGTTGATGGACGAAATTAATATAGATTCGTTTTAGATAATATTAGAAAAAAACTAGAGTCCGCTTAGTTGAAGCAGTTGTACTCTTAATCTACGATTCCGTGGTGAAATATTCTATAAACATAATTCTAGTATTGCTGAATATTCTGCTCATTGCGTTTGTTTGCCTTTTTTGAGTATTCAGAAAGTGTTTATTTTCTTTAAATTTATTTTTTAATTTTCTATCAACGTTACTGTGTTTCTATCATAGAACTTATTGACCTTTGTAGTGAGTTCCTGTAATAACTAATTTCGTGCTTTTTTAGAGTCAGTGGGAAATCAGGGAAGAGGTGAGACTTCGATGTTAGTCGGTTGTTGATCGATCTTACATCTTCATTTCAATCTGTTCTTTACTCTTTTACGCATTTTCTATTAATATATTTTCTTTTCTGATTTCTCCTATGTTCAAAAAAAACCCATAACACATTTTCTGAATGTCCTTATACTTATCGAATAAAAACCCGTTAATTATGACAATTCTATTTTGCAAAACGTAATATAGTGTCATTATAGTGTTGTGATAAATGAATTTAATAATTTTAAACCAATATTTTTTTGTGTTAAAAAAAACAATGTTAGGATCATGATCGTAAAGAACAGATTCCATCATCTTCATTCGTAGATGTCATGTGAACACTGTTTAGGCTAGTTGTTTGGTGTACAGACAAATTATTTGCCGTTAAAATGCACCTAGTATAGGATATTTTGCGAACACATCTTAACGAATGTATGGACGTGTGTGTCTTTAGAATTATATTATTAATCGTCACTATGATGTAGCTAGTTTTTCAGGAAAGTGTTTTTAGAACAAAATAAATGTGAATTTATTTTTATCCTCAAACCTTTTCCCTCTATTTCTTTAATTACAGATAATAAAGAATTGGTTATTAAGTATTATTCTCATTAATTAGAATAGTAAAACATATGATTATTTCAATTAATTGAGCAGCGGATTAAATGAATTTGAAATTAAAAAACGGAAACAAACATAAGTTTTATTTCGAATAATTTCATATAGACATCGTGTGTAGGTCATAGATTGCAAAAAGTATTTTTTAGCAAATTACGTATATATTTATTGAATTTGGTTTAATAGAATAATAACATTTGTAAGGAAAAACGCTTGACGTTAAAGTAATTGAAAACACGAACATATCTAATTATTCGTGCAGCAAATGCTGTCAGAAATTATAATTGATTCCTCTAACGTTTTAAAAAATAAATACTTGACGAAGCTATTGAAATGATCAGGATTCCGATAAATTTTGATATCGATATTAATGTATTTATCAGAACGCGCGGTTGGATGTCAGTATCGGGGGCTGCAGCTCACGTGGAGCTGTGCTGCAAGAAAGTGGGTGATGGACATCCGCTGAGACTCTGGAGGGCCACTACTGATGTTGAAGCGCCGCCTCAGGAGGTTATGCAGAGGTAAGCTTAATCATTTTTTTTTTTTTCAAATAAATCGCAATCAGTATGTTCCAATGTAGGAAACAGTCGAAGTTTCATCTAACTTGGTTGAGTAGTTATTTTATTTATATTCTGTTAATACGTTAAAGTCTATTTAATTGTTTAAATTACATTTTTATGTATCATACAGCTGTGCTTTTTTGTGAACGCGCTAATGTTGGGACCACATTTCGAATTGAAAAATTATTTAGTTTAATTTAATAAGCAATCAATTCACACTACGACTGAGTTAACCGGTTAAGCTTGCTCATAAATATTTAAAAAAAAGATCTATTAATATCTTCTAAGAAAGTGGAACGTGAATCTAGCTGAAAGTTTACAACACCTTATTATGTCTCGCTATAACTTTTTATTTCTTTTTGCTAGGATCAACAGTGTAGAAAAAATATTATTCATCGCAATTTTCGTAATATTTACGACCTTTATCTATCTATCTATCTATATTTTCTTTCCTATTTATAGAATACTCCGTGAGCGGCATATTTGGGATGATTCACTGATCAAGTGGAGAGTCGCTGAGAAGTTAGGGCCCACTGCAGAGATTTTTCAGTTCATCACTGCTTCCACCTTCAATTTACCACCGAGGGACTACTGTGTTTTGAGGTAATTTTATTAAAGCAACAATGCCCATACAAAATAATTGAATTAAAAGTATCTAATGTTGCTCATTAACGAAAAAATATTAATTTAAATATAAATGTGTATTAAATAATTAACATTTAGAAAAATTATTAAACTTAAATAAATATTACTTTTACTAGTATTATTTAGTATTTTGTTTTATTAATAAAAGATAATAGAAATGTATGGGTAGTATTTATACCTAGATTAAATACAGCGTTAATATAATATGTTACAAATTTGTGTGTTTGTCAACTTAATAATTTTGTCCAGATCGTGGCAACAAGGCGGTGGCGGCGGCGGATGGTGCGCCGTGGCAGAGACCTCTGTGGCGCACGGGGCTGCTCCCACCGAAGGCTCTAGGGGCGTCGTCCTGGCCTCGAGGTACTTGGCCCAACCCGCAGGCAAGGGGCGAAGTCGCCTTGTGCATTTGGCCAGGGTTGATACTATGTAAGTACTATGTGTAATTTTATCATTTTTATTTAAAAGTAATGTATAGCATTTACATAATTATTTTACACGAATTTACCAATTAGGGAATATAATAGGATAATTAACAACCATGTTTTCAGTTTAATAGTTGGTAAAATATCTACATAGATATATATATATTATATATAGAGTCTGTGGGGAAAGAGAAGCGCCGTAGGATTTGAGGTTGCATCAGAGCTAAATGAACGTTTTTGTTATGTTGTTATAAACACTGTTACGTCATTATAAAAATCAAAATTAAAATACGTTTATTTAGTTTAGATGCGTCTTAGGGCATGTTAATGAATGTCTAAAACGTTTACAAAATTTGCGAAAGAGCAAGAACTCGCCATCCGTTCGCAAAACTACCAGGAGGCCTTGTTCTGAGAAGAACGGGCAAGAAACGCAGCAAGTCAAGTCAAGTCAAAGCATTTATTTCAATTAGACCATCTAAAATGGCACTTTTGAACGTCAAAAAAAAATTTATATATATATAGAAGATTCTAGTTGCCCCTTCCAAAAGGTAGTTTCGTGTGGAGAAGAATGGGCAAGAAACTCCACACTTACTCTTTTAAAATAGGTTTACAATATTTGTTACATTTGTTAAATAATTATATGTGAAGACAATGTACTCTTAGAATAAACTACTATACTAAAAAAAGTTAGTAGTATAGATACATAACATTTGTAGCATTTAATATGTTACAGCAAAAAGTCAGCAACCAATTTGATTTTGTCCAGGCTCTATGATTGTCCTATGGAGCAGGACCAGCATGTTTCCAAGCATTCTTATCTTGAATATAATCATCTAATTTGTAATATGCTTGTTTACAAAGTGTACTTTTAATAAAACATTTAAATTTTCGTTCATTTAGTTTTAAAATGTCACAAGGTATTTTATTGTAACATTTCACACAGTACCCCATAAATGAATTTTGAACTTTGCCTAATCTGAAAGATGGTTGAGCTATTTTATCTTTATTTCTAGTACTAAAATTATGTCTTTCATTTATTTTACTAAAAAGATGTAGATTCTTTCTTACATACATAATATTTTCATAAATGAATTGGCAAGGTACTGTCAAAATATTAATCTTTTTAAATAGTTCCCTGAGAGATTCGCAACGACGTAGATTATAAATGGCTCTGACCGCTCTCTTTTGCAAAATAAAAATGGATTCTATGTCAGCAGCCCGACCCCACAGTAAAATGCCGTAAGACATTATGCTGTGAAAGTAGCTAAAATAGACCAAACGCGCAGTTTCTACATTTGTTAAACATCTAATCTTTCTAACCGCATAAACGGCTGAGCTCAGCCGCCCCGCAAGAGATGCGATATGAGGTCCCCATTGTAACTTCTCGTCCAGCGTGATGCCCAGGAAAACCGTTTGATTAATAAATTCCAGTTTTCCTCCATTCAACACTATGTCACATTCCCTACTTTTAACATTTGGCAACGTAAATCTAATACATTTAGTTTTTTATCATTGAGTGCCAAATTGTTTACCGTAAACCAATTCTGGACCCGAAGAATAGAGTTATTCACGTCGTCACGATTTTGTGACCGTCGATCTACTTTAAAAATCAATGATGTGTCATCTGCAAATAACACCATCTTCGGTTGGTCCTGAACTAATTGGGGTAAATCATTTATGTATACTAAAAAGAGGAATGGACCCAATATTGAACCTTGAGGAACGCCCAAGTTTTAGTATAGTTCGACAAGAATCATTACAATAGTTTGGATAATCGCTACGCGAGTTCTCCTTCCGTTCAGACTCTTCTGATAATTTAACAGTTATTTTAAAAACAATGTAGAGCAAAAATTTTAAATATATATATTTTTTTCCCCAACATTAACATTTTTTTTTAATTCCAGGGGCAGAACACCGGAATGGTACAACAAATGCTACGGCCATATTTGTGCTCTGTACTTAGCTCGTATTCGAGCCTCATTCAAGCATAATACAGAAGGACCCGAGTCTAATGTATGATCAAAGCATTCCACTTAAGTACGGTCCATATTGGAACCAACTTAAGTTACGCCTTGAGGTAAGGCTAATTTTGTCTGTGGTTTGTTGATATTATAATGTATATCAAACGTCAATATTCTATTCACCCTTTGGTGTTGCCAGTTCTGTTGTAAAACGTTAAAGTATAGGGAAACCTTTATAATTGATAGTATTTTAATAAAGAAATGGGTAATTAAGTAAAATGTCTTGCGCTAACTCATTACCGCTGATTGATATTACTTTGGGAGTTCACGCAAGTTTTCTTATATTCATGTTAAAATGTAGTTAAAATATAATAAATTATTAATATACCGCTATATAAGATGAGGAAGTTCTATGTTTACTATAAAAGTAAATTGTCAAAGTGACAAATAAAATTGCGCACTATTTAATTAGACTCGAGTTCGCCGCACAATAACGCAGCGTTACCCATTTCTATTATAGTTAATTCAAAAATTGCAATACATTAAATGCATAATATTTTTGTCGAGATACTTATTAGGTTAGAATATTTACCTACCTCTAATAATTCAAGTTTTATCTTTAACCCCAAATGGGACCTACCAAAAATCCTGACTGCGTATTTGACACTTAGTTTTAAATTACTCCCCTTTGGTGCAAAATGTAAATATAGAGTAAAGATATATTACTTTAACATCACAAATTAACTATGATGGATGTAATCTCAGTTAAAGATATTTTACCATAAAGTTATCGTAACATATCGCTAGTCATAATATTATATATATAAAAGTTTGAAACATTATTCACCGTACCTGCCTGTGTTCAGGAAAATATAGTATTATAACAAATAAATTGTAATCAATCAATTAAAATGCACTCTTCTGGAATCTTGGAATTTTAATATTATAATATTTTGATCTTTTATGATATTTTATTGTAAAAAGTCTGATTGTAAATAGATTTACAATATAATAAAAACGTGAACATCACAAACTATTTTAAATTTAGTAGTTATTTAAGACGCCGTTCGCTTTTTGAAGAATGACATTTCATTTGCCCTATTTTCAAGATCCAATACGTACAATACTACGTCTGCTTGGAAAATCTTTAAAAATAAACTGGTATCGGGTGCACTCTTTAAAAAGCCACGGAATGGAAGCCAAATATCACAATATTATATTTAAGAAATTGTAAATATGATGCAATGATATTTTGATGTAGTAATCTCAAATAATAATTTATGTGTTGTTAGTTACCTGTGGAATCACAATTTTAATTATATTTAATGTTTGGTGCCCCTAATTGTATTTTGCAACTTAAATATATTAGTATATAATTAGGTATATCGAATAAAACCGCACTTTAAATCTCTCCATAGAAAGAAAATTGCCATACTTCATCATCATTCCGAGTTTTAAGAATGAAAAATAGGTACTTAGTAAAATGATCATTCCATACTCTTACACTTTATATATCTATATACGGACAGGACTTTATTAAGTAACCTATTAAGACTATAACTTTCTCAGAAATGTAGATAATACCTACTCGGTACCCGCCTAAAAGTATGCGAAAAATATAGAAACAGGTCTCCTATAAATTAAAATCCTTAATGCCAGCCAAATTATAACCATAACACATAAGCAGAATATGTAATTTCTTTGAATAAAAGAAAGAGAAAGATAATTTATTTTACTAAAATGTGTAATACTCCATACTACCTATTGATATGTGTAAAATAATAACTATAAGTAATGCATTGTGATTTTATTATCTATGAATTAAATGGACCATTATAATACAAACGGCGCTTTTCTTTAGTCAGTCCCTGAGTCTCTCTCTCACCACATTGGTGTTTCAAATTTGCGTTAATTATAGTTAATCATCAAATCAAGATCTAACGACTGTTTTAAATGTAAAGTGAGAACAAACCGTAATCCATGTGGTATCAAATTATGTTAGTATTATTATTATTTTCTTATGAAGCCAAGTTCACATTTCAAAGATCGTCATGCTCGCGTAAATGGCATTGCTTGTGGCGGCGTCCATGCGTCGGGTTGTCTGATGCCTCTCTCCCTAGAATATGGAGAGTGGCCGGTGGCTGGCCATGCGTCATACTCGTGAACGGGTGGTACTTGTGGTGAATTGTCGGACGTAAATTCGTGCTTGCGGTGATGTTAGTTTTTTCAACTATGTAATTGCGTGTTGTTCCCACGAGAATGTAAGTACGGGCTCCTATTTCACCATGCCTCCTGCTGATAGAGGACAATTTTTTTAAATATTTTATTATTATTAATGAACTATTACTTACTAAGTCATTACTTATGTCATGTGGAACATGGTGTAACGGTTGCAGCTCCTTACAAACATTGTGTTAAACAAAAAAACTTGGCGATTAAAAAGAGTGGCGGAGAGTTTATTGTCAGTTCTTCTCATCCGTTCTATTCCCTTGAACTGGGAGTAAACGTAAAATTAGAAGCATTTAATATATATTTCTTTTTTGACGTTCATAAGACGTGTTCGTTGTGTTTAACCTATATCTATGAATAAATGATTTTGATTTGATTCAGCCCTGTACTTCTGAGACATTTATTGATGTATAGCTGGTGGACGTGCCGGTAACGCCCAGAGTTACTATATAAGCAAGTATTAATTGCGCACATTCAAAATCCAAAAAATCCAAAGGGTTACAGTACAAGAATACGAACACAGGTCCATATAATTCGTGTCTTAGGTCATAATCTCGTCTGTATTTTATTTATGTTCCTTCAATATGGGATCTCAGAGGAACTAAGCTAAAATAAAAATCGTAACTGGAAGTCTGGAAAGTGGAAACATTGCGGTCACCCCACCGGTCAATGATGCCATCGTGGGGGTTTTCTCCTCAAATTTAGGCGAAATCAAGATATCCGAGGGTTTTTTAGGGGGATTTTAGGGTGTACTTTATTTATTAAACAATTTGTTTTTCTTAATCAAGCCTGGACCTTACATTAAACCTCTAACCCAAACAACAAACTAAACCAAACATTAAAGCCCCCGCTTTAACTGAAATATTAAGCTATAATAGTCCAAAATCTAAATAACAGCTATTTTTACTACTTGAATGTATTTTGAATGCATATTTGAAATTACCTCCGACGTCTAAGACTGAGTGTACAACAAAAACTTTAGGGGTTGCCACTTAGGGGGGGATGAACCAAGCTAGTGGAAAAGTAGGCCTAGAGATGAACATTACAAAAACTAAGACAATGACAAACAGCTCTCAAAGACCAATAACAATCAATAACAAACCATTGGAATACGTTGAAGATTATGTCTATCTGGGAAAAACCATAAGTTTTCACAGAAAAAATAAAAATACAGAAATAGAGAAAAGAATAAAATTAACATGGAACAAATTTTGGGGTCTCAAGGAAATTTTTAAAGGTGATCTACCACAAGACATTAAAACCAAAGTCATGAATTCAAGCCTCTTGCCTTGTTTGACATATGGTTGCCAAACGTGGAAATTCACTGCTGAAACAAGAAAAAAGATAATCGTCTGTCAGAGAGGACTCGAAAGAAGTATGCTAAAGATCAGAAAATCAGATAAAATACGCCATACTAAAATAAGAAAAATAACCAAAGCAACAAATGCTTTAAGCTACGCAAAAAAACTGAAATGGAAGTGGGCAGGACATGTTGCCCGGCTAACTGACCATAGATGGACTAAAAAAGTAACTTTCTGGAAAGGCCCACTAGGCAAAAGAACAAAAGGTAGACCTATTACGCGATGGGAAGACGACATTAAAGCGATAGCTGGTCGAAATTGGAGTGAAGTGGCCGAGGACAGAGATAAATGGGCGTCACTGGAGGAGGCCTACACCCAACTTGGGGTTCCAATAGATTAAGTATTTAAAAGGAATATACATGTATATATTTTTAACTAATATATATTAATAACATAAACTAACACTAAAAATAAATTGTAAGATGTGTAAACTTATATAATACTGGAAATAAAAGGCTTTTTTATTTTTATTTTATTTTATTTATTTATTTTATTTACTTAGGGGGATCACTGCCGTCAGTCTGAAGCTCTGAGCTGGGAGCCCTCACTCTCAGCTAGGGATGTGACATTCTGCGTAAAAAAATCGATTTTTTATTAATCGATTATTTTTTTAGCATGAATAATCGATTTTTCTTAAAAAAATAATCGTTTTTTTTATTAAATCGATTTTTTCCTAATTTTTGAATTAATTTCAAAATAAACACCCTGAATATTTTATTTTTCATGGTTTTTTAAATTAAAAATAAACTTTAGAAATTATAAACACAAATAAACGTTTAAGAATAATCAAAATCGAAATAACTTAATCTCGTTTTGATAGATTTTGATAAATGCTGAGTGTATTCCTTTTCAGTAGCACATTGCAGTATTTTTGTTGTCTTTTTTATTGTATGTAGTCTTGTGCTGCTGAATAAATTTATTTTACTTTTAAATTATAGTGTTCCATTCAAACTTGAGTTTTTGTAAAATTAACTGCTTTTATCATCCTTTTCATGTTTTACAAAAAAACATCAATGTATCGAGTATATCATTACATCTTCAAAGAATCGGATTCAATGTATCGCATTGTAAACATCGTTGTGTATCAAATATCCCTAATAGTTCGAGGTCCGGGTTATAAAAGACCAGACATAATGTCGGGAGATGGCAGATAAAAAATCGATTATGATTGATTTTCATTTATGAAAATAATCGATTATTTTAAATATAAAAATCGCGTAAAAAATTCGATTTTTACTTTTAATAATCGATTATTTTTTCACATCCCTACTCTCAGCCCCGGGCCCTGTGGTCTGGCGTTTCCGATTCCGGGTTAACCGACACGAACTAGGTACCTACAATATAGTTAAATCATAACAAATAAGTACAAAGAATTTGTGAGTTGACGATGACGTTAAATGTACCTCTTAACCACTTTAAAATAATATGAAGACATCACGTATATATAAAATTTTATAAAACATTTACTGAACTAACGATGTGCGGACGTACCGGTCTGTAAGTGGAAGTTTTAATTATAATTGTTTCCCATAGTAACTAACGGTATTAACAACGACATTAAATCTAATTACTTTAAATTGTAATACATATTTCAGATCACTCCACAGAGATCAAGTTTGTTGTGCTTGCAGCTACAAGGAAAATGAGTTGAATAGATTTATTAAACCCGATTATCTTAATGAATATAACGATGGAAAAGATTATACACCATCTTACAATATAGCACCGACAGATATTACTCCCATTTTAACATCGGCGAGTAAATTCAAGAATGCTGCCCAAACAAGTAGAATCATTAAACCTATGATGTGGGGAATAATACCACCTTGGCATAAGGTTATCTCAAGAACTATTCATGGCTCATTTGAATTGAGTATATAAATAAAAGACTTTGTAATTCATATTTTAATTTCAACAGGGTGACTACAAAAAACACAATTTAAGCACAAATAATTGTCGCATAGAGAATATAAAAAGTTCTAAACTATATAATCCGATATTCCGTGATGGTGGTAGATGTATAATTTTAGTAGAAGGATTTTATGAATGGCAAACTTCTGAGAAGACTAAAAATAAACAACCATACTATATTTATATGAAACAACATCCCAATTTAAAGGTAAAAACAAAAATTAGAAAAGTAATTTTGTTCCTGGACAGTAAAATTTTTAAGAACACTTGTCTAAAATTTTGGGTACTTCCTGAACTAAATATCTTCGTATGAATGTATTACGCATTCTGCTATTCCTTTCAAATTAAATTTACATTATAAGTTTAGGATTATGAATGTAGGACAGGACTATTTGTGAATATCAAATTCTGATTCATGAACTCTGATCAAACTATTTAAATATTAATGATGTAATTTGCCATTTTTTTATAAATATTATTTGTTATTCACCTAAAGCATATATGCTAAACTATAATATATAAACTTGAACTTACATACCACCTTAAACTACAAATTTTATTTCTACTTAAAATGATTACTTACATACATTACTTACATTACAGGTGACTGACCAAACAACTTGGCCCAACAAGTTCAATGAAAATGAAGGATGGACAGGAATTAAACTTATGCACATAGCCGGTCTATATCATGTTTGGAGAGATGAAAATGTGGTCATATATTCCTATTCAGTAATCACAATGGAATCTAATGAAACTCTCAGTTGGCTACATCATAGAATGCCAGCCATTTTAAACAATGAAATTGAAATAAATGTAAGTTAGAGATTGGTATTTTCTAACTAATCATTTTTATATTTCAATAAAATCCAACTGTGTTTAAAAAGTTATTTAGCATTTTTAAGTATTGAGTACATTTAATTTTTTTTAAGGCTTGGCTCGACATTGATAATGTAAATGCAGACATGGCTTTGGAGTACTTAAAATCTATGCATATATTAGAATGGCATCCAGTATCCACCATGGTTAATAATTCTAAAAATAAATCAGCTGACTGTAATAAAATTATAAAGAAAGAAAAAGCGAAATCTTCACAAAAAACTCTAACATCCTGGTTTACAACAAATAAACGAAATTTAAGTGAATATGAGGATAAGGAATCAAAGAAGGTTAAGTTATAAATAAAAGAAATTCTTTAACAAGTGTTATATATTTTTTTCAACAAACCTATGAAATTTTTAAAAATTTAATTAGAGATTTTAGAAACTGTTCTTGAAATTCCAATTAAATGTTCTCTATTCTAAATTGTTTGAAGTCTGCCTCACATCTTATCATTTTATGATTCTTCAAGAAATCTTGTATAAAGTCTTTTACTTCATATTCCTCTGAAACAATATATAAGTGCCCATGCTTTTAAGCTGAAATTAGTGACCAAAAGTAGGTACATTACTACTTTGATATATGTGACACATACCAGGATATTTACTGCATTGATATATCAACCTAATAAGATGTTTAGCAAGAGACTTAAATAGGGCTTTCCCTCTAATCCTTCCTTTGGTATAATATGGAGTGAGAAGTTTGACAACCCATGGAGCAATCCGCTCCTTACAACTAGTAATGAATTCTGATGTTTCCTCAAGGGGTGACATAACACCTTCATCATCACTGTCATCACCAAATAAATCTGCTAACAAATTTTTTATCTGCAAAAAGATTTAACATGAATTCTCTTAAATTTATGGTATTAACATATGTCAGCATATATAGATTCTGATACAGTTTGACATTTCTATTAATGCTATAGCTACACAAGCAATTATTTTTATAATGATCAAGTATATAATATATTGTATAATTCAAATATAAAATCTCATAAAACCAATGTTTATTTTAGAAGAAACTTAATCAAAAGTTAGCTATTGTAAAGCACTCTATAATATAAAATTTACCTTACCCTTAATAGTTTTGCTCTATTACAGTCTCTAAGTTGGTCAAGTAGTTCATTAAGTTTAACTTTCAGAAAATATTCTTCACAAATCCATTTATTAGACAGCTTACTACTTTTTGTTGCTTCAATTTTAGTGTTATGTATTTCTATCTCTGTATTTTTTGTTAATGCTTGGGATAGAGAAGTGAGCCTCTTATCTAAAGAACTAATTTGATCTGCATGATGTTCTATGATACAATTATTTTGGTTTGTTTTATTTTGAATATCGTTATTTAACTTTTTTATATCCTCAGAAAATGCAACATCATAAGCATTGGAAAATATTCCATCAAATATATCATCATCATTTGTCCCACCTTCAAACAGTTTTTCCATTTGTTGCATTACTTCATCAGCATCATGTGATTTTTGAGTTAATGACAGATTTTCATTTGTTTTATCTGCATTTAACATTTGACAACTAGTATCAACTTGAGTAGCTTTAATTTGTGTTATACCATCAAAATTTGTATTTTTTAAAATTAGGGTTTCATTGTCATCAAAGGGTGGTTTATCTCTTCTAATCTTTTTTCTTTGATAACAAGTGCATACACAAGGACAATCTTTACCCATTGTTAGTGTTGTTTGCGACTTCTTTTCATTTTCAGGAGGTTTCTTTAGACATTCAAATAATTTTTTGTTCAGTTTTCCTTTATTTGTATCAGCTTTAACCTGATTTATCTACATATAAAAAATCCTTTAGAAACAATATATATATGATTCTAAATATAATAATAATAATGTATTTGTTTAGCAAGTAAGAAATACTTGGTAGCAAAGGTCTGAAGCTTGTCAGCTCTTAAATTGAAGTCCTTTTTTTATATGAAATAAGAAAAATATTTTGTACATTACGACTGCAAGCTTATACAGCAGGACTTATATTAAAAAGTCAGGAAAGAAATATAATATTTAAAGGTGATTTGCTGTAGTTATATGTATTATTAAATTACACTTTACAACAATTATCATGATTAAATGATAAAAAAGTTAATTCAAGAAAATTTAATATTGTACTAAATGTATCACAGTATAGAACTACATACCATAGTGACAATATTTCTTCTGTACAAATTGATCACCATTGAACTTTGTGCTGCAGTTGTCTCAATTATTTTAGCACACCGCCAAATTGCACTCGGGAGGTAGATATTCTTATTTAGTAATTTTTGGTGGTTTTCATAATTTAAAGCTAGTAATTTTATGACATGCTCCATGTAATGTTTTCTTACCTATAAGCATTCAGATACTTTAAGTATATATATAACATCAAAATACTAATACACAGCGATAAATTGCTTAAATTTATTATACCTTAGAAATTAGAAGATGGGGCTCAAATTCGATTTCAGGAAGTGGTATTACAGAATTATCATGTTCTTGAATCCATTTTTCAATCATCTGATCATTGTCATCCATTTCAGTACTAAGCTTATTTTAAATATTCAAAATATTTAGCAAACCGCCTTATTTAAACTACCTTGTATTAAACAGTTAAACACAAATAAACAATAATTCAGAAATTTGACAAGTCAGCAGTGTTACCAATTTTCATTATCATTATCATAAATAATCGTCTCGGCCAAAATATGTCAAATGACCTGATTGAACACTCCCACCCATGGCCTTTAGATTAGTCTAAAGGTATCTAGCCAGGCCATAAACTCAACAAAAAATGCAATTATAATTATTTATTTTTTAAAAGATCGCAGGACTTTTTAGGTAAAAAAATTACTCAATCTGTCAATTTTCTGTTAAATTTCTAGCTACAAGCCTTTGGTAGCAGTTGGCAACACTTCACGACACAGCAATCAGCATTGAAAAATTCATGTCCATTGTCCTAGTTCCTACTTCCTACTGATTGACTCGTACCAAAAAGGATATTATCAGTGTTGCCAACTTAGTGGATATTCCACTAGATCTGGTGGTTTAGATATACGTTTTAGCGGGCGAATTTTGGTTTTAGTGGCTAGTGGATTTTTCTAGTGGTTTAGTTTGTTTCATTCGGTGGTATGCTACGACATTTAACCACTAGCACGATTGATATCTTTACAGGAAAAGACGAAAACGTTTACCTTATAAAGGAATATTTTGTCATTATGTAGGCAACTCTGTAAAATTACGTTCGTTATTTTCGGGAATTTCCCGAAACAAGTTTATCAATTTCTTAAATTATTTTGATTATGGACTTTATTCGTATGTCTAATGGGTCAAATTTGATTTGAATTAATGAGATTCGTTTCGTATGCATGCACAAAAATAGAAATACACAACACAGATACTTAGTAGTTTTGGTTATGCTATGCATCGGAGCGACCTTGTTTGTTTGCAAATGTTTAGTTTATTTTTAAAACAAAATGCCAAAACCGCAATATACGCAAAAGTTCCGTGATTGTTGGTTACGGGACTCCCAATTAAAGGACTGGCTGGAAGTGGTGGAAAGTACAGCTGGAGGCGGCTGGAATTTTGGTACGAGGTGCTGGATTTCGAAGACATTGCAGGAGAAAACCGATTTGAAGATTTAGCCACGTTTGCTATATCTTTATTAGTTTTACCGCACTCTAATGCTGAAGTAGAGCGATTATTCAGCATTATGAATATCGTGAAGACAAAACACAGAAACCGAATGAAGCTAGATCTACTGTCATCTATTATGACAATCCGCGCAGGTTTAAAACGCGAAGGAAAGTGTTGCAATAATTACATCTTGCCAAATTATGTAGTCCAGAAAATAGGAACGAAAGAAGTGTACTTAAAATCAGAAGGTGCAGAGGAATCCTCTGCTGAAGATGATTTTTAACGATTTTGTATGTCTTCTATAAGTTTTTTTGTAATGAAAATAAACGAATTTTATAATTCAATTTACAATATATAATAAAAGAACATTATTGTCAAAAAATATATCCTAGCTGTATGCTATCCATCTAAAGTAAAGAGTGACATAGTCCATAGACTACTGTTTACTTCAGTAAAACATGTGATTCCCGCGGTTAAAACAAAAAAATAGTGCTCGCCGGCTGCTTGCCTAACCTCCTCCTATCTGCGGACATAAAAATCACATCGATCCTATATTTCCTTTCGGCGTGAAAAAAGGATAATTAAACAAACACACTTACATTTATTTTATTAGTTAGTGTGGATTTTAGTGGTTTTCTGGTGGGTTGCGACGGCAAAATTGGTGGGTTCGTTAAAATTAAGTTGGCAACACTGGATATTATTAACCTGTTTGGGAACATGAAGTGTTGGAAAGTATGGCTATGTCAATAAACATTTAATATATCAAAATTACGCCCAGCATTTAGTATTAAATATTATGTTGTTGATGTAGAGGTTTGTGTTTCACTGAGATACTCAATTACAAACATGCAGCGTTATGTGAAAAATATTACTTTTTATATTAGCTTCGTCATTAACAGTAACGTTATTTTATAAATACTTCATTCAAAGCACCAGTTATCATAATGGCTAGTGAGAAACATAAAGAATTGGCTCAATATATAAAAGAGGTGCATGCTAACTTGAGAAAAAGTGCAGCTAAAGTCGGGCCAAACAATGCTTGGATGTTGCATACTAAAAACGAAGAGGTATTATTGACGTATGCTAAATATATGCAGGAGCTTGCTACAACATATTGGGAAGAAAACTCTGCAAATGAATCTAGTTTAGCATCCTCACGAATTGAATGGTCAGTCAAGCTCTGCACTTATTATTTTGTGAACAAAGAATATATTAAATATCGCGAGCGAGATATAGCAATCAGCAAAAAACTTGACCTAACATTAAACTTTGTTGATTTGTTACAAGATCCTCTAGTGCTCTTGGATGTTGGAAGCTGTTATAACCCATTTAGGGCTTATAAGTTATTCTTAGTCTTAGCTGTAGACTTATGTCCTGCAAATGACTATGTTCAAAAATGTGATATTTTGCGAGTTGATATAGCAAATTAAACAATTGTACATGATAATACTGTTATGCAATTAAAAAAGGAGTCCTTTCATATAATAACATTTTGCTTTCTTTTGGAATACATTCCTAGTTCAGAGTTACGAATAAAGGCTTGTGAAAATGCCTATAAATTACTTAAACCAGAAGGAATCCTCATAATAAATACACCAGATTCTAAGCATGTAGGTGCTAATAGTAAATTAATGAAATGTTGGCAATACACATTAGCATGTCTAGGTTTTACTAGAATTAAATATGAAAAATTACCCCACATGCATTGTATGGGATTTAGAAAAGCACTACACAAAGATGTAGCTTTCAGATGGGCTACTATACATAGGAAAGCAGATACAGAGTTTGCAATGAACATACCTCAAGATTATATAAAAAGAGAACAAAAGTCTTGGCAGTCAGCAGATTTCAAATTATGTTCAGAAGATTTTAAAGATTTACCTTTTTATGATTCATGAATTTTATTATCTAAATTAAAGATTTACATTTTGAGTCCTCTTTATTTAAGTTACTTAAGCTTATATTATGTACTTATAGTAATAAATGTTATGAAATTTTAGTATCTTGTATATTACAAGATTAAATCTATTTCACAGTACCGAACTTAGCTTTTCTTTTCTCCAATTTTTCTTGTTTTTCTATGTCGGTCATAAGTGACGATACTGATTGGCCAAACCTCTCTGCCCTCTTTTTAAGTTTGTCAAGATTGTCTGTTAGTGTACCAGGTATAGTTACATTTGATACATTACTTGAAATGTTAGTGGCTCCAAATCGCTGTTTTCTTGCCTCCTTACGTATATCATCTGATACTTGAACAGGAAGGCCAAAACGTTTAGCTCTCATTTCTAAGCGTGTCTTTAAATCCAGATTACTTGTAATCTTAACTTTATTAGTTTCCAATGGTGAGATTTTGTCAGCTTCTTCCTCTTCTTTTTCAGCTGGTTGGGTAACAGTTGTGGAAGATGTCATGGAAATAGTTCGGTTTAAAACAATCTTTTTGGGGCCTATTTCCTTACTATCAATAGATTGTTCCTTTTGTATGTCAGTTGTTATTTTTCTTTTCAAATTCTTTTGAGGCTTTGCTTCAACAGATGTTTTTTCTGGCGAGGATTCTTCGAGTGCCAACTCCTCGTTAAGCGTATCGACTGCACTATCTTCCAAAATATCATTATGCGCTTTCTCATCTTCATCATCTAGTACACCTTCCGAGTCTAAGTCATCTGAATCCAGGTTAATATCGGCATGTTCATCGGGTTGTGTCGCAGCCTGAAGTCTTGCTATAAGTTCAGCTTTATCGCCAGAATAGGGCAACTCACGTGTTCGTAATTCCTTTCGTAACTCTACAACTTTCATTTTAGTAATGTCGATTATTGTGGAATCTGCCATTTTTCAAAAATTTAATACGAGCCTTCAAATGCAATAAAATACTTGAGACGGCATAAAAGTTGGAAACAAATACCTACAGCAATTGTTTACGCCGCAGACGGCAGAAAATCGAAACTACTACAGACTAAAAATGACTAATAAACCACTCGATATCAGATGTCATCATTGACAGTTAGTCTTACGACTGCAACAGATGATGTAAAAATAAGTGTTCATGTTGCAAGCGGAAGAGAGTGTGTATATCCGAGCCATAACAGGAGGGTGATATAATTTTGTGATAAGATAGGGTGATGTGTAATTCTACTATATACTTGTACCCTGAATTATGGGGGTGGTGTATTTTACAGGCGACATAGTCATAAGTAGTATAATATAGTATTTTCATTACCAATTGGCAATAAAAATAGCATAATGTAAAAAGTGCAGGCGACAAAATAAAAGCCATTTAGTAATATTATTATAGAATTTAATTAGGGTACATACAAACATTTTGTAATGTTGGAGTATAATGATCAAACTAATAAGCACTTTCGTAGCTAGTGACAATTTGAGTGTAAGTAGTTTCACATCTGTTCAATAATTATAATAATTATATTAAGAGAGGAGTCAGTGTTAAAATAGCGATGCTGTTATAAAAATACATCTATGTTTTATTCTAATTATTACAATAATATGAATATTTTAACCCATATGAGAAAAAAATACTGCAGTCGGTTTTTAACAGTTTTATATACAAAAGCATTACCTTAAATCGTTTGTGAAGACTCCTCTTTATTTTATTAACGTGACCGTACCTAATGTTCGTTCTTATTTTATAAATCGATTAAAACATTCCATAACTATTTACTCTAATAAAGGAAATCACACTGATATTTTGAAAGCCAACAAAACGAACATAACGAAGCGTTCACTAATAAGTGTTAGCGAAAAACAACAAAGAATCCGGTAGACGCGTCACCGGTCTGACCCGTGACTCCCTAACTCCCTATTTACAACGGGCAGCGCCCGTGGCGAGGCCCGGGTCGGTCTTTTCGCCCTTAGTCTGCCCTGACGGCACTCGACCACCTTAATTGCCTTTCCCAATACTACATGGGAGAAACGACACCGACTGTTTATTAATTGCCACTTGTCTGTATTAACAACAACTATTTTACGACGGATTTTGGTTCACAGCTCTAAGCTTGCACCTGTATTGTATAAGCCCTAATTTACATCCATAGAATTAACTGATAAAGAAATACGTCAAAGTATATATATATTAAAATAAATAGCTTTCAAATACCTTTCTGTTATACAATAAAGGTGCAAAATATTGTGAGGAAATGCCCTAATACCCATTCCTATTAAAATTGAGCATTGCTCAATCTGTCCCATCCCATGCCAGACCAGTAGGCAGACAACTTTCATTATCAGTACAGTCAATAGAAGGAAAACGAATTCTAAAAACTTTGCGGACATACCAGTATGAGACAATTTAAAGCAATTTTCGAATCTTTGTTAGTTTTATGAATTTAGGAAATTTAAAAAAAATGTCAACAAAAATCTAAAATCTCTGAATAAATTTTAGTCTGTAATTAACCAGGCAATTGAACGGGACATTAGTCACAAACCAGTCTTAAAATGTCAGCTTGCATGAAATACATAAATTTAAATTTCTCTGTTCTTACAATTCTAAAACTAGCATTGAATACCCTTTTGAACATGTTGTCTTCTCTATGGTCCGATTAGACCAGGGAGCGTTGTGGCACATTGCAAAACGTACTCAAATCTGTCGAATATATCAAACTTCATAGAGAAAAACACACTGTTAAAACAGTATCCTGTTAATCCTTATTGAATCCACTAGAAAATTCATCTCAGAATGTGCAGCCATCGTGCGTTTTTGTCCAATGGCAACACAGAATAGAGTGAATCCATCAGAATTCGTCTAACTGATCAACACAATAGCCCCACTGGATTTGAGTAAGACGTTCCGGAATGTCCTGCCTGTGTCAGGGCAGGTCAGGGCAGGGCAGGGCGGTAGCGGGGCGGGGGCGGCGGCGCTGGGCGGGCGCGCTCCTACCTCCCCTCCGGCATTTGCCTCGCTGCTCCGTGTGTACGAGCAACCGCCTCCTGTAAACGATTGATTCACTTAAGTCCGTTTCAAATTTAAGGGTCCGTGTCTTCAATTTTTTTTTAAATTTAAATTTTCTTATATATATTAAGAATTATACTGTTGCAAAATTTATTTCAACACATATTTATCAATTAATATATATTTAATAATAATTTGTGGCTCAGTCTAATTGCACAGTTTAAATCATTCATCAAGTTGACAAAAACGCACGAAATAGTAGTTTAGTTATGAATATCCAAGTAGTAGTATTTGGATTAAAAAATTGGCTCGTCGACAGACATCTTTCACAACTCTACAGCGAGTTTACCAAAGTATTATAGCCTAATGCTTAACTTAAATCTATATATATAAAAGAAAATCGTGTTTGTTACAACACTTATAACTCGAGAACGGCTGGACCGATTGTCATGGTTTTTGATTTGTTGGATTTGTTTCCGTCCCGAATAGCAGAAAAAGCAATAAAATATCGGACAAGTTATCGAATAACAATAAATAAATTAAATAATTTTACGAATGCAAAAACCATATGGTGCCATCTGTTGACAAAACTACGCATCATTTTACGTATAATTCGTGTCAGTTCAAGAATTTCCGATCTTGAGGTAAATGAGGAGATCCATAACCATGCTTTGATCCTGATCAATATGTTGGATATCAGAAAGTGCTTAACATGCAGTATCGCCACATTGACGCTAGAGAGAAGATGCCTAATGTGTAAAACTACCATTCTTCTTTCGCAATGGCAAGCAATAAAACATTTCTGTATTTGCAAAAAAGTTGTATTAATGTAATACTTAACATTAATGAAATCCTAAAATAAGTTAAATTAAAGTAACAACGATATTATAAGGTTGTAGGGCGGAACGAAGTTAGCCAGGTCAGCTAGTATTTGTATAAAATTTACAAAAAATAATATAAATATTTGACGTACGTCAGAGCTGTTGGGACTCGGGGCTTTACCGTATTCCACCAGAGTCCTATTTTTAAAGAAACTAAAAAAACACGAACAAAGAGGTTATCAATTCGACGTTAATTTTGAGTGGGTACCTTTGTGCGTGGTTGTGGCTTGGCGCGCGGAACAGGCTGCGCCGGGGCGGCCAGCTGGGGCCGGGGTGTATCGGGGGGCTGAGCGGGCGGCGGGGCGGCATCGGGCTCAGCGCGAGGCGTGGGCTGAGCCGGCCTCGGGGTGGCCGTTGTGGGTGGCGCATGGCCCAGTGACGCCATTAACAGACCACGGATCAACGCCGCGCGGCACGATGCCTCCCCGCTTTCACTGGTCTCGGCGCCGCCTGGTTTATTCATTTTTAATTTAATAACGCTGAGATGTATTTAATTATTATAATAACATGATCGTTGATTGTGTGGACTATTCAGTCAACAGTTTTTTTTTTTTTTTATAAAATAGGGGGGGCAAACGAGCTGCGGGACGACCAAAAAGGGCAGTCTACGCAGCCCATAGACACCCATTTTTAGTGGGTGCGTTGCCGGCCTTTGAGGGAGGAGTAGGCTCTCTTTTTAAACATTTGGAGGTCGTATCTCTGAGGGAAGACCCTTTTAGTTAAAAGAAGTTAAAGTAAGTAAGTAAAATCGTCGCATTTCCGCGTTTGTTCGACACAATTTATGTACATTGAACTTAAAAAAATTAATAAAATATACAATTCAGTCAAAAGTTAAATAAACTAACATTAGTTAAGGTACATTTAGTCTAGTCTACAAGTTGAAAATGGTACAAAATAGAAATACTGCTCTTAAAATTATGTGCGATAGCTCATTGGATCGGGAATGACGTCTAGAGAAATGTGCCAAAAGCGTGTATTAGCACATAAAAAACGAAGAAAGCAAAAAACGAAATGCAATTTTTATTTCATCTTTAATTGTTTATAACTTTTGCAATTTTTTATGTGCTAATACACGCTTTTGGCACATTTTTCTAGACGTCATTCCGAATCCAATGAGCTATCGCACATAATTTTAAGAGCAGTATCTCTATTTTGTACCATTTCCAACTTGTCTACTAGACTAATTTATAGATTTATGTTAATAATTAGAAGCGCAAACAAAATTTTCAATCATAAAGATGGATTTTTAACAGACCTATGAAGACGTATAATTATGAATGTAACTAGGAATATAGGGTTACCCAGAAATCCAGATAGCAAGAACTGCGAGTCGGTGTTGTCAGTGGGCTGCGGCTGTGAGGGCGGCTGTGCTGTGGCCGGCGCAGAATTGCTCGCGCTCGACGACGCCATTGCTGGTCGACGCGGGAGACGTTCTAGCTGTTGCCGAGCCGCCTGTAACATTTGTATTAATTTACATATACTATATCTTAATTTGCATAAACAATACTTTATGTATACAATACAATTTTTGTACTGTCATCATATGTTTGGTGTAGTATTGTCTTAGATTGACATTAACCTTTACACATTTAAAGAAAAAAACTTTTTACCGGAATAAAATTATGTATAATAAATCGACTAAAAGGTTTTTTAGTCGATACCAACTCCGGGGAAATAAATACAGATAATGCAACTTTCTCTACAGCTGTGATACTTTTTGACATCCAACACCTTTTGTCTTCACTCACCGTGACCACGCACGCTGTAAAGCACGCGAAACGTCGGATAAATTTAAAATTATGTTAAATAATTGTAAATTTATAATACATAACTTTAATCCGGTAAAAAGTTTTTTCTTTAAATATGTTTGGGTGTTCAGTAGTACAGACGTGTACTGAGCTGTGAAAGATATATAATTATATAGTGTTCTTTTCTTGTCTTTCAAAATCAATTTAACTTAATTTCTCGTTAATCAGTTGAATTACGCGTTATTGTTAATATTATTTTCACCTTTCCTGTACTATTGGGTACAGAAAAACGTTACGGCGCGTTACATGGGGGGGGGGGTTAATAATCTCCAAAAATTGCGTGACGTAACGATAACAATAATTGTGAAACATATGTGGATTTCGCTAGTTCAGTAAATTAACAAAATAGTTTTATAATGTGAATTATAAGGAAAAAAAAACGCATTTGCACTCACATGCTGCTGCCTTTCAAGCTGCAACTGGATCTGCAATTGTTGTAACTGGTTAGGCGTGTTAGGCTGACCGGCCACACGCCGTACGCCAGACAACTGGGAGAGCAGTTCTGCTATTGGATCCACCACCGCGTCACGGGAAGACGGGGAGAGAGACGAGATACCGCCGCTGCTGGAAGGTTCAACAAACACCACATCTTTATACTTCCGAGAAAGTTGTTGAGGCTTAGAACGCATAAGAATTGGTTAGCGATATTAGAATAATAAAGCTACACGAACACACATACCACATAGTTTGTTTTTCAACTGTAGTTTCTTAACAACTTAGTTCGCTAATATCTTTCCAGGTTGAAAATTATTTCTTTTACATTGAAACAGCTGAGAATCGATTGTGATGTTTAAACAATACATAAAATAAACTAAAAGCAGGATGTGTAACCGAAACACTGATAAAATTAAGATATAGTAATAACAAATCGTGAACAAGAATAGCTTTGAAGTTGTAAAAATAAAATACGTATTGCAATCGAGGAGACAAATACACTTATGGACACATCTATTGGCCCACCTTGCATTTTCAGTTTCTAGGTAGGACACCTAAAAATTTATATTAGGTCGAGTAAAAAGTTTTTATGCAGTTTTGAACCTGGCACATTCATAATTGCATTCAATATTTTTTTTTTTAATTTCGAACACATAATTTAAAGAAACAAAAGACAATTTGGAGCCTGCTCATTGATATCAAACAATCGAATACTAAAAAAACTTGATTAAATTGGTTTAGTTGGATTTAATTCTTGAAAGTGTGATTTTTCTCTTTGGTTTTGCAACAAACATTACTTATTCTTAACATTAAGATGAGGTTCTATCAATAATCTATGGATACTTCGCCTGAAGTCGCCGCCCAAGCTGTGGCACTTATCCGGGCCGGACACAGCCAAAGAAATGTGAGTGATCAACTTAATTTAAGTCGATCTGCGGTCCGAAACGTTTATCGGAGATACCTAGAGACTGGCGACTTTGTTCGTCGCCAAGGAAGGCCACGATTTCGGGTCACAACTGAAAGGCAGGATCGATTCATCGTGACGACCAGCTTGAAAAATCGTCACCTTACCTCCATTGAGATACAAAACCAACTTCGCGACTTCCATGGAGTAAATGTGAGCGCTCGAACTGTTCGGAGAAGATTAAAAGAACGCGATATGGTACCACACAAGCCAGCTAATGGCCCAAAAGTAACGCGAGCCCACCGAATAGCGCGCCTTCATTTCGCGCGCTCACACTGAAATTGGACTCAGCAGCATTGGAACGGTGTACTCTTTTCTGATGAGTCTAAAATTGCGATACATGGCAATGATGGAAGGAAGAAGGTCTACCGACGTAAGGGAGAGCGTTTTGCACAATGCTGCTTTGAAGAGAGGGTTGCTTATGGCGGTGGCTCATGGACTGTCTGGGGCGGTATATCCGCGAGCGGCAAAACTCAACTTGAGCTTGTTACGGGACCACGGCTGCCAACATTAAATGCTGAAAGGTACATTCTTGAGTGCTTAGAACCTCACGTGATGCCATACGCGGACTATGTGGGCCCAAATTTCCTTTTTATGCATGATAATGCAAGAGCCCATACGGCCGGCATCGTCAGAGAATATCTTCGGGATGTGAACATCGCAGTTATGGACTAGCCAGCCAGAAGCCCAGATATGAACCCCATTGAGCACATGTGGGACGACCTAAAAAGACGTGTTAGGGCTCGTCAGCTAATTGCCCAGACGATGCCTGAATTGAAAACTGCCATAGAAGAAGAATGGGAGATGATCCCTCAAAATTTCATAGAGCGGTTGATAAACTCTATGCCTAATCTAGTGTTGCCCAAAATCGGTCTTGGTCTTGCAGTCTTGTCTTGGTCTTGCGTTTTTGCAAGACCAAGACCGCCTTATTATAGCAAGACCAATACCAAGACTGAACCCCGCAAGACTTGAGCAAGACAATACTTAAGCCTGCAAGACTCTTGCGTCTTGCAGTTAAGACAAACTGAGATTTGGGCGTTAATAAGTAGGTATTTGGTTTCAATCCCGATTTTGAGAAACGTTCCCCAGTATTAAAACCGTAGGTATCACATATCATAACACTAAACTAAGGGCTGCAGTTGTATTTGCAGTTGGCAACGTGCCGCTCGTCTGAAAGCACCCTGAAACGTATTGTATTGATTAGGTAGGTAAGTACTTATTATATTTCAACAATTTATTAAGTAGGTAGCGTGTTAATACTCACAAATCTGTTCCCACCATCCCATGTGATAAAATTTACCAACAATAACTTTCTAGCAAAGTTCATACCTTGTAGGTATCTACCTATAATAATATGTTATGCTTGTTTATGTGTAATGTGCAGATACTAACGTTAGTACTCGTAGGGTGGTATGTGCTTAAAATTATAGCTAACAAAATTATATAAACATCATGTAGGTGTGAAACTTATGTTTCAAAGTTTATATTATTCTTCTATTTAGCAAAATTTAAAAGTAACAGCGAGTCGAGTAGGTCTAGTAACAGTTTCTACGGCAGCCAATATTATGGTACAGATGCCAGCACATCAAGCTACTTCATTTTATAAAATTTCTTCAACAGATTTTCAAGTTTATCGCTAAAGAATTAAGGTTGAAAGTTGATTGGGGAAATGTGACGTTCTGCGAATAAACTGTTGGTCGGTCGGTGTATTATATACCTACTTATTTGATAATTTACCGACAAAGACGCCGCGGTTTGCAACAAGTGTATCACAGCATTTGACACTGTTTGAGCGCCGCATTCGCCGACAAAGAGTACGGACAGAGGCACACAAATTTTTACCTATTTTGGTAGGGTTGGTACAGGAGTATAAAATTAAATGACCTTGAACATGTCCCAGCAGTAGGTAGGTATAAATTTAATGCTCTGAGTTTATTTTATTTAAATACATTCTCACACTGGCTTGAATTCGAACACTACAGCGTTAAAAGCTGTCGGGCGAGATGATAATTAATAACTAAGTAGGTATTGCAAATATTGAATTGCGAATATTTTGATTTCGAAATAATCATTGTTAATATCGGTAAATGATAGATAGTGAGTGATACCTAGGTACTAAAATGTGAGCAGCAAGATTGAAAAGTGTATATGCCATGTCAGTGCTTTCAATAAGTTTATTTTAAAAAAGCTCTCTAGTAAGATTTAGAGTTTACCATTCAATTACACACAACAAATTATTGAAAAACAAAAATTATGAAAAAGATATTTAGACTGAGTACTTAGGAAATTAGTAGAAAAAATATTCTATCGTGGATACCTAGTTATTAAAAAGTGGATAAACGTTGTGTTTACTTAATTTTATTTCTCTGTGCTAATGCCAACATTGACAACCCCACCAAAATAGGTAAAAATTTAGTCCGCTTCTAGACTTTGTGTTGCCGCCGACGCTTTCATGTCAAAGGTCGCCGCCACTGCCCATGTTCTAAAGAATAAAATAAGTTTTCGGGTGCTCAGAACGGACGCAAATAGATTATGTTGTCCTCGCAAGGAAGAATGTAGTCGTAAGGATAGGTAAATTTTATAAAAATTGTTGTAATAAAAATATACCTAGTTTATATTATTATTACCTATTATACCTTTTTTAAAGGACATTGCACTGCAAAATTGAAAGTAGGTGATTTTAACAAACTTGAAACGTGGAAAAGCTCCAAATATGAGCGACGTCATATTGCTTTACGCATTTTGTTTTAAAATCACACACTTTCAAAAATCCAGATTTGCAGTGTCGGTTTATAAACTTGTATCGTACCTACTCTAGTAGCGACTATTGTCTTCAGCGATGATTTACTAAAGAAATAAAAATAATCGTCGTGCAGGTACGACGATTATTTTTCTAAGGAATACAATTTTGTTGTAGTAGGTACCTACATCGTTTCTTACTTACACATACTTTAACGACATTACCTACGTAGCAACGCGCGCCAGTCACGAGTACGACAAATTGCTTAAAAAATGTACCTACGCACACTGTAATGAAATCTGCTAATCTCAACACACTGCCTGTAGCCTGCCTGCTATTATTGGTTGATGAACATTGTACATTGGTGAATGCTCCAGGATAGCCCGCAAGCCCCCACAAATAGCAATAGGCTAATAGGTATTTGCAAGTCTCGCAAGACTTGCAAGACTCTTGCTGCAAGATCAAGACCAAGACCAAGACGGAGAGCGCAATACCAATACCGAGACCAAGACTAGGTGTATTGACGCAAGACAATACCAAGACTGGCCTAAGTCTCGTCTTGCATTTGGGCAACACTAGCCTAATCGTATGAGAGCTGTCGTAGATGCCCATGGAGGCAACACGCGTTATTAAATTAAACCTTTATTTGATAAAACACGTTTTTTATTCAAAAATCAACTGACTTCATCAAGGCGCCTACCCGACTTATTAGGCGTATCTCCATGGGGTGTGGTATTCTAAATTCAAATTTAAAACAATACGATCGAAAAAGATGGTAAAATGTATCAGGTTCAAAACTGCATAAAAACTTTTTACTCGACCTAATATAAATTTTTAGTTAGGACCAAAAGAAACTGAAAATGCAAGGTGGGCCAATAGATGTGTCCAGAAGTGTATTAAAGAATACTAAATAAAAAATTTAATGCCATTTTAATTAGTATTAAAATGCTAAACTAGTGCCACCGACTATTTCAACTGAAAGAAGTATGTACTAAACTTTTAAGCTTTGAATTTTTGAAATGTGATTTAAAAAATCTATCTAATATATAAAATTCTCGTGTCACAGTTTTCGTTGCCATACTCCTCCGAAACGGCTCGACCGATTTTGATGAAATTTTTTGTGCTTATCCGGTATCTATGAGAATCGGCCAACATCTATTTTTCATTCCCCTAAATGTTAGGGGTAGTCCACCCCTTATTTTTTATTTTTAGACAAAAATTTTAATTTCTATTTTTTTATGATACAACATTAAAAAATACATACAACCCCTAATTTTCACCACTCTACGATCAACCCCTATTTTTTATTATAAATGATGGCAAAACGACGTTTGCCGGATCAGCTAGTCTAATATATAAAATTCTCGTGTCACAGTTTTCGTTGCCATACTCCTCCGAAACGGCTCGACCGATTTTGATGAAATTTTTTGTGCTTATCCGGTATCTATGAGAATCGGCCAACATCTATTTTTCATCCCCCTAAATGTTAGGGGTAGTCCACCCCTAAATATTTTTTTTTATTTTTAGATATTTTTTCTGTTTTTATTTCTTTATGATACATACAACCCCTAACTTTCACCCCTCTACGATTACACCCCTATTTTTTATTATAAATGATAAACATGGCAAAACGACGTTTGCCGGATCATCTAGTTAGAGAAATAAAAAAATGCTTGATACCTAAATTGCATATTGCGCCTCGGACGATGAAAGCCACGTCCGGATGCCGGCATGCGACGTACTCCGCCGTGCCTTATACCACTCGGCTCATCGTGTTTATTTGTTAAGGAAATACATATGATGTTTGTAGCCCAATTAATTATTTATAAATTATAAATATATATATAACTAACAGACTCGGCCAAGCGTTGCTGTGGCTAAGGTTGTTGTTATATTTCATAGTAGTAAACTATTCAAAGGAAGCGGTACGAGAACACCAGTCATGGGGACCACCATGCCATGTGAAACGTTGGTACTTTCAACACAGCGCCATCTGTTAGAATTGTGACTATCAAATAATAGCCAAATATTTTGCAATAAAATAATATTGCGGGTATAAATTGAGATGTAAGCTATCCTATCTTTTAAGTTAGATCAAACTGCCACACACACACCATGTGTGTGCAAATTTGATTGATATCGGTTTGGTAGTTTAAGAGTCCATAGCGGACACGTAATTAATATATATTAAGATAAATAGATTAGAACAAATTATTGGAAACGAAATGGACTACTGGCATATTTTCTGTACTGTAATTCGTTGTAGTTTCGTCGTTCTTAATTCATGGTTGGTTTAGTTAGTTTTTGCTTATCTATTAATTGCCTTAAATTATTTAATTATTAACCCGCCCCGGTTTCGACCTGGTAAAGGTGACCTCTTTAAAAAAATTTAATTACACCTTCCTCATGAAGAATTGGCGTAAACCGCAATAAATTCGGTGTAGTAGTTTTTGAGTTTATCGCAAACAGACATGCAGATAGACACAGTGAAGGACATGTTTTATATAGTATAAAAACTACTTCTATTCCTTAAAATTGTTTTCTTTTAAATATGAAACAGATAAGCTCTGAATTCTGCACAACTAGTATTTAATATATTATGAGGTTTATTGTCTATTAAAAAGGATATAAGAAATGAGATAAGATCCCTAGGTCCACTTCGGTGTTCAAGAGTGAGATGGCCAGCAAAGTCATCTGTTACAAAATTGGGCTCTCCTCCAGGCATAGAAGCACAAACTGGACACACCACCTTAAAATAATGCATATGATTTTTAATACATTGCCTTTAATAAGTAATTTAAATACAACTTCTATACGAATATATAATCAAATGTATAAAAATCAACCAAACAATATTTAATGATCATTACAATAGATTGATACTAACAAAAAATTTCCTGACTTAATCATATCGTAAATGCAGTATAAGCCTTAGTATTAAATATATAAAGATAAGGTCTAAAACAGGATTTAAAAATAATAAACATCAGAAAAAATCCTTTTAAAGCAGCTTACTAAGTAGGTCAAGAAAAGGTCAGCTCATAGTGGCTTGTAATTATTGTATAACATGATTATTGTTAAAGGATATGAATTCCTAATCACATTTAAAAACTCCCTTGTGTGTTCTTAACTCTGGCATTTTTGATTTAAATTTATATTAAAGGCAATATAATTATATATACATATTTTCTATAGCATATTAAACATAATATTTAAACAGTATATGGGGCTTCAAAATATGTTTTAAATCACTATCTTATTTTCAGGATTGTATTGAATAATAATATTTAATAGTGGTTAATCACATTAATCACATTTTAAAATATTCAAAAGGTAAAAATACATTAGTTCATTGCTTACAGCCACGGTGGTGTCATTATGGTCGGAAGTGACATGTTCCATTAAACCTGTATCTGTGAAGCCCATTCTATTGCAAAATGGACATGTATAGGCTTGAGGTTGTTCCAATGCCAAAGCCTCTCCGCCATAGTAGAGATCTACAGCAAAACAATAATATACAAACATTAAATTTTCACCAACACTAGCTACAATTCTAAATGCTTAACTGTTTGCTTTCTTTATTACTGACATAGGACAATTTTTCAGGGAAATTAATTAATTCTGATTACAAAAACAGACATGTAGTAAAAATAATATTAGACAAACATAAAAAAAAGTGAACTTTAACATTAAACCTTGTAGGACTTCAAATACATTTCAATGTTTATAACTAAGTTAATAGACCAGCTAAATTTAAAATCATGAATAGTAAAATTCCAGTAATTTAAAACTATATAATAGATGTTTTAATGAATCCAAATCTCATTAAATAATTAGGACATTTGTTTTATTTTATGGTAAGTCTAACTAAAAGGATAGATCAAATAAAGCCTTAAGCATCAAAGTTGACTACAAAATATCATGAAATGAAGTGTGAAATGAAATCTGCAGTTACATAGTATTAGAATCAATAACCTTCTGTATGAATAAATATTATTTATACCCTTTCAATGAAATTTCAGTCTAAGCTCTAATTAAATTATCTCATGACAACCATATTACACATGTATTTATATATTATGGTTTCACTTGTATAGAGGGACAACTTGGATGAGTATATTAAAAATCAATATTTAAAAAAGAAAATTATTGTTAGAAAAAGTCCAAAACACAAAATCCTTAGTTTGGAAGTTATTACGTCTTATAGTATGCTCTAATGGGATATGTGACAAATCTAGGCCAAGTTGAATATTTTTAAATAATAAAAGATATTTACCAAAATCACTTCGTGAAAGTATACACTGCATTGGATGCTCAGTGGTGTGTTGATTTGTGGTGGCACCAGACTCGTAGCATGCAGCACACAAGTCGTAATCGATGCAAATCAAACATTTGTATCGTCGTCCTCTAAAGTTATTTTTCAAACAAGAATCACAGCTGACTCCTGAAAAGAGATACTCGAGTATATCAGAATTTATTCATTGATAATTAATTTGACTATCAACAATTTTTTGCTTAGTAACGTACAAATGACTGTTTACAAATTTCACGAAGAAAATTCTGACAAAAAGGTAGCTACGATTTTTGATTATCATTACCTACCTTCATGGCGATTCATTTTCGCCAAGATATGGCGCCGAATCACACTAATCTTGGCGACAAAATTACTGCTACTTTATGAGGTATTTATATTACTAATCTAAATTAAGTAGCACAACATCTAATATAATAAAATACAAGATTTTAACAAAAATTTCCAATCAAACCTAACCCAACCAGGCCATAATGACGTCACATAATGACAAGTGCTGCCACCCTTCAGAATAAATCAGAAAGCTGAAGGAATCACAGATTAAACATTTTTGAATACTTTAAGTCACAGCCTAAGGATTTGGCCAATTTAACCTAGGCGAATATTACAAAGCGAGAATAATCGTAAACGAAATATCCGACATGCTTTGTGATCTTATAGGAAGGAATTGTTATATCAAGTTGATAGCGTTAAATCGCGACTGTGAATCTGAAACCAAGTATTCCCGTAAACTACATGAGATGGATATGCTTAAAAGAAAATATCAGTAAACTATTTTCCTAAAGTAAGGAGTCCTGTTCCTGTACTGATTGACCCGAGAAACAAATGCACGGCCAGTGTGTGTGAACATCGCCAGTGACCCTATCTGCATAGCAATGAATGATTTTAAATTGCAACATATCATACAACAGAAGAAAATGGGTCGGGAAAAGGACTCAGCCTTGTGGGACCCAGTATTCACGAGTTTAAGGACTGAGCATGCCTCATAAATGACTACGTTGATGCTCTGATCACCCAGTTCAAACTGCATAATTTCTCAGAGAGCCCATAGTATGAAAGTTTCGAAAGAAGTGATTTGTGTCTCTCCGTTGGACTCAATTGCCTTTGCTCATCTGTGTGTAAGCTAATCCGCCGGTGGCCCTCTACATACCCCCAAACTTTTATTATGTTCACGGCGAGTGTTCAACAGGGTGCCTACTGCCTTTGTTAGTTCTACTTCGTTAGTTCTGAGATCGATATTATATCTGAATAATGTTGAAATTGGTGCGTTGTTGAATGTTTAACTTACACATAGCTATGTGTTAGGGTGAGTAATTCGGCAAATTGATATACTTTTTTACTTGGAGGTCGTAAACTCATTTATTGATTTGGATATTTTTAAACTTTTAAATACTATCAAATGAGTGTGTCATTCATGCACAGTATGCATTTATTAGTTGGTTGTCGACAATGTTAATTATTGGTCACATGACAAGACGTCGTTCACAAAACTTTGTTATTCTAAAAAGTTAATATAATCATTGTTTGCAATACTTTTGTGAAAGTTGTAGTTGCGGTACAATGTTTTTTTATATATATATATATACACAAGTAGTATGTGTGTTTTATGGTAAATTAATCTATTAAAAAAAGTTATCATAGTTTGTTTTACTTCCATAATCCATATTAGCCCGACTAACTCCCCAAATATCTGATTTCCATTTTCTATACAGATTCTTTTTGGCATGTCGGCAAAAGACTAAGCTAAGAAGTATTAGCCCGGAAGAAAACTACTGCCAACCTACGTAAAATCAAACACGACCAAGATTATTTTTATCTTATTTTTTATAAAGTACTAGTAAATAATCAACATAATATTCCGTCTTTTGCTATTTTAACGCGGATTATACGCTTTAGTAATTAGTTCTTGTTAGCACTGACCCCTAAAATACGAACGCTTTGTTTTCGAGTCAACAAATGAATATTTTTTTAAATTACTAGTTACTCTACAAAGCACCTAGAAAAATATAGTATTTTCAATGTCAACAGTTATAAAACAATACATAGCAGCAAGATTCTTTAATTTCTGCTAGTATCTACTTCTTACATTAAATCTTATTCTAGTGTTAATTCATTTGTATTTATTTTTAAATCAGTAGGAAGTACAAAATCAAAATTGAATATATTATCAGCTATAGATGTGTAGTTTTAGTTTGTGGGCAAAATGTAAGAGGGCGTGTGTCGATCATTTTTAGCTTCAAACTTTAGGCGAGAGTGGCTCCTTTAATCTTATTTCTTACCTTAGTCTTTACTCTTGATCCTGTGTTTACAGCTTACGGCCTATCTACTGTAAGTTGTAGCAAAAAGGTAAAGCTAAAAATACTGTTTAAAATGGCTGTAATTTAAAAATCTCGTTCGTTCAGATATTTAATTCTAAAACATGTGGAAATATGTAACGCGTCGTTTGAGGGACACAATTGAAAAAAGTGCTAATCATTTTGATAAACGAAGTTCTGCTTTTATTAATACTCCGAATGAGTTTTGTGACGAGAATAATAAAAAGTACAGTTCCCCATGCTGTTGGTTTAACCCGCGTAAATGTTGGAGTTCCTTCCAAAATGATGATACCAAAAGTAAAAAGTGGAATTTCGACCACTTAAACCGCACTTGGATAGGTGCCATTACATGGGTATGTAAATTATTATATAGATTTGTTGTCATTA
The DNA here is from genome assembly GCA_963693345.1 of Pieris melete. Lineage (NCBI taxonomy): Eukaryota > Metazoa > Arthropoda > Insecta > Lepidoptera > Pieridae > Pieris > Pieris melete. The sequence goes on along the minus strand of CAVNZK010000053.1, from coordinate 2,611,646 downwards.
CTTGTTGTCCTTCCTTTCATTTTGTGGGCCAACTTCATTCACTATTATTATTAGTTAAAGCTTACTGCCACTAATTGATTTAAAAAATGCAACTATTGTCTTGAATTTACAGAGCAGTGCTTTGGTATTTGGTTGGTATGCTGGACAGTTAATCCACCTCAACATTAAGAATCAAGTTGCTAATAAGAAGTATCAACACTCAAGTATTAATTCACTTCTTGCATCTCTACAGCATCTTAGACATGCACAAAATGCTAATAAATTAGACACCATCTATGAGATAGCTGGAGATAATACAGTGGCACCTGTTCTTCATTTGATATCAAATGATCCTAAAGGAGAAAACAAACCCAATAGTGATAAAAGTTCTGATAGCTCTAGTGACGATCTAGGTGAAGTTCTAAATTCCATTGAGAACAAATTGGGCTTAGCGGCTATTGAGAATGGACAACATAAAGATGGATTGAACTTGTTAAGGTAAATTTTTGCTATTTTTACTATCTATAATGATGTCTTTGTAATACTATAATGAAAATTAAGTTCCATGATGGTTAGGTTTATAGAAGTATATTTTAAGTGCAGTATTTTCTGATAATTTATCAATATCCTGAATGATATGATGTTTCTCAAGAACAATTGACAGCATATTGTAAAAAAAAATATCTAAATTGTGGCAATAATACATCTGATTTGCAAAATTTATTGTGAGACTGGTATACCTATTTAATCAATGTATAATATATACAAAATTACTATTTGGTCATTGGTATTGATTTTATACATATAAGTATTATACAAAATAAGTATTATACATATATTGGATATTTTCATTTTACCAGGTCAGCTGCCAATAGACATCATCCTCCAGCCCTCTATAATCTGGGTTTGTGCTACGAGATGGGATTAGGAGTCAAAGTTGATGAGAAAATTGTAAGCATTGATATTCTAATTTGAGAATTGTTAACTGCATGTTTAATTACTTATTTACAACATATTTATTATAATTTTTGTAAGGGTAGTGTATTCTATATAATTCACAGGCAATGGAACTATATAGATCTGCAGCTGCACTTCATCATCCTGGTGCTCTATATAATCTTGGCATCTATTATGGACAAGGCCGTGGAGGTCTAACAAAAGATGTTCATACTGCAACACGGCTTTTACGGCTAGCTGCTGTACAAGGTCAACAAGATGCAATTTCAGCCTTGAACACGCTAGATGTTGACATTAAGGAACCATCATCCCCACAAGAAAGGGGTTGTTGGACAAAGCAGTACAGTCCGTTGATGGAAAATGGAATAATCCCGACTTATTCTTCACTTTTCGTTGACAATGTAACACCTATGACAAGTTACAATTATGAACCTATTGTTTACTGATTTAATAAGTACTTTACTAATATAGTGGTGGCATGTTTTTTTTATTTGCTTAACATGATTTTTGATATTTGTTTGCTTAGTTTTTTGGCATTTACTAATGAGGAAATGCTTCTATTAACCAACTATAAGATTATTAATATTTTTACATAGTAGGCTAAATTTTATCTTTTAGACAATGCCATGTAAATGTTCTAAGAACAATTTTATTTCTAGGAGCTAAAAATACGAAATCAAATTTCGTAATACTTGTCATTTATTAATAGATTTGAAAAAAAAAAGCTTTTCTGTTTCATACTATAATTATAAAAGATCATCTATTATATCCATGGATCACACAAAAGAACATATTTTAATTCTCTTATTTAAATAGTTTTACATGAATAAACACTGTAATAGTAATTCCAATTTGGGATTAATTTAATTATAAGATTCTTACAATTTTGTTTTTGTTTTCAAAATGTACAACAAAATAAATTAAAACTTGAAATGTTTTATTCAAGCTAAATAGTGTGCATTTTTTTATATTACAAACAAAAACCGGGATCATAAAAGCCCCATAAACATATTATGGTAATCTCAACCATACAATAAACCTTAATTATAACTTCATAACAAACTTGTTAAAAATATTTTACAACCCAGTGTTGTACTTGCAGGAATGGTAATGGGTCTTCTATACAAAAAATCTGTTGAATTATCCATCCATTGTCCTAAAACAAAAAGTTATGTTAAGAACTACCTACGGGAGTAATTAATTTCTATTACAATGTTCTATTTAGAACTGAAACATTCTTAAAAATATCAAACAATGACCTACTTAGCAGATTAAGTATTTCCTCTATTGATGAACTATGTTTTCTGGTTCTATCAACATGATAGATTCATAATCAGTACCTAACATGTTTATGATATAAAAAAATAATAATTGTACAAAGAACCCATTAGTGGGTTAGATCGCCTAGCCTAATTCACTGCTTATTTGCCCTATTGAAATTAATTTCATAACTATAATAAATTATATCATAAAAAGTAAAATACCTAGTACTTGCGCGCATACTCTCTGGCGGCGGGCGGGTATCGGTCAGGGTAAGTAGCTCCGGGCGGAGGTGGTTGGTAAGCAGCGGGATACCGTGTGTCATACGCATTGTACCGGGTATCATTGCTCGCGGGCCATGTTGCATCGCTGGGAGCGCTAGCTGCAAGGCAAGTAGCCAGATAAATTCTGTAGGCCTCAGCAGGGCAATAAAGAGTAAAATATTCTTATTACTATCGGCAACTTGATCAGATCTTGGAATGGTAGGGGAAATTTCGCGGTTGTACCCTTAGAACAAGATCTCAATAAACGCTTGGCTAATGAGTCCATTTTTAGACGAAAGCTATACATACATATAAGATAATACTCAATATTTTACCTTTAGAGGATACTGCAGCGTCAGGATAACGCGTTGATGAGTTCCAGGTTCGAGCGTCAGGTTTGGTAGGCGGCGACGGCCGGTATTGACGACTTTCACGTGTTTCATATGTACGACTGCAATAGTAAAATGAAATATACTATATTATAGTATAATTTCGTGTTCGTACAAAATTTTATCCCAATAAATATTTATAACTGTATTTGTAATAAGTAATGTTTCTAGTATGGGAGCTCGGTATCCTAAACTTACAGTTAATAAAGCGTCATGGAGACTTATTGGATTGTGAAGATTAGTTTGTATCACGAAAAAAGTTTGTTAAGTTGAAAAAAAGAGGCAGTCACATGGAGATAATGTCAGACATTTAGTGTTATCGCGCTTTGTCTTTCTGATAACCGCTAGATATAAATCTACCGATTAACCACAGGGGGTGGCCGAAAATAGGAGTAGAAAAACAAAGAAATAAAAAGTTCGAGTGTGTTAGATATTCAGAAGGAATATTTAGTATACTCAAAAACGTGTACTTTTTAAATGGCTGATGAATTGGACGTGACCCTTTGGGTCAACTTGAACGTGATCGAAATGTAAAAAAAAATGTGACCAATGATCCAGCTAAGACAAAATAAGTTAAGTACATAGACAGAGGTGTATATTTCAATAATCTGACAATTTGAGCATGAAATAAGATTACGAAAAACATATAATCTGACGGTTTTCACGGGGTGATGTATCAAAAACTATCGGTTAAGGTGAAGCAATTATTTTAATAACCTGACGGGCTGGCCTTACCGCACCCCGCTATGCTTAGGGTATATATATGGTAGGGGTACATTACATGATGCAAGGATTCTCCCCATATGATTTTCTGACTTGCTCAAGTAACGCGCAAAACCCCGCTTTTTTGGACAAATTATATATTTGTTACTTTCTTAATAAATCAATAAAAAATATTTTTATAGCACACTTGTTCATCCGATACATAACTTCTGGCTACCATTGAAATATTAAGCCATATTTTAATTTCTGGCCTCAGCCGTGATTGGAACCCTCATTGTTAACATACAAAGTCAAAGCATTTATTTCAATTAGACCATCTAAAATGGCACTTTTGAACGTCAAAAAATTTTTTTATATATATACTAAGGTAAAATGAAATAAAATATCATACACTATGTGTACGAGCAATATATGTACGAGATTTAATCTTCACATGCTAAAAGCTTATGATTTACATTGGAGTCATTTATTAAAACGATTATCACATTGTTTTATTTTTGAGAAAAATATGGAATTTTTACTAACCTTGGTTCTTTGGGTCGTGTTCCAGGTGGCATTGGTTGCCTTGAATCATCATTGGATGTGCCATTACTAGGATACTTCATGTTGCTAGCTAAAACATTTAAAACGTTAACATTAAAATGTTAATCAATAAGATGCAATTATTTGGGGTAATTTATTGTGGGCCACTGAACTAATATCAATGTAATTTTGAAAGCAAGGTAAAGCACTTTGTTACAAATAATAAGTAAAAGAATTCTAAGTCTTATTTGGTCACAAGTACTTATTTTTCAATTTTGTAAACAAAACGGATATTTAAAGTATACATCTCAAAAATAGAACTAGTAAATTTTTATAACCGTAAGTTTTAATATACTATAGTTATAATCATGACGATAAGATATCAAATTAAAAAATTATACAGATAACCTCCTATTTTGAAGTCGGTTAGATTACCAGCCTTTAACCCTGGAAAGATAGTCTGCGTAAAATTTACGCATGCGTTTTCGAATAATTGCTCTATCTTTCTAATTAGCGCGAATCCATAGCTGTGCGTTTAGGACATTTCATTCGTCGTTGGGAGCTGCCGCGTGACGTAAGTGTCAATAAGGTAAGTGCCACCGATTTTGAAATATAACGACCGCGTGAGTCAAAATTACGCATGATTATCTTTATCGTGACTTTTATGATTTTGGCTTATATGACAGTTTTAGTACTGTTTTAATACTTTATATCATAACTAATATTATAATTTCATTTTTAAAGATATTGAGGCAAATATATATCACAATGGGGAGTATCAATGTAAACGAACACGAAATCCTGGCCGCTCTTATGCAAAGTAATGACGAGCTTCCGTGTGAGGACACCGACAGTGAAATAGCGGACCACGTTTAAAGTTTTCTTTTTTTTTAAGTAAAAATAAAGGAGTTTAAAAAATTATCTGCAGTATTAATAATTCTAATATATGTGTATATATAATAACATACAATTCATTAAAATAAACTATTAAACCTAGACCTACAACTAATTCAAATTCTTGCGTAAATTTTACGCATGATTATCTTTTCCGTATTACAAAATATGATTATCTTTCTAGGGTTAAATAAAGTATACTTACAGGACACGTGTCTTGTATAATCTCGCTTGTATTCTCTATCCCTTTCCCTCTTGTCACTCCGGTCATAATTCGAGGACATATCAAATCGGGGCGGTGGTGGCGCTTCAAACTGAGCCCCACGGGAAGCCTATAGATCGATTATTATTAGTATACTTGCAAAATTCATTTACATTCTGCTGAATACTTTTTAATTATTGCTAAAATTAAAGGAAGTATTCTTGGATATCTTTATATATATAATTCTTCTGTGAGTGTGTATGTCACTGAACTTCTCTCAAACGACTGGACCGATTTTGATGAAATTTTTTGTGTGTGTTCAAGGGGGGAATGGTTTAGATTCACAATTTTGTCCGCTGGACAATGTTTTTTTTAATTAATTTTTAATTTATTAGTAGTTGTTGATTTTGGAATGTTATACATTGGATCCGACAGATGGCGCTACCATCGCAGTGTCAAATTTTAAATAATATTCGAATTTTATTTTTATTTTTAAATGTTTTAGCTTATTAAAAAAAGTTTGAAATTTTCAAATTAAAGACGTGTAGACAGGACGTCTGTCGGGTCCGCTAGTTATATTGTTAAATTTGTAATTATAAATTTAGTTTAAAAAAAAATTAAGGGCAGAAGGTTTTTAAAACATCTAATAAGGGAGCGTTCAAGTATTACGTCACACAATTTTTGGAGATTATTGACCCCCCCTACCCCTTTGTATGCGTTTCTTTACACGTCATAATTTAAAATAATTTCAATCGTAGTAATAAGATAAATTGTTGCTTATAATAAAATTAATACTACTGGAAACTTAAACATACTAGTATATTTTCTTATTATTGGTGAAAACTGAATAACACCTATTGTTGAAATACATATGGCAGTTGTATATTCAAAGTCAATTACAAATATTTATAATTCTGATTAAAAGTTACAAAAAAATCATCAATTCATTTAAAATCAATGATAAATTAGTATTTCAATGCACAATGAAGCTTTGTTTAAAAGTATTTTCAATATATTGAGAACAATTACCATAGGAGGTGGTGGAGGTCTCTTGTGCCTGCTCTCGTAGGCCGGTTCTGGGGGTGACCCAGCCTTACGGTAGCTGCTGCCTTCATAGCCACGCTTGCGACGCTCTTCTTCTAACCTACAATCCAATGATTATATAATATTCCCCCAATGGCTTAGTGGTTAACGTACCTGTTTAAACTGCAGGTCATAGGAGCAATTTTCGGCAAAACAATAGTTGCTTAGATATTATGACCAATGAAACAGACGCCGAGAATTACAGGATTTAATTCATAGATTATTTTGAGTATATTCAGTCAGAGGAAAGTTAATTATGCATAACAATAATTTAAAGTAAATGAACAATTATGACATTGTTTAGCTGAAATTTTTATAATACAAACCTTAACTGTTCCCTTTTCAATTCTAGTCTCTCCAACTCTAATTTCTCTCTTTCCAGTCTATGTCTCTCCCTCTCTAAACGTAATAACTCGTTCCTCTCACGTTCAATTTTCTCCCTAAAATATTTAAATATTAATTTTAAGAACGTCTTCCTCAAAAACATTTTATTTCGTTAAAACTATATCATTATGAACAAACCTCTCAGAACGAAGCTTCTCTCTCTCGATGGCAAGTCGTCTCTTTTCCTCTCGTTGTCTCCTCTCTCTTTCTCTTAAAGCGTCTTCCGCAGCACGCCGTCTCCTTTCCTCTTCCCGAGCGGCACGGGAACGATCTCTAGCGCGAGCTTCGTCGCGTTCTTTCTGTATTTCAAAACAGATAATTTTAAATCATTTTCTCTTTGTAAAATAAAGGTTTAAACTTTTTTAAAGTCATAACTATCAGTCTTAATAAATTAAAGAACGATTTGTCTGTGATGAAACTATTCAATTTATATTTTTGATACTCTAGATTCACTAGCTATCAATAAAACTGGCTCTGCCTGTATAATTATTCACACAAAACTTATTAATAAATCTAAAGGCTCTGAGCAACGGGAGGCGTTATTGCTCATAAGCGAAAACCGTGCTAAATGAAAGCTAGGACTGACACAAAGTGCACATAGAAAGAAGAAACTGAAGTGATGTATACGCGATAATCTTAATCATAAAGTATAGGTAAAAATATTATAAACAAACGAATATTAAGCAAAACTAGAGGATCGGCTTTTAGATACAATTGTTGTTCCCAGAACTAGGTATATGTAATGAAATCACGTTTCAATTAACATAGTACTAACCCAAATTTTTGAAAAGGAGAGTACTTCCTTTGGCGAGCGTCTGCGTTCTCGGCTTCGTGTGCTTCGCTTAGCACGGTCCTAAAAATAAACAAAATAAAACCTAGTTATTAGACTGGCAATAACAATATAAACAATTTATATCAAGCCTAATTAAATGCTGCGTAATTCCCTACCAATTGATATTAGACGAGCTCAGTCCTTAAATTTATTTAAAAAGCTACATTTTGATCATTCTCTTTCTGCCTCGTAATTAGCTCTGCTTATATATTATATTAATTATTGTGACTCTGTTAACCTTTTGATAGTATTTTAAATTTTTGTTTATACATATTTTCATTTATTATTATTGTTAATTTTTCTTTAGACTTTATTTTATTTTAGTTATAGTAACGTGTTATTTTGAGGTTTTTTTTAGTTTTTTGTTTATTAACAAAAATTATTATTTTTGCATTTCTTGTACTCTACCCTCTGTAGGTGTTTCTTTTTCATTGTTCCACATTAGGGATGCCTGGAAGAAATCGCTTGTTAGCGATAAGGCTGCCCGTTGCCTTGTAACATTTGTGACCTGCTTTTTATTTTTTGTTATGTGTATGTTTGTGAATAAGGTAATTAAGCATAAATAAATAAAAGAAACAAATAAATGTCGAAAGCCGTTCCAGCTATAAATATGTTATGTTTAACTGTAATGTAAAGCATTGTGTGTCTATGTATGTATACCTTATCGGAGCGTTGTGACTTCTCCCTTGTACGTGACGTGGATCGCGTGCTCTCGGGCCCTGAGATCTCTTCATCCTTCCTCGGTTTACTTTCTCCAGTTTTTTTAGCTGTTTCTTTGCCTTCCTGAATCTAAAACGTTATTAGATAAGTAAATAATCGGCCATGTATCAATGTAATTTACAACCATATATCGGCAAATATCAGCAATCAATTACAATGTTTGTTATTATTTTGTCTAGCCCGTAAATTATAATTACTTTGAGTACTAAGTAGTACAGTCAACGATTTATTTGCGTGATGTTTTACTAATTCACTAAATAATATTAAACCTGTGGTGGTCGGTATAAACTATAAACTGCACTAAACATAGATTTAAGTTCCTGTTATTTTATTAATTAATTCATTGAATATAATTTTTTCTTCTAGTTCCATAGATAAACTTTTCGATAAAACTTTTCGTTGTCAAGTAAAATTCTGTGATAAGAAAATAAAATCCAGTATCAAGTAATGTCAAACTATTTTATCCTCTACAAAGTTGATGTTTTTTTTTTTTTTTTTTTAATTGAGTTATTCAGGGAAAGCCATGAGAGTGGCGCTTTCGGAATACGCCTTCTCTCATAGCTTTTATTGTTTTATTTAGTTGTTCATATATGAGTTGTTATAAAGGTCGTTATAATTATTTACGTCATCCATATCATCATCATCATAAGTTGATGTTTGACGAGTAAGATGTTTTGGCTATTTAGTGAACTGAAGTTTTCAGGAGCGGTATGATCCTACTCCATAAGAATATGTGCCTACCTCAGTATCCTTTGCTTCCTCTTTCAGGTCCTTGCTGGGTCGCCTTTCTGGTGCGCGAGGAATGGCCGCTTGTCGCCGAGACGCAGACTCTGATTCAGATTTCGCTTTCTCCACAGATATCATGCGACCATGTAATTCTGAAAAAAAAAAAAATTTACATGTATCAACTTAATAACTGCTAGTTGTCATGGTCTGATTTAATGACAAATAATGCAGATATTAGGTCACACCACTAATCAGTTTTTCACAAATCTGCTTGATGCCACTAAAATTCATAGTTGCAATTACTGACATTATGTTAATATTTATATTTCTTTAAATAAACTGCATGAAATGGATTAAGTATAGAAAATAATTGTAAGAGGTGATAATATTATTTACATTTTCAATGTATATAAAACACACTAAGAAATTCCATTGTTCATAAGTTAGTGGGAAGATCATAGAATTTATAACTTCATGAGAGTCAACCATTTCATAAAATGGCCTATAACATTTACCTTCCACATATATATAGGTTTATGAAATTACCTGTCCTGTGTAGATTTTTAATACAACTTTCAGCATCCTGGGGGCTGGCCATTGTGACATATCCATAGCAACGAGAACCCGGTGTACGGGCATTAGTAACAACTTTTGCTCCAATTACCTGTAATCAGTTTAAAATATGACACATTTATTACATATCTATGGACTGCAGCCTTATTTTATGCTAAACGGTAATGCTCAAAACCTTAAGAAAGTTTTCAGATAACAAATGTATGAATATATTATTGAACTATGCAGTTTCAGTTTCTACTTTTATTTTGTGTGACAAGGTTCAATTGTCAAATGTAAATCCAGCACTTATAGTTGTTAAAGTTACAAATGGCGTGCAGTGCTAGATTAAAAAAAAAAAACATAACTGAATAACCTGACTTAATACATAATGTGAAATTTAATCAATATTTGACCATCAATTTATGTTATTAAGTAACTTTAAATCAGATTAAATTTAGCAGATTTCATATATTTTAACTTAAAAGCATAAAACCGGAACATTTTTTAAAAATTATTTAATACTCGCGACCATTTTTAGGTCAAATACATATACTGGATATTTCGATCAAAACCAGTCTCCAAACTCCAAAACAATATTAGGATTAGACAGGAAAACATTATTTGACCGTTTAGTATTGCATAATGACGTATTAAAATAAATAGTTTTAAGTACGGATTTTTTATATAAATTAATGGTTATTTCAAATTATTTTACTCTAACGTTACCTTTCCATGTTTGCTGCATAGTTGTTTCAAGTCCTTAGCTCGAGTGTCTCCTGATAGACCACTAACCCACAAATTTCTAGCTCCACCTTCCTTTTGTTCCTCCTTTTTATCTTTCTTTTCAGCTTCAGTATCTTTGTCTTTCTCATCTTGAAATAAAATGTAAATTTTAACGACTATGTAAAAATTTATAAGCAGACTTTTACTGCTATTAAGAATATGGAGAGATATATTATCTATAATTCAACTTAAAATAGTGCACATTTCTTACCTTTTGTATCACTTTCTTTATTATCTTCATCATTATTACTGAAAGAAAAATAAAAGATTAATTGTTATTTTAAACAAAACTTAAATTGTAGACATTAATTACAATTTGTTTAATCAAAAAAATGGTATACGTTTAAAGCATTTTTTTACAATCACACTGTCATCTACAAAGTTTTGCACCATTACTCCACCGTGGGATGAGTCTTGATTATGACGACGATATTGATGCAGTAAAGTTGCCTGATGGACGCAGATTGACACATGATGCTCGCTGACCACTTTCTGATGCCTAAATTTCCATAACATCCAATATAAATCTTCTCATGATGAAAATCTTGAAGCTTCGAGTCAGTTGAAGCATTCACACGATGAACAGGAACAATCTTCCTTTTGTGGTGCAAAACTTTGTAGTGAATACAATAATATAAGTATCGAAGTATAAAGGTGCGCAAGAACTTCGTCGCGACGATCTGTCGGCATTCACCAACCTAGTGGCAGCTGCATCGGAGGTTACTTGCTGATTTTCAGTTGTAGCTGCAGTGTCGGCGGCTGCATCTTCATTAGGCGTCGCCTCGGTGTCTGGCGCCGCTGCAGTGTTGTCCTCCACAGCCGCCTCATCTACGTCATTAATATTGAGATGAGTGCAGGTCCCTCAGAACAAGGACCCAGCCCTGTATTTCTTCTTGTATTTCCCATATTGAGAAATGCAGGAATACTTGTTCACCAATACACTTTTAACACCTTATTTTTCACCTGAAAACTCGATTTGACATTAACACCATTGTCTTTGACAAATGGAGCAATATGGCCTGATCTGCTGACAGAGCTAGTGGATATTAATGATGGACACCCGAAGGAATGTACTTCTTGTAAGGAAAAAGAGCCTGCATGACAATATGGCATGTGTACTTTTCACTTTATTATCTGTGGTAAAAGTAGATTTCTTTATTGATCTTCTTTCTCTGGTACCAAAATTATCTCTGCGACATCCAATATGTTACTTTGACAGTACTGAAAGTATTACATCAGTTGTTCTCTTCTTTTACTCCATTTATGACAACACTTCACGGTGTAATTGTATAATATCACAAATATCATGTTTAAACATAAAATTATGACAATATATTGTATATATATTAAATTCCACCATCACCAAGTGTGGAAATAGATATAATAATGACCTTGCAATATAAGTATTGTACATTTTTAGTTCAATACAGCAATTATATTTCAGAAATACTAAATTGAGAAGTCAACTTAATAATTTAAAAACTTGATGACAGGATATAGGTATTATCGACACTATTATTAATATTTTTATAAGAATCAAGTTAGTTAGTATAAAACAAGACTAATAAAAATATTAATATTTTCATCAATACAAGTAATTGTTATTATGGTCCAATGATGTTAGGCAATAACTAAACTTACCTTTGTTGTTTTTAGATGTGTTATCAGTCTGAAATAAAAAATATTTTATTAAAATCATAAAGACACTATTAGTTTTAGGTTAATTCAAACTGTTAAATTATCTGAATATTAAAAAAATAAACATGTTACATTGTAACAATCTAACTTTATTTAAAATGGTAGTCCTTATAAGATAGCTAGTCTACTTCCATCATATATCCAGTTGATATTACAGTTTTGTGGGATGGGAGAGCAGCATTTACTTTGAAGACATAGAAACATACCTCTTCATTAAGAAGTTCATCTTCTCCAAGGTCTAAGTTAATACTGTCTTCAGCATCTGTATTGTTTTCACATTTGTGATCATCTTCCTGTTGTTTATCATCTTTGTCAAGACAAGGTTTCTTCGCTTCTGTGGCTTCAGGCTCATCTTTGCTTTCCCGTTTTCTACTTGGTGTTTCGGAGTCCACAACTTCCATACTCTCCACTTTTACTTGACCCTCTTGCTGTACTTTTTCTTCTTCGTTCGCAGTGTCCTGGTCAATAGATTCCATGACAGATTCCTCAGTTTCTGTCGATTCATTCAAGGAACTTTCTGTTCGTCGAGTCCTTTTTGATGGACTCTTACCACCCAAATCGAACTTGTAGGTTGCGGGGTCGAGCCCTTCTTCTTCTAAGTGCTGAAAAATCATGTTACAATAATGTTTGCAATATTTAAATTTAGTACATATCTACATGCTAATTTATTTTTATTCCCTATAATACCTTTGACAATCGCTGAACAAGCACGCTGCGTATGCCGCTTTTATCTAGGTTACGTTTTTCTAATTCTGCACGTAAATCTATAACTCGAAGTTCTTCCAACTTCTTTCCGTCCGACATGGCTTTTAATTTTCTAAAAATACCAAGATATATATTTAACGCTTAAAATCGTAGCGCTTCAACGCAATCCCTATTTTTGTCAATGGCGATGAATTATTATAAAATGGCTGCTACAGTGCTACTTCCAAGTTCCATGTCAATATCCAAAATAGCATAGTCAATACTCATGGTAATTGTCTAGCATAATATAGATAACATATTATTTATTAGTATCTGTGGTGGTCTAGTTCTTGCTTTTGTAATGTTTCAAAATATTATTGTACACGCTGCTTGAAATATTATAACAATTAAGAGAAAAGTATTAAATGTACGTTTCGTATAACGAATTTAAATAAAATACACAAAATAATTATATTTCACTTTTTTATACTTAGACGCAACTCCGGCAGCCGAAATAACTTGGAGAGGTTCCAATCAAGGTCCCCCGAGACACGTACATAATCACCTACATATCATCAAATTCATAGTTCTAACTTCTAATAAGTTATCTGTGTGTTTTAGTAATTAGTATACTCTATTACTCTTGCACTAGCAATAAGCAAGTAAATCACAGACACATATCAGCTGATATTTTTAATTTTATTGAACTAAAAACACGAACTACTAAGTAGTAAAAATAATCCATAATCGAAAATAGGCCATTATTTAAATAAAACCAGTAATACAAGAATCCTGGCCATGCCTTTAGGTAAGTAAAAAATGCCGTAGAATTTTATATATTTTTTAGCAGCATCAGGTATAAAAGACTCTGCTTTCAGATATGATATGCAGTGAGGAAACTGTGAACGATCTATTGGACCGGCTCACTTTAAGGCAGTTGCATTTAATGGAAGAAAAAATGTGCCGAGAATTAAACATAGAATCTAACATAAACAATGGTTGCTTCAATTTAGCTAAGTCGCGATACATTATGGGCCAGACGGCAGTTAGTAAAGAAAGACTACCCACAGAGGCTAGCTCAGAATTCTCAGCTTTAACAAGGTGTGAGACTATAGAAGAAGACGGTGAGACGAAACTTAAAATTGTTGAAAATGATACAAATACTATAAACCCAATGCACTGGTTTGGTGTATTAGTGCCTCAGAATCTTCATAAAGCAAAAATCATCTTTCAAAATGCACTTAATTTTATAGTGGAGTGTGCCAACATACAAATACAAATACAGGAAAATTTAAAAAATATAGATGTGTTGAAACAGTACAAAGTAATGCTAAACCCATGAAGTTTTTAATTCAACTTCTGCATAAAAAATATTCACTATAAATATGAAATATGATTTACATTTACTTAACTGATAAACAGCTATCCCTATCTGAAGAATCTAGTAACTCTAGCCTAATGTTTTCTCTACTCATTAAATTTCTATTATGTTATTTATTATTGTATTTATTTTTATTATAACTAACATGTTATAGGGTTTTTTATAGAAAAAAACTTCATGTCCACCTGCCTCTCATTATACTGCCCTGCTGCCTGTGGTCACTCACACTGCCAGAAGGCTCGCAAGTGTGTTTTAAGAAATTTACCTGCCTCTTTTAAGTATTAACGCTCCATTCTTGAAGGAATGTATGTTAAATTGGTTTGTAAATACTTCAATGGGCCGCTGGTGCATTAAAAAATCTTTAGTTATGTAACGACGGTCGTCGAGTTGAGTGTGGAATTTCGTATTCTGCCTCGACGTCCGATGATGACACTTAGCTGCAGATAGTAATCTAAACTTCTCTGAGCTGAAGTATAAAAATTATAAAAAAAATTTTTTTTTTAAGTTGTACTTGAATTCCTATGAATCAATGTATCAATTTAATTACCAATATACATATGTACTACCAATAAAATCAATGTTGACTTAATTATGTGACTATGTAAAAAAGTTTTTACATAAATCTATGTTTAAAAAAATATTTTAACATGGATTTACTATTTCAACCCAAGATCTAAAATTATACAAAGTGAAGTAATAATATGACTTATAATTATAATATTAAAATTTCCATTTAATATTGACCAATGTTCGTAAGCACCAACTACAATAACCTACGGCTTTGTAATTTGTGTCTCTTTTGCTTTTGAATAATTCGATAAATCTTTATTGAGTGCACTTGCATGTTGTAGTCGCTCTTCAAAGATTTGCTGACTCGCCTGAGCATCAGGGCGTTGAAAGGATTTTAAAAGCAAAATCTAGTGGCGGTTTTCGAAACATTTCAAATTGTTAGGTAAATATTTTTTATTTTGATACATCTTGTGACATCAATAGCAATGATTTTTCTATACGACACAGTTAAAAAAATAAAGTAATCTGAATAATATACAACATGCTATAATATTGAAGTTTTCCATGATGAAATTGATATTTCTTAAGTATATTTTACTAAGACTTAAATTAAATGTGTTTTTAGACTTGTAAAATAAAAATAAATTTATAAAAATTGCTTTAATTTTTTATTTTACATCTAGAATAATTTACACTTAATATAATAAAACAAGGAACATTATTAATAACCTTTCTATAAAATTACACTATAAATAAGTACATAAGTTACAAAAATGCAAATGATATAAAATTGTATCATGTAAATTGTGCTAAACTTAAATATTAAAATGAATTTCTACAAAATTTTGTGCTCAATTTAAATTGGCGCCAAGACTAGACAAATTGAGCTTAATATTTTTTTTAAGTATAAATTAACTCAAGGAATGTTTAAGGACATTGATATAAAAGATAATACGATTACAATGTTAGCTAGGTACAAGTAAAATTATTCTTTATTTCAAATAATTAACTAAGAAACACCTATCAGCTTTTATACAGTCTAGAGTTTATGAAAAAATTATAGAGCCAAACTTTAACAAGAATTTTACGCATTTTACATGGAATGTTATTAAATAGTTGGTAGCCTCATTTGTTTTCCTATGAACTTTTGTCATTAAAGTTTTATCATTGTTTGCCTTTAAAGGCGATTTCAATAATAATGCATGCTTATTATTTGTGATTCTCAAAATGGGTAACATTTATCTGTGGGCTTCAAACCAGGTATTTATTAATAATAAAAATGTAAACAAAAATATACAAACTTACAAGTAAAAAAAAGTACCAAACTTTTAAACATTTGTAAAGATAGTAATTAATGCTTTGGCATTAATTTGATGTGTATAAAGCAGATGTATTTTACTGTAAATTTGATATAAGATAGACTATTGGTATTTATTATTGAATTTGTGAGCAACAGACATGAAAAATTACTACAGTAGACATTATCAAACAAAAACAATAAATATCTCCTGTGTAGTCATGGTAAATTAAATTAAATCAATTATATGATATTTTTTCATATTAACTAACAAAGCCATTCAAACAACTATATTCATAAAAATTATAAAAAAAATAAAGAAGTAACAAAAGAGGTTGCCTTTTTTGAAGAACCTACTATAATTTAAATTTTAATAATATAACCTTAAACAATTAATATTAATTAACAGTGATGTATTCAATATGTATTAATAACATAATATAATTTTAAATTTACTATATTGTAGTATGGTCTGGAACCATTTTGTACGTTCATTAGAACTTTTAACATTTATTTGTTAAGTACAATGTTTACTATATTATATTCAGACATACAAGCGCACATCAACATTGATCACTAATTCTTAAATTGCACTTCAAAATAATTTGAATTAGATTTACTTCATATATTTCTAAGTTAATGGACGAGGATCCTACTACACATTCATTTTGCGAATAACTATAATACCTCTGGGAAACACCATCTTTATCAAAGAAAATTAGGTCTACCATATCATAGAACCACCGTATACATAGTATGACACAAGCGAAGCACATTCATCAACGACTACAATTTTCCCCACGAAATATATGTCAGTCTTAACTGGGATATTAAAATGCGCCTGCGCTATGAAACATGTGTGTACGTGGAGAAGGCGTATTTAAGTAGGTAGCATTATTTTTAATTTGAGGGTAGTTTCAACCTAGACTTTATCGCGCGAGTCGCGCACGGTCGACCGCCAATCGCCGCGCGTGCAAGTTGCGTCTCGCCACCACGCTTGAACGTCTGTGTAATGGGCGTTTCGCTGTCTACGCGCGTTAGCGTGAACCATTGCGCATACACGACAAAAGAAGTATGTGTTTATGAATTCACCAGTGCCCTGAAAGCAGAACTATATTAATTTAAAGGGCTCATAAGAGGTAATAGGTGCTAACAAATGTCGTCATACAAATTTACCTTCCACTTAAAGTAGGAGTTGTAAAGCGTATCATCCTCGTCGAGTCGGCGTAGATACGTTGCCAACTCTTCTGGGTTGGCAAACTCTTCCACATGTACGTATGAGTTGTGCGGCGCTATTGCTGCGTATTCATCGGGCCGAGCACCCATAACTATTGGAAGCACGTCATGTCTGCAAATTTAAATACACTGTACTAGAGTAAAGCCGATCGCACACGCTGCAACTTATAAATATAGCTCCAAAAAATATATATTCAGTTAAAGTTTTGGTACTGAACTCTTTTTATATTGTTTTAAACTGTTCAATCAATAATTAAGCATACTTGCACGTTGTCCTAATAAAGACATAACTATAAAGATCCAGCCTAGATTTATGTACATATATTATTCTGCCAACTGACTTAATTTTTTTAGCTTTCCTATGGAATTTTATTGGAATGAAAGACCAATGGAACTAGCTATTTTTATCAGAGTTAAGTATATACTGGAATAACACAGCGTGTGTTAAGAGGCCATTAGTAAAATATACAGACATGAATTAACAACATGTTTTGGCTAACAATACTGTTTGTTTAGATTACATTTATGTGGGGATTATTTTCCTCGACATCTTTTCCTTCCTATTACAGTGAATTATACAAAAAGTTTAAAGCGGAAAAAATACTCAAAGTTAAATTAAATAAATTCTTTTTTGGAAAGCTTAGTCTATAATCAATATTAACATTATTTGAAATATATTATAATTGTTTAAACGATAACGATGAAGCATCATCATTAAAAAATATTTTTTATAGTTAACTTACTGCAATCCGTTCACAAAGAATTTCTCGGTGACGTAGTCCCGACAATTGGAGTTCTCAAAGGCGAGGTAGAATTTATACTCTTTATCCAACATCTCCAGGCAATTTGGGTCTGTTCGGGGGCAATGATGAGGCCCACAAGCTCCATATATATCCACTGGAATGTATTTAGATAGTTGCCTTGCGTACTGCAGCCGACGGTTGCGTGCGTGGCAGTTTGAAACAAACCACGCCACCTGTGACAAACGCCACGTTTACTTTACAACTTAAGAAAACGCACTTAATATGATTACGTGAAACATATTTTTAAAAACAAAAAACCTTTCAAATACAAAAATATGATAAAATAATTTAACAAAAGCGTGAGTAATAGGTACCTATACACAGCATAATTGTTCCTAATATAGATTAAACCCACCCTCATGAGACCATTTATAAATCATGTGATAGCTAACCTTTTTAGTCTTGTTAGCCGCGTAATTCCGCTCTAATTCTTTCTCGGTGACAATAGGGTCATGGTAGACCCACTTTTCATAGGGCGCTACGATGTCAGAATCTCGCCGGTAGGTAGCTGTCCAGTTAAATACATCGATAGACGTTGGGCGTAGTGACGCGGTGTGGTAGGGACATTCTAGGTAGTATAAAATCCATATCTGAAAACAAGAAGTAGTTGATAAATATTGATTAATATTAGGTCCATACATACGAAATTGGCGTTTTGTCCTATTGGCCACTTTGCCCTCAAATACCTGTCTCCTCTTTGGTTAGGACTTTCAAATTTAATTTTTATAGCTATTTACTCGTGCTTTTGTTTTTCGAAATACATGATCCATTTCATTTTCCCGTTTTAATTTGTGTCTTTGCATCACTCTATTTATAAAATGGAAAACATGAAATATCGTTTAAAGAAAAAACTTTTTAACCGGATTAAAGTTATGTATTATTATAAATTTACAATTATTTAACATAATTTTAAATTTATACGACGTTTCGCGTGCTTTACAGCGTGCGTGGTCACCGTGACCATGTATATAAATTTAAAATTATGTTAAATAATTGTAAATTTATAATGATACATAACTTTAATCTGGTTAAAAAGTTTTTTCTTTAAATGTGTGAAGGTTATGTCAATCAAGACAATACTATGAAATATCGTGTTATTTACGAGTAAGAGTTTCACCCTGGCAGCAGTGCTGCAGAAACTGCTCGAACGATGTGTACGGCGGCTGTGTCGAAAAAGAAAACACATTGCGATTTTGGTTCCAATATTTTCGTTCTGGAAATTTCGACTACCAGAACAAGCCCCGTGGAAGGCCGGAGACGAAAGTTGATAACGAAGAATTGAAGGCTATTGTTGAAGAGGATCCATCGCAAACAAAGTCTGAATTAGCTGCAGGCTGCGGTGTTATTGATAAAACTGTATTCATCCACTTAAAGCAAATTGGGAAGATGAAAAAGCTTGAAAGGTTTTGCAAACGAATTGAGTGAAGCAAAACGACAAACACGCGTCGTCGGCTGCGTTTAATTACTCAACCAGCAAAATAATGAAGGGATTTTAAATCGAATCATTTCCTGTGATGAAAAGTGTGTCCTGTACGATAATCGGAAGCGTTCATAGCAATGGCTGAACCCAGCCGAACCAGCCAAATGGTGCCCCAAGCGAAAATTGACTTCGAAAAAGTTACTTTGAAGTTACTTGTCAGCGTTTGGTGGACAAGTGCCGGGGTCGTTCACTATAACTTTGTTAAATCTGGCCAGACGATTACGGCAGATGTCTATTGTCAGCAACTGGAAACCACGATGGAAAAGCTAGCTGAAAAACAACCAAGGATGGGCCATCGCTCCAGGCCACTGCTGTTTCACTACAACGCTACCAAATGTCTAAGACATCTACCGTACTCCCCAGACTTTGCTCCAACAGATAACCATTTCTTTCGAAATTTGGATAACTTCTTGCAAGGTCAAAAATTCAACTCTGATGGGGCAGTTGAAACCGCCTTCAAAGATTTTATTGATTCCCGTCCGAAGGGTTTTTAAGTAAAGGGATTAACTACCTATAAGATGGCAAAAGTGCGTAGATAACATGGTACATACTTTGATTTATTAAATATATTATATTTTTTTAAATCTACTTGTGGTTCCTCCTTACAAAACGCCAATTTCATATGTAAGGACCTAATATATTGACGAGAAAAAAAAGGATATAGGTAGTTGTATCTAGAATCTAGCGAAACGAAAAATTGAAGCCCTGTTACCCTGATTAATAGTATCTATATTTAGTAGCCAATTGAGGAAATTGTAAAATATTAGATTAGATTTGAAAACAACTTCAACTTAGCTGAAAGAAACAAAATCCCTTTAGATTTTTGTCCAAATAATTGTTAGACATATTTTTCGGTCTATGACTAGCTAATAATGCTGGTGGATGGTAAAAGGTAACGGATTATGAAAAATAAAATATGTTTATTTTGGAACATAAGATACATGTATCACTTATTCCACGTTATTAAATTTGAAGGCATCCCTACTCATCGGCAAAGAAGACAGAGGGTGTAGGCCGAGAGAAAAAGCCGGCGTAAAAAACTCTCGGTACTCTTTTAAAACAGCAAATCATCAAACAACACTTATTTAAAACAAATATCGCAAATTAATTAGAAGTAGCCTGTCTAGCACTAGTCCCAGGCCATTTTATCAACTAGATAATCGTTGACTTTATAGTAAGCCTTTTTACACAGCTTTTCTTTAACACATTTCTTAAATTTATTGAAAGGCAGTGATAAAAGAGCCTCTGGGATTTTATTAAAGAAGAGTATCCCTTTCCCCAAAAAAGAATTACTAACTTTAGATAGTCTAGTACGGGGAAATTGCAGCCTGCGTTTGTTCCGTGTATTAACATTGTGCGTATGTTCTATTCTAGTAAACTTATCACTATTTTTGTATACATACATAATATTTTCATAAATATATTGCGAGGGAAAGGTAAGTATATTAATTTCCTTGAATTTATCTCTAAGAGATTCCCTACATTTTAAATTATAGATTGCACGAATAGCCCTCTTCTGCAGGATGAATATAGTTTCGACATCAGCAGCATGACCCCATAATAATAAGCCATAAGTCATTAAGCTATGAAAGTAACTAAAATAAACAAGTCTAGCTGTATCGACATCAGTTAGTGAGCGAATTTTTTTAACCGCGTAGGCTGCAGAACTAAGTCTCTTCGCCAATCCGTTAATATGAGGGGACAAATTCGTTAATATGGTATAGTTTACTGATATATCATTGTACATATATGTAGTATCTATGTTTTCGGTCATGTTAAACGAAGTAGTTGACTTACCGTGACTTCATACGTATGTTTTTTTTTTAAAGTGCAGTGCAGCTTAGGAATCAATACGTTGCATTGCAGTTCAAAGTTAAAACGTTATCAAACTGTTACAAATAGTGATAAAACAATAAGATAGTACGGTATAATATTTATATCTTATGATAAGGATCAATTTATAATACTAATGATGATAATTGTTTGATAATAATATAATCTTATTTTTTTTAAATCAGTACTCGTCCTCGAACAATAGATAGATTAAATTAAGTTGAACAGATTAATGGATATTATTTGGTTATAAATCTTCCTATATCGTGGTTCTTAGGCAACAAATCAAGATTAATTGATATATTTAGTAATGATGAGATTTATGTATGTTCAAATTACACACAATCTGCATAACTTAAACATTATTATGTTAGCTATACTTTACAGCTTAACGTTCCTTAGAAGCATGCAAAAAAACTAGAGACGAAAAAAACCACCACTATTCTTTATCTCACAGGCCTAAGTAAACGAAAATCTTACTTGATGAGATGGACGCTTGATATTATACGGTGTATGATGATCCTTAAATAAGATGGCATCCGCGGAAGCTGCTTCCCTGGAGTCTGCGGTTAGGGTGCATCTGTCCACTGGGCATTTGTTCCTGATGAATTCCGTTCGACCTCCCGAAACACCCCATGTACCTAAACCGTTAGCTAGCAATATCTTCTTCATAGGAACTTCTTCGTCTTTTGGCAATGTATACATAAGCTGTTCGACGATCCTAAAAGATATGTTATATAATATAGTATTTTATTATGCAGGCATTGCACGTTTAAAAGAAAATATGCTATCAATTCGACCAATACGGAATCCAGGTTAATCAGGTAGGCCATGAAGTACGTAGCTCGTAAGTCATGTACGTGTAATAAAATTGTGACAATTAAACACGTTATTTTACGGTGTATTTTCTTTTGAAGAAATTTATGTATGTAGTTGATTTAATATAACGCGTATTTTTCGATTCAGGGTAATAATTGTTTTAATCTATTATGGTTTTAGTATGTAAAAACTAGGTTGTAGCGTAAAAATGTGTGCGATTTTTATTCCTAGACTGTTAGATTTCTGGAAACCATGTTTTTCTTTTACGCCGCACTCAATAAAACGATATAAATTTTTATAGACGCAATAACGTGCAAAATAATTACGAATTCAGGTAATCGTACACGTACGCTTGTTGTATAGTCGGATAAGCATTTTTATATGCGTTAGTTTTTAAAACCTCCCGTTAATCACAAAGCATAACATTGATTTGATATTTCACTGTCGTTAAAGTAGTTTTTATTTTCAAAATCATTGTTATTTATCTTATAAATGTATGTTTTATTAAATACGTATTCATCAACTTAGTTGTAAAAGAGAAATTTCATATGAAGGTCGAAAGACTGTCTAAATTCATTTGTTTTAAATATTAATACCGTCATCCTTCCAAGGTTAGCCCATCGTGCAAACAATAGGCTTGCTCTGTTTTGAGCATCTTACATTGTTATAAAGAAGTCATGCCTATTACTTAATGTTACAAATAGGTACACAAAAAATATGAAAATTAATTATAAAATTTTAACTCTAGTTTTTTAAAACATTTATATGTTATTGATTCGCACGTTATAAAACACAAAAATAAGAAACAACATAAATGAATTGCATATACCAAATTAAAATTAATAAATAATCTACAAATATTTGTCAGTTAAATATATATAGTCATCTAATAAGTTAATAGTTTGCAGGGAAATCTGGGTACATTACCGAATATCCCTGGAACGTCACACAAACCTAGAATGGGATTTGAAATATATTTTATAATACCTGTCTTCTCCAGGTAGGTCTTCCGGAAAAACCCTGGCCTGGTTATCATGACTCCTTGGTCGTCTCTCCCCCCCTGTCATGTACCAAGGTCGCATTGAAGTATCATCTCTAACGTAGTTCACTTCTTCGCTTTCCGTTATGGAGTTCTAAAAGGACGTCACGCTTTTTAATTAAAAGGACCTGGTCATGATGCGTGAACATTACAATGACTGACGTTGGTGACGTCGGTGAGTTTAATGCTTCGATATATTTAATTCATTTTCATTTATGGTATTGATACATATTTTAGGGTATTTGAGTTATTACTGATTTATGGAAATACATATCTTATCGCCAGATATTTTATCAGATTAAAATAAATAGAACTATACAATACACAATAGGTACTTTGAAAATATATATCGAATTCTAATAAAAATGCCATGTATTAAAAAACTCAATATTTTGTGAGATTGAACCTGTTTTACTCTTAAATTGGGTAAAGGTATATTATTTTATATAATACATATGTATTATATTATAAGGTATATTGTTTAGTATTATTTACTGCCTCTAGGCTTATTTGTATACCACAATTTTTACCGCCAATTTCCAAGTAAAATAGGTAATCGGAATAAAATAATATATCGGATATTCAATAAAAACTTTCAAGCTTGTCGCTTTGAATAAAGCAGTGACAATCTTTGTTCTTCTAAGCTGAGTTCTAATTCAGCGTATAATCTTAATTCGGTTAGATAACTGTAAAAGTAAGGCTAAGAAATCAGCATCTATGATTTTGAGATGTGCCAATAAAAGTAAATTAATTACATGTATGTATACATCGTCCCGGGGCTGCGCAGTTGGTGGTGGTGAGGGCAGCCGCGAGGCGCGATAGGGCGGGGGGCGCGGCAGCAGCAGCAGTGCCAGCGCCGTTAACACAAACGGCGCGAGCAGCGCTAACCGCCGCAGCAGCCGCGCCGTCCGCGACCACATGCGCCCGCTCAGCGCACCCCGCCGAACCCTGGTTTGGTGGCCATACTACCGCGATGACATCTAAAACAACATCAAGATAGTTGTATTCCCATATTTTATGAAATGTTTCACCACTTGGCAACGCACAGTACGTATAATTCGGAGTGCCTAGCTTCGTGGCATCATAACAGTTTTATCTCATCTGCACAACACAGCTACTTAAAAAAAAAATCGATTAAAAATATACTTAAAATGAGAAATACTCGATTCTGTTCCGATTATTTTAGATAAAACTGTTAAGAGTAGTTAGTTGTATGTAGACACAGCAATAAAGTATATTTAAAGGCAATACAGATAATTTAACTCAATATACTGGCACATTCGACAACAAACCATGTATATTCGATGCCGATACGTATATCTTTTGGAATTATTTTATTATAACATGATTAAGTAATTTACCTTAAAGGTAAAAGTAGAGTACCACGGTTTCATTTACATAATAAATTTGCACCTATAATTAAATTCATATATAACGTACAGTTAAATAATCTTTATACATGGGTAATTAAACAAATTTTGCGTTATTTCCAAACCAATTTTCTAGGAGAACTTTGACTTGACATGACAAACTTGAAAATGTTGTCAGCAATAAAAAGTTCAAGTGTCTATCTACATTGTATCCGTAGATTGAATATTTTTCAATCATAAGTACGTACGACCTTGATGCCATACTTGCTATTTAATTAGCTGGCACGCCATTATCGTCTACAAAATTAAATGCTTTACACCATACGATAACAAAAAATTAACTAGTAACCAATGTATGTATGAGAAAAAACCTAAACGCAATGACCAATCTCAATATTATACTTAAAAACAACTATAAAAGATGAAAAATAATGATAATAGAGCTAGTAAAGTAAGAAATAAGTAAGTTTTTAAATAGACCCAGGTTATTGAACTTATAGACAAGTGTGTTAGCTTATCTGTAACCTGAAGGTGTTAATTTGATACCGTTTTCCAGTCAAACAAATTGTCTTGCTGAACTCGGAGCATTTGAATTTAATGTTTAGACTTTAGTTGAAGTTAAGCCTCATCTTCAGTACATCCCAGCCAATGTAACTCTTGTAAAATCCCAAGAAGATTCAACGGATGATAAAATTTGTTGGCATTCAAGCTTGTCTCCCGAGTATTTTATTGATCGTAACAAGTAGTGATGTAAAAGAAAAAAATATTTATTTGCGTGAAAATTATTGTGATAAATATTAAGTATATAATAAATTACTATTTATTTGTTGAACTTAAATCAAAATTAGTTATGTTCATATCACATTATAATCAAAGAGCTCTCTGTACAAATTCAGAAAACTAATTATAATTTAATTGTGACAAACCAATTTAGAATGAATTATACCAGTAACAAATATATTTTAGTTAATTCATCAATTAAAACCACATTACAATCATTATAATAGAATGGACTACCAAACTAAGAATGAAAATGATCAGAACAATTTGTTTGCGTTAAATACTTGTTATTCGCATACCTGCTACGCTTACCAACAAGTGGTAAACATTATTACTCAGAGTACGTACGTAATATTAAATCAAATTTCCAGGTTTTACGTAACTTTTACATTTGCCCCAGTTGAAATGATTCAGTATACAGTTAGTTAGTTATAGCAATTACTTAGTTTTATATTTTATAATAATTTTATTTGTAGCAAAATTGATTTTACAGTTTTTAGTTATAGCATAGTTTTAAACTTTATGCACATAATATGTGTAATAAAGCGAAACATTTTTACATTTTCAATGTTTAAAAATATAAAAGTAATTTTTATTTTCATTTATATTAGCATTTAGATTGTCATTGTTAATTATCTATAGAATTGTTAATGCGCTTCGCAACTGAATAAATAAAGCATTTGTAGCCAATAAAATACCTAATTTATAGCTTTTATATACTTACGTAATTAATATCTTAGATTGTTCCTATTTTTTTAAATAAGTTTTTGAAGGATTATGGAAAACAATTTCAAAAAACTAACACTTGAAATTTGTGATATAATGCGTCGTACTGAATTCCGGTTAAATTAGTCTTGTTTCTTAGACCTTTGTCGTTAATTATATGACTTATTATTACGACTATATTATACTATTACTATACGTAAAAGTGCATATGCATATGCTATAATATATACTCGTAATAGTACATATATATATATAATCGTACACTCGATTCAAAGCTAAGTGGTTCACGATAAAATTTTAATTTAAACAGATAGAAACAGTTCAAACATAAGCTGAAAACTTAAACTTATGAAAATTTTGATTCGATCGGGTAATAGGTCCTTATAATTATCAAATAAAATCTTCAGCTATTATCATATTAGTATACTGTAATATAAATTCGCTTTAATCTTTGTATCGATGTAAAAATCTATACATCGTATACCCCAAATAGACAACCTAATGTGCCCAAGACAAACTGATTATAAATATCTATTGTTCTTGTGTGTAAACTACGTGACACGACAACCACGATGCTATGCAACACATCGTATATTCCGAAGTATTTTAATAACACACACGTATAGTGGATAGATACATAAACATATCTTTTATTTAATATGAAATTGACATTTTCAAGATTACATTAGGATATAATTTAATTACACTGGCTGTAGTTCTTCGCTGTTTGCAAACTTAGTACGAATTTGAATTGCTTGCAATAATTTTGTAGATGTAAACCGTACTTAGTCGATAAAGAACAAATGTCACAAACATTTAAAAAACTAACTAATAATTCATCTACAAAATGTAGACGATTATACCATATTAAGTTATTTTGCGAGTTCGACCGCATAACGAACCTAGTAAAATATTTATGACTTCGTGAAAGACGTCAATTAAATACAATTCAATAATCAATTTGAAAGACGTGTTAATGAATGCTTTTCATTTAATAGACAATAGGTGCAATTTCATACTCTATTATATCTTTTTTTTGTAAAAACACAAAGTAAACGTTATCTATATATTTAAAAATGAAACCCGTTTTCCGTTCTCACGACATAACATGAAAACGGCTTGACCGATTTGTCTGATTTTTTTAAAATAATTTTCCGTAGGGTATATATGTATAAGTACGAGGGTGGTTCTTACGAAGAGAAAAGTAAAAAAAATGAGTGAAAAAGTCTAAAAACAATTTTTCTATATTCCCATACAAAATATTCGTAAGTTAATTTGAACTTTAATACCATACCATAGAGTTCAAGTGTTAGCGGAGGGGTTCCGGGAAGGTAAATTTTTATTTTTGACATAATGTATTTGTTGTCTTATCAACTTTCTTTTTTTTTATCTTACTAGCTAGACCGGTGTCCCGAATAGCAGAATAAGTATTTAAAATAAAATAAAGAATAGACTGTTGCGGTACGATGTTCGCCAGGCCAGCTAGTATTTTATAAAAACCTTGAAACTATATAATTATTTTATAAATTCAACATAAATACTATAATATTTTGATGAATTTGACAATGTTGTAAGTTATCAGCGTAATTTAGTTATCTTTTAAGATCCCTTGAATAGAGAACATAGGCTGTTATTTCTTTTCTCTATAGACAAACTTGCGATTATCAGCTAGCTAACTATTAAGATACTTTGTCTAAAACCTACAGCTTATGTTAAGATTCTATTCTAACTTATTAATTTGAATTATTGTACCATAGTCTTAATACTATTAAAATAAATTATTTAAATTTTGATTTTAAAAAAATGCAGTTCGAACAGAGATTACCCCATGGTGGTACCACACGTGTCCTTTGTATTCTGGAAAAGGGGGGCAAATCTGCGCTAACCAATTCTTAAAAGGCCAGCAACGCACTCGTGTCCATGGGCGGTGGTATCTCTTAACATCAGGTGAGTCTCCTGCCCGTTTGTTTTATAAAAAAAAATTGAACTTCAGCTTATTGGATTCTAAATTACACATAATGTTATGAATTCAAATGACACAATTCTCAACACACATTGGGAATGTTTTATTTCGGATCAGCTGTTAAACGTATGATGTAAAACAAAGTGGAAATAGTGATATTAATGTATTTTTTATGCTGCATTGCGTCATTGAATTGTGAGGCAAACAGCTGTAGCTCTTTGACCTTTTCGTTTCTTTGAATTTCAGGGGAAAATTATGTATATATTTAAAACACTCATATATTTATGTTCTTTCTTTACAGTTTAAGGGTGAGAATGTCATATCACAACCACACTTAATATTAGCAAATACATGGAACATATAAATACGTACTTTTGTTACACTGTATAGATAGGTTATAATGATTATGATTATCTCAGTCCACTTGTCATCTATAGTAAACGGTAATTTGCGTTTACAACATCCTTAATTGCAGCATTTTACAGCGTTAACACATTCGTTTTATTGCTAGACCAACGTTTAATGCTCAGCGCTTTATGTGTATTAAGAGCAGGTACCTACTAACTAATTTTTAAGTTCTGATGTCCCTGCCTTGCTACGTGTCGGCGCTGCATTTTTTATGTATGACAAGTTTTTATTCCACATTTATTTCCTATAAATACCAGAATTATAATAAATTAGAATTGCATAAAGATCATAGGCACAGTATTGTTTTATAACAATCCTTATGGATGCATGACTAATTATTTAATCAAATTTTTAATTAGCTCGAAACTTTAACAATCAATAAAAAAAAAAATCCAATGTTAAGTATGACATTAAATTACTAGTGGTAACAATAGTAGGTAAATTTTTATTACTAACATCATCATCTTCACAGCTGTCATTGTTTCGTAAAAAATATTATTAAAGTACAATTTGGCGTCAATTATTTTTGGCGCCACATGAAGCTAGAAACGTAATAAATAACTTCTAACTTCTAACACCAGACACCATTTACATTTTCGTTATGGGACATTTCTTCACCGTGTCAAAGGTTGTTATAGTCTGTGCTTTGTACTTTTCAGTCATGAAATCAGATACGAGAAGCCTGTTGCAAGTTGGACTCCTTACATTATCCTTTTAAACCCTATGTTTGTTTGTCCCGTGTATCGTTGATGATATATTTTTTAATACTGAAGGAAAATTTTGTAAATTCATCTGCGCTTTGCTACGACTCTAGGGCTCGTTAAATTAATTTTAGTCTTCGGAATATAAAAAAAAAATGTTTTATTAAATAATTTTATCGTGGAATTTACCTACAAGGTATTGTTATATTATATTATACATATACTTAAATTAATTTATTTTATTTTGGATATAGGCAAAATATCGCATGAACAGCTGTTTTTATGAGTAGTATTAGTAGTAATTCAGGTGAGGTTTATAGGATAGACTTTATGGGATATTACTCTTTCGTACACAGAAAAAGAAACTTGCGTGCTATGAAGTACCTACTTACTATGTAACGTTAGACCGATACCATCTTTGATCCCGTGATCTATTTATGTTTGACCTTACATACCTAAACTATTATGCGGGTAAATTCTATAGGTAAATAAATAAAAAATATTCTATAAATATTATATTTTTCATTTTGTCTATAATAAATGTTGATGTTGTACGTTCAATTGCAGCCGACGAGAAACCTGATGTAGTTGTTCGAGTAAAATTTTAGGGAGGATTATATATTCATCCGCTAATAACTCATTTTTTTAATAACTATGGCTCCGTCGCCTATGATACAGTTCTCTCCAAGAATGTAATAATTTCATGGACACAGTTGTTGTTTGATATACACGTGGCACTCAATACTATAACATAATATTGGTGACCCTAGCGCGA
Source organism: Pieris melete (assembly GCA_963693345.1). NCBI lineage: Eukaryota > Metazoa > Arthropoda > Insecta > Lepidoptera > Pieridae > Pieris > Pieris melete. Next base: position 2,581,871 of record CAVNZK010000053.1, on the reverse strand, counting down.
TAATATAGCTAATATGATAGTCTATTGGTAATTTAAGTAAAAATCTGTTTGTGTTCCGAAATACATAAAAATTCACGATAGAAAAATGGAAGCACAAATATAGCAACGACCAAACAGCTGCAATAACTAAGTTATTCCTTCCAAATGTTGTTTCGGTCTTTTCAATAATTAAACAAATAAAACTAACGGGATTGATTACCCAGAGGTTGGCAGGTCACGATGGATTCTTGTCGTATCTTAACAGGTTCAGCGTTGACCAAGTGCTGTCTGTCCTTGTAGCCAGACAGCTGTCCTGACCGACTGTCCAATACATGGATACGATAGGTATAACAACTATGGGAATAAAAGTAACGAACGAAAAAAGAAATAATGTTCAACAAGTTGTAGTAGTGCTTAATCATCCGGGTTACCAAAACTATTTAGTTGTACATACACGTTAGTTGTTTAATACCTCTGACGACAACATAGACGGGGAATTAGCTAATAATATATTTAAAAAAATACATAAAAGTTAATATTTGACGATTAGAGTCCAACCCATTCATATTCTTTTCCTTAGAATTATAACTAATGTTATTCCACGTTATATAATAAAATGTATATAATTATGAATAAACGGTGCGTTTGTCTTTACGAAATATTGCGATTTTTATGCTAGTAGAGATGAATATGGAATTTATGATTGATGATTTATGAATGATTTTCGAAATTTAAACAATTGTTTTATACTTAAATTAGATTTCCACGCTGCATGCTTAGAATGTAAAATGTTTAAAGTTAAATGCCTATTCTGGCTGGTACGAGGGACAGAGGGCCAGACACTCCTCACATGTCAGGGTCGTATTTCCTTTTGTTTCAGTTCACACAAGGTTAACATAGTTTTAGGTTATTTATGCGCGCTACCTCTTCAGAATAGAGAATCATGGCAAAACTCTCATCGCAGTCCCTATCTATTTAGTAATCTAGTCAAGAGCTTCTACTAACTACCATCCATGAATGAGAATTTTGGGAGTTTGGACATGAACATTAATCAAAATATTGACGTAGATAGTAAATTCAACTCATTTAAAATTAACTGAAACGCGATATAATATACGAACGACGATAAGTGTATTGAAAATCTGTTTCGGTGATATCAGAAAACACATTAATGACGATAAAACTAGATCGATCAAAAAAGTTCTAATTTCGTGGCACCTACTTGATACCCTTGATTACATTTAACGATAGAAAATTTCAGTAACATAAAATAGATACTATTGGTATGTTATAACTTCTAAAACTATGAAAGGCAATTATAATTATTTAATAATAATATCTAGTGAACAAAATGCATAATTGAAGACAATTAGCAATGTTATTTTACCTAAATTATGTATGTATGTAACGAGTACTTGTTAGGTAAACCGACGTCATATGTTAAGCCAAAGCCCAAACTCAGTTAGACTGATCGTCTTGAGAGAACGTGAACGTCATTGGAGTGTCTAGAAAGCATATCTCGGCAATGCCAACTGGCTGGTTCAGATAGAGCTGGGTAGACGCTGTGAAGGTCTCTTCGAAGTCCAGGTGCCTAAATGGCAAGCAGTAGCGCAAGATCGGCATAGATGATGCCGTCTTGATTCAGAGGCCATCAGTACGCCAGTAGACTAAAAAGGCATAGTACATTATCTATACATATAAAAAATGTATTTAATGCCAAATATAATTTATAGCATGAATAACAGCGAGATAAGAATTACACATTTAATTTTTTATATAAAATATATTTAATTTTATACCGTATCGGAATCGATTTGTTTCAGCTACAATAAATTTATTAAAGTCAGCCTTAAAAGTCAATAGACACTTTTACAGGTGCGTGCGACATAGTTTGTTTTATCATGGGCCATGCGCAATTTGATATGATAAGGTTCAGCAACTTCTTGATCTGCTAACTTTAGGGGTTACCATTAAAACAGGTTAGGCTAATCTTACATATAAATAAAGATGATGAGCTCATCTAGATTAAAAACATTGATTTATTAGTAATAGTAATTAAGTAGGGGAGTTAAGGATGAGGCGGACGAGTTAGAAATCAGCTGATGTCTTTTTCATGCCTGACGTTTTTTGTTTATATTTTGGTCTTTGGATATAACCGGGCATTATTTTATCGAGTGCTTTTCAGCAACAAATTGTAATGAAATATATGTTTCGAACTAAACTGAAAACTTTAGCAGTGCCATAAGTGATATGGATATCATTATTATGATAAGGTAAAATAATATTGTAGTAGTTTTTAAATAAATTCTGGCGCAAACTATTATTGGTATATTTATTACAAATAGCTCTAAAATAAAAATATTTTTTTTTAAAATAATGAGCATTTTTGTTATCTATTTACCGGTGTACACGCTATACTATAAAATAATAATCCTGTTGCTGTTTTAAAGTTTTATCGATAATACGATGCTAGTTAATTCTCATTTGACTAGGATGGCTCGTCAATATAACGAGATGGCAAAGAGCAACCACTTACTTGTGGACATATTCTGTCACAATATTAAAAAATTCATTAGTGTAATTAAAGACATCCTCCATCGTAGGTTAAGTGCTGACCCTTGTGGTCCTGGTTAACGTTAACGTTAAATTGGTGTCGAGGAACTTATTATTATTATTATTTTTTTACTATGTTACCTTTGATAGTTATGAGCCTTTTATTATTGTAACATTAATTTTGCAGTGTGCACATGGTTTTACATTAGAATCCTGTTCATAACTGTTAGTTTTAAGTTTATTTTTGTAAAGATTATAATGTGTTTTGTGCATCAAATAAATAAATAAATAATAAATAATTTCAAATTTATTTATATTTGGACTACAAGGTATTATTTTGGAGTAGTCTGCTGTATCTCGCATACATAGTATTTTTTGATAGGTGTTTGCCATATGTAAATCTACCGTGGCTCTCCGCGCTCTACCAGCATAGTACAAAATAAAGAAAATACTCGCCGAATACCAAACCTCCTACTTCGGTATTTTAAAACCAGTTAAAATTGTGGCTGCTATTAATTATACTGTCTAGATATTATAAATAATTATCTATCAAATTTGATCGTTTGCTTAAATAATTAAAAAAACAGCCTAGCCTTATTAAGCTACTATCAGCTGTGACAATACGATGTTAGTTAGTTCCATGTTAGTACCTATGTAGGTAGTATTTATGTTATAGAATATTTCTGCTTATCGATAGGTACCTTTCCTTTACTGATAACTATTTAGCCTTATTTTCCAAGGATTTAACATGGTAATATATTTTTATATATCGATACTTATTGATGTAAAAATTTATTTTGAAATCAACTTACAAGAAATACGATCCTAAATATTGTCATCCAGCTGAGACTCTTCGATGTTTACACTGGTGAAACGCACTGATCATCAATTTTTATTCAACGGGTGTGATACACATTTGATTTTCGTCGATACCGCGTGTGACGCGCGCTCTCTGCGTTCTACGGTGAAATATTGGCAGCACAATTCGGCGCGGCTACGTGCGCGCGCATTACCTGCCCTCTGCCTTTCGTCGCAAGCCACACTGCATTGACGCTGTGACGTACGATGTAGTTCCATGATTTAGGTTCTTCCAACTGTATCACATAAACGATACACACGAACAGCCCTGCGATTCTGTAACTCACTTTTCGAACTCACACAGCGGTTTTGGCATCGGCGGTCGCTCTAAAATCAGTCGTGAAGCAGTCATTTTATGATTTGGCATTCTGATAAACAATAAACTATAAGCTCCCACCTTTTCAGACTGGTACTTTCAGGCTGGTACAAAAAAAAGAACTGTTATTACATACATACATATTGTATACGACACCTCCAGCAATTGGCAACCTCTGGCGCGTTAATATGTAATAAGCGTTGAGTGATAACCCCCCACCAAATGTGGTGAATATATCCGAGGTTTTATACACTTGTTCAAATCAAACAAATTAGACTGGTATTATAGCCATCCTTCCAAAATCAAATATTATATACTATTTAGTTTGTTTGAAAAGCATAGTAAGAAGTAACGTATATTTATTGCTATGCTTTAAAATAGAAATCTCAGATTCGATAAAAATAATCTTTTACTTATTTGTACATTTTGTTGTAAGTTACGTACCAGCATGCTTTATTTTACTAAGTATTATTACAATGTGTCTATGCAAAACGTGAAAACAAATATCTAAAAAAAAAATTCTAAATGTGACTGTTTAATAGCCTTTTGTCCTAATGATTACAATATTAAGAATCTTCACGAGTTTTTGATGGTGACAATAATTAACGTTTGCCACAATTACAGCATTAACCTTTTACAGGAATCAGGATGTCAAGTATCTAATACCTAGGGTGAAACCGTTACAGTTTACACTCTTTCAGCATTACTGCTGTGTGTGTGTGTGTGTCCCATGAATTATTCTTTCTATATGCGCAATTTACACTTGCTGGTGAAGGCAAAAATCGTGAGTAACTGGCATGTCTTATGACCCAAAAATCCACATGTGCCAGACACAGAAGGCTGATCACCTACTTGTCAATAAAAATAATTTAAAAACGGATCCATTCTGCGGCCATATAGGAAGGTAACGATACTGGATTAATATTGGCTGAGCTGTGTGATAAATTCGTTAACTGGACGAATGAGTGGATATTAATAGGAATATTTAATTGCTTCTTAATGATGACAAAGATATAATTTATTTTAGAAACGACCTACATTCTACTCAGACTATTTCACAAGTTTTCGCAGCAAAAAAGTTATAGGCGTTTTTGAGGGTTTTATCAAATTATAACATTTTGTCTATCATATTGTGTCTGTTATACGTATTCTAGGTTCTGCACTAAAAATATGGTTATGGTCTATAACATTGTGACTGCTTTCGTTGTTTGAATTTCAAACTAAACAACGCAAAATTTCACCTACTAGATGCTGTACAAATATCTGGATCTTGGACTTATTGTATTAAAAAATAAATATAGTTAGTAGCATCTACTAGGCAATCCTTGTTGGTGAGGTCGGGTTGGGTAGGACTAGTCTAACATACCTGGACCAAATCCAATTAAAACAAGTCAAAAGTACCCATAACGGATGATAATGCATGGTGAATGTCATGTAGGTGGAGGACGCGAGAGGCACATGGTAGCATGTGGAAATCCGTGGCATCTGCCAACCCCCGGGAAAAAGGCGTGAGTGTATGTAAAAAATAAAAATTGTTGCCTTTTCTTCATGGATATGTTTGACTATCATACGCTACATACATGTAATAATAAATTGATTAGGTTTTGCAAACGTTTATTATGTACCCATTCACAAGTAAATTAAAAAATATTGAAACCAAAAATTGAATTTTTCTAAAGATTTCTAACACAGCACATCTGCATTCAAAAACAAATCTTAAACCTATTTACATATAATTGTATATAATGATTATAATATTAACCAACCTTACCATAAAAAGCCCCTTAATAGTTTTATGTATTGCTAAAGACTTCATAAATGTTGGCTCCTAGAAGCTTCAACTTGTCATTTAATGTTAATTGTTGAGTAAGTAAATCTGGAATGTTTGTATTACCTTTGCATGTATTTTTTGTAATCAGCTCATTAACAATAGGCAAGAGCTTTACAAAATGCATTTCTACCTTATTGACATTTATAAAGGGATCTGCTGGGGCTCCTAATTTGAGAGCACCATTTGTAACAACATGACCCTCATCCACTTCTAAGTGATTCTTAGATGTTGGTACCCACTTTGAGACAAATAAGTTAGCTATCTCATCTATAACAGAGGAAAAACTTCTACTAATAGTAGACATAGTTACAGACGTAACTTCATCACTTTCCAAAACATCCATTGTTTCTTTAACAATTGTGTCAAACTTAGCCTCATTTATTTCTGTGTGATCTACCAAGTAGTGCACCATCTTTTTAACAGGATCTCCCTCATTAGTATCAGTACATAAAATAGTTTGGATCGACCAAAATGTTTGCTCAACTTCAAGTAATGTTATTTTTTTTTTTAGTGATATAGGGTCTACTACTCTTTTAACCACCCTTTCTATCTGCCTTACTAAATCCTCTAACCCAGCCCCAACAAAGTGATGACACAAGGCCAAATATTTTGCTTGCAAATTGCTATCAATCAGTGGCTCATGTTCTAATACAGAGTCTCTATATAAATAGCCACCAATTATATTCAGTTGAATTCTTAATGTCACTTGTAATATTGAAAGAGCATACACAAGCACACATATTCTGGTAAAAATCATTATTTTTATTTGTGCCCATAATTCCAGTTTGTTTCCAGGGTTGTCTTGTAGTTTTAGTACAATTTCCTCAGTATTTAATGAAGTCAAAATATTTTCAGAAACAATTTTTGAAAGTGACAGTATTGTTTGATTACATGTACGCTCAGTGCTTTCAAAGTGTTGTTTCTTTCTTGTCATTTCAAAGAACTTTTTGGCCTCTGTTTCTTGCCATTCTCTTAGTTTTTTCTGTGCATAGCTCATCAGAAAATAAATGGACCCTAAAACTGCACCAGTCACAAGAAACTTTCTTCTATGACGATGTAAAAAATTTTTGATAGTCGAAAACATTTTTAAGCTATATAATTCAAATGCTTAAAAAATTTTATAGCATTGAACAAGCCTATTGAAATTCCAAAGGTGAATCAGAGCGGTATTTTGTTGTGTTCATTAGCCGTTTAGTTATAAAAGTGGTAGCATCAATAAAACGTTCAACACAGTTCATAATGCATACTTCAGTCCTGTAGTCCAAGCGGTTCAAAGGTTTTCCCATGCAAGTATCCCAGCAGGTATCAGTAAGGCCATGTACTAAAACCTGAAATAACAAGTTAACAGTTATAACTAATGTTAATGGACATAAAAAACAACAGGTAGTTAAATTATATTCCAAAAAGTAGCTGCACAAGTAAGTGTACAAAACAGTTACTGCTCTATCTACAGTATAAGTAGGGATGCAAATGTAAATTTAAAAAATGGACAAAAGATTTTATATAGAAAGTATACTTCACTACAAATTGAAAACATGTAACTTTTATTGTTATATAAATTGTAGGAAGAGGAAAATACTAAATAAACTACATTAGCTGTTATCACTAAACAATAATTTAATAAAAGTATGGTTCTTCAATCAAGGAAAACATGGTGGATAATATATTAAAATATGTATTAGTATTAGAATTAACTCTACTACATACCTGGAAGCGTTGTTTTTGTGTTTCTGTTAAAATGAAATCTTGTAGCTGTGGATCTACTCCTTCGGAATCGCTCATAATCAAACGAATTCAATGAGTATTAAGTTAAATCGTGATGCATCAAAATTTTAAATTCTCCGCATAAATTTTTTTATATATTAGAACATTGAACTATCTAAATCCTTATCCAAGTACCAGAGGGCATGAACAAAGGGCAAGATTTGGAATTGAATCAAGAAATAAAGATTTAAGTTTATGGCCGATGGCGTTTTTAGATTTATTTCTTATCTAAACGTCAGTTGTTGGCTGTCAGATATTGTGCACCCACCATGCCCAGAACAAAAGACAATATCACGGGCTTGAGACAAAATCACTTTTCGACAGGCGTGACCCACTAACGCCAAACGAATTTGTATGAAAATGGTCACGAGACAAAGCGTGAGGTAATGTCATTCTCATACAAATTCGTGTAGTGTTGGTCACGCCTGTCGAAAAATCATTTTGCCTCAAGCCTCAGGTATAGTATAAAATCTATAAGTGGTGTCGGTAGATAGTACTAAAACAAACCAGCGTTTGTAGTGTTAGACATAATCAATATTAAACGCTACTGTTTACTAGGTGGTGCTTAACTTAAATTTATAGCAACAAATTCTGGAATGAGAGAGAAGGGAAGGTGAGTTAAATGAACCCATCGTATCGTGTTCTATAAATGTATTAATAGTCAATATAATAATAAGAAAATCATTACACAAATAATTAAATACAACCATTTGTAAAGTTATTCACGACAATAGATTTTTAGAATGTTTTTATGCGACAAGAAGACGTAATAAATCTGCGTAAATTTAACTTGCATAAGTGTACAAATTGTACCAAAATGAATAAATAACTTTTGAATTTGAATAATTTAAATATGTATATCTTCTGCCCTTTTTTACAGGACTGTACGTTCAAGTCATAACGTTAGACTGTTACTAGCTATAGAATAAAGAAGAAAACGAAGGTCCTGAGGTATAGCAGATGACCTGAAGATTCAACAAGGGTGCGTTAAACGTTTAACGCTACTGGAAAGGGGGAATAGAAAGAGACAGAGTGAGAGTGAATGTTTCCTACTTTCATTTCCACATTACGAAATTTCACTTTTTCCGCGCAGAGGGACTCGACGCACTATTTCTAGAAAGAATAATTTGTTAATGAACTATGTCTATTATGGCATTTGAAAATTACACTAAGTATATAAATATGCAATACGTACAAAAAGGTTTGGTAAAGTATGATTATTGACCGATGACCGATATTTATCTGTTTCTATAATCAACTACTTTGTATATTTGACATATGGAGTAGCAATGAAAGCATTATTATTAGTTGGCGTATATGTAAGCATGAATTGACGTTGCGTCACTTCCAACTTACAAAAACATCGTTTCATGCGGTTTCTAAAATATAGGAATGACATTGTATGAAAATATGACGGCAATCGATATGTTGAAACGTCGTAAGCGCAGAATATGTCATAGCGCTTACCGTATTTCGTCGACGGTTTATGCCTTGATCACACGTACCGAGCAAACCGGCGAGACAGTAAAATGTTTCTCGGCCGAGACAGTGTAGTAAGCGAGTAGCTGTTCACACACATTTTGAAATCATTCAGTTCTATTGAGACTATAATTCGGACAAGATGGATCGTAAAAAGATAATTAGAAAATATACAAAGTTACTTCCTTCCTTAGAAATTCCTTAGAAAATTACTTATTAGAAATTTTCATTAATTTTCATTAGAAAATATAAAAAATTATCCCTAGAGGACATATTTTAAGAATGTTATAGATATTTTAATCCTTAACAACTGTAGAAATCTCCCAAATGTATGGTGAACTGGTATTTTTTCATGATATTTGGGCCGAAAACTACTCTCCCTGATAATATATCAGGAAGAGTTGATTATTTATTAATTTATGACCGGAAATATATTAATAAATTGGCCTCTTTCGAATGTTTGATAAACACTGAATTTCTAAACTGAGAAGTATAATACATTTAACGATGGAAAAAATTAAAAAAAAATTAACAATAAAAATAAAAAGTGCGGGGAAGCGGGAGGGTAGTCACTTGGTCTAGTAAGTAGAACGGCAGCCGAGCTATTGTCTCGCCACTTCTTTCGGCCGAGCGCTCGGCCGAGCACTCGGCGCTATGTTTATACGTACCGAGTAGTGAGTACTCGACCGAGAGTACTGTCTCGCCGGTTTGCTCGGTACGTGTGATCAAGGCATTAGTTCCGATAAAAGTGTGTCTTTCTTCTTCTTCTTCTTATAGTGCCATCTCCTTGCGAAGGTTGGCGATCATCATGGCTATTTTAATTTTGGATGCCGCGCTTCTAAACAATGACTTGGTGCTTTGACCAAACCATTGTCTCAAGTTTTTCAACCAGGACGTACGTCTGCGGCCAGGTCTCCTTCTACCTGCCACTTTGCCTTGTATGATTAGTTGAAGGAGCTCATATTTTTTGGAGTTGCGTAAAACGTGTCCGAAATACTCTAGTTTCCTTTTCTTAACCGTCATAAGCACTTCTTTGTTCTTCTGCATTCTGTCCAGCACGGTTGTATTTCGTATGCGGTCTGTCCAAGATATTTTAAGCATACGTCGATAAACCCACATCTCAAACGCTTCCAGTTTTTTGGACATAGTCTCTGTCAGCGTCCAAGATTCTACGCCGTAGAGCAGTACAGAGAAGACGTAACATCGCGCAATGCGAGTTCTAAGCTGTAAATTTAGGCGCTTGTCATAAAGTACTTTTTTTAGTTTTGAAAAGGCGTTCCGAGCTTGTTCAATTCTGCAGCGGATTTCGATGCTGTGGTCACCCTTTTCATCAATCACTGTGCCTAGATATCGTATTTTCGAGACACGTTCCAAGGTCTGATTGTTGAGGTATATATGTTGCGTGAAAAGCTCCGGTGTTCGGCTTATTGTCATATATTTTGACTTTTTCGCATTGATGCTAATACCAAATTCAGAACTCACGGCGGCAACTGAATTGACTAAATTTTGTAGACCATCGAGGCTCTCTGCGATTAAGATCGTGTCATCAGCGTATCTCAAGTTATTCAGCAGCTTGCCATTAATTGCTATGCCATGTTGACAATTATCTAGGGCTTCTGAAAATATTGCATCGGCATACAAGTTAAATAGCAAAGGTGATAAAATGCAACCTTGACGCACACCTCTCTGAATCTCGATATATGAAGAATGTTTGCTGTTTACCCTTATATTAGCACTTTGCTTCCAATATAGGTTTTTAATGAAACAGCAATCCTTATAATCTAAGCCAATTCTCTGGAGTATTTCCATCATTTTACCATGTCGTACATTATCAAAAGCCTTCTCATAATCGACAAAACAGACGAAAACATCCCTGTTCATGTCCAAGCATCTCTGTATCAACACTTGATAGCCAAAGAGAGCGTCTCTCGTTCCTAAACCGCTTCGAAATCCAAATTGGGTGCAGGATAGTGTTGATTCACATTTAGAGTATATCCTATTATGTATCACTTTCAGAAAGAGTTTCAGAACATGGCTCATAAGTGAGATAGTCCGATAGTCGTTGCATTTTTTGGGATTCCTTGTTTTCGGAATAGTGATAAATGTTGACTTAAGCCAGTCAGAAGGAATGGTTCCTGAGTCGTATATACCATTAAAAAGGGTTGTGATATAATCTAAGTTACATTCCTCAATTTCCTTTATAATCTCTGTTGGTATATTATCAGCTCCGACAGCTTTCCGAGTTTTTGCTTTTGTTATGGCATAGTATATTTCACGCTTTGTAATAGATGGACCAACATCACTACACTTGAGGTTAATATTTTCTGGTCGTGAGTCACAGAAAAGTTCACTAATATAGTCTTCCCAAGTGTTAAGCATGTCATCAGTGCAGGTTGTATATTTGCCATCGTTTTTAAGAAGTGTCATTTCGCTGCGTCCTTGATATTTAGGTGTTATGAGTTCTTTTATCTTCTTATGCATACCAAAGCTGTCATACTTCCTATCTAACTCCTCAATTTCTGAACATAACTCCCCGTACCAAGATTCCTTTGCCTGTCTTATCTTTTTTCGTATGAGGATCTTTAGCGCATCGTATTTCTCTTTATCTCTTTTGTTTTCACGTCTTTTTTCCATCAAGTCTAAGATTTCATTGGTAATCCATTTGGTCTTTTTTAATCGTGGAGCTGTCACCAATATTTCGTTGCTGGTCTTAATAATAGAAGATTTAAGAAGTTGCCACATTTGTTCTGTATTAACAGGACCGTGATTATCATAATGATTCAACTTACGCATTTCTTCATTAATTGTTCCGTGTAGTAGTTTCCTAGACTCGACGTCCCTCAACTTGTCAAAATCAATTTTTCTGGATTGAGGATGACGGCAAACTTTCTTCAATTTTACTGAGACTATTGCCACGACTGGATTGTGGTCAGAACCTATATCTGCACCAGGGTATGTTTTAGCCGATTTAATGCTATTTCTATGCCTTTTGTTTATCAACGTGTGTCTTTAATGCGATCAAATGTTCCAAGCTTTAATACTACCCAGCTCTTTATATGCCTAAGATTTATATTAATATATATAGATAAATAATAACAGCTAATAATTTGAGACATTATTTAAAGAATTTAAAAGAAATGGTTTAGGATAAGTCTGCTTTGATTATTAGTATTTACTGGCTATATCACTAGAAAATCACTCGTCGGTACCATGGGAATGACATTAAAAAAATATTAAAATACTTGGCTAAGATAGAATGAATATTTGAAAGAATCTGCAATGTCATGTTGAGAATAAAATAATAAATAATAGTTGTCCATCAGTCTTGGGAACACTTGCGAATTACCTACGTCTAACGTCATACGAATTAGTAATTACTACTGAACAGTGAACTGTCACAGCCCACAGGCTTTTAATTTCAAATTTCAATTAGTATTAACTATTTGGTGAGTTAAAATTAAAAATCATATATTAAAAATATTTCTGTAAATACAGTGTATCAATTGTATGATTCTTGTATATCCCAACTATGAAAAAGATAATTTAAGCAAAACATCGACTTAAAGATCTTGTCTGATTTTTAGAAAAAGAAACATGGATTTGCAAAATAGTTGGAAATGGTTGAATAATTATGACCTGACCAATTACACCCTAGTAATGCCCAGCGTAGCTGTTGGAAATGTGGCACAACTTGCGTGTGATCTTTTGATCGCTACATTACGGATGGAAAAGCTAGCTTCGATTTATACTACAGCTCAAGTTCCTATAGTTGGATGTGACCCGTACAATTTGGCTTCAAATACTTTAGCAACCGCCTGTGAGTTATATGTATCGGCTATTCACAATTTGCTTGTTCTTCAAGTCAGATCTCCACTTATACAAAAACGAGCGCGAAGTTTCTTGGAAAATTTAGTAGACCAGTTTCAGCAAAAGCAAATTAAAGATATCATAATACTATCAAGTAGTTTTGCGCATGAGAAAAAGCACATAATGACATCACCATTCAGATTTATTGCAAGCAATAACACACCTTACTCAGAGCGGATTCAGATGGCAAACTTAATTCCACATGAACAACCTGAAAGTGACATTAAAATATTTGGTGGTGGGTATGCTGCGATGCTATTTAATATATGTAAAGAGAAATCTCTACCATGTTTGTGTGTTTATAAATACTGCTCAGAAGGAGACAATGTACCTGATGCATATGATATGGTAGAACAACTTCAAAACATCTTTCCACTTTTGGATAGAGATCAAAATCCTACCACTCAGTTCATGCAACCTGCCTCATGGAAACTTTTATTTGGCAGACCACCTCCACGAGAGATCTATTAATTATAATGACATTTTGTAAAATATAGTTTGAGCTGTTTTTATTACAAATTCCTGTTAGACTGTAATATTTTATATATTTAAGACTTGATTATTACTTTATTATTACGTTAAATCAGATTCATAGTTGTTCTAGCAGCGGCTAATTGTAAAGGTGTGATTGGTAATAAATTTCAGAATATACTTAATGAGGTACTAAGTACCATACCTACCATATTGTACAGTTATACTAGATCTAAATGTATATCGTAACAAATTTAATCTTAGCTTGTTCTATTTTCAAAAATAGTTTTTGAAATTACTTTTCTCTCTCTATATACTTGTATATGATAAGAAAAAATAACTAATTGCGAACTGATATTATTTATTTCAAATAATCGGCCTAGTATCTTAAATGCGCCACTTTAAACACTAAGGTTGTGTGTTTGAATCAACAATCGCTATTACAGTGAAGAAAAGCATCTTGATCAAACCCGCATGATTTTGACCCAAAAGTCAACGGCGTTTGTTGACAAAAAAAGACTATGAAACACAGAAATCTCGTGCCGAGACCAAGGGTTGTTATATCACTGGAATTTTATTTAAAACCCTTGATAATGTTCTAGATTTAAATTCAGATATTCTACTGAACTGATAAATAGGCAATTCTTAAAGTATCTTCGAATTTTTTAGTATCGGGATTATATTATAATAACGACCTTAAATTTACTAATTAACCGATTTATCGATAGTAAGCCAATGAAGGCAAATTCTTCATTGAAGTGGAACGAAAGGGCGTGAACGCTTCATCGACTAATATCATTGATCAGATTATTTATATTTCAGTAACTCATATAATTATTTTTATAGATATTAGCCGATAATACAAACATAAATGATTTAATATTGACTTTAATTTTTGGAAACTATGATTGGGCTTACGTGATTGCGTGAGTGCTTGCTTACCTTATTTAAGATGTTTTATTGTTTATGGCTGTTATTCAAAAAACTGTTATTCAGTCATTCCTTACGAAATAATACATTATTTTGGGTTTGTAGGCACGGAAGGCATTCTGCTTATCACACACAGTCAGTACTTTTTATTATAGTGCCATCCTTGCGAAGGTTGGCGTCGTGCTAGTTTAATTTTGAATGCCGCGCTTCTAAACAATAACTTAGTGCTTTGACCAAACCGGTTTCTAAGGTTTTTCAGCCAATACGTGCGTCTGCAGCCAGTTCTCCTTCTACCTGCCACTTGCCATGTATGATTAGATGAAGGAGGTCGAACGAAGTCGAGGTCGAGGTATTTTTTGAACAAAGAAGACGTAACATCGCGCAATGCGCTTAAATTTAAAAGTTGTAAATTTAGACGGTTGTCACAAAGTACTTTTTTTAGCTTTCAAAAGGCGTTCCGCGTTTGTTCAATTCTGCAGCCGATTCACCCTTTTCATCAATCAATATATAAGTTGCGTGAAAAACTCCGGTATTCGGCTCATTATCAAATATTTTGACTTTTTCTCGTTGATGATTATACCAAATTTAGAACTCAAGGCGGCAACTTAATTGACTAATGTCAATTAAGAGGCATAAGCGTATCTTAATTTATTCAGCAATTTGCTATTATTTGCTATGCCATTTGGACAATTATCTAGGGCTTCTGAAATTATTGCATGGCATACAAGTTAAATAGCAAGGGTGATAAAATGCAACCTTGACGCACACCTCTCTGAATCTCGATATATGATGAATATCTGCTCTTTACTCTTATATTGGCACTTTGCTTTCAATATAGGTCTTTAATGAAACGGCAATCCTTATAATTTAAGCCAATTATCTCAAGTATTTCCATCAATTTACCATGTGGTACATTACAGTAAGTACAGTAATATTAAATAAATATATCGATTGTATTAAAAAAAATGTTTTATACAAGTAAAAAAGCTATATAGTTTAAAAAGCTTTTAACCACGCTCGTTTGTGATTTGACATATTTAGGTTCAATGTATTATGAACGTTGACATCCAATGCCTCATAATAATATTGTATTTGACCATTACAGGGAGGGAACAGAAATCCGATCACGTTGAATGAATATTAATAGACAGGGAAGTGGTCCATCCAGGCATATACGCAATGATTCTCAGTAATTGATTCACATGTATTACTTTTCTATTGATAGTTGATAGATTGTACATTGCTCTCCAAGCTTTTACTTTTCTATTGACATTTACAGATTAGTGAGGACAAACTAAAATTTCCCAATGTTTTCAAATAAACGCTTCGCTGCGAGCTTCAAATTTCAAACTAAAAATGTTTCGATTGGAAGGCACCCAACATTTGAACACATAATTCTGGCTTCAAATTGTCGAAACATTTCATTTGTCTAGGTATCATCTCTATTGGTTAGATGTCCAAATATAGTCATACTAGAAGTTCATTAACGTTATTGCTTATTTAAAAATAGTTTAGTTTTATCAAAATTAGTAGGTTTTTGTGTTTAGGTATACATAAAATGTCACGTACAAACATGTTTTATCTATAAATGTTGCGTAGGGTGAATTGGCTTCTAATTGCTAGAAAGTTCATTAATCCACAAGCGGTCAAGTTACAAGCGGTCGTTTCTTCTAATTTTCTTCCTAGCTAATGTCTTAGGAAGCTCTTTCGAAGACCAAGTCCCAATGCTAAGTATTTGAAAGCTTAAAGCTCAAGTATGTTTAAAAGTAATAAACAATACAGCATGATATATTTAAGGCATTTGTGTTTTAAAATTTCGCTGCAAGTTTTCTCTTTCAAAATATACGAAGATGACGTCGATAAGTATGTGCCGTCATCAATAAAATTATTATTGCGTAGATGGATTTAGGCATCTCTTGTGATAAATGGGGAAGGCGTATGCCATAGCATTTTTGTATATTTTTATACGATACGATTGTAATAGATTGATAACCACCATATTTAAGTATCGTAATATTTTTGTGTAAGAATTGTAATGTAATTGTGTTATACTTAAACTTATGTATTAGGAGACATATAGCTCATCACGCACTAAACAGTATGTTAATATCATAAAAGTGAAAGGTCTTTCAAACACTAATAATGAATTGATTTTTCTCGAAATGTTAAGCAGACAATATTTACACAGATAATTTGTGAAATATCGTCACGCTTAGTGTCACGATTTATTCACGATCAAATAATACCGATCAAAATTGTGTGATCAATTGCCTGATAAATGTAAGCAATTCATCAAAATGTTATCGGTTTGTCGAAGCTTTGCCTATGTTATTCATTATCATGTGTTTCGGCCCATATATTTAAAAAAAACCCTTTACGGGCATACTATTTCATTATCTTTTTAATATATATAAATTACGTGTCACGTTGTTTGTCCGCTATGGACTCTTAAACTACCGAACCGATTTCAATCAAATTTGCACACCGTGTGCAGTTTGTTCTAACTTAAAAGATAGTATTAGACCACAAGCCCATGAACAAAAAATACCTGTGAAATGACCCAACGTGAATTACGCTTAGAAGGCTGTTACTATATCTGAAAATAGCTCTGAGCACTATGCCGTCATTTCTGAGCGGTACATGTGAGTACGTGAGTGAATGGACTTTCTCAGGTACAATGGGGGAATTTCGACTAATTATTAATGTACGGCTTTGTTATAAGTGTATAGATGATTAAAAATAAATGTCGAAAAACCTAGTGCCGTACAAAAGTGATGGTGCCGGAAGTCGGTGCAAATTTTTAATTCGACGACAGTTGCAGAAGCAATATAGGTCATTTATTACTGTACGGCATTTGTGTGATTCCTTTTGGACACATATACAGATACTTTACCCGTAAACGCCGTACATATTCCTAGCGGAGCGGTCGAAAGCCAAGGGTCGCAACATATGTCTGATTAGCATATAGGTGATGATGATATGAAACAACATAAAATTAAATGATCTTGAGAGTACTTCACAAATAGATAACATTTTCCAGCATGCCGTACATTTTTTGTGGAACACATAGGTGTATGGGGTAAATTACTTTCCTCAGAAAAGAGTCATTTTCCGGTGACTTTTATCTGTACGGCAATAACACAGGTTATTAATACTTTAGACAATCTTCAATAAAAGATAAATGCCGTACACTTTCGATAGTCCGCTACCACCGCCTACCAATACAGGGCGTCCCAAAGTTATGAGAAATGAAGGGAACGTACCTTAAATATCGTAGATAGGGTATTTTACTAAAAGAAGACTTTATGTTATTTTTAAAAGTTATTAATTCTGCATTCAAAGATTTTTAAAAATTACTTGCCTCGTCTGGGAATCGAACCGACTTAAATGTAAAAAAAAACACCCCTACTTTTATGATGCCAATCGAAAGAATGGCCAAAAACTAATTTAGCATGAAAAATCGCATGTTGTCGTCATTTTTCTAATTACAATTGAAACATCCAATTATGTACGTAATGTAAAATATCGCGTTTATATAAAGCAGTCTTATGGTATCCAAATATAAATTTTTAATATCAAATCCATTTGATATTAAAAATTTAGGTATCGTTGGCATCTGCGAAGGCTACGCAGATAATTGCATTAGGCCGTCGCTGAGCCAACTCAGTCGCCTGATTAAACCGTTTTCACTTTGATTACGACTCCATTACGTTTTGAACTCATTCGGGCATCCTCACTTCTATTTGCTTTGGATCCAACCCAATATCTATATTTTGTAGTTCATACTTTTATTACTTTATGTCTAGTAATTAAACATATCACTCTTTACTCTCCGTTTCTTAGAGTCAAAAATCGAAGCAAAGAGCCGATCACATGTTATGAGTTGCCTACAAAAGATGATGTTCTATATATACAAACTATACATGATCAAAGAAGCAAGTGTAATTTGATGCCAACATCTCTTAAGGAGTGGATTATTTATTGTTGTAATTTCTAAAGGTTGTCGGCCATTTACTTCGAATGAAATCAGTGAATGTCGTAAATTTTTCCTCTAGAAACCTTCAAGTAATTATAATTACTAAAAGAAATACAATAGGTATAGTTATTTATTACAAAAATAACAATAGTGTCGCCCACAGACGAATATCAAACAAAGAATTCCAAACTCATTAATTAATTCATTAAACGTCTACGTGTGAGCGCCGTTTCCTTTTCCTCTGAACATTTCACGACGGTTTCTGATAAATGATTATATCTTTAATTAAAATTTTATGCACGGCAACATTCTCACATCTTTTGATATAATAATAGCATGAACCTTAAAGTGTATAAATAACAATTCTTAAATCTCGAGATACAATAATAATTTTTAAAACATCTTGAGCTTATTTAATTTTATTCGTTAACTTGTATAAATTAAGAATTAAATATTCTTCGTTAGCATCATCCTCCCATTCATCATTATTTAAAGATATAAAATTACAACTGTATGAAACTCGTGTTCCAAACTTTCATCTCCTGGGGCGAATATTTTCCTACTAAGTTTCGAAGTCCTTTAATGGAATCCACACACTTAGCTTTAAACTTACATCACGTAAAAGTCTGCACAGTTTTCTTAATTTAAAATTAGAGTCTACAGCTAGCGTATTATTTCGTTCTGATGAATTAGTTCATGACTTAAATTACCAATGTTCACATGAAGAGTTTAAGCTGACACTTTGTTCGCCAGAAATTGAGCCTAAGATCAAGTGCGTTATCAACAAAGCCAGGATAGCGTATACATTATTGTATATTAATCTTCAAATTTTTTTCGTTGATAAGAAAAATAAGGATGGTTTTTTAACATAATAATGCACATGAAAATTTAATTAAATAGCGTAGGTAAGGTACTATATAAAAACGCATATAGTTCCGCACATACATAATATACAATATTATGCAACCATCTCACTAATGAACGGTAACTAATATATTTGAGGATAACACTCGAGCGAGGGCATTTGGATACGGAGATTGCCAATTAATGTTACATTCCTCCCAGCCTCCCTTCGCCCTCATGGTTATTCCGAATACCTTTCCCTGAGATTTATCTGTCTGGATATATCCCATCCTAATATTATAAAAGAAAAAATAGCTATTCTAAAAGTATAGGCTATGTTTTACTATCTATTTAGATCTACGTAGACGAAGTCATGAGCACCAGCTGGTAATAAATAATTACTTCTTTTCAGCGTCTTTCCGCAATGCGGAGTATCCTTTCAAACTTTCGTGCTCAAAGGTATGTGAAAACGGAATCTGAAATCCTATCCTTTTAATTTTATTAATGTGAAAGTTTTTGTGCATGAATATGTTAATAGAAATTTGTTTCTCTATTGTTACACTTTGCTACTGAGAACTCATTTAAATGAAACGGGATATTGTGATGTCTAGAACGGAAATACGGTTATAAAGATAAAACAGTTACATACCAAGACGTTAATATATAATTGTAAACGTTATCGTTATCTTTTTTTATTTTATACTAGCTGGCCTGGCGAACATCGTACCGCCTAACAGTCGATTCTTTATTTGTTTAAAATACTTATTCTGCTATTCGGGACACCGGTCTAGCTAGTAAGATAAAAAAAAGAAAATTGATAAGACAACAAATACATTATGTCAAAAAATTAAAATTTACCTTCCCAGAACCCCTCCACTAACACTTGAACTTTATGTTATGGTATTAAAGTTCAAATTGACTTTTTAGTATTATTACGAATATTTTGTATGGGAATATAGAAGTAAGAACCGTCCTCGTACTTCAAGGTATATTATAAAAAAAACCAGGCAATTTGGTCAAGCCGTTTTCATGTTACGTCGTGACAACGGAAAACGGGTTTCATTTTTATATATATAGATGACTATAAAAACAATGTTACATGACGTAAATTGCCATTATAGTTAATTGAAAGTGTTTGTATAATAATCGGTTTTGTCTATAAACCAACATGGGAGTGTACAATCGAAATGACTGCTATAAGCCGCATTAATTGCTTTTTGGATAATTATTTTCAATTACGGTATAACAAGTCCACACTACTACGCAATATTTAATCGAGTAATTTCCGATTAATTAATTAAATTTATGTATAGCAGCACAGTATTTCGAAATATATAATGTCGCGTCTTTAGGTTGTGTGTCATAAAATATGATCAGTTGAAAACTAATGTGTAAATCAAGTACATATTTAGGTACAGACTCCTGAGAAGCAACATAATTATAGAATTCGATAAAAGTCGAATTCGATAAAAGATTTCAGAGTTCGTGTTACCTATTGTTATATTTTAGTATAAACGCATTGTACCAACATATTTAAGGGTTAAAGTTATATTCGTTAAACTATCGATTTCCTAATTTCATTATCTCGGGTATAAAATTATTCAATTCGTATTCTGATTGAAGTGTTGTCCGGGATGTCGGCTACAAGCCACTAGAGCTACGTCAGTCGTCTACGGGACGTAGCCAACGAGCTACGCTACGTCGTAGCTAGATCGCGAATCGAAGTAAATTATTAAGTGGGCTACGAGAGCTAATGGAAACGTGATTAATTTATTAACATACATCATTTATTACTTTATTCGTATATAACAGAAACACTTCTAGATTATTAGTATAAAATTAGATGTAAATATATTGGTTTAGATATTAAAAAGTCGGCGTCATTGGTAACAATATCGTTGTTTCGTTTAATATTGTTGTAATTGATTGAAATTTTCCTTTGGAATTTATGAATGATTCGTTAGAAAAGTCATAAAAAATAATTATTGAATTAATATCAAGCGAGCTAGTTATAAATATCCTGTAGGGATGAGAATAAAGATGTTTTCTTGTGCTATGTTCTTCTGTATATTGATGCTACTGATAGTGGATACGAGGATCGGTGCTTTACCACACACAAGTTTGTATTATTTATAATTATTTTATCTGTGTAGGACTTTCCCTTCTTTTAGCTTAAGTGATTTACGATTAGCTATATTATATATAATACAACAAGATTGAAGAAACACGCAGCTTAAGTCTATATTCATTTCTTCGTGAATTGTTGAGTAGTAGTAAAATTCCTATTATTAGAATATTTGTATTTCTAATTAAAACTAAGATAAAGTAATAAACTTTACGTGCAGCATTACGTAGACATATCGAATAATAAATTTAATGTTAGGGTTAACAAGTTTAATTACTTTGCTTCGTACTCTCAGGCTGTTTCACAGACCGTACTTAAATGATGTTATTGAACAAAGCTAAACTTTGAATATGTTTCGTTTAAAATCACGTCTCGTCACGTATAGGGTAAAAACTTATGTTTTGTAAGACAGGTGATCGGGACTAACAATCCGTAACAATAATTGCGATTCTCAAATAATCGAATCGTGCATTACGAAGCGGTTAGACAGACACTTCGTCGTCTCAGCCTGTTGACGACCACTGCTGGACATAGCCGTCAACCTTAAATTTCCAGTATCCGCTAACCCCGCGCTTTTCGCCTTACTTCCCTCACCAGGTCATCTGTCCCCAAGTGGGCCGTCCAACGCTTCGCCGACTGGTCCTCGTCGGAATTTTTGGCCCATCGGCTATCCGTTCTTCGGGCAATACGACCCTTCCATTGCCATTTAATTATACGGCCTTTTGCTAAAAAAGGGCTTGAAGTAAGATACCAAATGTCAGAGCAGTCACTCGTGAGAGACTTTTGACTTTAAGCATTGAGGGTGCTAAAACGCTAGAAATACACTTTTTAATTTTTTAAAGGCTATCCAAGGATTTTTCGACTTCTCGAAGTTGGATTTACCTAATTGCATTGTAAGGCCCTAGTAAACATATTCATTCACTACCACTAGTATGTATTACGTTTCCCAATGTAATTGGAGTAGGCGCGACTTGGACGTTCGACATAATTTTTGTCTTATCCATGTTTAGTTCATTACTTACTTGATTTGAGACTCTCTGAAGGTCGAAGAGCATTCGGTTGAGATCTTCCCGAGACTCGGCCATGATAACAATATCATCCGCGAATCGGAGCTGTAAAATGTAGTTGCCATTGACATTAAGGCCTTGATAGTTCCATTCAAGGTTTTTAAAGGCATCTTGCATTCCATCGGTAAAGTTTGGGACATATAACATCGCCCTGTCTGACATCGCTTAAGTGGATTAGCCTTAGTGAATTGCTCTTGAAGTCTGAATGTGATAGTGGCTCTGTTATTGTAGCAACTCGATGTATACGGCATCTTTGTAGTGATCTCAACACAGCTCAAGTCTCAATGGAATCGATCGTATTTTCATAGTTCACAAACGCTCGGCATAGTGGTTTCGGTTTTCTGTACGATCTGCCTAAGCGTATGTATGTGGTTGATCGTACTGTAGGCTTTTCGGAAGCATTCTGAGGATTGCAGCTCAGTGGTTATTCCGTCATCGCCTAGTGCTTTATTATTATTTAATTATATCAGAGCCATCCTTATCTGATATAAGCTGTTATCCGGTATGTCTTCTGTGTATTATCGGGTAAGTCGAGTTTGTGCGTCATTAGTCACGTCAAAGGCATAATAGAAGAGGTATAAAGCTTCTCATAATGTCTCTCAATAAAGGGCATAGAAGAGACTTCTACACCGTCTTGCCTTGTCAACCTTTGTTTTGCTAAATTGTGTCCTCGGCAAATTTTGTATTAAAGTAGCGCATATCGTCCCGCAAGGCACCACATATTTCTTTGTTAAGCTATAAAAGTCGACATCACCACGGTTTCGAACCGGTTGGGCATGTCTTTCTGCACGTCTTAATTGAGAGTTTCTGCACCGTTTTCTTAGAGGATGATTTAAAGTAGAGAGCCATTCGTTTAATACCCTCAATAAGTCCATCATTAAGAGTATCCACATATACATCACCACCCAGGCAAGAAAAGCAATTTTGGTTATCAAGATGGAATTGATGTATGACTTGAAATTGAGACGTACCTACATAGCGTCGACTTCATGAGACGAATATGTTCAGTTTCATATTGATAAACAAAATTCCTTTCACAATATAAATGTATTCCTATGATCACTTTCAGTAACATCTTTGTATATTTGTCTTTTAGTTCACATGATTAAGTCAATTTCGTTTTGCGTCTTTTTATCCGGGCTGAACTATGTTCATTTTCTATAAAACGGCTTCTGGGAAAAAGAGTTCATCATATTAAGATTCTCCTCCATAAAGTCTACTAGTCGCTAAAGATTGTTGACATACACTTGCAATGAATGAATACATAACTTTAATAACGACAAATATTGCGTTACGTTTCCAAGTTTTGTTTATGCTCAAGCTGATTCAGAGATTCGATGAATTGGGCTTAATGTTAAGATTAGTATTCATTGCTAGCGTTTATGTTTAAAATGTTTTATCGCTATTTTTTCGATTGACACTTTTGATGCATATTAGACAAAAAAACACATTTTTACCTAAATATCAGTATGCCGATAACAATTAAACAAATAATTACTTTATGCCTTATTATCTAAGAGAACTTTATGCGATAAATATAGAACCTTAAATAAATTTTGAAGACTAACCTCATCGTATAAACATCTTTAAATATGTACCAAAATATTCAACAATTATTCAAATAACAGTATTTTAAGATGTTTCCGTATAATTCAGGTAACAAACGTGATTGTTATGTTGATTTCAGAATATAAAAGTTTGCGGTCGAAATCCCCAAGCAACGCGCCGTGTTGGAGTATTCATAAACTTTATTGTAACGATGATTGAATTTTTTATGAGTCTAAGAATTATTCTTTACCTTTTCGAGTCATGAAACTTAATGGTTTGATAAAGACTCTTTTCTAAAACATGATCTTTGTTATTTGATTTTTAATTTGCAAAAACGTAACATTGTAATGAATAAATTAATTTGTTTAATAACGACATTGTTTCGCCGAGTTCTTTTCCCGGCGAAACATTTATTCGGACACAGAACACTGACCGCCAACGCTTTTAACAAAAATACAACCTTAAATATAAACTACACGCATGGTTTGTTAAAGCTATTTAAAAAAATCCTTGTAATCTTTCACCATATTTGTGTAATTTAAACTAAACATTAAACGTTAACACTCGAAAAAATTAAATGGATAAGACCATTATACAAAAGCGTTTAAAATATATCGTATAAATAGCTTGAATTTAGTCCAAACACGTTCCAACAGTTTTTGGGTCGCCGAGAAAATAAAAATAGGAAATGCGGAGATTAAAGAGGCAAAGGACAGTTTAGTCAGTTAAAATTGCGGTAAAAGGAATGTATGTTTATGCACACGCTTTTCATAAGAGTTTTGCAAAAAAAAAAAAACAATTTTCGCAGATTATTAAATATTAAAAATAACATTTTAACACCGTGTTATTAAATATAATTAATTCGGTAGTCTGACAGTCTCAGCGTGTAAAACCTCGGGACTTTTTTAACTTATTAAGTTAAAACAATAAAGTTATTAAATAACTTAATTTATGTATTTTATATTTTGCATTGCATCGAATAAAAGCTATTTTCTATTAAAATATAGTTACAAAAATACAAAAACATATTACGAAGATATTTATCGTAAACCTGAACTTATTCCCTTGACATATACATATATTGTGCAGTCTTCCTTTCCAAGTGAACAAAGCTAATTAGAAACGTGCTGCACAATCGTAATAAATATAGACTTGATTAGGTTTCGGTACTAATACTAAGATTATATAATAGAGTTAGAGCTTGATCTTGTGGCTAGGATTTACGGCTCATTGGTTATTTATTAGGTGGAAATTCGCAGCGTGCTTTTATGAGATAGTGACTTAGTAACTTAAAAGAATATAAGGAATTTAAACATTGGTTCCGTTCAGTTCGTTTCATAATTGTAATAAATTCAAAATCATTTATTCATTTAGGTAACACAATGTACACTTATGAACAATAAAGAAATACATATTAAGTTCTCAAATTAAGGGCCTAGAACGGACGAGGAGAACTGGCAATAAACTCTCCGCCACTCTTTAATCGCCAAGTTTTTTGTTTTACTAAATGTTTGCAAACATTACACCACATAGTAACATTACACT
The DNA here is from genome assembly GCA_963693345.1 of Pieris melete. Lineage (NCBI taxonomy): Eukaryota > Metazoa > Arthropoda > Insecta > Lepidoptera > Pieridae > Pieris > Pieris melete. The sequence continues at coordinate 2,556,719 of CAVNZK010000053.1, read as the reverse complement.
TTATGATAACAAAAAAGTTTATAACCTACATTAAATGCGATTTAATTCATACAAAAACTATTTACAACTATAGACAATATTTTTAAACGTGTTTATTAATTTTGAATCCAGAAAACATCTACTTAAAAGTAAAATTGAATAGTTTTTTATTGTCTTGACCATCAGTAACAAACAAAATCGTTGTCAGCAGGTAACCAGCCTCGAAAATGTCATTTAAGCTCAAATGCCAGTCGGATCGGCATGTGTCCAGATGAACAACCCTATTGCACTACAGTTGCGTCAGCTCCTAGTAAGTTCTTACCCTCTGACCTAATTCAAATATTCTCTTACTAATTGAATTCTAATTGCTATCTGTAGTGCTTTGAATATTTAAATTGGTAATACAATCACATTAGACTTTTACAGTCATTATGATTGTATGTAAATACACATATATTAAATGAAACATATCTACCATACATTCAGCTAGATAGCACATAATGATATTTAGAAAATATGCACTATTCCTGTGGACATTCCGTATATAAATGTGTCTATTATGCATTTAATATTTTTTTCCTTACAGATTTAGCGATTACTCTTGCCTGTGGAGCGGCTCAAGAGTCACCTTGTGTGTTGGAATACAAAACTGAATATCTGTTGACCTGCATATGTGATGACAATCTCTGCAATGCGCCTTACAATCAACAGTTACGGGACGAGCTGCTCAATTTTTCAACAAACTTTCCGGCGAATAGCGATGCCAATTTGACAGAGATATTTTTAAAATTCACGACGTACGCTAACGTCAGTAACGAAGCCATTTATGAAATGGTAACTGCAAATACGACATCGACCTCAATAGCTCACGTGACCTCTACGAGCGCTACCACTAAAAACTCAACACACGTTCCTAAGTTGCCACGGGCTGAAGCGTTAAAACACGCAACCATACCTCCTGATGATGATGAAGATGAGGGTGAAGGTAGTGGAGCTGATGAGTCCAAACTACACGAGCATGCGTCACCAGCTGCTCCAAGTTCATTTCTTCCAGCCAAAGAAAATGGCGCACCTTGTCTTTCTCTGAACATCTTATACTTAGTACCTTTATTTCTTAACCCAAACTTTTAATTCTAGTTTTAATAGAATTAAGCGTATATAAGAATTTATTAGGATTGTTGACCTAATATGGGAGCAAATGACCTCTTTCGACGGTTTTTATTTATTGAACGAGCCAAAATCAGTATAGGAATAACATTTGTTATCCATAAATAATATATACTAATTCATTAAAATTGATGATTTTAATAACAAGTTAAAATTTAGAGATCATTTTAGAAAGTACTCTGTGCCAATTGTACGAAACATTAATACCTGCTATTATTGTTTAGAACACTTTAATGACGGGTTATTTATAATTAACGGTCATATTTTCGTGCCAATTGTTGTTAATTTTGTATCTTCTGATACATACAGTGTGTTTCTATTTTAAACTTATTTAGGGTTGTTGTAAAATAAAGTGAAATAAAGAAAAATAAGCAGAATACTTATTAAATTTATAATGTATGCAGAAGGGAGATTTAAGATCGCTCAATGCTTATCTATTTAGCGTACATTGGAATACATTACATATGGAAGTTGTACTTAGTTTTACTTCAATAAAATTTGTGTTTCATGTAATAAAAGTAAGATTCTAAAAATATAGTAAAGTCCAAAGTTTTTGCTATAATTTATTAAAATAGGCATTATTAAAGACGTAAGTTACTAATTAAGATATAAAATAAGGATTTCAAATGTGATTCCATTTCACGCACTGCAAAATTACTTGTACGTTAATAATTATATACATAGATGCCAGATCATTAGATTCCATATTTATGATCTACATTAGGTTAATGCTAATTATTTATTAACATCGAAAAAACTGCCCTGAAAGCACTTTAAACACTCGTAGATATTGTCAATTATACAATTATATATTTATTTTGGTTTGGTTATTATACATTGTATACTATCAATAAAGATTTAAAATATATCAAGTTACTCTATTTATTAAACACTTATAAGCGTGAAGAATAAAGTGTGTAGAAAGTGTTGGAATTGTATAACTGGTGACAGTAACAAATATTCAAATTCTGCATCAGACGTCATTTAATAATAATCTAAGCTAAAAATCTTTTCTTTGACTAAAATTTTAGTGAATAACAAGTAAAATCAAAATTATGAAGATTAAGTTATTCCAAAACTTATATTTGATAATAACACATGATTGTTCTCCACTAAGCCTTATTTTTAACTAACCGATAGTTACGTGTTGAACATGACGATTATTTTACGTCCAATATATTTTAAAGGTCAAAATACATTTCTTACAATTTGTAACAAGTTTCATAAGACGAAATTACAAACTATTTATCATTGCTTATTTAATTTCTTAGTGCGCGTCTAAACGGGCCATGATTTGCTGCAATTGATGGCTGCACTGTTGGCCACTAATTACCCGGCAATTACAAAAATATTTTAATGCAGCTGATGGCCGAACAATCTATGGCTGGGCAATGTGTTGCAATAGTATGGCCCATGATGCAGACTCCTAAACGGGCTACACAAACCGGCAACAATGGCTGACGAAATCACACTTGTCGCAGCAGCTTATATTGTTTTAAAAAAGAAACAGAAAAAGAAGAGATTGTGGATTTGATTAGACAATTTGAGTCTAGAAATAAGATAATTAATTATTCAAGAACTAGAATGTCAAAAGTAGTCATTTTTACGTAGTAATCTAACATCAAATACAGCTGATCGCAAAACACAGAATAAAGCAACAGGCACACTTCACTCAAACATAAAATGCTCCAAATTACAAATACAAAAGCTTAGAGCAAGTAACAAAATGTGGAGAATTGAATTATATAAACAAAATTAATGGCGGGACACCGCGTCAATTGTGTAACACTAGGATGTAATATTTCTCCTGCAGAACAGAGAATGTGAAACCCTTAACATTCACAATTAATTACTATTTAAATCTCCTTATTCTAAATATTCTATGGCTTATAACTAATAAGTTTAGACAATTGTGTCACTGCACTCCCCATGTCACTAATCTTAAAACTAACCGTTAAAATCACACACTGTTAATATAGCTTTACTTTAATACACAACTATTAATATAGTAGCAACATTAAATTAAATATTAATACTATTTTTCTGTAAAATTTATTATAAAAATAAGTAAGTTAAAATGTTTACACTAACTAAAAAAAGGGATTAATAAACGGCGAGCGAGAGGCGATCGAAGCTCTCTGAAGGGCCATCTCTGCGGTACCAGTGAAGGGCACTTGACAACTTTTTCAATACTTTCAGCTCTCCACAGCCATTGTTCTTTTTATTATGATTCAAAATCCTCTTCAAATTGCGTAACCTAATTCCATACATCGACTTATTCGCAGTTAAATGAAAAGGTAAATTGAACTTCTTGTATATTTTTATATTTTTGTTCAACACAAAACGCTTTCTCTATGTGTATGAAACAGATCTTTATTATAGTTCTCTCATTAGCAATTGTTCATTAATTCAAGGCCCGAGTTTTATTTGGAGCAAGGTATCAAGCTTTCACCTTTGTTAAGCGTCGGCTAATATCTCGACGGGGTGTATATGAAACTATATCAACGTACTTCGCTAAAATTATATTTCAAAAAACCCCGTTGCTTACAGAGACAATTGTTTTCCACTTGATAAATAATTTATCACAGAGACCCTCAAGATGTGGATAGGATGTTAACGGGAATAAAGTTGACTAATTGATAACATGATTCTACGCATAAATATACAATATACGATTTCTTGAATGTTATGTTTATTCAGTTTTCTCTTTCAAGTGACGTTCTCAGATTTAATATAGCTACGAGCACAGCGAAACGTTTAAGATTTCACTGATTTACTTCGCATACATTTACGGAGAACAATTTAAGACGGAGTTTAATTTACTAAAAGGTTTAAGGGGTTCCTATATTAAGGTATTATATATTATTGATTCAATTTAATTTAAAAGATTTTTGTATAAAATTACACCTTATTACCATAACAATGAGTAAATACTTAAATATTACCAAAGTTAAATAATTACACAGAAAAGTTATTTGAAAGTTTTTTTCACATTTTTTCACTTCGTTAAGCGAAAAATTACATTTTTGCCTCGGGAGATGAATTATATAAATCCATAGTTCAACTATGATAACGAACTAACATTATAATATGTAAAGAATATTATAGTATCACGGCGAGAAAAGAAAACAATATTACCAAATGTAACACAGTCCACAGACTGCATTTGTTTTATTCATACATTTATTATTAAATTTAGATTTTATAACCTTACGCTAGCCTTAAGCTATCTTAATGATGATTACAAAAACCAAACCAGAATGATATAATTAAGGATTAAGCGATGCATTAATTAAAACAGGTCCTTGAGGCCTGTGGCTAACAAAAACTATATACGTGGAATTTTTTTGAAGACGGTTGATAAGAGACGAAATCTTAAATAACTAATTGTAAGCGAGTGCTTTAATTAAATCAGTGTTAACATGAAGAATTTGATATATAAATAATTTTAGTAAAGTTCGTAAATCAGTCATTAGTAGCACATAATTGCTCTAGGGCAGATTGGCTCTGCCATATACACTGTTCCAAAGTCGTAACAATAAAACGCTCACAAGTTGTAGACTGGGTTTTGTGCCCCTCGGCATCTGCAGATGAAACTGACTGATGTAATAATACCAGGGCAAATGAACTGAAGCTGAATAATAGGAAAAAATATGTTTAGACTATGTTGCCATTTAAGAAGAAGGTATGAAGGTATATAACTGATTTCTACAACTCAATATAATCAAGGTCATTATAATGATGAAAACTATTGCCTTAAAAACTTCACACGAGTTGATAGAATAGTTTAAATTCCAATCAGTACTTTATTTCCACAAGTAAAAGATAACAATTATTTCATGGTCATTGTATTTTTAAGCCCACATCCATTTATATTTATAAGCATTGGAAACAAAGATATGTATGGTAGTTATATTTTTTCTACCTTTGTGCTGGGTGTGTATCTTTTTGGAAGTGACAAATATGTGTGTAGAGGTTTAGTTTACTACGACCATAGAATAAACATATTAACAACCATTAACTACCATGCTTTTGTTTTGAAATAATATCAGATGGTAAATTATCTTTACCGACAACTTCTAGTTAATATATTTGCAGAATATAGGGATAATCTGACATATGTTTTATTAAAAAATAATTCAAGTAATAACGTGCTGAATAAAAACTTTTTTATTTAAAAATCAACAAACGAACATATAAAACTCAAATTTTTCCAATATAAGAGTGGATGAATTACTTTTTTATACTTTTAGCAATATAATTTTTCAAATTACCTTATATAATATTGAATTGTATCTCAAAATATTATTTGTTTCTGTTACGATAAAAGTATTTAGCCACGCGTTATGTGCACCTTTTTAAACTTTTTGAAAGACCTAAAAAAAACAAAGGAGGTATACATTCGCTACATTCAATTGTTTACAAATATACGAGAAGTATTATGCTAGAAAAGTGTTACAAATTTAAGTTACCTCCAGTTAATCAGAAAAGGTGCTAAACCACATTACGTCGATCGCAGGCGATTTACAACGTCAATTTAATCCACAGACAAAACTAATTTTTACAAGGCTATATATCCGGTCATACATAGAAATAGGTCAGATATACCTTCAAACGTGGCATGGTATTATAGGCGACGGGCTGGTAATCTTTTGAGTGATTAATTATTTTGTAGTTAACTGTATTTATTTCGTCAACATCAAAGAGAGTAATACTCTGTTGGCGAAGTCTGACAAGTTTAAGTTGTTACGGTCGTATTTAATATCAAGGGATACGGCAACGTATGCTAGGAATACTGGTATTACAGTGGATTAAGTGGGCTAATAAACTTGGAAATTGCTGAGAAATTCTTACTCTACCTTTCCTTAATTGGCCTAGTTTTAGTACTTTCTTGGAAATCAGGAAGTGGATATTTAATTAAGTCCGTAATTTAAGCTTAGTGTAAGCTAAGTACTTTTTATCTGACGTAAATTTAAATATCTAGATCTATCTATGTATCTCTTTATCTATCTTAATATTACTACTCAATTTAGTTCAATCTAAATTATAAGCGCTTCTAAATTATTTTTATGAGGCAAGAACGGGCAGAGCAAAGGTGCCTGAATGTAATCCATTCAAAAGAAAAACATGTAAATTGAATCATAATTGATAAGCAGTATAAAATTGTAATAACTCTTACTCCAATCTAAATATTGTAGTATACCTTTTATTAATTCATTTCAGTACTATATTCAAGTTTCTTTTAAACATAATATAGCCTTTGAAAGGCTACATTTTCTCTTCATTAAAACATTTTAAGCCGAGTGGTAAAATTTTAAGCGAACTACAAAGAGAATAAAATAGGTCAAGTTAACGTTCGTTCATAACCGATAGAATTTTTGTTTTATAAGAATTCTGAAAATGAGCACAAGGGACGCACTGAAATCATAAAGAATTACAAAGGTGAGTCGCGTTCTGTCTTCGTTTTTATGAGTGAGTTCTATCCCCACAATTTATGTACTAAAATTTAAACACCAAAAAAGCCGTATAACTTATTTCAACAAAGATTTTAGTTTCAAAATATTTTTCAAAGTTTATAGTATGTACATTGTTCACATTGTAATGTATGGAGAGTGTCACAGGTACTGAAACTAATTATGTTAGGTTTGTTATGTGGAATGAACACATTTAAATAAGACATAAATAAAATAAGTTATCAGATGAGAATGTCTATTATACATTTGTATCATGTATGGAATTATACAGTGCCTTGATATATATTTATGAACACAAATGCTAATATAACAAAATTAAACTAGTTATGGAACAAATTTTGCACTCCAATACATAAATTAAATACAATTAATGTTCCTGCTTTATATATGTATGAGATGGTTTGTTTTGCTAACAATACCGAGAACGGATGTCTTCCATTTATCCATCATAATACCCAGCTAATGTACAAAAGAGGCTGGGATTCTAAAAGGAAATGTATTTAGGGCCGTTATTTATTGTTTTCTTCTATACCGCAAAGTTATAGTGAAATGTTTCTTAACATGTAAGAAACCGTTCCAACTAAAACTAAACTAAACTAAAAATTATTTTACTTCTTATAACTCATGCTATTTGTTTTTTATACTTCAAATTTAGTATTGTGTTAATGACTTCGGAAACAATATGTAATATCAAATATATTATATCTAAAATATAAGTTTGATACATTTTTAAAAAGCACTCGTTATCTACGATTTAATGAATATCATGACATATTACAGTAAAACTCTTAAATTTCTTCGCCAATAATAAAAATATTCGTTTAGGATTTAATTATTTATGTACTCCTAAACGTCTAAAGTCGATATTGACATTTACGTGTAGGTATTGGGGTGGCTAATACGATTTCAAGTTGAACCAATCAAGGGTCTGGATAAATACTCTTCCTTACCACAAAAATCTGCCTTCGGGCAAACTCGAGACAAGCTGATTGCCATTTTATCGCCTCACTGAATACTATTTTATTGCATTATGTTATTTGCCCATCTATCTTTTTTACGACTTCTAATATTGTGACGAAAATGGGTTAATATTTTCTATGAAAGGTTTGCGCATTGGTGCTCCTCAAGAATCATTATAGATATATATTTCATCAAAACATATTAATATTAATGTCAATTGCCTTACTACGAATGAGCGCACACTAACATTTCAATTATGAGCTGAAGTACGTTTAGTAAGCTTACTAAATCGGTCGATCAACTTCAAGTGTATTTCGACTACGTCACTACTTTTAATTGTTATAGAGAGTTGGATAACGCATATGCAATTTAGAACAAAGATCAATTCGTACGACTATTTATGGTAAATTAAACACAGATAATCATAGTTACGAATTCAATATGTTTTTTAGTTCTAGTACCAGGCCTAGTCAAGTTAAAACAAAACTGGTTGGCATCGGGGCACAGGTGCGAATATAGCGAGGGTTTCCACAAATACGTTTTGCTTTGCAAATAGCCAACATTATTCAACGTGTACCTCTCTTCTCTTCTGGGAATTTACTTTTTAACATGAACATAACAACATTTATCAACAATATATTAAGACTATATGGCAAAATATCTTAACAATAACCTTAATAGTAACCAGCAGTTGGATTCCCTGACAGATATTTTGATTTGGAAATCATCAGGAGTTCGATAATTTCAATTAAATGTCATGAATATGTACCCCAAGAAGTATCGGAAAATTATGTTTTTCACATAGCGGAATCTATTTTATCTATAGTTCTATTTGAAGGTCAGAAACCAATTTAAAAAAAAACACCGTAACAGAAACAGCTATTGTCATAATACTACATCATAGACCATCATCAGCTCAAGCTGTATATGTAGATTATACCGTCAATCAATACTCAACAAATTTACTGCATATATTTATATATACGACGCTATCATTGTATCAAGCCGTTGCAATAATTATGGGCCTCGATGACAGATCGATGTGCACTATCACTACAATTACCCATTATTAGAAGTTAGTATAAACAATGAATACATTTTAAGGAATACTTGATTTATATCCCTGGATATGTCTACTTCTATTTTACCGATTATTTTATTTTGGCTCCGAAAATACTTACAAACCTAAAATACCAATTAGCCGCGGTGGTAAGTAATCACACCATGGAAGTAATTTTGACTTTCATTTAAATAATGTATAGATTCGTTCTCCGTGTGACCCCATTCGCCGGTTGAATAATTGAGTAACGTCACACGGAGCGAATAACACCTCGCAAACCAGCCAGAAATTAATATCATTTTAACGAAAATGGAATACGAAATTACTTATATCATTTAATTTTCCACTTTAAATATTTCCAATTGTCTAAACGATCATATAAAAATGTTACAATCTATTGTTTCTGTCTGTTACGAATTCTTTCAACGCAACTTCACGAATTATTTCAACCATGTACTGGTATGTAATTCGAAACTCTAAAAAAAGAAATAATAACAACCTTCAATCTTCATATAATACGAGTATTTTCTTCATTCGCCTAAAACATGCGAAGCTGGGATTTGAGGAGGTAATCTCAGTAAAATGTTCGTATAAGCGTGGCTATATTGCAAAGGAAAGTGGTGTAAGTGTAGTCGGCATCCCCGGGAAACTCAATAAAGCTCACAGCTATCCGCAGTCTGAGCTACATTTGTTGATATATGTCTGGGATATGAAATGGTTTTGCGGTGAAAATGGGGAACGTATTGATTAGGGAAACCGTAATGATTTCACGTTAATAACTTATGATTAACGTTTTGTGTTTATTGAATTGATAAATTATATATCTTAAATGCAATGCCTAATTAAGATAGTGGTAATAAACTAGTATGTATAATATATGCGTAAATGTTGTCAAGTTCAACATGAACTTGACCCAGATAGAAGAGAGCTGATGATGCAACACTGAGGTCACACATAAGAAATAGCGAAATTTTTTATTTTATTTAGTGATTAATTCACAGGCTAATCATAAAAACGTTTACGGTTTTATTTTATTGTATAAGACTGCAGTAAATCGACACGAGTCTCAGAATTTGAAGTTAAATGAAAGGCTGTCAGTTGCCACAATACTTTACCAACCCTTTTAAAAAGTGATATGGTATACCTAAAGGAAACCATTTATTGGAAACAAGTCCACAGGCAGCTGAATCCTTGCAGATAGATTCTTAAAATGACACTTTTAAATAGGACAATGGACAGATTGGACATATTGGTTTGTACAAAAAGGAATTTATTTTTAAATACAGTGTAATCAAGAAGCTTTAAAATGTTTCATACTGAAAGTTTTAAAATCAAGTGGACCGTCGTCTGCAGTGACGAGCCTTTTGTGTTTGCGAAGCTTAAAGCTCTGTGCATTGTAATGTGTAGCTACTCCTATAACAATCAAAAACAGATATCAACTTTACATTAATAAAGAAGAATTCACTTTGTTGTTGTTGTTTAGCTTCAATAAGTACAAAGCACAGTTATAAACTAATTTGTGAACATTTAGTGGTGAAAAAAATAGGTGAAAACGCAATGCGGTTTTAATTTTGAGAGCATAAATAAATATGTACCTTAAAAAAACTGTGTTTGCTTCACTTCGTTAACGCAGAGATATTCCAAATGCTCTCTATCGATAAGAACGTAAATAATAGTTTAATAAATGAAATAATAAACATAAAAGAAATTGAAAACTATTCATAATATTCATTATTAAAATGCCTAAAAGACCAATTAATTTATTATAGTAGCAACGACGTTGCTACGAAAATGTAAATTTCATTTTATTTAGCAGACAATACGTTGCATTCATCACATGAATGCTTAATAAACTGTGATGGGATAACTTTTGAATTAAAAACTTAAAAAATTTTTAATGTAGAAACGAAATGGTTTCTAACGTAAGCAATTTAAGGGATGTAATATCATTTAATAGTCTAATTTTAAACGTAGCTAAACCTAATCTAAATGTAATCCAAAGTTTAATGAATGACTAGATTGATGTAATTTTTTCAACGCTTTAAAAACATAATTATGGATTTTATTATAAAATTGCCGACTATTACAATTTATGTACAAAATTCTAATAAATTTATATACAAAAGAATAAAATGTTTAAAGTTCCCATAAATCCTACAAAAGCTCAGTAACGACAGTTTTACAAAAATCTTTTAACGAATAGAAAGGCGTTAATATCTAATATCTGCTTCAGAGTACAATGATTTAAAATTAGGTCGGGTTAACGTCCAGTGGACTAGTGTGCCAAACTATCCATATATATAGTTCAAATGTAAATCTTTACACATTGGTCAGTAAAATAAATATATTTAAAAGGCCTAATTCATCTGAGGCAAATCTACCTAGGGTAATTTTGTTAGTGAACTTGAACGAATTTCGAGTCAACTCGCTTCAGCTTTAAATGGCTGAAGACGCGTAATCAACCAATCTCTGCGTTGGGAGAAGTGAGTGGCGAGTGAAATCATTAATTGAAGTTTATATGACACGGGCCTGTTATTACCAGTAGTACCTACGTTTAACTATAAGTTTTATATTAAATTTTAATTTGAAACCAATAACTTTACAATTATGAACCCGGAGCGAGCAGCTAGTTGTTTCATAAAGAAATCTTAGTATTCTCAACTCGGGTACGAGTGGGGTCAACACTGCCAGTTTTAAGTTTTAACGTGGCGGCTTGTCTTTAACATGCAAGCGGTTTCCAACTTTGCACTTTGGAACTTTTATGCTTTAACGACCTACCTAGAAGTGTTTACTGTAAAGGCACCCAAACGGTTTAAAAACATACACACAGAAGCAAATACTGGAACACATTATTTGTCAATTGCAAGTCAATTTAAAATAAGAACCGAAATTCCCACTTTCTCATACAAATTATATGTTTATGTATAAATTATAAGTCGTACTTAGAAACTAGATTTTTCAATAAAAGTAATATGCTATCAATGCGCTTTCTAAAAATAATTTACGCCACCTGGAAAGTAAGATCACTATTAAGTATGGATACAATCCATTAAAAGCATTTTTTTAAATTTTTTTTCGTGTCATTTGCATTATTTTTGAATTTTTTTTATTATTAGTATTAGTAAGTATGTTTTTAAGTTATTTTTTTTATATTTAATTTCTAAAAGGTATAAATTTGGCGAAAGCAGTCGTCCACCAGGAAAAATATATGGGAGCTCGGGGAAAAATAAACAAACAATTTACTTTTTCTCTATAAAAGCTGGTAATCCTTGTGAGGTGGACAAACAGGTTGAATACAAAACACACAATGGACATAAGAGAAAAATAAATTTCTTTATACTATACACAGTGAAACATATATTTGGGACAAAATATAATGTTCTCTATCAAATAGTTCTTGTGGTGTAATAAATATTTTTTGTTGTGATTTCTTGCTTTCTAGTATAAAAAAATTATTATTATTAATTTAATATTATTCTTAAATAATATGATTTTATTATTTTCACACAAGTGCAATATACATATATTATTAATATTATCTGCAATCCTAGGGGTATACAGTATTTGAGTGTCTGTGGCATCGTACCTCCTTTATTTGTGTTTTAAAACGAGTCGTTAAAGGGATATTCTATTTTTAAATTTTAAATTTGACGAAGGTTTCTAAATTTAAATTTTAAACCTTCTACGATATTTTGGTCATGAATTAAATCAATTATACCTTTTTTAACAATGACAACTCTTCACTAAAGCACCTATATCAGATCATCAAACAAAACATCCCTATATAGAAATAAGACAAATATTTTAAACTTGGAGCAGGATCTTGTTCTACTTACCAAAGTTAATCGAAGTTGGTTTCGGGTTTCAGATTCAATTATGTGCCTGAACAGAATATCCCTTTAAATATAAATCAAGCGGCTAAAGGTTATGTATCAGCGTAATAACCGTGAATCCTATCAATCACATTAACTTCGTAAACAGAAAATTGTTTAGTATGAAATTAAATTTAGGGTTTTATTAGGAATAAAGATTTAAAAATTATTAAATGGTTATTATTAATTATTAAACTATGTAATAATTTATGGTTGGTTAAACTCCAAAACCAAAACAATAAACATGACACAACAATAGTGGTCAGATTTTTTTCCAGAAATTCTCGTATTTTCCACGCTCTTCATTTAAGACCTGGTAAAGACAAAAATCCTTATATATCCTACACATTTTTAGTTAATAACAAAAACTATTTCGAAACAGAGTTGGACCCTAAGATTTAAGATAGCGCCTTAAGTCAAAAGTCAAAAATCATTTATTCATGTACGTAACACAATGTACGTATACACTTATGAACGTCAAAAAAGATATATACATTAAATGCTTCTTATTCTACATTTACTGCCAGTTCTCAAATCAAGGGCGTAGAAAGGCAGAGAAGAACTGGTAATAAACTCCCCGCCACTCTTTTTCATTCACACACACACACACCTTTGATTTACGGCAGTCAGACTTAAAAGATTTAGAAAAATGTCAGGGCTACTATGTCACGTTTCTAAATCTTACACTAAGTCTTAAAAATATTTTCACATGCCAAACAAATACTTGATTACGTAAGGCACCGCAAAATGTGACGCCCAATTTTGAATTAGTACGATTTTCAATTTTGCGTATTTCCTACGGTATATAATAGTCATATTTATACCATCCTAGGGTTTCGAAGATAAATTGCAAAAGGTGAACCAATTAACGTTTTGTACGTGACTTGAATTAATACGGAAAATAAAATTTAAATAAGCATTTTGAGTATTATCACGTGATATGATACCATAACGATATTTAAGAAATAATATGTATTTTGTTAAGCAATTGAAGATTCCAGACGAGAAAATGTGACACGTATTTGCTAGTCTCTAGTCTTAAATAAATCGTTTTGTAAAAATAAAATAAATCTTATCGTAAGTTTTTGTATCTCGGTTTTTAATAAACGTTTCATTTCTCAATTCTACAAGATTTTATCGTCAAAGCGTTAAGAAACTAAACACAATAAAAGAATGTTTAATAAAATCAACTCAAGAACTCTGATCTTCTATTTTGTATATAATGATCAATTTAATTCACATTTGGCTCGAACACGTAAATTTGCGTAGACGAATGACATCTGTTTCCGATAATGTTACCCTTTTTATCTCTCGTGCCAGTGTCAGCTTGACAGCGCGCCTAGCCCTCGTTACCATCGAACATAGCTTAATGTTACATAAGTCTTATCACGACAGATCGCCCGATCGTTCGATTGAGGGTTAAAAGTAGGAAATGCAGCATATCTCTATCTATAAAAAATTAATGCGAAAGAAACACTTTAGACCGTTTAGTATATTGATATGAAAAATAAAATTTTCGTTATAAATATACAGGACTTATAGAGATTATTTTTTCTGTTCCAAGTTCAAATTATGAGAAATAGAAAAGACTGCTGCCGGCTATGACGCTGCCCAAGCCTATTAATAAAAATGTTGAGAATTTATTAATTTCAAATAAGGAAAAGATAATGAAGATGTAATAATTGTTAAACACATCACTTTTTTAAGAACTTTATTTAAATAACTAACATATTTACTTAATTTACCTGAGATTCTATGTTGGGTGCACTATAAAAATTTATAATAATATTGTGTTTCTTTTTTGCATAAAATATTGCAGAGAGTAGATGATGTTTTGTAGCTTTCTTAACAACCTTTTCGTTATTACTCTTTCTTATTTGGCTATTCAAGCTTAAATGAATCCACCTGTATACTCATACGCAATTTATTTTTGAAATCATGCGATATTATATTACAGTTTCATTCGTAAAGGGAATTTAAATTCAGTCTATTGTTACAACTGTATATAGGTGCACTTCAAATTTGTTGGCAAACTCAATTCATGTCCGCAACAGTATCTGCTTACAAATACGTTTATGTATAACGGTCATATACAACATTGAATATACAATATACGCTTATATAATAATCGTTAAACTTTTAATAGTACTTGGAAGTACTTATTCACCACATGCACATAGTTCATTACGTTAATAATACAAACATGCAGCAGATAAAATCATGAGAGTAAATGTCCGACAGGAAACGTAAAATATATCAACCTGCACATTGTTATCGGAAAAATCATCAAATGTCTGCATTCTTTTTTCAGCAATTTTCTATGTTTTTAGAAACACAATTCCAATATACACCAATTTGTTTTTTGTTTGTGATTGAAAAACTTTTAATTTTGGTTAAAAAATTGTGAATTTTAATGTAGTTTCAAAAATATTATCAATACAGAGGGAAGCTTAAAGATTATACGATAGATCTAGAGAGCGGGGACGGGAATAGGGTTAAATATAATTTCTTAAGCACATTCAATCCATTTACGAGCAGGTTCATCCTATAAGTATACGTACCGTATGATGGCTATAGATTTAATGACATAATATGTGTTTTTGGAGAATATTAAAATACAAATTTCTTGGATTTTATTGGATACTAGCTGATCCGGCAATTACCATGCCATGTATATCATATATAATAAAAAATAGGGGCTGATCGTAGAGGGGTGACAATTAGGTGTTGTATGTATTTTTTAATGCTGTATCATAAAAAAATAAAAAACATAAAAAAAACATAATTTAGGTTGGAGGACAACCCTTATCACTTAGGGATATGAAAAATAGATAGTAGCCGATTCTCAGATCTACTGAATATGCATAATAAAATTCATAAGATACGGTCGAGCCGTTTCGGAGGAGTATGGGAACGAACATTGTGACACGAGAATTTTATATATTAGATAACATGCATTTTTTAAGTGTTTTAATAGAATATAAGAATTTGAGAAAGAATTCCAATATTCCAACCACGAAAAACCAAGGAAACATGTTTCATTAAATCCTCTTACATCGAATACTTTAGAAATATTGTTCTTGCAGCCCTGAAAGTTTGTGACTCCTGGGGCCGATGTTCAAGTCATCGTTATTCAGAAGAACGCTATTCGCTCGGAAAATAACCATTTGGTGTGTTTTGTTTGCTTTTGATCTTGACATTTGACTCTACCAATTTGTACGTCTTGTATGCCTCGGAATGGCAAAACTCACACAAAAAGCCAAGCCTTAAGCTAAAATACAATTTAAATAAGATATAGACATCACCTATAATAATGTGCGTGTCTATTAACCTGTGCTATTTTCGGTATGATAATCTTTAACAAAACAATACATGCAAAAAACACTGAAAATCTAAATGACAGGTAGTCGCAAAATTCGTCGTGAAGGCTGTTGTGACAGCAAAGCTCTTCAATTCATGGAATATTGACTTAAACTAGTTTGGTATTGTGATAGCAAAAAAATCGAATTGTATAATCTAAGTTAACTGTAATATATTTGTGAATATGCCGTTCTGAGTTTATGTATTAAGTAAGCTTGAAAGTTACTATGTATGTGTGTATGCGTCGGCGAAACATTTATTTTTATTTCATTCCCTGACAACCCTCATCTCAATGCTCACAGTATTTATATGGTTTATGAATGTCTATTTATAAATGCTATTCAACCTTTAATATATGTATACATAACCCGTCCCTTCATTTTGCCTTATAGACTATAACTTCAGTAAAATATCTCATAAAATCTACCTTTAACAGTTATTATATTATTACGAGTCTGTTCAAAAGTCCAAAAGCGTAAGATAAATATTTTGTGCTATTTTTCGTAAAGCAATTAACTTCACTGCTTTTAAAAAAGCATATAGGATGGCTCAAAGCGATAATCTCTGGTTATCTTTGAACGAATTAGTGTTTGCAAAGGATTGTAAACATAAAACGGACCTAAATACACTCAATTCCTAGCCTTCCTTTGCATCTCGTTTACCGTATTTAAATGAACGGAAGGCTTTAACAGTGAATTTGCAGTTCATGTACTTTAATTAAACCGGCAATAATGTATTGGATTTAGCAATTTCTCGAAAAACTTTGAAAGTTAACTCATTGCAATTTAATTATTTTCGAACATCTAATCAAATAAAAAAATTCAACATTTTGCTTAACTTTATATGTATGTATTATAAAATAAAATCAGTGGCGCTACAACCTCTTTAGGTCGTGGCCTTAGATTTCTGAATATGTTTCATTATCATTTTTAAACTAATAGGCAAGTAGTGCCTGACTCACGTCGTCGACTTTTTGGGTCGAAGATATGTCGGTTTCCTCACGATGTTTTCCTTCACCGTTCGAGCTAATGTTTAATGCGCACATAGAAAGAAAGTCCATTGGTGCACAGCCGGGTATCGAACCTACGACCTCAGGTATGAAAGTCGCACGCTGAAGCCACTAGGCCAACACTGCTCAATGTGCTGCTCTTTTTATATGTATTATATAAAAGATAAAACGCTCCGTTATGAAATTGAAACTGATTTTCAAAGACTTGGGAGTCTCTTTTTGTATTATATAATGTGTCAACATTTTAATAAATTATCTACATAATACATCGTTAAATTTTAATTAAACGCTTTCTCTTAATCTAGATTTACTCTGTTTTAAAAAATAAGCAGACATGGAAAAAATTAACTTAATTTGAATGTTTCATAATATGTTGACTTTCGTGTCTACGTGGGTGCTAGGGTGCACCGTCTGAGTGGATGATCGATTTGTCCAGTATTAGTTTACCGACAGCTTTATCGCGCACAGTGGACCTGGCACGTTGTGAAATATATAATCTCTTCTATATAATCTCTTAAAATTATAAAGAATATGTTTCATTTTTAAGTAGGTTTGTGTAGAATATATTTTTATTAGAGTGCGTTAGTCTAAAAATAACGTAATTTTTTTATATTTATTTGAACGAGAACAATCAATAAAAAGTAATTTTAATTTAATTACCAAATAAATACACCCGATAAAATTGTAGACTACAATATTTGATAAAGCAAACAAATTAGTGAGATAATGTACAATGACAATTATAATGTATATAATGACAAATATAGGAGGAATGTATTTATTAAATTTACTTTATTAAAAAATATTTTTGGGCTATCAAATTATGTAGGGCTTTAATAAATATCATACAATCAAAAATCTTTATTGAAAAGGTGGGAAGCAAATTTTATTTAATTTTGCCCGTGAAATTTTCTAATGAAACCTTTTGTCATCTTATGTTTATTAAACGCATTTTTACTTAAATGCTTTAAATAAACATTCATTAAAAGGTATTTAAAAAGAGATATAGCAACCATATACCTTTTGTAGATTGCTGGGATAAGATAAGTTCCTATATAGGGAGTGGCGAGGACACCAACAAGCAGCAGTCGCCATGATTATATGACCTAGATCAATCTAATAAAGACTTTAATATAAAACATATTTGATGAGGTACTTTGATACACAATTCAGGCTCTCGAGGTGAGCTATTTGCTGAATTGCTCTTGAATAACTTGTGTTTCACTCTACCGCACTGCGCTCGTATTCTAAAAAGTTATCACTTATGCATAATGTACTTTTAACTTGCGTTTAAAACTTATTTTTTCTTAAAATTTCATGCATTTTAAAATAATAATGCAGAATATTTTTAAGCAGCAAACTTTAAAATTCAAATGCACCGCATTTTCTTAAATGTAGAACTTTAGCGTGGGTATTAAATATTGGTCCCTTTTTTCCCGAAGGGGTAGGCAGAGACTAGAGCAGAGATAGAGGTACCTCTATGCTTACTAGTCCCATCTCTAGTACCTCCTTAATTTGGTCCAGCTACGACAAGGCCTCCCCAACACGATATTACCATCCACGGTTGCCTTGTATACCCAACTTGTTAACAGCTTCTTATTTATCCGTTCTACATGTCCAAACCACCTAAGCATTCCCTTGTCATTACCTCCTCTTCCACGCATCTCACTATTGCGTACCCTATCACGCAATGTTACACCACACATACATGTTAATGCTCTTATTTCCACGGCATTTATTTTACTTTCATTCTTTATCTGCCATTCCCAACATTCAGTCCCGTATGTTAACGTCGGCATAAGTACTCCCCTATGCACGGCTAGTCGAGCCTCGTTTAAGATTTCTTTGCTAAGATAAAGGAATGCAATGCTCCATTTTCTAATTCTCAGTATTCAATCGTCTTTCTATATCATCCTCATACTTTCCATGCGGAAGTAACTTACAGTCTAAGTACACGTACAATTTATTCACTGGTTTCACTGTTTCCCCATCTATCAAAATATGATTATTTTAAATACCATAGATATTGTTTTTCCTTCGTTTACTTTCATACTCTTAACACTTAAAGAGCTTTTCATTACTGTTACCGGGTCTTGCAATTCCTCCACCGAAAACGCAAATATCACTTGGTCATATCAATTCTCTATTAATGAAAAATAATATTAGAGTGTTAATATTTTAACATTATATTATTTTTGTATTAAGGTTGTCTATATGATATTGTAGCCTTTTCAATGATTGAAAGCACAGACAATTTTATAACAAATTTATTTATTTGCCTGCCAAGAGTCAGGTCATCGATATGTGGTTATAGGTGAATTCCCTACTTGGTTGACTTACTTCAAAAGTGAGTTCAGGTTCAGTGAGGTTTTATTAAAGTCGTTTTTGCTTACCATTTAATGTTTTTAACCTGGCATAAAGTTAAAACTATTGCCATAAAAACAAGGTAACCAGTATTTGTTGGTATATCAGTTCTTAGCCAATATCTAATAACATATTTCAAAAGACCAAGAACTGTGCGCAATATCAGATAAGAACATCATTAATCATACTGTTATGATGGTAATGTCCAGATATTGTCATCAAACATAATGTGTACCACGTGCCGATCCCATAAAGGACACATTGTTGGTAGTTAGTTCGACATTACCATCCTCTCAATTTATAGCTGCTGTATGTGACCCATTTCCTTGCCTTTATTAATAACAATGTCAATAAGTTTGTTAAAATTTTACTGTCGTATGTAAAGATTTAGGGGTTTGTTTGGTAAGTACTTAACTGATGAGTCCAACATCAATTGCATATAATCACTTTGAACAAAGAATATTATAATACTTAATAATAATAATAATAATACATAATAATTTATACTTTATACTTTCGTTCTCATTTACTATAATAAATTAGTAAGTAAATCGTACTTACTAATTTATTATGCCTCTGTCTGTCTTGAGTTACATATACATTTGTGGTCAAAAAATGTGTACACAGTAGAAATAAAGTTTTATTTTTTATATCATAAGATCCTTTGTCGTTAAGAGACAAATGTCTGTAAAGAAATCGAGGACATTCATTGTAACAATAAAAGAATTTGTAACAATACCTCACGAAAACGTTTTATAGGGAACAAAAGCGTCATAAGTTTTCTTTTATAATATATACGTATATATATATATATATATATATATATATATACGTATCAATGCCCCTTTAAGAAGTATCGCACCGCTGAGGTCGTAGATTCGATCCCCGGCTGTGCAACCAATGGACTTTCTAACTAAATTAAAAAACCTCCCGCCCAGAGGTCAGAACAGTACTCTATGTGGGTATGTTTTCTGAATTTAAGCTTTATACAGTTGCAAGAGATAGCCCCTTAGTGAAGTACCGTCTCCCCTTGCTGAGCACACCAATCTTTTTCAGACCACTTTAGCCTTACTTTCGAAATGATCGCGAAACTAAACTTATTTGATATGTCAACGTCCAGTATTCCGATGCTAGCTATGGCTCTAAGGCCAGTGTCTTCGAAGAGGAGTAGCGATAAAGGGTAGTTCTCTTCATGGGGTTAGATAAATAATTCACGTAGCAGATATTGAACTTTAATCACCAGTTTGTTCAGCTACCGACTAGCAACTGCTGTTGTAACTTTTTGAGTTTTTTTGTTGAAATCATAATTCAGTCGTGGATAGTCAAGGTTTTAACCGCACGATACGACGGTCGATCAAGTTGCATGCTTAATGCTTAACTACTCTACAATGTTATAGCTGCTATGATACACAATTGAATTAACTTGATACTAAGACAACAGAAACATAACACCTTAGACGATAGCTTAGGCAGCACTAACACTAAGGAAGCAGTTTGAAATTGAATCGAATTGATAGACCATATACTCGTATGTTAGTATTCAAGTTATTTAAAACAAATGGTTAATATATCGTCATCATTGTCAACACAAATATTTTTTTGTAAAACAAAATTATATACAGTCTTACTAATAAAGATTTATGCACATTGTATAAGCCTGTTATAAGAAAAATGTTACTAATAATTCCTGAATTGACAAGTTTGATGTATACGGCTGTTATAACAAGTGTCTGGTTTGTATGAAGACTTGTACAATGCTTATACAACGCAGAGGCCTAGTTTAACGGGTGTATAAGACAACAAATTGCGTTATTTAATCTGATTTCGATTTGACAGAATTTTTTGACTGTTTAGTTCAAGGAAAGATTTAAGTTAGTAGGTATTTGTGTTTGTTGAAAATAGATTTTATAGATCAAATGGAAGATTTAGATAATATTGATATGCAGCTAATACATACGATTGAAGATTTGCCGTCTCCAAGGAAAGTCTAAACATACCAAACTCGGTGCAATCTGTTATTACTTTCAAAACAAAATACCGCTTTTCAAAGAAGTATGTTATGAAGATCTGTGACATAGTGCGAGCTGATGTCGAAAAGAGTAATAGAGGTGGAGGGTTTTCGATTTAGGTGTCTTCTTCATGGCTTCTCAGTGTCAATAGAAAATGCCAAATTATATATAGTAGCACTGGCAATCCTCCACAATATTGCTATTTATATCAAAGAAGACCTGGATGTTACGTTTGATGACACTGAGAATGCTCCAGAAGAACCAAGGCCAACCTAGACGCCCCCAAGCAATCTGGCTGGACAAGCTGCTAGAGCTGCTTTTATTGAAACATATTTTTAAGGCTGTTTTATTTACATAGGTGTGGATAGTTAAGGACTTGAAATAAATAAAAAGTTATATTTCATTTAAAACAGGGGTTTAATTTTTTTATAAGTATATAATTATTCATTTAATTGCTGCTGTAACAATTTGAGCCTTAGAAGATGCTCCTGTCTAGCCCTTTCGTGAGCTTCGGCAAGTTGCTTCTGTTTGAGCTCATGTGTTTCAGCCATCTGCCTTTGTTTTGTTTCGTGCTCTTCCTGGAAACACTGGAACAGAAACGTGTTGCGGAGTTTGGCACTTTCCACTATTTGAGATGCCTAAAAAATTTAAGTATGATCGTTGAGAGGTTTTGAATGAAATAGTCCTTTCTCTATCACATTGATACTATCCTCTTCTAACTTTTGTACTGCAGAACGCGGCTTTTTATGTAAAATTCTAGTCCTCTTTGTCTGAGGTTTTGGAGTTTCCATTAGCTGCAAATAATAAAATGTTATTAGTATATTAAGTAAATGTGTATATAATTGCTTTGGATGATAAAATAAATACAACTTACATTAGAATTATGAGATGTATCAGAATTATTAAATCAAACGTCAAACAAACACTGCGGGTTGCCAGGGTAACTATAAATAAGGGTTGTTTAGTTATTCAACCAATACACATCGCTTATTGGTCAAAGAGGTGTTTATGCCCTGTACCAGCTCTATTCACTGAATTACTATCACCTTGTTATAACGCATGTATAGTGATTTTTTATTAGTAAGACCGTATACATCTGAGGGTGATGTGTCCCACACAAAGAAACCAATGAAGAATTTCTTCAGGCTATCATTTTCAAACATAGATTATTATAATTTGTCACATTATACAAAAACATTACATTTCTTTACCGCAAACTTATTAAGCATCGTCGTTATCTGTATGCCCACATATAGCCACATAAGTTAACCTTTTATAAAATTTTTGTTGTTATAATGTTAAGTATTATAAAAATAAAGTAAATCAATGTCGCTACAACATTTTAGGTCTGTGCCTCGGATTTCTGTATCTGTTTCATGATCATTTGGTAATCTAATAGGCAAGTAGGCCTTATGTGCCTGACGCGCGCCGTTGACTTTTTGGGTCTGAGGCAAGCCGGTTTCCTCAAGATGTTTTCCTTCACCGTTCGAGCGAATGTTAAATGCGCACATAGAAAGAAAGTCCATTGGTGCACAGCCGGGGATCGAACCTACGACCTCAGGGATGAAAGTTGCACGCTGAAGCCACTAGGCCAACACTGCTATATTTAAGTATTATATTTACACCAAAAACAAGCATATATACAAGTAAACAGTATTTTAGTCGCGTTAAAGCTTTGGTCTGGTGATCACGACGCACAACGCTGCGGTGTGCGGTGTGCGTCACTGAGTCAATATGGAATTTTTGTTCATGTTCACGTCTACCTTGGTAGCTGCGGCAAAATCAAGTGACCACTTCTCCGCAGGGACGCTAAATGCTGCGTCGTGACGCTGCGTTGCAGCGCATACCGCATCGTTGTGCGTCGTGATCACCAGACCAAAGCTTAAGTCAGCTGAATATTGAATATATAATAAAGCATCTGTTTGGCTTATTCGTTCGTTCGTTGTTCGTAATTTATAACAAATTAATAATTTATCAAGCTGAACTCTAGAAAGCTATATTTGTTTATCTTTCGTGATACTTATAAGAAAATTGCCAGAAACAATTCACAAGGATTTCTAAATTTCGGTCTTAAGTATACAGAAAAAGTGTCTATTTATATTTGGCTACGACATCGATCTTCACGTTTTATTTGTTGTAGACCTTTAGCGAATATGTAATGTGCCGTATAAATTTCTCCCCTCGGGAGCCTCGGCTCTCAGTTAAAAGGTGCTACGAATTAATTTTACCTGACATCAAGGACATTACGTCAGAATATTTTAACTTCTAATAAGAAGGGGACTGAACAAATACCTCAACGTATAATTTAAATAAACATTGTTTATTATAATATTGTTCAAATTATAATTTTAATTTAGTCTGTTGGTAACAAGTTATTTAACTCTATCTACAAACTTGCCTCTTTTTTAGGCAATAGGCCACAGCATATTTATATTTATTCCATACAAATATACAACGACAATAAATTAAACCGAATGGGAAGCCAAATCGTATGCTTGAGCAACATCTAGTATTATCATTTCATCATAGGAATATGTGCGAACGCTTAGTAAGCCGCATATAGTTTCGTTATATTGTTACGAAGACGGGTTGAGTGAAATGTTTTTCGAGCTTTCCACAAGTTAGGGACGTTTTCAGTAAGCTAAAATAAGATTTATGGCCGTTTCAGAATAGGATATATAATTGAAATTTGCATAGTGTTCAGGAGGCTGAAACGTTTTTTCAGGCAGTTTCAGAACAAGTGTAGTTGGGTGGTAAATATTCAGTAAACTCGTTTTCAGGCGTTCTCAGGACTAGTTATACCCCTTTAATTAAGGAAAAGTCTAGACCAAATTTTCTAGGTGTGGGACAAGGATGGAATGATACGCGAGAGAGGGGGCAGATCGGAACCTTCTTGAAGTCTGACTGAACACTCTAGAAAGCCGTACGACAAGGACGGAGCAATGTGCGAAAGAGATAAAGACTACGGACGTTCTAGAATTGTGCAATCGCTACTCAGTAGCAATTCTGCCTAGAGACTTCTCGAACATCGTTCAAGATTATCCCAGGGATATATAAGCGAGCCGAAACGCGACTAATTAATTCAGTTTCGAGTGCGATTCCGAGAGATTAACATTGAAGTAATAAAGTGCGAATAGTGAAGACAAGTGATAAAGTACTGTGTGAAGTGCATGTAATTTAAGTAACTAGTGACCGTATTTTGTGAGTGGTAATTAGAGTATTTCTGCGCGTAATTTGTGGATTTTTTAGTGTACACAAATTCCTCGTAAATTAATTTAAAAATAAATCCTTGAAAAGATACGGTATTTTCTATCTGATCCCCTAGCTCGGAGCAATATGAATTCTTTAGGGACTTAAATAGCGTGTTGTTAGACATTTAAATGACTAAAGACAAACGAATAGCAAATGATCGTCGATATTGGTGCCAGGTCAGGTCAGTTTTGGTGCAGTATCGATCTTACGAACTAAAAAAAACTCCGAAATATCATGTTAAAGTTTCAGTTTACTCAGCTTACTACAATATATGAGTGAAATTAGTACATAAAGAACTAATTTATAAAAGTAAAATGACTCAATGAACACTCAATGATCTAAATCTTGTATTTTTACTAGTGTGAAACTATGTTAATTACAACGTTTAGTTAAAGTTAAAACAGTTGACAAGTTCTTCGTCATAAAAAGTCATAATATAGTTAAGTGTATTTGCTCTTTATATGTAACGATACACACAAAGTTAACTTGTTTAGTTCCTCAAAGGGTAACTACATAATAAATATTATATTTTACTTGACTATAGTATATTTGACTTCATTTCATCTCAGTGATGAGGGTACGTTTGCTTTGACATGAAGATATTATTTCTATAGTGAGTAAATATTATATCATATATTTCAAATTGAGTCCATTTTATATTACGCTTTATTTACGAAATTTATTAATGTCTAAGACATCAATCTTTATACATTTAAGCATAATATCATTTAGACAATTAAATCTGCAATATATTTTTACATAACTATAAATGATTTGGGTCGAAGCCACAAATGCTTGCGTATGAAAAAAATTAAAAAGTCCTAACCTATAAATCCTAAAAAAGCTTTTTTAGATCTGGGCCTCAGATTTCTATATGTTCTTCTCATTGTGTTTTCCTTCACCTTCACCGTACGAGCGAATGTTAAATTCGCACATTGAAATAAAGTGCATTGATGTACAGCCGAGGATCGAACCAACGACCTCAGGGATGAAAATCGCACGCTGAAGCCACTAGGCCAACACTGCTCAGCGATCGTAGAAAATGTAACATAAATTATTTTCCGAGAGCCGCAAAAACACACTCCCTCTCTAGTCTAGGGATAAACAGCTTACATGTTCTAAGTTTTATTTACCCTGTAGAAACTCGACAACTTAGTTGCATTAAGGCAACAACCAAGCCATGCACACTTAATTTAGGTCACAGGGCAAACTAAGTTTTATATTATGTAATGCAGTTTCAAATTACTGAGGTTATTGTTCTGAATATTGAGTATAGATTTATGAAGCCCGAACCGCTTTGTAAATTTTGTAGACTGTATATAATAGGACTTTATTTAGAGTCTCGGGTTTTAATGTTGAGACATTCTCTTATGCAGATCGCTCTAAAGCTTACTTACTTACCCTGCTATTTTTTGTTTTGATATACTCTCAACTCTATATTGCAATTTTGATTATATGAATTTATAGTTTTAACCATTGAATATTTAAATGCTGGTCAACTTAAAAAACCTAACGTTTACCTATATTGAATAATATATAGATAATATATTCAATATTGAATAATGGATTTTGTTTAAAATGGCTTATTTGTTATGTACCATGTAAATGATGAAATTTTACTCATTTAAAAAATAAGCACATATTTTATATCAATTACTGCTTTATATAAATAATAAACATATTAATTAGTAAAGTACGAGTTCAAGGACCAGATTTAGCCTAGGAGATGGCGTAGCAAGCTCTCCAATAGAGATGGATAGAACACACCTCAAAATCCTGACAATAACACATCAAAAAAAGAATTAGCGAAATCGATCCAACCGTTCACGCGTGATGCCGTGACCATGGGAAATAGGGATTCATTT
The DNA here is from genome assembly GCA_963693345.1 of Pieris melete. Classification (NCBI taxonomy): domain Eukaryota; kingdom Metazoa; phylum Arthropoda; class Insecta; order Lepidoptera; family Pieridae; genus Pieris; species Pieris melete. The sequence goes on along the minus strand of CAVNZK010000053.1, from coordinate 2,530,348 downwards.
TTATATGAGTATATGTAGATTGTCATTGTTAACCGGAACGCTAGGGCAATTTTGATAAGATTATTACTTAGAGGGGCGCCCAACCTCATGCGCAACATAATGTTGGCTAGGCCAATAGGAAGGGAGGATCCACAGCCGCCCTAAACTAACAACATTAATGTGAAGTTTAAAACCGGCGATGACTAAAATAAACGAAAATATAGTTTAAGATACTGCTTAACTCTTAATTTTTAGTTTGTACATAAATTAAATGTATTTATTTTGGATGAAAGCAATTTTTTCATTTCTCACATTTCCTGCATTACCTATTTTCGTATAAGTGAACATTAATTAAGACCTTCAACGCTTAATTGGTTTTCATCATAAATATCTCCGCTTTCCTCCAAAACGGATGGAATATTCCACAAATTGCTGGAATCTGGCACGATTCCAAGTATTACAAGCGATCTGTAACGTTGTCCGGGCAAAGTTCGCACTAATTGTCGGATAAGTTCACCAATATGTCACCTTGTCAGTCCGAATATTGTAGCAAAATGTTTCGTACATAAAAGATGTAAGCTTTGGATGTCTACTAATTAATCATCACAAGTTTCAATAGAAAGATACCTTAGCTACTACACAAAAATTATTGTTATATATGTTATTATGTAACAGTAAATCTACGAGTTACAACAATACAATTTGAAGCGCGGCTATTTATAGATTATAATTGTATGAATAAAGACACGAAAAAAAAATTCTATACAATTTTAATAGAATTTTTAAAATATGTATTTAGTTATGTTTTCTATTTTACTGATAACGATTAATATAACAAATATTAATTAATTACATAGAGGCATAGACCAATTTTGTTAAATCTTCTAGTATCCCAAAATTTTCTATGTTTTGAAGAAGTCTTAATGGTAAAAGTATGTAGCCACAATGGATAGCTAGTTAATAACAAAAACTGTATTCGATGTAAACTAATATAAACTTGAGCATATCTTTTTATTTCAATTTATGTTAACGTTTATCAGAACAAAGACCGCTTGTCTTTGTTCTGAAAAACGTTGAAAACTTTAAAAGAAAAATAAGTACCTTTACCAAGCATTTTCAGTTCGCATATTTCAGCGGTGATTCTAGGAATCTTATTGCAACATCAATGTAAAAGGAATATGGAAGAGGAAAGCCATTTTAGAATTTAATATTTAAATTATGCCTGAATTATACTTACAGTGTGCGACATATAGTATTCAATACAATTGTTTACGTTTTAATCGCCAAAAGTAGTTAATAATAATATATTATAAAATAAAACATTTTCATCTGTTAATGACTGATTGTACGCAAAGAAAATAGTACATTAATTTTATTACATTAATTAAACTTATTTGTATTTAACAATGAGTCCCAAAATATATTTTTTTGTGCGTCTGTTCAGTTATTAATTAGTGAACGGTATTAATGCTATGGAGATATTAATTTTCACATTTATTTCGAATGCACGCGACTCGGTTTAATAATTACGAACGAAGCTCTCATTAATTCGACATTAGTGAATTGCGATCATATTTCACATAATATTTTGGTCATTATTCTAACGCTATATTTAGTTTAAAAGAATTCTATAATTTATTATATTACTTAATATTAATGATAATAATCAGTTTGATATCCAGTTTTTTTATTATTATTTCACCTTATTAAAAATGTTTAAATTCAAATTTGGTTGAGGTTTCTAAAGTACACAATTATCTAAATATACATGTTCTCGTAATATGTATCCGAAGCTCTTTCCAGGGTCGCTATGGAAACGTTAGTTTTCTTTACAGACAACATTTCCATATATGAGGATATCATTATCATAAATGACGATGGAGGACTTTTAATATAAATATTGATTCTGAGTCCATTATTTTTAAATGTAATATGGTGTAAACCTGCACATTACATCACATGCAATCAAGACTAATCTACTAATCATATATATTAATCTAAATATTAAATTTTATTTACAATCAAGTATACAGTATTTACAATTTTCAGTCTCTTCTCGAAAGGGAACAAAATCAAAGTTGAAGGAAAGACTCTTATATACAGTCAAACCTGGGTAAGTGAGAACTGGATAAGTGAGAAAACTCTATAAGTGAGAGTAATAACCGGGACCCGTCATTTTAAGCTCCCAAAACCTCTATTAGCGAGAAACAGAAACCTCTGTAAGAGAGAGTCGTTTCTCCCTCATAGGTGCATGAAGTGAGACTGCTACTTATCTTTACCTCTATAAGCGACAGTCGGGCTTTATTTATTTATATTATGTACTTTAAATGCGTTGGAGACGGTCCCCATCAGTACTTTGAAAAGGCGGCGCGGCGGTTGTTGATCAAGCAATATTCGACAAAATTTATGAGTTAGAGATAAACATTGAAAATACAAAAACAGAAACCCAAACGAAATTGACGGTTTTTTTAAGTGTAAATTAGTTCTAAATAAAATAAAATATATATGTACATAATATGTTGTGCACATTATGCACATAATTTTATCATATTACATATTTACTACATTCGTACTTGCTCCTCCTTACCTCTATAAGAGAGAAACGCTACCCATGTACCTGCATTAGCGAGAAACTCGGGTTAGTGAGAAACCTCTATAAGCGAGAATGATATTGTTATCCCTTGAACTCTCGCTTATCCAGGTTTGACTGTACCTATGTGCCGTTTATTATTTTCCGTGTCCACACAAGTAGCATCCCATACTAAAGCCCGTCCCATTTTCGAAGGGATCAACGACATTCCATCCGGCCGCTTGCCATCGTCTCTTGCGATGCCTGTTGGCTCTAAAATTGCTGGAACATTGACGGAGGCAAGAGAGCGGCGTATAATGTCGTTGAGCGCGGCGTGGCGAGAAAAACGACCTGCACTCTTTTGGCAATGTAGGCCATGGTGTCCAAGGCTACTTACTTCAAAGCCACAGGGACACTTATGGGGAGTACATATGGGCACTAATAAGCGGAGGCTTATGGCAATGCGAAGTGATTCAGAGTCCAAAAGGGTGCCAGTGTTTGGCTCAACGAATAAGTATCGCAATACAGCGAGGAAATGCTGCCAGCGTTAAAGGTACACTGCCACAGGGACCAAACTTTTTAAATTTGTTTTGATTTTAATTTTAATAAAATTAAATTATTTTATTCTCGAACTCAATATTATAAAAAGTCAGCTTATATACAAAACCGTATTCTGAACTCGTGTAGAAAACTATGTATAGGAATAGAACAAGTTGACAAGGTCGCTGGTCCACTCCAGCCGGACGTCCTGCGCTTACTGCATATTGCATCCTGCAGTTATTGTATTGCACTAGTACATATTTTAATTCTCTACTAATGGACCAAATGGGAACATGATAATGAAAGAGTGCCTAGTAAGAGGAAGTTAACGTATGTTGGGAAATATAATAAAATACCAATCTTGTTTTTTTTGTTTGACGTTTGGAAGGATTATATACTTAGTCTTGCAAGTAGGTACTTAATTGATTTGGTATTTAATTTTTGATACCATGTTATTTACGTACTGCCAGATAAAATTCAGTTAGGCAAAGAGCTATTAAACTCCGGAAGCTTAGAGCAATATTTAATGTTGCACTTTTATCATCTAAGTTTCAGCTGGTTGGGGACGTTCGATATTTTATAGCCAAAGTTTACTCGTGCTAAGTGTTATTAGTCTTGAAAAATTTCATACCCACTCTAACTACTTTTTTCTGAATGTATTTGTGTACAACCTTTATTCATTAGTAAGGTAACTCTGTTTTACTGTGTGAAAATTGTTTATTTTTAGCATGACGACAGCATGTAGGGAGTTAAGTGGGGCACTACAATAAAACATAATGGCCACTCGAGCGAGATAAGTTCACGGCCACGCGCAATATACATACGTCCATTATAATCATAATCAAATTTAATTTAATATAATTTTTCTTACGTCTCCGCATTTGATTTACATTGTTGCATTGGTACGTATAAAGTATTTTATATGCTTTGGCAAGCGTAAAATATGATTATTCTGACCACTTCGGTGATTTTCTTCATAAGGTAAGTCAACCTTTGATTTCCAAAAGCAAATACTTAAAACTCTTAAACTTATAAATTTAATAATTTATACAACTAGATGCTTTGCATAAATATGTAGTGTATACGCTAAAGGCACATAGAGCAAATTTAGCAACTAGCTTCACTTGCGAAACAGACTTATATTTTAAACGAAAGTGAGAAATTTTTGAATGTGGCTACATTTAGTTCAAATTATAAAAAGATGCATCAGTTTCTTGAAAAGTTTTTAGTCGCTTTATTTATTTACTAATATTAAACCGAGGGTACTTGGTATAAATTATTTTTATATAACAGGGGGCAAACGGGTAGGAGGCTAACCTGATGTTAAGTGATACCGCCTCCCATAGACACTCACTATGCCAAAGGACTTTCTTCTTGCGCAGCGCAGAGGGGCCCTGCCAGAATAAGAAGGGCATCTAACCAAGCATTATTACAAAGCCAAAGAGAATTGAGTTTAATCAAATGTAGCGATCGGCTGTATCAAAAGTTGTGCATTACTCTCAACAAAATAATAAAAAGTATTTATTACTAACACGTTGTAATTTAAAATGCAAACGTGATAAAATGTAGATATGTAATAATTTAACAATATTCTGTAATTATTTGGCGAAAATTTTGTTTTCATACAAGTACAACTTTTAGGTAATTCACAAGATAGAAAGTATGTAGCATCTTACTGCAAACTTAATTTAAAATATAAAGTGCCGGTTTGGTGTAACAGTGTATTGATAACACGTATATCTACTATAAAAGACGCGGCACGCTCCACCGGGGCCTAAACATACGTGATGCACGCTCATACATAATGTACTTTGACATTATTTCAAATATCTTATGAAGTTTTTTCGCTATGAAAAGTTTATTATAATAAATTTCTTAAGTGAGCCCTTAACTTATTATTATTATTTATGCTCAACAACAAGGAAACACATTATTCATATTAGCTTTAATAATTTGACTATCTACTATATAAAAATAAGTCGGGTTTTCCTTCCTGACGCTATAACTCCAGAACGCACTAACCGATTTCCACGGTTTTGCATTCGTTGGAAAGGTCTCGGGCTCCGTGAGGATTATAGTAAAGAAAATTCAGGAAAAATTTCAACAGAAAAGCGGGATCACCAAACGAAATGTAACATAAAACGAAGCCATCTGGTGGCGAAACGGAGTTCGCCGAGTTTGCTAGTTATTATATGATATTGAACGTTCCCAATGCCTGACACTATTCTGTTTATCTTTCCAAGGATAATGTATCGCATTATTATTATTATTTATTTATTTGTTCAGATAAAATAATCCATCATTACGTTAGTATAAACTTACGGACTAGTGTTAGTATATTATTATTAAAAAGCTAAACATAAAAACATAAAAACCCATGAAACATTCTATGCATACACTTGACGATCTGAACTATTGAATAATAACTATTGAACACCCCTAATACACTTTACACCAAACAAAATTGTTTTTCCATAAATTATTAGGTATAATTAAAATAGTAACATGGAGGATAGGCCTACTACCTAAATCAGAAGTGAATCTTATTATTTCATAGACCATTTGACATATATACACTTTGTTTATTAGACGAAACTGATTTTAAACCAAAATATAAAAGTGGGTTTTCCGTGATTCAGGAATAGTAAAAAAATATTCAAGTTGCCTACCCTCTGCATTTAAATATTAAACGGAACTAAGTATAAATATATAAAACGGTATATATAAAAAGGATTCAAATTGCAAATCTATACAAATAGTGTCATTTATTCTGATTCTCACAACACTGGCAGGAAGCCCCTTAATGAAGATGAAAGACCACTTCACCCCACCTCTGCATAAATATTCCAAGAGCACCGTAAACCGTACATATTTCGCACCAATTTTACGAACTCACCGCGTTCCCTATTTAATTTTTCTTTGTCACTGGTACATGAAGCAATTTAAATTGATATAAATGTTGACCTATTTGTTTGAAAATTTATTTCGTGTTTTTCTGTTACCTTTGTATTCAACCGATAAACGGTCTCTACCTAACATTGAAATTTCTTTAACAATTCTAGAGCCTATTCGCTGCATATTTCGTTTTCTTATTTTTTGCATTTGCAAACCCTATAGAACGGCCATGGTTGTGACAATGTAATAAAGAGAGCGATGGAAAGATAGATAATATCAAGTAATAGTTGAGGTAATAGTTTTTATTAAGCTTCCTAAAGTAGTTTGTGACTAACATCTATCAAAGGCATTATAATTATTTGAAATGTATAGATAGTATCATAACGATAAAATAAAACTAGTAACATGAATCACATGTCAATATTATATACATCACGGAGGTGAACTTTTAAAAGGAATGTCAATGTCAGTGATGTTTTTTACATAAGCTATTAGTGATTGTAGTGCAGACACCGCATTGCAGGCTCACACGGCGATGCACAGATGACCTACATCGCTCACAATGCCTGCCACACGACCACAATATCTACCCAAATACCTAATACAAACAAGAATTCAGCTGCTCATCTAACCCAAAATCCAATTACTTCCAGTTTTCCTACAAACATTTTAAAGTTAAAATGGATATGAATTTAATCAAAACTTTTGAATAGGTTTTTGTTTAATATTTTTTTTAACTTCTGATTAAAATCGCCAAAACTATATATTTGACTACAGATTAAAAACTTACTCAATTTTAAAATTATAATTGTGTTTTTGAATTGTAAAAAAAAATATAGTTCTTAGTAATTTGTTTGTTTGTAAAAATTGTCGTAATATATTTCATACAGTTACGGTTAATATCAGTCAACTTACGTTTACAAAAAAAAAGTAGTATGGGGACACTACCATACTATATATTGTATTAACTAATTTTATGTTAACAACCAATATTTATTAAAAAATGCTTCTTAGGAGTATCGATTACTATATAAGTATGTACTACCATAAATAAATGATCACCCTGTTTTCACATTCATTAATCGTCGTGTTGACTCAGAATAAAGTATCACCGTAGACATATGTCCACGTCACAGCTACGCGCTACGAACCTTGCAGTTAGCGCGTAGACTCAGAACGCGCGCACGAATTTACATGATCTTTGGTTTATAAGGTTTTGATGTAGCCTGAGGATAAAATTTATTGAATATAAGGTATTTTTTAATTTAAAATGTTTGTTTGAATTGGTAAAGTGGTATTGGTATCTATTTTTCATGTTTCTTGGCCGCAGATGGCGGAAAGAAAGTTTTCAACATCAACAATTTTGCTGAGCGTTGCCGCGTTCATTTTGTTAAGTGGTGAGTACTCGAGAAATAAATAAATAATCGTTGGCTGTAGAACTTTTGCAGATAAAATAATTTCGGTTCTATTTTGTTCCATACGAATACTTCAATTCTAAAACAAAGCTTTGGCAACGTTATAACGTTGTTTGTTTAGCAATTTTATTTTCGAGGTTTGTGTTTTATTGAAATTTGATTAATGTTTGCTGACTTAAATTGATTGTAAAGTGAAAAGTAGTTTTTATTGTTTCGTAAATATATAAATATTTCTAAAAATTTAAGTCCACACATTTTCTATTATTATTTTTCCTCGAATCGAGCGCATTTTATAAATTTTAATTCATAACACTGGTCTTGAATGTTGTAACTTTGTGAGGAATAAAAAATAACTATAATATAAGTATACCTTTAATAATAACATATTGTTACAATTATCTGACCTTTGATTATTTAAAAAGCATTTTTTTTTGTATATCCTAAATATCGAACTTTATTTTTTCTTTTTTTGATGTATCGAAGTCGCATCGCACTTCATTGTTTTATGTTGATGGAAAAAATATTTATATAATTGTTAACTTCGTATTTCTTATGAGGCCATGAAACAATCAGTTGTTTTCCCAAGGCAACTAACATGTGTAATTGGTTTACCAGCCAACAATCGATACGTTGTTTGAAACACAAAAGAACTTTCAATTAGCTCTGGCCAACCCATTGTATTGTGGTTATGCATATAATAAAATGATTAAAAAAGCTCCTTTTCAACATATTTTCCATTAAATTTATTCTGAAATAGATAATAATAAAGATTTGTTTCTTATATATTATAGTACCTAAAGAGATATCGGATCATTAATTGACTTCGTTACAGAAGTATAAAAGCGTTACAAACTCACTTCACGCATTTAAAATAACAAATACTTTTTGTGTTTCATGCCTAACAAAGACATACAATTTTACGACTTGTAAATTGCTTTTAGTTTGCTATTTGTAGTTACACGCTCAATAAAACATTTACACGACAAACTTATTCCAACTTACGTTTCGAGTAATCTCTAAATAGAATGTATTTTACGGCGTTTTCAATATTTAATGCTTACTAATTGCTTGCCAGTTACGACTAGCAGCATCACGAAAAAGCGACATACTTTTTTATAGTTATTTAGCCTCTTATTTATATTATGCGTAGATATAATACAAGATATTGTCCTTTCGTATTAAAGAGTATATTTATTATTTACATATTAACGCACAGCGTGTAGTAAGATGTCTAAGGTTTGGTTCCTAAGCAAAGGGTGTATTAATTTAAAAAGTAGTACATAATATAACAGGCTGACCAACTACATTCTTTAAAAAAATGATGATAGGAATGCAACGGTCAGACAAATATGTCGGTCATTGATCAATCGCTGAATAATAATGTTTTAAAGAAGGTATGAACTTACTCACCACCCACCTAATGTTTAATATACAACTAAGACCTATTTAAAAAAAAATGACATGTATTTTTTTTCATCTTCCATTGTTATAAAGAATATAAGTGTTTGAAAGTATATATTTTGTCTGCGCCGCCCATTTTTTACAGTAAAAATTTAAGTATCATTTTCGTAACAAAGATGTTAGTAAGTTCAAATTGTAACTTTGTCGTTAATTCGCTCAACATCGATTTTAATAAAATTTTACATAAAGCGGGTAACATGATAAACATTAAGGTCTATAAAGTTGGGTTTAGAAGCTAGTTGATCACCTATAATATTGAATTAAACAATTGGTCTTGCATAAGCTGGATAATCGTAGATATCGTGATCTTATTATCGAATGACTGCTGTGAATTTGCGTTATGCAGTTTACTATAAATATATAATACATTAACTTGTAACCAAGTAAAAGCCTTTGGTGGTCATCAGAACTATATGGATAAGAATTCCACGCTGATATTCAGTGATTCATAAAATCCTATTAGATGGGGCATACCAAATGGCCAGAAGGAAATCATTCTTAGCGTCGTCTCTGAATCTGAGCGTAAAAGGCCTCTCAGAGCGTTATAAAACTTTAGGTCCTTCGTAACGCTTTTTATAAATATATTTCTCTAGACTCTGCGGAGTAGTAACAGTTCTATAGACTATAAAGAGTGTTGACCGTAGGAAGAACTATTCTTTATTACAATTGAGGAAAAAACCTTCAAAGTCCTCTTCATTTATTAGCTGTTGTGTAATTTTTAACCGTTCATAATGACCGCGAGCGATACTTACCGCGATCACTTATGTATGGTCCTATCAGCCCAAGGTACAGTTTAAATTACTGTAAACTGTAACGAAATTATTTATTAGTAAAAAAAAATTATTAATAAAAAAAAATCCGTTAATTACCAAAAGTCTTACTATTTAATAATTATGCACTTTCTTAAGTTTTTGTATTAGTTACTAGGTACAGCAACAGTATTTGAAATTTCGAATGTGTCAATTTTAGCTCTAATACCTTTTTTTACAGGAATTTTTAAGTTAAGAATGCACTTCTGTGCATGATTAACTTCATATTGAAAGCTCTAAACTTTATTAAACATTATTTTTTACCCTTTTACTATAAATGTTAGGGTATAATTTAGAGAACGTATATCTTTATACCTTTAGTCTTTAGATCGATCTCGCAAAATTTGTGGAAGTAAACATTAAGCCAAATTTATTTTCATACGGTGGCCTCCATATAACTGAAGGCGGCATTTCCCCAATGCAAAAAATCATCAATTTTAAAAATTAATGTCGATTATTAGCTACAATGCCTATATGCACCAAATACTAAAATGTACTTTTTTGTAGGTGTTGCTGCGGAAAATGAATGCTACTGGTGCGGCCCTCTAGCGGAACAGGTCCACCGCAGTAGAAGAGCGCCACCTTGTGACGCTCCCAAAGCTCACGTGACAACGTGCGATGCAGGCTTCCTGCATTGTGCCATCGTCGCCACTGCACCGCGTAAGACTTCATTTAGTCGCTGTTGTTACTATTTATGTAACCCATCTAAATTGGTATAATTAAGTTAAAAAAACATAGTCATCATAATCATATTGTCATAAGAATTATAATTAGTTATTATTGCGTTTTATTAAATTTTGGACAATTCCGACAATTCGACGGAGATATTGAGTAATATAAATTTATATATTATTATTAGTCTGATGTATTGGTGTCATATTTAGGCTAGGAAATTTAGTTGCATTGATATATAAATTTTTAAAATATATATATACTAAAATTCTTTTGTTTTGATGAACCTGATGATTTTTTATCAATATTGATAAATTTCGGTGTACTAACTTTCCAAAACCTAAATTTTCCAGCTTACGTTGAATCCAGATACTGCGTCAAAATCTATCAAGATGAGTGCTATCTAGATTTCTGTAATACCACGAAAACATGGAAAATGACATGCCCATGCAAGGGAAATCTCTGTAATGGACAAAACTCAGATCGAGAGGAATCGTCTTTCGCCGAACTTATCGCTACAACTCAAAAAGATCTTAAAAGAAGAACAAAAAAGAGTATTAAGGAACCTTTAGTACGATCTGTACAAACTGAAGACAAGAACGCTGCGATGGTCGATCCCGATATTGTAAACAAAACAGTTACAGAGCCCGGGATGAACGAAAATGACAGTGATAAATTTATGCCAACATTAAGTACATCAAAAGTCACTCATCAGGAAAATCGACAAGTTACTATAACTGGCACGACTGAAGAGAACACTGCAGAAGAACAGAATATTTCCGTAGCTGTAAGTACGCCTTATATTTTAGAATCCACAGTAGTAAAAATATCTGAAAGTAAGGAGAAACATGCAGAAAATCTGATTAAAACTAGTGAAAAGTTGCCCACAGCCGAAGCATTGCAGAGCGAAAATTCTGATATTCCGAGTGAAAATGAAGAGGTTGAAAGTACAGTTAGCGACGATGATGTCACAACAACGGACGCCGCGTTAGGTACAGAGCAACCCACGCCGCGTGAAAACTCGGCTAGCGGTGTCTACTTTAATATTTATTCATTGATATTTTTACTATGTGCAAAGTTGTAGACACCCTTTTTAAGTTTAATGCTTTTGTAGTCAATAATGATCTCACCTTCTATCAATTCAAAAAAGCATCGTGTTGTGATATTAGACTAGGCAGGTATATATTAATGTTTTTGCTTATGTATTTATGAGAATAAAATTGCATAAAGATATATTTGTTTCATTTATTAATTTACAATTAATCGAATGTGAAGTCATAATGTTTAGGTAAATGTATACCAGTTGACTTAGTTTCTAGACTTTTAGTACCTTGGGCGAATGATTCTCTTATATCGGATTCAAAAGGTTTTGGATATTTCGAGGTTTTAGGCACAGGACCATAATAGTCGTAAGTTGGTGGTGGCGCTATCTCCGAGTGACATTCAATATGACGTTTATCATGTCTTCTCACATTGTCTTCTTCATCACTCAATTCATTCTGTATCGGAGTTGGGTCCCCACTTTTAACAAAATTCTTATATTTTACTGAATTTTCTGATTTCTTTGATGAAAAATATAGACCTTTTTGATTTAAATCGCTAATCTCATGTGGAGGAGGAGTGAGTGGTCTGACTTCTTGTCGAACATCTGCCCAAGTCTTCTTTTTAGTTGAATCACTTTCTTTTATATTGGTTTGTGTATCTACTTTACTTCCTTGAGTATCAAATGAAAATTTAGATCTACGAGATGTAGATGCTTCAAGTGGAGCAAACTCATTGATTCGCTTAGCTCTCTGCTTTTCAACATATTCTTCTTGTGTCATTACTCTAAATTTCGAAGCTTTATCATCTACGCCTTCTTTACCCAAGTCCCATTCGCGGATATAGGCGTCTCGTTCTTTTTGTCGTTCTTTCTCACGTTCTTCTTTTAATCTTTTTTCTTCTTCATTCGCTTTATTATCTGCTTCAGTTTTCTTTTCGTTTAAGAATTCAATTAGACATTTTCTGAATTCGTTCTGTTTATCTGCAATACCAAAGTTATGAATTATAATCATGGGATAAATCAAAATATGTGATCTTAATGAAAATTAAGATGATTAAGCCACTATAATTAATTTGCAAAGTTGAAATGATTCGACTTGTACTCATTGTACTTGTATTTCGTAACACACATTTTTGTCACATTCATTTTTCTAAAGAAGAACGTCAAATTTGGACAACTTTACTTGCTGGTAATTCTGTTTTGACGGAACGTAGCACAAAGCAGTAATGTAAATGGATTAAGACCAGCAAGGCTATTCCGAATTCCGCGACACTTTTCAATTTTGGAAAGCTATCTATGTGTCTTCTTAAAACCCATTATTTCACTAAAATTCGCCTTCCTTCCAAGTTTCTAATAACTAATTTTATTAATTTGTTTACACACTGATTTAACTGAATCTGTAAATAGCGACTTTCGGTTTCAATTACATGCTTAAATAGCTAATAAGTCGTAAGTCATTCGAACCTTACAATTATATCTTTAACTACAACAGTTATATTTTCCTAATAAATCGTATTTGAGCTAACCTAAATTTTCGAGAGTAGAAATGCTTGCGGAAATCTGAATAGCCCTGCCATAGTCTAATTACGCAATAAGAAATACTAGGGCTTGGGACAAAGTAAATTTTCGACAGGCGTGACCCACTCACTCCAAACGAATTTGTATGAAAACGGTCACGTGACAAAACGTGAGCTAATGTCATTAACGGGTAATCAATTAACATTGAAATGACTGTAGACTCTTAAACCTTACCTTCAGGGTCTTCGGGTGGAAGTCCTAATCTCATTCTCTGCCTCGCCTTGGCAGCTGCAACTCTAGCAGCAACTAACTCGTCTCTTTTCTTCCTCAACTCTTCAGCTTGCTTTTGGGCCTTGAGGGTCTCCTCTCTTTCTTTCATCAGTTGCTCTATTTGCTTTTTTCGTTCAGACTCATCTGTACTGAATGCATAGTATCCAACACCATGCATTCTTGCCTCTGAAAGGTTTAAGGAATAAATTTATATTTTTATTATTTTACTTACATTTTATTAAAATTAAAGGAAATATTTACTCTATGAAAATAAATAAGATTTATTTATTTAAAATATTATCCCAGAAGAAACAAGTATAGAGTGAACAAACAAATTTAAGAAAAGCAAACTTTTAACCAATTACAAGTCATATAAAAATCGATAATTGTTCCCACCGTCAAAGAGGATATCCTGATAATGAATATCTTCGTCCTTAGCTAGTAATTCTTTCTCTTTCTCTTCCCATTTCTGCCTTAGAGATTGAAGGTAATCTTTAGTCTTCTGCACCAGGAATGGATGCTCTGCTTTTTTTTCAGTCTGTGAGATGTAAGCGATTTGATTTAAACAAAAAAAAACATTTATGTAAGTACTTACTCCAAAGGTTTTCTATTTTGAGGTGACAAGCGCAATGCATATCAAGCGATTGCATAAATCGCATGTAAATCAAAAGTGCCTCCAAATCCTCTAAGCTAATATTTCATTAAACATAGTGTCTGAATGACTAAGGTACATTTTAAATTCACAGGTGACATAATTAGCTGTTACAATTATTGATTGACACAAATTATACACAGAGTTTTCAAATCTTGCTATGGGATTCTGGTTACAAATGGTAAGATTGTTTATTTGTGTAAGTAGGTATTAGGAATCCAGATGTATAAATCAAAAAATGAGACAGTGGCCTTACATAACACTGCCTTAGAGATCAGGTTACCATATGTGTGTTTATAATCCAAACAAAGATTTACATATTCATAAAAACTGGAACAATCTAATTGCAATGTTATGTCTGAGATAAAACAGTGCTAGTAAGGTTTTATTTATTATTCAGTTTTTTGAATAAATAAATTACTATAGCATAACTTTAAAGGTATATATGTATGTATAGCTTTTACCATATCACTTTCATCCTCTTCGAATCCAGGCATTCTTTTCATCAGTTCTTTGTCACGTTTTTTGTAAAAATCCAAGTCTGATTTCAGACATTTTCTAGTTCTTCCCAAACAGTCAGTAAACTCAATCCTGGAAACAAAAATCATGACAAGAAGCTTGTTTTGTAACTTGGTGGCTGAATATCCATGCATAGACCGGCAATGTTGCTAATTAAAAGTTAGCAACTTATAAAAATAAAAATAAAAGTTCCGCATTTATTTTACAACTTTTCCTGAAAATGTATAAAAAAAACTTTAATTTACCAGTCACCATCTTCTTTCTCCTCCTTTTCAACCAATTGAACTTCAGTCAGCTCAACGTCTGGCTTGGTAATCCCTTGCTGTTTCTTCTCTTTAAAATCCACAAGGAATCGTGCTGCCAACTCAGAATGCCCAGCATTATCAGTCAAATGTTCATAAAGTTCAGCTTTCTTTTCCAGTGCTGACCTGGAGGGAAATAAATTATTTTTAATTGTTACAATGCTTATTAATATGTTACCACAATATATAATAAGCCTTCTTGCTTTCTGGCAGATTAAAATGAGTGGTGGGGTATTTCTGGCTAGTTCTTCTCGCCCACTCTCTAAGTGCTTGATTCGAGAACTTCTACTATATGTAAATTTATATAATGAACTTTTTTAAATATTGACATTCATTAGTAACCAATCAATAAAGTTCATAACCAACATGAAAAATTTGGATTTGATTTGTCAGTTCACCGTCCATGTTCACAGACCCATTCCTATAATAAAATGACAATGATCTCCAGCATAAAATAGCTTGAAATATAAACTAAAATTCACATGATTGTATATTGATTTATTATAACCCATAAATGAAATTCGTAAATGACTTAAATTAATATTTTAAGATTCCTTTTGATAAAATTATTACAGGTATGTTTTGAAAGCATTACAGGACTTTCAAAACATACCTGTAATACTGTTTATATTGTTTTTAAAATATTGACGATAATCATAATTATCTACAATAAACATTATATAATTACATATTATTCAATTAAATTTGATTAAATTAAAACTTACTTGGATTTTCTTTGTGCTTCTAATTCATCAGTATCAATAGCTTTCAGTTTACTTTTTAAAGTCTGAGGATTGTTAGACTCATGTTTATTTTTATCTAAAACTTTTACAGGTTTATAGTTTTCCAACCTGTGCTTTGGTAGATTCTTCTTTTCTAAAACCTCTTCTTGCTTTTTAAGAAGTTCTGCCTTTAAACTAAATAACTGCAACAATAACAGTAATCTTGAGATTACTAATAATATAATATACCTATACATAGTACAGTAAACATAAAAATGAGGAGAAAACATACAGTTGATTTATTGAAAGTTAATTTCTTCTTGCTGTGCTCATTCATATTTTAAGGCGTAAAATCACAATTATATGTTACAATTTACAGAAAATCTATAGCAAAACATAATTTATATATTAAATCTGTTATCTGATTATAACTTATAAACACAATCACGATTTATTTTTATGGTTCTTTTTAAAAGATTGTATAGCCTGGCAACGGAGCATTATAGGCTATTAATTACCACAGACTAGAAGGCCGATATACTAGTTAAAAAATACGATAACTAACAGCAGACAATCTGAATAACAAGAGTAGTTTTTTTTTTAATTTTATGGCCTGGTAACGAGACCTTTAAGCCAAACAGAGTAGTATAAATCATAAATAGAGTTAAATAAATATAGCAGGATATACGGAATTTGCGAAGGGAGAAATTAGAGACGGGAAATACAAGAACTAAAGCATGCAACCCGTGTAAAAAGACGTCAAATGAAATACCACTACTCAATTTCATTCAAAAATCAAAACCAATGCATAAAAAATAATATGTTCTTTCAAGAAACTATACTAGGATACTATTCCTATATCTATATTTTAAGACTTCTAATTTTTGATTTCATTACAACTTTCTGTTGTGTTGTGAACGTTTTTAAGTCATTCAATACTTTACAAAACAGTCAACATAAATTCATGCTTATTAAAGTTGCTACGTTACACGTGATTAATAATGATTGTTTTAAAAAACAGCGGTTACCGCTACATATTTTATTTTAATAGACAAATATGGTGAAAACCTGTAAGAAAACTTGCGTAAACATGACGAGTATTATACTATATTATTTTTATGCATTATAAAGACTATAAAATAAAGGAAAAAAATAATTCTTTTTTGCTATTTCGGCGTGGTTTTTATGCTTTAGTTTGTTTCTGACATTTAATTATTTAATACTTGCCTCCATCATCATAAGCCGAAAATGTATACAATAAATTATTACGTTTTTATATTTTTACTCTGTTTTAATTAGTTATCTATGGTAAGCCTATTTCTCAGTTTTTGCTGAATATTCATGGTCATTTTGACAACCTTTTCTTAAAAGGTGACGAAAAAATCTGTGCAAATAACAAGGGCAGTGGGCAGCGCAAGTATTTATTTTATTTCATGGAGTGATCATTCAAAGACATCTACAATCCATTCTTGAATAATTCTGCCTAGGGCCAATTTATAGTGAGAACTTATTGTGTAAATTGAAAATGTCAACTCCTGCCAGACGACGGCTAATGAGAGATTTTAAACGGTTTGTACTATATTTTTTTAATACTTAATAAAAATTAAATGATATTTTATATCTGTGTTTTGTCTAGTGGATCATCAAATTACCTACCTGTTGCAGAGATTTTTATATTTGTCCTATATCATTTCGCATTGAACGATCGATTTTGTTGAATTTGCTTTATTTTTGCACATAAGACTTGTGCTATAAGCGGAGTGGTGCGTCACGCGTTTATGCATTTACAGCTACGTGTTATTATGAATGGTAGACAAAAAGAAATTTCATATAACGTATTTATTATTACTAGTAACTTCTAAAGAAAGATCTGTGACCTACTTTTGAAAACCAATAGCATAATTTAATCAATATTTTGTTAATTAAACAGACAAATTATTGTTTAATAAATTATCAAATTTAATATATTAATTTTCAGCCTTCAGGAAGATCCACCAACGGGAGTGTCAGGTGCACCCACCGACAATAATATAATGATCTGGAATGCTGTGATCTTTGGGCCTCATGACACTCCATTTGAGGATGGAACATTTAAGCTTACTATTGAATTTACTGAAGAATACCCAAACAAGCCCCCAACAGTTCGTTTTGTATCTAAGATGTTTCACCCAAATGTCTATGCAGATGGTGGAATATGTTTAGACATATTGCAGAACAGATGGAGTCCTACTTATGATGTATCTGCAATTTTAACTTCTATTCAGGTAATATGAACATGCCTTTTAGTGTATAAAGTATAGACTATTAAAGTTATTATTAGCATTACTTACTAAACATTTTATATTATTTTACAGTCTTTACTAAGTGACCCGAACCCTAACTCTCCAGCAAATTCAATGGCTGCTCAGCTTTATAAAGAGAACCGTCGAGAGTATGAAAAGCGGGTGAAAGCATGTGTAGAACAGTCTTTTATAGATTAACCAGGCATAAATGGGAGCTTAGCCACCCATTATAAATAATAAATTGCTCTACAAAATATGGGCTGACACTGTTATACATGGAACAAGTGTGAAAAATAATATTTACCATTACTAAATGTACTATTGCTGGCATCTAAGCCTTGGTGGGTAAATTATTATGAATTTTCAATAAAAAAGTACCTACCCATAAAATTTTTAATGTAGTAGTGATGAAATATTAGCACCATATTTTGCTCTTAAATTTATTCTTATGGTAGTATCATAGAAATAAACACTTAAAAGTATGTAACCACAATATGTTATAGAAAACCTACATCTGCAAAGTGAGTGATAGAAAAACATTTTAAATTGTGATCTTGCAGTAAGTTTATAATTTTTCATTGTATCTGTTGTGCTAGATTAATTGTAATCACTTATAACATTCAAATTATAATAGAATAAGTTAATATTTCATACTGATTAACATTTAAAATAATATTATTTGATCACTTCTGTTAATGATAAAAAAAATTGTTGTTGAATTGCAATAAATGTAATTATACAATTTCTCAAGTTGATTTTTTTTCTATGTTTACTGAGCTGAGTACAAGTGTTTTATATTGTTTACATTTACTAAATACAGTCTTACTATTAACTATTGCATTTTATTATTATTAGTGTAATAAAATAATTTTACTGACATTAAAGTAAATGATAGTGAAAGGTTCATTTACTTCAGGGATATAAAGTTTTTGAGTATTAGGACGAAGTAATTTATAATATCAACTTCAACAACTTCCATTCAACTGTCTTTTTAACATATTTTTTGCAATTTTCAAGAGATCTATTATTGTGTGTTATTACATTTCTATAACTTTGTTATTTACTAATAGGGTAGTGTCCTAAACATAAAAATCTGTTAGTTTTTATGAATCTGGTATTCTGCAAAGGGTTAGGGGCCTAGTACCATAAATTACAATACATATATTATATATGATATATATTAAGTTCGAGTTCTTTTGGAAAAATGACCACCATAGTCATGAATCATGACACAAGATTGTCCAGTCATATTTAAAAGTAATATAGATGGACATTGACAAGATCCAGATAGGGTCAATCAACTATTTCAATAAATGAATAAAAAAAAATATTCCACAAAATGTGTATAAAAGTATTTAATAGAAAATTAACCTTATTACTACCCACAATCATGTATTGCTTCAATAAATATGCAGTATTTTAAATATTAGAATAATTGCATATGTTACATTTAAACATCTATAATATGATTAAATTAAAATGTTACAACAAGTAAAAATACACTTTACTTTATAACAAATCAGTATTTAATTTATGATAATTTCTTCACCAAGTTAACAAATGGAAAGTAAAATATTGTAACCATCAGAGATCAAACATGTTAATTAATAAAGAATCAATAAGCAATTAATCATTATAAATGAACCTTTAAAATATACAGTTGGTTAAGAAAATTAGCATTAATTATCACCTAGTTTTAAGATCTTCCTTTAACTTATAATGAAGAAGTTCCATACAAACGGTTGCATCTTCTGCACTGTCATGACCATCAACAGAATTCTGTATAATTTTTTTTAAATATTCAGATGAAAGGTTTCTTAGTGCCCTTTTAAATGGAGGTCCCATTTTATGAGGATAAAGAACACTTGTATCTATAACTGTATCATGAATTAATTTTAGTGCTTTAAAATCTGATTCCAAACTATGTCCTATTAATATTGTTTTGCTGTTAAACATGGAGAGTAAAGTGGCTTGAACTTCTAGCAACGTTGTGTTTACTTGTGACATGTGCTGTTCTGTTATACCAGAATACCGAGTGTTATAATCTATGATTGGATGTAATGGTTTAACCAATGTTTCATAAATTACTTTACATTCTGTATTTATCACTGTTACTCTTGTTAAGTCAAGTCCATATGTTGTATAGCACATTTCACAGTCTAATGAATATATGCCATAATTATCCATTTCTCTTTGAGGGGGTAGAGTCTTTACAAAACCTTTTAAATTATCAAAATCAACATATTCATATACATGGCTTTCTGCTACACAACATCCATCTGATGAACCATCTTGACTACAGCACTGGTATTTTACCTCACCACGAACTCTGTACTTATTGTTTGGATGGTATATACATTCTTCTTTAATAATTGGGAATCCTTTTTTATTTATTGTATATTCTTTTTTGCATCTACAGCAAGTTCTGATAGACCCTTTGGGAGGTTTCTGTTTATTTTGTCCATAAATTATTGCCCTTCCCTTATCACCACTACTATGAGTTCTAGGAAAACCATTTAATTGCAATTGTTCTTCAGTAAGCACCCATTTCTTTATGTTACTATAAAATTTAGCTCCAGTATATTGTTCGATATTGTCATACGTCTTTTTACTTCGACTCTCAATGCTCCATGATCCTAAGGAGTTTGTATTATTTTTAGAACTTGGAACTTTTTGTAAAGCTACACAATCATTACCAGACTTCTTTACACCATTAGTTTCTTGTAACTCTTTTTTTAATCTACTTATAGCTAGGACGGCAGAATTTTTATAAATTGGTACTGTACTACATTTCTTACTTGTTGTTAACTCCTCATGTTGTGCTCTTGCATATGCATCTACAGCAGACAAATAAATATTCAGACATTGGTCAATCATTAAATTTAAATAGGTAGATCTAATATTTGCAGGGATTTTAGATCCTAATGGCTCTAAAACTCCTGGTCTGTCAATGAACTTTTCATTAGGCACATGTGCAACCCTTTGTTCACCTTTCCTCACTGTTTGTATTGATGTAAAACTAGTTGAAGCTTTAATTATAGGTTTACTTATAGGAGGTGCAATTGATTTCTTAGCAGTTAGTAAAGTTGATGCATAAGGTACATGGGCAATTCGCACTTTAGAGATTGTGGGAGATGAAATAGCCTTGATTTCTGGCTTAGATGCTTTAGTCACATTAACATCAATGGCGTCTTTTTCTGCTTTAGATGCATGAAACTTTCTTATCTTTGACAATCTTTCTGCCATAGTTTGAGCAGCATTTTTTTTGAAATCTGGTTTAATAGATGGTTTTGCAACAATTTTGATATTTTTATCAATTGTTCTAGATATCCTCTTTTTAGTAGGTATATATGATTCACCTTCATCGGAAACTTCTTGTTTACATAAACTTTCATCAACAGCTTTTGTTTTTAGTTGCGGAACATATTCTTCAAAAATTCTCTTACATTCTTCTGCAATTGTTTCTTCATCTGAATCTGATAATACTTCATTTTCTAGTGTATCAATACCATCAAAGCTATCATTATCTGGACTAAAAGAAACTGAACCATCTCTTTTTGCTTCTTTACTTTCTTTTTCTTTTGATTTTTTATGAGACTTATTGTGTTTATTGTGGCTTTTTCTGGAACTCCTTGATTCTTTATGTGTCTTTGATTCTTTTACTTTGTCTCTTGAAGAACTACTTTTTGATTGTCGTGAAGATAAAGATTTTGTATGTTTGTCTGACACTTTCTTTTCTGAGGGTTTTGACTTTGACAATCTAGAACTAGAGGATTGTGATTGTGATTTTTCTTCTTTTTCTTTATTATTATGAGAGCTCTTATGGCTTGTCCTGTGGTTTAAATCTTTTGTACTTTTTTTATGTTTATCATTTTGCTTTGCACCTTTCTTGTTAGAAATTGAATTATCACATTTCTTATTTTTACTTTTATCATTATTATCATTAATAATAATGACATTTTCTATACATGAAGCTTTTTTATCTTTAGTTTTTAAAACATCAGTTTTGTTTTCTTCATCAAGTATTTGATCTAGAATGTCAAATTCAGGTCCTAAATCATCAAACCCATTTAAATCACTAGATATTTTAAGTTTTTTTGGTTCTGGTTCTTCTTCATCACTTGAAAAGCATGGAACTAGGGACTTTGGTGTTGGTTGATACTTTACAGCATGTACATCACACTTTTTAGAAACAATTGCTGGTTTATATTCTATTATTTTATTTTTGGTGGTATATTTATCAGATGGTGTATAATTATGTTTGTTAGATACTTGTGTCTCCTGCAAATCATTAGGCAAATATTCTTGAATTTTAGCATCTGCTCCAGGCAAATACTTTTCACTAGATTCTATAGAACCTTTAGGAGTGTAGGGATCTACTTGAGTACTTTCAGCTCCAGGAGTATATTGTACAATTGGAGCTACATATAACTTAGATCCATTAGTATCTACAGGCCTTTTAATTTGAAGTGCAGCAGGCTTTCGGGGAGTATATGGCACTGGTACATGTCGGCGTTTTTTATCAACGACATCTTCCACTTCCGATTCAGTATGAATTTTATTTAATTCGGCTATAGGCGTAGGACTATAGGTTGCCTTCACCTGCATTGGTCCAGTCTGTGTATCGGATCCGTTAACGTAAGTAATGTTATCCTGTGAAGTTGAAGGCAATCCTGTGGCCTCATTCTGACGTAATACCTTCTGCACTGCTGCTGAAACCAATTTTTGTAGTATCTCTCCACTTTCAATTCCATCCCCGTTTTGTTCTCTTTTAACATGTCGAAAGTGGCAATAGGGTCGTTCACACAGGCCGGTATCAAAAAATGGACAGTTAATGCCTTTAAAATAGCCAGTCGATGGTAACATAATATAATGCCTGAATTTTACCTAGTTCTTTTACTTTCTTAAAGCATGCTGTGTTATAAAATATAAATGTATTATGTATGATATAAAATACTATTGTTTACTTTGAAAATATTTTTCTCAGTCTTGACTTTTCACACTAGATTATTTAATAAGGAAGATCTCATCTCTTATCTAAGCAATAGCAATACAAATTACAAGCCAATTCTTCAGCCTGTGTTATATTATGTTCTATAAAGTGTTGACTGTCATGTGTTAACTATGCTGAACACAGATATGTAATAAATATTTTTTTTTTTTTTTTTTTTAATAGCCTCACGCAGAGCGTATTGCCACAGACAAAGGTAAGGAAAACGGAATAGTAAAGAAAAATAATTTTACACCGAATGAACATTACATCGATAAAGGATAGGATCAGCAGGATATAAAACTATCTCTAATACAAAATACTACATTATGGAAAGGAACAGTAATTAATAAAATATATATCATACAAAATACGATTTGTATACATATGTATGTATTTATAATTTTATATTATTTACAGTAAGAAATAAACATAACTTTTTATATATATTATTATTTAAAGATGAAAGCAGAACAGGAACAGATGTAGGTAACGGGATACTAGAAGAAGGATGAGAATGATCGAATAACATGGAGTGGTTATACCGGGGACAGGACAGAATGATATGGTTTAAATCACCAATATTCAGCCCACACTCACACATTTCACTATCAATAATATGAAATCTGGAAAGGTGGGCTGGGGTACACACATGGCCCAATCTCATACGAATGAGAGACGATGTTTCCTTTTTATTAAATTTCATTTTAAAAAACCATGGCTTTAGTGGTATTGTGGGCTGTATACATGAAAAATATTTACCCTTAATTAAACTGCTCTGAATCCAAAGGTCAGTCCAAGATTGTCGAAGAAAAGAAGCAGGAAGTGAGGCCAAATCATGATAATAATTTTTATACGAGTTAGAATCGCCATCCTTAACAGCTTCATTTGCTAGTTGGTCTGCTATGTCGTTACCAAAAATACCAGAATGTCCAGGTATCCAACCAAATGACACAGACAATCCCAATTGCTCACATTCATACAGCAAACTCCTAATCTCAATAATGATAGGAAAAATTAATTTGTTTTTTAATGGATATTTTTGGAGAGCTTGAAGAGCACTAAGTGAATCTGTGAATATGATGGATTTCTTAAGTTTCTTACTCAAAACTAATTTTAAAGCTTTAAAGATACCGTAACATTCCCCTGTGAAGATTGAGGACTCTGGAGGAAACATTATTTTTATTGTAGTTTTACTTTGTAAGTGAAATACTCCTATGCCTACATTACCAGGCGAACCGTGTTTAGAGGCATCTGTAAATATGTAATTGTACTCATGGCAGTGTTGTTCACAGAAATAATTAAAAGTAATCCTTGCGTGGGAATCGCCCTTGTTTATACCAATATTGAATTTAATGTCTGGAGAAATAATTAGAGATTCAAAGTTGGTTCCAAATAAAGGGTAAGTTGGTAAGGTATGAGTTGGAGCTTGAATATTGATAAATTTATTGAAGCTGACGATGAGACAAGGTGAAGATTTATTTGACCAGTACTTGGAAGATGTCAACAATTGAGATAATTCTTGAAGCTTAGAACGGAGAGGATGGTTGGCATATTGAAGGGAGCGAAATATGAATTTATCAGATAAATATTGTCGTCTAAGATGTAATGGGGCTTCAACACATTCTACTTGTAAAGCATTAATTGGACTAGTTTTCATAGCTCCTGTAATTAATCTTAATGCCTTAGACTGTATATTATCCAATTTTTTTAAACGGGTTGCATTTCCAGGAGATAATAAAAAGGTACCATAGTCTAAAATACTTCGGATTAAAGCATTGTACATGAGTTTCATACAAAAGGGATGGGCACCCCACCATACACCGGATAAACATCTAAGAATGTTCAAGTTTCGCTCACACCTATTAAAAATGTAGTCACAATGATTTACACCAGAGAGCTTAGAATCTAAAAACACACCAAGGAACTTCACAGAGTTTTTAACAGGGATAATATTATTATCAAAATACACGTTGATTGGAGGAGGGAGACGCATTCTAGAAAAAAGCATGGCAACACTTTTAGTGGGGGATATTTCAAGGCCATTAGTATCAAGCCAAGTTTTTAATAAATTAAGAGAATGAGACAGTAATGAGCAAGCAATGGCCGGTGATTGATGAATGGAATAAATTAAAAGGTCATCAGCATACTGGAGAATACAAATCCGATTACCCAAAGAAGCTTTCAAATCATGGGTATAAATATTATATAAGATGGGACTTAAGACTGATCCTTGAGGAAGACCTCTCCATAAGGTTCTGGTTACAACAGTGGAGTCTTGTGAAATTAGAGTGATGTGTCTTTCGTATAAAGTATTTATGATAAAATTTGATAACATTACAGGTACATTCAAATACTGTAGCTTTTTATGAAGAACTGACAACACTACATTGTCATAAGCGGATTGTACATCTAAAAATGTGGCAACAACAGAATCGTTCCTTGAAAATGCTAAAAAAATGTCAGTTATAAAGATGGCAATACTGTCCATCGTACTCTTCCCTCGACGGAAACCAAATTGACTGTCACAAAGTAATTTATTGCTTTCTACAAACCATTCAAGACGAGTTTTCACTAAATGTTCACAGAGTTTTATCAAGACCGAGGATAATGCAATAGGACGATATGAATTTGCGTTAGAGGGATTTTTATTAGATTTCAGAATTGGTATAATGATCTGGTTTTTCCAGCGTGGAGGGATATAACCGGTTAACATAAGTGTATTTATCAATTTCAGGAAATATTCAAGAGTTTGGTCACCTAAATGAGAGATGAAGGAATATGGGATTCCATCGTCACCAGGAGCAGAGTCTATAACTGAAGATAGTATTCCTTTAATTTCATACATAGAAAATGGACTATTGAGACCAGAGGGGTTCAATGGCATCAGAGGTATAATTATTGTTTCAGGAACTGTAGTAGGAGCAAGTCTGTCGAGGAATTGATTTGTTAATGAATCGGGGAGAGAACCAGAAGTTTCAGTAAATGCACACCTGAATCTTCTAATATTACGCCATACCACAGAAGGACGGACATTAGGGGAGATGGAGAGACAAAAAGATTTCCAGCTATCTGTTTTTTTCTTTTTGAATAATAAACTAGTGGCCTTGAAAGCATCTGTAACCAGATCAAAATTTTCAGATGTACAATTCTCACAATATTGGAGCTCAACTTGTTTTCTTTTTTTAATTGAATCTGAACATTCTTGATCCCACCAAGGTGGAGATGGAATAAAGCCCAAAGCACCATTTTTAAGTGGAAAGGTTTTGTCTGCTACTTCTATAAATAATTTAGTTAATGCATCAGCACAAATTGATTCTGAACCATGTGAGATATTAGGAAGGGAAGTCATCTTTTGTTCTATACGGGATTTAAAGGTATCCCAATCAGCATCATTAAGTCGATGTTTTAATCTAGGTGAATGTCTAAATGTAAAATTAATCTGAAAAGGAAATCTAAGAAGTAAAGGGAAGTGGTCACTACCATAGGAAGAAGAAAGTGTAGACCATGAAATAGTGGAAGCTAAACTAGGAGTACAAATGCTTAAATCAGGGACACTTGAGCCTTCATTGGGAGAGGTACGCCGGGTCACAGAACCATCGTTAAGAAAGCAAAGATTATGAGAGTTTAACAGTTCCATCAATGAAACTCCGTATGTATTGGTTGTTGAACTGCCCCAAGAATTATGTTGACTGTTAAAGTCGCCTAATAAGATAAAAGGCTTAGGAAGAGTAGAAATGATAGAGTCAATTTCAACAAAAATAGAAGAACTAGGATGAGGAATATATATTGAAACATAGCAGATATTATTAACAATAGCAGCAATAATTGAAAAATCATTACTATGAGAAGGAATAGGAAAGTGAGAAAAAGGAAGATGATGTTTGACTAGTAAGGCAACTCCGCCATACCCGTCAATACGATCCTCACGGAGACAGGCATAGCCTGAGTACCTACAAGGAGCACCTGGTTTTAACCAGGTTTCCTGTAGAGCGAAGATAAAAGGTTTATATTTATTTATAAGATAAATAATATCACTTTTCTTAGACGAAGCACTTCTACAGTTCCACTGTAGAGCTTTGGCTTGCTTGTCCATTATTAATATAATTTGGTAAGCTAACAATAGTGTCAATTAAAGGAGCAGCGTTGGACGGTGAAAGAATATTAGACTGTGATAAAGTGTTAATAAGAATTTTTATTAGGTCTGCAATTGATTGTAATGTCAAATCATTATTGTTGTTTAAGTTTAATCCACAACCATTTCTGGGTGAGGGCATATCATAATCTTTAATTAATTGTTGTTGTGTATTTCTGTCATAACCTTTGGAAAGTTTAGGAATAGATTTAGGTTTGAGAAAAAAAGTCTTTTTGTAAGAGTTACTCAAAGACTGTTTATGAGACTGTTCATTTTGAGGAGTAGAAATAGTAGAAGCACCTACATTGGAAGAAGAAAGTAAAGCATCAGCATAAGAAATTTTTGAGATAGGTGCATGAATTTTAGATGCTTCAGCGTACGAAATACAGCTCTTGGCCATAGATTCTTTGATCGCTTTTTGGCGAACAAATTCTAAACATCTTTTACTTGTGGCAAAATGGGAACCTTGACATAAACAACAGTATGCATCTTCCTCTAGGATAGAGCACTGATCAGCCGAATGGTCTTGGCCGCACTTGAAACACTTTGGTTTTGATCTACATAATGATTTAACATGACCAAATCTGCAACAATTGTAGCACTGTATTGTGGGGAAAATGTAAAGATCAACTGGTAGGGAAGTGTAGCAAATAAAAATTCGCTTAGGTAGTATTTGTCCATCAAATGTAAGAACCACAGTTTCAGTAGGCTTAAACTCACTGCCATTACTAGTAATAATACGCCGTCTCATTCTTCTTATTTTTAAAATTGGACCGCATCCAACAGGTAAATTAATATTTTCCGTAACTTCTTCATCTGACCACTCAGCAGGTATGCCTCTTACAACACCCATACGGGTAACAGTAAATGTTGGGATAAAAACCTTATACTCGACTGATTGTAAAGCAGAGTTATTAAGGAAAGAATTTGCGTCCTGGTAATTATTAAAAGACAGAGACAGTCTATTACGACCAATTCGTTTTAAGCTTCCGTTAACAATATTGTGTATAGAATTTCTTTTTAAGAAACGACCAAAAGCAATTGGGTGGACTGAAACGCTATCATTTGGAGTTTGCTGTACTCTTTGTATGTGAACAACATATGGTGCTGCATCACTTGGCTGGTATCTTAAACGTGCTACTGATTCTGGCTTTTTATATTCATTAGAATTAAGTTGTGACGGGTTGGATTGTGACTCATTGAACAAGGGAGCAGTGCTAATATGGGTATTGGTTAAAGGAATGCAATGACATTCGTTTGGTTTAATTTCCTTGCCCTCATGTTTCCGACTACGTCTCTTTTTGTTACAGTGGGTGCAATGTTTATGCACAGTGGCTCTCCGTTTTCGAGCACCACTGCTAGACTTTATAGATCCATCTGTTTCCATTCCAGACTCATCATTTGAAATAGTTACTAAACAGCCCACCCCAGGGACTTCTCCGCCCCCAGGGTCATCAGGCGGCTCCATAAGGAGCAAAAGTATATTAAAATAACTTACCAATAAATCTTCTCTTTAATACACTATTAAATAAAACTAAGAAATAACAAATATATATACATTAACTACACTAGACTACTGATCCAAACCCTAGAAATAAAATAAAATTTAATTAAATCGAAAAACGCGTCAGTCAACGATCGTATTTCCCGCGCTTCCCATGTAATAAATATACTAGGCCTTCCCTGGGGCCTGGTATTGCATTTATATTTATGTACGTTTGAATGTAGAAATACCCTTTTATTTAGATTTCTAGTTTTATTTTAAAGTACCTTCTGCATCCTTCTTATTAGGCATAGTTCTATAGTACGTTTGTGTAGTTGGCAATGGCGTAACATACTACATTGCATACTTCAGAGACAGACATATTAACGTTCGTCCTTCGACCTAAAGATAGGATTTTCCTCCAGTCTAATTACCTATAGGCTAGCCCGAATAAATCTGTTAGCGCGACTAATAAATAACTTAATCAGGGTATGAAGTTAATGTATTATTGCAGCTGTAGAATATAGGCGTGTATGTATATATATATATTCATTCTTAGTAAATGTGTAAATATAAGAAGCCTATTTTTTAACAGATGGCAACACTTTTCCACGAAAGTCGTCGCATAAAATGTCTTAGTCACATATATACCTAAACTAGGGTAATTATAGTAGAGCGAGGCTCTATCTTGATATCATTGTTACTTAAGATAATCTTGGATTATATTCGTTGCAATAAAATGCTTAGGTTAGCCAAACAGAAGAAGAAGTTATGAAGAGCGGTTCGAATCGTCGACGACCAATCCCTCTCCGAGCGGCTTCATCCCTTGGCGTTGAGTAGAGATGTGAGGTCACTTTGCATTTTCTACCGCATTTACTATAAAGAATGTTCAGAGGAGTTGTTCGGATTATTACCTGCAGCTGAGTTTCATCATCGGACGTCGCAAAAGAGCGTACCCATTCTTAAAAGGCCGGCAACGCACTCGCGAGCTCTCTGGCATGGAGTCACTTAACATCAGATGAGCCTCCTACCCGTTTGCTCCCTGTCCTCTAAAAGACGTAAATTAATATGAAGTTAGGATAAGAGAGATATATATAAAATCCCTTTTTTTTAATTTTATGGCAATAGTTTTAACTTTATGCAAGTTTCAAGAAAAAAAAGGTCTTCTTTAAAGTTTTTAAGCCAAGTCTTGTTTTCGATTATGCGTAGACATTTATGTTTTTCGTACCTAAAAAACCTTAAAAGAAATATCTTTTCGTAGACTAATATAATATTATACATCTGTAACTTAACCTATATTTAACCAAAGAGTATATAAGCGTTTCGAGTATTAAGTGTTTACTAATTTACATTAAACATGTATAAATTGTAAAATAATCTATTTATTATTTTTATCTGTTTTATACCACTAAGGTGTCATAAGGGAACTCTTTTGTTAATGCGTGAATACACATTAAATAATAATATTTAAACCATGTCATGGCTATTCAAAGCATTGCAAAATTGATGTCGCAATTGCCCAAGGTCAGTACTGGTGGTAGTAAGTAATAACTAATAAAGTATGTATTTGAAAGTTGTAAACCATGTTGTTTAGGTTATTTATATATCAATAGATAAACAAATATGGAGTTTGTAATTATTTTTTTAAATTTTATACCATCTTCATTTCAGAACTTATCAAAAGCAGTGACAGATGTCTTTGATAAAATAATCAGTCTTTTAGAATATTTGTATCCTGATTTTGGTGTGTGATCCAACATGACTGAAGAATTAGCAAAAGATTATGCAGCTTATCTTAACTTAGATTTGACATGTAACTTACAAACAGTACAAGATGTAATTGATAATATGATCACTAGACTTGAAGAACTGACAAGTGTTTTGCACATGATAAAAACAAAAAATAATGATTGCTGTTCAACAGTAACATCTGATATAAGTGCCTACAGAAATGAAATCACGGTACTGACAAAGAAAATACTAACATTGAGTGAAGTTATATCTAAACTACAAACAAACATAGAAATTCTAGAACAGAAAGTGGAAAAAGCAGAAGCTGACTTTGAAATCAAATATGAAAATAAGTTAAAAAGTCTGTTAAGGCCATTTCTTAAAAGAAATAAAGATGTATTACCAGAATCATCAGTATCTATTGAGAACTTAGAAATTTCCAGCATAACGGATTATTTTGAAAATAATAATAGATGATGTACAAGTAAAAGAGATATGTATATATTTTTTGAAATATTTATTTTGAATATGATACTTAAAATTATGTAATTGTTTAATTACTGGCTTCCAGTTGAACCAAACCCTCCGTCTCCCCTGTTAGTTTCAGATAAATTAGAAACTTCTTGCAATGTAGGATAGTAAATCCTCTCACATATAAGCTGTGCAATTCTGTCACCTTTCTTGACAACAAAATCTTGATCAGAATGGTTGAAAAGAACCACCCCAATATTACCTCTGTAGTCTTCATCTATAACACCAGCTGTAAGTTTATATTTAAGTTACAGGTATTTAAACAAGAGCAAAATTGTTAAATGACTGAATGAATAACTGATTTACCTCCAACATCTATAAAATTTTTGACAGCCAATCCTGAGCGTGGTGCAACTCTGCCATAGCATTTAGATGGTAGCTCTATTTGCAAGTCTGTTTTGATTAATTCCTTACCCCTTGCAGGAACAGTATAGTTGTATGCACTAAAAAATTAAGTTTCAATATATTATAACTATCATGACATTAGGTTAATAATATTTACCACTACCATAGATGACATCCTACAGTGAATTTACTATGTAGATATAATAATAAAATGATGTCTCCTTTAATTCTTAAGGGAAGATTAATTTAATGTTTGCTACATTAAATTAATCTTCCCTTAAGAAGTTAGAAGTATCCGAAGTATACAATTGTTGATAATAAAATATTTCATAAATACCTAAGAATTGCTTTATTTTATTTCTGAATATAAATTTAAACAAATTTTATGTTATATATAGTAAACCTTTAATCTAATTAAAATAAATATTAAAATATCAATACCTCTTTAAGTCATAACCAGCTGCCTTCTCTGAACCTTTGACTGGCGGGAAAGCATGTTCAGAAAGCCGACTGAATTTCAAAATGACTTCGCCCTGGGCTTGCATTGCTCCCGTAAAAAGACGCGAAAAATAGTTCAAAATTATGAAAAGCTAACAAAACCAACTGAATTTTAATAGAGTTTTCAATAACTCGGGCAATTCGATTTTCAAGACTGAAAATTCGAAATTCTGCTATGCTATACTAAAAATATGTAGGTATCCTATTACCTATACTCGTATAATTAATCATAGAGAATTGTAAAACCGAGTAATGAAGTGGCAGATTCAAGTAACGGATTACGGAATTAAGAATTTAATTCAATGAACATTAAAATGGCGCCAAACGCGGGACTATTGTCATTTGTCTAAAATATGAGAGACAGAACTTACAGATAAAATATTATTTTCTATAATTTCTTCGTAGGCAGATAAAGAGACAGTTAAAATAATAATAATAATAATATGTAAATTACTCGTGAAACAAGTAAGTGATTTTTTGATATACCTATTAATATTATTAAAAACTCTGTAGGTATTTTATTATTCCTAGAATGGTTCATGATTATATTCTTACTTAGTAAGAGAAAAAAATATTTATGTATGAAAATAAAAAATATTGTTTTTGTAACATGTTTTGCATTAATTTCGAACTATTTGTTTTACTAATTTAAACTGAAATTATGTACGTGTCTTAAACACGCCATTACAAATGATATAATCTGACTGACTCGTTTGACATTAAAATATCTTATGTATAATTATTATACGACCCCCTTATTCATTTAACTACTATTAACGGCAATAATCTTTTGTCTTTGGAATTTAGATATCGGTTTCAATATAAATAGTAGGTCTTTACATATAAAATTTATGTTTTGTCCTACTGGCCACTTTGACCACAAATATCTCTTTTAACCGAAAAAGTTATTTGTGAGTTTGTTGGACTAGTTCCGGGTTCGTTCACTATAACTTTCTTAAATCTGACCAGACGATTACGGCAGATGTCTATTGTCAGCAACTGAAAACCATGAAAAGCTAGCTGCTAAACAACTAAACTGGTCAATCGCTCTAGACCACACACTGCACAACAAACTGCTACCAAATTAGAGGAGCATCAGTTGGAATGTCTAAGACATCCAATGTACATCCCCGTCTCCGTACTTTGCTCCAACAGCACCATTTTTAACCATTTTTTTCGAAATCTGGATAACTTCTTGCAAGTTAAAAAAATCAACTCTGGTGGGGCAGTCGAAACCTTGAAAGATTTTATTCATACCCCGTACGAATGGTTTTTTAGTAAAGGGATTAATGAACTACCTGTAAGATGGCAAAAGTGTATAGATAGCAATGGTACATACTTTGATTAATTAAATATATTCTATTTAAAAATCTACTTTTTGTTCCTCCGCCGCAAAACGCCAATCCAATATTTAAGGACCTAATACATAATTACAGACTACCTAGGTAATACATAATATTGGGCATTACATAATCTTAAAAAAATATTACGCAATTCGTTCTATCTAATAGAATAGAAGTTGATGTGAAATAAATGTATTTTTCATTAATTAAATGACATTTAAATTTAAACTAGCTTGTTCATGCTGGCGCTTACTAATACGATAAGCTTTACACCATCACATATTGTAGACTTTATTTTGTATTAAAATATATAATATAAAGTTAAAAGATTTGTTTTTATAACATATACTTAATTGTATGTCGGTTTTGAAGTGGTGAAACAGAGATCGCTCCTTACAACGCGTTAGTTAAATGATCATATTTTGTGCATGATATATGTACCTATATTGTATATATATAATAATTTTCTTTAAATTCTTAAATAAAAACTTACGTTAATTCCTAAATTGGTGTCTTAGTTAATATTATCCTTAACCTGGGTATTAGGTTATGAAAAAAACTTCTCTTTAAATGTACAGTCAAAACCGTTTATAATGACATCGTTTACAACGACCTATCGGTTATTACAACCAGATTGAATGGTCCCGTCCGAATCCCTAGTAAACTATTCAGTAAACAAACCGCTTATAACAACATCGGATATAGCGAAAATTTATAGATATTCATCGGCTATAACGACCAATCGCTTCTTGCCTCAGCAAAACAAAACAATACAAACGATTTTAAATCTTATTTATAAGCATTGAATGAATATTAGGCATAGATTTATATCGTTAGATAGGCCCCGACACCAAAAACTGTGGCATTGTTTTTGAATGTGTGCGTTAACGAAAATGTTTGAATGTGTGCGTCAACATGGCGTCCTAAAACAGTGCAATTTGTGTAGAAGGTACGGTCGAAACTAGTGTCATCTCTTTTTCTCCTTCATTAGTTGCAAACACTACTTTCTCTTTCGTGCACTCGCCATTTAAATTTGTTATTTTAGACAGTGCGGAAGGAAAAATAAAAGTTTTTAAATAAAATCGCAATACTTACGAGTGAATTGTTACACCTCTGGCTTTATTTGTGTTTCTAGAATTGTTGTTGCACTTTAGAAAGGCACACGATGGCATTTTGTGACACTAAACTGCTCGCAAACGTCCTTTACAACACGTCCGGCTAACAATGTGTTTAGGGGTGCACTGATCCCAGGTTAGTTAGTCTCACTCACTTAGACTGTGCGACAACACGGCGCGGTCTCACTGCGGTAAGGGCCTATCTAACGATATAAATCCATGATATTAGGCATATTATTACCTACGCTCTTTCTCCCGCCTCATCCGAACCTCTTCCCGGCCATTTGACCTTGAAATTTGCATACTTTACACATGTTTAGTTTGCTAATTGACTCCGTGAGTAACAGTTTGATTTAAAAGTGTTGGTGTTTTTTAGACTGCAATTGTGCATTTATGTGTTATCATGTCGCAAAAAAAGAGAAAAGTGTTTTCTATTGAATAAAAATCTCATGTCATATGGATAAAATGCAAAAAATATTTGAGACTGGGCTAAAAAAACAGACGAAAATGACTTTTGTATCTAATTATTTCGTAATCAATATTTTTGTTTCTTTTTTGACTCCTTTACATATTATAATATTAACATACCATATTATAACCCATACCTACCTATTCTGTATAGATAACTATGATAATATAACTATGTACATACATACGTACTGTACCTACTTGTGTATATGACATTGCTTATAACGACTATCGGATATAACGTCGGCAACTATACGGTCCCTTCAATGTCGTTATAAACGGTTTTGACTGTAGTTTTAATAGAATAAGATAGTTCATTTTACAGTATTCTTTTAAATAGCAACTATAATTATACTGCAAAGACAGATTCTTAATTAACTAGAGTATTTATAAAATTAAAAAAAAATATTTTACTTTTATATAATAGTGTATTAGTTTTAGTATGAATTGTATGGGCTCTATAACCTAAAATGATTTTTCCAAGATGATTAGTTAGTTAGTTAGTAGTAAGTAAATTTTAACTGACTTTAAAAAATCCAAGTTCAAGCATATCACTTCTTTCCTTGGACCGATTGTGTCGCTCTAACCTCAGTTAGGAATTTATAACTTGATTATTAAATTAGTATTTTACAATGTGTCTAAGCTGATGGCGTTATACCTACCTAAAACAAAAAGACGAACCACAAACTAATAGTGGAGTGTAAAACTAACACTAGAAGCAATAAGCCTAACAATCAGGGTTACCCTACAGTGGATAAAAGGGCACAGTGGATCTCTCGGCAATGATGATGTTGACGAACTTGGATGGAGAGGATCAGGAATGCTTCTTCATCCACCTAGTCCTGGAATGCGTGGAGCAGTGAGGACGCTCCGTGAAGCCTGTGAAATACCCAGTAAACTACCCAGTAAGCTCAGAAACTTCTGGAAGGACCAAATGTGCGTCTAAGTGCGGAAACTGATTCCACACTACTATACTTTACCATACCTTGGACAAATTTAGGTAATCTACTTCTCAAATTATTCGGATTTGCAGTGAATTTGTCCCATTTAAAGTGTTTTGCATACTTACTTTGTTTGTTTTCAAATTAAAATCTGTCGGCATTTGGTGTAAAAATCGATGACCCTAAAATAACAACAGAACACATACTTATTATTCTTGATACAGTGTTTCGTCCACTATCGACGACGATCTCTCATCGCTTAGTCATCTCGTCTTATGGTGACGATGATCTCAAATCACATAAGTACAATTTTGATTGGAGTCAGATTTAGCGCTAAGCATCGTTTCTGAATCTTTAGTCAGACGATCGCTATATATTTTCTATAAAAAAGGTAAATTTCGTGTCCTGGAGAGTACCGTTAAAACGAAACTGTCAGTTTGTTGGTCATATCTATAACATGCCATTCTTCATTAATTTGATTTAAAGCAAAATTAAAATACACAAGAAACTGTTATCGATACATAATATACATTTCAGTCGTAAATCCCGGGGATTTTAGTTACGTTAACAATTCCAAACTAAAATATATAATTATAATAGCTCATTCACAAGGCACATAATCAATCACAATAAAAATATAATACAAAATCAACAATCACCTCCATTAGGCTAACTAATCTAGTTGTAAAAAGTTATTTAACCTTATGTAAAAAGATACTATAAAAAACATCCAATATTATAAAGAAACAGTTTTTTTTATTTTATACTAGTAACTTCTTATTATAATTAGCTCTTGTGTGATTTTCATCTGGAACACGCATGTATGTAGGTACCTACTAAGGGGTATGTAATATATGGATAGGGTCACGTACCGGGTGGGTATTTTTTGTAAATAATTGGTAATTTAAACGTTTTTAGTAGACGTAATTACAAACATAATATGTATATATAGGTAACATAATGATTATAGAATCAATCTTAAGTTATTTTCATACATTCAATATTTTTGCATCTTTTACTGTTTTAATGATTTTTCTTTAATACTTTATACATTTAGATTAAGTAAGTAGTTTAATTTAAGCAAAAAACGTTAGTTCGGATTAATAAAAACACAACAGCTAAATAAAATTCAAAGGCTGTAAGTAGTGGCCGAATGATTTTAATGACGAATAATTCACAAATACTACGTGATCCACAACTTAGGTATGACTGTATGAGTCATTAGATATTTTACATCCTCTAGCCTGCAACCCAAAATAATACAAAAAATGGCTACCTGCTCACATTTGGGTACAATACGGATAGTAAGACGCTGATCTTTGCGATTATCCTAAATTTAAGCCAAAAGAAAATGTCCGCAGTTGGTGGACGTCGCGTCGATCAATATTTTGTCAAATGTAACACGGAAGTTTGCGTCCCACTAATATACCGCTCAAATTTGAAAAACATAATCGCGCAACAAACTTTTTTGTCTAGCGCTCGCGATTTATCGTCCCTCAAAAACATAATTGATCGCCGAAAAATACTGGAAAGGTGTGTTTACTGTGATTCATACGGGTGAGCCCCCTGAAGGGGAGTTTATCCATTTTTATATTTACACCATAGCCCTCGCGGCATGCGCGGCGCGTCTTCGCCAGTCTCGTTACTACAGTTTCACGTACGTACACCAGTGCAATCTCAGTGATGTAAATATAACACTTACAATAATATTTACTCGTGAATTATTGTTTTGATGCGACAAATAGTGGGAAGGACTGATATAGTGATAAACTAGTGAGAAAAGTTATGGTGTTTGTGTGAGGAAACAATTGGTTTCTTAGATTGTTTCATTTCGATCGGAGTCGTATCTACTCGAGGACATGCTTCTTTCTAATGTATTTCAGGAAGCGTTTCAGCAAGGAACTTTTTGTTCTCATAATTCACGCTAGAGGTCAGTACTTCGTTAAAAACTAGAAACCAGTACGTTTTAATTATATATAGAGGCAAATTCAATTTATATATATAACTTGTTCAAATATGTATTAAGGGTTAATGTACCTACTCTGCTCTTCCCTTTGCATCCCTTCTGCGCCCTTTACGCATGATCGACCGGTGGGTTTAGGGGGTTCATTGTAAGTAGGGTGCGAGAATTACAGTACGTGGTTTAAAATATGAATATTTTATTTTTGAACTTAAGAGTTACTTTTTAAAGATTTTTATACTGTATTTTATTATTATTGTGATTAAAATATAGTTGTATACCTGTCATATTCAACCCTTTTTTATATTCTAAAAGCGAATATTTAAAAAATATTGATTACTACAAACTTATAATTTAATTGCAGTATCAACTTTCTTATTTCCTTCAATAATACTATATTATTATTAAAATCGCATCTAATATGGTTCAGCCCGCTAGCAAATGCGATACCTATGTAAACTAACAGAACATTCTCGGTAGTGTACGGTAGACCACATAAATTTTAACATTTAATTTAATTTTATTTATTGTATAGGCACACAGTTTAATTATGTAGGTATATAAAATTTTCAATATTTAAGAATGGTAAAATCTTTAGTATAATGTTGAAAAATAATTATAAGTAAATACCTACTCAGAACAAGAAGAATTTACTATTCAGTATCTACAAATCTAATCTAATCAAACCAATATAACTTATCCCTAAAGCGATTGCGTTACGCCAATGTACGACAATATTTTGTAGATTTTTATTGATAAATCTTGAGTAGAGCGAAAAGCTATTGGTGCGTCTAATGTCTATGCAGATAGATTATCCATTTATAGAGCAAGCAAGACATACCGAACGACATCGGACATGTTTGTTTTCATACCGGTCCGAATTAACGTCGCGATTGGTTCAAAATCCATAACTGGCCTCCGAGAGCCAGGTGTCGTTCACACCGCGGCCTCGCGCGCCTCGTCTCGTAACTCGTTAATCACTCGTGTTCGGTATTGTTATAGCGCGTCGTACAGCCATCTTTGTCAAATTACGGGCGATTCATTAAATTAATTTCGTTTCCCCTATCAAATGGAACAAAACACAGATAGTGTAACTGACGCGACGCGTTGTGGAATCGGGAACATTACAACATTCTCTTTTGTTTTATCGCCGACAATGCTTTGTTGAATGGAAGCGTAACAACGTATACGGCATTAACGATCAGTCAACCATTAAAATGATGGATGATGTTGTTCTTTATAAAAACTGTGTGAAGTGCTCTATTTTGTGAATAATGTAAACGGTGTTTTAGTGTTTATGTTTTGGCGTGTTAGTGATCAAAACTGCGTCTTAATTGTCGTACACATTGCATAAATGAGTGGAATGGCGTTGCGGAGCGCGCGGGCCCGAGCATGCGCGCCAGTTTCCTTGCTATTGCTGGGAACCCACTGAAATGTCCTTAGTTTACGTGCATATCAAAATGGGAAGGTCCAGGTTCCCAGGGAAACCCCTTAAATTCCATAACAGAAAACGCATAAGTGTTTTGTCGGGGACTGTTTACCACGAGAATACTGTTGATAATCATGCAGGCAGCCGTAGTTCAACCACTAATGACTTTTCAGGGGAGAAAGAGGTACAACGCAATTATCTTTAATTTGCTCATATTTTATTATAATTGTTTCAAACATATGTTTGATCATATTGTTTACGTAATAACTCGACTACTATGAAGCGTCAATCACAGAGTATCAATATTTGACAAACATAGAAAATAAGCAACATTAAATTCTTAAACAGGTCAAGGACTGTAAAGAAACAATAATTGAAATTTAGTTGTTATCTTATTTTTAGCAGAGCTTTTAATTAACTACAAAATGAAAATGTATTAGAAAGATAACCTTACTTTTGATAACAAAAGAATTATTCAGCCTTGTCAAAAAATTAAAACATTTGTTCATTCTATTACTAAAAAGAGATATTATACTGTACACACATTTCATGGTTTATGTTTCATTTAATACTGAAGATCTGTAAGAAGTTAACTCAGTAGCTTTTATCAAACTACTTGTGTATTGTTATATGTATTTTTATTTGATATGAATTTTCTTGTAGTTGGTAGAGGTACACAGCTTTGGCCTATTATTGTATCTTCAAATTTTACATTAAGATGATAAAACTTTTAAAAAGCTGTAAAGGTTATGTCAATCAAAGACAATACTATATTAAAAAGCTGTTGGTATCGCTTAATTTTGACCCATATAGAAAGTATACAGTACCTGAACACAGGATCTGAAATCAGTTGCATTCCACATACCTATGAAATTTAAACCAAAAATAATAATATATATTGTATTTCAATAGAATGTAGGTAAATAATTACCAAATTGATAATGAATATGTCTATGTAGTATAGTGACATGTATCCAATGTTCCATGAGTTTTATTTTATATAACTATTTGATGCTTATTAAAGTAAATAAATGTATATGTAATTGGTTGTCATTTCTGAACATTAAATGTATCTTTGATATAAGTTCTCTATAGGTATCTCCACATCCATTATCATCTTTACACTATGTAGTTTAGACAAAAATAGTAATTGCACAAACCAATATTTTAAAATCTATTACAGTAGTTTGCTGTTCTAGATCACACTATCAAAGCCATAGAAATTGTCAATAGTGTAGTTCATAACTTATATATTTTATTAACATATCTGCATATAATTTATTATCATTGTATATATGTACTTTAACAATTAGCTTGTTTAATAAGGTGTTGTTAATTTTTATTTATAAATCTATTTCAGGAAGAAGAGAAGAAAGAAAGTAATAATGAGAAAGAGGCAAATTCAGAGAGTTGTGGAAACAAAGATAGCCCTTTGAGTGAAAAAGAAGAAACCGCAGAGAGTAGTAGTGATCCATCCAAATCTCCAGTTAGAACTAGGTCACAAAATAAAATGGAGCCTCCAAAAGGAGATAAACCGAAACTAGTGAAAAAGACTG
This sequence comes from Pieris melete, assembly GCA_963693345.1. NCBI lineage: Eukaryota > Metazoa > Arthropoda > Insecta > Lepidoptera > Pieridae > Pieris > Pieris melete. The sequence continues at coordinate 2,490,176 of CAVNZK010000053.1, read as the reverse complement.
TTACTTTTGGCACTGTGGAGAGTTGTGAGGATATTTTGCTGCCTCTAAAAAAATTACCAAAACATCATGCTCCTCTTATTTCAATTATAAAAAAGAAGTCTGCATTTAGACAATCGGACCAAACATTTAACAGCATTTTGAAACCAGCAAAATTAACTGATCTGAGTTCAAAATCTTCATTAGAATATCATGAAGGCTATTTAAAGAAGAACTTGAATCCACTTTCAAAGTCTACAAACAAATTTTCACAGTTCAGTGAAAATCGGTGCATGTCACCTCCACCAAGAATCAATTCACCAGTAGAGAAAGAAAGTCTGGGATCAGTTAAGTTTTTGCCAGTCAAAAGTAGTCATTCTTCAAGAGTTATAAAACCAAATAAAAGGTTTATTGATGGTGAAGACCAAACTTCAATATCAAGCAGCTTGAGTTCAGGAAAGGTTTTAAAGAAACCAAAACTAAAGAGGCTAGTTTTTAATAATTTACATGATGATGATTCACCACAAGATGAAGAGCCAGATAAAAATGAAAATCAACCGTTGTCAACTGGTATTTTTAAAGATAAATCAACAAATTCATTTTCTGGTCTCACAACTTCCCGAAAGGCCACTAATGATTTATTTTCAAATGAAAAAGAATCTGAACTTCTACAGGATGAGAATTCAAATATTGATGATAAAATAAAGTCGCCAGAGGCGAATAAAGAAGAAAGAACGGGAAATTCTATGAGGAGACTCATGGACTTATCTGATGCAAGTAGTTCTAGCCACTCAAGTAGTGGTTCAGAGTCAGAAGATAGTTGGGAAAGTGAGAGTCCCAGGAACAGTGGTGATGAGGAAGAAAAGCCTTTAGTCAGCCCTGAAAAAGATAAATCAGCCTCTCAATTGTTGAGTGGCAAAGTCATTATAAGGGAGGCTCGGTTACAGCTAACAACTACACCACCAACATCTGGTCTAGATGGACCCTTTTCAGCTGTGGCCCCAACATCATGTAAGTAAAGTTAACTAAAATAACACACAATAATATTGTAATATGTATATGTATAATATATACAAAGTTTCTTTAGTGTTTAGTATTAAAGTGAGGACTAAATAAATGACTGCATGTTTTGTTATTCTTATGACTTAAATCATCATTAATCTTATTAATTTTTAGCAACTAATCCTCCAACAACAGTTACATGTGGAGTGTGTGGGGCTGTGAGGTTCTACAAGTTTGTAAAACAAGCTAGAAAATTTGGAATTTATTCATGTGAATCCTGCCGTAAATTTGTCTCCAAATTACTCAAAAAGGATAGAATGGCATTACGGACATCACCACTTGTCCTGCATTGTGAAAGAGGAGAAGGTATGATTGTATTATATTTAAAATAATATTCAATGTAGTAATATCAAATACATAGGGAGTTCCATTTCTTAAAAAACTCCAAGTATCTAATAAGTTTAAACAAACAAAGTTTAACAGATTAGATTTCAATTGATGTTCTACAATATGGGTTATAACCTGCCTAACCAATTTTGATGGGTTGAATGGATTATAGTCTAACTCTATAATACTTTCTTTGAGCTTTTCTACCTGTTGATACCAAGAAAAACAAATGATTGCAACTAAATAGTTTTCTTTATCATCAAGTAGATTTTTAAATAGTATTTAAAATTAAATGTTATTATTCTTACATCCTCAGGTAACTGTCAAGTTCCACCAGTTCTCCGCTCTCAACAGTGGAAATTATTTAAATGTTCTAACAAGGCAAGGTGTCCAGCTTGCTGGCTTAAGCTATGTTTGAAAGCTTTCCAAGTGCCTACAGATAAGAAAGCTATCCTAATGTCTATGTTGCCATCTTACATGAAGCCTGGTGCTAAACCAAATACTCTAACACCTAAACCAACTAGTAATTCTGGATTGACAACTCCATCACCATTGTTTAGTGGATTATCTGCAAATGAAAATGAGAGCAATATCTTTGCTGTCAAATCTAAGAAGGCTGATGGATTAGAGGTATGTAAAATAACAATTAATCCATAAATATATATGTGAGTTTGTAAATTTGTGGTTTATGGTTTTCATATTACAAAAGATTATGATAAACTTACACTTAGTGGTAGTTAGAGAGTTACAAAGTGAAAGTACATTTTACCCTGGATGAATTTGGTATGTCCTTCTCGGATCTGGTGTAGCTAAACAAATGTAATTGGTGCTATGTTACCTTTTTGTAGGGCTTGAATAGTAAACACATTTCTGCATCAGTTTTATTAATTTTTTTTTATTATTGTGTTTTGAATCATATAATAATCTTGAAAAACATGATATGTTCAACAAACTAAGCTGTATGTACATAACAATACCTTTTTCTCATTACAGGAGGAAGCCAAAACGCATAATGAAAAACAAGATGAAAAAGAATCAAACAGCAATAGAAAGCGTCGTCTAGCCAAAATTAAAGTTCGTAAGAAAGATAAAAGTGATTCAAAGCTTATAGAAGATCCAAAACGACAGAAAATGGAATTAAAGGGACCCCGAGTTAAACATGTGTGTCGGAGTGCATCTATAGTCCTTGGCCAGCCTATTGCAACATTCCCCACCCAAGAAGAAAAGGACAAGGATAAGCCAACTCTATCAGATGATACTGTCTCTACGGCAACAGAAAAAGATAGAGCTACCCCAGAAATGAGTGAATCTGAAGATACCGAGAACAAATTGCAAATTGTTCCAGAAGTAACTAAGGTAGATCACGAAGTAATAGAGCCTAAGAAAAGAAAGGTTGAACCTATTGTACCAAAAGCTAAAATTGAATCCAGCGAAGATGAAACTGTTCTTGATCTTATTCCAAAGAAATCTACCTACAAACCACTAACAAACATAAGCAATGTAAGTATTTACATTTAAAAAATATTATTATTGAAACTTTTGCATAATATGTCACATATATCTTATAATGCAAATATCCTAACACTGCCAAATTTAACCCAACAAGTTTAAAAAGGTTTTCAAAAAAATTTAATTTTTAAATATAGTAATAAATAAAAGTATACTATTGTTACACTTTAAGAAGCCTTCTACTAAAGAAGTGTTATTATTATTTACATTAAATTTTCAGTTGCGAGGAAGATCACAGAAATGTGGTCAAAATAGGCCTGAGCTAATTTGTGTTGATTTCTGGGAGAGTTATGATCCTGACGAAGTGTGTAATTCTGGATTTGGACTGATTGGTACTGCACCATTTACCATTGCTAAATTGTGCTTCCTGTGTGGTAGTGCTGGACAAGAGAAGGTAATCTTTTCAACGTTTTTTATAGTTCTATACCTGAATATGTATTACTTTTTGAGTGACCTGTCAAAAGTTCTATTATTTGTTACTACCTTTAGTAGTTAGTTAATTTCTTGTATTTTTTATTATGTAATTTTGTTTTTTCTAATTAATTTCTCATGTTTGTTTTTTTGTTTCGTCTGTAAATTTTATTCACTTGTTTTGCACTCCTGTCCATTTAGGATCATCTGTTAAGTCAGGAGTGTTTTTATAAATAATTAAATTTATGATATTATTTTGCTTAATTTTATTTATGTTGGAAATAAGTATATAAAAATGCTGTGTACATTTCTTTTAGAATTTCTGTTTGAAAATTCAATATTTATCATATCTTTTAGCTTGTCATATATGTCACACAACCAAAGTTTTTTGGTGAAACACTTTTAGTTTTAATTATTCCTGATAGGGTATTCCTTTTACTAACCAATTTTTAAGCAGCAGTCTTTCCAAGGAGATTAAACCTCTTCCCTATAAGCTAACAAATTGATCCTCCAATACTGATTGACTTCCAAATCAAAAAAATTAAAGTTGTAATAATTGAATAATTCAGATGTTGGTATGTTCGTCGTGCTGCGAATGGTACCACGGGTGGTGCGCAGAGGGCTCCGGAGGTGGAGCGGCGTGGACGTGCGCGCGGTGCGTGTGGTGTGCAGCGTGCGCTCGTCCGTCCGCGCGCGTCTCGTGTCGTGTTTGCGCCCGCCCTTACCACGCGGCTTGCCTACCCCCCGCACCGCCGGACCACAGGAGCGACTGGCCACAGGTACAGTAGACGGTTTTAGGCTGGGATCCCGTTGGCATTCGGCTAATACATCAAGATGTATGATTTCCGTACTGGCGTATCGACGACTGGTGTGCGCTTGTGGCGTTTTTACTTTTCAAACGCTCTGCGACGATAAACGCTTTCCATCGCCGTGAAACTAACAGCAGTGATTTGCGCGTTGCCAGATTCCGTTACCATTTTTTTAGCTAAAAATGTGTTGAATTTGCTACATTAACTAATCCTAAATTTACAGATATGTAGCGCATGTCTGAAATGCAAGAGTTGTGACAGCAGCCGCGTTAACAAGTTTGTGGGAAGTCTACCGTTCTGCCGGCCTTGCTTCAAATTACGGCAAAAGGGCAATTACTGTCCCCTATGCCAAGCATGCTATAGGGATAATGACTTTGATAGTAAGGTAAGATATCTTTTTAAAATTCTTTACACAAATTTAAAAAAAGGTGTTAATATGTTATTTATTTGTTGTTAAATGTTAAATAATATATATACTTGTACAGAGATTGGCAAGCTAGTTAGCATGTTTACTTTACATTTTTCTTTAGGTCAGTCTTTATTTGTCCACCTTATATGTATATCTTTCTAAACATACGTTTGGGATTTTCAGATGATGGAATGTGGCTGGTGTGCGAGATGGGTCCATGCAAGCTGTGAGGGTCTATCAGGCGAAGGATACCAGCTTCTGTCAGCATTGCCACCATCTATCGAGTATATTTGCTGTAAATGCATGCCTCACGATCCGCCGTGGCGGAAAATGTTAACGGAACATTTAAAAGGAAGACTTTTACATCTCTTAAAACTCCTCGCCAAAAACAAAAAAGCTTGCGCTCTGCTGAAACTCACTCCTCACAAAAATACTCCAGTACCCAACAAACCTTATCGGCTCACCTCTCCTCAAGCAATACGAAAGTTACATTTCGACACTGGAGATGAAACTATGAACAATACAACGGAGACAAAGGTTTACCGAAATACTGCAAAGGGTCGTCGAAGTACACAAAAAACGGACGAACCCGCTCTATCTCAATCGTGGCAATGCCCCTTAATACATGATGTTGAAATGGAAAAAGAGGAAATGCCACATCCATCGCATAAGGTCGTAAACCTTCAGGAACCATTAATGCAAAACAAAGAAATTTGCTTCTCAACCGGCCTCTACAATAAAACTGAATTCAATGCATCGTGCGTGGAAGTTCATGAAAATAATCCATCAGATAAACAAGAAAAGGCAGTTGCTATGTCGCCCTCCTTGTTGGATAAATATGAACCGATTTCTGATGATGATGAAATTGTTGATAGATTTCCACAAGCGCGCAGTGAACAAGATCTGAGTCCTAAAATTATTCGTCACATGAATCAAGATGAGGATATGGAAGACATGAGCAGACTTATTTCACCATCACTGTTGGATATAAAGAAAAGAGTAAATAGCGATGAATATATATCTCTCAAGGATTTCAATCACGACATGAAAGAAGTAATTGAAAGAACGGCTAGTGTGGATTTAACTTCGATTTATAAGGAACTATTTTCGGAAACATTTCCTTGGTTTAATTGTGATAACAACTGTCTCCAACCAAATCTAGAAGTTGAAGGAGAACAAGAAGATTCAGACTCATTAAAAGATCAAGAAATGTCTGATAACAAAGGTGTAAGAAACACTGTGCAGTCCATTGAGAAGCCTTTGGACCAGATAGTACCCAAATTAGAAGAAAAACAAAAAGAAGAAGAAGATTTATTGGAGTTTTATCCTATACTTGACTCGAGAATATGCATATTATGCAAATCTACAGGTGATGGGCTACCGGAAATGGAGGGCCGATTGTTATACTGTGGTCAAAACGATTGGATTCATGCAAATTGTGCTTTGTGGTCGGCAGAGGTGTTTGAAGAAATAGACGGTTCCTTGCAAAATGTGCACTCTGCTATTTCCAGGGGCAAAATGATCAAATGCGCTTCTTGCGAAACCAAAGGCGCTAGTGTTGGATGTTGCGCTAAAAATTGTAGTGAAACTTATCATTACGCATGTGCAAGGCGTACTAATTGCGCATTTTTAGACGACAAAAGAGTATTTTGTCCAACTCATGGAAAGGATATACCAAAAAAGAGTCTTCAGAAAGATGCTGACTTCGAACTAACGAGGCCAGTTTACGTAGAATTAGACAAAAAAAAGAAAAGATACAGTGAAATATCTAAAGTGCAATTCTTGATGGGATCTTTATGTGTAAACAGTTTGGGGAAAATAGTGCCATCTGTATCAGACTACGAAGATTTTCTGATGCCAGTAGATTTTTCGTGCACTCGGCTTTTCTGGTCATGTAAGAAGCCTACTAAGATTGTCAGATATACAATTAAGACAAAGCTTATACTGGCTGAACCCTTACCAGGGTTTGACTATGGAGTGAATATAACAGTGGACCATACAATGCATGTCCAAGTTGTGGAACGAGTTATGGCTGAAATTGGAGCGTGGCATCACAGCTTAGAGAAAGGGACAACAAAGGTGCTAATGCGGAAAAGTGACAAATCACCAATTAAATTCCGCAATGCTGTAACATTGGAAGATTTAGCCGTTAAGCAGGTGGTCGACTTCTTACTTGATAATGTTTGTAAGCAAGAACAACAGGATGAGGAAGAACCACAGAACACTGCTGATCTTCTTCCGCCAGAAGTGAAGGATGCCATATTTGAAGACTTGAATCACGATTTGTTGGATGGAATATCAATGCAAGATATTTTCCCGAAATTAATGTCATACGAAGATCTCGTAGCTATGGACTTGAAGAGCGAATTTTATGGAGCAATGAGCCAATCTGATGACAAATCCGATTCACGGTCGACGGATTTTATTGACGAGTTGCTAAATGCTCGTTTAGAGTCTGGAAGTAAAGAACTTAAAAGAAGCAAATCAGAAATGCTTCTACAAAACCATAGTCTTAAGTCCCTGACGACGGGCCGCGGACAGCAAAGGTCGTCATCCCTGACTTGGAATAATAAATTTGATACGAATCTATTATCATCTACAATAAAAAGATGTAAAATGGGAAAATCATCCACTGTTACTGAAAAAATGAGCCAGGTACAAAGATCGCTACCTGAAAACGCATTAGATACAATCAAAGAAAGTGACAAAAATACTGACAAAAAGACAAAAAGGGAAGCGGATAATTCAGACGAATTATGTTCAGAAACACCGCATACGTCAGGAATAAATTACAGAACAACATCACCAAAAGAAAAAGATGAAAGTTCTGATAAAAATGATAAAAACGAAGGATATTATACTGATGTAATAGATTTTTACACAAAAATTCAATGCAGCCCAATTTCACAACTCGATGGAGCGGGAGATTGGTCTGGGTCAGATAGTAATTGTAGTTCAAGACCGGGCAGTCCTCAAAGTGACTTTTCACCAATACAACAACTAGATGGCGCCGAAGATCATGGTGATAATATGCACAAAACTCAAACAAACCAATATTTATACAGGGCTTCTGGATCTGAAAGTACATACACTGTGACCATAGCCGGTAACTCTATCAGTGGACAGCCAGAATTAGTTATGCGGCCTTTAGATGACAACTCTAGTTCTGGCCCAATGGAACAGTTGGTGAGATGTGATAGATGCCAGTGCACTTACAGAAACAAAGAATCATATGACAGACACATCCCGTCCTGCGATATGATGTCTACAAGTGAGAGTGAAAGTGAGAATCCAAAATCGCCTGAAAATAGGACTTTAACCACACTACAAAACGCATTCCAGAACGCATTTGCCCAACCCATGATCATTCACGCGGGTGTTGTTAATGGAAGCGAAAATACTGTGAAGGCTGAATCTATATCTACAAGAAGAACCTCGATAAATACACGACAAATCACTATTAATGGTACAATTGTCGAAACACCATCTCCCGGACCTAATAACGAAATGACCATGACCATTACGGAGCAAATGAAATCTGGGACAGTTATATTCGATCAAAGCAAAACAAACGTCCAGGTTTCATCTAATCAACAAGTGCTTTCATCACCGCAAATCGTTGTTACACCACAGATGTTATTGCCGCCGAAGACCAGCTCCGCTGGAGGACGCTCGCTCATGGGTCCACAAATTATTACTCAACCGGGCCTTCTGCCCTATAACATTTGTGTCAAACCTGGCAATGGAAACCCGAACATACAACAAATCCATAGTGGAGCAGACATGACTCAACTATTGACTGGGTCGGGAGGCATACAAGTCATATCATCAAATTCTAATCAAGTTCTTACAATTCCTTCTAACCAGATGATACAGGGGAAGAGTCAAATCGCCAACTTTCCAAATATGGCAAGTGCTAGTTCTATCGCTTTGCCAATTAATTCGATTCAAAGTATGCCCAATAGTTCTATTATTCAAAATATTCAGCCTATGATGCGGCCACAAATACAAGGTAATCCTACTATTGTTGTACCCGCTATGACCACGCAACGATTATCTTCTCCCAATTCACAGGTAAAACAACAAATAATGTTATCAGGATCACAGCAAAAGTCTCCTAAGAAGCAATCGGCCCCTGTGCAATCTAAATCAATGTATCAGACGGCAAATAGAGCGAGAGGTAGAACAATACCAAAACCAGCCAATACCATTAAAAGGCAGACTAAATTGGAAAAAACAATCACAACCATCAATCAATCACCCCTTGGCCCAGGCAATACCGTTATTCAGTTACAAACTAACAATCAGACGGGACAGCCTTCGATAATAGTCCAACCAATGGCAAACCAAAATATCATGTCATATGTGGAAGCTTTATCGCAACAACAAAATCAAAATATGCAATATATAGCCACCATTGCACCGCAAGGAGACTACAAAACTGGAGCGACCCAATTTATATCTCAAGGCAGTCTTATGCCTCAGACATTCCAAATACAACAGACCGAATCAGGAGGACTGGTCGCAGTTCCAAGTGGAGGTATTCCTGTATTGCTACCCCAAGGAAATGTTGTCTTGCCGCAAACTCTACAACAAGGGGCGACCATACTACCCCAAGGAGCAATACAAACCCAAGGAATTATTTCACAAGGTCCAAATGGCCCGACTATACTTCCACAAGCAATTCACACTCAAAACGGCACTACAATAATTCCACAAGGCGCGATTCAAGGCCTCACGCAAGGAAATTTGACATCTCAAGCAACTCTTTTGCCCAATAATACTTTACAAACGACTGGAGCAACTGTCGTCTCACAAAGCGGGATGGGAAATGGTCAGACAACGATAATTCCGAATGCATTAGTTTCCCAAGGCAACACAATCATATCACCGGGTACCGGTACGACTATACTACCTCAAGGTACAATATTACCGCAATTTTGCAATGACCAAGTCATCCTTGGCTCAGCTCCTACTCTAGAAATGGTAACTGATCCATCTGGATGCATGTACTTGACTACCCAGCCGGTCTATTATGGTCTTGAAACTATAGTTCAAAATACTGTAATGTCATCACAACAGTTTGTCTCTACGGCTATGCAAGGAGTACTGGCTCAAAACAGTAGCTTTTCAGCAACGACAACACAAGTCTTCCAAGCCAGTAAGATAGAGCCGATTGTGGAAGTTCCGACTGGTTATGTCGTCGTCAATAGTGTCGGAGAAGGTGTAGCTGCGCAAGTAGCATCATCGGCGGCGAATGTTGTCAACGGTCAATCTGTGCAATCAGGTCCGCAAATAATCAAAAATGTCAAAACTACAGTGCCTAATTTGACGCTACAACCTCTTCCAGATAAACATTCTCTTAACAGACAAACTCAAAAAGTTTTGCAAATGGGTCCAACGCAAATGACCTTAGGACCTCAATCCATGGCAAACCTTATAAGTGGGAAACATACTATGAACCCTATTACATCCCAAGTTCACAATATGACGTTGGCAAATAATGTGCAGAATATTCAAAAAGCAATCATTTCTAGGCAAAATAATGTGTCAATGTCTCCAAATGTCACTCTAGTTTCATCGACTGGACAACCAGTTATGGCAATATCTCAATCCATTCCAAATTCAGTTTCTGTTCCATTCTCTATGCAGTCGATACCGTTATCGCAACCTATTGTATCCAGTTCAATATCATCGAATAAAAATAATTCAATGAAAATTGAAAATTCACATGTGATTGAAATCAGTGGAACCTTAAATGACAACTCTAACTGCAACAGTATGCCAACTATAAGCGTTACTCACAGTACAAAATCACCTACCCCATGGAGACAAATCAATCCCCCAACCAGCATTCATATGGGGGACAATAAAATTGAGGTCCATAACATAGGATTAAAGACTAATGCTGCTACATCTATGGCACCCAACATGAATAGCGGAATCAATGGACGTCAAAATATGTCTCATGATAACGATAAGCTTAACCAGAATTGCTTGCTGTCTATTAATGGCAATGCAATGTCGGGATCTTTGCATTCCCATCAATTTGAAGGAAATGCACATAACAATCATTCGTCAATAAACACCTCTAACAATATGATTCAAATAAATTCAGGAAATATATATTCGCCAGCATGTTCCCTATCAAATAACTTCGACGCTGACACCACATTGAAATTGAGTAAAATAAATGCATTGTCTAAAACGGAAGGAGGTCATATGAACTTTTCTCAAGAAATTATGGCAGCTCACTCTCAACAGCACATTCAAAACGAAAAGGCTTTTCAAAATATGGGAAACAATGACAATAACAAACACAATACTGAGAGCATGCTCGGCTCTATGAGTATTCACAAGATGAGTAGTTGTCAGGTTTCTAACAATATGAACAATTCAACGCCATCTATAAGTATTATTCCTCATAATACCATACGACCTCAAACTCAAACAAATCAAAGTTCAATCAATATTATGAATAATCAAAATCAAATTTGTTCCATGTCTAATGGACAAATGCAGATTATGAATTCAAATAGTTCAATGCAAAATGTAAATACGTCTTGCCAGGAAATGTCTAATAATAGAACTAATGTTCCAGCTGCTAATGATAACATTCAACAAAATAACCAACAGCATGACATCAATAATCCACCTATGAACACAACAATGAACAATGCAAACATGCCGCATGGAAATATGCAAATAATTTCTCACGATAACCCGCAGCAACAGCAACCCAATAATCAGATTCATATTTTGAATGGACAAATTCAACATAGTCGTCAGGGTGAAAATAATCAGTTGCAACACCCACAAATAAATCAAGGCAGTAGCAATAGATCGTATCACGATAATTTTATGACTAATCAATCAAATCAACATCCATCAAATATGATGTCTTCACGAAGTACAGCAGAAAATAATAATTTAATGAATCAAAATATAAATATGCATAGTATGCCTAATTCTCACAACATAAATCGAGTTGACTTGAATAATATTAATCAAATTCATATGAACCAATCACTAAATAACATCAATAATTTACAAAATAACAGGATGGTTATGGATAATATGCAGCAACATTCATTGAACAATTTAAATAGTATAAATCAGATGCATTCTAACAGAACGATGGAGACACTTCATAATCAGCAAATGCATTCAATGCAGCAACAAATGAGTCATCATACAGTACAGAACAGTAATACCAGATCCCAAATGGATCCTAATATGCATATGAATCAACCAATGTCAATGCAACAAACTAGACAAATGGAAAATATTCACCACCATCAACATCAAATGCCTAATGTTATGCAAATTTCAAACAATCGGACGCATATGGAAAATAATCTTATTGATATGCATCAACATGTTCCCAATCAAATGCATAACAGACAGCAAATTGACAATAACATGCATATGCATCACATGGCCGGAAATAATCCAAACATGAATCTTGGTAACCAAATTGATAACACTCCTATGTCTATTCATAACATTCGTCATGAAAACAATACAATAAACATGCAGAACCACAACTCCTTGAATCAAATCCAGAATAATAGAGCATCTTTAGATCACTCTAATATGATGCAACACCCGATGAATACTATGAACTCTGTAAACAACATTAATATGCATGGCAACCTGAACAGTTCTATGCAAATGAATAATTCCAGTCATCAACAAATGAACAACTCGATTTTACACATGCCTAATATACCAGACATTAAAAATGAGATTCAAAATGCTTGTGCAAATACTTGTTCCAATGGCAGTTCACAGTTTAGTACTAATCAGTCATTTGAAATGTGCCCAAATATGAATTCAAATAATATGAACCTTAATAATTCTGGAAATATGATGCATAATAACATGGGAATGAATAATACAAATAATATGTCAAATAACATGATGATGGGCAATGTAACAAATAATTCAATTTATGGAAATAATAACCAAAGTAATGTATCGGCGCATGAGTTGTTGATGAGTTGCAATAATTCCTCAGATAATATAAATCTTATGTCCAGTAATACCAATCATATGATGATGAGTAACAACGCCCCACATAATAATAATAACTCAAACCAGATGATGGGAAATCAAGTGCCGAGCAATACTCAGATAAATATAAGTAGTTGTATGAATCCGAACAATACAGCTCAGAACCAGTTATCAAGTTTAGATAGTCAAATAAATGGTAGTAGAAATATGGCAATTAATGAGTCACCTAAATTCCCCGGAGATGCATTGAGAGGTAAAAATATATTAGGATCCATAAATACTAATATGACGATGTCAAACCTTCCTGAAAATGACTGCAGTAAAGTAAATATTGGTGGTGGTAACGAAAAGCAAAACCATGCTATGTCGGTTAATAATCAGATGAACTATATGCAAATGAATCCTTCAAATAACAATAGAATCATAAACTTACCAGAAAGAAACCGAATGAGTAATACCAATTTAGAAAGTAACATGAATCAAATTTCGCAACAACATAATATTCGTGTGGTCACTAATAACTCCAACAGTAATGTATCTAACGTTACACCGGATCCTTTGTCATTCCAGCAAAAAACAGAGGCGAACAGTACAATGATAAACGTTCCCTTCCAAACAATACCTAACAGTGCCCCAATGAATATTAACGTCAACTCCAGTAATAACACAGTCAATATTACTGTGCAAAACAATCTGGTAGATCCTAAGATTGCTTCTAAAGCAGCTGATTTGAATTTCCCACTCCCCACTACCACTAACTTATTGCAAAACCAAAACAGTGCTAATAGTATGATTTGTATACCCGTTCAAAATAACACAATCAACTTACCAACTCAAAATAGCTCCAGTATAACATTGCCTAAAGCTCCTCCGACTCAACAGTCTGGTATACCAACTAATGTCGTAAATCCGATGTCTATGAGACCCATGAATAGGGTGCTGCCTTTACATAGAGATGGACAGAGTAAATGTAAATCCGTGGGCGTCAAATCGACAACGGTGCCCAAGCAACGAACCGTTAGTCACGATATGCCAGATTTGAATGTAAAAGATGAAAACATTGATAGTGACTTGGAAAAAGCAATCGAGGAATCGAAGCGAATGATGGAACTAGAGAAGGCAAAAAGGGAAAAAGAACAGCTAGATGCGTTGAGAGCTTTGCAGATGTCGACTGAAACACCTCAAGCAAACACCAGTATGGCATTAGTGGATCCACCGCCTGGAAGAACTAACGAGAGAGTTGAAACTATTTCAAAAATGACATCACTTCCAAGTTTGGATGCTGAGATTGAACATGAGCATTCGAAAGTTTTAATTGAAAAAGATATAAATAAGTCTCCAACTATACTTGCCAAATCAATACCTCAAAAGATTATGAAGCGACCTCTCGGAGACAAAAAGTCGGATACGGAAGTTACAGTGTCAAAGAAACATAACAGGGTTTATAAGGGACAAGAGAACAAACCCTTGTTGCCGAAGCCAACCCCTGAACCATCTAAAGATGATGGCCCTAAACTAATATATGAAGTGACGTCAGAGGATGGCTTTAACTACAGCTCGTCATCCTTATCAGATTTGTGGTCTAAAGTAATTGAAGCTGTACAAAACACCAGAAAGGAGTGTGGATTGCCTCTTATGCAGTACAACCTACCATCAACACTTTCCGGCGCTCACTTACTTGGACTTAACAACAATGCATTGAGATATCTAATTGAACAACTACCAGGCGTAAGTAAACATTATTTTATTCTATAAAAATGGCATTTTCCTTCCGAAATTTATGTTAATAAATAAGTTCTTACCCCTTTAGTGAGTGTTTAAGAACATCCTCGTTATATTATGTGTTATTCAATTTTTTGCATTCATGAAGTTATATCACCTATCAGGCTAATCGCTGCACGAAGTACAAGATCCGTCAAGGGCGCGCACTAAACAGTTGGGACAATGATTTGGACCTCAGTGAAGGTTTTAAAGAAAGTCCATGGGGTAGTGCCCGAACGGGACCCATCGCAAGAAAACAGAACCACGATATCTTTAGCTGGATGGCTTCACCCTTTAGAGAGGAACCACCGCCATTTGGTGGGCAAGAGGGGGAGAACTCTATTTCAAGGTAATTAATATGTAATATCGTTATCTTCACTCGATCGCGTCAATTATCTCAATTATTGGCACTATATCTTCAATTAGTATATACAATAAGGGAGCGTTCAAGTATTACGTAACGAATTTGGGGGGGATTGAATTACGCCTTATTGTTAATATTATTTTCGACTTTCCAGTACTTTACAGCACATAATGGTAACTCTTAGCTAAAAAGAGTCACTGGGTGGTCACGAAACATTTTACTATTGGGTACAGAAAAACGTTCGCGTTACACGGGGGCGGGTGTCAATAATCTCCAAAAATTGCGTGACGTAATACTTGAACGCTGCCTAAGACATGTCTCTATTATTTTTTCTTGGAAGCCGCCGTTTCCTCCCTAGTTATTTAAGATCTATGATTGTTTTGTATTATTATACATCGAATATAAATTAATAAATATTAAACTTCCAATTGATATATTTGTATACTTTTATTTATTAATGAATTATTTTGCAGACGTTTGGCAACTCTCCCGCCAGCAATGAGATTTAGACAACTAAAAGAGACTTCGAAAGCATCAGTAGGCGTATATCGATCGCATATTCATGGACGAGGACTTTTCTGCAAGCGCGATATTGAAGAAGGTGAGAATTTCGTATTTAGATTTATTTGAATTTTTGAAGTTATACTTCTTTTGGCGCGTTATGAGAAATTGATGAGAGTGAAATTTTACGATGCGCGCGCACCGTTACAAAAAATTATCAGTATGAAGTTGCCCACTAACGAATTCTTTTTAAACCAGCCGAGCGTGCGCGAGCGAGATGGGAATAAGACAATCTACAAGTAAAAAGAAATAGAATATGCGTGAAGTTAGCAGCTATGCCAAGAATTTTGAATGACCATAATGACCTTTGTAGTACATTTTAAATAAATAAAGGAGTTTTAATATTTTTTTCAATAAATTTAGCTTTTGCACAAAGACCTATTGTTACTTAGTTGAAAGGATATGAAACATACCTAGTTATTAAATTGAATGAATAATATAATAAAATAATAAATATTATTAATGTTAAATATTAATTATTAATTATATAATATTTAAGAAAAATAAAGAAAGCCAAAGAAGTATAACTTCTTACGCGCGTACATAAGTACACGCACCCTTTTTTTTACTAATGTATTATCTGCAAGAATAATGCGACAATATATATACATATTTTTTTTTGTACAAACAAAGGTGTTCTTTCAGGTGATATGGTAATCGAATATGCGGGTGAAGTTATACGTGCCGTATTAGCAGACCAGCGCGAGAAGAAATACGAAGCGACGAGTGGGCGACGAGGCGTCGGCGGCTGCTACATGTTCCGTATCGACGATAACCTCGTAGTCGATGCCACGCTCAAAGGCAACGCGGCGCGGTTCATCAACCACTCCTGTGATGTGAGTACTGTGCTATATCAATTTTAATGCAGTTTTGCTATAGAATATTTTTATTATTATCAATGCACCAAACCAATACGTTATATTTAAAAAATAATGTATATGGTCGATTACTTTTCAAATTTCACTGCTGTACTTTACTTATGTAAATGACAGATACGTCTTTCATTTGTGTGAATGTGAAAAAATTCGTGGCGGTTTTCTCCTTTTTGCGTCATATTATTTATATCAAACCATCGTATTTTTACTGTTTAGTAATAGCATTAAAATAGCAAAAACTTATAATATATTTTGATACAACTTGGGCATCATAATTGTACCTAAATTATCTCTAAAAATTAATGCATCCACGTCAAAACTTGTCTAGACGAAATTTGCTATGCTACCGTCAAAGTTGCCTGATGATGTTAAGACTAAATTGAAATGATTTATTTCAGCCAAACTGCTATTCCCGTGTAGTGGACATCCACGGCCATAAACACATCCTTATCTTCGCGTTACGTCGCATCACCGTTGGTGAAGAACTAACGTATGACTACAAATTTCCCTTCGAAGAAGTGAAGATACCTTGCACGTGTGGAGCTAAAAAATGTCGCAAGTATCTCAATTAAATAATAAAATAGACTTTTGTGAATAATTATGTCAATTAAGAAGCGAGCGAAACGCCCATCAAGTGTTCCGTCCCACGGGCAAAGGAACCAAACGGCAACTAATGAAATAGACATAGAATAGCCTGTACGATGATTAGTTTTCTTTTCCACTAGCATAATTTATGGAAGTACATAAATTAGACTATATTTTGATAATGTCGGACGATTTAGCTTAGATCGGATTTGGCGAGTGAAAAGTAAGGAAATGCTGGGTCGAGCACAAAGTGTAGTATATGACAATAAGTCCAGACGACATATCGTTTCCCACCTTTGACATTGTGCCAGACACATTTACATGAATCTTGTTATGATCTCTATATTGAATCTGCCCAGTGTTTAGAGTTGTTGGATTGTATATTTTATTGGTTTAGAAATTAATATTTTGTGATAAGTTTTAGATATTTTTGTAAATATTTTTATGTTGTATCATTTCCGGCTCGAAGGCCAGGTACATTAACGTTGTTGTGATATGTGACGAATGTAAGGTCATAGTGTATAGGTATCGTATTTGTTCCTCATTTGTTCTTATCCTTGTGATCAGTTAAGTCTCGAAATCGTATCTCGTGTACATACTAGATGACGGATAGATATAAATACCGGTACATTCGAAGGGTAGTTTCGAGTACAATGTTACATTTTAGTAATTTTTTTAAGTATTGTATAGAGAATGTACATAAGAGAATTATTTGTCATAATAACGTGGTTAAGCGACAAATCGTTTTATCGTAGTCATAGCGGTAGGGTACTTTATGTAATTTAATGTATTGTACAGATAAGTTATTCGGTGTGTGGGTTCGCGGGATGAGAGAAGTACATCCGATGCACGTATTAACGTGAATGCACATTATTAGCTTTAATACTTTCAGCACAGCTTGGGTTTTACCTGATTTATTTCATTTAATTGTTTTTTTTTACGGAATCCAAGAATAGTCCGAAAGTAGAATACACACATCACATTGTCATCACATTGTTAAAATAGATTTGAATTTAATTCAGGGACAGGCGTTATATACATTTTTTATTTACTGCATCCCACGAGCAGTATTAATATATAACGTATTTTATGAAGTCAATAGATCAGATAGTTTTAGTGTTTACGATATTTGTACAGCCTAAATGCTCTTCACGTTCAATAATTCAGCTATTGTGTTAATATTTAAATATAACGTTTGTTTTCAACGCTTTATTACAATATTCGGATACAATTTAATTAAAACAGACCAGTGATAAAAGGAAATAATTTAATTTAATTTAATCCGAATATTTAAAGCATAAGTTGATTACGCGATATACACATATTATGCTTTTAGCGTTGAATTATAAACATTGTTCTCCATCAAACTTTGATCTGAAAATGGAATTTCTGCGGTGGTCAAAATATAAAAACAGTCAAAATTGTAACTTCATATTATATAAACCCCACTGTTCACATGATGCTAATAAACAAAATTTAAACTTAAGAGTATGAGGTTTTTGACCACCCCAAAAATTTGAGATTGGTTGTTCATAAAAAGTAACCAGATAAAATCATTCCTGTATTTCGAAGTAAACACAATTTGTACTCAAAAGTGCATATTTTATGAACAGCCATCCTCAGCAATTGTCCGATAACTAGTCCTTGTAGAATTTGTGATTTAGTTTCAAACCTAGCCATAAAATAGTTGATTGTAATTTTAAAATTTTCTCTACATTTTATACATGGTTTAGAATTATACATCGACTTATGGATAATAATAAAAAAGTACAGATAAATTTATCGATTAGTTATCATAATTTTAATTTCATATTCAAATAATGTTAACATTAATTCTAATTTTGCTGTAATTTTACTTGTTGACCCTGGCAGTGTTGTGAATTTGTGATTTTCGTTTTGTCTAAATGATAATATGGGGTAAACTACGCGTCACGATTAAAATATCTTGTATTTCCATATATAATCATCAATCATCACATACTTTTCTGCTTAACAATGTCAGGAAAGTAACATCATTAAAGTGGCAAACGCCATTTCCATATTTTATATTGGAAACTCCATGTATTAAATTACTAACATTGGTAAATAATTTAATATATTTCTTCAAGTTAAATTCCGAATAACAGCCAAAATTGACGCGTAGTTTCTCTTTTTCATGAAATTTGGGCTTTAAGTGATATGTGTTTTGTTAGTACTATACAAAATGGAGAATGACCAAATCACCAAGTGATAAATGATTTGATTCATTTGTGAACATTCGCTTTTGATATTATTTGATTGCGTTTTGAATATAATGCTTTTATTTTATGTGAACACATGCCATTTTGCCTAAATGTTATTATAAATTATATTATTGCTTTAAAAGCACCAATTTTACAATGCATAGTTCTATGTTCTGTCTATACATTTATTATTTTATTTATTTCTATTATTATTATTTTGTATTGTGGTAAATTTTACCAAAAATAAAATTACTAAAATGTGCTTTACATGACCATTTTATTTTTACTTCCTATGGATATGATCAATAAAATGACGCGATAAGGCGTTTAGTTTTTGAAAGTTCGCGAAATGAGGGTATAACCAATACGTTTTTGAAATATTAAGCCTATTAATAATACTGATTTTTTCATAGTATATCTATAAAGCTTTTGATTGATTTTTGTTTTTGAGAAATTTTTACCTTAAATGTCTAGAGGGCAGTGTCATCAATATTTTTTTCTGATTAAAAATAAAACGAAAATTCTTAAAGTAAAAGTCGTATTATTATTGTAACGCAAGTCCCCAAATATTAACAATACAGTACATGTACTTGTTTTCCCAGCGCACAGTACACGTTCCGTCTGTTGCGGTGTCCCAAAAATATGCTGCTGCCGTATGCAGACCACACCCATTCTTCTGGGTGACTGTCATTCTCACTAATAACAAAATATTTTTAGAACGTTTGTTTATTACGTTTTAGTTAGGAGAGAGTAGTGTACAAATTAGGTTTATCGGTCACTTACTTATGTATTTAAAAGGCTTATTTAGCTTTGTTAATCTCGCCAAAGTTCTTTCTGTGATTACAGTTATCCACTGAGGTGCCCGAGAATGACTGTAAACGTTCCCTCCTAAACATAATTCGATGTTATCTCTTACTAGTTTTTGAACTTCTTCAACGTTAAAAACTAGATCCTGTAAAAAATATTTAGCATAATGTTTAATTGATGATATGATGATATTAAGATCTCAATGATGATAATAATTTTTAATTGGCGGGAAAGCCGCCGGGGGGGGGGGGGATTGAATATTGGGTAATTATATACACTTATGGACACTTCTATTGGCCCACCTTGCATTTTCAGTTTCTTTTGGTCCTACCTAAAAATTTATATTAGGTCGAGTAAAAAGTTTTTATGCAGTTTTGAACCTGGCACATTCATAATAGCATTCAATATTTTTTTTTTTAATTTCGAGCACAGAATTTAAAGAAACAAAAGACAATTTGGAGCCTGCTCATTGGTATCAAACAATCGAGTACTAAAAAAACTTGATTAAATTGGTTTAGTTGGATTTAATTCTTGAAAGTGTGATTTTTCTCTTTGGTTTTGCAACAAACATTACTTATTCTTAACATTAAAGATGAGGTTCTATCAATAATCTATGGATACTTCGCCTGAAGTCGCCGCCCAAGCTGTGGCACTTATCCGGGCCGGACACAGCCAAAGAAATGTGAGTGATCAACTTAATTTAAGTCGATCTGCGTTCCGAAACGTTTATCGGAGATACCTAGAGACTGGCGACTTTGTTCGTCGCCAAGGAAGGCCACGATTTCGGGTCACAACTGAAAGGCAGGATCGATTCATCGTGACGACCAGCTTGAGAAATCGTCACCTTACCTCCATTGAGATACAAAACCAACTTCGCGACTTCCATGGAGTAAATGTGAGCGCTCGAACTGTTCGGAGAAGATTAAAAGAACGCGAAATGGTACCACACAAGCCAGCTAATGGCCCAAAACTAACGCGAGCCCACCGAATAGCGCGCCTTCATTTCGCGCGCTCACACTGAAATTGGACTCAGCAGCATTGGAACGGTGTACTCTTTTATGATGAGTCTAAAATTGCATTACATGGCAATGATGGAAGGAAGAAGGTCTACCGACGTAAGGGAGAGCGTTTTGCACAATGCTGCTTTGAAGAGAGGGATTGCTTATGGCGGTGGCTCATGGACTGTCTGGGGCGGTATATCCGCGAGCGGCAAAACTCGACTTGAGCTTGTTACGGGACCACGGCTGCCAACATTAAATGCTGAAAGGTACATTCTTGAGTGCTTAGAACTTCACGTGATGCCATACGCGGACTATGTGGGCCCAAATTTCCTTTTTATGCATGATAATGCAAGAGCCCATACGGCCGGCATCGTCAGAGAATATCTTCGGGATGTGAACATCGCAGTTATGGACTGGCCAGCCAGAAGCCCAGATATGAACCCCATTGAGCATATGTGGGACGAGCTAAAAAGACGTGTTAGGGCTCGTCAGCCAGTTGCCCAGACGATGCAGGAATTGAAAACTGCCATAGAAGAGGAATGGGAGATGATCCCTCAAAATTTCATACAGCGGTTGATAAACTCTATGCCTAATCGTATGAGAGCTGTCGTAGATGCCCATGCAAATTAAACCTTTATTTGATAAAACACGTTTTTTATTCAAAAATCAACTGACTTCATCAAGGCGCCTACCCGACTTGTTAGGCGTATCTCCATGTGGTGTGGTATTCTAAATTCAAATTTAAAACAATACGATCGAAAAAGATGATAAAATGTATCAGGTTCAAAACTGCATAAAAACTTTTTACTCGACCTAATATAAATTTTTAGTTAGGACCAAAAGAAACTGAAATGCAAGGTGGGCCAATAGATGTGTCCAGAAGTGTATTTTAGTTGTTCTATTTTAAGGTAAGTTTTTTGAAGTTATACTTCTTTAGGCGCGTTATGAAAAATTTATGAGAGTGAAATTTTACGATGCGCGCGCACCGTGACACAAAATTAACAGAATGAAGTTGCCACGGAAGATGCTACGGCATTTGACATAATTTAAAAACAACATTCGAATAATAATAAAATTTATGTTACACGGAATGTAAGAGAATAATAATAAATATTTATTTATTTAATTTTTCAAATGTAAACTGAACTTTATTGACTATAATGACTCCTTTTCCAGTATTTGATTATTTAATTGTAATTAATTATTTGCATGCAATCAAAAACTATTTTTAATAATGCCAAAGAAGTATAACTTCTTACACGCGTACATAAGTACACGTACACTTTTTTTAAATTCGTAAGTTCTATAACAATTTAATTAGGTACCTCCTCATCATCTTCTTGAGCCATTGTGTTGTAAACCTAGCTCCTTTTTGTTTTCTAATACGATAGAGTAATATTTTTCAAATAATTGTTGAAATAATTAGTTGGAAATTGACAGTTATATTAAATTTAGAAAACCTAAATTTTCAAATGTTTATGGTCTCTCCTTGTTAAAACTAATTTATTAATAATTATTTGTCTATACTTCAAAGTTTTATCCAAAGGCTATATTATCTTAAATAATCTCAATCTGTCAATTGTCATTTATTATAGTTGACACTGACAGTAGTTGTGTTTTTCAATTTTCTCTTTTTGGAATGTTTGTGTTAATTGTTATACAGATTGTGAAATTTATCAGCTATGTATGGCTCACTGCTGATTTTATGAAAGAGAAAATAAGAAGCTTAAATTGTAAATATATTTTTTAAACTGAAATGTATTGAGTTGAGGAGCCTTATGCCGGTTGGGTTTTTGGCTTTGTAAGCTGTCCCAAATTAATGGAGCTGAAGGTCTGGGTCGAGGGGATACAAAGGATTGTTTGTGGAGTAACTGAGACTACCACTTGTCAGGTATAGTCTTCAAATTCATTAAATGAAAATTAAGGATCTTTTTCGTACCAAAAATCATTAATTATATTCTGTTAACGCTTCCGAGGGCGAGGGAGTAGTACTGAGGGTGAGGGAGCTGTACTGAAGGCGTCATATTATCGTTAACTGTGTTCCGTGTTAGATCGATTCTAGTGTGTTGTTACTCAGTGCCATACTTGATAATTTGACTATTTAACACAGATAAAACAATTCAATTCGACTCACTAGTTCTTAAATTAGGGTGTTTAACCAAAATAAGTTATTTAGCTGTATAATATTAGTATAGAATCCCTATAATTACAAAATAGTGTAGTTAAAACTTCATATTTAAATATTAATAATGATACTATGAAATGAGAGAATAACACTTAAATTGCAATTTAACAGGATGTAGTTTTTGCATTGGCTCATGCTACTGGAAAAGTGGGTAGATTCACATTGATCGAACGATGGAGGAATAATGAGAGACTCTTAGCACCACAAGAATATCCTCTTAAGGTAAGATATACTCAAATGTCTTTGTAATGTATCTAAAATACAATATACTGAGATGTATCACCATGCTAAATGAGCCTAAAATTTTAAATATCTGACAACATGTCTGTCCTTCTTTTCTATTTAATCAACATTGATTAACTGACTTATGTTACTAATTTCAGATTCTAATGAAATGGGGTGAATATTCCAACGATATACAGTTCATTCTAAGAAGATCTGATAGCAGCGATAACCAAAATTTTTTACCACCTAATAGCAATATAAAATCACCAAATGGAAATGGGTCAGTTTAAAAAAGCTACTCACTGTTTTTGTTTTATAGTACAGAAGACATCATCTGATGTTAAGTGATACAGTCACCCATGGACACAGTCACACTGCCAAAAAGCTTGCAAGTGTATTTCAAGCAAAAGGTATACTAATACCTTTTGCTTTCGACTTAGGGCTAATCATGATAAGAGGTACCAACCTCTTATCATGATTAGCCCTAAGTCGAATTGTTTCGGAAATATTTCAGTGGGCAGCTGATTCCACATACTAGTGGTGTGCGGCGAAAAACACGCAAGCTTGTGTCTTTCTGGTGTTAAAATTGGACTAGATTTAGTCAAGATTGGAGACCCCACCTCCACATAAAATTAGCATTGAGTGGCCTGCTAAATGTCAGTTAAGGCAAACCTGGTTGTGCTCATCTCTAAATATTTTGATTTATTGTCCCTTAGTAGGTTAATAACTGAAAGAATTATGATAATTTTTTCTTTAAAAGTTTTTATACATTTTTTATTATTCGTTTCTTTGTAATAAATTAACCAAGATTATTCAGTTCTATCTAATCTTGTTTACAGTCAAACTACACTAAATCCCAATGTACAAGATAAGCAGAATTCACCAAATAGGCCAAACTCAACTGCATTTAACAATGTTAATACATCACCAAGTAATCCGGTGGGTGTTGTAAGGGGTATACAACAAAGTAAGACTCCAGATGATAGTCCAGTATCTAAAGATGTTCCTCCTTATAGGTAAGAAAACAAAAGGCTGTAATAAGTTTGTTTTGTTTTTTTTTTAATTGCCTGCCCTACAATTATTTATTTAAAAATGAGTAAGTTATGATTTCTATTCAAAACCCTAGTTTGCAAGGTGGTATTATGTATTGCTTGATTTGAGTTGTGCTTTGTAATGTAAGCTATGTTGGAATTGCTCTAACATATTTAAATAAGAGCCAATCTAAATTATCCACTAGATATATTGCATGAAAAAGATAAAAATCTTTCATTCAGGGATCCCCCACCACCATACAGATCTCCCCCTCCACCTCAAGGAGTTCGGAAATCTCCCAGCCGCTCGAGACCTCGTTCACATATGTCACCGGTAAATGAACCTGATGAAGAACGGAATCCAGAGGCAGTTAGCTATAACACTCAATATAGAGAGCTGGTGTCGCTTGTAAATTATCAAAGGGACAAACTTTCCAGCCAGCAAGTTGATTTGATAAAAGTATGTATTATAAACATTTGATAATTACATTCGAGGAGTACTAATGAAAACTTTGTGTCTCAGAATTTTTATTTAAACGTATTTGACAACTGTTTTATAACCAAAATGTCGCTACGGAACGCCTCGTTTTTATCCATTTTAATGATGTAATAACGCCACATAACGTCTCATTGCCAGTGGGCTCGCAAGTGCGTTGCGGGTCTTTTAAGAATTGGTACGCTCCTTTGCATGGCAAGACATATCAAAGAAATCTATACAACTAGGTTTATAATTATATATATAAATGATATTATATATATAAATTACGAACGGATAAGTCTGCAGTTTATAATTAACAGTGTGTATGGACATACCGTATAATTTCATTACTTTTAGTTTAAGGTAACATACACATTTAAGTTTTGAGGTTTTAGTATTGATTCAGTGTAGACTGGTATAGATAGCATTAAAAGATACATAGATACATTTTATTAAAGCACTTGTATTATTACACTTTTTGTATCTATATTTTTATATCAAATTGCGTTCACACAAAAATGAAAGTATTTTTTTATGAAGTAAATAGTTGCTATGATCAAGAAATGTGTTTTATCGGGAAAAAACCTGAAGTAGATGAATGAAGTACATATTATTAAATATGTTTTGTTATCCTTTAAATTAATATGAATATTTTCAGTATGATGCAGAGATAGGCTATTGGGAAAACAAAGGCAGAGAGCAGGAAAGACAAGTGGAACTCTTACAACAACAAATTAACTCAGCTGACAGTCAACTTAGAATTAGCACAGAACAGGTATAAACATCTTATACAATTTATTATAATAATTCGATTCTATTTTGTGGATTAATTAATCTGTGTCAATATCGATTAAGGGAGCGTTTCGTCACGCAATTTTTGGAGATAATTGACCCCCCTCCCCCTCGTGTAACGCAGCGTAACGTTTTTCTGTACCCAACTACAGTACTATAACCAAGTATAGTAAAGCGTTTCGTGATCACCTAATGACTCTATACCTAAAAGTTACCATTATGTGGTGTAAAGTACTGGAAAGTCGAAAATAATATTGACAATAACACGTTTTACAAAAGGACCCCCCCCCTCTCCAAAATTCGCTATGTAATTTTTGACCGCTTCCTAACTAATAAAAAAATATCGAATCGACGCAACGCTTCTTTTGGGCTGAACATATTGGCGATTTTCAACAAAGCAATTGCTCTTGGTTTCGTAATTGTGGATTGTATTTTCAATTTTTTTTTAAATTTCAGGTACAAGCATTAAACTATGTTGAGGAGGAAAGCGAAATAGCGAAACAAAATGAGAAGACTTTGAAATCAGAGATTGTATTGGTTCGGTCAAAACTAGCCAATTGTGAGACAGAACTTTTACAATGTAAGAACAAGATACGAAAAGTCATGGAAGACATACATACTGAACAAAGACTTTTAAATGGCCGTCAACAAGAGAATCGGTAAGAAATGTTATAGATTAACGTCGGAAATAGACATTGTTTATTGTAGTTAATTTTTAATAGATTTCATTAAACTACCCACAAAACATAGTTTCAATTGTTTAAGTGTAAAAGCGGCAGGAATTGTTTTATAATAATAACATAACAATAATAAAATACATTTTATATAATCTCATTCGGTAATATTCTAATTATGAAATGAAATAAGTACAGACTTTTATTGGCATATTTATTTTACATACTTCTTTAAGAAAATTAAAAAAGCATTATTCTCCTAACAAAACAATGCTTTAAAACAATTTTTTTATTATTAAAGTACAATGTATCCCGACCAAGGAGATTTCAATTCAATTTAAGTACACATTATTTGTGGTGAGCGCGCTCGTTCCGAGCCAATAGACACAACAGATTTTTCCATTTCGGAGCTATTTCGTACATACGAATTTGAGTAATATTTTGTTGGATAAAACTTTAGTAGCAAAAATGTCAAACAACACCGACGATACTGATGAAAATTTAACTCCATCTGACATTGTAGAAACAGCTACGAAACTGACGAAAAGTCTTTTGCCAGAAAAATCAAGAAAAGCGTACGACAAATGTTACCAAGACTTTATGACTTGGAAACCTATAGCCATTAGATTAAATAAGGTAGTGTATGCAACTGCATATAATTAGGTATTAAAACACTCGTGTAATCTTATTTTGAAACGAGCCGCAGGCGAGTACTAGAAACTACACTCATGTTTTAATACCCTCTATTATATGACAATTGCATAAACTACTATAAACATACCCCATAAATCAATTATCTGTTTATCATAATGAAATTAAAATTAGTTCAAAAGATTTAAGCTTATAGACTCCAGAATTGACATTGTACATGCATTTTCTGCGACTTTTTAATGTAATATTTTCTATGTTTGTATCTATATTGTTGGTTACTTAAGAATAAATAAAATAAGATTAGTGAACTTAATTGACCAGACAAGCTTTGGAAAGGACAATGTTGGCAGAAATGGATGGCCTTCAAACGCAGATACAACAAGCAAAACATGCCACAGAGATCAACCACTTAACGGCTGAAAATCTGAAGCGAGAGGTAAAAACTTTTTATATATTTGTCAGTTATGAAATAACTAATAACTTTACTTTATTGTTATGTAAATACAGAAATTAAGTTGCAAAAAGTTGGATAGAATTTATAAAGGTTATAAGGAGAAATTGTTAAACTCTTTGTTTTACCAGATTTTTTTAATTATTAGATTCAAATATTCGAGTCTTATCGAAGCCGTGTAACATTTTATAATATTCAATTAAGGTGGGTGTACTCGAAACAGCCATAATGGAGAAGAAGCGTCAGGTGGAACGGCTAGTTCAGGAAATGAAGGAAGCTAATCTTCAGAGTCTTACTGGTAGTGTGGACGAGCTTCGGCATCCGTTAGACGGTAAGGGAGCCTATATTACGTTGAAGAATTGCACAATTCCATAGTAGGCATATAGCGAGCATTCAAAGATGGCGCCTACTAGCTTCCAAAATGTATTAAAATTTGTTGAATTTATTTGCTTTGAATATACGTTAATTGCCTTGCCTACTTTAACAATTCACTAACGGATATTATTTGTGTCTAAATATTTATTTAAACAACGAATATATTTAATGATTGCTTAGATACTTTATAATTAAAGACAATATACAACTACAGAGCAGTGCTGGCGTGCGACCTTCATCTCTGAGGTCATCTTTCTATGTGCGCAATTAGCACTTGAAGGCAAAGATCAAGAGGCATGTCTCAAACCCAAAAATCAACTCAGAACTCTGATTAGGTGATCATTGTCTATAAAATAAAAATGATCGTACAGAGTTCAAGACCTACAGAGGGTCGTAGCGCCACTAGTTTATTATTATAATATACAACTAAAATTTAGAAGTAATGGCTTGATAACCCTATAAGCGCCACTTTAAACTCGAAAAATTTACACTTTGGTACTGGTTACTTTAATTGATCTACTTCTCTTAATAATATTTTACACTCGCTCGTTTCGTATTTTTTAGTGTAAGGCTCAATATTAAGTTACTTAATAAATGTCTAAAGTAAAACTGCGATCGATTTCCAGGTATGTGTAAAGCAGGCAGCGCTAGAAGGATTATTGGGTCTCCGAGACAGCTTGAGAACGCTGCCCCCACAAATAAGAACCCACATGGAGTTTGGGTATAAAATTAGTAATATATATTTACTAATTTTAAAGTTTTATATAAAAAACACAAGACTCTCATACACACACATACATAAAAAAACATGTTCTGTACGTCAGCAATCTAATTGTTTTAATTATTTTTAAATATCGATTTAAAAAAATGAGATCCTATGATATTATAATGTATTTTACATTAAATACCTATATAGATTATTGCAAATGTCATAAAAATTAAGTTCTGTAAGAATTTTCTATAGAATTTAGTCTCCAACCCGTTTGATAGTCTAATTTAGAAACAACTAGCCAATCATAGACACGCGATGCCATTCATCGTTTACGTTGACGCAATACTAAAATGCGAGCAATCGTTTCGTCTATGTTATACATTGAATGACCCTGACGTTTTACATAGAACACGGGCCTAAATAAATAATAGTATATGTGTTATACTAAGTATAATTTATGTATTGCAGTCACATTGTATTAAAAATATAATTTTATAATTTGACTTTATGCGTAAACATTTATGGAAAACAAATTGTAAATAAAAGTATATTTAATCATTAGAATGTAATATAATGTATTAGCGTTGTGTTCAAATTGTGTCATATACCGTCACAAATTACTTATAAACGGCTCTACTCAGATAATTCTTAACTTAAGTATTCTAAATATCGTTTTCCTTTATTTTCTTTAAAATGCAAAATTATTTGGAATATTTTCATGACATATAATTACTTCACTAATTAAATAAATAAAGATTAAACTATGAGTTGGAATTATCATGTGTACATGTTTAAAGTTTCTATGTAGGGTCGTTATAATTGTACTTAACGTTTTAAAAAGTCTTGCCTTTTTTTGTTTTAGTAAAAAGTATATCTATAGGATTTTAATTAACTTCTATTAATCATTGCTTTTTGCGTAGCGGCATTTATTAAATGACTCTAAGCTAGTATTAGTTTGGTGCAAAATATTGTGTGATCTTAGTTTTTATGAATTTATGATATGAGAATGCAAAACGAGAAATATTTTTTAACTAAACAACGTATATTGATATAAAAAAATACGTTGTTTATATTGTTAATATAAAAAAAATAGTTAAGCACGATCACGGTTTAAACATAATATGATAGATTTATAGAAAACATTGTGAGGAGTACATATTATGACATTGACATTAAAAAAGGAACATGCTGAATTCTGACAAATAGCTTCGCTATAAAACAGTGTTGCTCAATTGGAGATTTGTTTCAAAGTAAGGAAAATAAATAACCTCTTTAAAGTTCATATTACATTTTTCACACTTTTCTTTGCTTTAGGGAGCGTTCAAGTATAACGTCACGCAATTTTTGGAGATTCTTGACCCCCCCCCCCACACGTAACGCGCCGTAACGTTTTTCTGTACTCAAGTACAGTACCGTACCCAAGTATAGTAAAACGTTTCGGGACCACCTAGTGACTCTTTATACCTAAAAGTTACCATTATGTAGTGTAAAGTATTGGAAAGTCAAAAATAATATTAACAATAACGGCTTAATTCAATCCCCGCCCCGCATCGTAACGTTTTACAAAAGGTACGTAATACTTGAACGCTCTCTTATACACATTGTAAATAAGATGATTTAAATTCATCAAACCATGCATTCTTCGTTTTGCCTTCTCCGTGCCGTGCGTTGTGCAATGTGCCATTAACATATAGATTAAATAGACAAATTAATTTATAACAAATCTCTATCGAACATTTTTTCTTTGTAATATTGAGACAACTTGCAATATTTAAGTAAATAGTAAAATCTAGTCGGAAATATAAAAGCCATTACAATATTTTATAAATTTATATTCTTCATCAGCCTTCAATGATTTTTATTGTTAGCATAATAGAATCTCTATAGAACATTTTAGACTTGAATTTTGTATTATTTATATTATGTATAATCTGCATGGTTATTAGTCGGATTGTATACTCAATAAAAATAATTCAATATAATGTTTTTTATTTTAAAAGGCATTAAACATGTACTTTTAAATCCTATAGACACACCTTGAAATGATTTTTGTGTAAATATTCCCCCATATGATATGATCAAGTCATGGCTTTGCAACGTTAGGGAGTGGACGGGTATTGCAACTGCGGAGTTGCTTCAAGATAATAACGGCCAACCTCCAGTAATGGAGAGGCACTAAAAGAAGATGATATGATAAATAAGAAACCTGATAACACATTCCTGTTTAAACAAAAAAAAAGGTGGTAATTGAAACAAAGTATATGTATAAATTAAATCTTATATTAAAATGACAAAATTAATCTGTTCATTATCTAATTATAGGAATATTCTATACATATTGCTCTATGTCATATCATTTAATTACGTTTGGAGTCAATAACATAACATTGGGCTTGAATTTTTATCATAAATGCGCAAACGCTGTACTTCATTGACACAGAAAACTTCCAAAGAGCACTTAATGGAATCACATTACCACATTTACGTTGATTCACCACTTATATACATCATTATCAAATTCATTGTGAAGATTTCTAATATTAAATATTATATTTTGTGCTTTGATTGTAAATCAAAAATCAGATTGGATCAGCTAGATTTGAACATTATTAAACATTTTATGTCGAAATTAGTTAAGAATATATTAATAATTTAAAGTTAATCGTCAACAATTACCATACATATAAAATAATATTGAATCTGATCTGTTGTAGGGTCAGGTACACTTAGGAATGAGTTATAAGAATTTAATTTTAAATAAAGTAAATAAACAATTTATATTATTATGCTCTTAAGTATCATTGCACTGAAATAATTTTTCAGCTGCCTTTAGTCTAAACAATTATTATAGTAGTTGTATATTATTCTGAAATACTGTTTTATACATCTTAAAACTTATTGAGAATTGATTATTTTCATCAACATAAATCATTTGCAGTATTATAAAATATGGACTAAACATAGTAACGTGTTTGTAACCATCGTTGCGTTATTCCATGTAAAAAAATGGCAACCATGGTAACAAGAACAGTGCTTAGCCCACGTATTATAAGGCCGCGAAGGTTTAAGTAGCAAAATATTTTTTACAAGCTAATGTTTTATAAGGCTTTACATTAAGAAATTTGGGAATCAAAATATTATACAAATATCCTTGGTTTAAGAAAATTACAATTATTGTGGAAAAGTTTAATTATTAATTATTGCTGCACATAAATCATTAATGAAAATCTCTTTTAAAACAGCATGTTCTGTCACTATTGTTTTACCCATAGTTTATTTATGCATTGAAACATCTTACAAACGTAACTGTGCTCTTCATACAATATCACAACCTCACTAACCAAACAGTGTATGCTATGCTTTTTCTTCTTTCTCTCGATTATACCTCTCAAGCTCCTTTAGAAATTGTCCCTTGGGCTTCATGATGTTTGGCCTGTCTCCTCGGCATTTTGGGCAGAACCACTTGCCTTTGGGTTTTGTTGTGAGGGAAACACACGAGAAATGGAACCACTCAATAGGACATAAGTCATTGTCACAAAGAATCATTTCTCCAAAGGATATCTGATCACACAGACAGTACCGAGGCTCATCAGGGTCTATGGCATCGGTTTCTTCAGGTGGTGTCTCAGAACGCTGAGCTGCTTGACGCGCTTTACGTTTTTTCTTCTTGCCTATACCTAAAGAAGGTTATTTTTTAGATATTTATATTTTATTGTCTTTTATTGACATAACTTTTACACATTTAATAAAACTATTTCTAACCGGATTGAAGTTATGTATTTATAGTTATTTTACATTATGGTTAAATTTAAAATTAAATACATACATAACTTCAATCCGGTTAAAATTTGTTTTATCAAATATTTCTATTTTTTTAAATTACTGAAAATTTCAAAAAATAATACTACTACTAACATTTAATTTTGATTTTAGTTCTCAATAGTGGAACAATTGGTTACTGAAACTGGCTGGCTTGATATACCTATATTTACACTTGTGAAAAGTACATGTAGTAAGTTGGTGTAGCCAATGGTGAAAAAAGGAATACATATCTGTATTTCAACAATAAAATTACATTATACCTTTCTTATGATTGCTGTGAGTGTGTCGCTCACTATCTCTTTCGCTGGAGTCAGCTCCATCAGTAGCAGTACCTGCTGTTGTACGGGACCGGCGAGCTCTCTTTGACCAACGTTCACCTACATATTTTTAATACATTTTAAATTAGGATTTTTTTGAATTTAGAGGCTCAAAGGGCTGTACAAAGAATCATTAAGCAATGAAACAGAATTAGAAAGTTAGGCCTCACTGAGTTATAAGACTATATTTTTACTTAAACATAGTTACATCATACCTCCTTTCTCTTTTTCAGACTTATCCTTATCTTTTTCAGTATTCCGCTCAGGTGGTGGTGGAGGTACAGTCTGCTGCTGTGTCTGCAGTGAGTTAGTTTCTTTCTCAATTGATCTGGTCTCGGTGTTTTGTGTCGGCTCCTCTTTTACAGCCCCATTTGTTTTGACTTCTAAACATGACACTAAAATAATAAAGACCAGATTATGAATTTGGATTTTCTGAGGATGCTTGTTGCCAAAGCTATTGCTTCAGATCAGATAAACTAATGAATTAGAATTATAATGTAAATTAGGTACTCACCCAATTTTTTATGATCTGCATCTAGGCATCTTTGTTTGTTGTCAATTAGGTCCTGCAAAAGTTGAACAACTTGCAGTTTTTCATCTCCTATTTCTTGTGCTGCAACAAGGGTGGCTTGTAACCTCAGAGCTGCCCTACCACGCCTTCTTTCTTCTGTATTGGGACCAATACATACTGCTAGGTGTGCCTCTGCATCTCTCAGACATTCTAATAACATATTGTTACTTTAAAAGTAATTCATAAGTCAAATTATTATATTGTTTATTCAAACTAATAAATTATTATTGTTATCAAATAACTATTAACATTAAGAATTTGAGTAAAAATAGCAAGTTATAAGTTATTTTTGTCCATGGCTATCTAGAGTAAACAGCGAACATAAAATCACGCGTCTATATTGGTGCAAAACAGTATGTCAACACAACAGGTACGCTGTTGAATTACTTGCTAAATACGAGTTTAAACGATAGAAGAATCATAAAATAAGCCCATAAGGCATCAGATTATTAAATTTATTACGAGTTTTACCTCTGTATGTTACATCTAATTCTCGCATACGCGATAAATGTCGTTGCAAATCATTAGGAAGATTATCAACGATATCCAAGTAATTCTCAACGTAAGCTGCTGATAGCAGTGCTTCAGTCGAAGTTTGATTCAACATTTTTAAACCATTACAACACTTTTCATTAATAAGTTCACAAGAAACGATAATTGTTTTAATGCATTTTTTAATTTCAACGACAAATAAGTTCTCTGAAATATGAAGCCGTCAAAACACAAATGGACGTCACTAATCAAACGTCACGTCCTCTTGAGCACCTGTGTTCTGTGGTCACGTCAAGCTGTGGTGTTACCAACTACCGGAACGAAGTTTAAATATAGTTTAAAAATTGCCCACGGAGCGCTGTTTTGCTCTTTGTTTCCAAGTTAAATTTTTAGTTATTATTATTATTAGTGGTTAAGATCTACGTGTAATGTACACTGCATTGTGTTACCAATATAAATAAACGATTTTGACTTTGTCTTTGATGTTATCTGAACCCAATTTAGCTATTTCTAACGCATGTAAAATTTCTGCTTTTATTATGGCTGGACCAGTGTCATAGACACGTCTCGTTGGGTCAATAAACATTTTTCATTTGTACTCCAACCATCTATTTTTCTTGACCTAAGAAGTAGCTGCCCTTTTGTATCGGCTGGGCTAGTTAAATTGCTGCAATTAAGATCCAATTTTTTTAAATATTTTTGTAAACATTGAAGCTATCGTGTTGGTTGTGCAGTTCTTTTATGATTTCTCACTTATTTTTGTAATGCGTATCGCGAGCCTTCTTAATTTATTTTCGGATATGATTATCGAGCTCCTTATAGCGGTGAGGTACGATATTTTTACACAATTTCGGTTCTTCCATTAGCTGTATAATGAAATCACTCATCAATTCCTGCGTCTTAGTTGTTGTCGCTGGTCGAAGGAACTTAGTGGAAATATTATTTATGGCTTGTTTGGGGCTCGTTCATATTTCAAGACATGTAGATGAAGCAGATTAGAGCGAAGATTACATATAGTTCTAGTTCTAGAATTGACTTCACTGTTTCATTAAAACATTCGACAGCTAGGCAAATAACCACTAGATTGTGGTCAGACCCAATATCTGCCCCTACTACGTTTGTGTTTATACTGCCACTGGGTGGTCGCCAGAGCCTCCTCCGTTATCTAGGAGAGAGCACCTCTACACGTGGTATCGCCACAGTATCGCGCGTGCAGGTGAGGATGCCAATTGGGCCGGGCATGATGTTAATTCCGTTTTCCCCTTACTCACTTGCTCATTCTTAATAAAATACATTATATATCTGAGAGTAAACTGTTTATTTAATTTCATCAAATACTCGAAATTCTACCTAAAAATATCTGCGCTTAAGGGTTCAGGTACAATTATTAAGATTGTCAGACTAAGTGCGGTTAAATCGCAAAACAATGGCAAACGAAATATTTTAACCACCTTAAACAAAAAGGTCCATAGTAACTAGAACCAAAGTATGAACACCCACTTACTGATTTATAAACATTAAAATAATTGTGGAGAGTCAGTTTATACTGCGACAGTCAGACCTGGCACTGATTTTACGAAATTTGCGGAATATATATTATAAAATTTGTACCATCTAGTGCACTATAATATTCATTGTACCATTGGTTGGCACACAAACTATTTCTTTTTTTTATGTCACTTTGATAGATTTGTTTAAAAAAAATTAACAGTTTGTATCATCTATTAAATATTTTAATACATACTAAATATACGTTTTATGGTTTTAAATCTAAAGTAGACGTGTTTCAATTATTCATCTAAATTACAAGTGCATATTAAAGTGTTTATTTATACAAATGTCATCTTCTATAATATTTGTCGGGCCACCAGAGGATTCAAGGAGCTCTATAGCAAAGTAAGTGCTATTTAATTATATTTATACCGAAGTTATTAGTTTTTTTCATAAGTAATGCACATTTTCGCGTCTCAGCTATATACAGCTCAGTAGATAAGTGATTATAATAATTCTAACTTGACAAATTAATCAAGATGGTGGTTTTCTATGTTTGGTGAAAGTAAGGTTTTTAAAAATGGTTATTATATTGTATTATAGAGACCAACTTGCGCTGTATTTGGAATGCCGTATATGGCGCTATTATAAGTATTTGTGTATAGGTATTTGTCGCATCTAATTGAATGTGTAGGTAGTAGAATTGTACCACAAAAGCATGTAGGCGTTAGTGCTACTACCAATTAAGGCAAACGCCAGTATTGTTAAATGTTAAAACAATTACTGTATCAATATGGGTAACCGATAAATACAACCACAATAAATCCATTTTTATATTACACAGAATAGGTACGCTTTTTATATCTACATATTAAATTATCGCGAAAGGACAAAATGGTATGCGAATGCGATGTACTTACTACAGAATTAGAAATTAGAATGTACTAAGAGAGTAAGAAAATAAGGAATCTATCGAAACTGATATCATAATTAGTTTTAAATATGTCATAATTAATATATATTATATATATAAATTACAGAATCCCTGAAAAATAATAATATATCCTATTTTAATGGATGCTAATTCTATAATAGCGTACACATTATACGCGAATAAAGCCTCGGGAAAGTAACCATAGTTTGCAGCGAAGGACTTCATTAGCTTTGTTATTTGTTCCTAGCACAAATATATGTGTAACAGAACAATGAATTTGTTAGTTGTTACTAAAAAGGGTCAACTGTCTTGCGTCTACGTGTTTATATTCAATGCCCGGGCAATTTAATAGTGTTGCGAAACAAGTAACGGCAACGTTGCAGTATTTTCTTTGATAATTTGACTCGCACTTGCCATACCATTGTAAAAGGAAAGACGGAGTTGAACAATAGAATTGTATCCTTTGGCTTAGTCCAAATTAACGTTGGCGTGAATCTGTGTTAAGGTACTGCTATGTATAATGTTATTTGCATGTAGGTATTATAAACAAATATTTCGCAAATATCTATTAATGAAAATATTAACCAGTTAGGCTAATTAAATCTTCAACGGCAAGCCTTGAACGAAAGCTAGTATCCCTTCCATCGCTTATACTTCCGACTTGAGCCTATTCACTTAATAAGATTAGTGGGAGCTTAAATATGGCAGGAGGTAACCAGATACGCAGCAGGTCGATACTGAAGCCAGTCAAGCTTTCCTGGCGCACTGATGCATTTACAAGGGGTTTTAACAATTGTTTACCTTTGTGTTTTACTACATCTTCTAACACTTTCCATATATCAATATATTTGCAACGTTCGCCGAATTAATTATCCTTACATTCTAAATCTATTAAATATTATACTACATTGGTGATTCTTGCCTTTGATTAATTTCTAATTTCTGTGGCGTTTTCGTTGTAAATTTAAAAATACTCTAACATTATTTAAAAGATAATCATCAAGTTATAATGTAATTTATACATATTACAATAGTAAATTATTTATAATTTATTTTTGTTAATTAATGTCTTTTCTAAAAGATGTTTATGGTATTTTTTGTATTAATTTAAGTAACATCCTTAAATATTTTTATGGATATTTCTTCTTTACGCGAAAGACGCTATCAGTTTTTTGCGCAAATGTTAATTGCTCATATAAAAATAACACCGGTCACACTAACGGTCTTAGGGTTGACAGACTGCTCTCTAGGCTATCAGCACTGCTCACATGTTACTCACAGGAACGGGGGAAATGTATGCATTACGTAGATTTTGACAATGCCAGTCTTCGAATAATAAAACGAGAGTTTTTTGCGCGTGACAGGACATAAGAAACTTGTAGAGGTAGATAAACTGTTGATAGTTACGCACGGGCGCGGTGGTTTAGACAATGGAGACGCACCCTCGCGGAAGCTGCCGGCTATTACATGCTCCGCTAGACCTACTCTTCATCACGTCAGCGCTCCTGGTAGCCAACGGGAATGCGGAAATTGTATTGCAAATAATGATTGATTGATGATTGGTTGTGGTTAAAAAATGAGAGGTTGTTTGAATAGTTTTTTTACCTTGTTTATAATAACATTTTATTTATTATATTCAACTAGAATAATTTGGGTTTATTATATTTTTTCGTTAACGCCACCCCGGTTCCTTATAATGTTTTATTTTTCGTGTAATTTCTAAGCATAATATTCACAATTCAAAAGATTTTTTTAAAGGTTTACAATATATAGCGATGTCTATAATCTAAATTCTAAGACGTATGTTTTAGAAATCTTTTTGGAGCAGGTGTGTTCGCTGACATCCTGCTCACAAATATGGGATTGAAGTACAGTAGGTACATCGCCAAGCTTGACATTTCTCGGCCATTTCGATTAATAGATCTTTATTTCCACAAATTTATATAAGAAAAGTTACAAAGGCGAAAGTGTCGGCACAATTTGATTTACGATGTTCTAGAAGCGGCAGTGACCATGTCTGGCTCTCACACCTGCAGCGATTGAGGTTTTTTGCTCCGCGAAAGTGTAATGAATTGTTTTTTAAAGAGATGTGTATAGATAAACTACTTAAGACGCTATCGGGCTAAAGCTTAGGCTTTAAGATTGCTGCATAAGTATAAACTAGTATGAGCTCTAAATACTCGAATACAATTAACATATAATATTTTAGGAACTTTTAACATATAATACTTTAATGAACAAGTCGTTCGTTTGGTATTGGTAAACAGTCAAAGGTAGGAAGTTTGTAGAATTTCAAACCGAGTCAAAGATGTAGAGCACATAATGCGAACGTTATCTGTAACGAGACAGGCGTGTAATTGAACATCGTATATGTTAGTTAAAGGGGAACCGGCATCGATGAATCGAGAAGCAATTGACTGCGAAGGAATGCTAAGATTGCATAGACAGCGATATAGTAGGGCTAAAACATAAATGACAATATTTTTAAACAAAAGTAATTCTTAAGAGAGGAAACCTTTTTAATGTTTACACAAGTTTTTGAAACCTTTTTAATATCTATGCTCTTCATTCCATTGGAGCTATAAATTTTAATGGACCTAATATGATAGGTATGGATCATATCCAATGTTATTGTTTTAATTCATATGTGCAACTTGGTATACAACGTATTTTCCAAATGTCGCAATATAACAGCCACTGGTGGGAACAATGTACTTATTAAAGAATTCGCTATCACAAATCTATATAATATACTTATAATATGTGACGATCTTAAGTGTACAATGTGTTCCCTATATGATTAAACTTTATACTTAAGTTTGTTATGGAAGAGGTGTGGGATCCCTGACACAGGTATTTCTTACTTAAAAGGGTTCCCAAATCTAACACATTGTAATGCATATGTACTTTTATTTTTAAATGATTTTCGAATATTTTGAATAGCAAACGAAAATTTGAAATGGTACGTGCACCTTTTACTGTGGGTGATATTGGCGTTCATAATTAACAAATGTTATGGGTGAGAGTTGGAACCTTTGAACAATCCAAATTCCTCATGTGTATAAAACCCTGTACAAATATTTATACGACCTAACGTTTGGGTAATTAGTTACGAATTACAAAAGATTGTTTGAGAATGGACGTAGTATGTTTTCTTACGAAATTACTATTACGTTCTAAATCATTTTTATTTGTTTAAAGCGGGATATAAAAAAAAACTAGTAAAAAATCGGGCATTTATTCTTGGTATTTTAAAGGCGGAACACCAATCCCACTAGCCTCATCTATAGCTGTGTTAATGTCATGTAAAAAGATTTTTCTGTTCATCCAGGAAAGTTATCAGGACTGTAAGAAACTTGTATTCAAGTATTATTGTCAATATAATGCATAGAATGTACAGGAAACAGTTTTCTAATCGAAGCTTATAGTTGATATTCATAAAAATAATATTAGCGCTTGCGTACCGTAATTGCTTTATTGCGGTCCAGTTTGCGGAAAAGTAGCCAATCTATCGAAGAAAGATTACGTTTCGACGGCCAATAGTGAATGGATAGTCTAAAAATAGTGTAATCTATTTTTTATATCAATACCATGTAACAGAGTTTAATCCAACGTTTTCCTTATGCATTTAATCTTGTATTAATAATTGAAATCCTGATAAAAGGTACCAACACATTAATTAACAGTTGATTAAAATAGTCACTGATATAAAAGAAATAATTAATCGACACTAGTAATATGTAACAAATGATTATATTTTAAACTACGGCTAAATAATATATAGATTTAGCTTGAACAAGTTATTTTATGTTCGAAAATAACTTTCTCAAGCGAAATTAATAGATTAGAACATCAATGATTAGAACGGATGCTGAAACACTTTAAATTGTTAGTAATTGCTAATGCAGTGGACAACTTGTTATTTATTCAAGCGTTTTCTAATAGAATATGAAAAGACTCGAATTATACGAAAATATATATGGTATTGCTCAATATTTAATGATTAAACAATTTGGGTGTAACTTGAGATTTCCCTAAGTTGGAAAGTAACGTATTTAATCATCTTTATATGACTCTTAGAACTTTCTGAAAACAGAAACATGCATTCACTTATGAAATTATCACATTTGCTTGGCAGCCTTAATAGATTATCATACTCAAATCTTTGTCGTTATATTAGTATGTAATATTATTGGAATCGGAAAAGATTACATATAGGTCCGAGTGATCGGTTCATAATTAGCTATTACTATCTATTATTAATTATTTAACAAACGCAATACCTGTATTTAAAATTATTACACTATTTCCCATGATATTTTTATTTTCTTTTACGTTTAATAACATTCAGAGCACAAAAACATCGACATTCAGCACACCATCTCGATAGTCGATGGCATATTTCAGTTTTTTAATTTATCTGTGGCATAGAGTCAGTTTTAGCGCAAGCGCGATTTGTTGTTATTGTATATAATTTAATAGGTTCAAATAAGTAATACTTATCTAAAATACCTATATAAAACGACACGTTATTTATGAATATCTGATACAATTGACCAAATAATAAACTAAAAATAAAAACATTTTAACTTCCAAGAAAAGAGCGTATGTACTTGCGAGCCTACTGGCAATGTGAGTGTCCATGGGCAGCGTATAATTTAACATCAGGCGAGCCTCTTGTCCGTTTGCCCGATATTCTATAAAAAAATAGATTAATGTTTTAAAGACAGATTGAAAACTTTCTTATTCTTATCATATTTTATGCTGTTCCCTGACAGATTAATTGATATTTATGTGGCGTATAAGTGGTACCTAGTTCAACGTTATTTAATATTTATATTCAAATAAATAAGCTTTTCTTGTTCCATTATATGAAATCATTCTCACATCGTTTCTCTGATATAAATTGTTCAGTTGTCATTGTAATATAATAAATTGTACCAAGAAGGCCAAATACAATAAAAATATCTGTTACTTATAATGCTAATATTCGATAGCCTATAGTCACCAGGTACAACACTAGAATGGCCT
Organism: Pieris melete; assembly: GCA_963693345.1. Taxonomy (NCBI): domain Eukaryota; kingdom Metazoa; phylum Arthropoda; class Insecta; order Lepidoptera; family Pieridae; genus Pieris; species Pieris melete. Next base: position 2,449,249 of record CAVNZK010000053.1, on the reverse strand, counting down.
GTAAACTAAGTTTCACCTGCGCTAATGAGCTGTAATATTGCATAGCGCCGTGGTTTCATGCTACCGCACGCCCTCGGGCTGAGACGCAACAGTACTGACATCGCAATCATTAACAAATGATCGCTGGTAATTGATTTGTGGTTGGTTACTCGATTATATCCGTTATGCTCGCTTTTCATCTGGAAACATAATATTCTGACTGTTCGAGCGAGACAATTTATGTAAGATAGCTTAGCAATGTTGATACTAAATAAAAATGAAATATAAAGTGGCCATTTCGAAGCGTTATCTAGGATCTTTGGCTATATTCTAACGTAGAATGGATTTCTCGTTAAATATAGAGGCTGAGATTTATTAACTCTTAAACGTCAACGTCCTGAATGTCCTATCAATCATTGAAGCGTCGATTACGAATCAATGTGTAACCATAATGTCAATCAGTATTTACATGTTTGGAAAGCATATCTGTGATTGATTAGTAAAGGGGGTGTTTGAACTTTAACTCCGTAATTTTTTTATATATTACTAATGTACTAAACACAAATTTATATGTACTTCATACCGGTGTTGAATACGAGTTCCAAGCTATGTTAATTTAAATCATATTCAAGCTAAAGCATGTATTTTATAATGTAATAAAACGAACATAATATTTAGGAGTTGCGATTCGTATTAAAAGATATAATTCGTAGACTGTCAAATGTTGTTGTTTTCGCTTGTTCTTTCTTCTTAATGGTAGGGGAGCCCACGATGCTAAATGGGGATTTACTCGAGCGTCGTAGAGACCTATTGGGATGCAAAGCTTAGATAAAAAGAAGAAAAAAATGTTATATGATAAATTCCTTTTCATCGGTGGGGGAAGCGGCTATAGATAGTTAAATATGTAAAAAAAAACTGTTGCATGGACATCCTCGAGCGCGTCAGATATTGATAGCATCTATGCCCTACGTATTTTTAACCGGGTACAAGGTATCCCCCTATATATTAATCTGCCGCGCTTTAGTAAATCCCGAAATCCCCTCTTGGGCTCCCCTACCATAACATTAAGTTACAAACGACCAATAAGTGCTTAGAAGTCATACGAAATAAATGTTTTATCATTTATTAGGTATCCTATAATACAATGTTATTGATAGGACAGTGTCAGCAATTGAACTGGACAGCGTTGACGAGCTGGTCTCCACTATTGACCTGGAGAACTCGGCTGTGAACACGTGTGTGAAGCGAATTGAGAGAGGGTGAGTTACTTTCGTTGGCATTTATGTAGTGCTTCGTATTATGTACAAACCCCCCAGTACTTTATAGAAATGATTACACCTTGAATTGTGGACATATCTGGCACATTACTTTATATATGTACATTATTAAAACCGACATAGAAAAACATAAAAATATCTAAATACAGCTTTTATTCGTATAGAAACTGCCTTTAAAAAGATATTAACATGTGACATTGCCGAAGTGGAGCGCAAACACGAAAAGAGCAAAAATCCGTCCCATCTCTGACTGGTACGTGGCCCAATTTATGGTAACCGATCTGAGCCGATCAATAGTATAAATAATGGTTGTGATTGATGACTATTTTCCTCTGTATTGTCTGGACACATTGTTGATCCCGTCCTGGTTTAATTATGCATTTGGGACGTTCATGCTTGGCGCGGGGTTTCTTTTGCATAGTCAATGAAGTGGAATTTTCATACGTGTTTGAATTTGCAGTATGAAAGTATATGATTTATACTTTTATGCTAAACTTATTCGTGCTATGCTTATTGTAAAATATTCGCGAGAACTGTACGATCTATCGTTGATGATGAAATACATAATTTATATGTTTGAAAATTATGCCACAATAAATTTATCTGGCCTCTATTATAACAACAAATATAGAATGCATAATATGTTTACTGAGTAGTGTATACTGTGGCATTAACTATACTGTACCTAATTCATTTTCTTAGAAATATACTCACATATGAACTGGAAACTTGTTTATTGATAAAATAGATTGAGCCGAGGCAGTGTCTAAGAGACAGTAGGTAAATGGCAATCGTGGACATTGATGCAAGCGACGACCGCTTTCTAAAGACATCTTCACTCTTCCTTATCAATTAATTGAATAATCTCTTCCTGTGCCATTAAAAAGACGATGTTAATTGTCCAAAGAGCTGCTATTACACGACTTGGCAAACTGTCGACACTAAGTTACTGCTAGGGTTATTATCTACCTGCTAATTAATGTAGCCATTCGTAGTAGAAGAATTGTAGCAGTTTATTTTCAACAAAATACATAGTAAAGGGATACTGAAAACATTCAAAGTTGGTAATCGCAAATTAATAGAGAAAATTACGCAACAATTTACGTTGAAAAGTTAATACGATTTAGTTATTTATTAAACTTGTTGGCTTATTCTAGCCTAATCCTTACATTGGTAAGCCTTTAGGAAAGTAAAAGTCAATTATGTTCACCTGTGGTTTTACTGGCTGTCTGCGGTAGTTGTTCATTACTAGGTGATGTGTGCTAATGCAATCACTTGCAATATTATATGAACATGTTTTTCTCCTATACTAGGTCTTCCTGGCCAAGGCTATTCCAGACGTTTTCAAGTCCCAATAGTGATGTAGGAATTTATAACTCGGGGTTGTCTGCTGAGGTTTAATCCATTGGAAATTATTTGTGTTTCTTTTTTTTACAAAACAGTAGCTTCACTATATGTATGACAAAGTATTTCACGCAAAAAAAGTTCGCGTAATTTCTATGACATATCCGAATGCTTCCGAATACGCATAAACTCACACCATCTAACACAGAAATATTTGAAAGTCATATTTTACATTAGCGTGTCATGCTTTGTCAAAATTAGGAGCTACAGGAAGCTTTTAAACTTTCTTGTTGATTTTCAAAATGTGTAAGTAGTTGTACATTAGAAATAATGGTCCATACATCGAGAATAATTCCTACAATATTCGTGACTGTTACACAAAACTGCTGAGCAAAACAAACCATCACCTACGGGCGAATCCGATCAACGCATTATCGACGTTTGATTTCGCGTTATTTACGTGTATTTCAACATTCATTTATGCTTGTTAAAGAACGACTTCATTCACGTACTAAGAAATCAAGCAATGTATTTTTATGATGTAAATATTCAGGCGGTTGTTTCACATAAATTATAGTGAAAATGCTGCAAGGGACATCTCGAAGTACGTTTTGAGGTGTTTCGTTTGTAGTGCGTGACGTCACGACTGAAACACATTGATCTATGGTTGACGTTTCGGTTGAACGTTAATTTATATGGAGTGTAATTTGAAAGTCATTTATCATATATTTGATAAGTTTTGCTTACTTATATGAAAAACGAGAGCTTTTGATTTATTAGATAATACTATATTGGTGATATATATCATTTCGATTAGTTGTGATGATTTGACTCAGTTACTATCTCTATTCCAAAACATTATTACAGTTTAGTACATTATGAAGTGAGTTTTTTAGTGAAATTATACAAATGAGCTGAAAAAAATATAATGATAAAAAAATGTATACAAATTGCATCATAAAATCGTAGTAAAAGTAGCGATACTAAAACTATATCTATTTTTATAGCAGTATTTTATTTTTGTAGCGGTCCATACAAAAAAATTACATTCCCAATAAGATATAGAAAAATTTAAATCGTCATTCTAAATCTATAATTGTTATTATTTGCCTATTCTAGTCTAATAAATAACTCGATAAATATACTCGCATCATTATGGAGCAAAGATTAATAGATATCCTTTCGAATCGGTTGTCTATAACTATAATATTCAATATAGAAATAGAAATCGCTAGACCTAATTAATGAAGTCTCGTTATGAACATCAATGGGTATTGTATTAATAAATGAACCGTGGGTGTAATTGAACACCGCTGGAGGTTTGTGAAGGGTACATAGACCTATAGGGATCGGTCTAATTGTCAGATGGTTGGTGCAATGGTTTTTTAGTTGGGAAATGGCATTTAAATTAATTGTACAATTATTGTTTTAACGATAAATATCTCGATTTCATTCGAGATTAACTTGTTGGTGGACGGTTCTTTATGGTTTTAATATTTCAAAAAAACCTTTGTCGATTAGGTGTCAGTTTATATACGAGTACTTTCGGGTTGTTGTATATATATAGTTTTTTTAATTATCCCTTAGATAATTAAGGTAGTAACATCGGGAGGTTTGCTTACTTTAGCTAGACTTCATCATCATCATCAATGGCTATAACAGCCCCTTTAACATCCTCAAGTATATTTCGCCATCGCAATCTATTTCGTGCTTCTTGCGTCCATCTTTGAACCTCTACTGTTATGAGGTCCTTGACAACTCCATCCCACCAGCCTCAGTCTACCGGGTTTTTTAGCTTAAGTACATTTATTACTTTCTTTAGTTTTACATTGTCTTTTAGTGTTCGTATCGTACATCTTATCGTGTATCGTATTTCAAAGATTAATCTGTTTCAAATTTTGTTCGGGCCAATCACCATTTCAGAAATCGAGGCCTTAATAAATTCAGTCGTATATCATATATCAAGTCATTCTTATAAGTATAAAGACCTAACTGTACTAGAATGCGATCTCTTTAGAGGCTTTGCATATTGATAGAAGATTACTTGGTAACGGACATTGTCGTGAATAGCTGTATAGAGATGTCACGGACCGATTTGTAAGATAGATCGTCGATATCTAAATTATGCTTGCGACAATGCTTATTGTGTTATTCTGTACTTCGATATATTTTCGCTAAAGCTTTTTAATTATCCATGATTTCGCGTTTATTTCGAGGAAATTAAATAGAATAGATTAATTAGATTCTACTTTTTTTATACTCTTTGCTAAATGTAAGATGAGACGCGTGTTATCAGTATGATGATCGTGTTATGAGTATCGTGAAGCTTGCGGCGTTAGCGATGAAAAAAAGTTTATTAATAAAAACGCTATTGTTTTTGGCTTAATCACGTTCATGTTATTTTCGATATGTATGAGTGATCTTTGCTTTTTCGGGTTTGTCATAAACATAAAGAGAAAAAATCCGACCTCTATACTACCACTGAAATGATAAGGTACTGTGAAAATTCTTTCTGGTAAACTTATTTGTCTAAAAATTAATTATTAAGAAATATTAGTATGTGCATTTTACGTGATTTTAATACTGATTCCTAATATAATACTCAAAATAATAAAATATCAAATTCGCGTTCAAAATAATGAAGTTTTTATATTATAATTTTAACCCATCGTTAACCAAAGGCTTGCGCTAAAGTAATATAATGTTTTGTTGCATGTTTATCTTCATTGTTGAATACATTGATGTTTGTGTAACAAATTGTTAGTTCAACAAAGACCTTACGTGAAAGTTGAAGAAATTTCTTAAGTACAACGACTTTTATTTCTCGTAAATCATTTTGGCGGAGCATTAGCTAATCAACAGGTAAGCTGTCATTTATTGCATAGTAAAATGTAATTTAAAACCTATTTAGACGTAAGATATACTTTAAATCCGTTTCCACTTACTTCGTAGATAAATGTTGATAAGTCACGGTTAATTTGAATTAAATTCCTACTTACAAGCGTCATACGGGCTTGTAAAGTACGGTAGTAAAATTTCTTTATGCCATTACAGGTCCTTTAAGGCACTTAGGGCAATAAACTGGTATTATTCAATCGGTCCATAGTTATTAGATTAGACGATAAATTGGCGGATTACAAGATCAGTCTGGAAATTATTGATCTTAGAGACAAAGAGACGCCTGGGAACTAGGTTTAAGATGACAGAGACAAGTGCGAATAATCAAATGTAAATCAGATTTTAGCTTAGGAAATGTTTAGGCTGCCTTGATTTTAATTAAATGTTTAAATAATGCGAATAATTAAGATATATTTATTTATGCAAGTTTAAGTAATATTTCAACCAGGATTCCTAAACGTAAAGTAAAGAATAGTATAGCTGCTCTTAAAGCTGTTAATTTATAACCTACCTTCTCTCGAATGTTCTTTTTCTCTCACAAACTCGATTAAGAATAATAAAAGTGACTATGCACTCAATGTATATCAATAGAAATTATCCTTTGCGTGTATATGCCACATTAGTCAAGAACGGAAATAATTGAGAGTCAAACTGATAAGTAATTATGTCTCCTTAACCATCTTATTAACCTCACACATCCTCATTCTGGATTTGTGGAATTAAGGCCAAATAAATATTTCTTAATATTAACAGAGCAAGGAATTGGTAATATAGAATAAAGAAATATTTGTTACAAAATGTTAATATTAGTAAAGAAAGCAGAAAATCTTACTTTCATTAGCAAATAAATCTATATACATATATCAAAATGAATCCCTATTTCCCTTAGTCACGGCATCACGCGTGAACAGTTGGACCGATATCGCTAATTATTTTTTTGTTGTGTATGTTTTTAATATACTAATCGCTTAAAATATCATGCGGGACAACGTCTGTCGGGGCCGCTAGTACTTCAGTCTTAATATAATTTGTTAATGTTGTACTGTAAGAATAAACAACTTGTCTATAAAGTTTTCGCTAGAAAGAACTGTTGTATGTAGCCTCCAAAATTTTAAAATGTAAAAAGTTTACTCAATCACAAACAGATTTGGTGGAATATTAGTTTTGAATGTAACATTTAGAGTCGAGACTGAATCTTAGGTAAAGCCAGCATGTTTCCTATGGCATTTTTTCATTCTATGAACGAAGTGTGATTGAATGAAGTATTTACTACTTATTTTATTATTATTAAAAAAAAAACTTTATTTTGACAAAAGGGTTGTGACAGAATTCATATAACGCTAGTCCCCACACTAGGGGAGGCCCTGTGTTGTGGGTAACTAGAAAACAATTATTACATAGTACATGTTTAAAACAGTTAAAAGAAAAAATAATAAATTTATTGTTACAAATTAAGAATGAGTGAATGAGTGAGTGTGCGAATGGGTGTGTATGCGCATGTATTTGAGAGTGTAGCTGAAAGTTGTTATGATCGTGCACTGTGTCCTGTGTTAGTTTTTGAAACCTCATAGTCATACCAAGATATGTAATAATTGCTCTGTAGATTCGAAATCCAATTTGGCTAGTGTAATTTCTGTGACTTACGAGTTTATATCTGGATAGTTTAACGATCTCAGAATCCATAGATTTGAAATTTGAATTATAGAGGAAGTTATTTGTTTTTTGTCTAGTAGCCTAATAATATAACTAGAGACAAGCTAAATTTAGCTCGTTCGAAGTATCATAGATCTAAGTACAACACAGATCTCGCGTGACAGCTGACGGGTGCACGTCGGTGCGCCAGTTTTGTTTCGGCCACAAATAGGCGTTTCAACACACGTTAGCATAAAGTTTACATACAATGATTGACATGTCTCTGCGTATTACCAAGTATTAGTAGGTTATCTAAAATACCTCGTTCCGAATACATTTATATACGACTTACGATGGTCTTACATGATTATAGAATAATGCAAAAATTTTATTGCAAAGAAAAAATTTTTTGAAAAAATTAACTATGACTATTGACTATACTTTTTAAACTGAAACATTGTCTTAATATATGAAAAGGCGTAAAAAGTTTTTCTATTTTAGTATTAAAACAATCTAAGTGAAAGTTCTGATTAGGTAAAAGTATATATTTATGTGATTTTTAGTAGCAAAGTTAATATGCCGTATTGCGGTGTAGTAAATACCTGAAAATTGCGGCAGCTTAAAGATAATCAACACAGATAGACGGTGCCCGGAGACGTTGAGATCACCGACCTGCGCCTGCGCATTGTTCCGCGAATCCGCACCATTGATAGAGGGATGGATTAAATTCTGTTTCGCTATGATAGCGGTATTTATTGAATTAACGAGATTTTACTACTTAGGAAAAAGAATATACAAAACATAACCTACTTATTCTGATATCTGATAATGTATACATAAATATGTCTATCTAAAAGATTTAGTAATAAAAAATATGAAATCCCTGAGTTTCTAGGTTGTTCTTTTCATATCAGCCGATCGCAGTGACAAGACCATAACATATTCTGAGTCAAGTTAATAGAGCAAGAGCTGATAATAAATTCTGTTCTTGTGTTACAAAACTGAGATTTTTTAAATATCCCCTCGAGTTTTGCATCATCTAACCCAAAAGATCTTCAACTGCGGCCACGATACAAATAAGGCGATACGGTTAGCGGTCAGGAGTAGCATTGTAGAATTATTGAAATATACATGTGGATGCAGTTTTTTTAACGCATCGATAAAATATTTACGATCGTGCTCCAGTCTCGCTAGACGATACGTCTCAATGGACTTGAGCATCGTAATGAATTAGACCCGTTCAAGTGCATCTATAAGCAATACATAGTTGAGATATAAATGTCTACAGTATTACTGTAGAAGACTTGTATGAATAAAGTTTTACCTTAAAATTAAGTCATATGTATGTATTTTATAAACTGTGATTTATTTATTTAACGAGAGCTGCAAGCTCAAGCTGCTGAGTTATTTATAGGATAAAAAAAAACATATCAGGTCATTATGTGAGAACAGGCATCATAGAAAGCGAGATAAAAATATATATGTTCTAAAAAATTATAAGTTCCAGCGTAATAAGATGAATACTCTATAATAGTTGTCTATGAGCTGTTGTATTATCACACAGAGCATACAAAATAACGTTATTAACCCAACCGTTTAAAATTAGGAAATTTTGAACTAGCACAATAATTTCGCGGAAATATAAAAAATAAACACGGGTTCTGTAACTAATTTTGTACTAGGAAGCGTACCGCCCCAATTCGTTGTGAGCCCTTTGTTGCGCCTGCGTTTATTTCTGTTTACGTCTAGTTTCGTAAGTTTACGAGCGGCGATGCGCCCGCGCTGTTGCAACCGTAAAGCAGAAAGCTATTAACGGTCGCCTCAGGCCGGTTCAAATAGGAATAGCTGTTTAGCGTCGATAACGCTTTGATAATTGTTTTTGCCCGGATTCCTTTGCTTGAAAGATTCGGTTATAGTAATTAAGGCATTTATTCTGTACTTATAAGATACAAAAGAAAGAAACAAAGGAAACTGGTTGTCTCATTTCTAACACATGTAAACTATAGTATTAAATAACTAAACAAAATAACGGAAGTTTGACGGTTTTTGACGTTATGAAAAATTGATGAGAGTGAAATTTAACGATGCGCGCGCACCGTTACACAAAATTAACAGAATGAAGTTGCCCACGGAAGATGCTACGGGATTGGACATAATTTAAAAACTACATTCGAATAAAAATATAATTTATGTTACACTTAATGTAAGAGAATAATAGTAAATATTTATTTATTTAATTTTTTAAATGTAAACTGAACTTTATTGACTATAATGACTCCTTTTGAAATCTTTGATTATTTAATTTTAATTAATTATTTGCATGCAATCAAAAACTATTTTTAATAATGCCAAAGACGTATAACTTCTTACGCGCGTACATAAGTACACGCCCCTTTTCTTATTATTAAAGTCTTAGCTGGTTGGTTGGTACGGCTTTAATTAAATAATTTGTCTTACAACTTAGTACCTACATTTATTCCCACAGAACACATACATTCACATCACTACCGTATATTAACAATCTAGGTTTAGGGTCTGTATTCCACCACACTTTACAACTTGGATTAGTAGTTGTTTTAGCTTTTAATAAAATAACAAACAGAAAATTTCTTTGTTTCTTTTCGTGATATTTATTAATAGATGTGCGATATTTATACTTTCTTTTTTATGAAATCTACACGCTGATAAATTAAAAACCAATCTCCCGTCATTTAATAATTAATATTGAATCAGCTTGATTGTTTATCATTAATGTAACATTACAGGAGCGAATTATTCTCGACCTTTAGCCTCATTCCCATGTAGAAAGCTATCACTATCACTTGTAGGCCTCGCAAGTTTATACATGGCGCTTCAAAATAAAAATTAATCAAATGTTTAATATGTAGTTAACATATATATTATATATATTTTGTTACACCTACACGGTTACAGTATTTGAATTGTTTTAAACCTTTACTGGTTTTATATAATATGTATATGATAAAGTGGATAAAAGGACAACATACCTAATCTAATATATAAAATTCTCGTTTAACAATGATCGTTCCCATACTCCTCCGAAACGGCTCCACCGATTCTTATGAAATTCTTCATGCATATTTAGTAAGTCTGAGATTCGGCTACTATCTATCTTTCAAACTCCTAAGTAATAAGGGATCCCCACCACACAAATAAATTTGTTTTATTTTTTAAGACAACTTTTTTTTGTTTTCATTTTCATGATTCAGCATACAAAAATACATACAACCCTCTGAGGTTTATATAGAGAAAAATTCGCAGAAAAACCTAAAAAGTTTTCATTATAGAAAACCGAACATTGTCTGGTGTAGCATAGCAAAATTTTCCTTGTTGGTATGTACTAAAAAGGTAGGCTAGGCATTAAGGAGAAACGAAGTTCGCGGGGGCAGCTAGGATATTATAAAAAATATGATTAGAACGTTTTATAGATTTTTTCGTATGGGATTCGATTGATCTTCGAGGCACCTTATTTGTTGTTAAAACCAAAATGCCTCATAAACTTTGGGTGCTTCCTGTCGGCTGCACACGCTGAAGCGATTGCTTGTATTTGCATTCAAAGGCCAATAGACTACTTTTTAGGTGCACTCCCAATACTCAACTTAAAGATACCCCTGTATAATATTGTGATGTTATAGATAACATCTTTGTTGATTAATTGATGCACTCGCTGACATGACCGTGGACGTGTAATTGATATTATCTCGATGTATGTTTGTCAGTTTTTGAATATGTTATCACGACTGTTAATATGCACATCTGAGGCGTGCTGGAAGGATGACGGAGCAATAATCCCTATAGTAATATAGTGTAGGCTTTAATTATATTTGAATAATTGAAATTAGTTAAAGATTAAATTCAAAAAGCTCATCTAATATTTGATTTCTATAATGTAAGGAATGGTGCAATTTAGTCACGGATTTTTTTTATTTACTTTATTTGGTTTACAATGGTTTTCAATTATGAGTGTAAGCTCGGTAAAATAGAACGACAAAGAGCATTTTATCCGTCGCCAAAAATGGATTGTCTCCGTAGGGTTCGTTATTGGGATGCAGATAGAAGATCGATGGACTGTCACGGTCTGATCTCAGATTGTCTCAATCTGAGATTGTGGATTGATTATTGGGTTCGGGCGTAAAGTGATCTTTAAATTAACGACTCTGAGAGTGGCTGTAAATGATTTCTATTAAGGACCCCTTGACTTCTTAGGAACGATGTCATCGTTTGTTAGTTATATACTCAAGTAAGGTTGTTTCACAAGTACCCTTCAATCCGGCATTCTATAACAATTACCGAACGTAATGTCTGCTTATCCAAATTTGTGATTACCTTTCCATTTTCATTTCTCAACTGATACTTATATAACTTTGACCGAGTTCGGACTGTTCATTCAATTATAATTGCTACCAAATCACATCTAATTCATTGTCTGTTGTACAAGTACTCATTGGTTTCTCATCGCTGTTCTCCCTTTATGGCCGATTCTAATAACTTTTGATTTACAAATGGCAACATGTTTTTAGAACAAGAAGCGGATTTGGTTTTCATAAAGTCAAGCTATTTTTTTTAGTAAAAAAAAACAAAAAAACTATTAAACAATTTTTGCTTTTAGAATTTTTTCTAAAACTTTTTTCCGCAATACTTTATGATTAACATGCATAAATATCTATGGATAAGTTAATTATTACTTGGAAATATGGCAGCCATTATATGCTATAGAGATCGACCATCTCAATTAGGTTACGTAATGAGTAATAATGCTAAGAAAATAAGTAATGAACAAGATAAAAGAAGCAATATAGATCAGTGATTTGATTTTATGATTGAAAGTTCCATCCCATCTGATTGCGAATGCAATTATTCTTAGATTTGTTCAAGAGGGCGTTTCGATGTTACAAATGTATTGAACAGGCATTATGATTGTGAAAGTTCGTAATTTGTATGAATTTTAGTTATGCAATAATTGCATTTAAAATTTGGTACCAATTGAAAGTGTTGAAGCTTGTTCACTGCTATTAGCAATTGACTGTAAAAACTCACAATGATCTTGTAAAGTGTATTATAAAAAATAAAATAAGGCTATAAAGTTGGCAGCTGTTGATAGCCGTTTGTCGAACATGAGAGATATTTTATATTTACAATAAGATAATACTATAATATACTAGCTGCCCCTGCGGACTTAGTTTCTTCTTAATGTGATTTTACTTGGCCTACCTTTTTAGTAAAATACATGGAACATTTTGCTATTCTACCCCGGAAAATAGATTTTCCGGGAGGAAAACTGTTTGGTTTTTCTGTGTATTTTTCTCTATTTAAACCTCTGAGTTCAAATCATAAGTTTTAAATTAACAAATAAAGTATAGGGGTTGATTGTAGAGGGTGTACATACATGAATAGTATGTTGTATCAAAAAAATAAGAACAAATAAATTTTCTAAATATAAAAAAATCACTTAAAGTTTTGAAAGATAGATAGTAGCCGATTCTCAAACTTACTGAATATGCATAAAAAATTTCATAAGAATCGGTCGAGCCGTTTCGGATGAGTATGGGAACGAACATTGTGACACGAGAATTTTAAATATTAGATTTGTTTTTTATATTGTAATATTTGACAGGTAGGTAGGTACTACATAACAATATTATGACAAAAAGTGATGTATATAATACCTCATAAATACATAAGGTATTTAACATACCTTAAACTTTAACGTAGGTAACATTTGATAGGTAGGGTGGTGACATTTGATAGGTAGGTAGCTATACCTACTACAGATCAATAATAATATGAAAATTGATCTTTGGTATAATATTAACTTATCTATATCATACGTATACATATCATCATATTATGTTGTTTAATGCGACCATTGATACCCATGCGTTTTCTTCAATTCAAAAAGTCCCCTCGCGATATTCCCGTCCACTCGATTGTGAGGAAGTTGCATGGATCTGGTTAGTGCTGTCTTCTTATGTTTTAATGTCATTTTCACACATCATACATCCTACATCATCATCATACATCGTCATACATTCTTTCTATAACATATTTTCATAAGTATCTGTTTGTCCTCATTTTAACATGTGTGATGTTTGAGAGCAATATAAAATAAAAATAAATGTTATTTACGCTTTTTTTATTTTTAATATTTCGCTCTATACTAGCTTGTCCAATCAAGTTTATTTTACCCAAATAATAACAAAAAAGCTGTATAAAGTTACCCGAATTTAAAAATCCGTTATGACCCAAAATCTGGGCGGTCTAGCGTAAATCTAAGTTCACAATTTCTAAATCTCCACAAAGATGAAACGGATCCAACCTGTAATGGCTTAATAAGATTTTTTCTAAGATACAGTCACGGTTTCTAGGTAATAAAACTTTATCGAGTAAATCAAGAACTCGGGTCCGCTCTGACGGAGGCAACAATAAATCATTGTCGAAATAATTTCACTGCTGGGCATTGTGCACTTTCCAATAAATATTTACTAATTGTAGTCTTTATAGCTTATATCTTATCTGATCTAAATGATCGGTACAATTACGTGTTTTTTAAATATTGCCCGATGGCATAGATTCATTGCTTTTTCAATACGACAACTCAATCCCACGAACTGAGATCTTGAATAAAATCATTTTGTATGTTATAATTACACCGATTCGATCTGGTTCTAAACACATTCACCTTTTTCTAACATTTTTCATTTTTAATAATATTGTCACAGAACTTTCTTGCAATATATACAAGATTTTTCATGATCTTTTGCTAATGCCCTTTCTGTATTTCTTTACTTTATATCTATCCCTTAACACCGTTTAAGTGCTGAGTTACGTGAAGTATAAACCAGTGGTCGGTAGTGGTAGCACGGAGAGTCGTGCCTGCAGCTCGTGAGCCCTGCGATGGTGGCCATTACTGATAGAAAGATATACGACGATCAGCCTCCGCTTGTCCGAGAACAACTGAAATTAATAGCCATATCCCGCGTATCTATTTGTTAAATGACCACGTTGAATAATGTTATTGTTTCGTGACCTCCTTCGTGACAAGGTACAACGGGATAGTTTCAGTTTTGAAATGTCAAGTTCTTTTTGGTCCCATAAGCTTAGTGTGGGGTTTAGGTGTGTGGGAAGTACTTTAACAACACCATAGTGCAGTACTTTAGCAATAGGGTGTGATATGATAATTTTTCTTAACACAACTTTGTAAGCAGCCTGTGTGTGACACGCCCAAAAATGAGTCTAAAACATGTTTTTCCTTGCAATTTCTTTCGTGCAAAGTTAGATTTCGATTGTACCAACCATCTCAAGTTCAAAAAATTAAATGTTAAAAATAGTTTAACATTAAATTATGACAAATATATTAAACTAACTTTTAACATTAAATTTCTTATCCATACTTTAGTAACTATATCGAAGTTACCTTAAGTTACTAACCCACGGTTAAAAAGCTTTAAGAATAAATTAAACTCAAAATTATTTATATACTGTTTTAACGGCAACAAAAAAGTAAAAGTTCTCTATCTTATCTGAATTAGATTTTACTTTTTACACTTACGCTTAATTATTATGCGTCTTAAGAAAGGAAAAGATAACACACGAAAAGTGATAGTGTATGACGAAAAATGTCGGTCAATTTAAATAATGCCTTCTATTTTTAATAGAAAGGCTCTCACGGCTATAATATTATACATATAACTGTGTGAATATTTCGTAAGTCAATCATTTGTTAAGGCAATCCCCTGAAATAATATTCCATCTTGTATGTTTGTACTGGAACATTTCGAAGGTCAGTAACCATTAGTAAATGATGGTATTAACAAATGATAGCCCGTACCTAATGATGGAATATGTTTAAATAAGAGTCCACAGTTTTGACTCGATTGACATTTATTTAATTTTTTTCTAAAGTGTCATTACACATCATTTAACATTACGATCTAGTCTAACTTAAGACTAATAATTTATTGAAGTACAACCTAATTTACTAAAAACGATAATTAACATGAGAAAGTGTCCAATAACACTACTTACAGTCTCTATTAAAGGGAAGACACTCTGTTCGTGTGTACTATTTTACACTTACCACTGTTAAGCACTTAAGACTAACCTGAACTTACACTATTTTTGTCCTTTACAAACTTCTCACTAAGCCCGTGGTGTTAAGAAGTTGAATAACCTCGACATTCATGTGTTGGAGGAGCCTTTGTTCGTGGGCTCCAGAAATCTTTTTGATTAACGGGGCGACGTCCTCTATATTAAGGTCCCGATGACATAGAATAGTAAGTTTATATGACATACAATATTAAGATATTAAACTAACTTTGATGTAAACGTAAATAATATAACACAGACTACAATATATAGATTATATACAGATTTTTAACCCTTATTATTTAATATATTGACTTTTAAACACCTTTATTGGGAAGATACGGTCCTGGCTTCTGAATCAGCCTAACACCGTTATTATTTTGAGTAAAATCGAATGAATGATCTCCGCGTTATGTGCCAGGTGTCTACCACTAAGCCACGTAGTTGAATACTTATTAATGTTTTCTTAATTTATACGAAAAATGGTTTTTGTTCGGTTAGTTTTAAAAGTTAAATCCTGACATATTAATTGTGATGAATACTGATATACATATATGATGAGGCCATTACTTACTATTAATTTTATGGAAACTATTTCGCAAACACCATGCATAAAATATAGTCTGAAAGTGAAGGATGTGCGTCTATCTTCATTAAGATAGAGCCCATTTATAAGAAATAGGGAAATTGAAACGGTACTTTTCTTCATATCCGATGGAAATGATTATATTGTTTTTGTTACACGCTTATGTTTAATGCAAACGCTTTGTTACGAAGTTTCTTTTTGTAATTGTATTTTTTTTATCATCCGTGCACTTTGAATAAACGGTGCAGTACGTTAATGAAATAGACCACAATTTATAACAATAACAACAAACCTATACCAACGGAGCTACCGGTTTAGAAATATACAACAACATGTATAGATTTTTCTCTTTTTGAAAATATTTTAAGGCATATAATTTAAAGGAAGGTATTGTCACCAAAAGCTGATTTATCATTGACATTAATGTTTATTGCTAAGTCATTGAAGATGTAAAGATAGCTTCCTTCGTAAATTTATGTCTTTTAATTCTAAGGTATTATATTCCGTGAGAGACGCCATTAAAGTATAATGATGTTTTCATTATTACAATGGAAAACATTAATGTAAAAATACATTAATTTTATATTAATGTAAAATTGATTTCTAACATAAAACAGTTAAAATAGTTTTTGTTGCAAGAATGTTCCCGAACATCTAATCCGTCTTTTGTATTCCGACACTACGAACGAATTGCATCGTTTTCTTTTTCTTTAATATAACAAGGCGGGCAGATTTGCCTATTTTAAAAAGACATAAGTAAAGCATTTCGAATAAAATAAATTCATATATTTCAGTGCAATTAAGATAATTTCGATGAAAACGTAAGTGCAGCTTTTAGATCTAAATGAGATGATACAAGGTAATTTTAACGCTTTCTAATCTCAGATGATTCTATTCACGGATGCTGCTCGAATCATTGCGATTTCGATCTTCAATTATAATGCTCGGCTCGCCCTCGTGCATCATATTTGTTGCTATTTAGATTTTAATCCTATTAGTATGTTCTAGAATTTCAAATACAAGTTCTCCGAAATCAAAAAAATGTAGGCAAATGTAATATGTGTATAACTTATAGATGTTACCATAGACTAGATATATATAACAGGCTGGTTTGGCCCCACGTACCCATGATGTCTGCACTGGGCAGCGCTGTATGCGTAGTAAATATATAACATAGTAAATGCTATACTTACCTAATACATTACCTAAATACAATTAATATACAACCCCAGGTATAACAAAGGTAGCAACATCATTAAGTGTAGAACCTTTGCAGTATTAATAAAGATATTATTTTTAAATACTTCCGCGAAATGAGCGTGTATCAAGCCCATCGACCTGTTTAAATACAATTTATGAATAAGCAACTTTATCAATCTTTGTACACCTTACAGCATCCATTTATTCCTGAGGTTGTTTATTGTGCTCAAGATAGCATCCATTCCGTTTACATGTACGGAATTAGAAAGGGATGCAGATAGTAAATTAATGTGTATAATATTGGTGGTAGAATAAGTTCGCAAACGGTTCGGCTCGCGGGCAGGTCGGTGTTTGCATTAATCAGTGATCAATGACTCTGTTAGAGACAATTATCATACCTTATTAGCTATTCCAGGAAATCAAGCATTGATTTATAATTTCCATCAGCAGTTATCAGAAATCATAGGGAGTATCGAGAAAGCAAAGGGTCTGCGGTAAGATAACCGTCGTGTGTTTTTAGCAGTGCTAAATTGATATTTTTGTTATATAATTATTGTGAATAAATAAAAATGATGCTTATCAAATGAGAATTATATTAGTACGCATAACTGCCATGTTCTCTTTCCGTACATACTCTTTATGTTAATATAATTTGTTTGCTTTATATGAAGTATAAGACCATAGAACAACTAAACAACTAAATAGAATCTGACAAGCGCGTGAGATTTAAATGAGGGTTTTTTTCCTGAATATAGTACCAATGTTTTAATAGACGGATTACTAACAGTTTGCTATAAATATAAATACAAAATTGTTTTCATTGACATTATATAGGTCGGTTATCGAAAGCTGGCGGGTTCACAGTACTCACACTAATGCAATTTCATATACAGCAGGTTTCAAAATATGATTTTTTTGCCATGCTATACATTTTAGTCCACTCATACACGACGGACAGTCTATTCATGATGTATTTATGATTGTATTTCAGTTTGACATTACGTCTCGCGCTTATTCACAGACACTACACAAGCACAAAGTGTAAATGTGTTGAAGCCGCCAGCTTTAGTTAACATACCTATACTTCTATATTTGTTTCCACAGAAAATCCACTTTAAGACCCACTAATAATAAAAATGTGAGAGTAAGATATTTAAGTTTTAATTTAAGAATGCGGTTTACTATCTATTGTTAACTGGAGGTTTCAGGGGATAAGAGATAGAAAGATATAGGTTTCTTGTTAAGCTGCTCTCGATAAGTTAAGTCAGATATTAATTGAGTTGGAGTCACGAATAGCTGATTACTAATTACAATCTTGCTACACTCAACTTTATCTCAATTACGATTATGTCACGAAATAATTGCTTGCTAATGAAGAGTCAAAATATTTGTGATCAATAAATAACGATTGGTTTCATTAATTTTAATCGCTTTCTTGATCTGTTGTACAATGTATATCTTTTATAAGTAACTTTAGTATATATTTACGCTTTTGTATTTAGTTACTGGCTTATGTGGGTTTTAATCTATTTATGTAATCGTATGAAAAATTTGGTATCACTCCTATTTTCCCTATCTTAAACAGTTTCTAACCTTAGGGCATCTAATATTGTACGGTATAGGTTGAAATGTTTAGGTTCTTTATTATCCACAGATCTCAGTATAAATTTAAAATAAATTCATTATATGTCTAATTGCTCTTTAAATATATGTATATTTAATTAGTTTATATTTATTATATTTAAATTCATTTATATGTATATATACTTGATCACCCGATGAACTTCGTATCACATATTTATGTCAAAACTTAATACAATTTTAGAAATAGTAGGATGTAGTATGATGTCCAAAGAGATCATACTACAGATATGAAATACAAATTTTTGAAAGCATCTATAAATAAATATATTTCCGAGATAGAAACAGTTTCTACTCAATTGTCGTTTTTTGTATTTTTATATACTTATTATTTATGTTTATCACTGTTTAAACCTTCCCTAAACTTCCACAAATATTTCAATATTATAATTAGCTAAATCTGTCTAACCATTCTCGAATTTAGCGAGACTAACAAACAGCAATTCATTTTTATATACTGCATTTAATTTCGTTGCAGTAGTAGGTAGTAAAAGGTATTCCTAAAAAGTTTTTAAATTTGATAAGCTTTGAGATACTTTTTGAATACGTGTCATGTTATTCTAACTATAAATATATAGCAAATAGTTAAATAAGTCTGAGTAGCGCAGCAACGTTTCAAAGGTTGTAATTAATTTTAATTACTAATGAAGTTAATTAAAGCAATAAAAGCACTAACATCAGAAAGTGGTTATAGAACGGAGATGAAATTGCACATTCCAGGTGAAATTATTGACTTATCGACAATTATTAAGGGAACTTAACGTGATAATAGTTCGGTCGATAGATTTAAATCACTGTTTGTTTTTATTAGCGCTTCCTAAAACACTTCGTGTCGCGCACCACCACTATATGGAGCCAGCTGCACGATGAGGTATTTCCTAACAAATAGGACTCAGGAAAAAAATGAGCGTACCGATTCTTAAAAGTAATAACTATTTTTGGTTATCTTACTTTATATGAAATTTATAAGGAAACTATATAATATATTTGCGCGTTCATTTTATAATTATTTGCATTAAATTAAAGTATTAAAAACTATGGGACTTCAAACAACAGTATTAATTAAATTTAAAAAGACAGTCATAATTTCGTTAAATCAAAAAGTAGTTCAAATGCATCAAACTTATTTAGAAGTAAAAGTTTACAGCTTCTTTGTCTTTATCCATCTTTGTAGTGCGGTACTTGATGATTATGCCTTCGTGATTCGATGAGAGTAGATCAAAAGCTTGTTTTAATCCAAACATTTAACCCGGATTCCCTAAGAATTATGACAAACTCTTTCAAATTATTACGATAGCTTCCTAGGCAAGTTTTTTTTTGCATTAAAACGTATAATAATCTAAATTTCATAATGCGCGAAAGCGTAAACTTACACTTTTAAAATATAATAATAATTGTCGAAAGTCATTTAAATGTAGAACAGAGATTAAATTCGACGTAATTTTCAAAGAAAATCATAATTATCTTTTCACTTGGTAATAAAATAATTGGTATTATCTACAATGGTATGAGTGCTATTAGACGGCACAGAAACATTTTAAAATAGCGGCAATTTTGTCAGTGGGTCACTATAACGCTTATTATTTACCGTTTATGAAAAGTGACTTTCATAAAAATGAGTTTTAATATGTCGTTTAAATTCATGACAATAGAGCACCTCGATTATAGTTTGACGACGCCAATTTGGTTTTTACTCATGAATGTATATACTGCAATTCGGACCGTTAGATTATACTCATTATGTCACTGCGAAGGCGGACTGCATTCTCCTTTTTTACTAGGGCCTTCATACCGACAAGGAATTATATAATATTTCGGCCATACAATGCGTAAAGAGGATTAGAAGTTGGAGAAACCAATCGTGAACACCAACACAGATTGCAAATAATCACGCGGCCATTCACCAACCAGATGGACTGATCAAGTGAAAGACTCATCGTCCTCAAAACTAAACAATATAATATGAGGGGCAGAAAACGGTGGAAACAGATTGTCTGCTGCAGGTGTTTCCTTGCTGACCATGACGCTCAGACTTGAGCTACCGAATGAAGAGAGAGAGAGTTTCCCAATATTCACTTTCCGTTTATCAATCTCTTTCAAATTATCTGTAAAGATATTTAAAGATGTTACCAACGGACCGACAAGATTTCTATCGAGCTACTTTCGGAGCGCTGGGAGAATCAGCTGGGAGATCAAGCGACCCAAGTGGAACTGGATAAGGCATACCTACACTCCGAAGAGATTCCAATCATATCTCCAGGCAGGCGCTTCATTGGAACCCGCAAGGAAAGCAAAACCGTGGCCGTCTCAAGCTAATCTAGCGACAGTTGCAGATGAGTGAAAGAGAGCCGGGAAGTCGTAAAGCAAAGTGAAATGCGAAGCTCAAGAATGAACGCGATGGAGACTCACCTGCCCTTTCCAGGGGTTATTGGACATTAAGTCAAGTAAACAATCGATTCTGACGACTTTTTCTCCATATTTTAAAAGCTAAAAGACTCAAACATCTGACAAAATATAGCTTAAGAAAATTGTATCATGTCTTGTCATTATTTCATTCCAACCTCAGTAAGTATCGAAAATATGATATCCGTTAGACATTGATAAAATGTTATATAAAAACAAATGATAAAAGTCGCCATTTGTTATTGTTTTATACTAACCCATATCCCTATAGCTAGCTTACTATTTAAATCCACTTGTTTATGATAAAACGCAATCAGAGTATAACGTATCCGAACAATAATTGGGCATTCGTCCTAAACAGCGATTTGTATTTAACTTTCTTTTTGCGCCAGGGCTGACGTTTAATAGAGTGTAAAGTTGGCGGGAAAGAAGCTATGACTGGAAAGCGCAGCCAATTGTCCAGAGACTAAAACGCTAACGATTGTCTATGCTTTGTGTTTCGGTGTTTACTGTTTTGGCTACAGTCTAGTGCTTTATGACTTAGAAATTCTTCACCGCAAATTTCTACATTATTTAATGTTTTGCGTACTATCTAATTGTACAAACAAGTGGTTTATTTGGTTGTGGTTTTGAGTTGTATAGCTGTAAATCAAGTAAAATTTATGAATAAACTATAAAAATATTAAAAGGTTAATATTTGCTATAAGTCGTTTTTGGGAAAATATTTAGTAGTGTTAAACATGGACATGGAAATGAGATATGTTTTTCCAAAGAGATTTTCATTGATACGATCTCAGTCATTGAGAAGGATTTTTTAATTCCCTTACAATAATACAAGCTATTAAAATAGCAAAAAAAATTAAGTCATCTAAAATAGCAGCTGTATAAAAAGTGCACAAACTATGATTTCGCCGAGTCATTTAAATGGACAGAAAGCGGAATCAATTCATGCAGTCACCGTTCACTGAGATTTATTTGCGTCTGGAGCTGATGAGTGATGACAGACGATGATTTTGCTAACATTTTCTAAAATATGTACCTAGTATTGAATTATAGTATGGCTTTCCTAAAAGAGACAAAAGATAATTTCATGATTGCATAATATTTAAATATTGATGATTAAATTTTACTGCTGAAATTTCCTTTGGGTAGAAATCGAGCGTTTTTTTATCACATGCGAAAAATTATACTTGACATAAATATCTACTTTTCATCGTTATTGTTAAAAATTTGAGGCGGACTTTTATTATTTCGACAATAATATAAAATAACTAGCTGATCCGGCAAACTTCGTTTTGCCATGTATTTGTAGTAAAAAATAGGGGTTGATCGAAAAATATATTTTTTTTTTGTCAAAGAGTTAAAAAAAAATAGGGGGTACCCTTAACATTTAGGGGGATGAAAAATAGATGTTGTCCGATTCTCAGACATACCCAATATGCACACAAAATTTCATGAGAATCGGTCAAGCCGTTTCGGAGGAGTTTAACTACAAACGCCGCGACACGAGAATTTTACATATTAGATTATCTAGTTTTGTTTGTTGTGAACAAATAAAATACAGTCTTGCAACAGCAATAAATAAATGAATAACGTCTCTAATTGGAAATTTAATATGCAGTATTTTGATACAAAATTGCGTGCATTTTGTCCATTTGTTACACGGTTTATCTCACTTGATAAAATAAGCATAGTTGGGTATAAATCTCTATCCCTCACAGGTATAGAAACTTGTTATTTTGTAGGATTATATGTGGACAGTCATTGAATATATTATTCCTGGGTCAATGAGCTAACTTATAAAAAAAATGTATAAAGGCTATGATATCCTTATTTGTAAATATAAAATATATCAAACTATGGTAATTCATCAATGTAAATATTTTCTCTTTATCAATGTCTTGTGTACGATTTTTGTATTATCTTTTCTATGTGCATAAGTAATAAATCAGTGGCGCGCAAGCAGTTCGCGGGTACAACCTCTTTAGGTCTTGGTCTCAGATTTCTGAATCTGTTTCATGATCATTTTTTTTAAGTAGACAAGTAGGTGATCAGCCTCCTGTGCCTGACACACGCCGTCGACTTTTAGGGTCTAAGACATGTCGGTTTCCTCACGATGTTTTCCTTCACCGTTCGAGCAAATGTTAAATGCGCACGTAGAAAGAAATTCCATTGGTGCACAGCTGGGGATCGAACCTACGACCTCAGATATGGGAGTCGCACGCTGAAGCCACTAGGCCAACACTCTCCTCAATATATTCCTAATATTATATCCTTTATATATTATACGTGTAGAATTGTATCTAAAAGAAATCTGACTTGAGTAAATCTTCGTTTCCTTTTCTTTTGTATTGCTATTCGCTATTCACGAATCTGTAAGATTAGCTATTTAGTGTTGAGTTTGTGATAAATATTTTTTTGTATTACTTTAGATTAAGATTTTATATATTTTTTTTATAAATCATTTGGTTCCGCACTTCTTGCACTCATCATTTTTCTTTTTTTAGTTTTTCTCTTACCAGGGTAGCCTGGAAGAGATCGCTTAGTAGCGATAAGGCCGCCGGTTGCATCCCTTGTAATTTTTATGTATTGTGTTATTTGTGTTTCTTTTATTTTTATTGCAACGAAGTGTGAATAAATAAAAATATGTAATTTGTATGATGTGTAAAAAATCACCGAACTTCAATGCTGGCGGGTTTTATTCAAACATAAAATGGTAGTTTAGTTGCTTAAATAAAATATGAATCTATAAACTATAGAGCATCGTGCTCTTAAATATAAGATTAAATTATAGTTGTACTCGGATTTCTCTTCCCCATACCCATTATGCAAAATTGAAATTAAATTAGCGATAATAAGAGAATGTTACCTAGGGTCGGTCAGCAGGCCGAACAATGTCGGTGCTATCTGCCGATCTACAACGCTCTCTAAACAGACAATTTGCTTCAGAATACTGAGATAACAGTCAATGTGAAGCGTAAAGGCTAAAGACCTTAACTGATTAATAAATTGAAAGTAGGAAAGTATTCGTTGCCATTAAAGGAAATTCTTGATTGGAATTGATTTCTATATCAAAACGTTATGGATTTTAACAAATAATTAAACCACATACTTTCACAAAACTAATGTCTTCTATTAAGATAGGCAGTATACACCAGTCATTATAGACATTCGAAATCGAAAATTTGATAATAATTCCAAAAGTTTTCAAACTTCGGTCAAGTGAATGGTACATTGGGACG
The DNA here is from genome assembly GCA_963693345.1 of Pieris melete. Taxonomy (NCBI): domain Eukaryota; kingdom Metazoa; phylum Arthropoda; class Insecta; order Lepidoptera; family Pieridae; genus Pieris; species Pieris melete. The sequence goes on along the minus strand of CAVNZK010000053.1, from coordinate 2,424,941 downwards.
ACAATAAATCTCATTTTGCAACCTTGTCCGCAGTCCGGAACATTGTTAAAATTGCAATTAAATTAATTTTATGTCTGTATGGTCGTGAAAAAAATTCCAAAAGTTCTGCAAACTTGGGGAAGTTTTCGATATAATATTTCATATCACGTATAAAATTTGCAACCAACCTAAGTGTACGGAACATTTTTTGTTATTTATTTTATTTTCGATATATATCTGTCAAATTTGCAGAACTTTTGGAACGTTTTCCTTCAGTTTAATAAAGAACAACATTAATTTTTAATAACAAAACATGTTCCGTACACTTAAATTGGTTGCAAATTTGACACGTGATGTAAAATAATATATTTAACACCACTCCAACTTTGCAGAACTTTTGGAATTTTGGTCTCAAGAACTAAAAAAGTGCCATTTTAGATGGTCTAATTGAAATAAACGATTTGACTTTGACTTTGACTTAAGCAAATTATCATTTATTGCATTTTTAACAATGTTCCGGACCGCAGAGCAGGTTGCAAAATTTTATAGTTTGTTTTAATAGCACTCCCGACCTTACATCAAAATTTGTAAACTTTTGGAATTATAATGAATTAATTGTCTTGACTGACTGGACTAGTACTCGTATGAAATTTTATGAGTCACATTGGAATGTGTCTTTGTAGTTATTTTTAAAGATAAGGTTTTGCCGTATATTTACCATGCCTATTTGAGTCATTGCTGTGTTATTTTTGAAGGCAACTAAAGCCCGCAGGCTTCCCTTTAATCTTTCAAGTTCTAATAGTAAGTGTTCGTAATTATAACCAGCGGCACGTAAGTCTAGCGCTGGCCGATACGAGGAGGGGATTGCTGCGCATGTGTACTGTCGCGCGGGGGACAAAATGCGACTGGAGAGCCAATCGACGCTCTTCATTCCGCTAGCCCCCCTCAGGTACCTTATTTTTTACTTCTGCGCAATAACGGTCAGCGCTAGAGTTTCGTGCCGCTACTTATAAGTTTGCGACATTTGCAGGACAACGAAAGAGTTACATCTAATTTTGGCATTAGTTGTTTATTCATCGTGGACGTAATAAAACTATTGGAATTGGCATTAGAGAGCTATTTCCACCCAAACATTAAGTAAACAGTCTTTGACACCACAGCGAGTCAGGTTATACGCGGAACTAATTTTTTGTTTCAGTCTTCTTTCCTCGTTTAATAAATTCGTATCTTCTTTGATTGTCTAAATAAAATTACTCTTTCCACATTTTGATCATATTACTTCATAATCGTAGCTTACAATTTGTTTTGAGGCCAATGTTATTCTTTAATTAAAACCTGAGTTTACTAACATATAAGTTCAGAATCCCCAGAAGAACATTAAGTACATATATTGGAAAATAGATAAAAATAATAAATAAGATTGTGGTAAATTGCATATAAGTAATTACTGAAACAATTTAACGATATCGGACGAGTCGATCCATCGGCTTATTACGTTCGCAATTTTGTAATCCCAGCTCTAAGTAGATTGCTTCAAAGCAAAACGTGTTAGACACGAGTTTATCTGGAACATACTTTTTTTTTCAATGTTAAGTGATATGTGACTTTTTCTAACATTATTATAATACTGGCTAATTAGTTCTATAACTAGTTGGTTTAGTAGTTTTCTATATTACCAACTTACTGCGTTCGGCTCATTTTTTGGAATAATTGTGTTTTTGTATTTCTTTTTTTGTGTATGTTGCTTTAATCCAATAAATATTTTTTTATTTTTCTAGAGAATAGTTGTTAAAGAAAACCACATATATATGCAATAATTGTAAAAAAATTTAAAGCTTTAAGTATGCTGAAAGCTTTTCAATGCATAGTTAGAAAATCTCGTTTTATAACACATAAATATTTATTGTATGAAATAATATCGCAGACAGTACGTATTATTAATGCAAAGATCGAAAGAATGTAATAAAAGTGTGTATTGCTTAATTTTTTAGGTTAATAGACGAGACAAATCATGCAATAATTCGTCTAATAACATTATTAGAGGAAAGGTCGGAAGTCCGGATTACTTAAAAACTTGATATAATTCTGTAATAATATGACGCAAGTAGTTATGATAGCTGTAAGATTCTTGCGAAATTATTTAATTTAAATAGAAATATTTTCAATTTATGTTGAGATAAAATGATATTACGACGGGTCTTTCAACCTTTTTAAGTTTTTGTTTCAGGTAAAATATGATTGATAATTTAAAATGCTTTATGCGACGTAAATTTAAACGAGCAAAATTTATTCTTGGAAACCATAGTGCAATGATAGGGCAACAAAAACAGTTCATTGTGAAAAGCGACACTATTATGGTCGATTATTAGACTTTTATTATTAGGATATAAGTTAGTGGTTCATCATGCGATTTTGACCTGTTTGTATGTTTGAACCTTCGCTGCACCAACTATGCCTTATTACTTTTTTTATTTTCTTTGTCAATATTTACTCTTTTGGCAAACCATCTAGCTTAACCATCGTGAGGAACAGCAAGTTAAATCTGAAAATGTGCGTCAGGTGTAGAACAGTGATTGCCAAGTTGCCCATTAAATAAAATTATCAATATTGGTTGTCGCGCCTGAAAGTAGTGCCTTAGAGTGAACGCGCTCGAAACAAAAAGTAATAATCTTTCTTTTAAAACTCACCAGCTATATTGTACATGAATAATAAAGAGGTTGTATTAATTATACAGCTGTTGTTCTATACCTGTCAGAATACTAGGGCACGTATACAGAACCTGTTAATTTGATGCGTTGTTTTTGAGACGATAATTATTAACTCACCTACAATTACACATATCATTTTTCTTTGCCCAATAATTATTATGCAATGTTTTGTTATTATGTTGTGCAACTTGAAATGAATGCTTAAAAATTAGTTTTAAGAATAAAAACACATGGACATAAGTATTTTAGATTGGATGAAAGTTGAGTTTTTACTTGGAAGTGTAATTATTTAATTTGTACTCATTATTAATTGATACTACAAGTACACGGACCAAGCTCATCACATGTGAGAGTAAATAATTGAAGTAAGATTACGTGTTATCTTTAAAGCAAATCTCTAATGGTTTCAACGTGCGACTCATCCCTGGGGACGTAGGTTCGATCCTCGGCTGTGCACCAATGTTTGTCGAAGTGCGCATTTAACACCGCTCGCACCTACTTGCCTATTAGAAATGATCACGGAACAGATACAGAAATATGAAACTAAAATGGTTGTAGCACACTCAGCCTATATGTTTTTGTATTATTATTTTTTTAGTAATCTTACAACTAACATAAATATTATAAAACAAAACACTCAGACCATATACAAAGCCGAAACAGATTACATAGATAAACAATATACATGAAACAGAAAACATAAGTAAGTACATTAATAGAACAAAAAATAAATTAAATTTAACATTAAACAAACGACAATTAATACTTAATATTTCAAAGAAATAACTAAATTGTTACTCGTAAACAAAGTCAAAGTCTTCCCGCCTCTTCAAATATTTCCTCTTATCATCTTTAGTTAGGTGGAAAATATCAATATCCTCATAATTAGCGTCATATTTAGATAAAACCCGAAACATTGGCGAATTATGCAGGTAAATCGTGTTCGTACGAGGCAAGTTCGTACTTATTTAATAAACGTTTGACCAAAATTGGCACGCGTCACTCTTTGTTCAAAGATAGTGCACGTTCTCTTTAGTACGTGACCCATTAAACCAAAGGGGAAACGCTTCACTGTAATGATTTATCGAATTAACCGTTGTTACCACCTTTTATCGAAGCATGCATTAATCATTTGCGGTTTGCGGTGTTCGAATGCTAGTGGAAAATAGCGATATGACGTGAAAATTTCACTAAACGCCTACAAAGAGCTAATTGTATAGTTTTCAATAGAAATTCACAGCTCCATTTCTAATTCTTAACTTATTATTAACTGGCTTATTGGTTAAGGCACCAGACATACACCTATTTTAAAAGTGTACTAGCTACAGTTTTAAATTCCCTCAAGACAATACATGAAATTTAAAAAAACTTAAAAGCGTGTAATTAATTATATAATAACAACAGTATGCTAGGATCACATATACCTTATAAAAATAAACAATTGTTTCTCTTCAAAAGTTAAATAGATATGATAAATGACATGTTCTATTGTAAAATTGACGAGAAAGGACAGGTGAATAGAACGCTTTTTAACTTAACAATTAAATTGTCATCATTAAGCTCTAGTGTTAATTGTTCCAAATTCCATTGAGGATTATAAAACTTAATTTGAATACAATAAAGGTTAGAATAGCTTAATTTTGTCACTATAATTAAACAAAGAGTGAAATGCGTGATTGAGACGTCACTTTCGAATTAGTCTTTGTTTTTTAATGCCTAAAGTAAGAATTATAGGGTTGACAATTAGTAACTTTTTTTTTGGAGTTTACTCCTTAAGAAACGATTTGAGTTATAAGGCCCGGTACGGAAATTTTATGAGGAGTAAAATCAAGTGTAACACGATAAGTTGAGGCGTTATGTAGAAAGAGACAAACATATATATCTGTAGGATTGAACGTGTAAAAGAATGAGATGGAATACATTACACATACTTTTCTATTTTGAATTCACGTTTTGACAGCCACGTTACAACATTGTCAAGCGTGCCATAGACTTTTGTCTATAGTCATAGTCAGTGAAATTAAAACTAAAAAGATTGTTCATTCTTATTCTTCTCTTACTATAAAGGTAACTTTGGTCACAGAAAGAAAATCCTATTTGGCCATAGATGATGTAGGTACGTTTTATTACTATTACAAACATTTATATTATAAAAACTTTCTTTCTTACCACCTTTAGTATGAAAATATGGTCGACAGCCACAGAACATTATCGCCATTTTATCGTTCGTAAGGAGTAAACTCCAATCGTGCGTCGTAGCTGACACACACACTTTTTTTTGTATACAATAGCTTATTTGAGTTTCAACATAATAGTTCATTGAAAAGCTAACACGTAAATTCACATTTAGACATATACAATTTTAACAGATAACAGTTTTATATGTTAAAAATTATGGCATACATTTTATTTAAGAAGATAACAAAACGTTAAATTCAAATTCAAATTCAAAAATCATTTATTCACGTAGGTAACACAATGTACACTTGTGATTCGTCATTAAAGAAATAAATATTAATGCTTCTAATTTTTATATTTACTGCCAGTTCTTAAATCAAGGGCGTAGAACGGAAGAGAAGAACTGGCAATAAACTCTCCACCACTCTTTTTAATCGGCATGTTTTTTTTTACACAACGTTTGTAAGGAGCTGCAACCATTACACCATGTTCCACATGACATTTTAAGTAATTAATAATAATAACATAAATTAAAAAGTCAAAGTCAAAGTCAAATCGTTTATTTCAATTAGACCATCTAAAATGGCACTTTTGAACGTCAAAAAAAAAATATATATAAGATGATTCTAGTTGCCCCTTCCAAAAGGTAGTTTCGTGTGGAGAAGAATGGGCAAGAAACTCCACACTTACTCTTTTAAAATAGGTTTACAATATTTTGTTACATTTGTTAAATAATTATATGTGAAGACAATGTACTCTTAGAATAAACTACTATACTAAAAAAGTTAGTATACATGTTCCTCACATATTTACAAATATCGAAACCGTAGAATATTAACATTAAAGAGTAATAAAAATATTAAAAAAAAACACAACAAAACAGTGTGCGAGATACAAAAAAAAAAATAATTACATTTGTAGCATTATATAGATTAAAAAATAATAATAATAATAAGCAAAAAATCAGCAACCAATTTGATTTTGTCCAGGCTATAGAGCAAAGACTTGTCCCCTATCAGCAGGAGGCATGGTGAAATAGGAGCACGCACTTACATTCTCGTGGGAACTACACGCAAACACATAGTCGAAATAATTAACATCACCGCATACACGAATTCAAGTACGACCAGTCACCACAAGTAGCACCCGTTCACAAGTATGACGCATGGCCAGCGATCGGCCCCCTCGCCATATTTTAGGGAGAGAGACAACCCGACGCATGGACGCCGTTATTTTGCGTATAGTCAATATTCTTCTCTTTACTTACTTTGTTATTAATAAAGTTTATTATTATTACTGCTGCTGATAACATAATACTGATTCAGCAGTTCATTGTTATAGCGATGGTATATCATATACCTATACATAAAAAATTGGCGGCAGTATTCTCTCGTACTTATTTAAAATAAAAAAAAAATGAGCAAATGTTATTCGTTTGTGTTCTGCAACTTATATGTAATTTTTAAAAAAATTTAACATCTTTATAATTAACACGATACCGATTGCAGCGTATAATAGTGACACGGTCTGAGACTGTGTACTGTAAGTTTGTTTGATCTACTATTTTATTAGTAGCAATAAAGGAGAATGGTCATAGCTCATCTTGACAATGCTAATCCAGTTCATAAATAATTGGAAACCTTTACCGCCTCATAGTATCTTAAGTAATAAATTATCACATCTTTAAATGAATTTATAATTATGTTATTGTTCACTTTATAGTTAAGGGTATATATATGTTGTTATGGTACTCAACTACAAACATTAAGTTTTTCGCCGGTTTCTGTATGTAGATACATAGTTACGTGCCAAATTTCATTCAATTCCGTTGAGTCGGTCAGCTTTGTTAAGGTACAACATGTCTATATAACATTTTGTATTTAGATAATTTTGACATTAATTTCTATTATTATTATTATTATGACGGCTAATTGGTCTAGTGGTGTCCTCTGACTGCGAATCCATGTCGACCTACATTTCCAGTATCGGTTTTGCAGTATCCTCTATTTGCTAAAATATAAACTTATTTAGAATTTGCCATATAGGTAAAAATTATAATTATGAAGTATCTTGCTACATCTCTTACATATACCCACATTCTGAACCGATCATAAGAAAGAAGTAAGAACTTGTTTAAAGTGCTTTGTAAAAAGTTTTTGATTATATATTTATTACGACAAAGTAATTCTTTAATTTAATTATACATTGTTGTATATTCTCGAAGAATCTGCTGCATGAATTTCGTGATAGCGTTACGTAAAATATTCATAAAACTCCACGATTTTGGAGTAAATAGTGAAAGCTTAATGGATTCTGCATCACGAGATGGACTTTAAATGCACGTTCTAAGTTGCCCTTAAGTAGATTAAGCTAAAGCAAATTACTTATATATTTTCCGTGGCATATTTATATTACATATATGCAATATAATACTTCAAACCTGTGACCTGCACTCATGTAAAATTAGATTGTATTGAATGTGAATGGATTCTGAAAACAAAACAATTAAGCAGTTTTGTTTTAAAGGGATAGAGCCCTTATTACACGGAGCCCTCAGTGTGTGCACTAGTACCTCTAATGACTCCGCGGGACACTTGTTCACTCGCAGATGGCGATCAAGGTTCGTGCGCACGCGCCGACGATAACGCGTTCGCCGCGATTTACACTACGATAATGCACTGAACGATTAAATTCAGGGCTGTCGACAGGGTTTTAATGTTAGTCGACTGTTGTCAGATAAGAATTTAAGTACAATTAACCTTAAAGTTTAAGAAATTTTTGATATATCAGACAATCAACGCATGTTTTCAGGTATTTCTATTCAAACTGCTAGCCACTTCTAAATAATGCATTAGATACTTTTAATAAAAGCTAAAGTTGAAGTAGAGTGAAAACCCTGAAATCATGCGTGGGAATATAGAGCTGACATTAAGGTAAAAGTTATTAGCTTCGTATTCTTGCCTTCTAATGAGTTTCCTATGATGTAAGAATACCATAGAGTAACATCGATAAATGTCAAAGCAATAACATTAGTTTGCGTGCTCTTTTTACTTACGAACTATTTTCGGTAGCAAAACGCAGTGGTACGGTGTTTTAATATGTAGGCATCATATGACGAAGGATAAAGGCATAAAGTATATACAATACTAGCTGGCCTGGCGAACATCGTACCGCCTAACAGTCGATACTTTATAGTTAATATAAGTTTAAAATACTTATTCTGTTATTTGGGACACCGGTCTAGCTAGTAAGATAAAAAAAAAGAAAATTGATAAGACAACAAATACATTATGTCAAAAAATAAAAATTTACCTTCCCGGAACCCCTCCACTAACACTTGAACTTTATGTTATGGTATTAAAGTTCAAATTGACTTTTAATTATTATTGCGAATATTTTGTATGGGAATATAGAAAAGTGTTGTTTTTAGAATTCTTCACTCAATTTCTTTTAATTGTTCTCCGTAAGAACCATCCTCGTACTTCAAGGTATATTATAAAAAAAATCAGACAATCTTTAAGCTTTCTAAATAAGGCTCTTATTTAGAAAGCCTCAAATTCCTATGAAAATCTTTCTACTTTTTGTCTTTGGAAAGAAGAATGTGGCGAATATGAATAATACGGATATTTCGTTGCTATTAAAATTACCTATTATATATCATTAAAAAACCGTAACACAACAATCCGATGAAAACAACGTAACATCAAGCGTCCGTCTTGAAAAACTGAACGATTGCGTTGGCTGGAATAATAAAAATCTCCAGGAGTCAGGAGTCTCATAAAAGGATCTAAACAAATTTCTAGTTCTTTCAATATCCTTAGCGCAGATGTCAAAACTTGAAAGTAAACTTAATATTGCTATTGGAATCGCTATGCTATCGCTATAAATTGTGATGTATGCCTGCAGATATAAATCGCTAATATTATTAGAATCTTCACAAGTTACAAATTAGACTATACTTTTTAAGTTAAAGATAGTAAACTAAATAAAGTAATACAACTTTCTATATTTTGTTTCTTACAATGCATTCTTTATTTCTTTAATCTAAAATTTTGAAAAGGCTACTTATCACGAGTTATAATAACGAAGGTCACTTTTAAATAACTGTTTTAAAAGTCACATTAAGGGCAAATTGCATGCAATATTTTAAGACTTTCTCTTTATATGTTTACTGCTTTTGCTCTGTTTCTAAATACTTATGATTATAGGTGTAGACACCACACGCTATAAGTTACAACTCGGAATGAATTTTATTTAATATAAGTAGCGGCACGAAACTCTAGCGCTGACCGTTATTGCGCAGAAGTAAAAAATAAGGTACCTGAAGGGGGCTAGCGGAATGAAGAGCGTCGATTGGCTCTCCAGTCGCATTTTGTCCCCCGCGCGACAGTACACATGCGCAGCAATCCCCTCCTCGTATCGGCCAGCGCTAGACTTACGTGCCGCTGGTTATACTAGCTGTTGACTGCGCGTCAGTGTTGGGACTCACAACCCGGCTGGATAGTACATACGTTAAAATCTCAGCTTTACACAGTGGCGTAACTATACCATCTGGGGCCCGTGGCCAATTCTTTTGATGGGGCCCTATCAGTAAAAATCGTCATGTTGTTTAATTAAATAAACTGCGAGATTTCATCTTAGTATATGCCCCAATAATTGCCATAGGCCTCCTCTCTTAGGCGAGAGGGAATGGTCTGTAGTCCCCGCGCTAGCCCAATTGGTATTGGAGACTTCACATTCATCAATAGAACATAATACCTCTTGGGTCGGGGGCCCGTGGCATTTTGCCAGCACTTCCACCCTATTGCCACCATACGGTGAAACCGGTATGACTCCAAAATAGAAAATAATGAAAATCGAAAACACAGAAGGCTGATACATTTTTTTCATGAAAAATTTATCGAAGAAACTGCAAAAAATGATAATAAAAAGTGTTGCAATCTTAGGTCAATACCGATATAAGGGTTAAAGCCATAAATTATTATTAGAATGTGTGACTTCATTGACTTGGAAACGGAAAATACAATTAATTAAAGTCATTCAGGAATAAAGCATTCTACTTAGCAAAGAATTTTCAACATCAGTTAGTAGTTCCTGAGCTTTCAAACTCAAATGGTCCTTAAGTCCTTAATTATAATACCGTCTTCGTTACCGTGTTTTAGTCATATAATTTTTGAAAGCTGCATGAATTACATGATGGCGTTACGCAAAATATTCATAAATAAATATTCGTTACTTATTAAGTATAAACTACTACACATTTTTTAATACGTTAAATATTATAGAACCAGAACAAGTTTGGAAGTGATAGGGAATTGATCTAATAGTTGTCAAATGAATGTGACTTTTGAATGATCCAATCGTGATCTCATTTGTCAGAATTAATCATGTGGAAATCGTTTGGGTACTTAATGAGTTATTTTGTTATCGTTAATGTTAATACAAGTTAAATACATACAATATTAGTTATTCATTCACAAATTGAGTACAAATTTATACAACATTAGTAAATTAGACATTTAGCTAAAAGTTTGCATAACGATAAACATTTAAGATCGTGATAAGCTGGGTTCTTTAAGTATATATAACTGAAATGCCTAGTTAATTCATGCTGAAGATTAGAGACGACCTAGAACAAATTACGGTGGGCACGAAACAATGAGGAGGTGAGGGACTGAATTGAAAATTATCTTTTAGGTCAAGTGCTGTGGAAATTCTTAGGTGATTTAGTTTAGTAGATAGTAACCACTATGGAATAGGATGGATATTTGTGTCAGTTCCATTAATTACATTGGAAGTAGGGAATCGATCACACACCTCGACGTCCGTCGTTCCACAACTGAGCGTTTTCTAAGGCAGTTTTTGCCGCGCACCACCACTATGTGGAACCAGCTGCCCACTGAAGTATTTCCGAACCAATACTACTTAGGGTCCTTCAAGAAAAGAGCGTACCAATTCTTGAAAGGCCGGCAACGCACTTGCAAGCCTTCTGGCATAGTGAGCGTCCATGGGCGGCGGTATCACTTAACATCAGGTGAGCCTCCTGCCCGTTTGCCTCCTATTACATAAAAAAATACACTTAACTACAGTTTCATGAAACTCGCCAGTAATACGCCGTCTGTCGCGGTCTGTCCGTAAGTCTGAGAAGAAAATTATTGTGATATACTTGTCTGCTTTGAGACCCATTTTTGGGTATGTCCTTAAGAAATCAATTTGATTGGAATACAGTTACAGTAACTCCGATTCACATGTTTCTGTACAAAAATCAACACAATTTCAATAACATTTTGTATATTGAATCTACTATATAAAAACAGTCACCCTTGTCACCCTGACCAACATAGTTCCACAGCTGATAAATTTTCTGCTAATTCTGGAATTCTGCTTCTGGGACAAATAACTCTTGATATAATACAAAATACCTCAAATAATTAAAAACAGATAGTTCTGTGGTATGGTAACAAAGTCAGCGTTCATAAACAACAAACACATCATAACGCACTTCCTTATCCCGAAGGTTGTCTTGATGATACAAGGCATTATACTCCGACCACAATTATATATAGAAATTTGTATTTACGGAAAATAATTTACTTATTAATTATATGTAATTAAAATATACAAGGAAAATTGATCTATGCAATTTAGGAAATACCATTAGTGTTTATATTTAGTCTATGCACAATAATTAAAAGTGATGCAATATCGGAAAGCGGAAAAATTAAAGTCTTCAGACCAAAACAAATAGATAGCAATAATTGAACCATGGAATGTTTGAAAATATTCGTTATACTCTCTTTGTTGCATTTTTCACAATACATATACAATGAAACTTACAAAAAATCGTGTCTTTTATATAATGTCTTTTTTTTTATTTTAATTATAATTATAATAAAAAAATAACAATGTTTTTATCTAATATATTCTGGAATAATTTTAAGTAATATATTCCTACAATACATACAATATTGTAATTAATAAGGAACCTTGTGTTGTGTTTTCGCAATACAATTTTAAAATACATAACATATTGAGGCTATAAATAGGTATATAAATAAGGGGACGAAACCTTCCACTTATCGATCGACAATCGTAAATGTTATCGTCAATATCATTGCATAACAATTAGAATTAATTAAAAAATATGTATTCGTAAATTTGATTAACCTATAAATTCTAAGTAATATCCAGCCTGAACCCAGCTTCAAAAGTAATATCTCAAAATGCTGTGAATGTTAGAATCTTATAATTAACTTTCATAAAGTAAGGCACGAGCCAGTGATTCAGAACACACAGGAAATTTGAGGTAAACAAATATTTCGGTGAAATTGCTTTCTACGCTGTATTCAGATAAATGCATTCGACTGCAACACGCCTATGAAAATCAACTTGGAATAGATTAAGCTTTGTCATTCGATGTTGAAATGAATTGTGTTTGATTTAAGGTTCAGTTCAGTTTGTTTGTTGGTTTGTAGCGTGAAATTGTAGTTCAAATTATATGTTGTAATGGGCAAGTGATGAAACTGGGAAGCTCGGACTGTTTGACGTGTGCCGCTCGGAAGATTGATGGCATTTGAAAGACAATAGTCAAGTTTGTGGAAAGGATTAGGCATAAAGACAATATCCGTTATAAAAAAATATTTTATTGCTTATTATTGACACAATTAGATTAGTCACATACATTTGGTGAATATAATTTATTTTTGTTATATTTAGATTATTTTTTTTTATTATTTAAGGCATGGTATCGTTTAGTCATATAGTACAGAACCTGGATATGTGAGAGTTAAAAAACCGCGATCTCATTTTTTCTAATACAGGTTTCTCACTAACCCGAGTTTCTAGCTTACAGAGTTACAGAAGGGGTCTGTCCCACTTATCTATTAAGGTAGAAATATGACGTAATTAGAAACAAAATACGTGTATGTATGGGTATTACATATTTATTGTAGTAGCTGTTTAATTTAACATAAATGTTTAACATAATTAATAACAACATTTACTTAAATCTGTATTAATCTGTCTGTCTTTAATAAATCTGTTAGTCTTTTGCGGTTCTGTTTTAAATTTTGTGTATGTTTTTCAAATTTATAAATTCTACGAAATATGGTTTGATCAACCGCCGCATATTCATTTGTGAAGCGTGGAGATGCTTGACGATGCCTTTAAGCAAAGTCTGCTGTTTATGAACTGTATTAAGCTTGACAAACAAGTCGGTACGCACATTTGTCTATTATAGAATAGTGTTCCTGGAACTGTAGGTAATAACAAAACAATAACAGACGCACATTTTGATATCTCTAATACAGGCGTGACAAATGACTTAAATACAGGTTTTATATTTCTCACTCATAGGGGTTTTAGGAGGACAAAATGATGGGACTGGATGGGATGGGAAACACTATAAACTAATGATTGTTTGTGGTGATCATATAATATTATGACCACATAAAATCTTTTAAGTTATATTACGTGTAAAAAGATCAAGATACTGATTATGAATTAATCCATCAAGTAAGGAAGAAATTACGATTCTTGAAATGCCAACATCGTATCGGATTACGGCGGCAATTCATTATGAAGTAATTAGGTATTCATTCAATTTTACTGACTTATAAAAGAAGGTTTTAGTGCTTAAAACAGATAAGCTTAAAGTACGACACACGTTTTAAAGTATCTTATTTAATTCAAATAATTATTTAAAGGGTGCCGATTAAGTTTATTAAAAAAACACGTGTCTTTAATTGATAAGTGAATTATCTTAACTTAAAATTGTTTTTATTTGCTGTAGATTTTTCAGCGATAAAGTCAAACTTTCTAAGATCAACGTCAAAACCAACGAAAGTAAATCGCCGTTATAAACTAAATATAATTAAAAATAACTTACGTAAGCTAATTAATGCACTTATCTTGGCATTCTCTTTTTATCCATGCAATATCGGCATTATTATACGAGTTAGTTGTCGCGTGCGGAAATACCTGTTTTCCGTCAATCATTGAGGCATTTTTGTAAACGTCAAACCAGTTCCTATCTGTTCACACTAGCCATCTGATAGTTGGCATATGTTACGGCCAGGTGCTGCAGGGAAAATAAGGAATGAATACCTAAGCAACACTTACAGGGATTCCGTACTGATACAAATGAAGTATTAATTAACATCCTCATAAAAAATGTATGTGTCAATGGTCTTAGAGTTTTTCTATTCCTGTTGAAAGATAAGGCGTGCAAGGCTGGATATTCGAATGTCATGAAGGGTTATCTTACCGTGTATTGAAAAATAGGATTACATTTTTTGCATGGGTAGTCATGAGATTTGGCAGTCTAGACAAACAGCCGGACAATGCCGTTTCAGGAATTTGTTCTGCGTAACCCTAAACAGAGGAAGAGCGGAAGCGGCGCGAGCGAACGGCGCATGCGCGGTTCACTTTTGTCGTGCGGGCGGAGGGTGGCAGCATCGACTTAAGCAAGGGTACCGGGCGCGCGCGCTCAGTCAGCTGACCGCAAGTGCAGCGAACACACGTTTGTATCTTCGTGCAGTGGCAATCAGTGTTACCTCGTGTTATTACAATGGCAACTTACGCTCAGTTCAAGCACGTCGAGCTCTACAAGATCGGTCATGGAAAAAATAGGTGAGTGTTTAGCCCTTTCAGCACGTTGAAGTTTATCAGCCGATCATATTGTAAGGCAGACGCTTATTTTCTTTATTTTAAAAATACGATAAAGCTGGTGAACTGAACACTGGTTAAATTATTGATACATAAAATATTGAGTGTTTATTGCTTTTCATTCATTTAAAATTAGCGTCTATAAAAGCAGTGTATTCAGGGAAAAGCTTATACGAGTACAATGAACTCTTGCTGATTACGTAGCAATGAAACGCTACGATCGCACGCATTTTCAGTTTCAGTTCAATGTAGACACGTTACGAAAGCTCTAGAAAGTCTAATACAAAAGGGTGGGATTCATTAGTGAGTGTGCTTCATTGATTTTTAACGATTTTGTAGGTAAATAAATTTGAATGAGACATGCTTTGCCTCTAATTATTATATAAAATGGTTTAGTATATTAAATGTCTATATAAAATTATTACTATGTAGATAAAGCTAAACTTTTTACCTTTCCTAAAATTATTGGGTGCCCAATTTCAGTGGTAAAAAGTACGGCAATATTAATGAATAACGGATAAGTTAGGCATGTTTGTTATTTAAATGTATTCGGAAATAACCGCAAGCATTTGTATAAGAAAAGACTTGATGCAGGGGTAGATTATGGGGGAGTTGACTTCACAATTAAGCATTACTTTATACACGGATATTTACTATGTTTGTTCTTCTTTATAGCCTAGCTTTATTCCAGGATATATAGGCGTAGTTTTATTGCTAATTAGTAGCAGCTGGTAAACTGTAATATTGAACATCTCGTTTATTTCATACAAATGTGATGTTACGTGTAAAAATATCTTAGATTTGAATTCCATTAATTTTGACCCATGAAAATAAATGTTTTTGCATTTCGATTCAAGTAAATACGTATATACATATAAGGGTAAGATTCAGAATAGGGACATAGCTCAAACATTGACTTCTGTATGTCAAAATCCAATATAATTTTGACCTACGAGACTCATACTTACGCTAAATGTCGACTACTGACTTACCGTTAGGAAACGATTCAGAAACATGCGCTAAATCTGAAAAAAAAATATGGATATGTAGTAAGTACTACGATAAAAATGTATTGGAATCCTTGTTCCTTCATTTCGTTCGCAATTAATTAGCCTAAAATATTTAGTAAATGTAATCTATTTTTGGAAACACACAAGCTTGTAATCGCGTGCTAGGTTTTCCATTAGCATATAACCTAGGTTTGATTTAAGCAACGTTTGAAACCTGGGCAAACGTGGTTGAGACTCGTAAAATATTAACTTTGGTTTTTCGAATTTGCGTCATATGAGACTTATTTATTTATGTCTGCACTAATATTATGTTTGTTATTAAATACTAACTAATATTAATTAACCATTATAAATTAATGACGTTTTATCCTTATTATGCCGGTTTGTGTTTGGATCCAATCCAACTAAAAGAAAGTTGTCAATGAGTTTGTCATATTTTTCTATATTATTATATTGTTTTAATACTACTTCTACTACTTCTCGACCGTTCAGTCTACATTCTACATTATAAAAATATAAGTAACGCAAGTAGAACAAGTTACGGGATACAGCTTCCAATGCTTAAAGATAATGGCGATAGTGTAGTGACATTTACTTTAATGAGCTGTCGTTAACGTCAAATCGATGGTAATCTACAGCCGAGTGTTGATCAGTTTATTAGTTTTACTACAAATTGATATAGAATGTCTATACATTAAGAATCGGAGCAGGTTATGCTTACAATATAATCACTTTATTGGCGACAAATTAAATGTATGTAGTACGAATGGTAATGTGGTTAAAATTGATGCGCAGATTTGTATGTTTATTTTATAGATGATTCCTTTTACAAGAAAAACATAAGTAACCTTTTTTTATTACTTACCATTCTTCATACCTTTATCAACAAGATTCTTTAATTCGCCTAAAAACGATATTTACGTAACGAAAATAGAAAATAAAGTTTAAAGGACGCATGTACAGTACTTGACACAAATTTACTTTCTTATTAAAAGTCCTATAAAATCTTCCTTTAAGCTCGGAGTGCGAATTTAATAGCTTAAGCTTTCTTTATATTTTTGTAAGACGCTATTCATGATATTCTTGATGCGTGTTTTACTCTTTAACATTTTTTAAAGTGCTATAATGCTTTAAATTGTTTACACACTTTCACGTTATTCCCTCGTGAACGGTGCATTTCCGATTCTTGTTAACTAAGTGCATCTAATAGCCGCTATTACTTACATCTCATTAAATAAATATGCACCTATGAAACGGAAGCAGACTAGAAGATTAAGCCAGCAAAGTTCTGGGGCTAGGAATCTAAAGACAAAAGGAATGTTTTTCTTTACATTAGTTTTGTTTAGTTGTGATTGGTGAACTTCACTATTCGTATTGGAATCGACACGATCCGTTTCTCTGTTTGATCCTCCACTCTATCTTTATAATTTATTCAATGATAA
The DNA here is from genome assembly GCA_963693345.1 of Pieris melete. NCBI lineage: Eukaryota > Metazoa > Arthropoda > Insecta > Lepidoptera > Pieridae > Pieris > Pieris melete. The sequence continues at coordinate 2,407,958 of CAVNZK010000053.1, read as the reverse complement.
GCTGATGCTCGCTCACATGAATCAAAAATAGGACCTTTATGTATTATAAATATTTTCAATAGATCTATATATAAATAACCCAAAGTTGGCCGAGTAACTGATAAAGCCTTATGAATAAGATTTTGTAGAAGAGTATATATTTCAAAGACTACTCGTAAGCAAGAAGGTTAAAATGTAATCCTCTGCCAAAATTTTAGTGCCATAAGTTTTTATCAATGAAAAGACAAAAGATATATTCCGTGCCAAATCTGTACGATCGAAACTAGAGTTTGCCAAGTGTGATACTCAATATTCATTTTACACGACATAAGTGATAATAAATGTAACTCAATATGTATTTATATATAAAAAAAATTACAGCTATATACGGTTTAATATGGTTGATTTGTAAATAAATAAATATATTACATTTTTAGGATATAATGCAGTCAAATCGTGCTTTTTCCTTACCATTTTGTGCAAATAGCTGTTTAAGTTCAGTATTTTTCTATCAACTCAGGGATGATTTCCCTTACAGACTTACCTCTCTCGAAAGTACTGTCTTGTCTTATTCTGACAAATTATCTTAGCGCTGCGATGAACTGAGACAAGTATCTTAGTTTAAACATTTTTAGACATTTTTAACACAATTAGACATTTTTTTACGAATCAGGGGGCAAGTATATACACCTCCAGGCGATGCAAGTAGTATAGCATTTGCTTTGGCCCAGCCTCAGCATATTAAAAAAAAATAAAAGCATATAGCTGGTTTGTCATTACAATTAATAATACATATAATCGTTAAAAGTATATGATTGTATGTCTAGTCAGGTTTAAAAAGGTAGGAACAGTAAATTCAATATATTGGTAATATTGCCCAAACAGCAAGGCCGCAGTTCGCGTGACATCGCAAAATAGCTGAGATTTACATTTTCATGCCGCATTAGGTTTAATATAACGATTGTAGTTGAAACAAGGCAGTGACGAAACACGAAATTTGCCTTTTAAATTAAACCTTTAAGCGAAAGCATGTAATATATTGCTTTTAAAGTTCGCTTAAAGCGTAATAAATCGGGTAAATAAGGTATTGTTCTAATTTTAAACACTTTATCAGTTGGTACATTGTTTTTATAGATGACTTGTATTTTAATTACAAAATTTTACAACGATTAATATAAGTTTATCTGCGCTATAGGAAATAGTGATAAGAGAAACTGAACACAATATGAATCATGAGTGTGCAACGCGCCTGCTTTATCATACTGCTAATCATTCCTGGAATTTTCATTACACTGATAAGAATATTGAAACCAGATACCTCTAGAGAGAGGTTATAAACCCTCCTTCTTTTCATTTCTTTGTTACTTTCTTAAAATGTGTGGTAACAGTTTTAAATTGATATTTTTAAATTAGGAACACTGGTAACTTTTTTTGCCTTCCTGTAATCAGGTCATTAGAGCCGGCCAGTATGAACTGGCTATTATTAATATCGACATTTTTGGACTTTGACGCACTTGTTTTTAAACAGTTAATTTTCGACAGCCTTGAATCGCTTCGGTCACGATTGCCCGTTAGATTCGAAGTGCCACTTTCGCTCTTAAACTTTTTATTAAAGAATTGTTCGAAAGGAAGTAAAAATTGGGTTCGATAAACTTTGTTTGTTAAAATTAGCAGTAAGCACATTCATTTCATTTTCTATTATTAATCATCGTAACTATGTCTATTATATTCTGTTTCTCTTCTGTTTTGTGTTATTGAGATGTAAGTAGTGTTATATATCATAATAACCGTATTAATTTTAGACAATAAACCCTTAATTTGAATGAGTCTAAGATACAATAAAATAAATTAAATTCTGAAAATACATAAATCGGTGAAGATATTTTCTTTGAATTTTTGTCTATTTTATTGACTGTTCATTCGTTATATCTATAGGAAAACATTGTGATGATTTAATATGTTTTCCACTCATACTTTACTAGTTAACATTTCAAATGATAGTTTCACAATTGTCGGATCGAAATTACAATCGTGCCGAGTAAATCATTTCGGTAGGTATCACTTCTTGTTACAGCTCGATTATATTTCATACAATGATATATTTATTGTAGTCTATAAATAAAGAAACTGATTGCTCGATATCAGCTAAGCTATTAATCATCAGTTCAAGAGTTAATGTTAGAGATTCGTTGAGAAGTACAGGGTTTTCTGAAAATCATAAAATTACTAACAATTCAACTGACCACAATAAGTTCATTCGTAAGTGTGTGATGTTTGTCCATAGATGTTTCAGATTATATTTAATTATACCTGATATTATAACTTTGAGAACAGCCTAGGATTCATAAGAATTGGTTTAGTAGTATTAGAGATATCTACGGATTTCTAAAGGGGGCATGTCTAATAAAACTAAATAATGTTGGCATGTATTTGTAGTCGGTTTCATTTATCTTAATTACTATTTTTATAGTGTAACAAATCGAACAGTTTAAGAAGTTGAAATGTAAATTATGGTTTCCGTTAATCCATTAAATCAAGTAATTTGAGTATTGAATTGTATTTAGCATAGCAGATGGGATATTCGAAAAGCAAAGTCTATATTTTCTTTATTTTTTTTACTAAAATTTAACTTCACTAGAATTACCCGTATATAACTAAAATTAATAATTGTACGAGTTGTCATTGTCATTGTACACATTTCAATTTAACACAGTATTTAATAGTCGTAAAGTATAACTTTCTATATATTTTATTGATAAATATCTCTGTAAAAATGCAATTGAAAGTTAATTGCCCACGCAGCACACGTAGAAATTGTCGTTTGTATGTTGTAACTTGCACTGTGTTTATAGTAGCATTTTGTTTTGCTAACCATGACGTTGATTGGTGCAGACTTTGCTGAAGTTGTTAGGTAAGTTATCACTATAGCAAATGTTTTTGATATTGAAGAAATATCGGACAATAACATACATATGCTACTGTATACACGTATAAAGATATGGAGAAAGACCTTACCAATCATTTAATCTTAGATTCTTGGTATATTCAGTTGCAAGCAGCAATGTTTTATTTTCCTCTTAAGCTGATTTCACCGGGTCTTGGATTATCTATAGAAATAACGTGTTTCAAGTATTATTTTATACAAAACTACGTAACTACTATGACGAATATTTTGAATACTGTTACACTCATCTTGGGTGTGAGTTCCTGTGTAAAAAATAAAGTTTACAAAAGTTTATTTGCGGGGGGCCTATAGTTGAAGCAGATGTGCGCGTGCGACGGTAGTCTAACGGTGCAGCGATAATCGCTTGCAGATAAAAGCGGGTGAATTGCGGCGCGTGCGATGCGCTTCGTCCATCCGCGTCGAAGCGGTGGTTTATAAGATACTCTTTTGAAGCATATATTTCAGTAGAAAAATTATGTGTTATAGTAGTCTATAACACGTGTTATGTAACCTAATGTTAATTAAGTTACATATATATATTTAGTAAATAAATAGAAGCGCAAACCAAATGTTAGCCATCTTTGCACACATTGCACCAAAAACAATTACCCATGTTCATCATTCTTACATGCCTCATAAATTGTATTAAAATATTCTTGCTATTGATAACGTCAAAGTATCACTTAGATTTATTACCCTTAGATGAGCAAAATTAGTTTTCGTTAGCGTCGCCACCTTTTATTTTATGTTAGATATAAACTTATGTTTTTACCATTAAAGCTAGTTGTTACCAAGCCTCAAACAAAGAGTTTAATTTACATACAACAACCACCACCAAACTTAACTCACAAATATTTTTTTTATTTACCCGTAGTTTTCAGTTTACTCATTTTTGTCAATGACACAGTATTCGTTCATAAAATGAGCGCTATAAGTTTTTCAATAGCAAGAAGTATTTATGTCGTGTTACAAAATGGCCGCTATTTATCCACAAGATGGATCAATAGACTATCGATTCGATAAAATATCTATACTAGTTAATGGAGCGTAACGAAAAGGAAATCGATAAAGTCTTATAAATTGACTACTGAATGATGCTAATCTTTTTACCACACACACGCAATATGTTGAGATAAACGTACTGAATAATAATATTTGAAAATCGAACCTTGTTTTTATTATTAATTAAAAAATTATAACTTTGTTAATGTCAATATATATTATCCTGCAGATAGCAGAAAGACTCGTTTTAATGATTTATTTCGCTGTTTAGTCTAGCTTTGATTTTAATTATAGCATTTTCATAAACGGCGGCTTTTCACTCTTTTTACATTTAAAATCAAATTAATATGTAACAAAGTCTAAATTAAGAACCACGGAAGCAAAGGGCATAAACCTTTAGTTATAATGTGGTATGTAATATATGACATATTAGACTATATACTTTATGCGTTGTATATTATGTTCTTCTCTCCAAAATGGTTATGTTATTCCCAATAAGCCGTTTTGTAGACAAACGAGTTAGTCATTCAGCATTTTAGAGTTTATATATGTGCTTTAATTTAGGTCAGTTACATACAGTGTATATAGTATTCATAATTTTTTTTTTCAAAAAGTGTATATGTATAATAACTTCATGTATTATATTAGAACTATTTATATAGACCTACGGACAGCAACAAGAACAGTGAAAGACCCATTATGTGTAAAGAATACGCAGTTTGAATGATTCGATACTAAAACAATACTGTATTTACATTTTTCTCCTATTTACATTCCAAGAAAGTGACGACTCACGCATAATAGCGAAACGTAAAACTTCCCAAATTGTCTTAGTAATTAATGTGCATACTATGTAATATTTTCTTAATTACCGTGTATCATGGCATACATAATGTTCGAGTACAGTTATTGTAATGTGCAACTTTCTCATGCGTTGTATCTACGGGCTATTTAAAATGCAGTAGATTTTTATGAAAATTTACGCAGCTCGCTGGACCGATGCGAAAACGCGCGTGTTGATTAGCGCATTATTTAATTTTTTAACTGTTTAGATTACGCGTTCGGCGTTAGATTTAAGGCAAAATAATTTTATATATATGACATTATTATTATGTTCCATACTTTGTGTGCTTTTTCTTAATGTTTTTCGTTAAATAAGACAAGGCAGTTTTTTTAAATTAAAACTTTCGCTTTTGATTTTAATAAAGTTTAATTTTTCTAACGTTTTTTTGTTGTAAATTATTTAAATAAGTAGCAAGTTAATGAATTCATTTTTGCTTCGTCATTGATTGCCAATTGTGTCGAAGCTAAGATTTTGGTTTCACTTATTCATTATAACATAGCATTGGATTTTCGTAGGGCTTTGAATTATTATATGTATACTCAATCAATTACTTTATAAAATTAGAAATAGTTTTGCTTTAACAAATATATAAAACCTTAGATTCATAAGTCGTAGTAGTACTTGTTTTGTCCCAAAACACTTTAATTTTAAGAGCCTGCAACGAATCGAAATTGATTTCTTGTATTACAAATAATTGATAACAATTTTTATCGAAAACAATTAATTGTTATGGCTATTAGAGCTTGAAGCATTGATAGTTGCGCGTGGGCGTATAACAAAATTGAGCTTTATAGATGAGCTAAATTACAGTAAAGTTCTTAGGTTATGCCTTAAATGTACAGAATAGATTGTGTGGGTTGTAACGAGCCCTCAAAGCCCACACTTAACGTTTATCCTTTTATATTTTAAGTAGCGATTCTATTTTATCGCTATTTAGAGATATAAAACCAATATCAATTGGAGTTCTATATCAGTGTGTGTGAGCCCGAATGCGTTTTGGCATACAACTGTACTAAAGTTCATGTCTTTGTTCTAAACTTTTGTATTCGCATTGTAAAATATAGACTACGGATAGTGTCGTGTTTGTTATGACGGTAACCATTCATATTACTAAAATACATTGCTACTGCTATCAAACTATTAACTGTGTTCCTGATTTATCATAAATTAAATATGAGCTAGTGTAGCAGTTCTAAATGATTGACGAACTTTGAAGCTATAAATTTTTCTAATATCACGTCGTATCGCACATTCTTGACTACGATCTCTATTTATTTCTTCATTTTGCTTCTTTGCATATCGGTATCGAATATATATTAGAAATCTACTGCTTTCAATCCGTGACTGTGATTAGTGTGAGATTCATTGAAGGGTGACTAATGAGCACTCGAAGTTTGATACATCGGGGGAGCTTGGAAATTGCGCATTGCGTCAGATCCCATTTTCCTAGAAAAGTTCTCACTCATACAGGTTTCATGGGATAATGAGACACGTTATAGTTTTTATTACTTTGCTCCAAATATTTTATTCCAGGAAGCTATAACTCCACGAAAATGGTATCACAGCGGAGATTATTTTTTTACGTCTATCATAAAAATTGTAAATAGTTAGTTGCAAGAATTCTCATGCAATTTTCAAACGCTATATAAGTTTTACTGTTTCGAAGATGCAGTTCAAGATCAGGCTTTATTTATTAATGCAGGTACAGAGCTGCATTCTCGGAGAAATCATAATTGAAACATCTATTATTTCCCCGTTTTGTCAGTATTTTCGTCACCGAAACCGAGACTTTTATACATAACACGTAAGATATTTAAGTACATGATCATTGTGCGTTGTATACAAATCCCCTTCATATTTTTGGCAATGAGTTTCAAGTACATACATTCATCCCTAACGAGGTCTTTGATGAGAGAAGGGCACGCTAGAGGGTTGAATTTAAAACAAGTGGGCATAAAGAACTTGTTTTAGCTCTTTGTTCCTAAGACCTAACACTAGAATGGGTAAGATAAAATGGAGGATGTTTTGAACGGAGAATGACTGGTTCGTTAACATGTACACTACAAAATAAATTGATAAAAGCACTATTTAAATACAGTTTTTTAACACAGACTAATTAAATCTACCAAGAAACTATGACGATTAAACAACTATATGTTTATAGCACCTGTATCTTTACTTAATTTTTTTTTAATAACTCTCTCCATAGTAGCTTAGCATTTAAAAAAAATCAAACACACCACCACACGCAATACTCGTCAAGCGAGTTTGCTTATCTTGCCGAAGCCGCGCACAAATTATTTAAAGAAGTCTATTGAGTATGAGGGTGTGCAATTATTTAACCAATTACCGTCTAAAATTCGTAATATTAGCGCGTTTAACCAATTCAAAAGGGCATTAAAGATACATATCAGAATGAGCCTAGTAGACTAAAATGGCGACGTGTATCTAGTTCGTATATCCATAATAAGTTTCTCATGTAAATGAAATACATTATTTTTGTAATGAGAAATAAAGTTCTTCAAACATTATATTTCCTCATATTCTTTGAAGTTAATGTTTTCTTGCTTTTATCAGTCTTGACAAACCCGTGACCCAATCTGAACGGATTAAGGGTAGATACAGAAACGAGACTTTAAACTAAGTCTGACTTTCGTACGTTAAAAATGTATTTTGATATACGGGAGTCTCGAGTCTTGTTTATGCATCTGACCCTCAATATTCGTAGGGAGCGTTATAAGTGGGTGTTATGCGAAAATTTGACATTTGTACTTTCCCATCGCTATAATATGAAAGGGCACGTTCTCACTGTGACTTGGTGAAATGTACCTGCTGTGACGCGTGGCATTTGTTTTAAATCCCATTTGTCTGCTTTGATTCCTATCCATTGTTTAGGCGTACAATACTACATTGTGCCGTTACGCTTGAATGGTTGATTTTTGTTGATTTTATAATCGTACATAACATACTATGTACGTCCGTCTTTGTTTATAACACGGTAATTGACGTGAATGGGTTGGATGGTTTTTATTACACACGAGTAGGAGAATACCTCTGTCACCGTATAGATGTTAATTAACAAATTGAGAAATTTAATTGTTTCTTGTGCTTTTTAATAGCTAACAGCAAGAAGCGTTGTTTCCAATACAATGGTTATAGATTTTGATTATTTTTACGATAATATTGTAACTTAAAAGTTAGTGTTAATGTAAATCTGTGTTGTACTTGCTAATGCTTATTTATGCGTTTTAGATGTTATCTGTTGTTCTCGACAAGAATTTAAGTATAGTGGCTAATGTGCTACTCTCTACTTTAAGAATGTCGAAACTAAAAGGGAGTGTTTATAAATAAGAGAGTCTTTCGTAAATGTAACTAATTTATTATATTATAGTTACTTTAAAGTGCTGAATCATCTATAGATTGAATCTTCTGAGATTGTAAGCGTTGTTTGGTAATAGCCTATTTGGTAAATGAGAATGATTTCACGAACAGATTTGAAAAGTTTTATGAATAGATGTTATTCTATTGTTTATGTTTGTAGAAATATTTGAAAGCGTCTAAGCATCAATAACACTTGGTGGTTTGCATTCTTCCGAGTTTCATTATAAATTTTTTTTAAAGTGCAATTCTAAATCCGAACTAAATTTTTGTAGTTATCGTTTTGAAGGAGAAAATATTGGCACGAAACGGGCTCTGAAAAAGCCAATTGACATATATCGAAGATGTAGGAAAGTGTAACGTTCATAACAGATCAACTATGTAAAATGTTGCATACACTCTGCCTAGGTACCTAAACCATTTTTGTACCAATAATTTAAATTAAACTTAAATTTTATAATATCCAACGTTCAAAGACGATTTTAATATATTTTTTTTATAAGTACCGCCAAACACTTAAATAGTGTTGAAAGTTTGATTATGAAGAACTTTCGACACTATTTACTTTAAGTGTTTTCTCATACATTAAAAGGTTAGGTATTATTATTATTTATTTGGATCGTAACTAATCCAACAAGAAGCTGAAATTGAAAAATGGTTCAATAGTCTTGAAATTTGTTTTAAGTTTTCACATTATGAAAACTCAGTAAGTACAACGGAAAATGGCTATTATTGCCTTCAGCAAATCATATCGATGGATCAGCATTGCATTAAATCAAAAGTACACACGCTCCTTCCGGCGATTGTTAAGAATCATTGTTTGACGTATTGCGCATTCCCAATTTGACGTTTATTGAGGTTATCTTGATCTTGAGTTGGGTTTTTGTTCACTGAAGAAGCGTATTCTTGAACAATGGCTTCCACTCACAGTCCACACGATTGCACTCTGAGTTTTGACTTTTATAGTATTAGTATTCGTGAAAAGTAAAACCTTATTGCTAGTTCTTCTCGTCTGTTCTACGCTCTTGACTTGGGAACTAGTTACGTTTAATGTAGAACTATTTCTTTTTACTGACGAAATGTACATTTAGTTACCTACATGAATAAATGATATTTTGATTTGATTCGTGCTCTAGTAAAATCTGTTTATACATATATATGTATAGTGTTAATATTTTACTGCAGTCGTTTTAAAGTCAATGTACCTACATACCGTACCGTAGAAAGTTAAAACATAAAATTAGTATTGGGTTAGGAGGAAGTAATATTATTTTATAGATAAAATAAACATGTCGCTAAAGTACGTTCACGTGTAATTATTATAAGTCTTAACATGGTTTTGCAATTAAAATAAAAACGTTTGCTTTAGTTAGACTTTTAAATTTATTTGGCAAAAAAAGTGTTTAATATTTATTAAACAACAACCTAATCGTTTTTTTAATTAATTAATTTGTTAACGTTTAGAGATATAGTTTTTACTATGTATATGTTCCGTGTTGAACACTGCTTTCCACACAAAAATGTGGTACAATATAGAAACAAGAGAATTTTTACAAAAGACTTAAAATTATGCCATTTAAGGGAAAGTTAAACCTTTGAAGTGTTACTGATGTGAGATTTCACTTTTAAAATTTTGACCTTATTCTTATTGTTTATTTCTTTGTTTGCAGGTAAGAACACAATACATGGCCGTTTACATAGATGAAGTTGGTAAATAACTCATACCGTCCAGTAATAACTTTCAACAGGGAATTAAGTTTTTCCTTTTATTTTCTGGATTTAATCTCCTAGTTGATTTATACTACCACTCGGAAAGCGGTACAACTATAACTACTACTGCCATTCTATAGCTACCCGGATTCTTTTAATAATAATGTTTGATAAATCTGTATTTATATGACATGTATCAAAAATTTAACATGATACCTGTGTTGCTAAGATACAAGATATATCAATGCTTTAACCTAGATACACTTGCTTCCACTCCTAGTAAAGAGATATGGATTTGAAGATACAGATCTATATTATTTCTTAAAATAAAACGGGAAATACGCTGAAATAGTTTGACCCCAATTCTTGATTACGGAACGTGGCATAGAGCTAATAATGTTAAAACTAAAACTAGGCTTTGAATAATCTGTTTGTCCTCGGTGACCAGAGAAACCAATTGACGTCCTTGGGTAGTTAGACCTCTTTAATGTCAAATGTTAAATCCATATAACGGCTTAAATATACTTCCGCCTCAAAGCTCGCTGACAGCTAACGAATGCATAAGACATTGAATAAATTTAGTTTTCCGTCTAATTAATAATGCCAGGAGTACCAAATCACAGTTACAAGGGAGTATTCGAGAAGATCCATAGACAAATAGAAGTTATAAATAACAGCTTATTTAAATACATTTATGGAGGAAATTGCCGTGTTGTTACAGTCGAGGCTGTAATGAAAATTAATGACTGAAACGCCATCTGTGCTGCGCTCGAGTTATTAATAGATCCTCTTGGGTTAGGTCTTTTGTTCGGTTTAATTAAATAATTTATTTTGTATATTTCTATAAAGTGTGTCAGTTGTAGAAAGCAAAAGGTGACCCATGATAACCCAGAAAGTGTGAAAGAATTTTATTATAGACGTAAAAAGTATTAACTAAATTTGGTGAAGAGTTAGGTCTATCCATATAATATATATTATAAGTAAAAAAACAAAATCCAACTTTACATTTAAAGTATGTACCAATTATGATTACCAACAAAATAGTTATATAAACTTATTAAACAAATCAATTAAAAAGAAAGTATTCAGCTAATTGAAAACCAAACAGTCAAACATACTAATAACATCACGATCTACATTAAAACATTCACGAATCACGATTGTACGTAGAAGCTTTACATCCCACGCATACTATAGCCTTATAAAGCCAGCCTTATTCACGTAATTGGAAGTTAAGCCCGTATTCCAATATGTATCGTATCTTGAGCTATGACAAGTGTCAATAGTTGACAGTTTCTTGAAATCGATTCTGTGTTAAATCAGTCTAATTACACTAGTAATATAATATATACACTATTGATTTAGTATTTTATAGGGGTTTTCTTATAGAGTGACAATATCAAGACGAACACAGAACATATAATTACCTATGGTGTGTTCGTCACGATCACTTTTCACTACTAGCTGTCTTTGTATAAATTCTATAGATAACATACAAATTTAATTAAATATAATATTTTAAAATAAGATTCTATAGTCTCAGAAATGTCGCTACTTAACCGCGAGGTAAAAAAAAGGTTTAATATTCATTGCATCTATAACATATTCAATTAAGTAGATCACATCACTAATGCACCGTTTCGCATCATTGCACTTTCAAACTGCATTAAGGGAATATGTATTAACTCGCGATAGACGCGCTCTCAATATTAAAGCTATAGAAGTGCTTAGGATAATATTAAAATTTGTGTCAAAACGTTGAAGTGATGCTCCGGTTTTCTTCTACTCGATTGACAAACTCTGGGTACTTCAAAAAATCAAGAAGGCATGTGTCACAATTGATACTTTTAAATTAATGAATTTACCAGAATAATATCGATAGAACCAAATAATGCTCTTCTAATATAATATTGATATCGCAGATAACCGCTAGAAAATGCCTAAGCGACATGTCAATTTTGACATTCCATAGATGCATGATAAATGACAGATGGGAAATTGACTATTAAATATTCCAATGGCGGTTACCAAAGTTCAATATAAGAAAGTGCGTATGTATTTGTTTTTATTTCTGTCACGTATTAATGCATCCTTTACATGAAATAACGGTTTATTTATGGATTGAAATTATTAGTTTCATTCGGGACGCGTATTTCGGAACCCTTTCACTTATTGTTCGTAATTTGGACCCAATTACAATTTTATTGGGTGTTAACTTGTTGATGTTTGTAGAGCGGTAAAATAGAACAATTAGCGATATTGTCTAACTTGATTAGGACTTTGCGGAGAATAAACTTAAAAGGCTTTTTCATGGTTTTTGCCAATTTTATCCAACGCAAAGGAATATAATAAAACATTTTAAAATAAATTTTTAAGTAGGAGATTAGTTTTCGTATATTTCTTTTTTTTACTAAAAAAAACTATTTAGGGTGAGATTTATAAACGTGACTGGTAACTAGTACGTCAAAGATTTATTGGATTTTGACATACAGTGAGAAAGACAGTCATAGTTCGCGATTACTCTGGTTACTGAATATCACCCATAGTGTCACTGTAGCCCTGTAGTGAAAAGATAGAGTGGCCTTAAGTAGACTGGTTGCGAAAGAAAAGCTCATGTATTATAATGCTATCAGGAAGACCACCGGCGATGGAAATCCATTAAGTTCCCAACATTGATAAGAAAGTTTGCGCTTCGCGTGGGTCTCGAGAATGCAATCAATATGATAATTTACTTCCGAATTTTAAATATTGCAATATATTTGTAATTTAATAATGATTTAACGTCTATTGATAATATCATTGTAAATTTGTAGTTTGTAGTTATTTACAAATTAATTGTTTAGGTGACGTGTTATTTAAACGACGTGAATGATGAATGAAAAATATAAAGAAAAATATTCAGTTATACGAATAGACGATGTTGAGAAATGCCCAACCGCGTTTAGATACTGCGATGGTCTATTTCGAGATGTCCATATGTCCACTCTACAACACATGTCAGTTTTCCTGAAATGTTTGCTAATTTCCTGTATCTGTGCAGCTAAACTCTATGCTGAAGCTCTATTAAAATATCAATGAAACCAAAAAGCATTCAGGCTGCGTCTCGTCTGGAATATGTTTAGAAAGTAACCTTAGTTATTTTACATGGTAATATTTATGAAATGAGCAGTGTTGGCCTAGTGGCTTCAGCGTGCGACTCCTACCTGAGGTCGTAGGTTCGATCCCCGGCTGTGCACCAATGGACTTTATTTCTATGTGCGCATTTAACATTTGCTCGAACGGTAAAGGAAAACATCGTGAGGAAACCGATATGTCTTGGACAAAAAGTCGACGGCATGTGTCAGGCACTGGAGGCTGATCAACTACTTGCCTATTAGATTTAAAAATGATCATGAAAGATCTAAAGAGGTTGTAGCGCCATTGATTTTTTTTTAACATTTATGAAATATTGTATGTTTCGAATTACTTTTAAAAGCCACTTTGGGTTGACTAGGTTGCTATTTCATTCATAGATAAATCAAATATATATGTAGAAATTATTTTCTATATTTATACAGTTCATGGGAAATATATGCAAAACTCGTCCTTAATGTAATTAATTAACTACAACCTTGATGTGATTACATGTGCGATTAAACATTAGATATAATGCAGTTCTGGCGTTAATTGGCCTTTTTCTACCTGTCAATTCTGCGCATGAAACATTTTACGCCGATCTTATATGTAAATAACTTTCAACGATACATTTATATTACGGTAATTACTATTAAATTAAGATTTCAATAAATATAATTATTGAGGTAATTTGCATTTAAAATTTACTGAGGGAAAGTTACGACTATATTAAAATAATAGTTAATTTGAACTGCAACAATTAGCATACTTGAAACGTAAAATTTGTTTATGTTTTAGATTGCTTACAGTAGTGTTGTCTTGTAACACGGTTTGGCCAGACATATTTATATTTAACTATATCTTATGGGCATAAACCTAACCACCTACTTTTTCAATAATTATTGTTTTGCTGGATATGGAGCCCAGAACTCAATGTATAGGTTCAAAAATTAAATTATCAAAATGTAGTAAAGCCACAAGTAGATTTTCCTTTGTTGTTTGTGTTGGAGTTAGGTCAGATTAGTGTTAGATTTAAAAAGCCCGATAAACTTAAGAAAATGTGTTGAAAATTGCTACGAACAAATGATCTATCAGGCCATATGTCCAATTAGAGAGACGAGAACCCAATCTCTGCATCAGTCCAGCCACATGATTCCTCTGAAGTAGGCGAACGAGTCTTGTATCTTTTGATATAAGCTTCGTTAGAAGAATCTAGATGGTCATAAGGGAAATTTTCAAGGACGAGTTAAGAAAAAGGTTCCAAACCCTTTTTTTTGTCATTAAAACTAATCTTAAGACTACATTTGTAAGTTTTGTTGATCTTATTACATTTGGCCTCTCACCTATTGGTAGTAATAGCTAAAGCGAACCATATTTTGTTTGAATAAAGTTCCGGGTTAAACAAAATTTGCAAATATCCTTAATCTTTAACGAATTCAATGCATATAAACATAACATGTTTTATCAGCTGTTAAACCATATTTTTGTGAAGGCTTCACTTAGTGCCTTTGTTTTTCTAACATTGGGATGAAAATATTAATAGTATCAAATACCATCCGCTGATCTAATGGAACTATTTGTGGACGTGTTGACGACCCCTGCACAGACGCATCGAACTTCCGCTCATATCAAATTGTTCACAACTGTGTTTACAATCTCTATTTTGGAAATAAACAAGTTTAAACAAATACTCGTTGTTGTGGTTAAATTCGTTTTGTTAGGTATGGGTCGTTTAACTGGTTTGTTTACAAACCGCGAACAATATATAACTAATATGGAGTAAGTTATAAACGTAAAATTTTATTATTTATGCGTCTTTACTTGTCTATGAAATAAAAATAATCAATTAATAAACGGATGCAAAATGAGGTGAAAACCCAAAAAGGGTTGTAGGACTTGATTATAATTTATATCATATCATACATATCACACGGTATATAAGAGAAGATACACTTTACCCATTATCTTTTTAAATATAAATGTGTATATTGAAATATATTTTTAATATTATTTCTAATATAATCAAACTTTATTTTGCTAATAAGCTATTACTGACACTTTCTTAAAAAGCAACACTGTGCATCGCAATGCTTCTGGGCTCAACTTTATTTTTTTTACATTCAATAAAACAAAATTTTACATCATCTCACTACACAATAGTCTTTAATAAACTCTCTCTTGTAGACAAGTGAAAATTTGATTCATCATATTGACAAAAACTTCAAGTAAAAAACTATGAAAAACCATTTGAAATGTAACCCGACGACCCCATCTTGATACTTTCACGTCAGACAGCGGCACAATGATGATCAAAATTGGCCTTTTTCACGCGTTCAAAATCACTCAAGGCCCATTACACAACTTTCTTGCTTTTGAAGCTTTTGTCTCAACAGATGCATTATTTTTGTTAATATAAATGATTAGAATGTTATTTATTATTTTTATAAGGCATTCCATGACGAAAAATGTTTCAATGGAAATCGAAGTCTGAATCTTTGGGTTATATGTCTTGAAGTTGTAGCAAAACAACAAAATTCATTATCAAATCGATTTAAAAACCTTTTTAAACTAATTTCGTTGAATGAAATCATTTCCAAATTTTTTAACATTTCGATATAATTGTTTTAGAAAGAAGTACACAATATCTTTTGTCTGTGGTAATATCAACATTTATAACAATTATCA
Source organism: Pieris melete (assembly GCA_963693345.1). Classification (NCBI taxonomy): domain Eukaryota; kingdom Metazoa; phylum Arthropoda; class Insecta; order Lepidoptera; family Pieridae; genus Pieris; species Pieris melete. Next base: position 2,392,302 of record CAVNZK010000053.1, on the reverse strand, counting down.
TTAATTTTAGAGATATTGTTTTACAAATAGTAAATTTTATAATCACAATGACGGCTACCGTTGAAGAGTCAAGTATGTATATCACAAAATTCTATCTCAGGAATATCGATAGAATAAATACGTCGGACGGTCCGAGGCCTCAATTACAAACTCTAATTGCAGTCTCCACTTGATTGAAGTAAATAGTCGGATAGGTATTGACAGATAACTGACGGTTTTCTTGCTATTTTGTTACAGCACGCTCTACTGGTATAATCTGTATGCTAATTATCATATTAAATATAATGTTTACTTGGTAAATACAGTTGTAATACAATCTTTGTACAGTTGGAACTCATTCTGCTATGTTTACAGGGGAATATTACTTTTCAATTTGTTACACTCTTAATTACAAGGATTTTGAAATTAAGTATTTATATTACCACCTGGCTTAGTGGTACATGGCATATGGACAGCTGATCTTCCATTCTAGGTGAGACAATGATTATTTTAACTCCTACGTCTTTAAATGAAACAGGCTCAATTATTCAATCCTAGTAATTACTAAATCATAAACCAATTGAAGATATATTTTTATTGACAAGCAAAGGCATTAATTAGTTATCATATTCATTTGTTTAACGATGTGATTATGTTTTGAAGTTAGCCATAGTGATAATTTTTCACACGCAGCTTTCGCAGTGCTATCGTATCAATTTTAATCTTATCCTGCCGTCTTGTCTAAATTCGCGGTGAGATTTCGCAGTTAAAATTAGTAACTCACACTTTCACCTGCCAAAATATCAATTAACTCTAAAACTAACAATACGTACTTTCACATGGGATCATTAAGCACATTTAAGTCACGATTGTGTGTTTAAGTTAATTTTATATACGCAAAGAGTTACACAAAAACTGAGATATAATCGCGGGTTAGGCGCGATCATTAGTTAAATTATTATGGCTCGATGAAAGATAATATGCGCAAATAAATTATTTTAGATTACACGTTATGGTACATTATGTTAGACAAGCTTTGTGTAATTAGTTTTCGTTGATGTGCGCCTGTCATCATTTTTTAAATAACTTACTTCGATTTGTAAATGTAATCTGACCATGATTTTGTTAATCATCGATTTATGTTATAATTCTTTTAGTATATTTTACTATATCACAAAAGAATAGTGTATTTATTTAGCAATTTTTAATCTATTTATGTTAATTTGACTTTAAAAAGCTTATAGAAACTTTAAATATTCTTTAAAATATTATTTTATATATGAATCAAATATTTATCGTAATAAAAATAATACAATGTTAGAATCAAGAGTTTAATAAATATTTCTAGAATGTCAATGGAATTCATTCAATCTCATGAGAATTGTTTCCACTTGCAATGCTAAGATGGTCACCTCATTGTATAGACAGAGTAACGGAAGATATGACAGTTATCGCGCTAATGCATTTCCGTATCGAAATGGACATTCCATAATCGAATGTACAATGACATTACTCAAGGCTCGCTAATCTGATGTAATAAGCTAATCAACATCAACTAAAGACCTTTCTTTTGGCTTTTATACGATTACATAATTGAAAATAATAAAAATTAACTTAAACGTTATTTAAAGTTATGATGGCAAGACTGTTTGGGAGATAGACTTTTGTGATTAATTGCAGAATTTATACAAACTATGAATCTTTAAAAAATTGTATCCCGACAAATACTGTTACATGAATTAATAGGAAGTCACTAAATCAACGACACACGTGAAAAACGACACCTTTCGCCAATAAATCGTCCAATATTCGCGGTCGTCGTGCCGAAGCGACTAGATTAGCGTTTTAATTAACTTTTCGTAATTTATATCTATATTAAAGGCTCGGCTAATGGCCGGCCGTGATTACCAATAAGCGGGCTCGATCACGATAAATTGCTGGGACGACGCAAAACCGCAACTTTCGAGTTATCTAACTGAGAACGTGACGCTCCTGTCACCGACCAGGGGACAGACATCATCCATCATTCCCCTGCACTATCATATTGTAATCATGCGCAGCGCAGCTAATAGGTTAAATGCAAGCTTAGAATTGACATGAAATTAATACTGTGAGGCTGGGAACTTAATAATGATTCATTACCTGTCATATTATTATCATACTTGTATTAATTTGTTTTGATTAAAATAATTGGCATGTATTTAAGTTAAAGTGACAATTATACAAAAGAGAAAATATTACTATAAGTAAATACAATAATGAGTTGGTTTTGTATTTAAAAATGGAATAGTATTGTGAAGCCGTGATTAAATATCATTGACATTTACACTAAATAAAATGATAATATAACTTGAAGTTAAACATTGAACCTACTACCGATTCCTTCGATGTTCTTGTAGTGCTTTCTTTAGAAATATATAAAAAAGTAACATTAAGTCTACTGTTAACATTACTTAACCGTACTTTTTATATAAACAGTTTTCCCGCAATTTCCAGCTTTTGTAGGTACCTACATTGTTCGTTTTACTTTTTAATGCTGTAATCTTGCGAAAGTCCATGGCTAATCGATATTCCGATTTCTGGCGTACGCTATCAATAACGTGACATAATCACGATTTTATTGTATAAAAAATGTAGTACAACTCAATCTGTTGCATAACTCAACAAAAAATACATTATGATTGATGTAAATGAAAGCGACAGTCAGATAATCAATGATATTTGAATGCTAAATGGCCTTACCGATATATATTATTTAATATATGTATTAGGAATTCGTTTAAGTACTTAAAAGTAAGTACGTAATAGGTCCACGCATTCGGACATATTTATGAACGTACGCCTTACTTACTTAATACTTGAAAGGCCGGCAACGCACTCGCGAGCCCTCTGACATTGAAAGTGTCCATGGGCGGCGGTATCACTTAACATCAGATGAGCCTCCTGCCCGTTTGCCCTCTGTTCTATTTAAAAAAATGTACGCCTAAATGCAAAGTGATATAGACAAAACTTTCAAACGGTCGTTTATGTTTGAAGGCGTTCAACTCTATTGTAATACACTATATAATTGATTTTATTAATTTTATCACCATTTTCCAATAATATGTTGTTGCCCAAAAAGCGTTTCCCAATCGAGTAGCATCCATTTGGTTGTTAAAGCTGGTAATATATAATGATGTCCTTTATCGATGTAACATTCGTTTGTTAGCAACCGTACCATTCCCTCTTAACACGATTATGAAAAGTATTGTAAAAACGAACCCTTTGCCATAACCTGAAGCAATATTTCATGTAAATAGCTACGGTATTATAATAATTTCCCAACCAATTCATGTTTTTGGTTAGCAAAGTACTGGGGATTACCATCACTTTCAATGCTGAATATGCCCGTGCTAAGCTGAACTCTGCAAATAAAATATAATATCATGCTTAATAAGAATCTTTAACTTTAAACATTCCCAGGTTTTAAATTCCTCATACCAAGAGAACTGGTCTTTCGTTCCACATGATTACCTCCAACAGTAGGAACTTAAATTCGTGTCTCTGTACAAATACGTGTTCTCAAAATTTCAAATTTCGAACAGTGTTGCTGTTATGCTAGTATAAGATCCCGATATACAACGACCTTCACCGAGATGCTTATTTAATAAAACGTATTTTATATTTAATTTAATTTCAATAAATATAATCCATATGGGTTGCCTAGCAAATTTCAGTTCAGAGTATGTTTAATTAATATTTAAAAAAAAAATATTTTTTTTATAATTTGCATGTAGTACTTTTTTTCAATAAATATTTTTAATCTGGGTAGTATTATATATGTATCACTATATCTTTCTCTTTTACTAAAGATGTATAATATATACTTTAGTGTCACATAAAAAATATACACATAAATAATTAATTGATTAAACCTAACGTTTACATATTCTATGGGCTTTTATATATATGGGAATTTATCTAATAATCATACCGGTAAAATGTTTAAAAAAATATTTTTTTTTAAATATTAATTAAAATACTCTGGACTGAATTTTGCTAGGCAACCCATATGGATTATATTTATTGACATTAAATTAAATATAAAATACGTTTCATTAAATAAGCATCTCGGTGAAGGTCGTTGTATATCGGGATCTTAGACCATGCCCTAAGTTTAAGCTTACAGCCTAACCCCACTGTCCAAGAAGGGCGTACTTTCGGCAGAGTGACTGTTGAAGAATTATCACTGATGATTTCAACGTCGATATCCAAAAAATCAATAGGTAAACTATAAAAATCGTTTATCGTTAAGTCATGTTAAAAAAGCATGACTTTTATTTCCTACTTCCGTTGTAAAAGCTAGTTAGGATCATTAAGTTGTTTGTGAATGTTGGCAGTTTGTAGTTTAAATAGTGTAATTATACCTTTAGCATTATTAAGCTTTTTAACACGCACCTTAACAAATGCTCGGATATTTCTATAATGTTTAGAATTGATTAAAAAATTTATTTTTTTGATAATTCAATATATTACCTATTTATTTATGTAAACGATGAATTTAAAAAAATATTTAATTAAAGTAGATAGCATTCTATATCAGGGTTTAAAACTAAAAACTAGATTGATAGATAGATTTATGGAAAATTCATATATTTTCAGAGGGTGTAAAAACTGTTATTGGGCATTATTTTTATAGGATTTTGTATTTTTAAATAAGACAATAGTAAATTATTCATTTAAGAAGAGGGTACATGTGCAATGTTAATTGATTAAGAGATTAATTTTATATATTTGATTAGCTGAATATATATCGAATTTATATATGCATTTATTTAAGTGCTTAATTATGTTCCTACAACTAATCGTTATAAACGCCTCATAAAAATTTCAAATTACACGATAAAGTTCAAAAGTGCAATATAAATTAAACTCTGATTTAATAGCTGTTGGTGATTGTCAAAGTCAATTAACTTGCGTGTTTTAACTAAAGAAATTCGTTTATTAAACATCCGGGACTTGGATTTAACCAGATAAGGTAGAAGAATAACTTGTATTGGGTTTCAAGGTAAATTAAAATGGCGAGTTTTGTTTGTTTGTAATTGGTTTGCGTTGACCAATCACAGACACGCGAAACGATTGGACTTACCGTTTAACTAGTCGTAAATAGCAATCGTTTCGGTAGATGGTGATTGGTCAAATTGAGAGACGGATTGTATCACATGTCTCTGATTAGACTAGACTAGCTGCTACGACAGAACAAAGTCCGCGTAAAGTACGAAAAGGAAATAATTGATACCTACTTGACTTTAAATAATAACCATTCGATATGCAAACAGTTTAATTGCATATGATCACATGGAAAACACAATGTTTTTAAATAATAACTTTATATCGGATAAAATTGTATAATTATGATAACATAAAATTAAAGTAATTATTATAATTATAAGGCACATGGAAACGTTGAAACATAAATACGGCGTTTTAATACCATATTATTGATACAAAGCAGACGTCTGCAAGGTCGTTTGTTAATCTATGTCACTTGAAGTAAATGCTGAGTTGATAATAAACATGCACCAGACGCTGTTTAACCCACGATAAATGTATTCCTAATAAGCTGTGCACGACATAAAAGGTGCTACTGTTTTACTATTTTTATAACTAAGGTTTTTATGCCTATTAATAATTTTTCATGTTAAATGCTTTATCAATAAGGCCCGTTGCAGTCAGTGACTTTGATTTAAATTGTTTCTTGTGTTAATAAAAACAAATAATAATAAACGAAATATCTTTCGTTTATTATTATTTGTAACAAATAAACGAAAACAAATATTATTTGTTTTAAATATTTCCTTTAACAAATATTTCCTATTTTGGTGTTAAAATAATATCTAAAATGTATATATTTTATTTTGATTGGTCGCAGTCACAACACCGCATAACTTAGTGGAAAATGGTGATAATATGCTATATTTATCTATAGTTAGCGGTATATGGACTTTTTGTATCATTAAGCAGAAGTTTCTATAGACAATTATTTGACATTTCACAACGAGAGCAACCACTCCAACGATTCGCTTCCGTTTGATTTCGTGAAATTCGTGGCGATTTGATACGCACTTTGTTTTAAATGAACTCGTTACGAAAATATCTAAACGGCTTAAACTAGTTAAAAGTAAAAATTGTTTCGTAATAACATTTCCCATTTTACCGAAAATGAAAATTATGTAATGAAAACATTGCCTTCTTGGCGTTTACAGTGAAACTACGATGATCACATCTTATATCTTAGAATAGAATAAAATTAATTTATTTTTGAATGATCGAAGTATTTAAACTGCACCCACCATGCATTTTTAATTTTAAGGTAGGTACGTTTAACCACGTATGAAATAAAACTAAATTAATTAAACAATATTTTGTTATTATTCGTTCTAGATCTGTAACAAGACATATTTTGTTTTATTAACGCTATTTATAGAGCGTAATGGTCACATATTCTTTTCATTATAAAAAACTATGTGAATTAATAAATGTTTCATATTATAACCTACATAACCTAAACAAAAACGGATTTCTTGAAAGAAAAAATAACAGAGTAACGTCCAAGTATAATCAATTTGTCCTATAATTTCTCAAGATAACTGAACATCGCCTCATGATACGCAATTAAAAACTGTTTGCCGATATTTAGAGCGTGTCGGTGCTGTACCGTTCGCCGGTCATTATATGCATTTGTACAGCTAATGAGATTATTATCCTCTTCTAGATAACGTGATAAATATCTCACCGACGACGGCCTTAGGGCTTTTAGTTAACGCCTATTACATTTTACGATTTGTACTTTCTTTAGGACGTATATAAAGAAAGGGATGTGTGGCTAGTTATTTATGATGATAAAATGTATCCGTGCCTATTAATTTTTAACATGGTATTGGAATAGTTTTTGTACTTTGAAGTCGGTTTTTGAAGGCGATTAAAGATAGCACTAGCGATCGATGTCAGAAAGTAAATTAAATCTAAAATAAATTGCCTTTTGTTAGACTCTTACAGCGCTGTTCGTACAACTGCTATGTAATCTCCGAAGCGGTATAGAAAAGTAATAAAGCTTTAAAGTACTAGGAGCTTAATAAAAATAATAATAGCTTACTTATTTAATGTCTATTACTTTTTTTCATACAAGTGTAAAATAAATGCGCCAAAAATAGGCCTCAACTGTTGAACGTTATGATCTTATGTCACGAACGATTAAGAACATTATAATTTATTCGACATGTGAATGGTGGAAGTTACACGCTTTAACATAATGCGATTAAGGGCTCATGTCATTTGGTTGTGTGATTAAGTGAAATTTCCCTTCGTATAAGTCTCCCCTTGATCACAGGAGCTAAATGAAATCTCAGGGAAACAAGATATAAACGGATGATGCAGTCAAAACTGAAAACACCTTTGGTCTCTAATCTAACTTTTATATATTCCGTTGTTTTCATTATTTTGTTTTGACAAATTTTGCAGAAGTATTTTATTTAAAATGTTTTTTTTTTCTTTTCAGGTATGTCGATGCCAGCAAATACAAGTAATTTATTACAGTTATTAGTGGTTAATTTATTCATGTAAGTGCTTCCTAATTAAATAAAAGATTAAATCAAGTTTTACGTGATCCTTTGCGTAATAGGTATGTTTCTTGAACTATATTAGTTGTAAAGTCTTATAATTGCAATTTCCATGTCTCACCCTTCGGCGATCTAACTGGAGTGCATGGGAACGCATTTCCTTGATACGTGAACCGAGTTTGTACTATTTACATACTAATAATTATGTTTAAAACGCATATTTATCTGCGCAGTTTCGTACGCATTGTTATGGTTCTCGTAGATACATACTTGTAACTACATATATTTAAATTGCTAATTTTCCTTAGATTCATTAATAATACGCTATTAAGTAGTTGGGGAACTCTTAATGGTATATAGGTACAGATACGGTAAAAAAAATATTTTACTAGTATGAACTCTGGTTTACGGGGAAAATTGCAATTTGCAAATAATTTCGCCACATTGTCGACACGGCTGTAACATTCTAATCGCCGATCCGGGCTAAAGGTGCTCGTTGTTACGTGAATTATAGATATTCAACATTAAATTGTTACGACTCGCCGAGTTATTGTGAAATCTCTATCTGAACACGGAATATAGACGTGAATATGCCATAATGCTTAAGTCAGGTGTGCCATGTAATATGGTGTGAAGTTATTAAATTTAGTTGAAATACAAGGATGAAGGCTCTTGTGACTCCAGCAGTAGCGCCAGATACATAGATCACTTTAAAATCGCTGACCAGCTCGCTTTTGTTCAAGATCCTGTAAAAGGATTTTACTATTTCTACATGTTTATACAATTAGTTTTGCTCTAATTGTTTTTGATGATTTAATTGAAGGATTTATGTTTGACAGACACAGAAAGCTATATTAAAATTTTTGAGTCTTAAATTTTTAGATTTTATTGAATATATATAGGTCTACAGAAAATGTTGAAGCAGACCAGCTAAAACCCTACTACTCGCTACTTTAACATCATTTGAAGCGCATTTCAATAAAGTCTTCGTGTTTGTACTGGCCGGATTCCTTTATAATTTTTAACCATACCATAACCCTATCGTAGCGTACCATCACACCCGATATTTTTGTATCATACACATAAAAATAATTACCGTGTACCGAGTTCACGAACCCCTTGTACATAAATAATTGTGTTGCGATAATAAGGATGGCTAATACATGCACTCGATTGCCGGTGCTTAGTGTTTATTGCTTATAAGGCGTTTATGGTGCTTTAGATTAATGCTATGGAAGCCACGATGCCTTTTATCTTAACTTGAAGCTCATATTGCGAACCATATCTTAGTTTGAATAGGACTTTACTATTTTCATAGGACGTTTGTATATTATTTATTTATCAAATTCAAAATCATTTATTCATTTAGATAACACAATGTACACTTATGAACGTCAATAAAGAATTATGTATTCTAGTTTTAGATTTACTGCCAGTTCTCAAATCAAGGGCGTAAAACGGACGAGAAGAACTGGCAATAAACTTTCCGCCACTCTTTTTAATCGCAAAGTTCTTTGTTTTAGAAAATGTTTTAAAGGAGCTGCAACCATAACACAATGTTCAACATGACATCTTTAAGTAATTAACTATACTAATAACAAATTAAATTTAAAAATTATAAATATAATTTTAAATTTAATAAATAAATGCGAAAAAATAAGGAAACATGACAAACACATCACAAATACAAGATAAGTAAAAAAAAATATAATATACAAGTTATAATTATAGAAGTTTCCCTCAATTGTTTCACAGATAACATTTTTTAATAAATGTATGAGTACCTAACACAACTGAAAAAAAAATAGACACGAAAATGTAGACTACACAAAATACAACAACGATTTCAACAGGCGCTTGAAAATTAACTTTTTAGCAGTTTTTTCTGATAGACGTAACGTTCAGAGTTGAGAGTTTTTAGCGCATTCTAGAAGAGCAACAATCTGTTTCATAAAACGTTGATGAATGTAATGTCTTTAATATAATCTCTGCGACAACGTTTCCCCCTAATTTCTATGGGTTGTAATCATAGGTGAAAGTCATTTTTGTTTGCAGATACATTTTGTTAGGTGAATTTTTTACTTTAAGTAAATTATATAAAGGCTTGACACCGAACCATGTCTTCGATAATTTTATCGATAAATGCCATTTGAACATCGTTCAATATAAAGAGACAATTAGTGAGATTCGCTGAGTCAATCGCCCACTCGGTCGTTTAGTTAACTTATCGACCATAGCGATTTAAATCTAGTTAAGTGCTTATAAATAATCGACTGGTTTTATAACTTCGACTTTGTGGTAGCGCTTAGGGACAATCAATGATAAGTCCAAATGCAATCTTTCAGTTCATTCGAAACAATCGAAAAGATTTAGTTCATATTCTATGTCTAAGTCCTGATATTAAAATTCTTAAGCAATCGTGTCTTTTCACATTAAAAGAATGCAGACAAAAAGGTGTCGGTAGACTTACCGAATATTCTTTTGCTCCAAGATTACGTTACGTTACATCCTATAGATACGTATACATTAATACGCTTGTAAATCGCAAATCGCTTGAGAAGGCTTAGGCTTTTAATTAAGAGATATTTATAGTTTTTATTCAATCTTTAGGCATTTATTTATGCACTTATTTATTGGTCAGCTAACAGATGTTACTTAAAACATAGGTAAAGATGTTGTTTACAAAAACGTTAAAAGCAAACACAGCATGCATAATAATAAAGTTGATTTAAATATAAAATGCGACAAAGAAATCAAGCGTTGTTACAAAAAATAGCAATAGTACTGGGTTTTCGAATTTATATGGTATACAAATTAAATATATTTTCTCTTTTTTAGACTGACCATTAACATAACCTTCGTTGTTATAATCAAAAAAGGCATCAGTTTAACATGAGTTAGTTAGCCAATAGAACCGTGTTTATAGCATTTCATGTGATTTATTGCAATCTAGCACGAACGTTGGAAATATATATTTTTGTGTTTGGTTGATACAGCTTTATTTTTAACCTTGTTAAACTTGAACATAATGCAGAAGAAAATTAAAATAATATTCGTCGATTAAAGTACTTAATAAAAAGTCTATTTTGAGTACATATATTAACTACATTTATGCAAAATTCAATTTAATTAGGTACACAGAACTAACCTAATTCCATATTACACTTACAAAAAAATCCTACATATTTTAAATTCTAAAACGTGTTTACGGCTTTGTTTTATAATATTTATTAAGGCGTGTTTGAAACAGTAGAACTAGAAAGAACTTTCGTGCATTACTCTGTATCACGATCTTATCAACAATTCAACAATAATTCGCGTGGAGATATCGATTTCTCCTCTGAGATAGCGATCGAGCGTCACACTGCGCGGGCGACTTGCCTTGATCGCCGAGATCGTATCGGCTCATTTGAAATGTCGGCTTGCGTTCGGCCTAATGCACTGAGTAAACATATTGATTGTTACCAGTGCTCATAGAATTGATTACGATCATATGGAGTTTTAAGTAGATGTGTATTATTTACTAAATTCTATTGGTATAATTCTCTAAAGTGTCTATTTTAGATTAGATATTAATTTTTGGTAGTTTAACCTATCCTAAACCGATTTTACGATTGTTATTTCCGATATATTTGTAGAAAAACTATACGTAGATAACCTTTTTATTTTAATCGCTTATAAATACTACAATAAATCACAGGCGATTCGAAATATTCAAGTTATTCTAACACTATTGCGGAGGCATTTCGCTATGTATTCACAGGTAATGGTATAAAGTATTCGATGGAACGAGTACAAAAGCTTACGTTAGTTTGTTTTAAGATAGTTGTGAAGGCAGGTCGTAGACGTCTACCAGACGATGGGGGTAATGACCGGCTCGCTGAAAGGCCTCGGTAAAATCAAAATTGCTGAGTGTATTGAGAATTTAATCTAAGTAATTGCTTATTCAGTTCCTGATTTAATATTAGTTAGATATTAAATTTCCTTAAATATTTATGCATAAAAAAAGGTACTGTAATGTAACAAAGAGATTAAGACTTCAATTCTCCTAAATATAAAAGAAATACTAATATTTAGGTATTAATATTATTCCTTGGCTCGTGTATAGTTGCAGTGTTGACTACAAGCATCCTTTTAGCCACTTTACTTAGATAATATAAATCGTGATTGTGGATTAGATTGCTCTGAACAAAACTCGTAAAGCAAGTCGATCGGAAGGTATAAGGCATTATCTTTTTATGCGTATAATCAAGGTCTATTTACTTTGAATTACCTCTAATACTATCAGTAAAGTATTCAGTGCATTTTAATATCAAATAGAACGTTTCATTAATATTACATTAAAAATGTTATATTGCTAAATTTATGTATTGTCGTGTCAAGATTGTATTCCAGATTGTAGTAAAACCTATCGATTTTTAAATAAAATTAAAAGAAATTGTGGAAATTAAAAGGAAGTTTCAATTGAGATTGAACGAGAACATGAGCATGAGTAATGCAATAATATCAGAAAGTTTTAAAATGTAAAAGTAAAACCTTACGTATATTATTGATTGGAAATGTTGTTTTAGAAGCTTTCAAATATTTTAAAAGGAGTGTAATGCTAAAAGGAACATTTAGTTCAATTAGAGCCTCTGTCTTGCAAATAAGGGATCATAAGTCATATCCTTTAAGCTGGTGTGAAATTTTGAAATAACGAACAAAGACAGTCTTGCCCTCGAAAGCTTCTAACAAGGCTCTTTTAAAGGTGTTAATGCAAGACGGGAAGGTTTTAGTTATATTATTTGCTGAAATGTGCTTTATTGCCATAATTTTGCATTCACCTTTAATGAATTAATGAGCAGTGTTGGCCTAGTGGCTTTAGCGTGCGATTCTCACCCCTGAGGTCGTAGGTTCAATCCCCGGCTGTGCACCAATGGACTTTCTGTCTATGTGCGAATTTAACATTCGCTTGAACGGTGAAGGAAAACATCGTGACGAAACCTTGCTTGGCTTGCCTTAGAACCAAAAAGTCGACGGCGTGTGTCAGGCAAAGAAGGCTTATCACCTAATTACCTATTACATGTACAGAAATCTGAGGCCCAGACCTAAATTGATGTTGTTTAACGTATTAACTATCTTAGTTTAAGTTCCCCCTCCGATCGTCGTGATACTCCTGAATCTGCGAACGCCTCTACCTGTAAAATATAACTCAGAGGTCTATTATACCATTAACAAACATCATTTCCGGTCCAATTTTATAGTTTCTTTACAATAATACAGAATGTAAGTAGGTGAGCAATGAATCATCATTTTTATATTAGCTGTTTCATTTCCAGGATGTATAATTTTACACATATTAGGTTAGTAAATATTTATAAAACTACACAACGATTCTTAGGTTAACAACCAATTTTGATATCGAAACTTGATAAATTTATACTTTACAGCTTTTGTTTATACATATATATATATATATATATATATATATACATAATAGGTATACTGTAATGTATATAATGTAATATATATTTCAGTCTAAGGATAAGGATAGTAAAAGATGCAACTGTCTATTATCTTTATTAAATTATGTAAAGCAATACATAAAAATAATTAGTTAATACAGCTTTAAAATATTGTACAATTTCAAATATTCTACTCGTGGCCGTCTGACCCCTTCGGCCTCGAATTGTCCGTGTTCATAAATCAGCCATGCAAATTGAGTTATTTATTATTTAAGAATATTTGAACACAAATTCAGATACTGTGGTAAAAGAATTATTGATGCAGCAAATAAAGCTTACACTTAGAGAAGATTTACTTAGGAGCCATTGCGACAAACCAAAAACTAATCGTAATTGCTGCCCTGCTTTTTCTATAGAAAGGATATTAGGCAGTATTTTTATTGAGAATGTATGATTCTAGCAGTTACGGAATAAGAACTCGGGTGTAAGCAAATCAATTGGTGCTAAAAGTGAACAATCAGTCAAATATAATGAGTATAATTTGATATATTATAGTCTACCAATGGTCTATGGTCTATGCTAATAATTGCTTTGGCGGTAAATTTGTAGCGTATGCACACTAATTATTTACTTTCCAAATGATGGATAAATACAGCTAAGATATTACCTTGAATATCATTCGTCGATCTAGTCTTGGATTATAAAATAAATGCTAAATACATCATTGCAAGCACCGTGTCGAATGTCTGTTGCAGATTCATAGTACGTCTAGTTTCGCTCTGACAGTTGACACTATCTCTCGTGAACATCTTTTCTGAGTAAAGCATGAATTTATGTTGCCTGCATGCATTAATTGCCATATTTATATCACAATGTATAAAGACAGTTCCGTTAAGACAAGAAATATTGTTGTACCGCTTATTATAATGTTGTCTATGACTTGAAAATTAAGTAAACTAATTTAAACTAATGCGTATAATTTAATTTTGTTAGATTACATTATATTGTTTCGACGTCCTGGACGAAAACCTAAGTTTAATTATTGTTTTATGGTATGGTCGCAATATTAACACGAAATTAAGTTTTGATTATGATCGATAAATATAACTATTTTTTTACTTATGACAAAACAAATGAAAATAGACAGAAAATATAATTTGTGTATAAATGGACAGTAGATAAAATTGTTTACATCATTAATACTTATTCCTCAATAATCTGGCCTAACCATTCAACACTTTTCATGAAAGTCCTTAGAGTCAAGTCAAAATATCAAAATATCTTTTTATGATTCTAATTTACGACTATCTAAAATAGACAAACAAGCTATAACTACATACATATAGTAAAACCCGCTCACTCAGCACGCGGCAAATGGTCCCTTATTGCGTGCAACGCATGCGTCTAGTATAATATTAAACAATTTACTCTCACGCACTTTCTTCCCTTTGTTAATTATAGCACGGGCTCTATGTTATTTTGGTTACACCTATGTAATTTTATCTTGTTGCGTTGTCTTCTCATAACTAATTTTCAACGTTAGACGCATGGCTATTATTTCTTGTTGTAATCTGTGACAGTCATTTTTAAAATGAAGACAGCGTCGTTTTCTAACCGGAAAATATTTTTTAGATATAAATAACATTTATATAATTTGGTACGTGAATCAATTATATAAATTGAGAATGCTACGCAAACAAAAATTGTTATTTGTAAGTTATATTATACTCTTATATATCGGCTTGATTTATTGAAGTTTTACTTCTTTTGGCGCGTTAAAGAAAAATTACGACAGTAAATTTTTAAGATGCATGCACAAAAAACCGACACCCTGAAGTTAGCTATAGTCAATATTTTAGTTATTTTTTTGTGAGTCGTTTTTTCTACAAACGTAGAATAAAATTTTTGAAAAGATTTTTATCTTGTTACGCCAAAGAAGTATAACTTCTAACGCGTGTACATAAGTACACACACGTTTTTATTTTTTAATGACCTATAATCGAAATTATTTAAATTTTTAAACCCTTGCCTATTGTTCTATGGGGGTAAACATATTTTAGCTTTCAGGTCGGAATGGGATATGACTTTTTATAGAATAATGCAACAGGAAGTCTACAAGAGATTCGCTATGGTGTTGTATGCAGTCTATTCATGATTGTAGGCGTTTTCATGTGACAGACGAGCGGTGGTGCATAGCGACCGGAAACCGCACTAGCGCGCTATCGATTTACTTTTGCGATGCGGTGTGCTCTATAGTCTATTATTTTACTATTTTACAATGCTAATTATCTTAAAAGATTGTAGAATTTATTGAAGAAAAACAATATGTAAGACGTAGAGTAGAAGTCAAACAATTACATTTTTGTTGTTGAAATAAAACACAGCAACGTTTATTCATCGCAAACTAATTAGAGAATATACGATGACAGAATGGATCTGACGAGAGTATGAATGTTAATTTTTCGTCATGAATTTAAGAACAATCGAATTCTTTACTCAAGAAATGGCTTTAATTGATGTCGATAAGTAAACAAAAAACTATGTCATCACAATAGTGTGATAGTATCTGTTAAATGTATATCTATGGCTTGGGACTTGTAAAATTTATCTGAAGAATGCCTGCTATTCATTCGGCTTTCATATTATTCGTATCATCATATCGTATGACTTATCTTCGATCTAAAATCAAGATAGCCTTGGGGCATTTATACTGTCGCGCTACTGTTCTGTGTTCTAGTCGTGAGTGTCGCATCAAAGTCTAGCAGACAATAGATGGTATTTAATGTAGACATTGATGGCTCGTGGCATAATACTATTAATTACTCGAATTCTAAGAATTAAGTATATATGTTGTTTATGGTCTTTATTAAATCCGCATTTAATTTATTTGTATACAATTTCTTGAATGAATGAAATTATCTCAACAAGATTGTTAATAGTCAACTTTTGTGTTTGTGAACGTCGAAATGTTTGTAAAGAACACTCGTTTTACAATGCTGTGCATGTTTTCTCTTGTCAGTGTTAAATAAATTTTAAACTTATTCTTGCGTTAACTATTTTTCTGATAAATGTTGATAGAAAGTATTTTATCGTCATGCCATTTTTTATTACAATTCTATATATAGCATTATACCACCTATAGGTGAATAAACAAGAAATGTTACATAAAGATGATTTCAAGAAATGGCAATTCCATTTATTGGTCTTTGAGAAATATTTTATTAATTTTACCATCTTCATTTATAACCGCGCATAATAATTTCTCACTAATGTAGGTAGGTACCTACCGTTTCTTATTCACTCGGCCGCAGTGTAATCGTAAGACGATTGCTATAGAAATTTTTATTGTAAGGAATTGGTAACATATGAATTAGTACTTTAATTATCAAAATAAAGCGGCAATTTTTAAGAACTCTGTCTGTACTAAAAGATACATAATATATTTCTGAGTGTAGACTGAAGCCTCCATGTAAAGAATTTACTTTGTAAGCGGCTTCTAGAGATAATATTTATTAGCTTTCACGTGTTCTTTTACACGCTCGAATAACTTTGCTCAATCGCCTTTGAAATTGATGCTTATTACATGACTTGGTGCATAAATTGTAATGCATAGGTAGCAACTAAATACTAATGGCTGAAGTAAGAAATGCAGTGGACTCGTAACTATGTAGCATCATAGACATCACTTGTCGTGGGGATTTCTTTATTGGTTGCGGAATTTACATATATAAAAACTTTGGTTTTGGTGGTTTGGTGTGTCTTTAACTTATAAAAACTAATGATTTACCTTCTTAAGTCGACCTACAAACCTAAGCATTTGTAAATGTTAAGTAAATACTGTTTAGCGTTATAAAAACGAATATCAGCGTCTAAAGTTACTTTCTTAAATTTATCGTTAAAATATTGGCCGTAATCAAGTTATTAAATTTGCATCACTGGTGAAAACTAATCAAGCGAGATTTTTTCAGGAAATAATAATAATATACTTTTACAAAAAAAATTATATAGAAATGAATGCCCGCTTTAGTTTTTTCGGTATACGAATGTAGGGTCGACTACCCTTGATAAAATTGTACTCATGTCGGACGTAGACAATATACATGTTTTCACTACGAGTAAAATAGACAATAGAGTAAAATAAAATAGTTTTCACTATGTCCAAAATTTTTATCAAAGTTTTGAGGTAAACGTCAGGAATTATAGAAGTGTTATAATGAGAACTCGTAGTGAGGCGTTTAAATGACATCTCGTTAAGCCGTCTTCGTTTCGCAGCTTACAAAATGCCAGCTCCAGGCATCGCTTTAATAACTTACGTGTGATACGTGCACCTATGTTATACCTATTTCAAATTTCTGTACATTCCGAAGTCTTATTATCAACATTTGTCCACGTTTGAAATGAGTTTATATTTAAAAATGACTATGACAGGTTCAAGTTTTACACGTACTTAGAGGGATGGATGGAGTAGCGATAATATACATTTTGATATAAATCAACAAAAATTTACAACAATATGAAACAAGCTTTCCATCATTACAGGATACGCACGTCCTATGCACTTCATTGATTCACTAACCCATTTCGCTAATTAAGGTCAATGAACTACAATTCAATGATTGTTCAAAGGCAATTTGAGTATGTATTGATTTGCGGTGGTCATTTGACCACTGGTCTGTCCCCTGCGGAAGTGGGCCCCTCCTGTACTTTGTTAATGAGTTATGCATGTTCAGGTAGGGACCGATTGCACTTTTGGTATTTCATTTCGGTAATATGATAGGCACGTTAACGAATGAGTCAGATTTTAAATGTATTTCATAAGTTTTATTTTTTTCGCGGACTACAATCTTAAAGTTGAACGCTGTAAATAAAAAGGCATATAATATCTATTCTATAAGTACAAAATAATTAACAAATAACTGCCTCGAAATGTAAAGTAGTCAGAGTTTTTGGAGTCTTAAAAAATCGTCACGTTTTTCGGTTACGCGCCATGTTGCTATTTTTTAATACCAACTACAAATTGCTTGATCGATCGCAGGTTGAATCCGACATTTTATTGAATGTTTTGAAATGGCTATTCCATTTCAAATCTTTCAATAAAATATCGGCCGCAAATCTCGCGAGAAAACCTTGAAATTAGTCGGATTACTTCATGTAAATTCAATTCTGTAATAATCTTAGTAGTAATAAGGTAAAATGTAATAATTGCATTATTTGAATTCATGTCTATGATAATAAAAGCCTATTGTTAAACTTTATCTAATTTAACTTTATTTAATCAATTTCTGTAAAGTTGCATATTGTAGATCATTTTTCGAAAAATAAGGTCATAAAGAAGTTACATACGTGTGTACACTAGTATACGCACAATTTTTTATCTCTTAACAGATACGTACATGGTCTGATTATTAAAAATTGTGTTACAGAGTTCCCAATGCCCCAAAGAGCTGCATCGCGGAGATATTCAACACGGATGCAGTGGACGGCGGCAGCCCCGTCAAGAACGGCTCGACACGCTCTCGCTCTGTGAAGGACACACCCACTCGCCCCAGGGACACGCATTCCAGGCTGTTCGGACAGGTAATATCATATTTTAAATTGGTCTCGATATGAGAACTAGAGATGTGATCGATATGAAGGAAGATGTGGGCTATGTGAGAGTGGATTCATAATACATATTGATTTGCGGATATCTAGGTATGTATTCTCAGACGTAAATCGAACCTAATCATTACTTAAGCTCTAATTTCATAGATAAATAATAGGTTGAAAGGATTTAAGTAAAACATAGTCAGCATAAAACAGTCTATCTGTATAAAATGTTGCCTTCCGTACAATAATCTTGTGGGGCTTTACCTGTTAGTATCTCCTCATATGAATAATTATCTAAATGTTTAACGCATTCGGTATTCAGTTTAAGTAAGGTTAGTTTTAACAAAACGTACTTGCCACAAATGATATGAAATATCCCTAATTATTTATGAATCCCATCTATAATATAACATGTTACGTTTCAGAACGCATCAGCCTCCGTGACTCCAATGATAACGGACACAATTCGCAGCAACATTCAGTTTGGTGACGGCGCAATGAACGGCGGCAGTCCAGCTCACTCGCCCAAGATGAACGGAAGCGCTTCATCTACGCCCAGCAGAGGTGAGGGCGAAGCGGCATCTAACTGTGAGTCGAATCTGATGTAGGCACGATTGCACAAAAGAGCGCTAACACGATTGTGGACTGGAATTTTATACATTACATACGTTGCCACCGAATTATGGTAATCACAAAAGTTATAAAAGTAATTTGACCTGCCATTGATTGTATTAAAAGAATTTGTTATTACACACAGCCTATACATTACTTTTATTAAATAAGTAAAAAAGTAAATTTAAAGGTCACATAGGCAATAGTCTACGCCTCCCTCAAAGGCCGGCAACGCACCCACTAAAAATGGGTGTCTATGGGCTGCGTAGACTGCCCTTTTTGGTCGTCCTACAAGCTTGTTTGCCCCCCTATTATATAAAAAAAAACATTTAAGTAGAGAACCGGCATTAATCGTTTTATGCATATAACAATAAAATGCCAATTACAGTACTATAGCGGTTTCAACATACTCAATCTAGAAACACATAAAATGTTACACACGGTAATAAGTTAAGATTTTCATAATACTAGCGTGTCGAATTCAGGTAATTACATAATTTTAATAGTGTCAGAACTATTGCAACGTTTCTAAGAATTCCTTTCCACTTTCGTTCAATTTAAGCATACAGAGATGTTGTAAATTCTAGAAAGAACTGCAACTTCTGTGTATGCGGCGTTGGGCTCGCGTGCTCCGAGCACATCTAATTGCATATGTGCACGCTACAGAGGACGCTTCACATATAAACACTATCTCCCATACATAAAATACGATGACTAAGCTTAAATGTACATAAATTTTAACAAAGAAAACAATGCTTCGGGCTGAGCATGAGTTTCGGAACGATAATATCACAAGGCGTTTTATGTAAATTTGATTTCATCGAGGAGGTCATTGTTTTTATGAATACATTATGTTAAGTCTATCTTCGGATGAAAACCGTTTTGTTCTGAATGGTCAGTAACGTACACGACGCCACCGAAGAGGAACCCCGTGACTGGCGACGGAGTGCTCCTCCCACCGGTGCGACGCAGACACCCGCAGGCCCAACGAGGTGCTGACTTAGACCAACATCCGCAACCGACACATCGATACTTCACTAGCGATTGGCCTCCCTCACCCGCCAATTATTACGTAGAATCCACGACCAGACCATGCTTGACAACCCACCAAACCCCTTACACTCTCCTCGGTCTCGAAGCCGACGATCCTGAAAAATCTCATCCAGTAATAGACCCGGATTCGATTGAACCCCTCGTTCTAGACCGTCACTGGCCACCATTCCCTGCGCAGCATTACCTTGAACCGAGAGAACGTAAAGTTCCATATCACCCTTTACCACCTCACTCTTTTGTTGGCATGACATCTGCGTTAGGTGAAAGGCCAATGCCCGAGTACAAATATAACCCTATACCGACCTTAGATGGTCCAGTAGATCCTTTTATTGTCAGTAACCTTGACCCTCCACCCACTCTCTTTAAATACGAAAGGGACGCTCCCATTCCAGATGTTATGCCTCTTCAGACTTCATGTGGCCCAGGCCCTAGCACCCTCACGGGTTTTCCTCCAATATTTCATAAGTATGTCCCGGGATTCCTGTTTGATAGACACCAGCAAGCGGAGGACTTCAAACATAAGACGTATTACGTAGACTATGTTCGCCGAAGAGAGATGGGTGGGTGTTTAATTTAGACTGAAGGAGCACCGATTGTAAAAATTCTGTACACTTTTATAAAATTTTGCACTGTGATTTTTTTGCAATAATCTTTGAGACGATTCCTTCAAGTCGCTAAATTAAGCACTTAGTCCGTTAAATTTATTTGCTTATCTCTTCAATTAGAAACGTTTAATATATTAGATTTTGTCGTTATGTATTCCTAGACGTTGTATATTGTATAGTTTTCATTTTTTCTTGTTTTATGTACCTACCTAGAATATTATAGAGCACGCAATATGATTTCCAAATTATGACAATAAGTCGTATTAATTCTTTTAGATGTAAACAGATTGAGACAAACATATCTCATAGGTGTTTATAGTATGTAGTTAGAAATTGAATGTTGTTAACTTTGATAATTAGTTTCTGTTAATCAAAACAATATATCTTATTTCGTAATTTTTTGACGGAATCATCCTTAGATAGACTGCGTTTTGCGCAAGTTTAGTGTTTATATAATGCATGTACCTATTGATATTTCATAATTACTTACTGATAATAATATTCACTAACATTTTATCACCTTATTATCTCGCTTAAGTCATTAAATTTGTTTTTTTTATTCTCATATTGTAGTATTTCTTAGCTATCTTATTTCATTTAAGGATTAACATTAACATAAATCTCATTAAATTTCAGAGGGAAATCCGATAACCGGCGTCGGCTACAAATCATTGAACGGTCAAATCAACACGGTTACGTCGATAAACGGAAACAGCAGCATTCTTCATAACCGAGTCCCACCCGGGGGTTACTCATCCGGTCTATGGTAATCTGACAGACGACATTCAGCAAACATACGAAACCTCCTTCGATAAATGAATGACAGCAGGTTGGCGCCATTTTTTACAAGTTCATAGAAATACTGGCCGTTTGATGTTAAAAAATTATGTTTGACTGAAACTGAATCGCTGTTTAATGTAACATATTTAACGTAAATTAGTAACGTAGTTAAAGTCGTCAATCTATTGTCATTGAAGATTTTCTAAATCTAGAGCTATCTAATTTAAAATAAGTATTCGCATTTGCAATATATTCCATTATGGTAAATATAAAACTTTTAATCTACTAAATTTAAACTGGAACGATTTTATTTTATCTCGCACATTTAATAACGTCCAAAAGGGTATATGTTCAAAAATCCTTAGCCTGTCCCAGACATTATTTAATTTAGACATAAATATTTTTGTAATATTCGGTTAGTTATAGACTCCTTGTTGACGCATATTTTAAAAATAACTATGTCCCTTGCAAAGACCGAATACCTACATAAAGGCAGCTTAATTTAAGAAATTAAAATATTATCTTCTTTACTATAATATATACGGAGATTTTATAATAGCTCTTAAAATTAATTGCCTTAGACATTTGGTTATTTTTAAAATGCATTCGTCGATTGTATTGTTAAGGAAAGTAACATTTCTAACGCATCAATTGTAATTGAATTAGGAGTGAGGATGTATCAGCAATATACCAAAACGAATAGTGCCTTGATTGGTGATTTGAAAGTTCTATAAACAAAGATTAGATGCGTGAATACGGAAGTGATTATATTATCTATATTTGACAGTATAGAAATAGTAATCATGTGGCACACAGGCTACATATTAAATTAACATTTATTCGACTTAAGTAACATTAATCTCGTTTGTTGAATTTCATTATCGTAATTTAAATAGAGGGTTTTATAGATTGCATTTATTTTGTCTGTTTATAAATTTTTTTTAGTTTATTTTCTACTCGTTTAGTATTAATTTGAATTTTGGTCGATTATCTGTTAACAAAGGATCATAGTAATGTTTGTGTGTTAATAACGAATAGACTTAGTGTAGGCATATCGACCGTGTTCTGTCTTATAACCCTGAAGCACTGGCCTAACCCTATCATGTTAATAGATAATAACCACTATTTGAAAATAAAGTTTTTTAATAATGACGTTGGTTTTATTTGATCTACAGAGTCAACGCAATGCCAGGACTGACTGAACTAAATATATACGATAAAAAAAAATCAGACGTGCGAAAAAAAGTCGGGCATTTTATAATTCAGGAGGCACACGGTGGCTCGTCTGATTTTTTAGTGATACAATGGTATCAGTAAGCAGCTGGTATCTCTTTCAGTTAAGGCCTAATGCCTCTACTCTAAACAGTGGGAATAGCACATCCGGAAGTCGAACTGCCTTAAATCCAAGAAAATACTTTAAGGACATTAATTGATAGAGTCTAATAGGTATTCTCCATAGTAATATATCTCATATCACTGAGAAAAAAGGTAAATAAGAGTTTTTCTGAAGACACTAAAATAAAACAATTTTATACTACGATAGGGCAGATATTCATATCATGCCTGTTACAAGGGTTTAGATCTGAAAGACTCCTATTAGTAAATCTTATCAGGATTCGTATATTTTATTAACAATAAAGAACTTCTGAGCTCTATAAACTATCTTTCATCACTTTCTATTTCACTTATAACTTGTTTAGGTTTGTCCTTTGTCTTTGACTTTTCACTTATGGGAGGGGATTCAATTTCTAAAGTAACAGGTCCATCATTTTGAATCGATACTTGCATATACGCTCCGAAAACGCCATCTGCAAAGTGACAAATATTTTTTGAATATATTGAAAATAATTCATTTTTTACAGTTCCAAACATATTTAAATACAACAATTCTATAAACATTTAAGGGCCTACATTCTTTTAAGTATTATAGTCATCAATTTCCGCAACAATCTCAGAGTATGAGAAAGAGCAAAAAGCGCATACGAAAAATAAGGAACTAAGTCTTTTTTACGTTTTCTTACGTCGTAGGTATAATCAACGTTAGAAGTTCACAAGAGCAAAAATTTTTAACAAAAAAAAAATTACTCGACGATTTTAAAAACGTATTTATATTTTCCTCCTTCTACTAAGAATATTATAAAAAAATATTTAAGGTTAACTGTTTCTAGAGTTTTTAAAACATACAGTAAACGATTTTTTTAACAAAAAGTTAAACGCTGTAACCAGCAAGGAATTTGTATGACAAAATATTTTAACAAACACTTTAAAAACTTATAAAAATCCAAAAATTCTAACCCCGCCTACATAGTGAATCATAAATTGTTGGTAGACTTAAAACAATAAACAGTATTGTTAAAAAAGCTTATGGCGTAAGTGAATTTTTTCGTTTGTTTTATAATACCCAAATTCCTCGACGAAGAATTTTTTTCTCATATTTTATGTCAAAATATGTATTTAAAATTTTTTTAAACAATTTTCCCCAAGTCTGCCATTTGTTTCATTTATTTTATTCTTTGAAATATAAAGTCAAATGGACGTAAAAACTTATATTTGAAGGTTTTCCTCACTAACCTCACATAATGCCTTTAAAATAAAAAATATTTTCCCAAAAATAAAAACCCAAATCCTTCTCAGAAGTTTAAGGCCAATTATATTACTCACCTTTAACCTTGTCCGGTTTATATTGATTTCTTAACAATTTTAAAAACTGTTCATAAAACTCCTTTGATCTATCTCCTGGCATTGCGAGGTGGAAGTCTGGCTTATTTCCCTGTGACGAAAAACTTCTTTATAACGCTGCCTTTGTTTTATTTATAAAGTATTTTAAGTGACTAGTTTAAATATTATAATAAAGTGGAATGGAAAAGAGTTCAGGTTGATGAATGTCACAGTCTTGTTTTAACCTAACAATTATTACTGCTAGCCAGTCGGCCTAATTGTTTTTAGACATGGCTTTAAACATGGTAAGCTAATGTTATTCAATATATTTGATGTATCTACTATTTAAAAAGTAACCATATCAGCTTGGTTAGTGTTTTGGCATATTCTTTAAAATGTATAAGTTAGGTTAGTGATAAAAATATGGCATATACATAATTTTATCACTATAAAGCAAAAAAAAGTTAAATTGATTTACCTTCCATGTATTATATAAGGTAAACTGGCTAACACATAACAATTCTAAATCTGCATCCACAACATTTCTTTTCCACCTCTTGTCTGTTTCATCATTAAATAATTTTAAAGAAAGTAATTTACGGGCCCTGTAACAAAACAAGTACATATTTCTTATTATGTTGAACATCAAACATAGAATTGTTTAAGTGGATCAGCTGGCCTTCCATCTGGATTAAATGTATTTGCTGGAATAGCTTTAGGGTACAATTCTCCAGGAATACTTTTCATTTTAAATAATAATTTTTAGTGTACATACTGTATTCTCTATTCAATAAATATTGATTACTACATAATAACAGATTTTCTCCAATTCCAAGAAATGTTGCAGATAATGAGCTCCACATGCATCAAATAGTAATATTATTAATACTTGATTGTATAAGATCATTTGTTTATTTACAGCACAAACATTTGTTAGTAAGAATGTTAATGACACCTAATAACAGTATCATTAAAATCAATACATATACAATTCTTAACCACACAGCACATCTAGAGAATAATATATGGTTAAAATAGTATCTAGTTATTTAAATTAAATCAGCTACTTACATAAACTCCATATCCTTAGCAGTATCAGTATTTGAGATACCTATAAAGATGCATAATCCTTGTCCAATATTACTAACTAGCTCCCCATTAACTGAAATAAAAGAAAGAGATCAATTCATTTTTAATTTAATTTATTTAAAATCAATTGCACAATAATGATATTCAATTATTACATACACAATACATTTATCTTTCTTCAATCGTTCAGTAAGTTTTATTATCATTATACAAATATTTTATATTATAATAAAAACATGTATATACAAAAAATATACGTAAATCTCTATTTTAACCTGTAAACTTAATTTACTTATTGAAAAATAGTTTTTACTATTTTGAGCATACCTGTAACGTTGGCATTACGTACACGTTGAATAAGAGCTTTCATTGCTAATTATAATGTATTTCTCTTTCTTTGATAGAATTGTAATTATAACATGTAAATCTGTAGAGATTAGTCACTACTAATAATTGTTTATTGTTTTTTAATTTTTTTTACACCGATAGTTTAAAATTGGTTCCATTTAATTTGTCAATTGTCACGGATTAGAAACGAGGATAACACGAAGTGTCAGGTGTCAGAAATATATATGGATTATAGATAGAGCAAAGGACATATATTATATAAAATGACTTAAGATATTATCTATAATAACTAAACTACCAAATTTCGTACTTCAAACTCAAAAGGTTTAGTTTATCTAATAATTTAATTATTATTAATAATTATAAGAACTAATCACTACTATAATTATTCCATTCATAATAATAAAATATAAAAATTACTTTATTTTACTCCAAAAACATTCCATTTTGTACTTATACATTTAAAATATTGTAAACAAACACTAGGTTACGTATCGTTGAGATACAATATTCATTGTGGTTAACCTTATACATAATATACTTCTATGAGCACTAGCGTTTAAACTAGGCCTGCCTAGTAAACGTAGCGTTTAAGATACAGGCTAGGCAGGCAGGCTGAATCATTATATCATTTATTTCGTAACTTATTTATTATTAAATTATAAGTGCGCGCCTATTCACAGGAACATTAAAAGTAGCGAATAAGCTACCCGTAAGTGCGTATAAGTAAAGAAGAATTATGAAGTAAGAAGGTATGAGGTATGTCATTGAGGTACGTTAATGAGGTTCGTCGGAGTTTTAGGGTGTCTAACTAGAACTAGTTATAACCATGGATTTATATCGTTAGATAGGCCCCGACACCAAAAACTGTGGCATTGTTTTTGAATGTGTGCGTTAACAAAATGCCGACACACGCACACTAACGAGTAGTTTAAAAATCGTGTTTCTGCCCTTGTAATAGGTTGAAATCGAAAACGTTTGAATGTGTGCGTCAACATGGCGTCCAAAAACAGTGCAATTTGTGTAGAAGGTACGGTCCGCAAACACATTAATCTTTTTTATTATATATTTTATTTATTATATATATTTTTATTACATAGTAGGTAGACTGTATATTTAAATGTAGAGGCGTGATCAAGTAAAAAACATTATAATTTACTAACAATGGCTATTTATTCTCCTTGAAACAAAATCAATTTATAATACTTTTGCCTTTTTGTTATTTTATTAACATTTTTATGAAGATAATGAAGGCGTACACCAGCGTAGTATTTGATAACAGATTTTATCAATAGAACTTTATGGTTCCAAGTTGCCGGTTGCTCCAGAGAATGGTCATTTAAATTATTAAAAACATTCGATTCAATAAACAATTTCAATATTTTAGTTTGAAAAACTTTATACTCATTTTCATTACGTATATAATGATTGCCATTTAGTTTTTTGTGGAGTTTCAAAAATGATTCAGTTTCGATATATATTACATCATATACATCCTGTGTGGGAAAAAGCAAACCACCTAAGTTTCTCAAATTAATTAATCTGTGTAAATTTTATCATTAAGTTAAACGCACTCTATCTCAAAACTGTTGAGCGCATAAAAAAATTTTCAAATAAAATATGTCGCAAAATTTATTTGAAACAATTTTTACTAACTGTACCGAAATAGTGTCATCTCTTTTTCTCCTACATTAGTTGCAAACACTACTTTCTCTTTCGTGCACTCGCCATTTAAATTTGTTATTTTAGACAGTGCGGAAGGAAAAATAAAAGTTTTTAAATTTAATCGCGATACTTACGAGTGAAATGATACACCTCTGGCTTTATTTGTGTTTTTAGAATTGTTGCTGCACTTTAGAAAGGCACACGATGGCATTTTGTGACACAAAACTCCTCGCAAACGTCCTTTACAACACGTCCGGCTAACACTGTGTTTAGGGGTGCACTCAGCACTGATCCTAGGTTAGCGAGGCGCGAGCTGACTCACTTCGACTGTGCGACAACACGGCGCGGTCTCACTGCGGTAAGGGCATATCTAACGATATAAATCCATGGTTATAACGAGCCTCGTTGGTTTCAAATAGACCACACAAATGTACTTACCTAGACTCTAGAGTCTAGGCACACTTGCGTCAAGGTCCTAGACGATTTCAATGATTTCTAATAAAACATTTTTTAAATGTCTCAATGGTTTTAATGAGAATTTTGTAATGTGCAATGTACCAGATTACAGTGGCATTTCAAAAAATAATTGTAAAGAGGTACTGCACCATTGAAGTATGTAAAAGATGTAGAGGACCTTAACATAAAACCTAGAATTGTATTAGCTTTGTTGGCAATCGTTTCCGTGTCTTCAATGAAATTTAATTTTTGGGCAAGTAGATACCTATTCCCGAGGTTACGTAGGTGTTGTAGGTAACAACTTTACGAACTAATGGTAAGTTTTAAATGTGGTAAGAATAATCGATGTTTTGAGCTTGTTTGTAAATCACTACACGACATTTATGTATATTTAATTTCATTCAAAGAGGTGACCCATACCACAATTTGAGAGTTTTACTACTAAAAATATCTTGGTTAATTTTGTCCAACGCCTTCTGAAAGGCAGTATAGATGAAATTAACTTGCATTCTATTATCCATTGCCTCAAAAAGAAAATTTATATATTTATGAGATACAAATCCATCTTAACATCCGACATACAAGTACTCCATAGTATCTAAACACAATAACACAACAATATCGGAACCCAGTTCTTAAAAGAAATAATTAATAATTGTACTTATTAAGAAAATCTAGTTAATTAGATGAGTAAGAACTAAGATCCTATCCTACTTGAGAAAAACACTTCACCGTTTTTAGGGTTGACAACGTTGAAATTTTACTATTATGTATCTCCTTAAACTCATTAATATTTTACGAAAATTATTTGTGTAAACCCTAAACCGCCTTCTGATCCAGAAAAAATATAATACAGGAATTGAACTTCAAGTTTACAAAGACGATAAAGTTTATTTTGGTTACAGTCAATTGTTTATGATGACGTAATTATTGGTTAAAAAAAAAATCCTCAAATAATATGTCGTTTCGAAATAGTATACGCTTATTACGCATATATAATATAGAAACCATAATCGAATGGTATGAGTAAAGTTGACCGCTTTAGCATAAGTACGGCGTAATCTTATACTTATGTCAAAATTATAATTGTGTTTAGAGTATGCTAGGATATTATAAACTCACACATAACGTTTAAATAACTATATTTCTCTTTACAAAAAATATATTTTCTTTGATATGAGAAATTTAATACTATTATAATACAAACGAGATGCACATCGCATTCAGACGGTCGTCAGCTCATTCTGATGTATCTTTAATGCCATTTAGATTGTAATTTATTAAATAGTTGCACTGAACAGAATATATTATGTAATAGGTATTATTATATTATGATTACTGCATATAATTTCCTATTTTCAAAACGTAACAAATCAATCAAACCAGAAACTATAATTATTGTCTTTGCTAATACTTAAAGTTATGTCCGTAACTACTATGGGCGCTGTAAGATTTTGAAAAACACCTTTAATATTAAGGGAAAATCATCGTAAACTTTTGATTGTAAAAATAAAACTTTGTTTTTCATAAAAGACTAGTTTATTTCAAACTTAGAGACTACCTTTAAGCATTTTAACAATTAAGAAAGCCGTAGTTTCTAATGAATTACTAAACAACAAAATTTCTTTACATCCACAACAGACAATTTTATAAAGTTGTGCTTAAAATTTAAAATAAATTTATTGGGATATAAAAAGCCAGGTGTCCTTAAGGTTACCATAGAATTTTGACTGTTCTAAGTACTTTGCAGAAGAATTTTATTTAGATTAAACTGCATAAATGTATTTTTATTAATCTTATCACATCAAATGATTCTACAAAAAGTTGTTTGTACTAACATAGGTACCAAATCACACTTAGCGTTAAGACTTAACATATTGTTTGTGATAGTATAATTACTTTTAAAGAAGCAACAGCAAAATGAACACAGGTTTGGTAGATCTGTGCTTTAAAACTAAACTATTAAATGCAAATAGTTTGAAAGTTTTACAAACCTATCTTCTGCCACTTTTAAAATAGGTTGTAGTTTCAATACCACATAAACATTTGAATTCGTAGAGAAAACTTAGTTTTTATAATAATTATAAAGTTCTATGATGAAACATTTGATAACATCACTCCGATACATTTTCAAAAATAATCCAATTACCAAAAATTTCTCGTCCCGTCAGATGGTATAGAGGTGAGACACAGGTGGCATTACAATATTTATATTGTAAGACAATACCAAAGTATAGTTGAAAATTGAAATTTATAGGTCATCAACATACCTAGTAACTATATTTTGATGATCTCTACACAAATATACACACAAGTACAATAATAATTTTCTTTTAATAAAAAATTCTCATCATTCTTAAACTAGGAGTATTTTCAAAGCTTCGTACCTTTTACAAGATAATAATTCTATTACACTCTTTTTAAATTTTCACTTTCTTTATTATTAAGTTTAGATACACAAATTCTTAGCACACAGTACATGCTAAACACACTTGATTGATAATAATTGATTGGGCTGGGTCAGTATTATTAATAATCTTTGAAACTATCTTAAGTTTACAATAGCAATAATACCACTACCAAACTAAGTAACGGGATCAACTTGTAATCATAAAGGGTAATAAGTGTATAATAAATGGTAAGAAGAATAAACACTAACAGCCTCTTCCATTACAACCTCATTATAATTTAAACAACAAGAAAGATTCTTAGAATAGCCACAACTTTTTAGAATAAGACACTGAATTTGATTACATTATTGCTGGGTATGAGAACTATACTAATAGTTTCTATTAATTATAAATAATTTCATTGTAAGTAAGTGTCAGGTTATTAAGTACTTACTACAATAAATTAATTCAGTTCCAGAGATTGTCTCTTCATATTTTAAAATACTTACAAATTATAAATACTTTTCAAGAGTGCCAGTAAATATGAGGGAAAATTATCACAAGCAAATAAACCATAACCACTCATTTCACCATCATTCAGAGTGGTGAATGATTTATTCGGGATCTCTTTTTAAATATATTTTTGATTCTATTTCCTTTTTCAAGTCTGGCAACTGACCTGCGTTGTAAAGACGTACATATTCTAAATAGCGTCTCTTGTTTTCTGGATTCCTCATAATAGCCGATACAAATTCCGATGTTTCCTTTTGAAGAGCCACGATTTTTTCCTGAATAAGACGGTTCTTCTGCATTAGAATGAGGGTTTTCCAGGCAAGGTTTAGGATCAGGCGGTTTTGTGCGGCCTTATCAGGCAATGCTTGGGTAACAGCGACTGGAGCCTCTTCGGTTACCACAGGAGAAGCTAACCATTGCAGCCTCTGATGACGTCTCGCCTCTCGTAGCCTGGTTACACTGGAACCTGAAATTTAATACAATGAACAGATTAGCTTTGCAGCTTTGTTTTGCTTAGTTTATTTTTTTAGCATGAAAAATCGATGATAATTTCGTGTTGATAGATTTTGAAATTATCGATACCTACTCATTTGTATTTCCTAATTAGTACTTGTATTTCATTGTTTGCAACTTTCTGTATCTATTATTTAATTCTTACTAGAATTCAGTGTTTACTTTAATATCCAAAAAGTACCCAAAACCGAATCAGAGCACCCCACTATCCAAGTGGTCTTGTCTGCCCTATCCCTAGTGTATATAAAAAAAGGGAGGCGCGGAGGAAGAGCAGCCCCAGCCGCTGTAACAAAGCACAGGCATTAAATAAAATGCCTGTGCTTTGGTACGCAAGGGTGGAAGGGCTACATTTCCCGTAGCGCCGGAGCTGTCCAAAAATCTATTATTATTCGGTTAGGTTTGGTTAGTATATATAATAAAATAATAGTAATGTATAATAAAAAATAGAAAAAAATAAAAATGTTGTAACAGAAAAAAAACGGGTTAGGGTTAGGTTTGGAATATTTTTAATTGGTGGAGGGTGATTACTAGACCCCCTCACCCCCCAATTCGTGCGACGTATATCTAAATCGTTACCCTACTTTCAAACAAGGAAATCTCTGAATAGTTAAACGTGCATGGATGAGCGTACATTATTTTTTTTTTACTTGATATTCACATTACAGCAGATTGATAAAGAGTGGTTAACGAACTTAAACGGTTTGTTTAACAAGTAGGAGTAAAAAAACAATGTTATTATCTACATCTTGTAAAATGTATAAATATAATTCATATTATTTTTATCAAAGTCAATAATGCGCTGTTTAGATATGTGCCAAACTTTATGTTCTGCTTTCAGTAGTTCTTGAGGAGTATACGTCAAGCGATCATTGATCGGAATGATGTCATTTTATAGATCAAATGACGTCACTTGTCAATCGGATAACGAAAATAATATTAATCGTAAATTTACGTATAATATGTATGCTTCTGCCTTTTATATAAGAATAACGATGTCATCAAAAATTATTAGGTTGAGTAGTCTTCACATTCATAGATAATTAACATGTTATGTTTAACTCCTAATAAATTTAGGTTTTATCAAGTTACGAAAAAAGGAATACTAATAATGAGCCGTTGTTTGTTTTTATTAAATCTTTAAAATGCATCACTACAATTAAAAGTAAATAGCTTCTATTTCATTTTAATAACATATAGTACTAATAATTTGTGAACATTGAATACAATGAATCAATAACAACTCATTTAATAATTAAATCAATGAGTATTACACGATTATTGCTAACATTTGACAGGTTACATTAGAATTTAGATTTTAGGCGATGCATTTCTCGACAAAAGAAGTCTTCTTCCCGTAAAAACGTGACATAAGAGCCACTCGCCATTGAATTATTTTCATATCAGTAAAAAAAAAATTGTTGTAATCAATTGTTCAATAAATAAACACAATCCGCTATATATAACATTGTGTAAATACGTTTCGTTTCATTGTGTGCGGTAGGTCAGCGAAACATGCAAGTACATTTCTCGTGATACAAGTTAATTTTAATTTATGACTCACAAAGTTAAAAAAGCTGAAACGAACCTTTTTTAAATTTTCTGGTACGTTTCTCACACATCTTGGGATAACACACTTTGATAGCAACACAAACACTTCCAACATTCAGACGATTTCGCGGCACGTACGTTTCTGTTGAGCGCTGAATGCGAAGTTAGCTCGAGCGATGTTTGTTTGAAAATCGAAGCCCGGGCGCCCGCGTGCCGGCAGTCCATCGCGTCGACGCTGTAACGCTAAAGCAGGATAGAAAATTGTGTTGCCATGTAAATAAGTAAAAAATTCGCTTTAAATTATTATCTAGGTCGTTTATATGTTACATTCGTAATTTACTGGCTATCTTAATATTCTACAAAATCCTCAGTCAGTTTTTTAACTTATATATCTTGGTGTTTGATTGTCATTTGTCATCGCACATTAAGTACATAGTCACAGTACAAGTTATATAAAAGTCAGAAACAGTTACGATACGAAATCGAATTAATTTTTTGATCCTTATTTGGGTCATAAATTAAAATGTACGACGTTATGTTATGTTATGTGTGACGCATTTTTTTACTAAGTCCTAAAGTGTGGCATATCAATTTAATAGAAATTATTTCCCTCTCAATCTAGAATGCAGAAGTTCAAAAAATACTTTAGAGTATGTTAAACCAACTTACTTAAGAATAAAACAACGTTAAGTGCTTAGGAATGAATTTCCCCTATGGGACATTTTCTAATAAAACATAAAATTATTTTCCCGGAACCTTTCGATTTTTATTGATGTGGTATCATTACGCACCTCATCAAGTTCTAATAAGCTTACCTCGCATGGATCAACACGTGTGTACATTTACAAAATATCAGTGCCCATTATCTGTCTGCGACTGTGGATATAGATGTGTTTAGAAATAGACGGTACAATTGCTGTTATTTATTGAACTCCAATTTCAGAATTTGTAACGCTCCATAATGGAAAATTACCTAATCTTCCTTCCATTTGACGAAAGTTACTTTGAAAGCATAAAGTATACATTTAATTATATTTACGTATTTAAAATTTTATGTAAGGGGAAATAAAATTTAAGACACATTTTATTTCTTTCGGCTAGTAAAGGGTAAGCATAAATATTTGATTAAGTATATTCAGAATCATATTTATTCAGTAAAAATACTGTCGCTCTATATTCAATTTCATCTGTGACAGCGCACGTTGCGACTACGGCCGGGTTCCCACTACGCCGGACCGGCAGATCTGCCGAAAACCGGACACCGGACAGAGTGTTCACATTACATCGGATCCCGGAAGAAATTCAGACAGTCCTCAGTTGAATTTGGACCTGCGCGCACAATGGACGACGAAATTGTTGTGTTGTGGTGGTATCTTAATAGAAGGCAAAATAAAAGAAAACATTGGGTACACCCTATTTTACGGGAAAGATTTTCACTTGGAACATTTGAAACATTAATGGGTGAACTTAGAAGAGACGAATCAAAGTTCTTCAATTATTTTCGAATGACAGCAACCACTTTTGACGATTTACTGGGACGACTAGACATAAGAGTACGAGATACAAGTTTCAGAGAATGTATTTGCCCAGAACAAAGATTAGCCATATGTCTAAGGTAAGATTATTTTATGCACTAGATTGCGTAATAATAGTTTTGACGTAGGTACCTACTTAAGACTGTATGAATGAATGAATGTTTGCTATGTATGTTTGTTTCATGAATGTGAATATATATAATGTGTGTGTGTGGGAGGGTGTATGTATTTGATAATCATTATGAATTAAAAATGCAAACAATTATTTAAGTATTTATTTGTACTCAAACTTAAATCCCTTCAAAATCTAAGTAATCTGAGTCTTGGGAATGTATGGAACGATTACTAGATGCTGATGGCGAAGCTGGAATCGGATTCGATGTCTGAGATGAAGTTGATGGTATAGATGTTGTTGCCTGTTGATTGCTACTATTATATTGCGTAGAGTATCCAGGGTAGTGTTGATCTTGCGTAGGTATTGGCTGTTGATTGACGCTATTATGTGTGTAGTATCCAGAATACTGATCTGGTCCGGTTATCTGATTATATGAATCACGCCAATGTCCGTAATTTGGTCTCTCATAATTCCTACTTTTAATTTTTTGCAACATTGTCATGACGCTAGCTTGAAATTCTAAAGTCTCTTCGATAGTTAAAGTGTTCAAGATTGGTATAATGCCTTTGAAGAAAGATAGATGATGGTTTTCCTTTTCTGGGTTTATTCTGGAGTCCAAAAACTTTACCATCCTGTCATTTACCTCTTTATTATCAATTTTTTTTTTATCTTTAATTAAAGGTGAACGAAAATCTGATTCCATGCCTACTTCAGTCTCGGTTCTTGCTTTTTTTGAAACTGACTCATGTGGTGGTCGAGGTTCGGAGACTTTTTTCAAAAACATTAATTGCTCGTGATATAAATAATTTCGTGTCTTTTTGGTCGAAGATCCAGATTTAGACTCATCTTTTTGTTTCTTTACTGTCTTAAGCCACGAATCTCGTATATTATTCCATTTAGTTGAAACCTGTTTTCCTGAAATCAATAAAAAAATATCATAAAACAATACAATTTGTTTCTTGGTGACGTATAAAGTAATAATGTATTAACAAAAAATACTTTTTTTTCAGATATTTAGCTTCAGGATGTTCATTCAAAGAAATACATTACTCATACAGAGTAGGCGTTTCGACAATAAGTAAACTAATAAAAGAAATGACCCACGTCATTTGGGAAAACCTAAAGACAGATTTCCTTAAGCTGCCTGATACTGAGAGAGAATGGGAGGACATCGCTTCAGGATTCGAAAGAAAAGCCAACTTTCCTCACTGTCTTGGAGCAGTAGATGGCAAACATATCAGAATTTTGAAACCAGCCAAGAGTGGTTCTATGTTCTTTAATTACAAGGAGTATTATTCTTTTGTATTAATGGCAGTTGTCGATTCAGAGTACCGATTTATTTTTATTAGTGTGGGCTCATTTGGCAAGGAATGCGATTCTAGTATATTAAAGGATAGTACATTTTGGCAAAAGATCAATGATGGTACTTTAAATGTACCAAAGCCTAGACCGCTTCATGAAAACTTGCACGAAGAATTACCGTTTATACTTGTTGGCGATGAAGGCTTTGCTTTAACACCTAATCTCCTACGTCCATATGGAGGTACACATTTGAATACTGATAAAAAGATTTTTAACTATAGACTAAGTCGAGCAAGAAGGTATGTTGAGTGCGCTTTTGGTATTCTGGCAAATAAGTGGCGAATAATCCATCGAGCTATAGATCTCAACGTAGACACAGCAATTCAAGTAATTAAAGCTTGTGCAGTCTTACATAATTTTGTAAGAGAAAAAGATGGTATAAATTTTGAAAGTTACCAAAATATAGAACATAGACAAGAACAAGAAACTACACCCATGAATCGAAATGTGTCGAGTCGAGGTGGCCCTAATGCCAACGCTATACGGACATCATTTACTAATTATTTTGTTTCAGATATTGGTTCCGTTCCGTGGCAGGCAGCAGCTATAAAATAAAATTTATCAATGCATTTACATTTTATCAATAAAACATTAAAAACTCACCGTACTGTTTTCTTTCTTTTTCATCCAGTTCATCGAAGTTTGGTTTCAGTATTAAACATACTTCACGCCATGCTGCTAACTTTAAGTTTTTGTCTTTATAAACGTCTTCGGTCTTATCCCACAGAACAGGTCTCTCTTGGACAAGCGTAATTAAAGTTTCTGCTTGAATATCCATGCTAAACGTCTACTTTTACCAGAACATGCGAGCCGAATGACGTGAGTGGAACACGGGCGGGGCGAGGGGAGCACGAGCAGGGCGAGCGGGGGACAGATACCGGCACAAACTCGTTCACATTACTCCGGGCCCGGTCGTTCTACCGGCAATTCGTAGTGACAAAACGTTCGGTAGAAATGCCGGGCTCGGCAAAAATGCCGGACCCGGGATAATGTGAATAGCTTCATATAAATTGTACAGCCACTAGCTCTTCCGGCAGATTTACCGGCGCGGCAGATCTGCCGGTCCGGCGTAGTGGGAACCCGGCCGTAGTTCACACTCCCAAGTTCCCAGCAATGCGTGAGTCACACCGTCGCTTGCGCATAAACAGTGAAAACGTATAATACGTATGACTGTAAGGTGAAAGTCTAGAAATTTGTCGATATCTTTTATGTTTATTACAACTTACATTATAATATTATATTATTAGTCTTTAATATAATAATATATATAAATAAAAATTAAATAAAAAAAAATAAAAATCATTTTATTCAGGCCATTAAAAAATCCATATATTGTTAGTAAAGTAATCCTTATAACTATGTTAGTAAAATTAAAATTAAATTTAGCAAAATTATTAAAGACACAAAGAAGAAAACATTTAATTCATATATCTACGTTGATTCGAGGCACCAGGTACACAGGCATGTATATGAACCCAATGTCTCAAAACAGCACATTCGGGTTTACCTATAACCATCAGGATATTGTTAGAACTCGCACGAACCCCACGCATCAGTGAGGCTGTCCGTTTGCGGATGATTGACGAAAAATCATCCACGTGTGCATCTGCAAACATACCTGATGCGCTACAGTACCGCGGGAGCCCCAACAACATCCTGAAAGCATTATAATATTGCACTCGGAGAGCATTGTATGCCCGCCGCGTATATCTAACCCACAGGGCACATGTATAAAAGGACTGGCAAAACGCCTTGAACAAGGTATATAACAATATACTATGTCTCAATAAAAAAAAGGGTGCGTGTACGCGCGTAAGTAGTTATACTTCTTTGGCTTTCTTTATTTTTTTAAATATAATTATGTAATTAATATTTAACGTAAACAATTTAATACTATTTCATATTTATTTTATATATTCATAATATTATATTATTCAATTATTAATTAATATTAATAACAATTATTATTATAATTTATTATTTTATTATATTATTCATTATATTTAATAACTTGGTATGTTTCATATAACCTTTTAACTAAGTAACAATAGCTCTGTGTGAAAAAGCATTGCTAAATTTCTTCGAAAAAATAATTAAAACTCCTTTATTTGTTTAAAAGGTAAATGTCATTATGGTTATTCAAATTCTTGGCATAGCTTACTTCACGCATATTCTATTTCTTTTTACATGTAGATTGTCTTATTCCCATCTCGCTCGCGCACGCTATATCACACTGACAACTTTGTGTCTCAGGTGCACGCGCATCGTAAAATTTCACTCTCATCAATTTTTTTATAACGCGCCTAAAGAAGTATAACTTCAAAAATTATTGAATTTTGTTTTAGAATTGATAGTTTATAATACTCAAGAAGAAAAACTCTATTAATTTAACTCGATTAAAAATATAAAAATTATATTTTTATAAATCTTAAAACTCAAGGCATTAAATACCGCAAGGCTTAATCACTTTAAATGAACAATAACATATATAATAACTTTAGCCTGATATCGAACCCTACTCTATATAAACAATATTTTTTATACCACACCCATCTATAAAAGAAACAAAAAAGAAAAAAAAAACAGTTTATTGCCCAATTTTTTTTTGAACTCGCCCCACTCACAAAAAGTAACAGAAGCTGACACGGCTTTGAAGTCACGTGGGCACACCACTAAGATCTCAGTGTCAATAATTTATAGCGATTCATTAAAACAAAGAAGACAATCACGCCTATGGTGGAATCTACTAGAAATAATTATTTTATATAAAATCATAATATTAAAGGGCTAACATGTTATTTACAAAGCTACCATTCGAGATGTATAGTACGCACTAACCAGTGATTGTCAAGCACGTATTATTATATGTATATAGATATTCCCTGCATTGTAGCATTGTAGATTTATTATGTATGTAGCTAAACTTGGCAATACTACATTTAATTCATAGCTGTAATTTAGTCTGAAACTATTTATAATTTATAAAATATCTTATGATTTTTAATATTTGCGCGCGAAACTTGTGTTTAATATATTTCCATTTTCCACTATGTATCTTAGCTTCTTAAAAAATATGAATGTTGATGTCAAGCGATTCATAAATAATGGGATTGGCCAATGCGGATCATGTAACTTTTTTCAGTATGGTGACAACATGAAAGCACATGTGTCCCAACGTGGGCGGAACGTGGCCACCGACGTGCAACTCGCGTGAACGCTGTACATTCAAATATGGAATGCATAATTCGTATCTATTTGATTTTCAAATTTAGTTTGAAAACAATAAATTCATAATTCATAACTAAACGCTTTAATGCATACTTTGAGCTTTATATTATCGAATAGAGTTGTTATCTTATCTGTGCTGCCATAGATAACATCTATTTAAAAATGAAACACGTTTCACTAGCTAATACAAACTGCTCAACTTTGAAATGATTGCATTTAAATTTGGAATAATCAGTGAAATAACCAAAAAACGCCGACAAGCGATTTATCTTGATTTGGGTTCTATACGATTTTTTATTCATTAGCAAGGACGTTATTCTACTAAATATAGATTCACACAACGTGATTTCCAGTTGAACTAAATCGGTACATAGCATACTATTCTTTGCGCAAAGTCACGTGGATATCCATGCGCAAAATTAATCTTAAGAAATTTACTTGAATTTTTAATGATATCCAATCAAAATCAAACGAAACTTATCCCTTGTCTCGTCGTTTTTCATTCTTAATAGCACTGTTGACAGATCAAATAATCCCTCTAAAAAACCTCCAAAAAATCCCCATATAAGTATGTCCCTTCTGTGTCGACTTTTGGGTGTAAGACTATGCCGATATCCTAACGATTTACCGTACGAGCGAGAAATGCGTACATAGATAACAAATTCAAAAGGAGTTTGAAGATGTGACCTCAGTAGCACGTTGAAAACACGGGTCCAACGTGGATTCTCTTAAGATATCTAATTGTTGAGCAATTGGTATGCCATTTATTATTTTCCGTCTGATTGTGATGCAACGTCTGCCGTCACATGTACAATGATACACCTGCACGTGTCTCCACACGAAAACGTTTGCAGACATGTTTACTGTTTTATTAATTTTTCCGTTATATCGGTTTCGTAACTCATACGAACAACCTTGGTATCTGTTCGGTCTACTACGTATAATATATAGCAGTTGTATCTTTCCATATTAAAACATTGACTTATCATTAATTTCATACTTCATACAATCGACGACATAAGATGAACGTAGATTGATCAATGCGTTTATCAGATCATGGGTTTATTAAAAAAAGAGCGTAATTGTTAAAAGGCCTGCATCGCACTCGCGAGCCCATTCATTTAGCGTCCATGGGCAGCGATATCACTTAACAACTTCCTGCCCATTTGCCTCATATTCTATAAAAAATATACAGACGTTATATGTATATCGGAATTTTTTTGGTGACAGATATTTTAATGCGAACGAAGTCTTAGTCAGAATTCAACAAAATTCTATTTAAAGTTTTATATTATATAAGTCATTTTTATGTACACTGTTCAGATCTCTATTATTTATGTTTATATGTAAAACCAAAAAAATAAGCAATATGTTATGTGTGAATTTATTGTAATTAATTACACATTAAATCAGTTAATTAGGTACTTTACAAAATTTATCCCAAGTTAATAAAATGTTTTATTAACTTGGGATAAATTAATATATGTACATGGTGCGCTTCATATTTATACATCCTATGATCATTTGACAGATGGGAGAGTTATTATGCACTAGGCCTTGGGATGGAGACAAAATTTTTCGACAATGTCATTCCCATACAAATTCGTTTAGCGTTAGTGGGTCATGCCTGTCGAAAAGTGAATTTGTCTATAGCCGAAGTATCAGAACTGAAACAACTGAGAGCTGAGATGTCCACTATATATTTTTTTAAATTATCACACACAACTATCATTTAAGGAGGCAGGTTGTAAAAACTAACTCCGAAATAAGTTATGTCAGTGCGA
This sequence comes from Pieris melete, assembly GCA_963693345.1. Classification (NCBI taxonomy): domain Eukaryota; kingdom Metazoa; phylum Arthropoda; class Insecta; order Lepidoptera; family Pieridae; genus Pieris; species Pieris melete. The sequence continues at coordinate 2,351,438 of CAVNZK010000053.1, read as the reverse complement.
CCGTATTCTCGACGGTGAAGTATCTACGTTTAAAAATTAAAACATTATGAATAGTTTTTCCATATTCTTGCTTTGAGGCTAGACAAAAACAGTTACTCATTGAATCTGTAGGGGTTCTTCTTTAGAGGCAAATTTTAATATTATTTTTTAACACAGCTATCGCAAACGCATATAGTTATTCTAAACTGAGACAAACGGAGACCTCATTTTGCATTAGGTAGTACAATAATGCCATATTTTTACGTAAATAACTTTGAATACCAGATAATAACTCTGAAAATATAAACTGCATTAATGTAACGAATAATTTATGAATAAATGTATAAGTCACGTTGCCTTTAGGATTCGTTGGTGCGTTTTGGAATGCGCGCGACATGATATTCGAAAAATATGTCTCAAGTGTAATAGGGTTGCACATTTGTACAATGTATACTTAAAAATGCCAATAAAAGCTAAAAAAGTAATGAATGTGCAGAAGATCATAGACCGGAGAAATATACATTGTACACGCGCAAATATTCTAGCAGCCTTATAAAGCGTGGACTAAAGTCAATACCTCGCTATGCAATGCCCGTGTCAACTTCAAACCTTTTGAAATCTTTTAAAAAAGGAGTTACTTTAAGGACCATTTAAGCCTTTTTAGAACCAAGATTCCTTAAGTAGTGTAGCAAAATACTGTAATTTTAACACACAAATGAGCTTTTTATGTCTTAAATACGTGATAAGTGTAATATATAAACCAAATATTGAGTCTACAGAGACCATTGACCGATTGATATATTTGTCGATACCTGTCTATGACTAAACCGCAGACAAACTTCAAACTAGAGAGACGGATAAAGCATTTAATAATGGATATATGTATGTATGAGTTTTGCATGGATTTTATTTAATAATATGAACGTCTGAAATTGTTTTAGGTGTATTGCAAAGACTATTCTACAATGTTATCGCTAAAGCCTGTACCGGCTTAAAACACAGTTATTTATAACATTATTTCAATTACATATTTAGTCCTCAGTTACTTCATATGCAGATAAATACGAGATAAAGTATTTTTGTCGATTTAATTGAATAAAATAATCATCACAATTCAAACGCGTTGTAATCTGTGACAACTGTGTTTTCTCGAATTCTAACAATATCTAAATTTCGACGTGTCCATCATCCTATAAGAACTTTAATAATGTATCCATATAATGTTTAGGTATACATCACTTATCGGTCCCCCAAAAGTAAGGTAAAAGGTATTATTCCACCTTGAACAGCCCTAGGTCACGTTGAGCACACGATTCGGAAACACATGGCGATTCATGCCTCACGTTGTCACCTAACATCTTGTAACGATTGTATTAACATTGTTCGCACCGTCTTTGATAATAAACTGTCCACGTGTTTACACATTCGACTGGAAAAATACTGAATTAATCTATAATTTTGCTTGCGTAACAGGATGTACTATCGATAGATGTACATATCTTGTCCGTCTAACAAGTATAGTTTTATTGAATTATTAAAGATCCCCGATTGAGGGCACAACAGTGATTGTCTTTCTCTTTCTCCACTTTTAAGTAGTTATATTTATATAGCCATTTTATAAAAAATACCAAATTTTCTTGACATGCAAGGAACAAGAGCTTCACTACAAAGTCGCTTTCCCTGTCCCTATATCCCTATGAATGCTTAAATCTAACTACGCAACAGATTTTGATGCGGTATTTTTAATAGATAGAGTGATTGAAGAGGAAGGTTTATATGTATAATAACATTAATTAAATAGTAGAAAAATACTGTTATTTTTGAGGTTTCTAATGTGATGTCGTAAATAATTAAATTTTTTCCGCTTACATTGCAAACGCAGGCTGAACCCTACGAGATTTATCAAAATAATGTACTAAGTAGTTATATAATCCCGTGTGTCACCACCATAGGATAATTATATTTTATATAAACAAAAACCCTTGCAACATAGTAGTACAAAGATCCTTTATATTTCAATAGCCGAAGTGCTGTTACATGATTTACGAACCACTCTTAAATTCTTACTAAAGTAACGTTTCCTTGTAGAGCGTGAGAACAATGTGTCAGCACAACGGTCACGTAGGCCTTTAAGAATAGGATATAAATATAATAGAATACTTGTAATATTTAGTATTAAACGGACCTCAAATCGGACCGGTTGTACTCATTTTAACTTTAAGTTTTTAAAAACCCTTTCTTCGCGGACCCACTACTTGACTGGCGCTGAGGACAGGATAGTCGCTCTAGCTGCACGTACTTCTCAATTATCGGTTCGAGCATCAAATTCTGCTTACCTAAAAAGGGGAAACTACGTCGCGATTGCTAAAACGGCTATTCAAAAGAACAAATAAATTTGTCAAGAACGAAAATCCAAAAGCGTTAAGGGTATTTTGTGCGAGTGTTGAGGCAGCGATGTACTGGTAAGTCACCTTTTCACCTTTCAAATCCAGCCCTCTCCACTTTTCTTTTGTTATTTTGAGATCGACATCTCTCATCTTAACGATAGTTTTAAGACTTTGTTAGAGTTAAATTCATATAAACGTAAATTGTAATAAGTAAATTAAAGAAATATAGAAGTAAGTAGGTTAGTGCATGAAATTCTGCAACCCCTAAAGTATAAGTTTAGATTCACATCAAATTCTGTGAGCTATAATTATTGAGTAATTGTGTAATTATTTAATCAAATAATTCCTGAAAGAATACATAAAACCCAAAAAGAAATATTTTATATGTTTCGGAAATACGGAACATCGCAAACAATTCAGCAACATGGTAATTAGGCTTTTTAAAGGTGTATCAATTCAATTTTATGAGTGTACGGAAAGAATCGTTTTTATTGACGATGAAAATGAACAGAAAGCCGTTATTCTGAAATTTCATCTCGGAAAAACCTGTCACAGAGGTATTCAAGAAACTTTTACTCGCATCAGGCGACACTTCTTTTGGAATAACATGAAAGAAACTATATCAGCAGTAATTAATTCTTGTGAAGCCTGTAAACATATGAAATATGACCGAAAGCCTTTGAAACCATATTTACAGTTAACTCAAAAGCAACATGCCCCATTCCAGGAATTATTTATAGATATATTTAGTATCGAAGGAAAAACATACCTCACCTTAGCTTACGCTTTTAGCAAACTAAGACAGGCAATTGAAATTACTAGCAAAGGCACACCTGACGTTATCCGCGCACTAATAAAATACTTTTCATTTTACGGCATACCTAAGAAAATAAGCTGCGACTCTGGTACTGAATTCAACAACGATCTATTGAAAGAGATGATGTCACTCTATAAAATCCAAATACATATCGACACACCTAGGAACCCTAATTCAATGGGAATAGTTAAACGTTTTCATTCCACCTTAATTGAAATTTACAGACTGACAAAATACGAACAACAATGTACCGACGCCGCATCTATTATATTATCACTCATCATGGCATATAATAATGCGATTCATACTGTAACAACTTTAACACCGTTTGAAGTAGTTTTTGACCATGTAGATTCTGAAAACGCATTCAATATAGACTTCGAGAAACGATACTTGCAAAAATTAATTAAAGATCACGCCAAAAGAATAAAAGTTTTATACAAAATCATATCTGATAAAATGTTAAAGTTTAAGGGAAACTCTAGAGAAAAACGCGGTGGCGAATCCGACGTCCTGTTGCCAGAAGGGAAAACAATTTTCACAAAATTAATAAACACTCGCAGAAGTAAGGACAAACCTTGTTTTGAAAAGGCCATAGTTACAGGAAAACCTGAAAGAAACACCATCCCTATTACAATTAGAGGTAAACACAAAAAGGTAAAAATTAAAAACATAAAACGACCTTCAAAGGTGGTGCTTAGTGATCATGATGACACTCACGAGCCCCAGTTTGGGCCTTCAACTTCAAAAGGTTGAAAACAATTCAGGGATCCGTAAGACAGGGAACAGCCTTCATCCAACAGGATAACTGGCTTATTTTTAAGGTATTAGACTTAAATGGCCTACTGATGGAATTAGAATAAATCAATAGGAAATATAGTAATTTTAGTAAGATAGTAAGTGATGATAAGCCTTAGTTTAAAGAATTTTTAGGAATTAGGGAACAAGTAGAATAACGACTGAAAAGATTAGGCAAATAATCCCTTCACACCTAGTACGATGAGGAATATTGAACCCTTTAGGCTCTATTAAAATTATAACTGGAAACTTAGATCAGGAAGATGCTCAACGATATGAGCAGTTAATAAATCAATTAGGTAATCAACAAAAGTTCCACAAACAAGCGTTTAATAGTTGTTTCCAAAATGTTAGATGGACTCATTAACTCATCAGAAATATTACACAATAACTCAAAAATTATGGACGAAAGACTAAAACGTGTAGAAAAAAATGTTAAAAGACATAAGTACTAAAGAAAATAATACAGTATACTCTACATATGTTTTAAGTTTATATAATCTTTTTGTAAGTAATTTTAGAACGCTTTATATAAAAAATAGGCGAATTAGAAATTGCTTTGGCTTTCACCAAAACCAATGTTTTACACATTTATTACAGATTTTAATTTATATATCATAGTCAGAAAATTTTATGTATCCACCCACTTGGGATAATTTAGTTAAATTAGAAGATACGATTAATGTTAAATCATACATGATAGACAGGAAAATAACTTTTGTATTAGAGGTAGCTTTAATAACCAATTAAACTTATAGTTATAATAAAATGTATCCCTTACCTATCTTTCATGACCCTATAAACCTAACCTTAATAATCATTCCTAAATATCCCTATATCCTGGTGAAAGGTGTAACATACTTACCGCTTATACAGCCTTGCAAACAAGTCTCTGAGGAAAATTTATTATCTCTGCACACAAGAAAACAGGGGCACCGTATCCTGAAACGACATGCATTGAGGAGCTGATGACCTTCAAGGAAAACCCATCCAACTGTGACCAGAATACAGTAATTATAGAAGAGGTAAAGGTACAATAATAGTAATCAAATCATTATTCAAAATAATTGCAAAATGAGATAAGCCGAAACTCTATAAAGGGAACATAATATATCATTACTATAGATTAACCCTGCGATCTTAACATCAATGACATCCAATTACATCATCAGCGTTCATATACAGAAAATATGTCATCAGAACGTATCCCATCCATTAAGCTGCTGGAGTTACAGTCAACAGTGAACTCTAAGGAAAATCAGAATCCAGTAAACTTACAAGGAATGGAGCTCAGTGACCTGCAACACATGTCTTACATGCTGAAACACCTTAACAGAGAAAGTGATAGTGAAATGGGCAATTCAGTGAAAGTGAAAAGCATTAGTTTAGGCACTCTTTTATTGTATTTTGCTAATTGTTGTGTTTTTTATAAAAAATAAGATTATTAATATGTTGCAGTGGCGAAATAATCAGAATTTGCATGTGCAATCCCCTGATAATTTCGCTCTTAAGGAGGGAGGAGTTATATAATCCCGTGTGTCACCACCATAGGATAATTATATTTTATATAAACAAAAACCCTTGCAACATAGTAGTACAAAGATCCTTTATATTTCAATAGCCGAAGTGCTGTTACATGATTTACGAACCACTCTTAATTCTTACTAAGTAACGTTTCCTTGTAGAGCGTGAGAACAATGTGTCAGCACAACGGTCACGTAGGCCTTTAAGAATAGGATATAAATATAATAGAATACTTGTAATATTTAGTATTAAACGGACCTCAAATCGGACCGGTTGTACTCATTTTAACTTTAAGTTTTTTAAAAACCCTTTCTTCGCGGACCCACTACTTGACTAAGTATTGTACACATTGAAAAGGTCTACAGAAAACTCCGCGATGGTATATGTCTATCTCTTATGGATATCCCACAATAACATTTTTTTGTTATTTACTTTTTACGACAAATAATGGCTAATTTTTGATACGTTTTAAGTTTTAACCAATACAACATTAATCTTTATCTAATTAAATATCGTGCGAAGCCGTGGCGTGGCTAGTGTTTTTTGTTTGTTGTTTTTTTATATAAACAAGTTTTTCTCTTCAAATAATTTTTATAAAATTTTGAGAATCTTCAGTTCTATACTAAACTTTAAAAAATATTTATCCACGTTTTTTTAAGGTGTGTGTTATTGCATTTATTTGAATGTCAACTCATATTACTTTGTTATTCAAGACTAAAAGTGAATCCCTCAGCATTGTATGCTCATGCGCAATAATAACAAAGTATTGTTTTGCCTACCGAACGGCCATCGTTTGTCACGTTGGACACATTCCATGCAAATATTACCTTTTGTATTTTACATTCTGATTTTGTTTTGTGAACATTTTGCTCGATTTAAACATATATAATATATATATCTCATTCCTTTTATAACAACAACATGAGGTTCAGGTTTACAAATTATTTTCGTAGGGGCATAAATTGTAGGGTCATAATGTGCTTAAATTGTACCTAAATATAGGTACATTTACTACAAAACAAGCAACTACATACTCCAGAAAGCGAAAGGCAATGGGGTCTAGTTCGTCATTAGCTTAATATTTATCCTTCGCCAAACACTGGCTACCTTTTGGACCCTGAATCACTTCGAATTGCTGTTTTCCTTCGCATAGGTAGGCCCATAAGTGTCCCTGTGCCATTGAAATAAGTAGGCACTTGGAAATGGTGAAAATAGTGTCCTACTAGTACTACTACGTAGGCCACTATGGCCTCAATTTCCAAAAGAGTGCAGCTCGGTTTTCTCGTCACACTCAACGACATCGCCATCAACATACGCCGCTCTCTTGCCTCTGTCAAACGATGAGGTCGGAGGACGATGGCAAGTGGACGGATGGGATGTCTATGATCCCTTGGAGGATGGGACGTCGGGCCCCGTCTAACCTCCGTCGGATAAGCACAACAGCAGGTGCGGGCTCAGAGCAGCCGGCAAAAGCCGGAAGCCCAGAGCTTTCCCCGCTCGACGAATAAGTATCGCAATACAGGAAGGAAATGCTAGCTATGCCAGCATTATAGGTACACTGCCGCAGGGACTACATTTTTTGCACAAATATTAAATAATAATATTAACTATAAACTTAAAAGCAAACATGGTGCAACGGGTCGATACGAATAGGTTTGGAATTCCTATTGCGAGTCATTATTAAGTAAACCGTTATTAAATGTTATTAGGTAATGCGTAAAATTATGTTCTATATTTATTAAAATGGGTTTAGCAGATTTAACATCATAACAAACCGGCAACAACATCACTTTTATTTAAAAATGATACATTTTTTATCTGCATTGATGTTCGGTTATTCGTGTGCATGTTCTATTTCGGTACACGTTGCATTTGACCCAAGATCTGGGTCATCACGTTGCTCAGAGCACGTGTCTATGGCCCCTGACACAAATCGCCACTATGTGTCACCTTTTCATTACATTATACCCATTACAAAATACAAGAATATAATTAATAAGATTTTTATATTGTACTAGCTGACCCGGCTAACTTCGTTCCGTCTTAATAATAATATCGTTGTTACTTTAGTTAAACTTATTTTAGGATTCCATTAAGGTGATAACTTTTTTTGCAAATAGAGAAATGTTTTATTGCTTGCCATTGCAAAAGAAGAATGGCAGTTTTACACATTAGGCCTCTTCTCTCTATCGCCAATATTGCGATACTGCATCTTAAAGCACTTTCTGCTTTACAACATTTTTTTGATGAGGTAACACATGTTTTCGATCAAGATCAAAGCCTGGTTATGCATCTCCTCATTTACCTCAAGTTCGGAATTTCTTGAAGTGACACGAATTCGACGTAAAATGATGCGTAGTTTTGTCAACAAATGTCACCACATGCCGTGTGCATTCGTAAAATTAATTAATTAATTTATTGTTATTCAATAACTTATCCGATATTTTATTACTTATTCTGCTATTCGGAGTGGAGAAAAATCCATCAAAAAAGACATAACTAACATCGGTCCAGCCGATCTCGAGTTATAAGTGTTGTAACAAACACGACTTTCTTTTATTTATATAGATTTAATGAAACAAATCTTAATTAGTATGTATACAAATTTATATTTTACTAGCTGACCGGGCAAACGTCGTTTTTCCATGTATATCATGTATATTAAAAAAATAGGGGTTGATCGTAGAGGGGTGAAAGTTGAAAAGACAAAGAAAGTTCAAAAAAAGGGTTGTATGTATTTTTGAAATGTTATTTTTTTCCTGTATCATAAAAAAATAAAAACAGAAAAAAATATCTAAAAATAAAAAAAAAATATTTAGGGGTGGACTACCCTTAACATTTAGGGGGATGAAAAATAGATGTTGTCCGATTCTCAGACATACCCAATAAGCACACAAAATTTCATGAGAATTGGTCGAGCCGTTTCGGAGGAGTATGGCAACGAAAACTGTGACACAAGAATTTTATATATTAGATAAAGTCACAATCTTTTCTTGAGAAATTCTTTACGGTTTTCTTCGTAGTTAGTGTACCTATCTTATTTCATTGAAAAAATGGAAAATACCGCAAATATTTGTACTAATTGATACAGTGAATATACAGTATAAACTCTATATAACGACAATCAAGGGAAGTTTATTTTAGGCTAGTGTTAGTAATCACATAAAAAACAATTATTTAAACGCTATCGCGAATGGTCTGTTATATTCGCCTGAGGTCTTTTGCTGCACCAGAAATTATGTTGTATGTTTTTACTTATTTTATTCAAATCTTGCAATATTGAGGCATCTTCGTGATAAAGCACGTACAAGCGATGCCAATTTGTAAACAAAAGAACGGATTTCTCAGAAAGTTCAGTACGTATGATGACGACAGTCGAGTTTATTACGGGCAAAAGATTATTACGATTAAAGATTATTACGTAACTCCGCAGTTTTAACTAATTTCGGCAATTTAAAAAGTACTTTTTACCATTTAATTGTCGTTATTAAGGGTGACTATTGTTATGTAAAGTGTATTATTGTATGAAAGACAAGCTAAACCAACCAAAGCCGAGTGATTTCGAAAGCCGATTTATTTCAGTAAGGGTTTAACTCAAAATCTATTCAACCTATTTATATTCTTACAACATTACAATACCCATACCATAGGTGTTTCAAATACATTTAAAAATAAATATTCAGAGTTCCGTAGCCGGAACAGGCTGCTTCTTTAATTATGAAATCTCAAATTGTATTGGACGTGCGTATGACATGTATCGAATGTTAAAAATTAAGGAATTATATGTAAGCTCGGATTAATTTCGTTACCAACTTACTTCAACCAGCCCCGCTAGCACTGCCGGGTACTATAAGATAGCACGTAAATTCGAATATCGAAATTTACTCTGGAGAGCCACTTACGAAAACCGGTTTTAAATCCTTTGCAGCTATTATACTTATTATTATTTGATAAATGTATAGAAATACTATGAATTATGCTGGTTATATTTTGTATTAGGGGCCATCCATAAAGTACGTCACACGATAATGGGGAGGGAGGGTATCACCGAAGTGTGACATCGTGTGACAAGGAACATGGGGGGGGTCGATACTTTTGTGACGTCACATGTTAAAATTTTAAATACTAAAACGCAAAGTTTGGATGTGAATTAAAAATTTTAAGAATTTACGAACTTGATCTATATTTAATTATATAAATGAAAATAGCTGTTTTCTCTCGATTATTTTTAAATACATACATGAATTTAAAAAAATGTGACAACCTGTGACAAGGACGGGGTTCAAATGTCCTAAAATTCGTGTGACGTACTTTATGGATGGCCCCTTACAGATAAAGCAAAATAATTTATTTGTAGATAAAAATAGTTAATGTCGCAGTTTTCACGTCGCGGATGCGATTTCTAACGGAACAAATATTGTTTCAGATTGGTATACTGAAGACCTATTAACCTCGATTATTAAATAAAACGGGATACAAATGTTTGTAACGTCTACCACTTATGAAATTATTAAAGAATCCGTATATATAATTGATATAACAATTTATATCTATATCTTGAAACACGTGTGACACATATTGTAATTTTTTTGCAGTCTTAACAAGTTGCCAACTAGTCCATTTAGCAGGTTACTTATAACCTCATTTCTTTTCAATTTGCACGATAATACGTTTAAAATTTGGCAGCATATAATATATAGTACATTAAGGCAGTGGCGCTGTCGACCCTTGAAATCTGTATCTGATTTTCTTAATAGGCTGATAAGATTTATGGGCCTAAGGCGTACTATCCTCGCATAGCTTCCCTTACTACATGCCAGTACACGTAGAAATTAAAATTCAATAGTGCCTTTACCAAGAAGTGATGAGGCATGTTCAAAATCCTAAACGTAACATGAATTAAATTATTAATTACTGGCGGACCCGACAGACGTTCTCCTGTCTTAACTATGAATATTGATTTCAAATTGGTATAATTAATTAAAAAATATTTCAGAAACAAAGTGTTTATTATTCTAATGCTTTATGTTACACAACATTCTTTGTTTGTTTTTCTGGCTCGCATATTATTATATTATCAATTTAATAACTCCGATCGAATCATTTATTTTAAACGATATTCATTTTTCTTACATCCTCTTTGACGATATTTGCAGCACGCATTCTGTCAATGTTATGTCAAACGCCATAAGGTTACATCAAAAAGTTCGAATTGTATGGTGGTTAAGTATTCTTAAATTTTCTAATTTTCCGCGCAATTTTTTTCTTTTTTTCTTTTATAAGAACCTTCTCCTGACAATTACAAACACAACAAAAAAAAAATCAGACAAATCGGTCAAGCCGTTTTCTGTGTTATGTTATGTCGTGACAACGGAAAACGGGTTTCATTTTTATACATATAGATTTAAAAAAATGAGAGGAACCTGGGAATATGAAATAATTACGGGTAGTGTTAGAAAATAATTGCGAAGATGACATATGTATATGATTGAAAGAATTTGGAGGAGACCTTCGGGGGTCGTGCATTAGTTTTAAATATTATAATAAGATAAACTTAATAAAACATATTGTAGTACTCGCATATTTTTATTTATGACTGTCGTTCAACCAATACGTTTTAAAATATGGCTTAGTGGTACGCTAGATTACGTATAAGTCAGCATACACGTGACAGTTTAGTTCACTGTTCTTTTGATAAATAATTTATCATACTACAGTGATATATGCAAAATTATTCATGTAATCTACTTAAGTGTTTGTCTGCGTTCCCAGAGCAGTAACGTCTGTGTAAATGAATAATTTTACATTACAGTTCGACATTATTCGAACCGCTTAGGGTCAATCTGGTCCAGGAATAGTATCGAAATGGTGGCTAACTTCACTAAAGAAAAAAGTAATTGCAGCCTGAGACAAAATCTGGGTTCCTGCTCTGTAACTTCCGATACCGACGGCGAACCTGATCACAATAATGAGTTTTTGTTCCGAGCGATGCCAAGGTTGCAACATAAAAATGCGGTATGCGCATGCATATTAAAAGAACTACATCGAACTTGCATACAATAACGTCGAGATCCGTATGGCTGACGCTATTGGAAGTTACACAGTAATGGCGCCAAATGATTTGTATGGAAATAGTGAGATGTCAAAACATGACCATATTCCCATAGTAAAAATAATTTTGTTTCAGGCTCCCGAGTAAAGATACATAATTTCCTGGAAATAGAATAGGAAGAGGAAGATGCTATAAGTTTTGGCTCCTATTATATAGGATTTCCCTCAGCAAGTCTATAGTGTTAATGTCAAACTACCAAACAAAGAACTTCGAAAATCATTTAGAAGTACATTTTTCTTTTGTTTCTATTTTAAATACAATTGTTTTATAAATGTTTTTTACTCGTATATCAAAAATAGATATGCATTCTTAGTTCATCTATTGTTCTTATACGTATAAATCAGTAATTATTGAGTTATCCGAATCGAAGAACGTCAAGTTTTTGCAAACCATCTAAATCTAGGTAGGTGGTTATGATACTACGGAATCTGTAATGAAAAAACGCCTAATGATGAATTATGCTCGTATTACGTGATATAAAAGCAATCTTACTATTTAAAAGCCCCTACAAAATGTAAATACTTTTTTTAATGCAATATACTTAAATATCTGCTCTTGTGTAAGGATAATTAGTACATATTGGATTAAAAACCCTTCCGCATGTACGGAACAATAGTAGGTTATAGTCACGTGTCTCATTCAAGGATTATGTGAATAGTCTGCGCGCGCAACGTGATACCGAGGTCAACAACCGCTACGAGATACCGTTCACTCAACAAATGACTTTAGGATTCGCCATGACATTATTTTATAACACACTTGTATTTTAAAGATGTAACTTTGCTGAATTAAATTTAAACTTCAGATTATATTTAGCAAACAACGATAGCAATTTACAGGATATGACAAAATTCAACGATATTTGGGAGTTGGGACGCAAAAAGTATAAGTTATGTACTTTATCACATTCCACAATATGTAATTTGTATAAAGTTACTCTCGTTTTCAGACGGAGGAAACTTTTTTCAGGCTGTTTCAGAGCAGGTGTAGTCGTGTGTTACAGTTTTCAGGCCTGGTTATACCCTCTCCTGAATCGGTCATAAATCATATTTCAGCAAAAAATCTATGTTAGATATTTAAAGGTTAGCTACATTTAAAGGTTAGTTTCAGAAACGATACTTAGCGCTTAGTTTGACTCCGGTACGTCATAAATGTTTAGAATTTTTGACTTAATAGTTCTTGTTTCTGAATCTCACCCTTAAACAACCATATACCACAGTTGCCATTATTATAAGGGAACTAGCTGGCCTGGCGAACATCGTACCGCCTAACAGTCTATTCTTTTATTTTTTAAATACTTATTCTGCTATTCGGGACACCGGTCTAGCTAGTAAGATAAAAAAAGAAAGTCGATAAGACAACAAATACATTATGTCAAAAAATAAAAATTAACCTTCCTGGAACCCCTCCACTAACACTTGAACTTTATGATATGGTATTGAAGTTCAAATTGCCTTTAAATATTATTACGAATATTTTGTATGGGAATATAGAAAAGTGTTGTTTTAGACTTTTTCACTCAATTTTTTAAAAATTTTCTCCGTAAGAACCACCCTCATACTTCAAGGAATATTATAAAAAATCAGACAAATCGGTCAAGCCGTTTTCAAGTTATGTCGTGACAACGGAAAACGGGTTTCATTTTTATATATATAGATAACGTCGTGACCATAGCAACAAACGGTACTAATAACGTTTTATAATGCCCTCCTTGAAGTGTGTTTGTCAACCGTGTTATATTGGAGCACTAAAATCCCGTTTCAAATTATTTCCTTGAGTTCTTACCTGCAGATCCTCGTGAGTGAAAGTGAAGGATGTTCACGTGACTAGGTCAATCAACTCTTGTTCTACTTACACCTAGTAATCAGTGACGTAACTTTCTCATTATTCTAAAATAAATCTTGATTGTAGGAAATTCTTGTCATGTGAAAAGCAATACACTCACTACTTAAAGGTGAAGTTTGGTTGAAATATTTCTATGTCTCTGTCCTTATTTCTGCACATTCACATTCTAGATGACTTTGTGTACATATTGATGTATATTAGTACGTTTTATATGATGGGAGGCCTTCGTCAGTCGTCTTAATAACTCGGTAAATCAAAACAAGTTTGTGTTTTCAGAGTCGAGAATCAGCGCTAAATATGAGTAAAGTGACTATTTATTCTTTGACTTCAAATTGGTTTAATTTAGGTCAAATAATAAGTGGTCACTGGAAAAAAATTTTTTTTAAGTTATTTAGAAAAAGTTAGTTGGCATAAAAGTTACGAATCACAAAATATAGGTACCCAAAATGTTTATGTATACATATTTGTATTACCAAAAGAAAAAATTTGTTATAATATAGCTTTTTTTTATATTCTGCTGCTTAAATTTTCGCGCGCTTTCTGAAAATGGGACAATTTTGCGTCCCACAGTTCATTTCGGGAACACCGGGACTCGTAATTGGAAAAAGGGACAGTTCCGTTCAAAACGGGACGTCTGGTCACGTTACGCATGACGAAAGTATGATGTACTCAAGTGCAGGTGTCTATTACATTTTTGACTGATATCTCTCGTTTCTGAATTTTACGTTTAGTCCCTACCTATAAAATATAGATTTTAGATTGATTTTTACTGTCAGTATTTATGTGTTTTTTTTATTAATATATACTACATTTTTATAACTTAAATTTTTATTAAATGTATAGATTTTTAAAATGTACAAAAAATTGTACTAAAATATTAATTACTCATTATCAGTATTTATTTCAGTATTTACTAACATCATTAAAGGAGTCATAATACTTTTATTTTTCTTATCTCTATGGATAAAAAATCACGTGTGCGAAAATCGCTTCTCAATGCTCAAACGTGACGGACATTCATCACTGATCACGTTATTTACCCGTAAAATGCTATGTCATTTTATTACCACGTTCTTTCACACTTAAGCTGTGTATGTGGGACCCTGTGGTTACCTTACCTTAAAAACTCTTAAAATAGTTAATAATAACTCTTAAATAAGTTAGTAATTTTTTTTTTAATTTCAGTCAAGTCCTTTTTGACTTTTGTCAATTGTCATTTTATGTGTCCGGTTAAAAAGTTTGCGTAGGTCATGGCAGAAAGTAGTTTTTTCGAATATTGTACCATGGGGCGAACCGGCCGATTAATACCTTTTACCAATGAATTCGACTTATACCAATGATTTAGTTTATACCTTTGACAGAATCAACCATTCAAATTAACAATTAAGTTACTTCTTATAGTAGTAATAATATACGTAATACGTATACATATACATATAGTATTGGTTTTATTTTATTATACTATTCCATCATATTTTTTAACCTTAGGTCTTTTACCGAGTTAATAGTTTAATACAATTTACATTATTATTTTTTCTATTGGATATAAGTACATATTCACGTTTAACATTTTATTAAAATGCCATTTAGCATTTTAATAAAATGTTTGCAAACTGTCTTCGTAAAGTGTAAACCCACATTTCATATAATTTCGTGATAATTGCAAACGTTAAATGTTTCTAATAACACTTGCTTTGCAAATAACATCACGATATTCGATGTTATGTAAATAGCGCAGGTCGTTTCTGTTGTCAGTCACATGGCTCTTTACGACAGCACGTGGCTGACCCATTTGAACGCGAATAGTTACTACGTCCATACGTTAAGCGTTAGCGGTATAGAAATAAGACAAAAATTAACAAAAAAAAAACAAAAAAAAAAAAAAAATTTCTTTATTAAGTAAATAGTCTTAAATCTATATTTTAGTACATCCCTTTTAGGTTCAAGAACCTGTGTTAGGGATAATTAACGTTGTTGATTTACGGGTAATTTAAAATTCTTCGTTTACTAATTATACATTGAAAATAAATCAGTTTTACAAACATCAAAATAGTAAAATTATAACGACGATTTCATATCTTGGATCTTTTACGTGATATAGACCAAGAATAGGATCGGATAGTCCGAATATCTAACCTTACACTATCTTACCTGCGTATTACCAGTGGTGCAACTTTATAGAATACCGATTTTAATTAACTCATTAGTTCATAATTGGCTAGTGTGACTCCCACATGACCCTAATGACAAAGTCCAACTTCGAAGTTGTCGATAAGTGAAACAAAAACTTAATATTGAAATACGAATTTTACTAGAAGTCGCCATTGAAGTTTCGTAACTTTTATGTAACAGCTTCACTGGAACTGCTGTGTATTCATCCGCTGAGAGAAACATAGAGTTTTCCGTTACACACATTTTTGAATCCGCTAATTGTGCATGGTTGTGTCCCTACCATTTGAGTAATCATGTGTGAATTAAATTATTTTGGACGATCATAGGTCACGTGTGTTTTACAACTATTTATAATTTAATATATAATAATAAGCCTTTCCAGATAAGTTAGCCAGGCATTTAACTAACCCTCGGATTGCTGATTGAGGCACTAGAGTTGCAAAACTATGCGTTGTATTGAAACCAAATATATTTTTGAATGTTTTAGTCATCAGAGAGCTTAACTCAGAGGTTGATTGACCATGATTTTTTCCGTAAGGATAATTATTTCGTGTAACGTGAGTGGTATAATAACTGTGGTCACCTAATTACCGATACAGAAATTTTTAAGCAATATTACGTTTTGTGACCTATACCAAATCCTAGAACAGCCTGTTCTGGTTTCGCAGGGCTGAACATTTTTTTAATATTTTGGAAATACTTTTGAGTCCTCTTTGTAATATAAATTAAAAAATACCTACACAAGAAATATTAGCATATTACAGCAAATACGCCGTTAATCGAATATTCTTTTTATAATCGAATATTTTTGTTTGATTAAATGCGCAATCAAACGTCATGACATCAATATTTACGCATTATATTGTTCACGTGTTTTCCTCGACGGTCTGTCCATAGATAACAGAGCACGTGGGCTTATCGGCCAAAGCGAACAGTTTTCATATCGCATTATCCTTCTCGCAACTATGTACAAAGAAAAATTACCTAATATTATTAAGTATCAATACAAGAGAGGTTTCGTTGGTAGTATGCTTTCTTGACTAACTCAATTTTAATTTTAATTATTTTTGATCGGATCGGTCGATTGAGGAGTGCTGCACAAAACAGAATGTTTTTGTCAAAAGAGAGTTAAAAAAAGTTAGCTCAGTTAGCTGTAGCGATAAATGGTGATGATATCTTAGTTATCAAGTGTACATATTAAAAAAAAATGTAATGTAATAGTTATCACTTCACCTCACTTTTATCTCATCGGAGATTACTTCCGCCTCTTTAATATTTATCTGGTTGTCGTCGTGTCGTCCATGAAAATATCACGTGAAAAAAAAACGTGAATATACGCGTATTATAATTTCTAGATATGAATGATTCATAAATACATCTTGCTTTCAATTTGGTGCGTGTGTAAAAATAGAACCTATGTTTTTTTATAGAATAGGGGTTGGCAAACGAGCGTACGGGACGCCGAAAAAGTCTAGTCATCGCAGCCAATGGAAACACATTTTGAATGGGTGCGTTGCTGGCCTTTGAGGGGGGATTACATTCTTACAGCCTCAGGGAAGACCCCGACCGTGTCGGCTCATTCGGCTGCTAATGCAGCATGACACTCCCAGTAGTTGAACTAACTGACTGCACTGGTAGAGAAATTGTTTTACTACAATTATCCCATATAGATATGTCCCATCCCAGACAGATAAGATCGTCACTTCCCTATGCTTTAATAACCGTTAGCAGCTTTTTACTTCACCCACGGGTAGAAACGGTGCCAATTCTATAAGCCGGCAACACACGGCCAAAATGATATTAATCTTATAATTGCTAAAGTTCTAAAATGATACGTGAAGTGATACTCTTTAAAATTTGATAAATTAAATGGCCTAACGAGAGGTTATAACGTGAGATTTTCCATTTTTTCAAAGTGATTTTATAAATTCCATGGAAACAGCCAGAAGTTCTTATTACGTATGTATTCATGTCAATGAACATATGTATTTTAATTTTATCTGAATCTATGTTTTAATAAAGTATAGCGAAACGATTGAACAACTGCCTCTCGCTGACCGCGATTGCTGAAAGTAATTAATTCATGTCTATTTCCGTTTTCAGTTTTACGTTTACATAATAGAATAGAAGAGAACACTATTCTCTTATGATGATATGATGAGAGTGTAGACCCCCAAGGTCTCAGTCTAATTGGTTAAAAAATTTGCTACATCCTTCATAATTTTCGTTTAAAAATTTAATATGTATTACCTTAAAACTTGTATAAACTATAAAACTTATTAATGAGTTTGATAATTGCGAAATCAGTAGACAGTATTTTTAAACAATATTTCTCACGTGACGCGCAATTCACGTGTCAAACCATTGACATCACACGTGACGTCATTAATTACACTATAATTAGTTGGGAATTCAGAACTGTAGTTTCAACTGACAATTTTGATATAACAGGACAACTCTCCCATTTCATTTATGACTTAAAGGGTTTCTGGCAAAGGAGAGAAGTAGCTCGCATCAGTGGAGTTTACCAGAAAGTCATGAGATCGATCCCGATGAGACGACAATTTTAAGAAAAAGTGGATCCCATCTTCCCACCTTCCTATGTATAGATTTTCAACTACGTTGGTAGGCTAGTAGGCTTGACAATTCTAAGTTGCTACATCGGCCATTGAAAAGATCAATTGAATTAATAAGTTTTACAGCAGTAAGCATAGGAGCTCGCAAGTGCGTAATTTAAGTAAATAATAACACGTAAACATATCTAGTAGATCAAGGTGACACGCGTCACCCAATGACCAATCACAATCAAACGATACTTAATATAAACGAAAACGTAACGGTTCAATTCATTTTTGTTTATACTGGGTGGCGCATAAGTAGAGACCCTATTTGGTTCAGCTATTACATTTTTTCTAAATTAGAAAACTAGATTTAGTTTTTTTTTAATGTATATTTGTGCCATAAAATTTCGTACCATTAGGATTTAAAGATGATGTCTTTTAAATGGTGACCTCCATAGTCGATGCACATTTGAGCCCTATTTATGACATTTTGCATAACTTGTCGTAATACTTCCTGCGATATAAGGAACATAATTATATTTCATGATGAATGTTTTCTTTTAGAGCTGCGAGAGTCTGTAGCTTGTTCACATACACCCGAGATTTCAAAAAACCCCAAAGAAAGAAGTCGATCAGATCGACTCGTCAGATCGGGTGATCTTGCAGGAAATCGTCGACGAAATTCTCGTTGTGTTTTTATCACTGATGAATTATTCCGTAAGAACATTGACACTATTATTCCACCTTCTTGGGGAGTAAAACGGTTCATGTTTATTTTCAGTGTATTTTACATTTGTTCACAACACAATTTTCAACAACAGAATGAAAACTATCGTCATTTAAAAAAAATAAACAAATTTTCTTTAGTGCCATTACTTTTGCGCCACCCGTTATTAACACTCTATTGGATTTTAAGCGAACTTGACTGTCACTGAACTATAAATACATAATTGTTTTCTCATTTGATATATCCTAAAATTAAAATGTGTATCTGGACTACAACAAGTTCACATCAATGTGGACTTTGGAACATACTCGTTACCAGGTTCACCTTCGACAAATAATTACTATTGGAAAACATTTTGCCTAATTTATTGCTCATTCAAACGTTCGTTGCCTTTTGTATCTATGTATTTAATTTGCAGGGCTTCAAGAAATTGTTCTATTGTTAGATTACGTTATTGTAGGCTATATTGGAAATCCCACGCGTTGTCATGACAATATTCAAAGGTTTCTATAAATAGAACTTGATATTATATTTTTGTATGGTAAAATAAATTAAAGCGTTTATTAGCTTTATTTATAAACTCTTTCATTCTAAATTGCTAAAAACAAATGAACATAGTAAACTGTTATCAATTGTCTAATTCTATTTTTAAATAATTAAAGTAATTCAAACGACGAATTGGCAGTGCTTGGGCCATGCACGTTTCAATCAATGTGACTGCAACGCACAAGAGGTCATTCGCAAGGACCTTGGTTCCGTTTCGAATAACAGAAAATTTACCTTTTCTGCCTTTTTAATGCACACAGGACTCGCGGGATTTAAACATGGCACGTGAGCAACGGTGTCTTTGAAATTTCATTTATTTTAACATACTTTCATGTGTAGTTTTATAATACTTTATTGTTCAAATACCTTGAATGTTTGACGGATTTGTTTTTGTATTTGTCCGAGAATGATATCTACTGAAACTTCTCCTACTGTGCTTTTGGAATTAGGGAATGTATTAGGTAGTAAGTGTTAATTACGTAATAACAGTTCACCTATTGGTACTAAAGATAAAGAGAATAAAATTCCCGGTGAATTTTATTTGGAGCCTGAGCTCTGAAGTTGATCGAACCTAATATATTAATACTCTTTGAGTAGGTATTTCGATGCAGAGATTTTGAGATTTTCGAATAAATGCCGTTGGCCCCTGCTGACTGTTTTAAAATAAAAAGGGCAGTTCAATAAAACCAAAAAAAAATCGAAAGTGGTTTACGAGAAAAAAAATAATAAAAGGTTGGGAACATATAAAAGCAGCTACATTTTACCTCAAACAAGATTGAAAGAAAAGTCATCACGTATGTACGTAGTACCTACGTCGATCGAGCTACACATTAAGTTAAAATAAAGACCACGAGCGTTTGACACGTCGTGGTTAATAAATATGTAACAATTTTTCAATTGAACTTTCGGAGGTCGTAATGTCGCCGGGATGTCGTAAAGTCTAAATATTCAAACAAGTTTTATTATACTTTTCTAAGTCGTTTTTTAATTTTTTTTATACATTAAATTTGGCATCGTATTGATAATTGTATTATTTGTCTACAGGAAAGAACGTCTGACAAATGCTGGAAGAAAAGTTTTAGAATGTTATTCTAAAGTCAAATTAGCTTTTATTCTATATACGATAATACGCACAAGAATATAAGTTTAAATTTATCTTATTATCCTTATCATTGTCGTGCCCGTTTGAAAAAATATAAACGGTATAAAATAATATATAAAGGATTAATTCTATTTATAATTTAATTTTCTTTATATCTTTTTTTGTTACTTTGATAACTATCTAGTAATCTATTGTTATATATATATGTTTCGCATATCACCACATTTTGTTTGGTTTGGATTTGGTTCTACAAGAAAAAACAAATTAATTATAATTAAAAATATATATTAACGAATACAGCTATATTAATATGTACATACAATAAAACACAAACTGTAATATTTTGTTTACACTTTTTTATAGGTCGCTCAAAAGTAATTTCCATCACTATATAGATACTGCACTGTACAATCCCACAGTAATAATTTATAATTCAACTACCCACTGGTTTCGGCTCGCACGTGCGTACTGCACGTGATCTGCGCTCACGCACCTGGTAGTGGTACATAACGGCCTTGTTTTTCTTTGTTTATTTACGTTTAATTAAAATAAATGTCAGATTTTATGGCTTTTGTATTATCTTGTGATAGTAATCTATTTTATGGAATATAATCCATAAAGGCATGTGCCGAGTAGATGCGCCCAACATTAGGTAAATTCGATTTTATTTAAACAATAAAATCATTGCATGGTTAATAATAATGTACACCGTTTTGGGTTTGAGCCATCTATCTACATCTATGGTAGAATTAAAATCTTAATTCTATTTTTACTATAAATATAATATTTGTGAAAAGTCAATCTTCACCTTTAAGCAAGGTGCCATCTATTGTGTCTAATTGTAAGAACTACCATCATATGTACAAAAAGAATCTTTATTTTTCGCCACCTTGTTGTGAACTACTAAACTATAATTAATAGAGTTTAATTGATATTAAGTTTAAACACCATCTAGTTATGTGGAGCTAAGTAAAATTAAAGTAAGATTAAAATTGTTTTCGGCGCCATCTAACAAATAATTATCGAACTAATAATAATTTAATACATTTCAATCATCTTGTTATTCAGTTAAAATTTAAAACGTCGCCAGCAGGTGGCTCTCTTAACACCAACAGTAGAAGTAGTATATTATTATAAGGCTAATTTACATTAGATACATATTCATATTGTTATACGGCTTTAAAAGTTGTAATTTAAAAAAATATTTCAGAAGTTTATAAATTGCAGGAAATTATATTGAACAATGGCATGACGACAAATTTACTTATAATTCTTTATTATAAACTTTGACAAAATAATAACAGCGCACCATCTCCCTTTATCATTATATATTTCCCAAAACTTAATAATAGATATTTTTTTAAGTATCTTCTCTCATATTCTTGACTTCATTACACCTATCACCATCACCATCACTTCAAAACTACCTTGTATTACCTATACTTAAAGGAACACAGAACACAACATAGGAAACACTATGTTGTTTGAAGCGTATTGAGAAGAGAAACAAAGGCCTATATTGCATAACTTTAAAGGTGTGAACTAGAGAAAACCGCGGTTACATTCGGAGTTTCAGCTGAACTCTTACTCTACGTACTACTTACTCTGAACGTTAAAGAAGTTCATACTCATTAAAAACATACGTATGTCACTTACATGAGAAAAAATATAGCATATTTAAAACATATAAAGTCAAATATAACAGGCCACTGTTGTACGCTGTTACTGCATCATAGTAAACCAAAAACTCGCTCCAAAATCCTACTAATATTAGGTATAAACGCGAAAGTTTGTAATAGTCCGGGAGGTAGCGTTGCATTTTTGGCAGTGATTTTACGCCGACTATTTTCCTTCTTTCACTATTTATCTCGAAATACTTATAACTGAATCAAGCGTCAGCTGGCGCACCTGCGGTGGGTGTGGAATTGGGAGGTTGCGAAAGAAGTAAAAAAAATTAAAAAATTAAGTAATAGTACGCTGCCTGAAACTTTTTCCGTAAATAGTTGATGTCATACTGAGCACAAAAAAAATCGTCAGCTGGATCGTGAAGGGGGGATTATGCGTCAGCTGCTCGCATGAACTTGTAATAAAATCACGTGAAATAAAGTCATAGTACGCCGGATGAAATTGGACTACGTGATCGTTTAAATAATTCAAAGTACGAAAATAACAATCAGCTGCGTGTATAGCGGTGGAAAGACCGTCAGCTGACGCAGTAAAGGTAAAGATTTTTCTAGAAATGCACTTCTGTGAACTTCTGTGAACTGTGAAAAAACGAGACAAAATGCACGAGATGAAATAAAATCGAGTGTAAAATGAAATAAACGCAAAATATAGAAATAAGAAGATCGCAAAAGTTATTCGTTGTCGATGGTATCGCTATCATCATCATTGTCTGACGAATCATCGGCCGAACTGTCCTGCAGGAAATCGTTCTCTTCGTCTTGATCGAGTTCTTGGCCTCGATTCTCTTCACCGTCATCTGTAAATGAACATGTAAATTATCAAAATTAGGCTACTAGAAAGCTCAAAGAAAGTGTCACCGACAAAAATTCCATACCGCCAATATTGTCGCTGCTATCCGTTATACTGGTGACTCATAGGGGTACTTGACCTCCTTCGAACCATTTGAAGACATATTTGTCGTCGTTTTCTTCCCATCCCCAGTCCGTGGGAGATAATTGAGATGGATCTTGAAGGTGAGCATGGCTCCAAAGGTGCGCTATGTATGACGTGCGCAGTAAATGCTGGCGTAGCTCGGATTTACATGGTGGGAAGATCGCCCCGTCAATACGGCTTTTCCACTTGAGCACGCCGTTTTTCTCATTGATTTGATAATTTTTCGCGAAGGTAGCAACGCGTGTAGCGTTGACATCGTTTATCGATTTAAACCCGTACAAGCGACAAACTAATTCTTCAATCGTTATGAAGACCTTGTCTAATTCACAACTCGGAATAGTTGCGATATCCCCCAACGCTTGCATATATGCCTGTGATTTTCGCAACAATTGTAAAGGCTTTTTTTTCTTTCCTGTAAAATGCGGGATTAAAATCACAGCCTGTGAGGGCATGGAAACCTGGCAACGCAGAGCACAAATCGGTTCCCAAGGTCCGTTCGTTCGACGTGGAGAACCGAAACTGATTGTGTACGACAAAGATTCCCCAGGCAGATGCTGCTTTGAAATTTTAGGGGGAGAGGTTTAGGTAGCCCGAAGGTCGTGCTATGGGTTCAAGCAAGGCCAGAATGTATCGCAAAATATGTGTTTGAAAGCGAACAGCCTGACAGCAATGCTCCAAAATTTTAAATCTTGACTGGGTCAGCTGACGGTCTTACCACCGCTAAATAAACAGCTGATTGTTGTTTTCGTACTCTATATTTTTTGTAGAATCACGGAGTTAAATTTCATTCGGCGTATTATAACTTTTTTTTTTACGTCTTTTTTTCACAAGTGCATGCGGGCAGCTGACGCATAATCCCCCCTCCACGATGCAGCTGATGATTTTTTTTTGCTCAGTATGACATCAACTATTCATGGAACAAGTTTCAGCCGGCATACTATTACTTTATTTTTTTATTTTTTTTACCACTTTCGCAGCCTCCTACACCCGCACCCACCGCTACTTGAGCAGCTGACGGTCGGTTCACTTATTAGTCATATAAGATCAACTATCGATGTTAATATCAGCCGGCTTACTATGACTTTCGCATTTGCAACGCTACCTCCCGGACTATAAGTATGGATGGACGTTTGTTACTCTTTCACGTAAAAACTGCTAATTATATGTTATATAACTATAATATTCCAATAATTTAGCTTATACATCATAATAACATATAGGCTATAGGTGTGAATTGTCCAAAATATTAAGTAAGTAAGTACGAAAAATTCTACCATCTGCTAGCTATTACTTGAGCTATACGTAATGTATGATGGAAATGTATATCTTAAATAGTAGTAGGTACAAAAAAGTCTGCCACAGTGCAAATCTTTATATTATATGTAAGCCATTATAGCCAAAATAGTGAAACATAACTCCAAAAAAAAAAATGATAATTTATTTCAAATGCACAGTTGGTGGTAATAAATTGATTCTTAAATAAAAATAGATACTTTTATCGCTGCTCCAATTTTAAGAATATAAAATATGTCTTTCACGCTACATCATTTGGTAAAAAAATTGTTTTGTCGCGGGCACCAGCTATTAACTTATATTTTTACGACCGTAATGTGTACTGTCGACGTGATGTGTAATGTCGGTTACGTGTAGTATAGGATTGAAGTTAAATTGAATACTTTGTGTATTTGGTAATTAAATTTTTTAAACTATAATGCATGTTGTGTATTATTGCAATTGCTTAGTGTTCATAATTTAGTGTCAATGTAAAGTTTGTTAGTAGGAGTAAGAGTAGGATAAAGAAAGAGGATTTTTATTTATTTATTTATTTTGTAGAACCTCAAGTTTACTAGTTGAAGCGCTACCCCAAACTTCTATGAAATATAATATACGTAATGATTTAGTGTTACTTATGTTTAGAATTTGTGTTGTACCGTTTAGAAAGCTTATAACTATATACCTAGTGGTTTGAATACAAAATGAACGTCGTTTGATACACGGAAGCAGTGCTTTGGAATTCCAATGAAGAGTAATATTTAACGAATTATTTCTGTATTAATTAATTTACAAAAGTATTACCATGTATCATCAGGCTACGTATGTACGTACATTACAAACCTACTAAAATAAATTAAGTCATCCAAATGATAAAACTGTGAATTCCTGAAAAATAAAATCTAAATTTTCAATATATTAAATAGATCACCATTCAAAAGATTAAAGGAATCGATTGTAACACTTTACTTTTTACCTGTTGATATGTTTTGTTAATCTTTATTTATAATTATCTTTATTTGTAAATCAATAATCGTTTTACCTGCCTTTGCGGAATTTTGGTTCCATTTTCCTATGGTCAGCTGGTTTCACATTGTGGACTGTTCAAAATGCTTTACGAATCGATTGATGGTTGTGCAACAGTCATAAATGTGTGTATATTTATTAATTATCTCGCAGTCAGTCAAACTGAAAATACTAATTAAACTGCAAGTGGCGGCCTAAAAGCCACTAAGTTGTGTCTTTCATGCAACCCTATAAAAGTATTTTACATTAAGATTTTAAAAAATTTTTTTTTATATTTTTGATAAATTATTAAGTTTCTTTAAAAACGCATGTTATATATATTCATATTTAATACTTTAAATTTGCACGACACGTCAATGACTATTGACTTCTATTACGTAACGTACCTATTAATTATAACTAATTTCTAAATGTAGTTACATGCATTATTTATAAGGAAACATACTCATGCGAAACCGATTCACGATTTAATAAGCATGGTAAAATACTCAATAAGTTGTGTAATATGTATCTCGAACTAACACATGAAAAACATTTCAATTAGATCATCGATCGTTATTTGTGAAATCGCTGTTACTAATAATGACATGTCTAAACTAAAATCTCAAACAAGATTGGGCAATGAGTACTCGATCCTCATTAGCCGAGTTTCCGGCTTCTGCATATTGTGAAATTGATAGATTTACAGTCTCAGAATTATGTCGATAATTTCTATTTTATGTAATTGTAACGGCGTTTATCGCATCGAGCACCGAACTGTTAGCGTAATTCTCTGTCTTACTGTAATCAGACATAATATGAAAATACACTGTAACTGTATTGCATAATGCATATACTTTTTAACCGATGAATTTTTTAAATAATAAGTCAATGTACAAATTATTTAACAATTTAATAACATATCACAAATTCACTGGGATTTAACCCATAATAATACTCAAATTCACATAACATTCGGGACAAGTGCAAGGAACACACAATTTTCCATCACATATCAAGTATACATTGGCTTAGCATACATTAAAATACCAAATTACTGTCATGTGCGCTCTGCACTATAAATTTCTAATAAAATCAACATTTTTGATCAGGTACGTTACACACGAAGATCACATATTTTAGCTTTTACACAGACTTATCTTAGTAATACCAACAGGCAAGACATTACATAATTAGATTAATTAAATAACTGTGTGCCCGGAGTAATATCTATATTATTATTGATAGTGACCGTATCCGTTGTTCTCTTCACTGCCTCCCGAGACCTGTATATGACCTCCATATTGTCCCAACTCAGGTTGAGCTTCAGCATAAGCTTTTAGACCTTCGCTGCTCTCGTAACCTCCTGCGAACTGTTCATAGCCTCCATGTTGTAACCCTTGGGAAAGAGATCCATGCTCGAGACCTCCATGCTGGATACCTCCATGCTCGAGACCTCCATGCTGGATACCTCCATGCTCTAGACCAGCAGAGTAGTCTCCATGTCCAAGGTTAGCGGAGAGGTGGTCAGTATTCAGTCTGTGGTCTTCCAGAACTAGCCCGTAACCATGAGCTTGTTGGGTTTCAGGGTGAATCTGTTTTAAGTTGGACTCGCTTTGGCCCTTCTCGAGAGGGTGGTGCAGAAGATGGCTGTGCTCCTTCTTGACGTACACGGGGACGGGATGGAAATGTTCAAATTTGATAGACTGGTGTGACTTGGCGTGTTCGTGTTGGATCTGGTGATGGTGTCCCGTTTCGCCGATTAATGCTTGGTGATCGAGCTGCGGGGCCTCCTCGTGGATGAGGCCAGGGTAAGCGGCCGCTACCGCGAATAATCCCAGGAAGATCTAAAACAAACAAGAGATATAAACTTTCAAACACGTATTGTTATGCAAAGTTGTATTTATGTTACGAAACGTAGTGACATAGCTTTGAGAAGTAACGGAAGTTCGTCGATCGGATTAAGCGAATGTTGATCGAGAACCTAGAAAACAAGTTTCACAAGCGTGAGGAACCCTGACAGTGTCTTAAGTAACGAGAAAGTCTTCCTGTTCTAGGCAATAATTGTGGTTCCAGGAAGAAAAAAGCCGCTTCACCGAACACATGTATAATGAATCACTGCAATTAATAGCTTTTGCATAAACACTACGATGTTTTAATAAGCACTATTTAACACGATCACGATTAGATACGCACATGGTACTTCATATTGGTGAGGCTGTGCGGTCGTCACTGGAGGGTGGAGGGTAATGCCGGCAATTGCTATTTGCATTGCTTTTATACTCGTTTCACTGTGACGGCGTGTGAGTGCTCTGCTTTGCTGTTACGTGTGCGGTTAGTACATTGGCACACTGATCGCGTCTTGGGAACAATAGATACAAGCTAATAGACAAATACGATCAAAATTTCAAGCCAATTTCGAGTAGTATTTTACTTTCCCCTGTCAACATTTTTACGTACTTTCTTACCTCATTTCTATCATCTACGTACGATTGCATATGTGTGCATAAATAAAACTTATATACTGTTACAATGATGAAGTTTTTATCATTTTAATGTTGCTTGTGAAATAATCTGTGTGAGAATCTGATACACATCACGTCTCGCACACTTAATTTTCTTTCGATGTTATTAGTGTGTAATGGGAAAACGAGATGTATTTGCCAATACAAATTTATTCAAGTTAATAATTTAATTATTTTTATAACATTCAATATTCAACAGTCTTATTAATATATTCTGATGATTTCTATACGGAAGATTATCGGCCTACTTTAGTGCTGATTTCGTAAAAAGTGCACACAAGTGACTATTACATTATGCTTTAATAAAATCACTTAGTTATAATGGTGCGTAACTCGAAATGACTGTGCGTTATCATTTAGGGCAAGCTAATAGTCACCGAAATTTGAATTTAATTTGAATTATCTTTTAAATAACTTGTAATGGAGTAGACACATTTTTCTTTTTGTCATCATATTAGTTCGTAAAATTTATTTACAGGATAGAAACGTAAATTACATTCTGGAACTAATTTATGTATCTAAATAGTGAATAATCGCGTTTGATTAGAGGTTTATTTAAATGTTGAGAGCTCGATAAACCAGACATTAGAATTGATTTGCCCAAAATAAAGCATAATTATTACTCCAAAATCGATTTCAGAACCCTGTTTCACAGCGGCCACGACTGTTGCCATGTTATCTATAAAAGACTAGCAAACTCGGCGAACTCCGTTTCGCCACGAGATGGCTCCGTTTTATGTAACATTTCGTTTGGTGATCCCACTTTTCTGTTGAAATTTTTCCTGAATTTTCTTAGCTATACACCTCACGGAGCCCGAGACCTTTCCAACGAATGCAAAACCGTGGAAATCGGTTCGTGCGTTCTGGAGTTATAGCGTCAGGAAGGAAAACCCGACTTATTTTTATATAGTAGAAGATATCTTTTATCTATACTTACCTAATATGTAAAATAAAGAAGTATATCACACTTAAAAATAACAAAAGCAAAAAAGAAAAGAGCTGATTTTTTTTTAAATATTCATCTGTCTCGCCTGTATACGCTAATCTATACCTAGAACAAAGCGATTTGGACTAATTCAATAGAGCTTAGTATGGAGCATTTAGTCATTTTTTTTAATGGCTTTGGCACGATTTGTGCATAGCCAGCGTCAAGTATGGGATTTTTTATAATTCGTGCTAGTCTTTAGAAATTCGACCGTGTCCTGAATGTACGGTTTAAGCACTCGCCTGGATACTGCACAACCCTCCCACAGGCCGAGAACAAATTTTAAATTAAATTAAAACTTGCCCTCGAACCGGGAATCGAACCCGATACCCCTCACCTAGCTGCCACTTAATAAGACCGCTAGGCTTTGAGGCCTCATTTAGGCATTTTATTACAAATCAATGTCAAGAAAAAGTTATCGACATTTGAAAGTATAATTCATAATGTCAAAACCTCTTAATTTTTCTCTTCATATATTACTCGATTTTGAAAAGTGTGAAATCTAGTCCGCGAAGTTTAATATTACCGCATAAAGTAAAATATAGAGTTACAATTCCTCAATCGGTATATTCATGTCTCGTTACGCAATTCTTAAGGAGGTCATTTTTGTATTTTTACTTTATTTTTTTAATAAGTGTATTGTGAACTGTAATTAACGCATAAAACGATGTAAAGTAGGCTGAGATAATTAGATTTATTGTATCGCCTAAGTGAAAGTAGTTAGAACGGCGGCGTATACTAATAGAAATATATTTAAATAGACATCGAATTTAGTATTTATAGTTCCCAGTAGCTCCACAATGAGATAAGAAGAAACAAAGTATTCAAATATATAAAATGATACAGGCATAGTAAAATCACTTTCCCATAATATACATATAGTGATGGAATTGCAATTTCAATGGGAGAATCATTCATAAGAACGCCCGAAATTTTTTAAATATAAGTGAGCGCTGATATTTGAAGAACGTTTAAAAGTCAAATATTTGCACGAAAATCTTAGTTTGAGCTGATTTTCATTTGTTTGCTTTCATTCGGATAGTTGTTGTACTCAAAACAATGGTCCCTTGCCTTCTTCTCTGTCTATAAGAATCTACCACACCGGCCCACTGCCGTAAGATTCGCAAACTAGTCCAGGCGCTAGAGGTAGTTGAGTATGCAAAATGTATGCGACGAATTTCGCCAACGGATTTGAGTTAAGAAAAGGTCAAGGAATAATAATGTGGATCTTGCTGGTCCATTTTTTTACCCCCTTTTCTCTTATGCCTTAAAAGGAAATGATATAAAATCATTTTAATGATTATTTCTATAATAATTTATAGTTTGTTGTAATGGTAAAAGTGAGGATGTATTCCTAATTATTAATAAAAATAAACTTTTCCATATAATTGTTTCTACTGTAGCCCTTAATAAATTTATAAATTGCAACTCGTTCGATTTATGTGCGCTAATGCTTCAAAATATGCACAAGTCAAAGAAGACTGTGAAATGTATATTTGTGATCCAACTAAATGTTTCAAGTTGCAAGGGTCTTCAATTTGTGAGGTACCTACTTGAATTACAATCAAACCATTCAGAAGCTCATTCAAGAATGTTCGTCCACACATTTCTAGCAGTAAGGATACAACCTGCTCATATTATGATAATCAGCGCTGATACAGATGTATTTGTCTTGGCAGTTTAATACTGGAAATACTTAGCTAGTATTGGGTGTCTCGGTCTATGGTTTGACGGTTATCACACAAAAAAATTTTTTTTTCTAGGATTCAATTTAAAAAATGATCTGCTGATGAACTCAGATTTATACTGATATCTCAAAATAGGGTAGTAGTAGTAGTATGGGTACGTTCCCTAAGAACGAACTATATTAATTATTATAGAACTCAATACATTCCCTTTACGCATAAGAGAAAAGGGGGTAAAAAAATGGACCAAAAAATGGACCGGCAAGATCCTCATTATTATTCCTTGACCTTTTCTTAACTCAAATCCGTTGGCGAAATTCTGTATAGCTGCTCGTTGAGTCAGGAATGTTTACAAATACACGAACCAATAATTTCTTCGTGATCAGGCGGAGAAGGGACGGCAACAAAAAAA
Organism: Pieris melete; assembly: GCA_963693345.1. Taxonomy (NCBI): domain Eukaryota; kingdom Metazoa; phylum Arthropoda; class Insecta; order Lepidoptera; family Pieridae; genus Pieris; species Pieris melete. The sequence continues at coordinate 2,320,365 of CAVNZK010000053.1, read as the reverse complement.
TGCTGAAGGGAATTGTTAAGGCTAGCCATAGTCTATAATAGATACGGTAACTAAGTGAAATCTTCATTATTAGTCAAAGTTAAAGCAAGTATCGCATTGAAATGAATGTATAATCAAATGAACCTACTTCTAATAAGTTTTACTCAAGTAAGTACATGTTTATTTTATTTTGATTTAGTTAGATGCAATTTTTAAATGAGTTTTATTACGTAAGTTTAGTTAATGTTTCTGCTTTTTAAATTTTGAACCATTAAGGTAACATTTACGAGTGTTATTTTCGTATTTAATATTAATCTCCTTAAACAAATATAATTTTCCATTTACATATACATATGTATAGTATGTCTATGTAACCGAAACAGTTGTTTCTTCAGTACCTAATCAAACATGGCGAAACGCCATATGTCATAAATAAGGGAATAAAATTATTTTATTATCTGATAGTGCTGTAATTTTACTTTCGCGATCTGCTGCAGGGGTCCTACCTTGTTTTGCAATAATCGTGCCTTAACATAGAACGTTGTCATTACAAGATGTAGTAACCGAATGCTCTATATTTAAATAATTCTTTGCATTGGTTAGTATTTTCAAGCTGTAAACAGTGGATCGAAATAAATAAGAATAATGAAGTTACCTCAAAAAGGAAGTTACTTTGTATCCACCTTATCAAAAAATCATGTATATGCCCAATTTTGTCTTTGGGCAGAGACAAAAATTTACATAAATTAATAGATTTTTAGAGTAAAATAAATGATTGTCTAACATAGGTCTACAATTTACTTATACCTACACCTATCAAATTTGAGTTTACATACCAATAAATATATTGAAAATAAACAGTGTACAATGACATGAATTAATCGCGTTATACTTATCATTACTTTTCATATTAAATTTGTACATATTATTATGTAGTACATATAATAATATTTTGTATACGTTTTACATGTTTTAGTTGCAATAGTACGCGTGAATGCGCCACCTGTTTGGTTAATCCAAATCATATAGTTAAGTTAAGCGCCATCTATTACGCATTTAAATAACACTGTACTCTATGCCCAGCAATACGACCGAAACACAAAGGATATATTTTGGTTTATGGTATTTTCAGTAACCAATAGAATTAAAGATATATACAGATTGACGTTAACGTTTTAATTTTGAAAACTCAAACTTTGAAAACGAATTTTGGAGGCGTGTCGTGAATGTAATTGTTTATAACGTTAATCTATAAAGTGGCATTATTGTGAATGTTTTATCCATTTAACATTAGAAGTGGTACTTTAATATAGAGTGATTAGTGTTCTCTGTTAAAAATGACTGTAAAGAGGGAGGATATTGAAAAACATTTGTAAGTTTGATATTTGCGGAAACCTAATATATTTTTACCTCTACCAACTATATCTTTGAGACTCTTACTTTAAATACATTAAACTTATTCACTATTTAATAATTAATGCAATATTATAGTGCATGTCTTATGGTTGCTTCTCTTTATATTTTGTATGTTTTGTTTTAGTGATGAAACTATTGAAAAAATAACCAAAGACCTTCGCCACCTTATGAGTAGATTATGGGAGAATTGGTCGCACTTGGGCGTTGATGAGAAAACCAAATTTGCTAATATCGTCAAGTTAAACCAAATCGAACATGATTTTCACAATGAAGTAATGACAGAGACAACATTGAAAATGAAATTGCTCCAAGAAGAAATTGAAAGTAAAGTGACTCTTATTTTGATAAAACAGTTACGATTATATTGTCAAAAGAATATTTTTTATTATAAAATTATAATAAAATACTTTGTAATACCAAATAATAATACCTAATACCTAATAATAGTATGTATAATATTTAGACCAACTTGTCTTGATAGTTTTGTATATTTTCTGTAGATCTGAACCCTGTCCCTAATTAATTAAGTATTTGCTAGCTTACATTTTATGATGTGAAGTTAATGACTATTATAATGTAAGCTTCAAAATTTCTTTATGTAGATTTAAAGGAAGAAACTGAAGAATTAAGCAGAAGTCTGTCAATAAATATAGAGTTGCAGTCTATGACAGAAGATACCCTGCTTTATCAGTACAAGAAAGATTTAGAAGATCAAATAGCTGGTTATAGAGAGCAAGTAAAGCAACGCACAATCAAAATGGAAAGATTGATTGAGTGGCAACAGGACTTGAGTGAGAAACTTGGTGTAACTATGCAAGAACTTCAAGAAATACCTCTGCCATCAGAAGAGGAGTTAGATCAGCTAAAACATAACTTAGAGGTGCTCCAGGCCGAGAGGGATAGAAGGGTAGAAAGCTTCCTCTACACACAGGTTGAGATAAAGGACATTATGGGTAAGTGTGAGAGCTATACTTAATAAATGTTAAATTTATGTTCTGAAAGTAATTTAAGTAAAGAGATTGCATCCTACATCTATATTTTTAATAGAATTGTTTTTTTGTTTGAGTGACATACATGACATAGTCTATAATGCTTAGGTATGCCTGCCCATATAATTTACATATTGGTACTCATTGCTTACACTAAGTTAGCCACAAGTCTAAGGAAAAGTCTGGATGACCTTTTTTCAAATATCCTATATAAACAAGAAATCTATAAACCAGGATAACTTGTTCTTCTTGAATTACAGAAAAGTTGCAAATGAAACCACAAAGCAAATTTGAGCAGATGGTTGTATCATCCCTGTCAGTTGACTTCAAAGTAACGGATATGAATATGGATAGGCTCGCTAAACTTAAACAAGATTTGCAAGAGAAATTTGAACAAACTAACAATAGGGTGAGAATGTTTTGCAAACCCTAATATTGGATTGTATTGAATACTTAAACAAAATTATGTTTTAATGGTTACTACTAATCAGTTTATGGCAACAACATTTATTATTAAAAACATGTTTTTATTGTCAGTGTATCAACAAATTACATTATTTTAAATCATCAATTTCGTAGGTATTAGAGCTACGTGAACGTTTAGCAAGGTTATGGGAATGCCTAGAGGAAGACCGAATTTACAGAGACAACTTTCTTCAAGCACACCCTGGCTGCAGCCCTCCCACTGAAGCAGCCCTTAAGGAAGAATTGAAACGTTGTGAAGTGATCAAACGGCAGAAGATTTCAGTAAGTTGTTTTTTTTTAAGACAATTCACCAATTGACCTAGTCCCATGCTAAGCTGGTGTAGCTTGTGTTATGGGTACTAGGCAACTGATATACATACATATTACATATTATAGATAGATAGACATATTATTTATTTACTTAAGAGAATTGGGTGTATTTTTAGTAAAATTCATTACACACTGTTTGTGTAACCAAGGAAAACAAATCAGTGGTGCTAAAATTTTTAGTAGGTTCATAATCAAATAAGTTCTTTCATAAACTAATTGAATAAATTTACTTATTTCTGAAGAAAAAGACATGAGTTTTATAAAAGATATAATAATACAGGTATTTGTGGCTAACATCCGCACCAAGATAAAGCTAATGTGGGACAACCTGATGTATTCTCGCGAACAGAGGGATGAGTTCCAACATTACCATGTGGACCACTACACTGAGGATATACTGGCACTTCATGAGATGTACCTTGAGAAGATGACCAAGTTCTATGAAGAACATAGGTATGTATCATTTATCTCTTTGTTTTCTTGTGAATTTGTTTCTATTATGTTTGTAGGTAAGAGATTTTCATAAAGTCAAAGTCAAATCATTTATTTCAATTAGACCATCTAAAATGGCACTTTTGAACGTCAAAAAAAAAAATTTATATATATATAGAAGATTCTAGTTGCCCCTTCCAAAAGGTAGTTTCGTGTGGAGAAGAATGGGCAAGAAACTCCACACTTACTCTTTTAAAATAGGTTTACAATATTTTTATACATTTGTTAAATAATAATATGTGAAGACAATGTACTCTTAGAATAAACTACTATACTAAAAAAGTTAGTATACATGTTCCTCACATATTTACAAATATCGAAACCGTAGAATATTAACATTAAAGTGTAATAAGAATATTAAAAAACACAACAAAACAGTGTGTGAGATACAAAAAAATAAATAATTACATTTGTAGCATTTATAAATTTAAAAATAATAATAATAATAATAATAACAAAAATATGTTACAGCAAAAAGCCAGCAACCAATTTGATTTTGTCAAGGCTCTATGATTGTCCTATGGAGCATGACCAGCCATCTCCTCCGACACCATCAGTAGTAGTATTTAAATTGTTAAACCAGTAATAATGCCTTTAATAAGAAAACTAGAATATACATATTAATTTTTTATATTTACTTAATTGTCTGGTACTTAGCAAAAGCATATTTTGATTTGAAAAACTTGTAAGCAAGTTTTAGAGGTATACGGGACTCGATCCAGATACACCCACCTCAGAACCTATTCGTATCTATTATATAATGTGAGCACTTCGTCATAGTCGTAGAATAGTGACGGATCTGACAAATAGTAAACTTTATAGGGCAGCCATTTCAAAATAATATAATCATGTTACTTTTTTGTCATAACTTTAATTCATATTCTGTAATTATGAAAATTGGCATACAAGCGAACAAAAGGGTTTGTTTTGAAACAAAATAAAAATAATAACATTAAATTCCACAGTTTTCTAGAAACATGCTTCTATGAGCCTACCTATCAAATCCGTCACTTTACCGACTGATTAATTTGAAATTTAAATTAATGTAGCCGTAATATTAAGTCAATCGTAACCTAACTTGAGCTTTTACTGCGTTACAGGGATGTTTATGAGTTAGTAGCGACCCGTAAGGGTCTGTGGCAGAAGATGACTGAGCTGGAGTCTCGGGCCTCCGCCCCTGGCCGCTTTAACAACCGCGGAGGGCAGCTGCTTAAGGAAGAACGGGAGAGGAAGGCCATCACTAGCAGTGTCAGTGATATTTTAAGAGATATAGAGTTGCTTAAAATTGTTAAAAACAATGAATAAGCGTTGTAAATAAGAATTATATTTGTTCGCCTAACTGCCACTCACACTCATTTATTAAAATAGGTGCTTTTTTAAATTGGTTAAAAAAATTGAAATACGAAAAGCGTATGCTACTATATGTAATAGTAATAATGCTTTTTATTGAACATGTAGGACATATTTTTAGTATTAAATGTTTCCAGTTGCCAAATGTGGAGGCTCAAATTCGGGATAAGGTCCTGAAGTACGAAGAACAGACTGGTGCGACCTTTACCATTGATGGCAAGCCTCTACTGGAGCTAATGAAAGATGACTGGGAGAATAGAAAGGCGGTGAGTGGAGACATTAATATTATACCTATTTTGGATTATTTAAGTTCTTATTTCGTTTTTAAAAAACTTTCTGAAATTATATTTTATGGTTATTTTTTTTTGTATTTTCTAAATTTAATTATTATAGAAAAAAGTATCGGTGTAAGGGTTATAATTTAACAATGAATTATTTAATTAAAAACCGGTTTCAGGCTTTTTACATAATTATTTAAAGTGGATAGAGATTTTCACTTTGATTAATTATGTGGTACTCCGATTTCGATAAATTAATCTTCTAACAAAGAAAATTAAATTCCAATTCTACCGTCCTTAACAGGAGCGTCAAAACAAAATGTCAGCCCGTAAGCAAGCTTTGACGCCGACCACACCCAGTTTCCGGTCTATGGCTACTTCACCCCTTGGAAAACGCAACCGTACAGCAGCAGGACTAGCGCATACCGCCGATAAGAACAGGTAAGAGAAAAGAAAAGAAAGAATACAAGAAGCATAAAATAGTGATCACGGATTTGTTTAATCAACCCAGTTAAATAACAATTTTTAAATAAATAATATAATTGCGTTATAATTCCTTATATTCTGCCTTATGCCGTATAATGGCATAATTTACAATATAGATAAGCGATCTTGGTGTGTTATGCGACACGGCCATAGCATATGTTGCATTGTTTCCCATAAGGCGTTTCTCATACATTCGTAGTTATTCAGCTGTGTATTTTTGAAGTTATACTTCTTTAGGCGCGTTATGAAAAATTTATGAGAGTGAAATTTTACGATACGCGCGCACCGTGACACAAAATTCAGTATGGGTGCCGAAAAAAGAAATAGAATATGCGTGGCGTTTGACCATTATGACATTTGTAGTACCTTTTAAACAAATAAAGCAGTTTTAATTATTTTTTCAAAGAAATTTAGCAATGCTTTTTCTCAAAGACCTATTGTTACTTAGTTAAAAGGTTATGAAACATACCTTACCTAGTTATTAAATTATTTAATAATATAATAAAATAATAAATAATAATTGTTATTAATATTAATTAATAATTGAACAATATACTAAATATTAAATATTGTTAAATTATTAACGCTAAATATCTATTATTAGTTATTTAATATTTCAAAAAAAATAAAGAAAGCCAAAGAAGTATAACTTCTTACGCGCGTACATAAGTACACGCACCATTTTTTTTTACAGTACATTTGCCATTTGACAGTTTTTTTTTTTTTATAAAACGGGGCAAACGGGCAGGAGGCTCACCTGATGTTAAGTGATACCGCCGCCCATGGACACTCTCAATGCCAGAGGGGTCGCGAGTGCGTTGCCGGCCTTTCAGGAATAGTTAACGTAAAATACAGCGGAAACTCTATAACTCTACTTTAAACCATAAAGACGAATCTATAAGATTATTAATGTAATCTATAAAGAACTTAACTCGTCGTTTTAAGTACTTCATAGATTACTTTTCAACCACCTTACATTACAGGCCACCGACGAAACGCCAGCTCGTGACGGGCAGTGCTACAAAAGCCACCTCCATATTAACAGCGAACCGCTCTGTGCTTAAGAGATCCGCCATTACTTCTATCAAAAAGTGAGTATTCAATGTAATTTACCCAAAATATTTGCAAATATCACGGTCAAAACCTTTTTTTTCTTTACAGTGCTCGTTTGTGAAACGAATGAAGTGTAATGTTGTGACAGGCGAGGTATATCATTACATAAAAAGTAAATTAAGAACTGTTACATCATTACCCGTAAATGTAATTATAGCCCTCGGTAATTGTATATTTATGTAACAATTGATTGCGTTTGTACAGTATGACTTGATTGCTTGTAGTAGACTTTAAAAAAGGATATAATTTGACGATTTTGGCCCTTGAATAAGTAAATAAACTAACTTAATTGTAGATTAAATTATTTTATTTATTGTAGACAAATTGGAATAGAAAACTCTACTAATTATTTTTTTCATATTTTGTCTTGCTTTTCTAGTATATCGTCACCTTATATGTAATATCGAACGAAATGCGTAATAAACAAATGGAGGAATCTTCCGAGGAAATCTTAAAGTAGAATTCTGTTTAACTTTAACACATGTCAAATATTGTTTTTATACTTTCTTGCGGTCCTTACGTTACTTTAACATTTCTGACTAATCTCATGAAACAAAACGACTTTTGTTTTACTTTTTATTTTACAAAATTTTATATTTTTAAAATTGAAATAAATAGGAGCCAACAATCAAACAAACTAGAAATAATAAGTTTTTTTATAATATAGTTCTGAATATTTTACTAATTCTTTCAGACGCATAAGCGGTCGTTTGGCAGCTCGCGACGAAGGCAAGTCTGAAGCGAAGCGAAAGTTGGACTACCTCGAGCCACAAACCAAGAACACAAAGATCATTGTAAATGGCAGCATTCTTAAGCACAAGCGTACTGTAGGTGCATTCTATTATTTGTCTCTAGCTCTGTTTTCATATAATTCGCGTAAACGTCTGAAAGGACTTCAACTTATTTTCAAAACCTTTAACTAAAAAGAAAAAAAAACTAATTTCTTGATTCGTTTAAATTTTAACACTAAGTTATAAATTTAAATAACAATTCATTCGTTTTTGTTAAAAAAAAGTGCCGGCGTACATATGCCAGAAGTGAAACTTGTTTTGCAAACGAATTTTTTAAGTCTTGTTCATATTTATAAAAATCTAAAACCTCAGATTTCCGAAACTTAAAGGGAGGGAAAAATATGATATGTTAGGAATTTAATTGTCATTAAAATATTAAAAATGTCGCAAATTACTACAAATTATAGTTTATAGTACATAAACAACCTCAAAGATTTGTGTCGCACAGTTTTAGTATCCATCAAACTAATTCAACATTTTGATACGGTTTAATTTGCTAAATAAATTATTTTGTATGTACATGATTCAGACCTTGAGACCCTTCAATAATTATTATATATTTATATAGATTGCTTTAGAATTATTTTAGTAGTAGTATTTTTCGAAATTTAGTAGTGAATGTAGAATAGTTCAAACTTGTAGACTTGTTCATTACAAATAGTTTCACCAGCTATCGCATTTAGGTTGTTCAGGATTTTTAAGGTTTATTACGATTACAAAGTGTATACTCCTGTTGCCCTCAATGGGCCATGGGATGAACACATTGTGGTCTGTTTGATATTGTTTTTACATTCAAGTTAGTGATCAGCTTTCTGTGGCCATAATTGAGCATACGAGAGTAATACTTAGCGCTGTAACTTTCACGGGGTTATCTAGAAAGCACGTGTATTTACGCTAACATATTATAAAGAGGAAAATTTTTGCATGTTATAAGCTCAAAAACTACTTGACAGATTACAAAAATTCTTTCACTATTAGGGAGCGAAGTATAACGTAACGCAATTTTTAAAGTTTTTAGAAGCTCCCCCCCCATGTAACGCACTGTAACGTTTCAAAAGACTCCCCCTAAATTGCGTTACGTAATACTTGAACGCTCCCTTTGAACGCATCATTATCCTTAAGTTAGGCTATATTTATTTCCAAAACATTACAAATATGAAGCTGTATGAAGCCGGGATGGACTGCTAGTATTACTTAGTATCTGTTAACAAATAAAATGTTATTGTCGGTCAAACCATTTTCTTTATGATGACAGTGCTCAAACTAGATGATCCTTTGACATAGTTACTTAGGACCGCTAAAAAGATGTTTTTTTGCAGTCGCTCAGTCGCCGATGTTCTAACCGTCAATCGGTGAATGTCACTCAAACTGCATCTGGAGATGAACAACCGCTGGCAGAGTCAACTATGCTCACGACTTACACGGACTTTAGGGTAAGAAATGATAACTCGGAATGCGAATTATATGAAAAAACGTGTTTATATTTTATCTCGTACAACATTTTCTGGCGATAGTAATAATCATTATTTTGTTATCAAATCTACATGCCAAAACGATCAAATTTCGTTTTCTAACACGATTAGATTTTATTCTTAAATCTAACTAATACCTTTTGTTGCATTTATAATATTTTTATATACAAGTAATTGTTATAACAAAGATGTTTTAAGCATTCCCAGTTTGACACACCTCGTTGATTTTTGGCGAAGACATTTTTCGCAAAATATTATAAATTGATGCGTAGTTCAATGAATGTTTATTGTGACTGTATCATTTATTATTTTTGAAGTTATACTTCTTTAGGCGCGTTATGAAAAATTTATGAGAGTGAAATTTTACGATGCGCGCGCACCGTGACACAAAATTCAGTATGGGCGCCGAGCGTGCGCGAGCGAGATGGGAATAAGACAATCTACTTGTAGTACCTTTTAAACAAATAAAGCAGTTTTAATTATTTTTTCAAAGAAATTTAGCAATGCTTTTTCACAAAGACCTATTGCTACTTAGTTAAAAGGTTATGAAACATACCTAGTAATTCAATTTAATTAATAATATAATAAAATAATAAATAATAATTGTTATTAATATTAATTAATAATTGAATAATATACTAAATATTAAATATTGTTAAATTATTGACGCTAAATATCTATTATTAATTATTTAATATTTAAAATAAATAAAGAAAGCCAAAGAACTAAGAAGTATAACTTCTTACACGCGTACATAAGTACATGCACCATTTTTTTTCTGAATTATTACTTCTTCTTTCTTTATCGATTATTTTAGAATCTTATATTTTATTTGAACAATTTTAATATTCACACATTTATATGAGATATGTGCGACGGCGAAGGCCTAGGTTATTTGTGATACCAACGACCAAGAACCAGTCTGTTGCACAAATCTCCGTTATCCAAGACGTTGCGCCTTCTGAACGCTGTCTCCGACACTATCGACATATTTATATACAGAGTGAATTCTCACGAGCTATATTAGGTATATTATGTGTTTAATATTATATATGTACTTTATTATATTTTATTTAATGTTTCTCGACATTATCGGATTGGCATAGTCTGTAAGGATAATGTATATATTTCTGTAATAAATAAAATATATTTCTCTTTAGGATGGCATCCATCTAAAACAAATCAGTCGAAGTTCAGTGGCACACAACGTTGATAATATCGTAAGCATCAAAGTTGAGACGCCCAATACTGCACTCAGAAATGCGGCCCAAACTCCAAGAGGGAAGGAAAATACCCCAAACCCCTCGAATTTACTCGTTACACCCAACCGCCTAACGCGCTCAGCCACTAAGTTGAATCTCGATAGGTTCGCTACACCTCGTACACCTCTTAGTTCAAAGAACAATGTTGTTAAGAATATGCAATTGAAGACGACACCCAATAGTGTTGGACGGTCCAAGTCACAAACACATCTGCACAGAGTGAAGAACTTGCCGCCCCTTATTTAATCCACTATGACCTTAGGTATGCTCTCAATCTTTTCACCCAAAATGGGATTCCCGAAAATTTTAGCTTATTTATTTAAAATAATAATGTGTAAAACTGTGAAAGTTCGTCCGGCAATTTTTATAAAACATTTTATTGTTTGTGTCTAATATTATTAAAAGGGTTTTCAGAAGTTATTTTAGACATTTTAATCAGTATATTTAGAATGAAACACAAATTTTTGCTGCTTTAAAAATATTGGTATCTTATTCAGAGTTGCAAAACTTTTTTTTCTTTTAACCATCCTAAATTACTTGTATATTGATTTTTTATGAGATTTATTCTATCTTTAACAACATCCAAAAATGCTAGAGTTTTAAATTATTATTCATTTCCGTAGGAGTAGTGGTAAATAAATAAAGCGAGCGAGTTTCTTCAATCCGATCGATGCTGGTTAGTGGTTTTCTTAGATGGTTGTAAGTTGGTTGTATATATTTGATGAATTTGAAAAACCCCCCTTATTGAAAAGCTTTACAGCGTGGCTACTATGTAAAATCTGAAATCGATAGCGATAAATCTAACCAATAATTGGTCAAATATTCACGGTATAACAAATAATAATAGTGATAAAACCTTATTTCATGTAATTTCAATACATGTAGCGCTGATGTAGAATCGCTATTGAAGTTACAGGGTAAGCCTGCGGCATATTTTAGAGTATGGAAATAACATAAATCAGTTTTCAGCAACGGGGGATTTTTAAATTTGGTTTAAGTTAATCTCGTAAAAGATTTTTGTCATCTGCGCATTCAAAATGGTCAATTAATAAATAGTCCATATATTATTCTCAATTTCGACAATATTTGACAGCAACGCAAACAATTGATTGTGTTTGGTCACCCTAGAATCAAAAATCGGGGTATTTCTAAAGATGAATCTGGATGTTTGGCTTGTTTTCTCTTCCGATATGATGGATGTCTCCATATTACAAGTCTTTAATCTGTTTATTATTTGTACCTATAACTTTGATTACTATACTCGTACGTTAAGTTTTTTTTTGTAAACGCCCATCGACTTTTGAGATTTTTACTTTAATAATGTTTTTACTTTTAAGTTTTTTGACATTTAAATGTAGTTTCCTTATAGATTGTGTGATTTTTTATCTTTACACGCTTTGATAGCAGCTTCAGTACTTAAAGCTAAGAGTATTAAACGTTTCCAATGTATTCTTGTTTATTTTTTAATTTCGTTATTGTCATCGGCATAGTTGGCAAGATTTTTGATCGCATTCAAATCACATTCCTGTTACGACCGTTGTTTTTAATGCTTTTATGGAGAAGCAAATAAAATAATCGCGTATGAAATCATGCCAATTAATCTGCGGGAACTATACTTACTTACTGGGCTTATTCCTAAGGAAAGTTTTAAAGTAAATATATTTGATTTTAAAATTTATATGGTAAAATATCGAGTTCGTCCACAAATTTTAGCCTCATATTTAAGTTGCACTTGGAGTTATTAGGAATAAACTTTTGTTTTATCAATGTTCTATGTCCTCTTTACAATACGTATCTATTTATTATGTTTTATCCTTATATATTATCTTTATTTCTTAAGTGCCTCAAACGTTAGGCGCCTTTCCGTGTAAATAAATTATTTGTAATATAATATAAATGTTTGTTTTATTCCAATTCCACTTAGTTTTTAGTTGTCACCAGAAAAAAATTATCTAGTTCTAAACTTAAAGAAATAATTTCTACCCTATCGAATACATATCGACGTACGTATTTCCATGCCTAACGTTCTTGAATATAGTCGATTGAAAGACGGAAGTCAAAATATAAGAAAATTTCGAATCAAAATAATATTTGCTAAGTCGCAGCCTCATAGATTTGAAAGGGTAGTTTATAGTAAAAATGTCGATATTTTTTGATTTCAATATTGGCCCAAAGGGAAGAAGGCTTAGAAGGGCTGTACAAGAGGATAAATATGAAATTGAAGCTTTGCTAAAAGAAAACGAGTCGGAGAAATTGTTTGGTGAGGTTGATGTCGGGAGTTTGATGTAAGTATATTAATGACACTTTAATAACACTTTGTCTCAAAATATAACAAACAAAGAAGCAGGGCGTAGATAGGCGGTCTTAGATCTTTACATATCTATATTTATAAAAATGAAACCCGTTTTCCGTTGTCACGACATAACATGAAAACGGCTTGACCGATTCGTCTGATTCTTTTCTTATAATATTCCAAGTATAGGATGGTTCTTACGGAGAGAAAAATTTAAAAAAATTGAGTGAAAATGTCTAAAAACAACACTTTTCTATATCCCCATACAAAATATTCGTAATAATATTAAAAGGCAATTTGAACTTTAATACAATGTCATAAAGTTCAAATGTTAGTGGAGGGGTTGCGGGAAGGTTAATTTTAATTTTTTGACATAATGTATTTGTTGTCTTATCAACTTTCTTTTTTTTATCTTTACTAGCTAGACCAGTGTCCCGAATAGCAGAATAAGTATTTAAAAAAAATAAGGAATCGACTGTTAGGCGGTACGATGTTCGCCAGGCCAGCTAGTACCTAGTATAAATATTATAAATATAGCTTTTTGTACAAGTATTTTTTTTAAAATATAATAAGTATACTACTGAATAAGCAGGTACGTACGTACGTAACGTAAGTATGTAAAAATATATTCGTTCACACAACTCCACGTTTCAGTGAATTAACAACGTTATCAATATGTATGGTTAATTCCAAGCAGGAGGTAATAGGATTTATGTCAGTATGTGACCATCCTTCCATTCCCGGCGTGGACCCGGCAGCTTGGGAGCCTTGGATGCGAAATATGTATCAGTAAGTTTCTATCGTCTTTCTTTGAACTTCATACCCAGTCGGTAATGTTGTAAAAAAAACTTTGTGGTTTACGAAGTTTACTCATCCCTACGTAAAATATGCTTGTTAATTGTAAGAACTTGGGACATACTCAGGTATCAAAAGGAAACACAACCCAATATAATTTTTTAATGGTTTTTGTGGCAGAAAATACTATTTATCACGAAATACTTTGTTCATCCACGCAATGTGTTGTGCTGAGACTGCATTCGCTTATTTTCTAGAAGAGTCTTTGGTATCTCTGTTTAAGAACGATGTTTATTTGCAACAAATAGTGCTTATGGTTCCACCAGATTGCCCTAAGGGTAAGTACTATAAAAATTTTCTATTTTTCGTGATACTAAAATGTGCAGTAATATAAAAAAGTACATGATTAGGGACTAATTAGCTCGGGATGTAAGTTTTCTGACGATATTATTCTATCTTTGTTGATATGTTAAATGGATTTTATAAATAACATTATAAAAAACTATCTGGATGAATATATATGTATACTAGCTGATCTGGCAAACGTCGTTTTGCCATGTAGGTATATAATTTATAATAAATAATAGGGGTTGATCGTAGAGGGTAAAACTTAGGGGTTGTATGTATTTTTTAATTCTGTATCATAAAAAATAAAATAAGGAGGTGGACTACCCTTAACATTTAGGAGGATGAAAAATAGATGCTGTCCGATTCTCAGACATACCCAATATGCACACAAAATTTCATGAGAATCGGTCAGCCGTTTCGGAGGAGTTTAACTACAAACACCGCGACACGAGAATTTTATATATTAGATATCATTCTCTGTGTTCTATACATTAATTATTTTTATAGTAAACAATTTACAATCGCGTGTTCCGTTTAAATGTTATTGGTCATCAGTATATGAACGCGTGTTAGTATATGCAGGTATTATTTTCAGAGTTCATTCAAAAGTATCAGACTGTCCGAAAATATAATTACAAGAGAAACAAAGCGAAACGTGACGATGACAACGACCCTAATTATCATTATTTCTATACGGCTATACGACAAGATTTCTGTCCAAAATTGAGAATACGACGAGCTGTGTAAGTTGTTACATAAAAACCTTAATCGATCTATTATTACGATCAGAAAGTTTTGGATGATATTTAATGGTTAAACGTCTTTTCCTTATTTATTTAACTGACTAACTCTACAAGTAAATTAATGGTTATCGGAATCTGGTTTGAATTTGCGCTTGTTTCGTAAACGTATTCTTAGATGTCAATAGAGAAAAGAGTTCAGTATTTATCTCGCCTCTAAGTGCGTCATTTCTCAAGGTAATATAGGTAATTCTTTATAATAATCCTGAATCCCAGTGAGGAAGACAACGACGACATAGTAGCAATTCTCGACAAGAATTCTCCTCGATTACGCGAGTTGTACGGCGATTACTACATCAGTGAGATTATCGGACAGCATCCAGAAATGAAAAGAAAGATAATTGTAACTGAGGTTAGTAATTAATTACACTATAAATTAAAATAAATAAATAATAAGATTCTATGTCAGTTGAAGATTTATCGATTATTACTCTCGTGTTAGGTATATAAATTTTGTAAAACACTACTGAGCTTATTAATATACATATACGTATATATCTTTATTTACTTATTGTTTATATTTGAATTTTCAGGGTATTGATGGAGTAACTGGTGTAATGTGTTTGAATTCTGATGTTAATTTTTCTATGCTTCAAAACACATACGAGTTGGATTCATACCATGGGCTGTGTAAGGCTACACCTCTTGAAAAAGAGAAAAATAGGAGAAGCAACATTCTTCTACGTACTTTTGGGTACAATCACTGAAATAAAATAATCTTCCGCGTGAAAAAGAAATTAATTAGTACCATATTAGTATTTAGTCATATAAACGATTCATTGTACTTTAACTACTTTTTATAAAACTAAGCAGTGTTGGCCTAGTGGCTTTAGCGTGTGACTCCCATACCTGAGGTCGTAGGTTCGATCCCCGGCTTTGCACCAATGGACTTTCTTTCTATGTGCGCATTTAACACTTGCTCGAACGGTGAAGGAAAACATCGTGAGGAAACCGACATGTCTTAGACCCAAAAAGTCGACGGCGTGTGTCAGGCACTGGAGGCTGATCACCTACTTGCCTATTAGATTTAAAAATGATCATAAAACAGATTCAAAAATCTGAGGCCAAGACCTAAAGTGATTGTAATGCCACTGTTTTTTTTTAATAAAACTAAAGATAGTACTGTGAAACCTGAAAAAGGGAGAAACTTCTATAATTGAGAATTGCAATGAGTTTCCCACACTTTTTCATCGAATTACCTCTGATATTGGGACTTTTTTAACCTGGTTAAATCACATTCCATTCTAGGATTTTTTCGATGTTTACCTCTATATGTAATTAGGACTCTGTAGCTCAATTACCTGTATAAGTGAGACAATTTATCAGTTTAGAACAAGTTTCGACACGTTTGTTTACAGTATTGTATTTTTTTTATTAACATTTCCACTATAAATGGAATAACGGTATCATTCGACTTCTATAAGCGAGGGCCTCCGTAAATAAGGATATTATTGAATTGGATAAATGAAAATTCTTGGTCCCTTGAGACCCTCATCAACCAGGTTTGACTGTGTATAATGTGATAGTTATAATTCGTACTAAAATAGTTGAATTAGAAAGAATAGTCAACGTGTTATTGTAACCCACCTATTTCGCATCTCAAGGACCTAATGAAACATTTTCCAGGGACCCTATTATGCTAGGAAAATGGACTCCATTTGACGTTACTCCCTTTATTGAACATGAAAATACTCAAGATGTATGTATGATCTTTGCATAATTTTAAATAAATCTATTACTTAATTACAAATATTTTGATAATGAAATAATACATGTTATATTTTGTATTATAAAATATCAACATACAAATTTTAGCTAGTGTCCATGGTTAATAAGCAATAAAGACACATGACAGACATGATTTAGAATTGAAAGAAATAAGAAACAAATAGGGAAATCGTGGGATAGGATATGGATGTTTGAATTATGTATTTCAATAATTTTGTAGTATAAAACTACTTATATGACAGAGGGGAGTATATTACACATAAATAATGCAACAGGAAGGTCAAAACTACACTAATCGAGCTGATCGAGCGTTCGAACCAAGCAGAAGCAATAGTAACGTCACCTTCTTTATTAAATAATTTGCAGGTCCAGTCTTTGTAACTATTTTGGACGTGCTTTCTCGTACCTTTCGCCATCCACTTTATCTGTCTTTGTACTTTTTCTCTCTGTCTCTACCTTTTTGGGTCAATTATATGTCATTCCTTAATCAAAATCCCTCTCATTCCTCATATTCGTAAAGAGGAAATCTGTATAATTGCACCGTTTTAACTTAAATACTCATCTGTCCCTATTCGTCACAGCCTTAACAGAATTTGACAGGAGTGAGTATTTTAGTGAAAAGAGTGCAATTAGTTTTAATAAATAATAATATCTTAAAAGACTTTTTTTTTTATATAATAGGGGGGCAAACGAGCTTGCGGGACCTAAAAGGGCAGTCTACGCAGCCCATAGACACCCATTTTTAGTGGGTGCGTTGCCGGCCTTTGAGGGAGGAGTAGGCTCGAATAATAATAATTTACTTTGAATATACGGAAATTAATTTGTAGGATCAATCATATGACAATGTAAGCCTGAAAACAAAACCTTCAAATAAGGTGAACTTCCGTCGCCAGTCTCACTATAATATTGATGTACATAACTCCGAAGAATTAAGTGAAAAACTTTCGCCAATTTTATCCCAACGTACATCATTTGTTGACTTTCTACTCGAAGAAGATTCATTTGATTATGAAATCGTCAACATAGACTGTAATTTGCTGACGGTCCCTCGGGTTTCCAAGGATGTTTTCTTGTAAGTAGTTTTTGATGATTCAGAATACCCTCCAGACAAAATGACAGAGCGAGTTTCATTATGGACTTTATTAGGTTTCTCAAGAGATATTTGTATATATATCTATATAATAAAATATATAACACAAATTAACATTTATAGGTTTAAAACTTAATCTAAAGTCTTAGGGCTATAACTTATATGCGATTATTATATTATTAATTCTTTGCGATTTTTTTATAATTTATCCAACTCCGGAAGGGTTTCGAAACAAAAAGTACCTGTGATTTAGGCTCACGTTAATAATATGTATTAGGTACTTTAAATTTCATTTTCGGCTTCTGTATTGGCAACAAATTAAAATACATATTTTGCTTCAGGCCCATCGTGAAAAAGAGGAGTCCAAGACGATCGATTGTCAATGAAATGGAAAATAAATATAGACGTTAGAATTTCAGTAATTATTATGAAAGTTTTTCATGTACGAAAAGGCTTTGATTTTCGACAGAAGTTATAAAATAAAGTAACCTATATTTCAGCCCTGCGATTCTGTAACTCACTTTTCGAACTCACACAGCGGTTTTCGCATCGGCGGTCGCTCTCAAATCAGTCGTGAAGCAGTCATTTTATGATTTGGCATTCTGAAAAGGTGGGAGCTTGTAGTTTATTGTTTATCAGAATGCCAAATCATCACGACTGATTTGAGAGCGACCGCCGATGCGAAAACCGCTGTGTGAGTTCGAAAAGTGAGTTACAGAATCGCAGGGCAGTACTCTAATAAGGATTACATCAAGTTTATGTAATTATTGTATTTAAATTGAGTACACGACCTTTGATGAAGTGAAGGCCTCCTCTACATTCTTCCATTTGTCTCTCATCTTCGGGACTATTTTCCAATCTCTTTTATATCATCTTCCCCGGTTTCTTCAAGGTTTTTTTTGACCCATCTCTCATCAAAAACCCAACCAATGTAACTGGTCCATTTCCATTTTAACTTTTTTGAGTATGTTACAATGTCACTAATTGTTTCGACCGAAGTTATGGTGCTATATAACTGTTTAAATCGCGTTAAATCATTCTTATTGTATTTTTCTATCTCGTTTGTAGATTAAAGACTTGTACTTGTGATGTACCATCTATTTCAATTTTAGGCAGATCATCAATAAGAATTAATCAAAAAACGGAGAATAAAAAGAAATTCTCTGGTGAACCAAACGCCTTTATGATTGAACTATTTGGTTTACACCATGATATCGATGAGAGGTCAGTAGAAACTAACCAGAAGAAGATAAGAGGCAATCGTTATTTATCGTTTTGGTTTGCATACACCGCCGTGCAATTAAATAATACAAGTTAAATTTGCAAATGTATTTAAAATTGATAAAAGTTCAATTAATATCAGCAATATAAAGCCAAATCGCAAATGACCATTTCCAAAAGCTCTTTATATTATGTGAAATAAATTAAGTCTTTTACATAATATCTCAGTGGGAAAGAGTGTTATTTAAAGTAAAACCATATTTGTAATGTTCCAGTCACGCCTTCGATTTACTAGAAGCCTCATTTGAAATTATGAAAGATTATGATTACTGTATTATAAGAAAGCCGTGTTCGGAAAAAAGCTTTCCACTATTACAACATTTTGCCGTAAGTTTTATCTATATATTTGCTGACCTCACAAAGATATTGGCTTATTTCGAAAATTTAGAGTTCGAATTTCGAATACAAAGACAAAATAATTTTATTTGAAACATACACGACCTACTTAGATCACTTAACTTAAGCTGAACTTCAATAGTGATTCCATTATTGGATTTGCATCATAGCTACTAATATTCATGAATATGAATACTTTATCGGAATCTTTATTAGTGCGTGCCAATTTCAGCCATTAATCACTGAAAACTACTTCTATTACATAACAAAC
Source organism: Pieris melete (assembly GCA_963693345.1). NCBI lineage: Eukaryota > Metazoa > Arthropoda > Insecta > Lepidoptera > Pieridae > Pieris > Pieris melete. Next base: position 2,301,000 of record CAVNZK010000053.1, on the reverse strand, counting down.
ATTAAAGTAACTCAATATTTATGATATACATAAGATTTTAAATTGTTGCAGTTTGCTCCCACTAAGAATCAAGTGGCTTGTGAATATGCGTTATATATTGCTCACAGATGTTCAGTTTTAAGGTATTCATTTATTACGGTAGTAAATTGTACAATAAATATATTGTAATACAATAACACAGCCTCTATGGCTTTGTTGGTAGAGTTGAATCTTAATGAACTAATATAATTCTTATTTGACACGCGTAATTTACGAATATTATATTCTGTTAATCATCAAGATTTTATGTGTTGTATATGTTGCGGTCACCTAATTAAAGTGTGAGTAGGAAATGAAACATAATCAGTAGCTGATATTATGATGAACGACCGGTGCTACCAATTATACGCCACTAGGGAATGAAATCACGATCTCGCGAAGTAAAGTACAAGAAGTGCATAACCAAATCTTCTATAAAGAAAAAATATAGAATCACCAACCTTAATAAAAAAAAAAGAATTAATAAAATAAACTAACGAAAAAGCTAATCTCACGGATTCATTAATTACGATGCAATACATAAGAATAAGAAATACAAGTATTACAAAAGTCACGATTGAGCATAATAGAATATGGTTAAGAATTGTTGAATGACGAAATTATGTAATGTACGATGATGAAAAAAAGATGGAATTAAAAAAAAAATGGTGCGTGTACTTATGTACGCGCGTAAGAAGTTATACTTCTTTGGCTTTCTTTATTTTTTTTGAAATATTAAATAACTAATAATAGATACCTATTTAGCGTTAATAATTTAACAATATTTAATATTTAGTATATTGTTCAATTATTAATTATTATTAATAACAATTATTATTTATTACTTTATTATATTATTAATTTAATTTAATAACTAATAAACTTTTAACTAAGTAACAAAAGGTCTTTGTGAAAAAGCATTGCTAAATTTCTTTGAAAAAATAATTAAAACTGCTTTATTTGTTTAAAAGGTACTACAAATGTCATTATGGTCAAACGTCACGCATAATCTATTTCTTTTTTCGGCGCCCATACTGAATTTTGTGTCACGGTGCGCGCGCATCGTAAAATTTCACTCTCATAAATTTTTCATAACGCGCCTTAAGAAGTATAACTTCAAAAAAAGCATCTATTAGAGGAGCGTAACATATAGATGTTAGGACCTGAGAAGTTCAATTCATTTTTAAGATTAGAGGGAGTTTTGGGATTGAATAGAATTAAGTATAGAAGTTGAAGATGAGCGTCACGTCTGAGTCGAATAAGTAGCCGAGCTGTACAGTGGTGCGAGCTGACGATAAACTAAATTATTTATCGCTAAATAAATTCAAAGCTCTCGTTAATCGTAAATTAATCAATAAAGCTTTTTATAAATTTGACGAATACTTAAATGATCCTAATCCTTGTATGACTCAAAACTTAGCGATTAAAAAGAGTAGCTGAGAGTTTCTTGCCAGTTCTTCTTGCCCGCTCTACGCCCTTGACTTGCGAAGTGCTAGTAAATGTAAATTAAGAGTTAATTTAACTTTTGACGTGCATAAGTGTACTTGTTTACCTATATGAATAAAGTTATTTTAAGTTTGACGCATTTGGCTTAGGACCTTTCAACAGCCGGTGACGTAATTGATTTGGGATAAAAGACAGAAGGATAATCTCCTAAAACTCAAAAATGTATTTGTGTCGTGCCAAATAAGTCGTAATGTTTTTTATAGGCAATACTACTCGCAATCGCTCACCTTATCAGTTGGCTACATATTTTGTTTGCAAAAGTTCTTCTCATATATACAATCTTTATAAGGAACGTTTGAAAATCCTGAGCGGTCTTAGGTTTGTTCATGTGTATAATATAGTCGATTACCTTATATACTTATTGTATATTAACATTTTAGTAGATTGCGCGTACGACGAGCTGAGATAATAGACATACCGCAAATAGCTGAGTTGCTCTACAGTTTAGACGGCAAAGAGACGCTATGGTCGGTAGAAAATACAATTTTCAGGAGAAACGAACTAGAGGCATACGTGTTTCTAAGCAATGTTTCTGTTATAGGCATTGGGATACTAGAGTAAGCATTTCAGTTATCAAATAAATTATTATTACATTACATTACACTACCATAGACTAAAGATCGAGCGTAGGAAAATTAAACGTAGTAAAGTCTAGAATCTTGTTTAACTTAGGGAGCGTTCAAGTATTATTACACCCGAGTATAGAAAAACGTTTCGTGACCACCTAGTGACTCTTTATACCTAAAAGTTACCATTATTTGGTGTAAAGAACTGGAAATTAATAAAAACGCGTAATTCAATTCTCGCCCCGTATCGTAACGTTTTACAAAAGTACCCCCCCAAAATCGTTAGGTAATACTTGAACGCTTCCTTATCCATGCAGAAATTTTATAAAAAATTGTGTAGTGATGTACAACAAATGCTAACATTTGTTTAAAAGAAATGTAGCTTCAAATTTTTATTTGATGTAAAAACTTATGTCTTTGGGATTTTTTAATAATGGAATATAAGCCGTCCACCCAATGTCGATAGTTCAAAAGAATATGTAAAAATATTTCAGACCCCCGGATCAAATCGAATTTTTACGTAGCAAGTTCAACTTGGATGAGTACCGTGCTCACAGCCATCACGTGAAGGGGCAGGGTCAAGAGGCAGGATGTGGCACTCTTAATATGGCCCTTGTATACCCCGCTTTTGAACCACATTATAGGTAAGTGTAGATGTTCCGAGTAAAGAAGAGGGGTAATTAACTTAGAATCCTTCAAAAAAAAAGCGTACCGATTCTGAAAAGGCCGGCACGAACTCGCGATCCCTCTGTATTTCCGAACCAAGAATTGGTACGTTCTTATCTTGACTCTAAGTCGAAATGGTTCGGAAATACTTCAATGGGCAGCTTCTTCCACAAAGTGCGCGACAAAATGGTGCCATAAATATCGCTCAAAAGGTGGGAGCTTGTATTTTATTGTTTGTCAGAATGCCAAATCATAAAATTACTGCTTCACGACTGATTTAAGAGCGACGGCCGATGCGAAAACCGCTGTGTGAGTTCGAGAAGTGAGTTACAGAATCGCAGGGCTGTTGTGGAACGCCGGACGTCGAGGTGATGCGTATGGAATTTCGTATGAAATTTTATATTTTGCATCGACTAACGATGATGTTACTCAGCTGTAGGTATCATCCGCACTACTCCTCCTCTCTATTCTCAGCGTTTCCATTAAAATGCAAAAACATAAGATATAACTAATAACTGTTGTAATTCTTGTAATAATTTTATTGGTACAGATTCTTCGTTAGAGATATGCTGCGGTTGTCGGGGATTCATTCTCTTGTGTGGATGACGGCTTATAGGAATAAATGGGTAAGAATTTCGTGAAATGTACTCAGATCTGTAATGTTATAATGGAACTTTATTTCTTAATTCTATGTTTTAAGCTGATGATTAAAATGCATTGCCATACTTGGTTATATGAAGACAGTGTCCCAGGGTCCTTATGTAGTGACTGTATTTTCATTACTGAATCTATAGAGATTCAGTAATGAAAATACATATATAAAATTCTCGTGTCACAATGTTCGTTCCCATACTCCTCCGAAACGGCTCGACCGATTCTTATGAAATTTTGTATGCATAAGTAAGTCTGAGAATCGGCTACTATCTATCTTTCAAACCCCTAAATGTTTAAAGATTTTTTTGTTGTTTTTATTTTTTTTTGATACAACATACAAAAATACATACAACCCCTAATTTTCACCCCTCTACAATCAACTCCTATTTTGTATTATAGTAGATAGTTATTTTTATTGAACTAAAAAATTGTTTCCTAGAAATAATATACATGGCAAAACAACGTTTGCCGGGTCAGCTAGTAATTTTATTTTATCGATATTAAAATAAAGAAAAGCGAAATATTAATTAGTACAATTATTTCAGGTAACACATAAAATAAATACGTTTGCGTCTGTAATGATCCCGTTGCGTCCGCGCATCTCGCATTTGGATTATGCACCAGTACCAGAATTGAATAAGTTGCAAGCACTTTCTAATTCCTTGTAAGTGTCTTACAAAGCTTTATCTACAACAATTTGCTCTTCGCAGTGGCGTAACTATACCAGGCCCGTGGCAAATCTTCTTTCGTGGCTATTCTTTTGATGGGACCCTATCAGTAAAAATCATCTCTACTCAGATTATTCAAATTTCAGAGTACTTAATTACACGTTGTAAATGTCCCACTAATTGCCATAGGCCTCCTCTCTTAGGCGAGAGGCAATGGTCTGTAGTCCCCACGCTAGCCCAATGCGTATTGGAGACTTCACATTCATCCATAGAACATAATAACTCTTGGGCAGGGGCCCTCTTGGGTCGGGGGCCCGTGGCATTTTGCCAGCCCTGCCATCCTATTGTTACACCACTGGCTATCGTTTACTATGCGTAATAAATACTTACCTGATTAAAAAACAAGCGTATCATAATTTGGGCTTTTAGTAAATTGGGAATTTAATTAAAAAAAATTATATTGACGCAGATATGTATTTTATAGTTTTTAAGGCATTTTATATCACCACTTGTATGTGGAACGTTGTTGTATTTCTTACAATTACGACTTAGGCTAGAGTATGACCAAAGGACCGGCATTCCACTCGGATCCTACTGGCATAGCCATTAATTAATAGCTACCTATACAACCTATTTTTTGATTACAGGATGTCATTCAGCTGTTGGTACATCGGTGCCAGGCTGACCAGTGTTCCCAAAGTGACAGTGGATTGTAGATTGGTAGTCATCGGCGCATCTACCACCGCAATGGCGTTTTTGAATACACTATTGTTCGGGTAATGTGTGATTACTGTTGTAGATAAGAATAAGGAATATTACTACTATTTATATAAATAATGTTTATTAAAATATATTTATGAGGATATAGAGATACGATGTTTAGCTGAGCGTCTTTTTCATAATATTGCAAATTAGCAAGTTTTATGATACCACAAACGAACCACATAGTATAAATATTTTTGTTTTGTTTTTTAACTGTCCATATTTTTAATACTAAGTGTGAACACGAAACGACCACTTTGTTTATAGATAATAGATATATAGGTATATAATTTCCAAAATTTCCAGCGACACATCATCTTACATATTCTTCACAAACTTAACACTAATATCGCCGCACGGGTTGCCATACGTAAGAAATTCAAACTCGCTCGCCGAAATGATGTTCCTAAAGGATCACTACAATTCGGAGAAATATTTAAAGAGTGTACCGTACACATATTACGTAAACACTATACACGGTACTGTGGTGGAAATTCACAAGTATGTATTTATGTAAATGAAAGTCCTGTATTCTTTAGTTATATTACATAGTAGTAACCTAATTAAGGGAAACGGTAGAAGAACACCAGTCATGGGGACCACCATGCATTTTTGGTGGTAATGCCATTAAATTGTAGCTTATTTGAAACGTTGGTACTTTCAACACAGCGCCATCTGTTATAATTGTGACTATCAAATAATAAACAAATATTTTGCGTTAAAATAATATTTCGGGTATAAATTGAGATGTAGATGACCGTACATTTTTTCGTGGTATGAAAGTTGGAGACGGAGGCCGGGACAACAATGTTCCGGCCTCCGTCTGTGCTGTGTTGCTGCACAACGAAATATAAAACATTCATTCAACAGCCTTGCAACATTTCAACATCGTAGTTTTTGGGTTTTTTGGACTAAAACTTCCACCCCATTAAATTGCCACCAGTTCAACCCAAAACCCCAAAACCTACACCCGATCTCGCTAGGTATTACTGTTTAGGCGGCCCGTTAAATTTTTTTTTAAATTACGGAAACGTATAGGTACTCCTTAATCGTGTATAGGAAAAATCTTGCAACTCCAGGCTCTTTAAATGCGAAAAAATGTCCACTAAATATCCTCCTAACCCCTCTCGAAGTTAAAGGTGATGAATGAATGAATGAAACGTGGAAATTTAGCTTTATATAAAATATATAATATATTTGCATAATTTTAAGGAATAAACTCAAAATCTACGGAGACATCCTATTATCATTAGAATACTTATCTCTTAGTAGACTTCATTTTTCCAAAATATAAAAAAGTTCCAGCCTTGCAAAGCGTTGGGCTAGCTAGTCGTAACTTAAAATTATCAGAAAAAGAAAACTATCATCTACTTGATTATAAAATAATCAACCAGATTACTCTGGATAATTGTTATAATAATATTGTGTATTGATGTCATGAAAAGAGACTACTCTATCGAAATTAGTACTTAATTATTTGAATAGCATTGAATTGTGTTACAGAAGGCAGAAATATGTGTTGTTGTCAAACGGTAGTAGGTGTTACTACGATCGGTTGTTCTTACTATGCGGCATTCAGTACCAACTTCCCGATTATTTAAAAATACACCAGTCTGATAGGTTAGTTACGCATTCACATTCAAAATTATGTACTAGTAAATCACAGTAGAAAGATCGACAGTTAAAATGCGCATGAACCACAGCTACGTATATCAAGACGTAACTTTCAGCTTGTTTGAGAAAATAATACTCGATGAAAGTATATTAATATTATATAGTTTTTGTAATTTTTGTTTGTTATTTTTTAAATGACAATAGACTTTTCCGTAGCTGTGCTTATTTATCTGAAGTTATAATTATATAAATAATTTAACCCTATCAATTGTTTCAATAAACTATTAGAGTGCAGAAACAGAACTGTCGTGGCGGGTATGTGAGTAGAGTCTGGACTGTGTAGTTTTTCAAGTATCAAGAATATAACGGTCGAACTATAATGACTGAAAGCATTTTAAACTTAACAATTATACGTAATAGTTCGAATTCTAGGTACGAAAGGTTCGAATTCTAGGTACGAAAGGTTCGAATTCTAGGTACGAAAGGTTCGAATTCTAGGTACGAAAGGTTCGAATTCTAGGTACGAAAGATTCGAATTCTAGGTACGAAAGGTTCGAATTCTAGGTACGAAAGGTTCGAATTCTAGGTACGAAAAGTTCGAATTCTAGGTACAAAACTTGGAGATTTGCCTTTCTTAATATTTTTCAGAAGTGACATTAAGTACAGTCGTCTAGACGTCCCTCATGGTCTGAAAAAGCCATCCCTATCATTGCTTCCTTCCAATGTCTTCGTAGTTAACAATGTATCGGACGCAAACAAGGCGCTCAACTATTTAAAATCTATTGACTGGGAAGAGACTGAAGGTATAACTTTGTTTTCTTGTAGCGCCGCCTCCGTCACTCTTTGCCACATTATTTTTCAAAGCTCCAATGGAAATATAACTGATAAGCTTCTAATTTGTTTAAAAGGCTGTGTTTCTTGAACACTTTCCTCGTTTTTATCACTAAACGTACCTCTAAACTTTGGGCGTTTACTTTCCAAATTAGTTCCTTCTTAACCACTCGCCAACTCGTTGACCGTGTACTCGTTTTATTTTGTGTGCGTCCGTCTTTGACATAACATTTGGGTAAAAATTAATATCACATATATTGCTTTGCCATTATTCCGTATCACCACTGTATTTTGGAAGAATCAATGTACATACATAGTTAATAAAACAAACAATTTTTTATTGAATTAGATCAATACATTAGGTCAATACACATATTTCACTGATCTGATTACTCGCATCCTCTTTTACTGGGATAAGAGTTCAGCATCGCTAAAATAATTGTATAAGTCAACTGCCTAGTAAAGCTATATAAAACGGCATCAATTATTAAATTTATTTCTTATAGTTGCGTGCGTAAGTGTGATTGTAATTTATTGCGGCCATCCTTTTAACATTGTAAATTTCATAGGAAAAATACTAGTATATGGAGCATCAATTCATGCATATTGTTGTCTTGCGACGTTACTGGAGATGAAGATTTCACCAGAACTCATCGTATATATAGAACCTTTTCCGGACGAATGTGAAGGTTCTCGAGTGTCGCCCTTCTGTAATATTTATGTAAGTACTTTACGATATTATCAAACTCCAGAGTGTAAATAAAGAATGGAATTAAAAAAAAAATCTTCTCGCTCTACGCTATTGATTTGGTCAATGGCAGTAACGTCCATATGTACATGAACATGAACAAACGGTTATATCTCACTCGCGCACAACCGAACACAGATGCGGACAATGTTGCCACTGTAAAAAAAAATATAATCTTGCCAACAGAGTTAATAGGTACTTATAAATCCTACCATCAAACTGTCAAATAAATATATAGCTATATTTTTTTTCTTGCATATACAATATACGCTTTTATTTCCAAGGTTGACAAAACAATGTGTAAAGTTCTCGAAAGTTTGAAAATAAAGGTATACCGTTCATATTACTTTCAAAACTGGAGTTTGGATCACGAAAATGCCATAACTCACGTTCAAATTATGTCGCATTTTGAATTGTTAAGCTTAGAATGCGCTGCGTTTTTCTATTACGGCAAACGAGGTGTAAACGAACAAATATTTATGGGTAAGTTATTACTAGTTTTTATTACCGTCATAATATATTGAATTCAGTCTTCTTTCACGTAATTAATGTGTAAAAAAATAGTATTTCATAATAAAGGATTTTGATTACCTGCCAAAATTATTTACCTAGTCAACTGGAGAAGTGCGTGCGATACTCTATCTCAAAAATTATTGAACTGGTCTCGACAAACTTATGCTAATTTAAATACATCTCAACAATTTCCGAGAAATTTGTGGACAAACATTCATACTATACTTTAGCACATGTGGAAAGACACCTGGAGGCCTGCCATCCTGAAATACATACCATGTCACCTGCTACCATTTTGAAATATTATCAAATTCTAAAAACCCTAAATACATTAATATCCTTTTTTGAATAAAGTCGGTTTATAAGCGACAGAACTGTGAGATTATTACAATGATGTACTAATTTAAATTGATTACTAGATTTTTCTACTTTTTTTAATTGTCTTTGCTTTTACAAATCAAACTTTCCTATTATTATTGAATTCATATTGTAAATCTGATGAATATCAAATTTTAAACATACGATCACAAACTATCTGAATTGGCAGCATCTAGTTTTCCTTTTTAGCGGTTCATATGGCTGGTATGGGGTACAGCGGTGGGTTGCTGGTGGACCACCAGTTCAAGAGTAGCGCACCTCTTGTTTATTGTGCGGGACCTCTCGCGCAACACCGATATAGCTACCACAACAGCTATGAGATTGGATTCTATGTATGTCTCTATTCTTCCCTAACTTAGTTCTAGTGTCTATGCCTACGTAACTTAGTAGCATTTATTTATATAATAATGCAAGTATATACATAATCTGTTTATGTATTTAAAATAATTAATTTCATGTACAATAATTAACCGTGTTAATGATCAGCGTAATGGCAGAAAACGTTCGTAAATTAATTCAGTCTTATTAATAACGGTAGGTATAATAAAGCACATAATTCGTTATACAATTTTAAAATTCCTAGCACTTAATTATCTACTGGACTAATATAAATTCAATTATAATTAAATGTAAAATATTTTTTATAGCTAGGAAAAGTTATTAGAAATGAACTGGACCCACCGTTTACTGAACAAAGCAATCATAGGAACAATGGGACTGGCAAAGAAAATGTTGACGTCAATAAGTCATGGAATGGAAATGGCGTTGAGGATGATACGTGAGCATTTAAGGTTTCATGTAAATAGCGAAGAATTGGTGTATCGTGTACTAATACTTGCTAAGGTTTTAAGATCTTAATTTCTGGTACATACAGTCAATACTTATCACTAAGTACGACGTTTGTACTTTTAAAGTTTAAACAAATCTACGATTTTGGCAATTTCCTACTCTATATAACGTACTTTTTGATGGGATTTTATCGTAGTAAGCAAGAAACTCGATAGTCACTGACCACAACTGCCTTGCGATTCTGTAACTCACATTCGAACTCTCACAGCGGTTTTTGCAGCGGCAGTCGCGCTTTAATCACCATTTTACGATTTGGCATTCTGATAAACAATAAACTACAAGCTCCCTCCATATCAGAATGACAAATCATAAAATGACTGCTTTACGACTGTTTTGAACGCGACCGCCGCTGTGAAAACCGCTGTGTGAGTTCGAAAAGTGAGTATAGAATCGCAAGGCTGCAGTGATCTGCAAGTACGTATACAAATATAAAATATTAAAAATTTATTGAGCGGATTATTAATTTTTTAGACAACATGTAAGAGGACAGAGTATACCACAATTGAAGAGGCCCATTGTACAATGTTGTTATTTGCCGGGAGGGTTACAGTATTTAGAAGTTCGACCGCCGGGAATCAAAGTCCCGCACCATTATGTACAAACGTTAGAGTATAATGTTAGTATTCTTTACACTATTACGATACATACCAACATACGATTTTTTTCCATGCAAGGAAATTCGACATAAGGCGCTATAAGGCATCTACGTTCAGATGTATAAATAATTTTTTATGTTTTTTGAAAGGCCGGCAACGCATTTGCGAGCCTTCTGGCAATGTGAGTGTCCATGTATCACTTAACAACAGATGGGCGTCCTGTCCGTTTGCCCCGTATTCCATAAAAAAAAGAAAGTCTAGTCTGTGCATTTGCAGAGGAAATGCAAAAAATACACGTTAAATTGATAATCTCATTCGGGTTTGAAAATATTGAATCTTCTCATCGTTACCTAACTCCATGAAATAATTTTAATTTCAGGGTTTTGTAATAGAAACATTCAAAGGGGGATATTTTAAATTGCACCTTAATAAAGATCTGATAGTAGACGGAATTACATGTCTTACGCCAGAAAAGTACTCGTTGGAGAATTTTAAAAAACTATATGGATTATCCAGTTCTATACTCAGTAATGTGCATTTGAGATACACGGTAAAATGATTTTCATTACTGTAAGCCTTATTAGCTATTTTATGTTTGGTTCGTTTCACACTTACAACGTAAAGGTAACTAAACTAAACGACTAAAAGGGACTAAACATGTTTTAGATAATTAAGACATAGTACTTTTATGAATTACACATTATTTTAGATATGGGCAATGGGCATATTGAGTCAGTTTCTGACGTAATTAAAATTCATTTTTTATAAATTAATTATTAAAAACCTATACTTTGGCTGATAGAAGTCTTGACATGATTTAGCGAATTGCAATTGCGTTTTCATTTATATTTTTATAATACACAAAAAATAATGTTTATCCTTATGGTTTAATTTGTAATTCTCAATTTACAGACAAAAAGACTAGACAATTTATACGATTTTTTCCGTGAGCCGTGGGCGCATTTCTTGTACCATGACCACGTAGAAGAGCTTTTTGCAATTGTCAAGGAACTACTGCCAACGGTAATATCAACGCTCAAAGTCCCCCTAATGGGGGATGGAAAAAATATACATATGTCACCGGAATATAACAAAATCCGCAAAAAAACTAAAAAGTTTATAAAATTCCTAGGAAAGTTTTTTTTGTTTTTAGTTTGAACTAATGAATTTAAACATTCCTGTAAACATCATATAGAGACATATCATATCGAAGCCTTTGTAGTATATCACTATTTTTTATTAAATAATATAATTTAATTAACAGTAATAATGAAAAGGCACCGGCTCGCACATACTGATACTTTTTATACGTAGTGTATACAATCTTTGCCCGTAAAATACGTTCCCTTTCTAAACTATATCTGTGTGTATTGAATTTCGTAAGCGATCGTAATACCTTGGTTCGATTATCGCCTGGAGCGTAATCTATAATTTTCTTGTTGTAATCAATACTCCACCTCTGGTGGGTAATGAGGCCCCGACCGAGTGGCTAATGCTGGTAGATAAGCACTGTTGAGAAAGTCTTACGAAGACCAAACAAATATTCAAACTCCATAAAGGCGGAAACATACTACCAAAACGCGACGCTACACCACGCCATCCGACGCATGTCAGTACTTATCAATCCCATATATTGAATATGGTCAGATGCACATAGACAACATGCCATGTGATCACACGCGGTAACATCCAATCGATTTGGATCGGCGTGTTGTGGATGTTGTGATGATGACGTCATGCGTCAGTCTTTCGAGTTTTTGACACGAATGTCAATTTATATACTTAGATATTTTTGGATTTATTTGGCGAAATGAACGACGAACAATTAATTGAGTTGGTCAAACAATATTCCGTTTTATATGACATGAGATTACCTCAATACAAGAACAAAAACAGGGAGTTAGGATGTTGTTAGTTTAATACAAATAACCTGCTAATCAATTCAGTTTATTAGAAAAATACAGGGTGGGCCAGAAAGATTAGCGAATTTGAAAAAAATATAAAAAAAAACTAAATACGATACACATACAATTTTTATTTAAATTAAAATAGACATCTGGGAAATTTATTTCTTAAAAATAACATCATCCAGGTGTGCACTATTGCGCTGCAAACATTCCTCGAATCTGAACCTCAAATTGGTAAAAACTTGCTGGCACATTGCGCGGGGAATAAATCAGCTAAATGACTTCTGAATTTGCAAGCGTGTCGTGGTGTCGCGTGTTGGTAATGTGCACGATGGACGTCGGATGTCGACACGACACGTCGCGTCGCGTTTTAGTAGTATGTTTCCGCCTTACACCACGCCATCCGACGCATGTCAGTACTTATCAATCCCATATATTTAATATGGTCAGATGCACATAGACAACATGCCATGTGATCACACGCGGTAACATCCAATCGATTTGGATCGGCGTGTTGTGGATGTTGTGATGATGACGCCATGCGTCAGTCTTTCGAGTATTTGACACGAATGTCAATTTATATAATTAGATATTTTTGGATTTATTTGGCGAAATGAACGACGAATAATTAATTGAGTTGGTGAAACAATATTCTGTTTTATATGACATGAGATAACCTCAATACAAGGACCATACTCTAATATTAATAATACGCATAATATTCATCTGGCTCGTTATTCATAAAATCCATAGGACAGTAGGCTAATTTGACCTTCACTATTGTCAGCTAAATGACTTCTGAATTTGCAAGCGTGTCGTGGTGTCGCGTGTTGGTAATGTGCACGATGGACATCGGGTGTCGACACGACACGTCGCGTCGCGTTTTAGTAGTATGTTTCCGCCTTAACACTCTTACACTTTTAGTAGCTCTTAACTTATGAAGTTACATACTTTTGTAATCTAGGGTTAGTTGGTAATTGGAATTCTAATTAACTCTAGATTGAAGAGTAATTCTACAGGGAATTATGTTTACAGGGCCAACCACATGGCGAGACAATAAAAGAAGTTCTTAAAGCAGCCGTCGATAAATTACCAACAACGGTGAGCGAATTATTATTAGTATGTAGTTCGGTCTAAGTTTAAATTTAGTAAATGAAATATGTATGCCATAGTTCGACCACACACTTATTAGTTGTGCGATACAATACAAAATAATTTAGCGTATTTGGATTTAAACTTTTTTCCTAGAAATCGTTAATTAATAATTAATTTATCTTGTCCAGAAGTAAGTCTAAGTCAAAAACGGGGCAGACTTGGGACTTCAATTCTACAAGCGACTTCTTAGTTAATGTATATAATGCGCCAACTTTTGCCAACTATACCTGCGCCAGTATTCTGTAACTTCAAATAACGACTGCAATGTGAGCTTTAGTACCCCGCGATCCCAAGGTTACGGTTATTAAGAAAACTGAATCGAAATTGCATACAAAAATAAATGTGAATCAGTTTCACCATCGCTATGAGAAGTTACAGAGTACCGATGCTTGTTAAGCAACTGGGCATAAATTGTTATAAAAAGAATTTTCAATCAAAGTTTAAAGATTACTTTTGTGAATATTTATAATTCTTCTCACCAGGCACACTCATACAACATGAAGATGAAGATCCGATCCAGTTTTGAAAAGTCCCCACACATAGAGGCGATCACCCAATACGTGATACAGTGGGTGTCAGAAAATAACGTCCTTTTACCGATGTATCTACAACCATCTGAAAGATCTGCGTATGCGCACGACTTGGACAAACACCCGGCTTTTAAAAGGAGGAAGCGAAGTATTGTAAAAATGTTGGCGAAGATCTGTTAATATCTGTGAAATTAAAATAAACATTCCTAAACTAATTAATATTATTTTACGTACATTTGTTAACTCTTTAGATGATTGGGGCGGTAATAAAATTCCAACTTGCTTTACGGCCGCTCTTTATACTCGATCCCAATCCAATTTTTACTACTAGAGATTGATATTTCAATCCATTTTACATAAACAATAACCGTTCGAAGGTTCAATCTGTGTTTTTAAACCATTTTTGGATTGATATTTGTATGAAAATGAAAGATCGACTCTTTCTATAAAATATCTTGAATTCGACAGATCGAATTTCGACAATTTGCGATCTTCCCACTTTGACCGATTCACGATTGTTGCGGTGCTTATATAAAGCGGCCGTAAAAGTTATATTGCTTAAATATGTATGAGATTACTATACTAAGGTCTAAAGGGAACTGGCCTTACAATGAAGTAAATAAGACGTTTTTCAACTTCATATATATACAAGAGAGCCTTATTACGGCAACTTGCACAACCGGAACAATAAACGTGTTTTGGAAGCGCCCTGTTTCCTAATTCCCGTGAAAGAATTAGTGTATTTAAACATAGATTTGAGAATTAGATTAATTCAGAACCAAACTCATTAATTTATTAAGAAAACTCATTGCAGATAAAAATAACAGTCTTTTAATCTGTTTAAAAGTCAATTTATTTGATAGTATATTTGTCAAATGTCAATACTTCTTGTTGTCTAATTAAATGTTTTTACGCATTGTACGGTTTGTTTAAGATTTTTATAATTTAAATTTAATAATGGCGCATTCTCGTAAACCGTTGCAGTTAAACGAATTACTATTACAAAATGTTAATACATGGGGTAACGTGCAGTACAACATTCCATTGCGGTTATCTAGTAATGAAACGCGGACATCAGCAAGTATCGCCCACCGGCATATACCGCCGATACCGCACAGCTTGGACTGTGTTAGTACCTTTTTACCTCCTTTTACTAACTAAAGTAGATTCGAATTTGTAGGCATGTTCAATAGTCTAGTTCAGGAGTCTCCAAATTTTCCAGCCTTAGGGCCATACTGATTACTCCAGTAAGTTCCGGGGGCCAAAACCATATGTCATTATGATTGTTATAAGTTATGTTTTTATTACAAAAACAATAACAATAAGCCTTTAACAATGTTATGAGTAGTTAGCCCATGACCATATCAATGTAGATGTCATATTAATAATTATTCAAAATAAAATTAGAATACTTCAGTAAACTAAATTTCATTTGCTATAAAAAATATGTTCTCTAAAAGGAGTTTTCAAGTATGCTAAGTGCTAACTCTCCGCGGGCCGGACAAAATCTGTCCGTGGGCCAGATGTGGCCCTCAGGCCGTAGTTTGGAGACCCCTGGTCTAGTTCATACCGATTTCTCTGTTTTATAAGATACATATTAATTTTGGTACTTTCGTATCAACGCCACCGCGGCAAAAATTCTGGCAACGATTTAGAAATCCGTCGCCTGAATTTGATGATACTGATACTCCCCTCGCCCCCCGCAAACTCAATTCGGTCCGGATAATGCGTGTGAGTCGGCAGACAACTCATTTTTCGTCGCCGTGTGAATGAAACAGGACATTTGTATTAAACCGAATGCAACAGAAATTACGCGACCGAAATTCTGCGACTCACAACTCAAAAATTTACGCGTGTTTGGTTTCAGCCTAATCCGTATTTAATTGGACAATCAATTCACTTTTCTATCTCATAATTTCTTCATTGCTTTTGTTTTTGTAGAAAATAGACGATCCCCTCCCAGAGCGCGTGACGGGGCGTGATATGGTCGTCGCAAAGGAATCTTATAGAACGACAACAGGCGAATACTGCGTGAAGCCAAACCCGAATAAAGCAATGGAGCGGTCCGACTGCGCCATCAATTGTCGTAGGGTCATTTTCATGACTGGCGTTGAGAAACGGGTAATATTATTCGTATGTTATAAGTATTAGTTCATATGATATTATGTAAGGCGGGATCGCTAGTAATATCGCTATTGGAAGTCATTAAGAACCAGCAGTGCTATTCATAGTTCCGTCAAGAACGTATTGGATCTTGACATTCTGGTCTTACGCTAGGAGCGTGATGCTCTGATCATTAATTTATTTTTCTTTAGTCTGTACAATTATCAAATTTAATAGGATTCATTACACATAACAAAGCATTATTTCGCACAAGATCGGTTCGAAGACCACTATTGGATTTATTAAGCATAGCCAACTGTAAGGTCGGCATTTTATTGGTGATTAGTACAAATACGACATACGAATTACACTCTTGCGTCTCTCCAGATACAAGCCAAGAGTATCATTCAACCAATCATGATATCGGAGATGAAGGACAACTTCCGTGGCCTGACTTCCACACCAACTGCTCCACCTGAACTGACAGTCAAGGCACCGGACCCTGAGTACATTTTTGATGTAAGGTTCAAAATCTTATAAAATAAAAATTTTATAATAAATAATTTAAAACATTAATTCCATACTATAAAAATTACAAATCATATGGGCCTCAGTTCTGTTATTATACACTTAGGGTCTGTTTCACAATGTACGGATAAATTATACATAAGTTCCAAATTAGATATTATATTATTATAATTGTTTCACGACTGTCAGATAGCTCTATTCATCACATAAAATCCATCATAAGTTATGAGTCCGATGAAGTGACAAATAGCACAATTTATCTTCCAAATAATTTATGTGTTGCATAGCTATTTGGTACTTTATCCATACATTGTGAATCTGAAATGTGAATAGTCTAAGTTAGTTATTGTTATTTCCATCACTTTGTTAAGCAGTATGGGCCCCTCTTGGGTAAAGGCCTGGCAAAAAATAACAATAATAATAATAATAATCTAGAGGAATCACAAATTAAAGAGCAAGTTGAGACGTTACGTTTGACTGTGATTCGTCGCATCGTGTCTAAAAGTATTGAACGGAGCGTACAATCGTTTCCCCCTCAGCCTTCGGTGCCACACACACGTTTATGTTCTAATAAATACCGCTTTCCTTACTATGTTTTGTTCACGGTTTGGAAAAATGTCAATTGGGCGCATATCCGAAATTTGGAAGCACGATCTCAGACTATAAGCTTTTTAGATAACAATTAATGATGTATTAAACGGAATATGGAAGCTTTACATAATGTATGAAAGAATGCATTAAGTGCAAGGACTGTCGTCATATTCGTATTGAATAAATTAAAAAAAATCTGTTACATTAAACATTTTAATCTTTTCTATTAATTATAAAAATAATAAATATTTCCAGGTAGTAGCTGCAGGTAGAAACGAGGCACCAGTGATACCAGATAGTGCGGGTGGATTTCGAAGACTACTGGATCCCTATGTGTCTACATACCGGGCCTACCATAAGCCTTTTTCAGTGGAAGACCAGTACGGTATCGGAGCTAAGGATCAGATAACTTTCTACTCAGAATTCAATGTGCCTAAAGTGAGTTAAAAACTCAAGATTCAGTTCGAGGTTAATCCCTCGATTATGTTTTTCTTACTAGAGTTCATATATTTGAAACATAGTGTAACAAAACCCAGAGCGATACCTATGCGATATATGGTGGTGCATGGAAATATTAATTTAGTGTTTATTTGTATATGTAGGGGAGACCGGGTACAAAAGTAACACTTTGTACTTCACACTTGAGATTTGTGGCTAGGTTTTAATATTGTCATTAAATTAATATAACCATATATAAATTCAGTTTATGTTCTTTACACTAGCAGCTCGATTTATTTTACTATGGTGTGTTTTATATGAATAATAGAGAGTTAAAAAAAAAACGTCAGTTGTTACTTTCGACCACGTAGGCAGGTCGAAAGTAACACGTTGTGGGTCGAAAGTAACAAGAAGAAGAGGTTGGTAATTAATACAATATTATATGTAATACTTGTTTATTATCAACAAGTATTTATGTAAAAAGTAAAAGTTCTGCATTCTGCATCCATCCACTAGCATTGCCAGCTCCGGCACAACCAACAGGACCCTCAAGTATCATGTGGTCTTGGAATTGTTTCAATGGGAATACGAAAAAAGGAGGTATGTGTCCTCCTTGAGCATTAATCGCAACAGCAACAGTTACTAATCTTCCACGTTCTGCTGAGGTTACTGAACCTACTTGTTCAGTTCCTTTTTGAGCAACAACCGTGCTAAGTTTTTGGACAGTGGACCCCTGTCTCATCCATATTCCAGATATCTTTTGGCTCAAATTTGTACCTATCAATTACCTCAGCAAGATTATCAAAAAATTTGCTCACATTATGTTCGTTGAAACTCTGAGATCTCAAACAGAGGCTCGGGTGCCGTTTTAAAAAACCCGTCAACCATTCATTACCAGCCATTTGACTATCGTGCCACATTTCAGAAAAAAAATTATCCGCCGCTTTTCTATACACTTATGTGTCATGTAGTTGTTCTTATGCGTTGTCGCGGCATTCTGTTGGAGTAAAGGTAATTAAATCATTACGGGGACAACAGTAACTTGTTACTTTTGTACCCATAGGACTATGTTACTTTTGTACCCTTCCTCATTTTTGGTGAAACATGAAATATAACCTTAGAACGGAACGAGCTAAACAAAAACAAATTTAAACAATGTACAATCAATCTAATCAAAAATAGATATGCAAACATTCAGATTACTACCATCCTTTTACGACTATGTAAACATTAAATAACAAGATATCGAAAAACTTACTTTTGGTTTGTAAAAACACTTAGTATCCTCTCACACAATCTAACAGTGCTTGAAGTACGCGGCGACTAACTACAAGTGAGGGGGGTGCTCTCAGCTATCGCCTGACGGCGGCGGAGCTGTGTTCGACCATTGGATGAATCTAGAGAGCATTTGTTACTTTCGACCCGCCGTTACGTTTGTACCCGGTCTCCCCTAACCATGTCCTATCATGTTTGAACAAGGTTACTCAGTTTGACGTGAGATGCCGCTGTATGATAGTTGCGAAAACCAATTTTAGGATAAAATCTCGTTTACTAATGAAACCGTAATAATAATTCTGAATTATTATCTATATTGATCATAAAGTAATTGTACTATTCGTAAAAAAATAACCTTAGAGTATAAAACTGCAAACGTTAATTTTATATGTAAAAAAACTTACATAAATTAGACTTATTTGGTTTGGTTATTATACTTAAGTGGTTGACACCTCCATTTCTGATCTACTAAATGAACGAAGTGTGACTCAACTGCTAAAAGGTTTCGTGGTTAAGCTTATCTCGTATACAGGTGCGAGGTTTCGGTCCCCGGCACAAAGAAATATGGATGCCGTTGACTTCTAAAGTGCATAGAAACGTGTATGATAGGATACACGTGAAAAAAGAATGTAAGGAAGTGGCCTCATGTCACAATCCCGTCAACAATATTAAGGGGTGAGTGTATCTAATGCTTTAAATTAATCTTCCTAGTCTCTTAACCAATTTTATAGAAGTATGCGAATCACAGATGGCCTGTGTACTTATAACAAATGCATTGTTCAGAATTATACTATTTGTTCTATCTTGAACTAGGTACTTCAATATTAACTTACATTATTTATTTTTTCTGTGTAGTTATACTGATATGTTATTTTTTTTAGAGTATTTGAATCGGAAACGAAGAAGAAATTCAAAGTCCCATTTGCAATATCATCCCTCGCGTCATGGGGGCACGGAGAGTCCTTTGACCTGGCACCCTTCCCCCCTAACCCATACCAGACCAACCTGCCCCCTTTTATGTACTGCAGTGATTATTGTCACATAGCACAAGGCACCCCACCGTATACAGTAGTGGACCAATTGAAACACCCACTGAAACCACACAAGCCGTGCGCCAAGAGATTTATCGTTTCGAGAGATTTTGAACCTTGACTTTTACGTATTATAAATAAAATAATAAAGCTTACGTGTTGAATATATTTACCATGGAAGATTTTAAGTAAAATTATAATAAAAGTGTATCTACTTTAAAAATAGACTAGGAAAAAATGTTTATAAGACTATGGCTCGGTATGTTATAACGTATCGTTTCATGCTTTGTTTTTAAAAAAATATAGATACTATTTGCAACTAAGAATCAACACGAAAGGAAGGTTTCTGACAATAGGCGAAAGGGGTTATAGGTGATGAACACAAACTATATTCCTTGCCTACGCCAAAAGTCGAATGAATCCATAACTTTTTTGTCAAGTTTTCAAAAATGAATAATATTGAGGACAGAGGAACTACGAGCCTTTGAGTTAATTGTCGCGTGAGCTAATTTGTGTAAAATAAAACAAATAATTGAAGTTAAACGTTTATTTATGAAAAGTTATTACTTTATCGTCATCATCTGAATAATTTTAACTTATATCAACACGGACAAAAGGTTTTCTTGTACATTATTTTATGCCAAGCTTCCCTTACCTACCAACATTATCGGAAATCCACCTATTTCTTCGCCTAGTGACCCTTAGAGACAGTGGGTACTAACAGTGTTTCAGAAAATATTCCTATTTAAAAGTAATCATGTGATACACTGCTCAACGCGTAAGTCTATCTCGTATATATTTTTGATGTCTTATGTTCATCTGACCATCCTTTTAATCAACCCTATTTCTAAATCGACTGCCAGGAATACTACGCACATGGCTCTTCTAATGATTGAGTACTTTTCGAAATCTGTAATCAAGGTTAATATGGGCATTTTAGAACAAAAAATTACAAAAATGAGCCTAAATGAGCTCGGACTTTCATGACAAAATTCGCGATTCTTTGAATACAAGAACAAATTTTAAAGCTGGGTGCAACGGACGGCCATCGCATATAAGTGATCTCTTCCAGGCAACAAAAGAGAGCTCCGTAACAAAAACAAGAAAATAACTTGTTATAAATGGTCAAATAGCATGAATATTTCAAATTTCCTTTAAAATCCACTCTGATGATAGAGTCTGGGAATAACGTGGTACCAATTCTCGTTATTTAATATCGGTATTGAAGTAACTTACTTTAATGGATTGATTTTTCAATATAAACAAAAATACCTTAGGTTTTCTAACAAAGCAATGCGTGCAACCAGGCGAGTAGCATTCGCATATAATTTTTGTTTTTTTCTGAAATTTCAGTTTTATCATTATAAGTATTAGTAGATAATCACATATTATTAAGTTCATGACAGTACCTTTTTCTTAGTGGTGCTTTCTTGAGTATTTTCGGATGGATCCTTCTATATAAAGTAATATATTATTTATTAAATGTATATATAGTAGTATAAATATATATATTATATAGTACTTACATTAACGCAGGTGCAACCTGAGTTGTTGCTAACACAGTGTGGTTTGACCATATTTACTTTTCGGTGTTTCCAAATCTGCTTTCAATAGCTTGTTTCAAAATTGGAATATTCTAAAAAAAACGATTAGTTAGACAAGACTCAGCCAGTGTACAAACAAATAGGTCTACCTCAACAGAAATTCTATTTATTATACGAGTATGTATTGCTCGCGTGAGTGGCGCTTCGCTAACCAAGTTGGAATGTGCGCGCGGTACATCCAAAAGTTGATACAAATATAATATGCTAGTAGACTCGGCCAAGCGTTGCTGTGGCTAAGATTTTTGTTATATTACATAGTAGCAAACTATTCAAGGGAAACGGTAGGAGAACACCAGTCATCCCCATGACCATGCTTTTATGGTGGTTATGCCATTAAATTGTAGCTTATGTCAAACTTTGGTACTTTCAACACAGCGTCATCTGTTAGAATTGTGACTGTCGAATAATAAACAAATAATTTGCAATAAAATCATATTGCGGGTATAAATAAAGATGTAAGCCATCGTATCCTATATTTTAACTTAGATCAAACTGGTCGCTGCACGCTGTGCAAATTTGATTTAAATCGGTTAAGACTTAAGTAGTTTAGGAGTCCATAGCGGACAAACAACGTGACGCGTAATATATATATATAAAGATTAAGAAAGTATACATTACCCCAGGACAAGTCATATTTTCACATTTTTTGTTCTCGTTATCAGTGCATTTTGCAATCTGAAAAATTCGATATAGATGTCATGGAAGTATTTTTAGACTCAATTCGAGAAGATTATTTGCATTTTTAAATGCAAGCTTTCATCTTATCTACGTAACTAATAATAACTTATTGGATTAAATAGCGTTAATTAATGACATTTTAAAATCATAGAACTTGTCGCCCCGCTAACAGCAGAGTTTAATTTTAAGTGAATTTTTCAACACAAATATTATCTATTAAATACTTTTTTTTTAAAATTCATGGCAATGCAACTTGCGATTAAAGTATGTCTTAGCAAACCTTAGGGCAAATTTCTTCGGGTGCCTTAGGAGCTTGTCTCTTCCTGGGCGCTCTACATGGTGGAGTATGAAAACATCGTGCGGGGTCGTTGCATGGGGCTCCAGCTCTAGCGGGCCAGTAGCAGGGCATTAAGTAAGGAAAACAGGAAGAGGGTGGTACGCAGTGGGGCAAATGGTGACATGACCGGGCGGCCATGGGCTGAAAAAGTATATTGGCTAAAAAAAATTTAAAAGGACAATAGA
The DNA here is from genome assembly GCA_963693345.1 of Pieris melete. Lineage (NCBI taxonomy): Eukaryota > Metazoa > Arthropoda > Insecta > Lepidoptera > Pieridae > Pieris > Pieris melete. The sequence continues at coordinate 2,278,269 of CAVNZK010000053.1, read as the reverse complement.
TGTAAATATATAATCAAACTTCTGGATGGCGCAGTTATTCTAAATACCCTATACAGTGTAAATATGAATTTCAAGGGACCGAGCATTTTTATTTGTTATAGAGTGGATTCGTTATAGGGTAAGAAGAATAATTAATGTATGGATATTGGGTTAAACCATATAAATTTAATTCATTTTTACGTTATAACGAATGACGTTTTAAAGACTGTATTAATAATCGCATTGGGAAGTAGTAATAGCTTCTAACATATCTTGTGCAAAATATATTTGGGGGCTGAGGTAAACGACAGAAGAAGTAATCCGGGTGTTAGATTGTAATTGGACGTAATACAGTGACGCATCGCGTCGCGTGTTAACTCCGTTTTGGACTAGTGATGTTCTTGACTAATCCACAGAACAAACAAACAGAACCCGCGGTCGTTTCGTCTTTGGTTTTCATTCTCATCTTTCCTGAACGTAGCAAAACGTATATAGAGATTTTTTCATACGTAATGGAAATAAATGAAAAATATATATAAGTTAGGTGAACCTTTTTGAGAATACAGCTAGATCGTGGTGTCAATTCAATCTGAAACCAAAACATTTATTAATCATTGTTCAAGTAGGATAGATGAAATTGTAGGTACGGATGAAATTATAATTCTTAGTTCTTCATTCTGTATAGGCAAGTGGGCTGTCGTTACGTACCGGGGCGGGATCGTACTTTGGTCTCCTCTTTACTTGAATCTAAAAAAAAAAAAAAATTGTCGTTATAGTATAAACGTCATTATATACACTTAAAAATATATATTACCGTCATCCCGAAACAATTTGAACAATCCAACATGCATTTGGATGGTGAACATGGTGCGGCCTAGAATCCAACAATTAAGCATTGAGTAACGACTATTTAAAAATATTGTAAACATTTTAAATTTTAGGTATAAAGAGACTTTACAACTCAGGCGAAGAGCCTTGCCTCAGCGTATAATCTTCATTAAGACTGGCCATCTACGAGGGAATATGTTTTATAGTCTATGCGTACAGCAAATGGCTCTATTCCATAAATCTCATTGCGCCATAATACTTGTCCGACATGACAGGAGGATATGACATATCGCGCGCAGAACTGACAGCTTTAATAAGCCTCGAAGAATCACGTGTTTAAATACTTTGTAAAATATCCACGAGTTTTTATTTTTGGAATAAGTTTTTTATTTTCGGCGTGTATAAAAGTATGTAATATTTGATAATAAAACAATTCTTAACCGGATTGAAGTTATGTGTCACCGTGACCACGCACGCTGTAAAGCACGCGAAACGTCGGTTAAATTTAAAATTATGCAAAATAATTGTAAATACACAACTTCAATCCGGTAAAAAATTGTTTTATTATCAAATGTGTGAAAGCTATGTACATAAAAGACAATGCTAGTATGTAATATTGTTAATTTCGCACCTTGCAACTGCACTTTCCCTTTGGACACGTCGGACACTAAAAACAAAAACATTATTTGGTTTTATTCAATTTTAACTTAATTTCAAGACAAAATGTTTACTTACCAGCGACGGGCAAGGTGATTCAACCTGCAAATACAAACATGTTATTATTTTTTAATAGCGATTAATGAGCATAATAAAATGTTGACTTACACAGGGCGTTCCGCAGGATGTGATGCAAATTGGACATGATGGGTCTGGACAACATCCATTACATCCGCCGCACTGAACAGAATTAAATATAATAGGTTTTAATATCTATGCAATAGGTGATTCGATAACTAGCATTTACAGATTATCTATGGAATGGCGCGCAATTCAAATAAATTTTATTCAAAAGCCGTGTTAATTTAATTTCAAATTCAGTCATTTCTTATTATTAACTGAAAATTCGTATATTTCTCGAATATGAGTACCTACGTGGAAAAACCGCTGCGCAAACAACACGAAACATTAACTACGACATTAACACGGTCCATTATTGGTTCAATCGTTTCAAATCTGTAAATTTCGAGTTGAAGAATGACCGACTAACCTAACAATTGTCTTCTTTATGACCTTATTTTTCGAAAATTTATCTATATGCAACTTTACAGAAATTGTTTAAATAAAGTTAAATTAGATAAAGTTTAACAAAAGGCTTTTAATATCACAGACTTGAATACAAATAATACAATTATTTAATTTTACCTTATTACCACTAAAATTATTACAGAATATCATACTTTGTAATAGAATTTTTAGTATCATTGTTATCGTTATTATACATTTTTGTTATTAATGGTTTAGAATTTCTTTGAATCAACCGTGGTAGGGACAAGAAAAAGACACGCGTAACGGTCAAATGTGATGCGTAACCGAAAAATGTGACGCGTAACGAAAAAATGTTACACTAAATTTTTTTCCAACCCCGATAAAGAAGTTTCACTTCAAAAATATACAAAAAAATAAAAATTTTGGGTCGGACGCCTCTTATCACTTAGGGGTTTGGAAGATAGATAGTAGCCGATTCTCAAACTGATCTACTGAATATGCATTAAAATTTTCATAACAATAGGTCGAGCCGTTGCGGAGGAGTTTGGTAACGAACATTGTGACACGAGAATTTTATATGTATTGTCAATCTACCTCATATTACTATACCTTAAGAGATGCTGGTAGATCTGTGTTGCTCTGGAACAAAGTGTAATCGTTATTTATAATTGAACACCCTATGCATATAAAAATAAAACAGTCCAATTGCAACCGTTTTATTTATAGTCATCTATCTGTCTCTTTACATCAAAGGGTAAACAATTTGATCGAAAGAGTCGAGAGAGGACTATAATTAAAAGAGGAAGTGCAATTAGGCTGTTTTTATTTTCATTAATAAATTATGGGTTAACTAGTAATGTTTTTGATTCGGGGTGTTAAATCTTTAGTTTTAATTAATAATATCTCCCTTAACGATATATTTTTTTGCGATGTTAATGTGATCATTCGAAACTAATATAAGCTATTTTGTAACAATATAAATTAAAAATTCATCAGAAACCAGGCCCCATACGGATCCTGATTTCCATGAGATGGTACCCTTGACCCTCCACATATATAGTGCTCCCCAAAAGGAACCAATATATATGCATAACCAAATACCTATGCTGGTTCTCTCGTAAGTTAAACTTGCCAATAGGCAATTAATTGTTTAGACTTTAAAAAAAATTATGGACGGCCCATTTCTCGTGGCACCATATGTGGAGCTTCTCGTCAAACCGTCATAAGTCAATGGTGGAAACGTCTCTAAATTGTAGATACATCGGAAATCATTATTATTAACTGCCCTGCGATTCTGTAACTCACTTTTCGAACTCACACAGCGGTTTTCGCATCGGCGGTCGCTCTGAAATCAGTCGTGAAGCAGTCATTTTATGATTTGGCATTTTGATAAACAATAAACTACAAGCTCCCACCTTATCAGAATGCCAAATCATAAAATGACTGCTTCACGACTGATTTCAGAGCGACCGCCGATGCGAAAACCGCTGTGTGAGTTCGAAAAGTGAGTTACAGAATCGCAGGGCAGTACACGAATTAACGTGAGTAGAACCCCAGTTCACAGCTACAAACAATACAAATACAAAATTACCTTATGTCTGCAACAACCTCTGCCGCAACAGACTTGTACTATTGCAGTCTGAGGAAAAGCAGGTTTCTCATCTTTGCGACTTCGTCGTGATGTTTTCGTTCCAATTATGGCTATGTTAGAGAGACCAAACAGGTTGTGTTCCCTGTCCAAGCGTAGTATGGTTGATAAGCATTTATCGCCGTAGCTGACACGGGTATCAATTCCTTCTTCAGATTCTCGGCTGCAGGTTGAGGCAGAGGAGGCGCTGGGTGTTATTGACGGGGAGCTGAAAAATTTATCATTTTGGTGGTAGATGTTCTTATATTTACTTATGTGTTGTTATCGGTCCAACTGAATATTTTTTTGTGTATTGGTACGGAAGGTGGAATCACTTACTTAAAATGTTGAATAAAACAGCCACGTACGTAACTGCTATATCAATTATATATTCAAAATTACAATTACTTTAATTATACTATAATTCTAAATTAATCTGCTTACCATTCTGTTTTCTATCTCGCACTTTGGCGCCTGTCAGTGCATTTATATTTCTGTAACGACATAACGTCGTCAAATATATGAACATTATTCAAAATTACACGATAAATGCACCAACCTGGACTCCGGGGAGCCTTCTTGACTAGAAAGCCATTTCATTCTGGTTAGTTTCAAAATATTGGCACAATTTCTATTATCCTCCAGCAATTCCTCTTGCAGTGATTCAAGGTTGCTTGTATTTGCAATTTTCTATAGAATTGTTTATGATTACATATATTTATTTACCATTTCGTTGCAAAATAAATTATACAATAAAGAGATCAACGGGAAATATTTTCCAAGCAATCTTATAAGGTATCAAGAATTCTATGACATTATCGTCCAAAAGGCTTATTAACTCTGTCCCATATAAGGCCTGTAGCCATCTACAATATGCGCAATAACAACGAACTTTGAAACGCGCTTACGAAATTATTCCGGGCGCACAGGATATACGTATAGAATTTCTCGAGCCACTGTGCTCTTTTTGCCGGCCAGAATTAGACTGGTCGTGGATCCTCCTTTAGGTTGGAGGATCAGTACGCCATATATCTTCCACAGGCATATTGACGCTGTCTAAACATTTATAATAATCAAAGGTAGACAATATTCGACTTACGCCATTCTGCATTTCTTCAAGGTCTGTTGTCTGAAGCTGCTTTTTAGCTTCTACGAGTTCATGTACTGCTTTCGACCTCTCCACTTGAATGGGCCGGTCATTGTCCAGCTAAAAAAAGATTATTAACGGGAAATAAAATCAATAAATATCTCAAGCTCCGTTACTTACTTCGCTATCGGATTCATAGTTAAGTCCATTATTTATTGGTTTCACTTCATCAACCAGGCATACATAAGTGTAGAAGACATGGTCCGAAACGCTATTTCTCAGGTTCATTTTGCTTTGATTAAACCTCGGGTCGGTATATTGTTGCGCCGTTATTTTTACTTTACACGGAGCTTGCATTATCTACTAAGAATTTCGCGGCCATAATTGGAATAGTTATAATTTTCGCTACGCCATGCTTGAATAACTTCAATCAAAAAGACAGTCAGTTCGAACGAACGTCATCCAATTACTTTTTATAAATTGATAGAGGTTGTTTTTTTATGTTAAAATCCTTTTTGTATACCGTTATGCGGATGTAAGCTTGACTATTTAAAGAAGGTCCTTTACTTGCTTTGGTCCTTTATTCGTTATTTTTTAAAAAAAGATGAATAGTAGGAAATTTAAAATATTATGGCTCCATTCATTAGAGGGTATATCAAAATGTATTCTATGAATGTACATAATTATCTGATTAGGAAACGCTGTCAGTCACCGTCATGCTGTGATTTAATGGCTTGGGAATTCGTTCGTTTCCTGCTTCATTTTAGTTTTTCAAAGTTCTGCTCAAATGAATGCCAATTTTTATTTCATGCCACACATATTTAAACGTGGAAGAGGCGCAAGAAATCAGGCGCAGCGCTAACCAGATCTAAGCAACTTCCTCGAAATCAAAGCAGACAATAATTTACTTGATCTATAATACTGTATTCGATTACTACATTTACACGAGTACTACATTTTTGAATTTAAAAAATATAACCTTAATCAATACTTTCTGTTTTATTTACGTAACTTCGTGTTTCTTCATAATTAGGAAGGTAACAGGAGGACATATCACTAAGCGATCCATTCCAGTCAACAGTTAAAAATATAAAGGAAAAAAAAAATTAAGTAAAGGGAAAGTACTAGTGGAGGCGTAGCTGTCGGGAAACTGTGGTACAATGACTAGACTAGATCAAGATCTAACCTAACATTTAAAGAAAGATTTACTAATATTATTATTTAAAATTAAATCAAAGAGACACAATTTTCAGCCATCAATTTACGCTTTGATATAATAAACTGTTATAATACGAAATATAAGTTTTCAATTATATTTAATGAGCGGCTCCGACGGTGTGAATGACATCTCGTCGGATAAAAACGTAATACAACAAAGGAATAACAAAAAAACTGATTTTCAAACCGATTAACACGCTCTGTGCCTCTTGTGTCCAGTCCTCATAGTTTTTGTTACATCTAGTTAATTTACCTAGTAATATCGCAGCTTCAATTTACTTACGACTTTTGATTATGAAACCAAAAAATAGATTACAATGTTAATAAAAGTCATTAGTCTGGTAAACCAGGTGAGTGTGGATGGGCAAGTGTAATCTGTGGTCGCTGCTATACTCTTTGAGAAAACTTGCAGAGTTAAGAGGCAATATATAATGCTATGATAAATTGAATGGTAATATTATGTCAATTACTACAATCAACAATTGTTATGAAATCAAATTGACAATTGGATACTACAAAATAAAACTAATTTATTGATTACTATTTTTCTAACGGAATATTATAAATAATTTGTTTGCCTATTTTAATCAAAAATATAATGTTAAATGCTACAATGTACTTAAAATGATTTATGATTATAACGTCTGCTTCAAAACATATTTATTCATGGTCTTATTTTGTGTAAAACATTTAGTATTATTGTTGTGATTCACACACAGGTTTGTTATTGTTTTATTTTCGTTAGAAATCATTCTATAATAAAAGGTTTTAAGTTTTAACTTAACTAAGTTACTTCAGGGTAGGTACTGTTACATTTCCACAAAACTCCATTGATTTTTGTAGTGTACATACAGACACACACGTGCCTGCCCCTTGTTATCTATTTTTTTTATAAATAAGAGGATGTGTGACATATAGTGTTCTTTAGTATACACCAAAATACTAATTGGAAATAAATATTACATAAAAATTAATCTACTCTACTAACCTAAGTATCTACTTGAAGCATGCTAACTAAATTATATGAGAGATGAAATACACAGGCGTTTTTTTCGTTCGAAATAAGTTTCCAAGGGAGAGTTTAAAATAACTGTAAATATGTATTTTATTTTATTTATTATACTAATTAAGTAGTTTGTCGGAACTCAAACCATTATTGAAAATGTTGAGCGCCTCTTAATGCGGTAAGTGATTCAATCGAAGCTCACTACCGTATCATTTATGAGCACACCGCGGCCCGTGACATGTGAGCACAATATATAGTGATAATTGATCATGATTCGTGAATGGAAATTAATTATGAAACAAGTGTATTTGTGGATTTTATTAATCAATACCGCTAACGGACAGTTCGGAAGTAAGTCGACAATTTAAATAATTAAATGTTAATAATTCGTTATATTATATATTCATTCTAAATAACGATGCAATTTAGGTACATAATTTATTGCCCGATTTTCATGTAAAGCATCGAGCAGCGAAACCGATACAGAAATCTGAGGCCCAGACCTAAAAAGATTGTAGCGGCACTGATTGATTTTATAGAGTAGCGAGAGGCTTTTGATTGTATCTGTTCATTTCTAATTATTAAACTATATTTAGAACTGATATTCGTTTCCTATATCAATACTAATAGATACATAAATAGTGCGTAAGTCAACGTCAAATTTTTCACGTAGCTTTGTCTCTTACAATTTTGTGATTCATTTACAAATTTTAAATTAAATTTAATGATTTTAAATTTTCTCCTTAGAATTTATGAATTTTAATTATCTTTTTATTAAACCAGCCATTCGTCATTATTGTTATTATAAATAATTATAGCTTGATTATACCGTCTCTACATATAGTTTTTATTTCATAAATTAACTGACATCAAGGACATAGTAATTACAGTAATGTGGTATTCAGTGAACAGCCTCGATTTGTGATGAGAATACGGTGCAAGGTCATTTGTAATGATGATTACTCATGCAACATTGGTTTTGATTATTATGCACAATTTTGACTTTGTTGTTTGTATGCCAACAAAAGCTTACAACGCCAAAATAATAAAAAATAAATAGGTCCATAACAATGGGCCTAGGAACGATAATTTCAATATTTATTCAATGTGAAATAAGCTGAATTTGAATATTTATTAACACTATGACATTTTAATTTGGTATATAAACAGTGTTTTATTTAATAATAAGTGTTCTGTTGAGTTGAAGAGAACACACACTTCTACACACGTAATAGAACGTATACGTAAAAGTAACAGAACTACGAGACGTGAACGTGATCTTCCGTATAAGCTTGGTCGCCTTTTTCGATTAGTGTTGTTATAAATACACACTGTCAAAGGTCATAAACGAATAATTTGAAGGAACAGGAACAAAGATTTAATAACTATGACTAATAATACCCACATGGACTTCCAATACAAAGATGTTACAAAATTCTTTGGTTTCTCGTTAATTTTATAATAATAATAAGATAAAAACTACACAATATATTCTATAATTTACGATTTTAAATCAGAGCAATAACCAAGAAGTTAAATGAAAAATATAATATAATACATACCATGATAATATTACAAGTGTGTGTGTAGTATAAACATGACCAAAACCAAGCCAAATTGTCCTTTTACTGAAATCATTAAGTAATATATATTTCAATTCTGTTTAAAGGTAAACTTCATGATTAAATTAAATAATAAAAAAAATATAGTTGGCCATTAGTTTTTTAAAATTAAATAACATGTGATAAAAGTTCAAACAATGAATGGATAAAAATTAAAGTTTCAATATTTAAGACCGAGTAATGTTAGCACAAGCACCTTTCTAAATTAGAAAAAGTGAAAAAGGCCAATTTCTCGCAAATCATGAAAAATCACTTAATGAGTTTTACTTTTACACCCACGTTATGTAGTACCTATGTACGAACAAAAAAATATTATACGAAAAAATGTCTTAGAAATCATTTTAATGTGAGTTCTCTTTTTAGGTATATCAATAAGTTTAGAAAGGAAACCGCGGGTTGACGATGATTCAAATCTTGTAAGTACATAATTACATATATTAAGACATTCAGAACAGAGAAACCTACCTAAATTATGTAGATTGTAAGAATAAATAAGATAAAGATATAGTATGTTTACCATAAAAGAAAATAAAAATTGTATCATTTTCACCTATTTTTTTTGGTGGGTTAAACAAAGCAGCATTTTGTGAAAAAATTTACAAGTATTGCAAAGCAACTGTAAAACTCATCTATTAAAACTATTATTTTTCTTTTAGGCCTTTTTTGAAAATGAAAAACATTTTTTGTCTTTTCATTCAAAAACAAAATAAAAGGAGTGAAACGTTTGTACTATTTGTTTATATCTAAAATATATTTTTCAGGCAAGATGTCCACCCAATACAACATGTGTCCCAGTCAGTCAATGTCCACTATTAGAAGATTTGTTGGATTATGCATGTTTCTCTTCAGATAGGTAAAGTTTGTTATTATTTATTTATATGTTCACAGCTTTTTCCCAAAGGGGTAGGCATAGACCATGGATCTCCACTTGCTATCGTCCTGACATACCTACCTTATGCTTCATCCACTTTCATGACATTCACCATGCATGTCCATCGGTTATTGGTTTTTTAAAGTTTTCCCTGCTGAAGTACCTCCTGGATTTGGTCCAGGTATTTACTGCAAGGCCTACCTAACCTGACTGCACCATTCACGGTTGCCTTGTACTTGTTGAACTTGTTAAGGTTTATTTGATTTATCAAATAATAAATATCCTTATAGTCATAAAAGTGATTGGAATATATGATACACATTTTGTATGAACTAAGCAAAATACTAGTCAATATCAGGATTGAACATATGATATTTTTCATATGGAAATAGGCTTTAAAACATCAGCTATTCTAAAAAATAAAGGTTAAGGTAATAATAATGGTAACTGATGATATGATAATCTTCTAGGTATAATAATTGGATGCTGTTTTTTAAAGAATTTCTTAAGTTAAATATATATAGTAATTAATAGTAAGTAAAGAGTAAGTTAAATGTAAGCTTTTATATAGTCAACCAGACAAGTGCATAAAGTATATACTCTTGGGTTCAATACTAATATTTATAAGGTTTGGTAATAATAATTAATAAATAAGAAGTAGTAAGGAAGCAGTATGGCCATGTTCAGGACATCTAGCTATTTCATTGTTTAATATTAAAAAAGATATAATTATTTACAGATATTTTCTCCGTTTAAATGAATTAACATGTGGAAGCTCAAATGAAGAAGATTTTGTGTGCTGTCCATCTTGTGAGTGTGGCCGGGTGTATCAACATGGCAACCCTGAATGCGGACAGAGCATGGTACGAGGGATTGACTATAATGGTTTAGGGGCACAGCCCTGGGTGGCTAGAGTGGGTTTTGCAAGTTAGTATGATATATCAGTTAGTGTAAAAAGAATTGAAGTGCTGAGTTGTGAGATATATGTATACCTTTTTTATAAATAAAATCTTTATTATTAACAATAAAAGTAGCATATTCGCAACTCTGATGTGCATCTTTACTCCCCCATATTTGTATTTTTTAAAGTATAAAAGTACTTGGTAATACAAAACTATTGTATTGTCATTTTCCAGATAAAGATACGGGTAGTGTGAAGTTTGCGTGCACAGGCTCCATCATCGGCAAAAGGATAATTCTAACAGCTGCTCACTGTGCGTTGGCCAAACCGGAAGGGTACAAATTGTAAGTATGACAATTATGTTGGAAGGTCGTGATGCTGTCCATCTACAATTGTCTATGATGCACTGCATTTGAATTTGGATTATGTTCTTTTATTTTTATTTTCTCATATACAAGTAAACACAATGTTTTTAAGTATTATTTGCGTTTTAATTAATTGCTATAGCCGCTAGTCCACCCTATCAAATTATATACAATATTAAAAATATAAATTGTATTTATAACCGTAACTGAAAGTAATAGCCAATTTGTAATATATGTAAACGTTATCAACGAAGTATAAACTAAATAATTTATGTATCCTTCATTAAAATTCAAAAATTAAAAAGCGGAGCGAAGATATATGTATATAAATTCACAATATATAATTACACTATATATTTTTTATATTGCGTCGCATTGTCCTCTTCTGCTATATGTAGGTGTTTTGAATTATACGTTTTTAACCGACGTAAAGAAGGAGGTTATGAATTTGACCTGTACATGTATATTTCAATTTGGGTTCCAAGGGTTCCAAGTACGTGCTTAATTCTTGTAATTTCAGAATCAGTATCTATACACTAAATTCTTCGGAAACCACAAGTAATTTCTTGATTTAAATCGCTATCTTAGGAAAAACAAATCAAAGTCATTTGTTCATTTAAATAACACAATGTACACTTATGAACGTCAATAAGAAATACATATTAAATTCTGAAATTGGCAGTAATAGAACGAAAGAGAAGATCTGGCAATAAACTCTCCGCCACGCTTTAATCGCTAATTTTTTTGTTTTACACAAAAAGTCTATCATCAAAATCAGTTCAGTAGTTGGGATATGTACACCCATTTCAAGAAATCTTGTAAGGACTTTTATATATATTATAGGTCCACAGTGGTGGTGGGTGAATGGGACGTCAGCCGTAGTCCCGATTGTTCAGATTTCTTCTGTGCGCCGCCACCTCAAGCCCTCAAAGTTGAGAGCGTCTCAGTACACCCTGGATACGAACAGAAGATATTCAGACATGACATAGCCCTCATCATTTTGAAGGACGAAATTAAATACTCCGGTAAATACTACATTCATAACTCTCAAAATAGCGTCTTCATATTTGTAAAGCCTTTTAAAGAACCGAGGTCTAGTAGTGATAACCAAAACACATAACGATAATGGCGTCAATACCAGAAGCACGTTTCTTGATTTTCCGACCACGGTACCAGCCGTCTGTAACTTGCAATAGCGAACTCGACTTTAATGTTGAGTCAACCTAAGATCAAGGTTGCGATTCTCCCAAATCATGTAGCGTTAATACAGGAATAGGGAGACCTCGATCAAAATTGCATTTCCATACGGGAGTGCTATTAAAGGTACAGAGTGCCGTCGCTGAAAATGTTATGATGACCTCCACACACAAACACACACACACTGCTGGGCCTGCGACCCAAAAAGTGCCTTGGCCACCGAAACGAGGAAGTTCCGCTCTCTGTCCTGCACCACCTTCCGCCAATTTCTGGCTTTCAGCTGCAGCAGACACTGAATTGATTTTCATCGTCATCATCTGATTTTCAATCGAATCAAATAAAATATTGTATATTTGCTATTAATATTCTTTTCCAGTTTCTGTGATAACAAAAATTCTCTGTAAAATCATATTAGTATGTATTGACTATAGGTTTATTTAAAGTAGCTGTGTTTTGTATTGAGAAAATTCAGAATCTGGTGGTTTTTAAGAGACATTTCCCTTTTTTTATTTTTTCCGTGACCTGAGTGCGTTTGTTGGTTTATTATTAGGCCCGTCTTAAATATCTAAATCACCGACTATAATATTTTATATATTTAATCATTTTTGATCACCCCAGTGACGGCTGCACCTATCTGCCTCAATGATAGGCCATTGGTAGTGGACGAACGGGCCTCGCTCGTGGGCTGGGGAAAACTGTCCGGACAAAGTACATCAGTAAGTGCTATTATGCCAATTTAAGAGCATTGTAATTTGTACAAACATTTTAATAAATTGTTTCTGTAAAATATTTCTTGTATTTGACAGATCTGAGTGAGAATCTTAATTATTGCTTTTAATTATGATGATTCTCTGATGATGAGGGTTCTCAATGAAGTTTAAACAACATACCATTTTGAATAGTTTCCAAAAACTTGATGAATTAAAAAAAATATTAATTCATAAAGACAATAAAAAATACTTGTAAATCTACGTTCTCAAGTCATTAGCGTAAAACGAATGAGAAGAATTGGCTACTGACTCTACGTCACTCATTTAAATCTGCAATTTTTTATTTTACTATGTTTCTAAGGAGAACATCAGATCTTGAAGCAATAGACCACGAAGATCTATTTAAAATACGTAAAAACTTGCATCTTTTAAGGGGAGTCGTCAACAACAGCTGGAAGTCCCGATAGTCCCCTTAGAAACGTGTGAGCGAGTGTTCGGTGAATCGGTGCCCATACACGAAGGACAATTATGCGCTGGGGGGGAACAGGGGAAGGACGCTTGTTCCGGTTTTGGTGGGGCTCCCCTGGTTATGAAGAGGGATGGCATGTTTGTACAGGTAAGAAAATATTTAAATAAAACTCATTATTTACTTCACGTCACGATTCTTTAGAGTTTAATTGAAAATTACCTTAACTAATAAAGTTTTGAGTTTTCTAGGTTCATACTTATTTTACATACGCATAACTAAGACAATTATATTTAATTCACATGCTGAAAGTACGTCATAGCGTTGCTGATAATGAGGCAGAACTTTATATTAAAATTAATTGATGTCATTAACAAAGTTATCTGCAAGTGCGCAATGATACCAGCCACTTACCTATGAATAAAAAAAAAAAACAATGAACGTGTTTGCGTTCCTTATCAACTAATTAATTATATTTTAATCAAAACTTCGTTTCATTTTCTTTGAAAAGTGTAGTAGATAACACTATCACATTCGGAATAAATATGATTTCACCCTCTGTGTATTAAGGCCCTCAGCCGAGCCAATTGTTTTACTAAACCCTCGGTTGGAATCGTTCACTTTCTCCACTTGATGTAACGTATTATTTCAAGGTTGGCATAGTGTCATTCGGCTCCGAGAACTGCGGAAGTGAAGGTGTGCCCAGCGTATACACCAATATAGGGCACTACCATCGCTGGATTGTCGATAACTCGCCCACAAATTAATGCAATAAAACTCCTTATAAATATAGACTTAGTTTAAGACTTCAGCAAACTGAGTTTTATTCAGTAGGTGAAAACTGTAATGTGGTATTGACTGTACAATAAATAAACTGACAAATAAATTATTGTGCGCACACACTCACACATACTTAGCACCTACTTATTTTCTTCTTGTATCTTATGACAATGACCTTTCTCCACTGCTCCGATCCGACGTCGGATACCGGAATGAGTCTTTAGAAAAATATCGGAAGGCCGGATTGCGCTTCTCCAATACATCCGATCCGACAATAATCGATACTTGTATATTTATCATGAAACACCTATATTAACGAAACCCTTAATACTTTATATTATTAATAAAACGTTCTAAATTCTGAATATTTAATTGTCCTGGCAAGTTTATTACTTTTTTATATTGTCTATTTTAAAATATTATAATCTATTTAATAAATATTTATAGTTTATAGTTCACTAATACTATGGTTTAAAAATATAAATAAATAGCAACATAATTTGATTTGGTCCAGGTTATCCAGATTCTTTCAAATTAAACAAACTATAAAAATAAACCTGTGAATAATAATTTATAACCTCTTGGATACTTGGATAAACTTGGACCGATAAAACACCGCGTTCCGATCTAGCAAGTTATCGGATCGTTAAAAACCGGATGCCGGAGTAGTGAAGAAGCTTCTAAATCGGATCGGTAATTAAGGTTTGACGGACCGGAGCAGTGGAGACACAGCCTGATTGTACGTGTTCCGGTCCTGTGGTGGAGAGGCTGGCTATCTGTCACTCAGGTCTCCTGTTACAGAGACCAGTCTCTCACCACTTATCATCTTAGTTAAATCATAATAACCTTGTATGTATATGTGAGAGAAGAAATAAAGATTATTATTATTACAAAAAGTTATTTTCAATTCTCTACCTGCTGCGCTTTTGAATACAAAGCATTATTACTAATAACGCTGTTGTAATATCGTGATATCAAGGTTTAATTCATTGTATACATACGTTTTGTAAAACACACGTTATCAAGCATTGAAAATGTCATTGTAAATAATGTTATATCAAGGCCCATAGAAAATCGATGTAAAATTACCGACACGTGGTTTTGAAGTATATTATATATTTGCCTTATTTATAGAATTATTTTTAAGCCCCAAATAAAAGTGCCTTTAATATTGTTGGTTTTATTTTATATTTTAGTGTGCACCCATTTATCCAAATTAGTCGTCAATCCACAGCCAAATTTAAAAACAGTGTCGCTACTTTGGTCGTGTCTTAAGGTTTCTGTATTCGTTTCGTAATAATTTTCTTCTTGATCCTGACTATTAAGTCATCAGCTTACTGTGTTTAACACACGCAGTACATTTTTCGGGTCTAAGGTATGTTTGTGTATGTCCGTAACACCGTGACGGAGGGCGCGATGTTTAACGTCTTGTACGCATGTAAATAACTAAAAAGTGGTATGTCGATGGGTACACAGCCGTTAGGTTGGGGATTATTATTTCAAGTGTTAATAAAAATCATAATATATTATATATGGTACTATGCCTACACTATTTTCTATAAAAACTTAGAAAGTAGTCAGGCATACAGGCTTGTGAACCGCAGTTGTCCGATTGGGACAAATAATAAATTAGCACACATACAAATAGTCTTTCAAGCTTTTCGTCTCTTAAAGTATCTTCATTCGTATTCGTTATGTTTAAAAGTAACTAAAGGAGCTGTATCTCATATTTATAGAACTACGCGCAAAATCAGCGGGTTACTGCTGAATTATATTTAACTGAAGACATGGTTAACAATGGAAAGAGTTGTGATGAAGACTAAAAAGAATGACTTTATAACGAGCGTAACACTGTAACACTAGTCTAGTTCTAGCTTGTGGTGCTTAATTGCTTGACGCAAAGTTATGGATTGTAAATTAAAAACAACACCGTTTTAATTGATATATTCACCGTTGATTTATTAATACATAGTTAAGTGCCATCCAGTTGTAGCGTTTCGCACACGGCTCAGCTTCTTTCAATATTGAACACAGAGTATTTAAAAGATCCACTTGGGCATTATCTTGAATGTGTTGATCAAATACCTAAAACAAAATAAAATTATTTCCTATGTTACTTGTCTTGTTAGAGCGATACTTATTGCATCGCCTGATATTTTTCCTAAGAATACTAATAGTATAGCATTAAAGTACAATGAGGCACACTAGGAGACTAGAGAATTTAATAAGTTTTTTAGAGAATTCTGCCACAATCAAATATTTGATTGCCGCAGATGGGATCCATAATAGTCTCTATGAAACATAATATGTAAAATTGTTTCGATCTTTTATTCCACATTTTATGTTAGTTTTCTACAAAGCATCTTAGCAGTATGACCTTTGAAATTTCAGCTTATTCTTACCCCGTTAACAGTGATAGTAGGTATGAAGCTGGGTCGCACTTTGCTAGTCTGGTATTCGCTGTGAAGTTGTAGCGATGTTCCTTCACCTGTCAAGACACAGTCTTCTACATCTTTAGGAGACAGTTTCGCATTTTGGACACACTGAAAATGTTAAACAATTGATAAGTTTACTAAATATTTAAATAAGTGAAAACCGTGTAAATATTATAATCTAATGATTTAAATAATGGTTTCTGAGTTGGGATAGTAAGTATAAATGACTCTGTTAATATTTTCTTGTACAGCCTTGCGATTCTGTAACTCACTTTTCGAACTCTCACAGCGGTTTTTGCAGCGGCGGTCGCGCTCCAATCAGTAAAGCAGTAATTTTACGATTTGGCATTCTGATAAACAATAAACTACAAGCTGAAATTGCTTAACATTGCCATGAGATTCCAAAAATGACGTGACGTGAGTGACGAAGGGAGCGTTGTTAGTGCGAGATGAACTCACGGATTAACAGAATCGCCCGGCTGTGGAGGATAGAATAGTGAGGCTGGCACGTTTTAGACGCAATGAACCTATGATATGTGTCCGGCATATAAGGCTGATGCTTGCCATAAGAAACTCGATATTTGAAACCAATTCACATCTGTATTAACCCATGCCACTTTTTAGCGTGTCAGGGGTTTAGACACCGTAGTAATAAGAAGAATAATTCATTGTACAATATAAAATAAACAACTTTATATTTATCTATTTAGAATATTAAACTTAGCCGATTTTGTTGTCCATCTATACAAAAAAAGAAATGTAAATGTAAATTTTTAATCTGCGAAGTTAATGCATTCTATATCTTATCGCATTCACTTAATAATATCAATAAATACTGATTTAACATACAATGATTCGTACTATTAGTGACGCATATTATTAAGTTTAATGGTTTAATGCTTTAATTTTTTCCAGTTAACATAACAAGGCAATAAAAACTAATTATATATAAAACAGCTTGGGATGTTCATGAGAGACCAAAAAACCGCGGGTGATAAAGCCATCTACGGGTAAAATTCAGAGACTAAAGCGGGCATAGACGGACCGCATGTTGCAGTCAAGACCGACTGCAATATGCGGTCGCCGCACGGCGATCTGTAGTTTCTATACTAAATTCATATTCGCAATACACGGACCGCTCGAGCAGTTCCTGAGCAAACCGCATATTGCAGTCGGTCTTGACTGCAACATGCGGTCCGTCTATGGCCCGCTTTACCGCGAACACTAATGAACGACCTATGACACCCGTTTGTCGAAACCCAAAACGTTTTTGATATAATTTCATTATTAAACTAGTCTCAATGGAGACGTTCCCTCTCATTTTCAAAAAACGTAGGTATAGTATAACCTAGCAGTTCTCTCGTAAAACGTATGACGCTCTTCGTATTCCGTATAATAATGCTTTAACAGTGCTGGGACTGCTATGGCACATCCAGGTGCATCGAGTATGTGTTCGGATTACCTATGGACACACTGGATAAGGCCCGCTAGTTGCTTTTTTTTAATTTTATACGACAGGCAAAAAAGAAGGCGGGTCATTTAAAGTTAAGTGTTTACCGCCGCCCATTGATATCTAAAACACCGAGAGTTTTCAAGTGCGTTGCCGACCTTTCAGGTACTCTCTTCTTAAATGCGCCTGATTTGTAACGGTTCGGAAATACAATAAGTATATTAAAAAGCGTATATTTATTGTGCAGAACGCCAGACGTCAATGTAGAAGGAAGCTTATCAACTAAACTTATCTGTGTGAAAAAATGTGATAATCTCTATAAATATAAAATTCTCGTGTCACAATGTTCGTTCCCATACTCCTCCGAAACGGCTCCACCGATGCTTATGAAATTTTTTATGCATATTCACTAAGTCTGAGAATCGGCTACTATCTATCTTTCAAAGCCCTAAGTGGTAAGTAAGTGTTTTGTCCACCCCAAAATTTTATTTTTTAGACAATTTTTTTTATGATACAGCATACAAAAACCCTTAATTTTCATCTACCCTCTACGATCAACCCCTATTTTTTTATTATTGTAGAAAGTTATTTTTATTGAACTAAAAAATGTTTCCTAGAAATATACATGGCAAAACAAACGTTTGCCGGGTCAACTAGTAATAAATAAATTCATAGGAAAATGTCTTACATGCAGATCTCCTTTAGCCCCCGACCTGGTTTTCATCTCGCAGGCGACGTAAGCCACTTTCATAACATCAGTGTACTGCTTCATACGATTAAGTGCGCAGTCCTGTACCATGTTACCAAGGCACTCTGAGGAGCCGTGCTGGCATTGAAAGCCGTCGTTACCATAGTTTATACTCTGTGAATCATTTGTTATCTAATATATAAAATTCTCGTGTCACAGTTTTCGTTGCCATACTCCTCCGAAACGGCTCGACCGATTCTCATGAAATTTTGTGTACTTATTGGGTATGTCTGAGAGTCGGAAAACATCTATTTTTCATCCCCCTAAATGTTAAGGGTAGTCCACCTCTAAATATTTTCTTTTTATTTTAGATATTTTTTTCTGTTTTTATTTTTTTATGATACAACATTAAAAAATACATACAACCTTTAATTTTCACCCCTCTACGATTAACCCCTATTTTTTTATTATAAATGATATACATGGCAAAACGACGTTTGCCCGGTCGGCTAGTAAGTTATATACGGCTTCTTTAAATAAGGAAATTTATTTATTACCCACTACACAAATTTCTATACAGTTAATAAATTTAGTTTAATAATCAGGGATAATGATGTTGTTTTAAATCTGTTCAGTTTTTGAATTTATTGAAAACATACAAAAATGCTAAATGATTATAATATTAGTTTATTATTTGGCCACCAGCTAAAAAAACCATTCTGGCTCGGGTTGGAAAATTGAAGAGTATTTTTTTTTTCTTTAGATATTGAACGAAACCAGTATTAAACATCTTTGTGCGCATTATTTTATTGCAGTCTATGAATTTGACGTAAGCTCACCCTTGCCTTGCCGAAAGGCACTAGTTCAAGTGTAGTATAGTTGTGCAGTTGTTGCACTGTCGGCTGCAGTTGCTTGAGTATAAATGTTTCACTATCAGGACACTCACTCTCATAGTATACTGTTAGCCGCAACTGAAAAAGAGCATATTGTAGCGGTTTTTTAAAAAGGCGTAATTATTAAAACTATTTTTCGAGTTTCGTTGGGTAACCTACAGGAATCACCACAGTAAAACAGTGTTTTTAAACCACGGAGAGAGGGACCATCACCTTAGTACTTTATGCAATGTTAGTAATTATATTGTACTGTTTGTATAATTATTATGTAATTTGTATGTGAAGCCTATTTTTAGCTAAAGGCAAATCGTATCTACTATAAAAATGGCAAAGAAAAATTGTATGACCGATATAATCATTGTATCTCTCACGAAGGCGAATGAAATTCTAAAAAAAAAAAATATTTTTTCTATGTTAGCCTACGAATTTTTTAGCTATTATTGTTATAACATTTGTTGTTCTGATTCTCATCCTTCCGCAGTATTCGGCAATAATTTTTAAATATTACGTAATCGCTGCCTGGCTAATAAATAAATAAACTGTTTAGTGACAATTATTGATAGATTGTTATCCTGAGCTAAGTAATACATAGTCAATTGTGTATAACTTTTTACAATCGTTCGACCTATAATTTAAATTACGACTATTGCTGTTATTATATCACTATGTCATGGCTTATGCTTGAGCGATATGTCGAACGCAAAAACATATGGAACAGGAGATTGAAACATTGCGCTGAAATCTGAATTCCAAGAATTGATTTTACCTTACTAAGAACTATGCTGATCATCTAGAATCAGAATTCACTAGCGCAGGATTTCGTGTATGATAACAAACATTTTAACGTCGTCTTAAACAATTAACGTTTTATTTTAGTCAATTTAGATAAAACCTCACAAACAATTTCCTTCCAAACTTTCTTCAATAATTAGACTATTCTATTGGTGAAGCAATAGTCCGTCCGGTAGTTTTTGACAAACTTGATCCACTTGATTCTATGTATAATATGTAAAGATTTTAAACAAAATTATAAACTGAAGTCGCAAGTACGGCTAGATTTAAGCCAGACAAGAAACGTATGGCAGCCGGGGACCTGAATATCACTAGAATTATGAGTCAAAATTGGCGATTACTACATCAACCAATATCATATTCACACGTCGAACGGCTTAGCAATGATAATTTACTTTGTCTATGGACCTGCGTAAGACCTTCTCTAAGGTCCTCCATCGGGTCATATTAATATATTAACATTGAAATAGAGAGGTAGGACCACTTTTACTGTCCCACATGTTCATTTTGACCTCGTATATTTACTGGTTTGTACTGAGAAATTGCAAACACTAGTCACCCACTTACTACTTTAATGTTTTACAAAAAAATTCGAAAAAACAAATGGATATCTGTTGTTACTTAATTTAGGATTTATTACAACTAAAAAAATATACCTAATTAGACACATATTTATCAATATTAATGTACTCCTAAGATGGCATAATATTGTACAGATATATTATGTGAAGTATAGAATATTAAAAATGGAAATATGTAATAACATATTATGTGACGTAAAAAATATTATGTTTGTTAATTATTACCTATTGTCTTCATATTCATTAATTATGTTATTCACATGTCGTTCAAATTTAGAGGTAAACTGTATACATAGATATAATTGAGTATTTCGAGAGCATAAGACACAACCTTCAGGTTCGGAAACATTATTTCCGCTGTAAAATTAACTTCATTTAGCAACTAGTTTATTTTCGTACGCAACGAAGCGATCAATTTATGTATTTTGATATCTATTTAACTAGGAATTATTTTGATATTTTAAATAAGTGTAATTAATAAATCGATTAATTTATAGATTAAAAAACTAATTATTAATAACAAACCTTCTTTCCAATTGCATTTCCAGAACTAATTAATAGAACCGTCAACAAAAAAATATCACTTATATCCATATCGATTATTATCAATATTCATTTGTATTCGAATATTTCTTGACGTCCGAACACGGTGTATGCTCTACAAATACTAATAACGTGTATCTTAATGTATTGACACTTCAGTATTATTTATTCAACACTAGTATTATTTGTTCACAACTTTATAATATACTGTTAAAGTGTTTTTATACAGATTTTTAATTGTATGGTTCCTGGGTCAACGGGAGGGTTTTAATAATAGAGCTTTTTATTTTTTTCATTTACGACACAATAATAATGTAATGCCAAATAACTAAATGCTATTAATGTAAGAAAATGTAGCGGAACATTTTCTATTCTATTCTATTCGCCACGGTTATAACACTAAGAACACCTGAGTGAGAAAAATGTGTACCCTTGGCTTGTACACTTGTTCTAAATGATTTGGTAAAGAAGAAACTGCTCTATTAGACTATGGAAATCTCTTAGAAAGCACCAATTCCAATTATTAATTGTTACGAAGAAATCAAATTTAAATGTTCTTGACATTACATTGGAATAACTATTAACTCAATATTGAAATCAGGATCGACATTAAAGTAATGGAGTAATCTCAATAGACGCGGAAATATTTCTGGTTAAACCCTGTATGTTTGTTTATAAGTGTAAAAAAGTTATTTTGTATCTCAGCTGATCTCAAGGTAACGTATAGCGTAGAAATAATTGTATGGAAACTGTTACCCTGCCTCCATCCATAGAAGCTCCCGGACCGACTTTCATACCCCCCACGTCACTTTAATAAGGTGCTCCGGCGTGGGATTCTGTAAATGGATTTCTCAAAAGAAAAAAGTAACGTTTATAATCCCGAAACCTGACAATATAATGGTTTGATTATCTTTGACATTTCTCT
Source organism: Pieris melete (assembly GCA_963693345.1). Classification (NCBI taxonomy): domain Eukaryota; kingdom Metazoa; phylum Arthropoda; class Insecta; order Lepidoptera; family Pieridae; genus Pieris; species Pieris melete. The sequence continues at coordinate 2,256,099 of CAVNZK010000053.1, read as the reverse complement.
AAACGGAAATGTGATAATAATTTTATTAGACACTTGATTATTATCTACTAATAATATAAACACGTCGCCTAGTTTTGTCCGATCACGTGTTCATTAGTTAGAGCAGTTTATTTTTAAATGATTTTACCTTAAATAAATGACATTCAACCTCATACTGTTTACCTCCGTGTTGTATATTTACCAAATTTTACTTACGTTAGAGACATGGAAGCCATATGTGCTAGAATATTTAAATCAACATCCGCCATTTAACTCTATGCTGGCCCTCGGCATGATTTGATCGCTTGGATATGCGTGAGAGCATAGCTTGGGGATACAAGATGGATTATATAAAATTCTGGGATATATTATAAGAAGTATCTAAAGTAGGCGTAAGGACAATTCTGTGAGATTTTGGTATGTGGAGTAAGTAATTCATACGAAAGATATATTTACTATCAAGCATGTTAATTAAGAATATTGTTCTCAAGGCATATTCAGCTACGGCTAATCTCTCTTATTCACACCATGTATTAAATTATATTGCGCCTTAGAAAAATTGTGACGGCGTTTTTTAAGTTATCCGGGGTTAACAATTACATACTCAAAAATTCCCTTATTAAATATTAAATATTGATAAATAACTAAATAATAATATTCTTACCTAGAAGTCTGTATTTTAAAATATCATACATATTTGACTGTACATTGTATAAACAACAGCGAACGATAATATAAATATCCAATATGGCTGTATTAAATAAATTACATACGAAATCAAGAGGATGACACAGATGAAATATAAAATTTCCATTTATTTTTTATAAACATTTTGCTTGTTTCTTGTTGAAGACTTATTTTTTCACGCGTTTATACATTTTTCATTTTGTTGATGTATTTGAAATGTTTACCCAAATTTTTGACATGTTGGATGATTCCGTCAAGAATAAAGAGGTTTTATAAAATTCAACTCGTATGGGCAATCTCCGTGGCTTCGATTCAGTGAAAAAGCTGAAATGTCAGAGTAATAAAATAGAGTATTGAGTAGACACAGAAATGTGTCTGTTGTATGCCATTGGAAGGTAAATTACTTTATACGATAATTAAAGTTCAGTTTTAGGTAAATTTGTAAGTATTTTATTTTTTATATGTTTTAACTTGTTTGCGAATTAAGTATCTTTTGCGTGACTCAATAATAATATAATAACTTATTTATATCACATTATATGTAGTTTAGTTAGAGGTACTAACAATTTGTAATCAATACATTCAGGATACCATTGGTACTATTTTTAACAGTGGTAAGTAGATACTATTATTATATCGGTTTGGATCGGGCGGATCTATTAACACATAATTAATAATAAATCAGAATTGTTGTCAAAATTCACAAATTAATCAATTAATAATATATTTATTTAACTTATTACTTGTCTATTAGTTGCAGTTTAAAAACATATTTTAAATAAATAAGTGGCGCAACAACCTTTTTAGGTCTGGGCCTTAAACTTCTTAATCTGTTTCATGAATATTCAATCTAATGGGCAAGTAGGTGATCAGCCTCCAGTGCCTAACACACGCCGTCGACTTTTTTGGGTCTAAGAAATATCGGTTTCCTCACGATGTTTTCCTTCACCGTTCGAGCGAATGTTAAATACACACATAGAAAGAAAGTCCATTGCACAGCCGGGGATCGAACCTTCTACCTCAGGGATGAGAGTCGCACGCTGAAGCTACTACGCCAATGCTCATTAAAAAACATATTTTATTGTTTTCCATTCCTAGCACGATATTAAAAATTATTTGTCGTATCCCTTATTCTTAAATGTGTTTATAAATGCGCAATTGTCCGTTGAAAATAATTCTGTACATCCTCTTCAAAGTTGTGTATTTTTGACTCGTGTTGTTTGTAATTGTCCCTCACTTCGGTGCGAAAAGACCTAGAAATCAAATATTATTTTGATCATTCAACACATTAACGCTACATACTTTTGCACAACGCTAACTTGAATGATGATTATTTGGAATTTACTAGCGCCAGTTATCACTTGAAATTGTTTTATATGCAAATGAACCCGCTGAGTTTTTTGGCCAATTGTTACGGGAAAATAATTAGCTAGTATACTAACTTAAATTAGTTAATGTTTTAAATTGGCATTACTCTATTTATTGTACCTTATTAATTATATTTATTTGACGTAGCCCATGTTACTTGTTAAGTTATGAGGATTTCTAAAATCAGTATTATTGTAAACCAAGAGAAAAAACCTCTAAATAAACGGATTATATAGTATCATTATTAATTCTTCGGGAGGAAATTGGAATTTTCATTCGAGCAAATGTTAAATGTGCAATTTCTTTCTTTGTGCGCATTTAACATTTGCTCGGACGGTGATGGAAAACATCGTGAGGAAACCGACATGTCTTAGACCCAAAAAGTCGACGGCGTGTGTCAGGCACTGGAGGCTGATCACCTACTTGCCTATTAGATTTAAAAATGATCATGAAACTGATTCAAAAATCTGAGGCCAAGACCTACAGAGGTTGTAGCGCCACTGATTTATTTATTGATTTTATGCGTTTTATTGATTTTTTAAATAATGTGATGTTGCCTTTATCGACTATTTTTAATGTATTATACTTAATGCATTGTGGTTTTAAGGTTCTATATGTTAATATAATTCGACAAACAAACAAATTCATACTACCCTGGGGTCCATATAAGTTTATTGTGGGTCTTGATCTCTCTAAAATCCTCTTTAAATTTTTCTCTGTCGAACATTGATTTAGGTCCACTTAATGGTAAACATTTATCCAAATTTGGTTTCGGTGATCTAACCTATGAAGTGAGAGTAAATTTATATGAACTTAGGTATAGTAAGGATGGACATAATAAGCAGGCATGTCAAAGGGCGAAATAGCGAGTGTCAGACACAAGAGGACGATAATTTGCCTAATAAGAAGCAAGCAAAATGATACAATCTAAGCAGCGGTATAAAAAACTGAGACGTAATTATAAAAATTGCTACATTCATAAAAAAAGTGCGTACAAACTTCTTTGGCAAACTAATTTTTATGTCTTGTTCATATTTATACAAATCTAAAACTAGATTTCCGAGACTCAGAGGGAGGGAAAAAGGAAGATATGTTAGGAATTTAATGAATTTAATTGTCATTAAAATATTGAGTGTCGAAAATTGGTACAAATTTAATTTTTCGATAATAAAAACACGTGGCAATTCGTCATTTGAGATCAATAAATTATCTACTATATAAAAATAAGTCGGGTTTTCCTTCCTGACGCTATAACTTCAGAACGCACGAACCGATTTCCACGGTTTTGGATTCGTTGGAAAGGTCTCGGGCTCCGTGAGGTTTATAGCAAAGAAAATTAAGGAAATATTTCAACAGAAAAGCGGGATCACCAAACGAAATGTTACATAAAACGAAGCCATCTGGTGGCGAAACGGAGTTCGCCGAGTTTGCTAGTTTTACATAAAATATAAAATACTAATATTTAATAAATTCAATTTACGAAATTTTAATTTTAAAAATAGAATTTCTATAAAGTAACTCGCCCTTCTTACTCTCTCTCAATCGGTATCAATCGCTCTCTCCCTTTCTTCGACAAAAACGCTGCACATCTTCGTGACGCTTATATTATTATATATTGCGTTTCATCCGTACAAATTTTACCCTCATGCGCCTAAAGAAGTTTCACTTTAACAATATTATCCACACAGATGCACCTTCATTTAAACTAATAACATCCCAATTTTCGTCGGGGGAGGCGAACATCTTCAATAACTAAGTCCCGTAATAATAAATGTACTACGTTGTCAACGATAAGAATTCACATTGAACCTAGTTAACATTTAGCGTATAAAAGATACAACATTTACCCAAGGTTGTTTCGCACAAGTGTAATATGTGATGACATCCTTTGAATTGGAAATCCTACTTAAATATTCTGCTGAGTATGGACGATGGTGAAGTCTGCTGGTCGTCAGATAGGGGTCTAAGTACTTTTCAAAACCTTCGTACGTTGTGTCCAGCGGTTCGATGTCTTTGCGAAAAGATTGTATTGGAGGCTGTGTAACATAATTCATAAAATTATTATTTCATAGAAAATATGCTGTTGCGTGCTCATAATTTTTAAATGCTTTGCTGAATGTTATATCTGTTAAAGATTTTACTATGCAATTGCTTTATTCATTTAGCCTGCCGCACGGGGACATGATATGGAGAAACGTAAAACATAATAACGAAAATGTCTTATAGACCAGTCATTATAGACATTCGAAATCGAAAATTTGATAATAATTCCAAAAGTTTTCAAACTTCGGTCAAGTGAATGGTACATTGGGACGACAATAAATCTCATTTTGCAACCTTGTCCGCAGTCCGGAACATTGTTAAAATTGCAATTAAATTAATTTTTGCTGTATGGTCGTGAAAAAAATTCCAAAAGTTCTGCAAACTTGGGGAAGTTTTCGATATAATATTTCATATCACGTATAAAATTTGCAACCAACCTAAGTGTACGGAACATTTTTTGTTATTTATTTTATTTTCGATATATCTGTCAAATTTGCAGAACTTTTGGAACGTTTTCCTTCAGTTTAATAAAGAAAAACATTAATTTTTAATAACAAAAAATGTTCCGTACACTTAAATTGGTTGCAAATTTGACACGTGATGTAAAATAATATATTTAACACCACTCCAACTTTGCAGAACTTTTGGAATTTTGGTCTCAAGAACTGAGCAAATTATCATTTATTGCATTTTTAACAATGTTCCGGACCGCAGAGCAGGTTGCAAAATTTTATAGTTTGTTTTAATACCACTCCCGACCTTACATCAAAATTTGAAAACTTTTGGAATTATAATGAATTAATTGTCTTGACTGACTGGACTATAATATTGTAACGGTATTAATATGTCCACTCAGGCTAAGCCAAAACTTAGCGCTAAGTAAGACACCCATAATATGTCAAATCCTCTACGTTTTTGACATACGGAAGTCATGCTCAGCCTTAAGTCCTGGTTCTCCGACATAACCTTAATACACATACGTATATTATATAGATAGGAGGTTCAATGGTTATTAAACAATGACTACTGTCCATTGACATTGCGGGTGTCGGGGGCCGGCGGCTGGCTATGGGGTTGCATCACGATGTTATCTCAACATCTAGAGGTGAATTGATATGACTAGAGGTTTCGTACTTTTGACCTTGCGTATTTCATGTCCTATACAATCACAAACATCTTTATACTTTAAATAAAATAAAAAACAAGAACTTACTGGGTCTAAAGGTAAGCTGGCAGGATGTTTGAATTGGTCCTTATCAGTCACTAAGCGACTGGATAGAGACGGCTTAACAAATGCATTTTTTGTTTCTGACAGGCCAAACACTGCCAAATCTGGTGGATTATGTAATAACTGGAAATTTGTTATATAATTTATATCAATTTTAATACATATTGCAGGAATTATTTGGTTATATTGCGTTAACTTAATTATTTTAACTAAACTAAATTTCTTTATTTAATTATTCTTTTGCAGTTAGTAGATATTTTCTATAGACACAATCATAAGTGTTTTTAATTATTACCTTCGTGTCTGGAGGATATATGTATAGATTATCTGCGCAAGAGTTATTCTTATTAAACCTTTTTCTTTCACCCTGCTTCCATTTATAATCTACGGTATATTGAGATTTCGTGAATTCGCGAGTTAAATTGTAATTTCTGCTGTAATTAATTTCCTCTTGTAGCGGTGATTTCTGAAAGATATGAATCTACCTAAGAAACTACGATTCGATTTTAAACACAATTAAAATGTTTTTCTTAAAGAACTTTGTCATACGAAGATGCACACCAATATTTTGCATTCACTCAAGAGTTCTTCTTTCAATTATTTTGCAGTGCAAATGTTAGAATTTTGCACTTGCCAAATGCATTATATGATGGATAGTCCGTTTAACGTAGCTTAGTACGAACTCCAGTGTTCGTTAGACTTAGCGCTAGTTAGGCTCCTTCCAAAAAAAACATCCCATACGCTTTAGATAAAGGGAATGACTTTTTTGCTATTTAAATCAAAATTTATTTAAAAAAAATGTTAGATTATGATTGATTAATTAGAACCGCACAAACTGCCATATTAAATTAATCATGCAAATGTCATATTAATTATGATAATGTCATATGATAAGAACAGTAATGTCTAAATATATTACAGTTATGGTCTAAATACACTCCCACTAAAAATCTTACCACCATTCCCGTGCAAGCATTACACGGCAGTGATCTATAACTTAGATATGTTATGGATATGCTATTTCCGATCTACATACGGATATGGATATAGGACTAATACTCTATCGGTTTCGGATACGGTTACGGATATGTAATTATTTCGGGTTATCCGTTAGTTTCTCCTAAGCTCCTAATTCTGGGAAGGTGACTAAATAGTGTAATAGCCATGGCGTATTTTTTTTTAAATTTACATGCAGGCTTTCTTAAATAATTTACTATGCTGTTTTATTGTTTAATTTGTATTCGCTTTGGGTAAGTTGAGCAGTGTTATAAATAGGAAGAACATAATAATCAGTTATGAATAACATTTATTCCGGTACGCAAAAACGCAATAAAAATTACCTGCAGTTGTTGAAGTGTTTCAGGAATGCCTCTCGCCTCACGAGCAATTGTCTCACTTGAAATACCGGTTTCATGATACCTGTTTACAGGATAATTAGTATTCAACGTATCCCAATGGACAGTTGGCATTTTGTTTGGATAATTGGCTTTCATCATAGCCTGCTAGGTATTCGATTATTATTGTCATGGATACCAATCGATCGTGGATTTGAATTGATGGTAAAACCTCGCGTATGTGAATTGTTACTATATTAGTGAGCAAGGTTTTGTGGAATACTCGTAGTATACGTAATATACCTACTTATAGTGATCAGCCCTCTGTGCCTGACACACACCTTCGACTTTTTGTGTCTAAAGGCATGTCGGTTTCCTCACGATGTTTTCCTTCACCGTACGAGCTAGTGTTAAATTCGCACATAGAAAGTCCATTGGTGCACAGTCGGGGATCGAACCTACGATCCCAGGTATTAGAGTGGCACGATGAAGCTAGGCCAACACTACTCAGTTGTAGTCCACACAAAACTTTATAAAATTCCTCTGTATCTATATCTTTACTGTATCATTAATATAACTACTTAACTAATTATGACTACTTTAAACATGCAAATTCATTTCATTTAACACATTTTAATCACTTTTAGACTGACTTAACCCTCTGACGTCGACTGTCTAGGCACGGGATTTATTGATCCTTCTAATAATTGTTAATGGCTAGGGTACAGCAAAATAGAATGGATTTATCACTTCGTATTGTTTACTAACTTCACCAACGTTCTCCCTTCAAAGAACTGTGCTGGACACGTCGCCTGGTACAACGACGACAGGACACAAGGATAGGTAAAAAGGCCGAGGCTACGTGGCACAAGATCGAAAGGCTGGCCTTGTGCCAGATGGAAATTGCAGCGAAGGAAAGATGGCTGGACATAGAACATTGTGGAATTCTATAGGTCCACCACAACATTTTATTACTGTGTGACGACATGTTTAGTCCTATTAACGTCTAGTGTCGTATATGTGTTTGTATTTATGGAATAAAATAAAGCTATATTATTATTCAGGAAAGATAAATGATAGTCCGGCGATTGGTAAAAAATCGTTTATTTTGACAATGACTGAAATTATTATCTAACTTTAAATACAAGATAAAATACACGCTTTACGAGTGATACCCAAAATGTTAGAGATTTTAGTACAATCATAAAGTTAATATTTAAAACGATTTCAGTCAGACACACAAACATTCGTGGCACGGGGATCTAGCTTCGGACTACATCTAAATGTTCGGATATCACTCTAATTCAGAATCACTGCTATTACAATCGTACCAGAAAACGTAAGTACTTGATTAAAACAATTATTACGGCATCCGCAAACAGGCCTTTAATTCTTGACAGTTATAATGACGCAGATCATAGCTTGTCTGAAACGCAGAGGCCTCGAAAAAATATATTAAATCTCAGGCAGAAATTGGCAAATGTTAAAATACTATTTAAACCATAAATAAGTTAAAACGTGACTAGGATTACAATTACGGTTTAAATAACAAAGCATTTTATTAAGATTCATTTTAGTTGAGACACAAATTAGGCCTAAAGATCAAATTAATCTAGCACTGAGTGGTACTTAAGCTATAATAAATTATTATTAAGAACTCTACGAATATACAAAAATTAATACAAATCTTACGTTACTAATACAAATTACATCACAGTTCAATAAACAATAGTATGAAAATGATCTTTAAGAGACTACGAATACGCATTTGGTGAGCGATCAGAGTACACGAAATTTAGGAACATACATACATCTGATACCTTTATAAGGTTACAAATAAATGGTCACTACGAACGAAATGTAAACGGTGATGAATCATTCAGTCATTACGAGACCTTACTTGCTAATTAGGTAAAAAAGCTACTTTATGAATGGGCGTAAATAGAAAGAGATAAATCTCAACCACGCGAGGAATTTGTCAGCGATCGAACGTTTTTTCAATAATCGATTATCGATTTCTTTATAGAAGATCGAGTTTTAATCGTTGATTTGAATCGATTTCTACAATTACTCAAATTAGCATTAACGGTTTTGGAATTCGATTTCCGTAATCGCCAACAAATACTCGCGGGAACAAAGCTACAAATTGATTAATATCGTAGAAAATACTTTCTCGACAAAAATATATTCATCCAGTTTACACTAGTAATGAGCAAGACGAGATGAACTTACAATTACTAAATTCAGTTTCATAAGTGAGATTGGTTTTGTTTTATGGGTATGAAAGCAGAGCCTGTTGCGGCCACGCGATTTTCGCATCTATCCTCTTGTACGCCAGCACGAAGTTCTGACCACTTTTCTCTGACATCACTTCTTGTGGGCAATCGTTTTCGTTCAGCATTGTTTCTGTTAATTAATAAATTAACTTTAATAGATTGTTATTAAATTAATTTTGGGAATACTCAGTGCGAATAGGTGATTTCATAAAAGAAATTTGTTGAAATCAAATCTCTTGAGAAACAATAATACTAACGTTTTGTGCAAAGGTCTACTTTTCAAGAAAAATTATCAGTGTAGTATAGTCAAGTAAAATAGGTAACACCCATAAAGATGGGTAAAAATGTAAAAACATAAAACAACTAAATCGACAATTTATTACCTCACTAACACATATCGCAAACCACTTTAAGAGTATCAAATTATATTCATCCAAGTACGTCATTGTGGGATGAAGTTTTTCTAAGGTGTCCAACAATAAGAAGCATTCAACCTCGTAGAATCAAAATTTATTTAGTAAGCTGTAACTTACCATGTCCGTCGTGCAATGCGAAAAGCGCGTAGTCTTGCGGATTAGTAATGGCGGCGGCGTGCGCCAACGCACGACAGAGATCACGGACGCGAGCCGCCGGACGACACGGAAGCGCCACGCGACGGATCCATCCGCGACACTCGTCCGGTAAGGCCACTCGCACTACGGCTGCTGTCTCGCGATTACTGCACTCGGAGCCGCGGCGACACTACACACACATGAATATGAAAATCTATTCGCGCGTTAAGCATTGTGTTTAGTACTGTTGAATATAATAATTTTGAACAAATAAGATCATGCTAATGCTTAGTAAGAAATAATAATTAATAGTAATAATAATCCAGTGGCACTATAGCCCTCACTGGGCCATTTTTATTTCATAGACAAGTAGGTTTCAGCCATTTGTCTGAAACATGTCATAGCTATTTGGATTTGAGGCATATGTGTTTTTGGATTTAAATGTCTCTGTCGCTGTGTTACACACAGATAGACAGAAAGTCAATTGGTGCACAGGCAGAGATAAAATCTATGACACTAGGAATGCGAGTCCTACGGTGAATCCTCCTGAAGAAGACTAGAAAACTTAACCGATTTGAACGATGATCATAGGCTTTAGAATATATAAAATTTATATCCAGCCGAATCTGAGATAAACCAACAGTAGGAGGTAGGTACTATCTATTTTACCATCGATTCAATAGACTTGCACTAGGTAAATGTGGTGGTGTATAAACAACGCTGAGATACATTTAACTTATCAATGTCTGAAACTCAATTCATTGAACAAAGTTTAAAAAATTTCAAAACTTTATCAACAATTAGCCAATGGAATAATAACAATAGTACGTACCGAAGCACTGTTATCTGATCCCGCCTCGGGCGCCAATCTCTTGAGAACGGCGACCGCCGAGAAGAGTGCAGTGAGGTAATAACCTCCTTCTCCAGCCAGCAAAGCGGGTGGAAGTAACCCGGCCATAAGTTCAGCCTCTAGTTCAGCACAAACTAACCGGCAACGGGACACGCACCATGCTAATACTGGGAGTAAGTCATCAGCACCCACTGCTCGCTCGCCACGGATCTGGAATATTTTTTTATTAAATAACATAAATTATAGTACATATTATCCTAATAAAGTCCGTAAGTCAAGGCAATTGTCTTCGAAGGAGTTCTCACAGATGCATGATAAGGACGGCGCGTACGCATACTCTCGAAAACGACAACCCACTATGAGAACATTTAATCGCAGAACACAATTGCAGTGCAATATAGGAGTCTGGGAGAACGACCATATCAATAACGATATCTCTTAGAACCTATGCAACAAATTTACTGAGAGCCACTACTCACATTATTCGAATAGCGAATTATTAAAATGTTCTTCCGAAATACGTAGTAATTTAAATGAAGATATAAGTAGCGGCACGAAACTCTAGCGCTAACCGTTATTGCGCAAAAGTAAAAAATAAGGTACCTGAGAGGGGCTAGCGGAATGAAGAGCGTCGATTGGCTCTCCAGTCGCATTTTGTCCCCCGCGCGACAGTACACATGCGCAGCAATCCCCTCTACGTATCGGCCAGCGCTAGACTTACGTGCCGCTGGTTATACATGATTTGGTTTGGTCTCGATAGATGGCGTGTTAATTTGTTATTATAGATTAATTTTATCAGTAAATTAAACCAATATTTTTGGAATTCATCTTACCGCATTGAACATAGCAGATATAGCTGCAAGGAGATTCTCTAGTTTATCCAAAGGCGAATCCGCTTCTTGCATTTTGAGGAAATGCTTAGAGATAACTGCCAGCACTGCTGAAGACGGTACTTTTGTAGATTCCTAAAATATATAATTTATATAAAACTTTGTCCTCAATAATACTATTTTAACATACATATATCTATGATATTATTTTGTTGTTTACAAAGTACTTGTAAGTAACTGATATATTTTTATACTATATTTATTATTTTACCGGGAATTAATTAGTTAAGCAGTTCTATAATAGTAACAAATATATTATATTTACATTGCTAAAATAATATCGTATTTTTTTTAATAGTGCTTTTATCGCTAGTTCTTACATACCTTAACCCCTAATTGCAAGGCCGTAACGTGTTGCGCGCGTTCTATTGCCGCGTGAAGTTGTCGAACATCCGTTGCATGCCATGAAGCCAGCAATGTATACAGCTTAGAGCGAAGAGGTCGTACAACCAGGCGGTGCATAACGCCTTCTAATATTGCGTCGATGTTTAGGAATTCTGTCGGTTTCAGCTGAAATATAATTGGATCAAATTAGTACAATTACATAACAAGAACAAGTGACTATTCTGTCCCATTATTTTTCCATTTTTATTTTTGGAACATTTTAAATATCTTTACGAATCTCTCAACTAATACTGTATACATATATGGTAGGCGTTACAAATATAACTTCGCTCGCTCACTGTAAACTATATTTAAACAAAATGATGTGCCCGATTGAAAGAAAATATGTATTGGGGCAAGCACAGCACACTAACGTTTTAAGATATGAATTTAAAAGAAATTAACATCTAAGATTTAGTACAAGAGCGATTAGTGTGTACAATTGTACAATTATGTGAAACCATAGGCATCAGACATCCGTACCGAACATTCTTTGCACAATATAAGGTGACGGTACAAACTCGGAAAACAGACTAAAATTAAAAAAAAAGCTTACCTTAAGTCTTTCCTTCTCGACTTCTTTTTCAAACTCTCTCTCGCCATGCTTCACGAGATAGTTCTTCATTCCCGACATGAACTGACGCATGTTCCGCATCATCACCTGCAATTTATTAAGCATAATTTTGATTGCATAAATTCTTTAAAATTTGATGTACAGTGTAAACTCCATCATCATAACATCCTTCGTTATAACGACAAACTCCGTAAAGCGTCGAAATCACTAGGCTTTGGTTGGTTTAGCTTGTCTTCCATACAATAATACACTCTACTTAGCATTACACCCACCCTCAATAACGAAAACAAGTAACACTAAAGAGTACTTTTTAATTTGCCGAAATTTGTTAAAACTGCGGAGCTGTGTACTTTATTTTGTCGCTTTATTGTCCTAGCGAGAAATAAAGTCGAATTTACACTGTATTTGTTCTAAACATACATGTACGTTATGTATACAAAACAAGGAAATCAATTTTATAGTTCAGCTAGATTCAGCGTCAAATGTTCACAACAATTAAAATATTAGCTTCTTACCTGTGGGCACGTTTCTTTCGAGTCCAACGTACAAGCAATGAAGTTATCAACGTTTTGAGCGAAGGTGGTACTCTTGTCTTGGGCTAAATGTAAGGCATACGCTCTGAGGGCGGCACCCGCCCCAAGAGACGTCCGACCGCCGCGTAGAGCGCGTACTCGTCCCGCTGCTGTTAAAAAAAAAGATATTATTTAACAAAATGTTTCACTTTTTTTTAGAAAGACATTTAAGAAAAAGTAAGGAGGAAAATTTAAAAACCTCCAAAGAGTAAACTGACCGGGTTATTTATTTTAATAATTGTAGTAATAATACATTCCGTTAGCGCAGGTTATATTTTATCAGGACTAAGTTTTTGGAATATCTCGTATTCAGCAATTATTTACGGAACGCAATCTAATCAGTAATTTAACAACTAATATTAGACCGTGACTTCTTGAATTTTAAACCAAACTCAAATAAAAAACAAGTCTTTACCTACACAGATACGAATTAGTAATTTCAAAATCCGATTCATCAATTGGGATAACTTCATCGTTTTTATAAAATATTTTCTTAATCGTTTTACAGAAGCACTTCCACAAATCACGGACACTTTTTAAAAAACTTTTAATTGGGTTGCTATCACGGATTTTCTCTTCTGCTTGTTCATCCGCGAGTTCTGCGCAATGGCACCCAGGCGGTTTTACTACGATTGTCGTTTTTTTACACTCCTTATTCTTACTTAGCTTCTTACAGAATTCCGTCAACGAACTCATCCTCGACAAGCGCTCTTGATATTTCGGCTCCATCAACTTTTCTTTTGACACAAACACCCATTCACTTTCTACAACAAATTCACTGATTGAATCACACTGGAAGTTTCTTATCGTTGTCAACGCGTATACTTCTTCTATCACTGGCATTTCCTCTGATGAAGTCGGCTGTTCATCCAAAAATACTTTACGATCAAACCTTTCAGTCTTCCACTTCCTCTCTATTGGCTTCTCTGATTTTCCTCTGAACAATTTTATGAACCACTTCATGGCTGATGTCTCGGCGGTTTTTTCCCGCTACGACGAACGATCTAAATCGATGATTTCTCATTCAAATGAGCTAAGCTGTTGCCGGTACGACGGTCTGCAGCGGACTAACAACTCTCGTAGTATAAACCGTCGCACGCGCAGACCTTTACCCTTTAACCACAATTATATTTACTGTGTAATAATATTTATAATCACTGATAACAACAGTGCACTGCGGTGCTATTGTTCGTGTCCTATTTAGAATAATATTAATTATATTGCAACTAATGAGTCATTAACTCGTTATCAGTATGAAACGAGTGTGAAACTGCAAATCTGTTTTGCTTTTATCTTGAAAGAGGTACTTTTATGGTCTATTGTTGCTAATTGAATATCAGTCAATTTGATTTGTTATAATATATTATAGTCAAGTAATTATAAATAATGGTGTTTGATCTTTTGTACTAAGGCCATTCTAATCCGATCACGACTCGATCACTATACCTAAATTATAATGACTTCGAATGCAGAACTTAGTACGATATAATTATGTTAATGACATTTTGGGGATTCCAGAACTACTTGAGTAGGTAAGGATTTGGTGTCGGTAAGTAAGTAGTAATTATGTAATTAGTAAGTACAACGTGAATGTTTTATACTTTTGTTTGGCTTATACTTTCTTAGAAACAAGCGGTTTGAGATTTTTGTTTCCGCCTTTGTCCCTTATTATCGATTGTTTGTTTACTATATCGTTGAATACCAGCTGTCCGGTAAGCTTAGCTTTTGTTATTTTTTTCTAAAAGAAAATCGCAGGTAAAATTTAGTATACCAATAAAACACCTTGATTACTTTAATTTTTCTATATAAACACTTCAAACCAATATCCTTTCCATCTGTTATATCGTGACTTTTGTAATTATATAACATTTTTATTTTTTGTAATTGTAAATATATTAATTCTATGTATTTTAGAACCTAGGATCGTGACTCTTTATATTAAATTCATGTTAAGTCATATTAAGAATATTGGCATTTAGTTTTTTTATTTTTTATTTTGGTTTTGTAATTGTAATCGTTAGTAGGTACAGCCCTGCAATTGTATTTTTTGAATTTACTTATGCTCTTTAGTATTTCTTGTTTTCTTTTTCCTAACTCTGGTTGCCTGGAAGGGATCCCTTGTTACATATAAGGCCACCCGTTGCCTTCGTAATTTCTGATAACTGAATGTATATGTACCATATATGTATTGCTACAAAGTGTTAAATAAAATAAATAATTTGTCCGTTTCAGTAATATCTTTTATATTTGGGTTGTGTTATGCCAACCTGACATTAAAACATATAGACTAAATCGTTTGAGTTAGTCGTAATCGTTGTCGTTCTACTAAGGTAATATTCAATATAGGAAAATACTTTTGTTCAATATTTATTTCTTTTAATCCGATGTTGTTAATAAGTACATTTGAATTTTACCAAAATGTTAAATTCAGATAATGATTACAAGTAAATAAATAAAAATTTTACGCATCAAATAATAAACGTTGTTTGGATTTTCTAAAGTCGTTTAGTAAAATAAGTCACAGTCCGAAAATTGAGAATATATAAAGCATTTTACTCTAAAACACACGGCGCCGTAAAAGTGGCATGTGTTTGTATTCAGTACATATTTGTATTAAATTATTACGTACTAAATGTTAATAGTCATCAAGAGAAACGTTTATACCGGTACGATCAGGATCACTACGTAGAGGTTATTTAATATAATTATTTGTGCAGAGCTACACGCGCCGCCAACGCGTCATTTTACTCCGCACTTGTAATTCATTTATCATAATAACACACGTGTTTTCAAGATGTGGGAATATCATGTAGAAATTAGTGCGTTAAATCATATAATAATAAGCATATTTATTAATATGGTAATAGATTTTAAATTTGATTAATGCACGTTTTTGTA
Source organism: Pieris melete (assembly GCA_963693345.1). Classification (NCBI taxonomy): domain Eukaryota; kingdom Metazoa; phylum Arthropoda; class Insecta; order Lepidoptera; family Pieridae; genus Pieris; species Pieris melete. The sequence continues at coordinate 2,240,465 of CAVNZK010000053.1, read as the reverse complement.
GAATTTGGTTAAGATACGCTGTGATAAGATAAGACACCCTAAGAAAACAAATGTTCATTATATAAACCTCGTTAGGTATCTATCTAGCCTACCTAATCTGCGAATATTTATCTAGAAATAGTTTTTTAATCTACTCTTTTTTTGGAAATGCAATTATAGAACATTATTGTAACTGTAGAAATTTTATTATATGTGATGTCGGGTGCTCTATAATAAATAAATAAATTATAAGTAGTAGATCGTAGAATTAGATTTTGTTAATGGTATGAAATTAACCATATTAATAAATCGTTAAACTCTTTTGTAATTTATCCAATCAGATTTTTTTTTCTAAAACAGATGTAGGAAATGTCTCTAGCATCAAACTTAAACTTCTGAGCTATATATTAGTTAAGAGTAACATAAACAATAATATCGTGCAAATAAATAATAAAATATATACAGTGGATAGAATAGAACATGGATTATAGAGGATCGTAGGAAGGTTTTTAGCCCAATAAAAAAGTATGTAATAAATGGAAGTAATGTATAATGTTAATTAATAAGTTACCTAGAAGTGGGTCTAGTCTGTCCCTGAAGCTCTTGGCTCGAGCTGCGGCAGCCGGACCCCGACGCGGTACTGGGGACTCCCATTCACATACCTCCTCCTGATATTAAAAAAGTTTTTGTATGGTCATAGTTCTCTCTTATATTTTCAAAAAAACGTGCAATAATGATCGCACCTTTTTTTTAATTTTATAAAATATTCTATAGGATATACTAAAGTGATATAAACTCCATGTTTTTGTTATTGTCAAGTGACATTCTTTTCAAAGAGATATAAAAATGCATACATTTTCAAATTGTGATTGTCCATTAACGGGTAAAAGGCCATCCCACTGTGAGCTGTCCCAGGGTTCAGAGAATACCGTGCCGTCATCGCTTGCCTGAAACCATACAACAATATTACTAAGCCAATCTAAATTTAAACCTTGCTCGTTGTGATTAAACGAACAATCAAACATTATACTGGCAACAAATAAGTCGTTAGTAGTTATTATTATAATTACGTGGGTAAAGAATCGTACTGGCGAAAAACTGGTTACCGTTGGAATACAACAGTTTTTAGTACGACATGCAGTCGAATCATTCGGATATTATTGTAATTACATGGTAATAGGTGGCGCGCAAATATATTTTTTTACGTGAGATTGTAATACAATATATGGCACTTCAGAGGATTTTTTTTCAGTACAATGATAATAGATGACGCAGAGATAAAATTTCCTATTACCGTTGACAATATATAAATCTTCTGTGCGTGTGTTTGTAATAAAACTCCTAAACAGCTGGACCGATTTGAATGGAACTTTTTGAGTGATACTGCTTTTGAGCATGGTTTATAGATATACAGTAGAACCTCGTTAAGTCGAACCTCGATAAGTCAAAAACCTCCAAATCTCGAAAAAATGTTCTGTTCCCTTCACTTAAAACACCAAAACCTCCATTACTTGAAATCTTGACCCTCTGTTAATCGAAATAATCACCGAGTCCCTCCAAGCCATTTTGGTACATATTTTCACTCTATAACTCGAAAAATTAAATTTGACCTCTGTATCTCGAACATAGGAACGTTTTATTTTACAACCTTTACAACTTGATCATTTGGAATTTATTATCTCTATTGTTCGAACAAAAATAAGTTACCGACTTTAAGAACTTGCCGACAATGTGAGTACACTATTGTTTCTTAGAAAACATTTTAGGAGTATACAATAATAAATTTGTGACTCATGGAAACACGTGTTTGCTTGCTTTGTGTCAGGTGTTCAATTTTGATTCCCTTTATAAGAATAAACCTCAAACTCTTTATGTCGAATCAAAATCCGCCTAAGTCGAAATCCTCCATAAGTTGAAAACTCTATAACTCGAATTTTTTGGCGTCTCCTTTGATGTTCGACTTATAGAGGCTCTACTGTATTAGATTTTTTTGTAGTATTTGAGACGTGTGTACAGGACGTCTGTCGGGGCCGCTAGCCTACTAAAAATATAGCAAAAACTAATATTCCTTTAAATGTAAAATGAAAATTGCATTACCTGTTCGGACAGTGGTCTCAGGTCATGTACGTTATCATAGCAAGAGGCCCGCGGCGGAGATCTCACTTCCTCGGGAAGACTTGTTGGCTCCGATGTCAAACGGAGTTCGGGAAATCTGTCAATAAGCAAAGATGTTCTCACACTTGCCCATTAAATTAACTCAAAGTAAATTAATTTATATACGTTTAAATACGCGGCTACGAAATTCAACTCACTTAGTAAATAACATTTAGTAAATTCGGATATAATATGGTGAACTTAAATCGTTACTACATATCTTAAGTTAACGCTAAATGTTAAGAAAATATTCTGACTGCGCCTGAATATATTAAATATTTAATATCAGTTTTAAATTCAACAAACCTTTGGGCAACTACTTGATGTACAGAAAGATGAGCTTCATCAGCGCTGAGCTTCGTTTCCTGCTCTGCTAGAGATGGAAATGTTCCACTATCACCGCCGTCTTCGTTCTTGTCTGTAAAAATATTTGTACGATGTCCATTATCTATCTGTTATTTGTTTTAAACTGTGTTTATTGGATTCTGTAGGCGAGTTATCTTCTGGACTAAAAAACTAATATTAGTTTAAAGCAAGTTATAAGTGTAATCTAACCCTAAAATTTTGATTTTGTAATAATAAATTTCAAGCCATCCTACGAAATTTTACGTCAGCGTGAAAGTCTCGCGCAGAAAATTCATCGTACTCGTTAATCTATCTACCATCATTTAATAGAACTAAAATATGCTACTAGATGGCGCTGATATTAAAATATAACTCTAAGCCAACCACCATCTACATTTCTAACAATAGTATTTATATTTAAACAAATGAAACGTATATATTGTATTGAATTTCGAGTTACCTAACCTTCAGTGTTTTATTCACTTTAGTTAATTTAAAATTAAATTAAAGTATAAAGTTAAAAAAAAACAATAGTAGGAATTAAATTAGAACGTTTTAGTGAAATGTTAAACTCACTTATAAACTGCCAACTGGAATCAACAGCCCAAGTCTGTTCCTTCCCATTAGGAGGTTTTGCCGCAACCCTGGGAGGTTCTACTGGCTTCATTTTAGGCTTAGTTCGAAGAGACACCAGGTTGTCTACCGACGTTGATGTGTTTGGGGAAGATGCTGGAAGGATAAATAGGGCTAAAGGGTTGCTTAAATATTTTATTGAAAAACCTTTTTGGAGCTATCACTATTGCCGATCTTAGTATTGCAATACCCAGATAACTATTTCTGATCGAATCGGTTTATGATATGACATAATTATTTTGGTTTGTGGGCCGCCCTGTTTTCGCCAATCAACATAACACAGTATTTATTGTAAAGTGATCTAGCTCTGAATTTTTACATTTTATATGGATGTTCTATAAAAATACTTACGAGACAGTTCCTCTATACTATGCATATCCCTCAATGGATAATAAGGGTGATTCTGAGAAGGCGGCTCAGAGTACCTTTGGGACAAACTCACTCCCGCTCTGAGCAACTTTCGTCTTTGCACTGGCAACATTGCTGCCTGAAAGAAAAAATGTATATGAAATAAACACGTTCAACCTAAGCATCAAATTAGCAATTAGAATCTGGTCATATTAATATTTTTATGTTTTTGAACTAACGGGCATTCTGGTGCCTCAAAAGAACGTCAGCCTCGATCACTTATCTGATGATAAAAAATGCTAATATTCTAGAAGTTCAGTACCTGTACTTGAAGAAACCAATAATAAACTTAATAATTGAGAGAATTCAAAATTAAATCAAAATCCATTACGAATTATAAAAAATATTATAAGAGTGAGTATATAATTAAGAGGTTATTGTATAATATAGAAATTACGACCTCCATATTTATCAACTAGACACATATCAGCGTAATCTCACCTATTTTCAATTATTGTAAAAAATCAACTTATGATAACAATTTAAACTAAAATTCAAATTCCTCTCTCTTTCTAATAACCCTTTCTACGTAACCTTCTGGTTGTCAAGAATATACTATACTGAAGATACCAACCTCCTTTAGCGTATCAACAGGGTCGGCATAGAAAGGACTGCCAGCGTTATCTTTTTCCGACTCATCCCCATTCGTACAATCGTCTTCTAATTTAACAGTCTCCATACTCTCTGTCGTATGATTCTTATTCTTTAAGGCAGCTTCGATTTCATCAGTCAATTTCTTATTCATATTTAAAGCGATGTTCAGTTTATCCGGTCTTTTTGGTATCACGTCACCTTTACTATTCGTCGTCGCTATAATTTCGTTCGATCCATTGAAGCTCTTCTTCAATGAGTTGTCAGATAAATTTTTCTTTTCTAAACTATCTGACGATGTCAATAGAATCATATTTTCTTTATCAAGTATTGATTGTGTACTTTTCGCTGCGATTATTTTAGCTGAAAATAACAATGATATTGATTGGATCACCAATAATGACACATTCTAGTTCCGTGGTAAGAAGTATACAGAAAATAATGTAATGAGCTGCTACCCAATAGATTAAGCAAATTAACCATTTAAATGCTGGTCCAAAACGCTCTACATTTTATAAATGTTTGTGCCGATTTGCCCACGAAAATCCCAAATACTTACGCAATGTGTCCGGAAGCAAATCAGGTCTCTTGCTTTTCATTAAACCATTATTTATATTATCATTATCAGTCTTAGGTTTGAATGTCGTGCAATTGTTGCCTTCTGGTCCCCATATGTCTTCATAATCACTCACTTTATCCAATAAAGAGCTACGACAATACACTCCCGGCGATTCGAGGATGTCTGATTCCTAAAAAACTTGTTACTTATATAAACAAAATCAACAGCAATTTAGGAAATAATTGAATCTACCACTAAGCATGCTGTTAGTCAAACAAATGCTTTATACATTATTTTTGTCTAGTGCTAAAGTTAGCCCATTGCACTACAGCTAGGCTATAGATACAAAGAAGGGACTGAATGTGGATTATCTTTGCAACTTTGAAACGTGAAAGACCTAGTATGTTTAGCTTTTTGCATTAATAACGAGAAAATATGATACTGTTTTTGGAGACCAAAATGGTACGTTTTATTTGTATGCCCCAAGTAGCTTTATCAGCACAATTATCAAAATTACTAATTCCCCAGTCATATAATTTCTGGTGCTTTAATTTTAGGTTAGTAAGCAACATTTATGTAGGCTTATAAGCTCACAATTTATATTTTATTACAGGAAATCCATTCTCAGTCCATTCTTTCCGCCAGCTAGGCAAATATATGATGCCCCTACCTGGTAATGTCTGGACTCCTTTCGAAGGGAGTGTTTACTTCTCCTTGACCGACCAGAGGGTGTTGTACTCGCTGTATTTGTATTGGGAGATAATATCTTTTCTCGACCACTCATAGGGGACATAACATTCGATGTCGGGGAGAAAACATTTTTGTTTGACACTGGTGAACTCCGCGATAAAGGAGAGAAAATATCACTCTTATTCGTTTGACTTAAGGGTGAGAAAACTCCGCTTTTGGACGATATTGTATCGTTGGATACGGGTGAATTAATTTGACTGGTGGGCGAGAAAATACCACTGGTAACCGAATTGGTTCCGTTGGGGGAAACTAACTGGTTGGGAGCGAAACTATTAGAAGATTTCGTGAAGGTATTAACTCCCGTGTCTATGTCTGTGTTTTGGTCATTCGGCGATCCGGCCTCTGTCTCTATCTGTCTTTTAAAGCTTCCGTGTAAGCTAGCTGTCATTGTACTTATACATTCTCCTTCTGGCGATAAACGATGCAACATACTCTATATAGAAACAAGAATAATTTTAATCAGTGTACAGTATGTTAGTATATGCACAAGCTAGTCTAAACTATCATGCTCACGCGCACACCATGCGGTAAATATGCAAAGGCCTCACCTGTTCGATCACTTCGCCCTTAGTCGACTCTAGGTTGAATGCATTGTCGGTATTAGCAAGCGTTAGTTGCAGTCTGTCACTTTGAATGTTCTCGTTTATTTGGTGGTTGTGTATCTGTGTATTATTGACGCTAAACGTCACTGTCGTGGTGACAGTTATCCCGTTTGACTTGTTAATAGGGCTGAAAGCTAGGGATTGGGTGGTGGGAAAGGGTGGTTTGGCCCAACGAGGGGGCGGAGGGGGCGGTGTGGACTTAGAGTGAGTTGGGGAGAGTTGGGGGGGATTTGTGGTGGGGAATGTATGCGGTTGTGTTATGTGCGCCTGCAAATATGCAATTGGTTTAGAACAAATAAAGCGTTGTCAACTTTTACAACATACTGGCGTTTAAGGCTAAGTTGGTGTGTCTGTGAAATTAGAAGAGCACTTATGAGCAAAGCATAAAAAGATCGAAGTTCTGTTAGCAAGCAAAATAGTTCTAACGTTCCTGATAGTTTTTTAAAGAGTTCTGAACATCTGCACTAGAATACTTTTAAAGTCTAAACTACGGAGCAAACTTTCTCAACGTACCAGAAACTTTCTCGCAAATAATATAAATTTATGAATAAAATATATAAGAACCCATAAATTCTAAAAACGATAAGGAACTATTGTGCATGATAAACAGAATTTTAATTTTATATGTACTGCTAGGTAGCGCTCTGCTAAGTTCAGAGACATTAAGTTACATGTTTTAATAGAATTAATATATCATAAAATTTCCTTCACCTTGAATTGTTGAAATATTACCAAGTGTATTTAGTATGAAAGCCTTAAACTACGCCAGTTTATTCATTAGCTTAATTTTGTACTTACGGTGCTAGTCATAAGATTTAATGTATTAGGGGGAGTGGGTCTGGGAGCCCTCACAAAGGACCCGGGTTTCGCTGGTGGTGAAGGCGGACTTTTCCCTTTAAATGTACTTAAACTTTGAGTTGGAGATGTATCTACAGACATTTTCAAAATATCATTCTCCTTGTCAGGATTAAATATTCTCTCCTTGGAATTCGTATCTGAAAATAAAATCGTGATGAACACCTAAACTAACTCTGGACTCGGAACTAAAACATAGTATTACTTTTTAGTAGATAACTGTTATAGAATAACTGAAGTTTTTGACGATATACTTCTTTTGGCGCGTTAGGGAACGATGGTGAGTAATGTTTTACGATGCACGCGCACACTGTCACAAAAAATCGACACCCTGAAGTTAGCAAAGTCAACATTTTAAAATAAAAAATGTCCATTTCTTTTATTATGTCGATACTATATAACTTTATTTTTCTAGATAATGCGTTATAATTAAATTTCAATGTATAAAATACCTTTTTTTTATTGTTAGTGTCGTTTTTTCTACAAACGTAGAATAAGGCGAAAGATAACATTTTTGAAAAGATTATTATCTTGTTACGCCAAAGAAGTAAAACTACTAACGCGTTTACATAATAAATTAGTTTGCTTCAAGCATCTCAATCACGTAGCAGATCCATAATTAAACCAGAAATATCATAAATAACACTGAGTACTTGTCCTTTAAAAGTAGACTAAATACTAACTTGGATTAAAACTGCTAAGACTAGATCCAGTATCCGAGGGAGTGATAGCCATGGGAACGACGCCAGCCGCCAGCAGCCCAGGGGACAATACGTTTGTGTTCTTTGGATTCGCCATTGGATATCCCCAGAACTCCTGGCCTAGGAGCGCTAGAGAACTAAGCTGATGTCTGCTTTTCGCATCTCTAAGCGGCCTCGGCAGTTGGAGCTGAACTGGTAGCTCGTCACTGAAGCGGTATAAATGTTATGTTAAATACAGAATTGAATATCAAAGGTGAATGAGGCTGGATTAGGGTAAGTAATTTCGTTTGAATAAGTTTAATTTCCTATGCATTTTTATTAATACTCCATGTTAGCAGTCATATGGATCGAATGGATTTATGCGGTAATTTATTAAAATTTCTATTTGTAAAATGTATCGTTTGTTATTAAAATGTTTACTGATTTGAATCATAATTCTCTCCTGTCGACACAAGATAAATAACGATAACTGTTTTAGATTATAAGATACAACTATTTTAAATGTAATTAAAACGCTGTTACAATTCACGAGAATTCAAATTAACATCAAAAGATTTCCTCTCGTCTTCCTTTCAAAACAAAATCAAAAATCATATTTTCATCTAGGTAACACAATGTACACTTATGAACGTCAAAAAAAAATATACATTAAATGCTTCTAATTTTACATTTACTGCTAATTCTCAAATCAAGGGCGTAGCACGAGAAGAGAAGAACTGGCAATAAACTCTCCGCCACTCTTTTTAATCGCAAAGTTTTTGTTTTACAAAACGTTTGTAACGAGCTGCAACCACTGCTGCTGCTTTGACCTCAATATTATTCGGTTTGAGATTTTCAACATACAACTACTGTATAGTGAAATAATTAGAATTGTGTCCAAAATGGGTAATAATTGTAAAATCTTAAATGTATTTTACAGAACCAGCTATTGATAATCAAAAAAATTTAAGCGTTCAATAGACTTACCAACATTGCGAATAGTGTGCGATCAGCTCAGGTATATTATCAAAGCGATTTGCGGACGTCTCCAGGCCGATACGACCAGCCGATGCCTGGATGAGGTAGTGCTCAATGTATGGTCCTTTGTCGGCCGGCAGACGGACGCTTATCGCCATTGTGTCCGGCTGACTAGATTGTCGGACGACAAAGTTCTGGAATTTTTCAATAGCTATATTGCGGAGGTATCATTTAAAAACAAAAAAAAATTGCCTTATTACAGCTTATTAATCTTTTTAATTTTATATTTATATAAGTTTAATACTCAAGTTTCACCAAAACCATAAATCAAATCGAGGTAAATTAAAAAAAAAATAAAAATATAATTAGACTTTTGTCCTATTTAATACCTTTTGCTACATTATTCAAACTTTGGCCTAAATTCTAATGATACTGTCCAAAACCAAAACTAATAATGTTGCGAAGAATTATCAATTACATTCTATATAATATGTTATACAACTAGACGAAAAAGAACTTTGAATGTAACAGACATAATCTGCCATTCCATTTTCACATGTATTGGAGCGCTTTGACATAATTGTTTATACTCTTCCTGTATAACCTTCCATTATGTAAGATATCCGTTAACGAGCGGATATCTGGAATGCCGGAAGACTCAAAGTAGCGTTATCACATTAACCATTAACCCATACTTAGCATAATTGCTTGTTTTTCCAAGATAGAATACTCATAGCTTTATAATAGCTGCGAAGCTGAGCCGAAAATAAAAAACCAAATTCTATATTATAGTAATATCAGTAGCTACTCAGTTTACGTTCTTACTTTCTTGACTAGGATTAAAATTAATGTATTATGATTTTATATATCATTCCGGTCTTAAATTAGTTTATTCATCACAATTTAATAATGATTTTTATAGGGGCGCAATGATCCTACGTGACGTCAAAAAAGGGCAGTCATCGGCCATTAACAACCATTTAGTGGATTGATTTACAAATTAATTTGAAAATTGCATAAAACTATATATAAATATATAATATAATATATTTAGTATAAATGTAATTCGACTGTACTGCTATAGTAAATAAGTAAATTCTAGACTCTATATTACAAAACAAAACATAGGTATTCGTATTACTCACCCCTTCCTCTTTCCCCTGCAAGAGGTGAAAAGCACCCGCTCGTTGTATACCAGGCAGAAACCACACTGGGTGTGTCCGTATCAGTCGCTCCAGCAGACCAATGTCGCATGGCGGCTGCTCCTCGGAGTCAGACCCCGATGTCCCCACTGAGGAGCAGTCGCCTTTTGCACCCTCACCATCTGATGACAGACTTTCTCGGCTCTGGAAACAATGTATCCATTGGTTAATGAAAAACATAATTTTAATTTACTACTAGTTTCAAATTGTCATATAATATAACGAGCTATTCTAGGTTTAAAGATGACGTATAAACTTCAGTTGATTATAAATCATAATATTTATTTATCTGTAATTTGTAAAGTGAGAGTGATACAGATAAAACATTTATAACTTGACTTCTAAGTTCGCTTAAAAAAGGTTGGATATGCGTTAAAGATGTAGGCAGAATGGCAAGATGATGATTGCATGAATTTATAACTTTAATTTTTTTTTGTAAATAGGATTTGTCTGTAATATGAGGTATTCAATTGATTATATGAACGCAATAACGAAATTAAGGAAAGCATACCAGCGTTCATAGGAGAAAAATATACCAAGTAATATGTTACCAACGTATTTTACAAGTATGTAAAACAAAACTAGAGTTAATGCAAAGTTATAGGCCAGTGTAAATGTTTGTTTAGCTTGTTGACAATATGAACTCAGCATAAGATTTAAGCAAATGAAAACGGGGACTTTATAACATTTAATCTTTCTTATCGTTACTAGCCTTACTACATAGGTATTATTCAAAAGCCGATAGAGAACCGGGTAAAAAAACGTGATTATTTCATAATACATTTGAAAAAAATTTTAGCTATTTGGTGGGAAAATGTGAAGCAAAAATGGTGATTTTATGAATTACTAGCTGACCGGGCAAACGTCGTTTTGCCATGTATATCATTAATAATAAAAAAATAGGTGTTGATCGTAGAGGGGTGAAAGTTAGGGGTTGTATGTATTTTTTAATGCTGTATATTAAAAATATAAAAACAGAAAAAAATATCTTAAAATAAACAAAAAATATTTAAGGTTGGACTACCCTTAACATTTAGGGGGAAGAAAAATAGATGTTGTCCGATTCTCAGACATACCTAATATGCACACAAAATTTCATGAGAATCGGTTGACCCGTTTCGGAGGAGTATAACCACAAATACCGCGACACGAGAATTTTATATATTAGATTAAAATCAACGGCACAGGATACAGTTATAAGATAGACGACACTCAAATACAATTAACGAAATTTCATTGAGGAAACCATGTCATGTAATCTGATCACATTAGAACAAACCAATTAATATAAAATATAAGTTGTTCTAAATTGCACGTTGGGCACGGTGCCCATTCTTGTGTCGTAAGCAAGGGAATTAGGTACTTCGTAGACTTCCTATATTTTCTCATGATTAAATCTGTCGCTATTTCTTAGTTCAGTCCCTCGAGTATCTAACGTTGTTCAGAATGTTATTTATTTGTTACAAAACTACGATTCAGACTATTGAGTTTATAGCTTTAAAGTGCTTCGTACATTGCTTACAAATAGAGACTATTTTTCGGAGATTGAAATCGTAGGTCAAATGCGCTTAGTTTTGTTAATACAGTTTGCACTTTTCTTTTTCTTTCCCCCTTAAGAAAGTTTTAGCCTCAGATCTATGTGTCTGTTTCATCACGACGTTCTCCTTCATCGTACGAATGATAAATTGTGGACACAAAGTCATTTCTTCATAGGCGAGGATCGAACCTACGATCTCAGGGATGAGAGTCGGACGTAGCCACTGGGCCAACACGGCTCATTTAAAATTGAAGAGCACTAAAAATTGATGCTGCGCCTGAGTCTACATTTCATTTTTATAGTATCTTAATTTAGATTTCACTAATATGTGTTCCATATTATGTGATCTTACCTACATCAACAAACTCAAACTCAAAATATCTTTATTCATGTAGGTTAACAAGTACACTTATGAATTGTCAGAAAGAAGTTAAATTAATTGTAAATTTACATTTACTACCAGTTCGCATGTCAAAGGCGTAGAGCGGGTAACAAGAACTGGCAAGAAACTTTCCGCCACTCTTTTTAATCGCCAAGTATTGTCATACAAATTGTTTGAACTGGAGCAAATCAATCACAAGGATTAGGATCATTTAATAAGTTTCCTTCCTAAAATAACGAAACCCACAGTTCTATTTTTAATTATTTTGATAATGTTAATACACAACTGATAACGTAAATATATGTACAGAATCTGAATTCATTCCGAAATAACAAAAAAATAGACAAGCAGAGATTCAAATAAACATCAAATAGGTTTCACCGCAATAACTGTTGCATTTGAATTCTTTTTATGGCGATAAGATATTTCGCGACAAATTTCGAAGGCATTCACTTCAAACGAAGGAAGGCTTTGTTCACGGAGTTGGAAATATTATTTCTCGATTCGAAGGTTCGGTTAGTACAAAGGCGGCAATTTCGTATCATTCCCTACCGTTTAGATCCCGTATGTTTCGTTTGTGACTATATTTTACCCTTTTCTTAGCGGTCAAAGACCTTGGATATAGGATAAGAGGGATAGCTATGATTTTATTAAAGAGTTTTATCATAATATCCCGCAAATGTCTAAGCAATTTTAAAATGTTGTTTCGGTTCCTTGTAAACTGGTTTTACTATGTAACGATAACCCATATTTAGTTATTAAATTAAATGTATCATTATACCATACAGTACTTTTTTTAAATTTGATGTAATATCTGTCAATAAAGAAATGTATTTTAAAGTTCATTTGTCATTGTATAAATAATAACCGTCTGTTTTATTTTATTTTAAAAATAACTACATATATGTACCTATACATTATTGTTAGCTCTAATAATCCTCCTTTAGTGTACGGCTTTTTCCCGAGGTAAATTCAATGACAATTAACACATTCAAATTTGCCCTTGGGGACAGGTGACAATTAACATATTATTTTAATGACACAGATGTAACTATACTACAGATAATAGATTATAAAGGATGCTCTATTTGTTCAAAGACAAAGATACATTTGATGATTCTATATGTAACGATTATTTTTAGTTTATAAGTTTAACTATTTATTACACTATTTTTATACAAAATTTCTTATAATTTTAATTTTCTATTTATATTTAATTTCTATACCAAACAAATTAAATATGTTCTGCCGTGTTGTAATTTATGAGAGCTTTTATTAAACTGAGGTTTTAGGTATCCCTAGGGGACGTCATATTCGTTAATTGAGACAAAGTCCCGTGCATAATATTGCATGTTAAATGACACCGCATTTAATTTTAAATTTAAATCAGGGACATTTGTTGCAATTAGTGTTAGATGGCTATTTAGATGGCTTATTGCAAAACATTTAAAAATGATAATTAACACTAAATTGACACGTTATTCAGAAACATAATTTATGGCTTAATAAGTTAAATTAGTTATATGTATACACACACAAGAATGATAAGGATAAAACATTGAAAATCTTTTCAGGTAGATACAGAATATAAAACTATCTATAAAAAAAGTAATATTCAGTCAACAAAAAGTTTTCGCGCGTGTACACAGAGCATGTGAACAGCCAGTGGTTTAGCCAAATACGCATACATTGGGAGATAAATAAAAATCGTAGCCGCCGTTATTGCTCTATAAATTAATGGTCTGCGGCAAATAAACGATTCAGTGAACCAACATTTGCGAATGCCCGTATCTCTACCGTGAATCAATTGGAGGGATTCTGCACGCGACGGTTAATACTTTGCTGCATTTGGTTCATATTTCCTGTATTGTTAAAAACTCATACTCGGACTCAGATAACGTCAAGATAATAAAGAACAGATTTTAAAATTTACTTTTAATTCTAACTCTGTGGTTTGTCAATTGTTTCACGTTCTGAGGTTAAAACAAAAAAAAATAAAACGCCTTGGAGACCACATAACTTTGCATTAGTCGTATGTATACAATATATTGACAACATATATATGAACCTACGTTGAAGAATGTCATATCACGTTTTATATTCGCCATGAATACGAGAGTGACAAGGACAAAATATGCAATAGCTACTGAGGCTTACTGTAAAAGAGAATATGTTATAATTTGAAGTAAAAAATGTGTCACTTTTTTTAATGAATTATTTGATATATTAATTGTATCTGGCTGAATCACATGGACAACACAATATACTAAGTATTTCAATATACTAATAAGTTAGGTACTTTTAAATTTAAATCTTAAAATAATTATCATAGAAATATTAAATACAACAATTGTTTGAAAATAGAACGCGGTCCATGTTTAAATTATATTCCATTTAAATTTAGAACAACAATGGAATAACGGTACAATTAAAACAATAATTTGCTAGACGCTTCTATTATTTGGCGGGAAATTAATTTGGAAATCGGTAACAATAATGGTGTGCTATGAATCATGACACAAAGGCCTCCGCGAGGTAAGGTGTTAAATCCCACACAAAAGCAACGCTTATGGTGAAATTATAGCATCTATATACACGGATTTATGAGGAAAGTTGGATTGCAATTAGTTTTCTATGGTGCTAAACGGCTACGTGAGAATGTACTCTGTGGTACATTAATTTTGTTGGATTGTTCGCGGTGAATGTTATAGCCTGTGGATGTAAGCACTTTGTATGATATTAAAATTTAATTACATTATTATGTTGCTATTAATTTAATGCAGAATTAAATCGTGTTTATAAAACCTAACTACAAACAAACATTATTTGAATAGTCATAATATATTTTATTACACATGACTAAAGGTATATACAGATTAAATGTAATTTTACTATTACTAGGGTTGTAATTGCTGTGACAACATTTAGGTATTTACCTAAAACTTGTCGCAGCAATTACAAAGTTAGGCTATCAACGATGCCATTCGGCCCCTTGCAATCTCCTAAGAGGCAGCTGTGTATCACCAAAAACTCATAAAAATATACAACTCTTGACGCTTAGTGTCGTTCAACTCGAGAACTAAGTGCAAAGTGGTCACACGTGTTTAAGTTCTGGCGATGGGAGAGACTTTTAAGGAGTGAGCTCGGAACACCTGCTCCCAAATCACTTACTAACTTTGTTGACTTTTAATTAGGTTAATTACTGGCGTAACGGTCTATTGGAAAGCACAGTGAAAATAAATCATATCATGAGTGATATATTGAAGTAGTTTAATTATTTGATGAGTGAAAGATTCTTGTCACGAAATGAATTATAATTTACCTTTTCACCTCAATATGGTATCTATAACATATTTCGATATCTGGTAACCCACAGTAGGACATGGGTGGGCAATAGACTTGTATCTAGGTCATTAAAATGAAAAAAAAAAACCTTTGGTTAGATTAATTTCTAACGGTTTCGATGTGTATATTTATAGAAAAAAAATAAAAGTACTTTTACACGGGAGTGTCAGTTACACTAAATTCGCCACTTAAGCTATACGCATATAGACGGTGTATTATGCATACATAATGCCTAATCTAGTTTCAACATTAAACGCAAATATATAAATAATATAGTTTATAAGAGTATTGTTAATAGCCCGTACACATATAACAACTCACTTTAAGGAACTAAATTTAACAATTTTTAATTTATGGTTACTATAGGAATATTAATTTAACTCGAATAGACATTTAAAATTAAAGCGAAATGACATACCTACCACAAAACTAATGGAGTACTCGTTAGGAAGTATCAAAACATCCGCAATTTATTTTGCGAAACTAGAAAACCCGACGCAAAGCGACAAAGTTTTAACGAGCGGAATCGAGAGCAGACGTCGCAAAAAAAAAATACGGATGCAAAACCCCAAGTAATAAGTTCATATAAAGTTCTCTCCAAGTCCAATCAAAGCAAACATTGGTCCGAGCATTGACTCACACGATTAAAATCAATTAAGTCCTTCACGCGTGTGGTAATGACGCGTTTATTGCTCTTATTTCTTCGCCCAATTGCCCTTTTGCTTCTTACAAATGTTTCTGTTTGTTTTAGCCTGTTAAATTTGGTAGGTACGATATGGTTAAAGACTATGGCGTGATTTAGAAATAGATTGAACCTATTTTATAGACGCTACGAGATTCGAATTTGGTATAATCAGAGATCATGAAAACTTCTATACTCTATGGTCATTCAGTCATTCAGTGTGGTCAGCGTGATACACTGTAATTGACATAAATTTAATTAAGCATGATACGTACGATGCAGATAATATAAGAATTGAATTTAGTCAAAACTAATATTGTAAAATGTAAAATTCCTTAAGACAAATTTGCGCGCCATTGTGTGGCAGAATATGTGAACGACTTACGATTGTACCACCTTAACTTATGTACCATATTCTTGCAATAAATAAATTATTATTATTATTCAAAATATTATGTGTGATTTCGCAATAAATTTCGTGTAAGATTTTAGAATAACCAACATATATTAAAGTTGTCTTTATTCAACAATATATTCTGGTAACCGTTTTTTTACTAGTCGCCAAGCCTACAAGACAAAAAGTCTAGCAATAAAACAAAAGATATTCGTATCTCCGTTCATTTGCACCAGCTGCTACAATCTCTAATGACTTTCTTACGGTGTCTGTAAACCTACTAAAACCCCGTTAATGCTGATGGAGCCGTGAGTTATAGCTATAACTTGTAGAAAATTTTATATCTTAGTACAGAAAATGTAGCTTTTACGAGCTAGGTATAAATCCAAAGCACACAATTTGAAATCGATTTTAGTTTAGTTTTTATAAATTAATTATTTTTTTGTTTAATTTTTGATTATCTCTTCGTAGGTTATGTTTGCCTATAAGTGCTTATCACATTAAACAAAATATTTTTTTTTTCTTGTACCAATGTATTAGTGTGCCGACCGTTGGCAAGCTTATATCTTAAAAGAGTTATTTAGATTTATAATGACTATTAATTTTATGACGTAACCAGCGTTACTGTCCTCACTCGTTTAACTAAATTGAGCCAAAAGTCCGAGGTCAAAAATTCTGAATAGAATAGTATGAGCCACAAGCCTTACTGGCGATAACGGAATCAACTTACATAATGCCTGTGGTATGACCACAGACCTTTTTAGTTTCATTCATAGCTCCGTTTCTTTTTTTTTTTTTTTTTTTTAATCTTATTTATTTTATAAGCCATACATATTAATAGCATAGCTCCGTTTCCTTTACGCTAAAAGGTGACTCAAACGGATGCCGCCATTGATATTCGCGATTCGCCCAACATTAAAATGTAACGTATGTAGTTTTAATGAACGTTTTTCAAATGTACTAAAAGGCACTATTTTAAACATGAATTATTTGAGTCCAATTATACCATTTTATCTAAAGTACTCGTTTGTCTCTTTTCATCACAGCGTAAACACAATTTGATAGAAAGAGTATATAAATAAAACAAGATTTTGTTTTTATTAATGAGGTCTGTAATTTTAAATAAATGTTCAACATAATTATATAAAGGCTTTCAAGCAAGATTTAATATAACGAACGTGAATACGTCAGCAGAATTTTAAACAGCTTCAATAATTATACTCGTATAATAATGTCACTTACGACATATATTTATTTATAATTATTTTAATTTTTTCTTTATTTTATTTTAGTGATAGTGACGTGTTATTTTGAGATTTTTGTTTATTCTTTATGCACTTCTTGTACTTTACCCTCTGTAGGTGTTTCTTTTTTATTGTTCCATATTAGGGTTGCCTGGATTATATTTACCTAAGCAATATTAAAAACCTGTGTTGTAGCATATATACCAATACAATAGTACAGTCTATTGAATTTAATTCGCTACAAATTTTTGCCTTCCGCTGCTTAATATCCCAAAGGCATCACCGTTTAGGCGATGTTTTATGATATACTGTATTAGTCAAAAAGGAAAATGATATGGGTATCATATCCACAAGAGACCAACATGACATGTGACATTAGTAAGCGAGTGATAACGATTAACCGTTTGTACTGGGGTTGTCCTTTGAGGGCTTTACACGATAATTATACTTGGGGTAACCAAATTAGTTCAAAGTGACATTTATTATGGCCAGTGATTAAAGGCGAAAAAGACGATTAATATAATACATATAGTAGGTACCTTAATAGTAGTATTCTAAAACCTTGAGTTTCTATTAGGCATGATTAAAGCCTGGCTTCAAGAAGTTTTATTATTATCGTGATATATCTCGATTGCGCACAGATATTTGTACCCACTACTGTTTTTTAGTACATATATTAAAACTTTACTCTATTCTAAGACAGGTAATAATATTTTTCCTTATATTGTATAACCTTATGCCATAATATATGCGAAAATGTTGGCTTATTTTTTGTTTTAAAAAGTACATTTGCCAGTAAGCATGTAAATTAATATAACAAAATATATGTCACATAGATATGACATCAAAGGAGTCTATTGGAACAAAGATCAGTTCTCCTGATCAAAACTAGTCCTTTAAAATAGATCAGGAATTTGAGTAACGCTTAAAACTAAATATTTTTTTTTAACAATTTCACAACAATGTCACTGATTACTAAACGATAGAACGCAGGAGCGGAAGCATTGAATCGACTGCACTGAAAATTATTCAGGGTTTTTCTTTTCACGCGTCGATTACTGGGGGCGAACACCGGAAGTGACGGCGTCCGGACAAAATGGCTTCTTGACAATACTGAAATTAACCGCTCGTTAACTGCATTTAGAGTTTGCATTTTTACCCTTGAGACTGAGATATTAAATATTTGTAAAGGCGTTATAGCTTCGTATAAGACTATCACGAAGGATATGAACAAAGTTTTTATTTCATTTCAATTTTTTTTTTGATACTTTAGTCATAAAATTAGACTTTGTTTAGTATCATTTATTATAATATACAACAACCAAATTACAGAATATAAAAGTAATACTTAATAACCTTAAAAAATATAATATTTATTATATTATTAATAGGAGTCCCTTAAGGCAAGGTTCCCCCTTTGAATAGCTAGACTAATTCTTTGTCCGACGTAGCTGCCAGCTATCCTTAAAAAGCCTTATAGCGCTAGGAACCTACGGACCAAGGGTCTCGACACTGAATGGGACAAAATCATATTCCGAGCCTAGACCCCTGTATTTGCATGCTTTAGTTTTTTTCAGCCGTTTTACAAGCCGCACGAGCTCTGCTGTTGGTTCCATTTAGATGGGAAGGGGCCAGCGTGTCTGACAGGTGGCATCCCCAGCCCATCTGCCGTGGAATTAAACTCATACCGTCCGGTCTTGTGCCATCGTCTCTTGCAATACTAAGCAGCACAAGTAGACTCGGCACGTTGACAGTGGCAAGGGAGCGGCGTATGATATCGTTAAGTGCGGCATGTCTCGAGAAGCGGCCTGCACTTTTTTGGCATGACAGTCGGAGATATCCTAGCTTGTCGACATCACTGCCTATATGTCTCTGACATATATGAGGAGCATTTAAAAACACTTTTATTTCTTGTATGCATTCATATTATTATGTCCAAATAGCATTATTTAGAGAAAACTCAGATATAAAACAAAGACGGCTATAATTTTCCATTTCCGAACTCATACAGCTTAAGCCGATAAATACCTTGCTTAATGTTGCATCGCATCAGTTTGACAAAATGTAGCACTTTACCAACGCGTCAACAATTGTAAGGGAGCGTTTCAAGCATTCGTGCAATTGACTAGAGTTGTACCTCAAGAGTGCTTTTGTCACGGACCGTAAGTGCATTTTGAGTGCAGCTGCCGCTATGCGTAAATATTGCGATCATACCACAAAATCATAAACATTTCGGTTCCTAAGAACCACTCAGAAAGTTCGCTTAAATTAAACGTATCACACAAAGCACCCCGGGCTCCTTTTATACAGAATTTTAATAAAGACCACGAAATGTCAAGACCATTATCTTTAATAACGTTAGTACGTTTTCCTCGTACTCGAGTAAATAAAAACAAGCGACAAAGGGACGTAATACCTCATTTAGGGAACGCCCATTCAAATTTAGAAGCAAAAATTTAATTCCGCGAATGGAATTGAATGATGTTGCGCTCGTGTTCGCGATATTCATATGGTAATGGAAGCAAAATAGAATAAATATAGAAGGAAGTAGCGAATTTACAGTTCCGACAAGCATTCAGAATCTGTACATTTGAAATCGGCGCAAATAGACGGGTTAATGTAATTTTACTTCAATACATTCGTAAATCTTCACTTCAAATACAGACCAAGAAACTTTGAGTAAAAACTTTTACGCTTTGTCGGTTACAAGTAGTTGTGAAAGCTTTATTTTCTTTAATTAAAACAAAAGTTATAGCGAGCTTTAGTCCATGAGTTTATTGTTTATCAAACTAAAACTCCTCTCGAAACTTAGACTAGAATATCAAATGAGGTTAAGGCTAATAATTTGCTCAGTGTTTTATCTATTTAGGTGTAGAGCTGGTTAATTTTTTTTTATGGCTCTGGCACGGTTTGTGCATTAGCCATCATCAAGTATGAGATTTTTATCATTCGTGCTTTTTGCCTTAGAAATTTGATCATGTCCTCCATGTACGGTTTAGGCACTCGCCCGGTACCGCACAACCCTCCCAAATGCCGAGAACAAATTTTAAATTAAATTAAAACTTGCCCTCGAACCGGGAATCGAACCCGGTACCCCTCACTTAACTGCCACTTAATAAGACCGCTAGGCTATGAGGCCTCCAAAGCTGGTTAATTGAGATGAAAGCTCACCTGACTAAGACTATCAACCAAGCTTCCGTCCGTATCCAGCGTTCGAAACAGTTGGTTCGCGTCTTTGATTGCTTGGTCTCGCTTCGTCTTCCCTGGAATCTCTCTCATTGCTTGACTTTGTAATCTTTCGAAGAACTCTCTTGGCTTCATCGGCGGTGGCGGTTCATTGTCAGGGGGTGGATGTCTGCTTCTTGGAGAGGAGCGTATAAGAGACCGCTCGTCATCTTCAGTAGACCTCTCGTGTTCTGAATCCGAGCTTCGACTGTCTCGTCGTCTGACACCTTGCAAGTGGGGTTCTAAGAATGTTGCATTTCTGAAACAAAAAGGATTTCATGGTTAGTTGGTACATAAACGTCCAACAAATTACCTTCAACCAACAGTTTTAAACTACGTCAGAGTCCAAATTCAAACGTAATTTTTATTCAGTCTTGTAATCGTGGTTCGATATAATTACAAAATTTATGATAATAATTGCAAGCCAATAATAAACACAGTATTAGTATAAGAACAGCTTACAGCTTGCAGCTAAAAATTCAAATTTAGAATTACAAATGAGCCAGCCTACAGACCTATAAATCGGACAGCATTAGGCATAAGGCTAGTCACAGGTAACCCTATCAATATAGGAACGTTCAGTAATTCGGTAATCTCTTTAGAGCATGCATGGCCCCAGCTGACCAGACTAAAGGGACATTAACCAAGATTTATTTCACAGGCGTCGCAGCCGTGTTAATTAAACACCACTCTAAAAGTGGAATGTACGAATGTTACTGGCATTTTTGTCATGATACAGTTGGTACTAAAACAAAATAAATATTTTCTGTGTTTGTAAAAAAAACATATTTAATGTTATATTTTAAAAATATCATACACAATTAACAAGTCACAGTTAATATTAGTTAGGTCGAATATCATGGAGTACATGACAGACACTTCCTATGAATTATTTGTTTTTTCCAAGAAATCGAAACCAGTACCATCAAGATACGCGTATAGACGAGGCCAATTATAAGACAAAGAACGACAAATCGCATTTTGTGATAATATATCCCGTAGTCCGATTGACTAAAACGAATCTATATGAAACCAAAAACTTTATTCTGGCTTGAAAAAAACCAATTTGCTAACACAACCTGTCTGGTCGAGTATTAAAAAGTAATAGGAGCGTCCCTCGACACGGTGACACTCAATTTGTCTAAAGCATAACGAGAATATCGTGTGTCCGTCCATCGATCACGGATAACTTGATTTTAATTAAAATCCACCGAACAATGTCTGGTACAACGTTTGGCAAACACAGACCGTAAAGCGGTGGACTGGAAAAGTGATGTTTTTTAATCGTTTTTATAAGCGCTTTTTCCGCTTAATTCCATGTATTTTAATTAACGCTTTAAACATATGTGTGTGGATGTTTTTAGCTTCACAGCGAAGTTATTTTTCTTTAATAGCCTCACTAATGCGGCAGACACATTTAAACGTGGTTCAGTTACCATAAAGAAATAAATAGGTGATCAGCGCCGGGAATCACACCTTCGTAATCGACGTGGAGATAACCTATCATGGATGCTTTATATTAATTTAATACAATAAATTTTCTTGTAACAAAATAATCATGGCAATTTCTTTTAATAACCTATCATTTTAAAAATTATAGTTTCTCTTTTGATTAATAACTCGTAAAGTAAACAACTAATAAATTAAACAAATTAGTACGTATTAGTCTATCCTATATTACGTCACAACCGGTCATTACGTAGTGACGTCATCAACAGCCGGTCGCCTATCCGTCATTAATTATTAAAATGTCAGGAGTCAGGACACAGGTGGGCGCAAAACCGTGATTAATATTAAAGTGGCGCTTTGTACTTTCCAAGGTTTACACAATGTAACGAGAGATGACAAATTGTTTTAGTCTACAATATTTGTATTACGGGCTGCCTCCCAAATAGGGCATGGCATGGCCTGTGATGAAGATGTAGCAACAAGGCCTCCTGTGCCCGACATGCACCGATGATTTTAAAACATGCAGGCGACCTCATGATATCCTTCACCGTACGAGTATATGTCAATATCACACATAGAAATAATTCATATATATATATATACAGTCAAAACCGTTTATAACGACATCGTTTACAACGACCTATCGGTTATTACAACCAGATTGTATGGTCCCGTCCGAATCCCTAGTAAACTATTCAGTAAAGAAACCGCTTATAACAACATCGGATACAGCGACATATCGCTTACAACGGCGAAAGTTTATCGATATTCATCGGCTATAATGACCAAATGCTTCTTGTCTCAGCAAAACAAAACAATACAAACGATTTTAAATCTTATTTATAAGCATTGAATGAATATTTAGGCATATGATTTCCGAGGCTCTTAACGCTGTAACGATTTTGCTAAAATTTGTTACCTTTAACCAACAGTTTGATACTGGTGATACTCATACCTTGAGGAGTATGAAACGTAAAATGCAAAAAATATTTGAGACTGGGCTAAAAAAAATCAGACTGACTGATTACTTTTGTACCTAATTATATCGTAATAAATATTTTTGTTTCTTTTTTGACTCGTTTACATATTATAATATTAACATACCATATTATAACCCATACTTACCTATTCTAGATCGATAACTATGTACATACATATGTACTGTACTTGTGTATATGACATTGCTTATAACGACTATCGGATATAACGTCGGCAACTATACGGTCCCTTCAATGTCGTTATAACCGGTTTTGACTGTATATATATATATATATATATACACTATAGGCATTTTTAAAGAATGTATTATTGCCCTTGATTAGACAAGTGAGAACATATTATTTAAACTAAATTTTACGTAAAAATCTTAACATAAGAGTTAATTAATACTGCTTAATTTGACATAAAAAGACGACCTTTTGTTCATGTATATTTCGTGTTCGAAAATATGTTTTTTATTAATTCAACGTTATACTTATATTAATTACTTACTACATGAACCTCTCTACCAAATGATCGTAGATAAAGAAACATGAACTCAAACAGTCTTCCGAAATCTTAGAGTCTTAAGAAATCAAAACATCATGGCGACAGACAGACGCCATTGTTTTATTTCGCAAAAAAATTCTCGACGACAATTAAAAATAATTATCCACTTCCACTGAGAAATAAAGAGCGCCTTGGACCCGATTTTATTAACGCCCGAATGAATCTATGTTGTTTGTTTCTTTTTAGCTTAATAGTTACAACTTACAATAGCTTAACAACAACAACTATAACGGCACAGTAAACAGACGAAGTTTGAAAATATTTTAATTGAAGTTATCTACAGCGTAATTCAAAGTATACTTACTTTGAATTAATGGTAATGTGTAATTACTAATAAACTAGCTGCTGTGATCTCTGGCAGAATGACCAGCGCCAATTACAACCAAAAGGGAAAAAAAATTGTTTATTTTACAATTTTTTTTTTTATTTTTTCTTTGATTATTGTTATTTTGTGTGTGTGTTTTTGTTAGTAATAAATGTTATTTCTATGTCTAATTCAAAGTATACTGATTTTAAATTACACTCCCGTATGCCAAAATCCAATATGCTTTGGACATAAGGCCAATTTAGCATTAAGTCCATAAATACATAAATATTTCTGTTAAGGTTTCAAGAAGTCGAGAGCATAACAGACTTTTCAAAGTCTCCGGGAGGAATACAATATGCACGGCCTTGGTGCATAACGGCATCCTGGTGGAGACTCAGTGATCCGCTCATTCAAGGTTTGTCTGCAGAGATTTGGTCAATGACGACTCCCAAGTCTCGACTCTGAATTTGATGATAAGATAACTCGAGAACGTGTGAAGATACTACAGTCTACAGATAATCGAAATCATAAAGATATTAAGTATTTACATTTACTTTTACACAAACACTTAATTTTGGCAACTTAATTTTTATACATATTTATATTCATTCAAAAATTCACTTTACAAATTAAGTCTGAATAAAACTGTAGAACCACCGATAATGCCTTTTTCACCTATTTTCAGAGCTGCCATGAAAAGATTTCCAGGTCAAATGTTAATTAGGGCTGAGCTGGGATATTTCGAAATGCATTCATTAAAATAAGCTTGACATAGTTTTTGAAAAACTTTTTCCCCGCACTCGATCTGGGTTGCCTTAATGAAGAATATTTTTAATGATACTTTATTGGGAAATACAAAGCTGGTTACGGTTTGTAGTTGGGCAAATATAACGAAGTCTTTTGTATGGGGCCTGGGACTAATGCTAGTCAGGCTACTTCTTATTAATATGGGATATTTGTTTTTAAATGAGTGTCGTTTGCCAAAGTCATTTTGTATGATGATTAGCTATTTTGGAAGAGTATCGAGAGTATTTATTGTACACATTGTCTTCTTTGCCGATGAGTAGGGATGTCTACCGATCCAATGTGTCTTTTGTTCCATAGTAAACATATTTTATTTTATTTTTATTTATATTAATCTAATACAATAACGTTTTTCAATAAAACTGGTCTAATTTAAAATAGTAATTATGAATGGGCGGGGTAATATTGGCTATAATTCAGTTTTTCACCCACATTCTACCTACACATTAGTTAAATCTTCTGCCATTCAAGGATAAACAACTTTATGTTGTTTGACTGGGAGTTGATTAAGTTCTAATTATAATTAATTTTTTTACTACTTTCCGTCACATTTTCAACTGTTTTCAACCGCTTACGGATAAATTTTTTTTTTTCTAAAATGTCGTTAACGTTGTATCAGAATGTACGTACTTACTACGAAAAACAGTGTTTAGGATCTATAGTTTTTAACTACTAAAGTTCACATATGAATCCATTTGTTCATGTTTTAAAACCAAAAGCAACCACTTGGAACGACAAAACACTTGAGAATCATTGAGAACTTGAGACGATGTATGTAATGTGTTATACAAACGATATATCTCACGTGGTCTCGAGCGCTTAGCCGCTTTAAGTGCGATTATTCCTTGCGAAGAACATTCTTTTCACTCAAAAGGCTGTACCAAGAAGAGATTATGTGCATGCGATTTTAAGCGTTACTGCTTTCGCGACGATCAAGTGTAAAGTATATATTTAATAGCCTGGTTAAAAATGCCTGGATATGTGTGTCCGCACACTTAGTTGATTAACTAGATATGATATTGTCACGTAGCTTTGTTTCGTTATTTTTAGACAACTAATAAGTATTCTCCCACGCTCAATTCATTGAAGTCACGTTTCTATTATGTAATTTAATGTGGGATTTCATTAAGTTAAAAGTTGAATAGTTTTGGTAACATTGAATTATTGTTGAAATATTATAAATGAAATTATAATATTATTAATAACATTTGCACTTGCTACATACTGTGTGTTGACTTGTACTTTTTCATTATTCTGATAACAAACGCATTTAAATTATATTTGAATGTATATAATTATATGAAATACTCAAATATCACTCGATTAATGTCCTGATCTTGAATCGGAATATTTATTAAACCATTACATGTTTTTATTAAGAAATATACTGAACTCTCCACATGACCTTTTTACACAAATTTAAGCGTTCTAAAAAAAACGAAGGAAGAAATGCTGCTTAATACACATAACTATTTAGATTATATAATATTTCTATCCTTATAGCAAATTTAAGTGCTGAACATAAGTCAATTTATCATGCAAGTATTGCCAACTTTGAAGTATTTCAAGTAATATTTTAAAAGCGTTCAACGTAGACACTACACATCAATGAACGTTAAACAGATTTCTCCTGACTATAAGTCCCCGTACAGGGTTATTCATGTAACTTTATCAAAGGATAAAAAACAAAAAAGGAAGAAATGGGTATGATAATAGATATAGTTACTGATAAAAATTACAATTATTTTGTTAGTATGAGAACGCCTTTCGAATTGAAGGCTACCATTAGGCACCAGATTACCATAGATTGGGCTTCTGGAAACCAGTTGGAGTACCGGGAATAAACCAGAGAAAATTGTGATAGTCACATTTGTTAACAAATTTTTGACGCGGCCGCGTTTGCTTTCTAATTATGTTACCACCCTTGTTGATAAAGTACCTCACTATTGAAATATACTTACGTCACTTTAAAAACGATTCAACATATTTTTAGCTCAAAATATGAACTATACCAAATACAAAACAAAAAAAAAACAAATCCGTATACCGCAAAAGGTTGAAGATGCCCTTAGTTTATCTCATCTATATTTTTTGTACATGATAGACTTAGGTTTAGTTACGGGAATTAGGCTACAGGACGACGCCTGTTGTTAATACGATTATAAGTGCTAGAGTATACCCGACGTCGCTCTATGAACATTTTAGCTTCAACTAAATGCCATGCAAAATTAAATTGCGTAGCGTAGTTTCATTTATCACTGTCTGAAGGAAAATTATTTTAAAGCTAATACGAGTAACGCAGCTCGTTTTTGTCTAGACGCAAGGAAAATTTTGTCATTCAGGTTTGATTGTGTATGGACATATTGTATACAGAACATGGTGATAGGTGCGCTCTTTTCTTAAAAGCTAGAAAGAAGAAAGAAATAACTTAATTATACATGATAAAAAAATATATTTAGTCTGTGTCGTGGGCAGTAGTTCCTTCTATTTGACATGTTAACGGTACATAAAAATTTCTACACACAATCAATAATAATTATTAACCGTTTCAGCATAGGATAGGATAAGAAGATGTTGTTATTAAATGTGTAAAGTTTTGAATAGTTGGCGTAAAATTGTTGTGATTAACAAAGTGGTTAAAGATGAAAGGGCCTCAGAAGAAGAAAAGAACGTGTGTTTGGAGAAGAAAGTGTGTTTTTTGGGTGTCTTATATGTAGGTTTGCGTGGTGTATGATGTGAAAATGAAATGAATGATGAATGAAAAAAGTCTGCATATTGCTATTAAGTTTAGTTGTCTAACTGTTCAAACTTTATTTACAAAGTACTGAAATCCATACAATTTTTGTAGAAGTCGCTTAGCCTCATGAGACTTTGAACATTGGTTTAATTGAACATTAAGATAAGCATTAGTATCCGCCAACTCAAAACAAGGTTGTTTTACTGTGAATTATATCCATCTCAGCAGATTTCACTAATTAATAATTTAGTTATACCTTAAATAAAAATATATTCGTGTTAATACAAAATATAAATAAACGTTTCTATTATATGTATTAATTAATTTATATTTGTTTTATTTTCTTTACGGAGAGACACTTATTGGTACAGAGTAATAATTCAACCTCTGTTGTCTACTATTATGAAACTTGTCATTAAAAATTATAGCATTTCCTGTAGAAAGTGAAAATTGTCTGCGCTTAATTACGTGAAACTCGTTCGTCGACTTCGCCTCAGACGACTTTTCTAGTTATCCTTGTATATATCTTAAGACACTAAATCAGTCTCATTACTTATGACAACGTAAACCAGTTACTATTAAGTTAGCCTTTTGGTTATATGGGATCTATTTTTATTGAACTAACATATCATTTAATTATAAAACAATATTAACTAACGAGGAAAGATAAAATTATTATATTATAATTATATATCACAGCGAATTTATGTCACCGTAAAAAATAATATATCTTATTTATTTTAGTAATTTGTCTTAATCCCTTGATTACAAAGGGGTAGATACGTTTCTGACGAGATCTGATATCATTTACTACATATGCATATGTTTCATACATTAAATGGCGTATTCGTCTTTAAGAGTTATTTTTGTACCGAGAATCGAGACAAAGTAATTAACCAACAACCTCTTTTCAACGTTCATAAAACCTGAAGGAGATACTCGAGTGAGTACATTGTAGAAGTCTATGTAAAACCGAATAAGTGAAAAAAAGCTTTTCGGTAATCAAATGTTTCTTAAGAATGAATCGCGGTCATTGCATAATCAAATGAAACTCTTTTAAAAGATATAAATTAATTACATTAAGTGTTGTGTAAATGAGATATGTTTAAATCTGAAAAGGTTAACGTGACAAGGCAAGATAAGTTAAATGAGTCGTAATGAAGAAATTGGTGTCACTTTCGGTTGGTGGAAGTCAGTCCAGAGACCAGTTGGCACCTTTAAATATACGCGTAACCTTGTGTTTAAAACTATTTTGTTACTACTTTGTACTAATAGTTCGTAATCAGCTTTTCTAAACGAAAAGATTGACCTTAAAAAAAGAATATTTATGTAATACTGTTGACCGAGATTTTTAGATCGTCGCTGTAAAATGATAACCATTACAGGTAACGAAAAAAAAATTTCATTTCGTCAAAGTTCGTCAAAATATTATTGTGTTTTTGTCCATAGTTTTAGATGGTAAAAAGGACTTATTTATTAATAACATAAATGAGTCCTTACGAGGTTATCATTCTACAGTGACGATATATGGTTCCAATTTTAAGTAAAATATATGAATTATATTCCTTTTCACTCAGTGTACAACAATTTATATTTTCGATTCCCTTATTACTATTTTTAACACTTCGATAACTTAATCTGGACTTCTTAATTGTAACAACTAAAACCCCCAATGAAATGGCTAGACTGCCTTAACCGTAAGAATCTGAGTTTCAAATGAAATTTTCTCGGAGTTTCAACTAAGTGGTTGGCTTAATTTAGATGGTTAAGATGGGTTTATAGAGTAAAACCTGCATTTTATCTCTCCTAACTCATGACGGAAAACCAACAGTATATTATTTACAATTATAAAAGTAAAGTACTGGATTGGTAGTATATGAGATGGTTTTCAAATAAATAATTATTTTCTGATTTTTATGAATTGCATGGCATTTATGTTATAACTAGCTGACCCGACAAACGTTGTTTTGCCATGTATAATAAATATATATAATTTCTAGGAATAATTGTTTAGTTTAATAAAATTAACCACCTACTATAATAAAAAATAGGGGTTGATCTTAGAGGGGTGAAATGTAAGGGTTGTATGCTATATCATAAAAAAATAAAAACAAAAAATTGTCTACAAAATAAAATTTTGGGTTGAAACCCTTAACATTAAGCGGGATGAAAAATAGATTCGATTCGCAAACCCGATATGCACACAAAATTCCACGAAAATCGGTCGAGCCATTTCGGAGGAGTATAATTACAACACTGTTGATAATGGGTATAAAACTTAACAAATGCATTTGATTTACTAATGATATAATCCCCATCCTTCAAAATAAATAACGTATAAAAACTGCGTAGACACTAAGTTGTATCAGTCATATTTACTCAATATAAAAATGTTACTTACTTCCACCATAAGCCTTAACATAGTAAGTTTAAAGTGTTTCAAAGTCTTTAGACAGAGTTGTTTAACTCAAGAGATTGCCTATCAAGACGACGGTTAGACTTAACGACATTTTGAACTGTCTCCTTGTGACTCGGATCAAATCGATTGACGGCTTAAGTGCAAGCCAATCCATTACATTTTATTGACATAGGTGCGATATTTTTATATTACAATTTAATGTGTAAAGTCTGTGTATGTAAATATCTTGCTATTTGATATCTTCTTCTATCTATAATATAAAAATGAATCGCAAAATGTGTTGGTAAGCGCATAACTCAACAACGCCTGGACCAATTTGCCCAATTCTTTTTTTATAATATTCCTTGAAGTACTAGGATGGTTCTTACGGAGAAAAAAATTTAAAAAAATTGAGTGAAAAAGTCTAAAAACAACACTTTTCTATATTCCCATACCAAATATTCGTAATAATACTTAAAAGTCAATTTGAACTTTAATACCATACCATTTTAATGTATTTATTGTCTTATCAACTTTCTTTTTTTTATCTTACTAGCTAGACCGGTGTCCCGAATAGCAGAATAAGTATTTAAAAAAAATAAAGAATCGACTGTTAGGCGGTACGATGTTCGCCAGGCCAGCCAGTATCAAATAAAATAAAACGAAAATGTACAAAAAGTATATAATATGTTTTTCTTATTTGTATCGTATATAAGAATAATATCTAGTGCATGTTAGTTAATAGTAATTCTTAGATTATTCATATTCAAAGGAAACATCGGAAGTGTGTAGTGTGATAGCATTAATAATAGAACTTTGTTTTAACTAAGCCTCTCTGAGCCAAGCCAACCCTTTTCATTACAGTAAAACGGGATTTGAAATCAGAAAGAGATGAAAAGCACTTAAGTGGAAGTAGTGTTATTTATTACTGAATATTTTTTATTAACTAGCTGCCTCCGCAAACTTCTTAACGCCTTTCAGGTTTTGTGGTTAGCTACGTATTTTGCCATTAATTTCTATTTATATAGATTTCAATTATGGACATACACTTCAACAACTTATGTTATCTAAATGACGCACAAAAAAACGTAGAAACTTGAATCTAAGACAACTTTTCAAAACCATAAACAAATGACAAACGCCCTTATTTAAATTAAGTGGCGGTTTACAAACGCAAATTGATTTTTTAAACCTGATATAGCGAATAATTATGCAAAGTTGAAACTTGGTAGCTCCTTAATCCTGGCTTAGTACAAGGGTCGATCAAAGAGGAGCAAACGAGAACATCCCTTTGGTTAATATATAATGAACCTTGTACCTCTGTTTACATTAATTTACTTAATGTATAAACGTTTAGGTTGTACTATTCCGTTTTGCCAAAGAGAATATTTATCTACGTAACAATGAACTTTAGTGACAACTTTCTAGAATAAAAAAATTAGTGTATTATTTTTATTTTTTACACCAGGCAGAGTATTTTGTTCCAGTTTTAGGATCTTCCAAGTATTTGAATTACAAAGCATCTCGTTTGTCATTTTCTGCATCTTTCATTATTTTTAAGGAAAGTAGGTCAAACCCCTAAGAAACCCGAAACAATATTTTGCTTCGGTACAAGTTGAAGACAACTTCGCATAAATTTTAAATTTGTATTAACAATTGTAATAATTAAAGAAACACTTACGAACTAAAAACCAGAAACCAGAAAAAAAATCCTTTGGTACTGAGTATTGCAATGAATGCGGGAAACAGAACAGATGTGGGTAATAAGAAACCAATATACCTAAATAAGAACTCTTCCTGTGTGGAAGAGAATAGTCCATGTGACCTTTAAGAGGAAGCTTAAATTTAAAAAAGAATAAGTTACTCATTTCTGCATAGATTTAGACCCTCTTTGGTTAATAATAAATATTAGGCTCAAAACATCTTTATATAAACAAATAGTCGTGTTTATCTAAGAAAATACCTAATGATAATAATAAGCAACATTTGATCAGACTGTTGCGTATCTCAACAGATAATAAAGTTATAAGTTTTACGGACTACGTGACTTGCGCCTTACAAATTAGGTCAAACTCAATGAAAGACACATGTATCCGAAAGCAATATCGCTAATAATGATTGTGTCGAAGTTGATTATAAGTATAAGAGTTTATTCCATCCAAAGGTGAATGTGGTAAATATGTTTCCGCGTCACAATCTTTTAATATCAATTATTGTTTCTTTGGGAATCGAACCTCTGTGTAATGCACCATTTTCAATCACTAAGGTGGTAAGACGACATAAAATATTCAGACACAAGAACATAGTATAAATTAAGCTTTCATTTCAACTTAACTGAGAATATTCAAGAATAGTTAAATTATTTAAAATATGCAAGAATACTCTGAAATGTACTTTCCACATTCCCGGATCCCGATTCAACGTTCTAACATTAAAATCTATTGAATTTTCGAAGTTTCGAAATAGTTCTCTAGATACCGCCCGAAATACAATTAATGCAATTTTGAACCTTATTATTTGAGGATGAAACATAATTTTTCAGTGACGTTTGGCTAAGAAGACTAGTATTTATATTCTCAATCTTAATTCATTGTAATAAGGCTCTATGATGCAAGGAAAATGGTTAAAAAGAATACCATAGCGATTCGTTTGAGAACCTTTTAATAGAACAAGATGTATAGTTAACTAGACTACGCTATGGATTTCTTTTATTGTATTCAGTTTATTATACATTTAAAGAGACTTTTTTGATGAAGAACTCGCACTGTTAATAGCTCTACGTTCTGTCAGTTCTTTAGTAGTCCTGGTCGGCGGGACTCAATTATTGTTTATAGAAAAACAAATTTAGCTGTCATATTAGAGGAAGCGAACATTTTATTTTGTTAGTAAAAACGGCTTCCATATCAATACGACCGTAAAAGACACTGCTCAATTAGATACTACTTATGAGCCCGTAGAAATGTTATTCAGCGCATTAACACATCAATTCTTAATACGTCGGAGTATTTTTTTTATGTTCTATAGTGTAAAGGTTACATTTAGGGTAGTGCGCTGTTAATAAGTGAAACAAAACCTTATTTATAAAAGTTATTTAAAATAATTAAACTATTTTGTCTCAATTTGATAGCGTATACACAATTTGATGAGACAATTGTGACATAGTTAAATTTTCAAAACAATTTTGAGCGATAGATTTAGAAATACATTTTAATGCATATTTTGACATGATTAACAAGAAGCAAATTTTTAATTAACATTGCAATATTACATTAGTTATTATTAAAGACTCGATTTGCGAATAAGTTTAATGGCTCACAAAAGCTCTTAGAACTGTGTATTAAAACTTTTTAATAATATTAGAGTTCAAACATAAACACTACATTTGATAGCATTTGTTACGCACGTGTTGTTAATCTAAAGTGGATTAAGTAACAGTTTTAGGCCAATTTATGTCTGCGAGAGGTAGATAAGAAGCAATTTAGACAATTACTGTTCGATTTAATGGGCAAATCGGGGGACAATAGAATATCGTGGTCGCAAATGAAAGGGAATTCAGGTCAGTACTTGGATACTAGATTGATGATTGTAAAAAAAAACTATGAAAATTAGTGAAAATTAAATAATTATGTAATACGAGTAGTTCACCTTATCGCTTGAAGCATCGAATATTTTTAAGAAACTTCTTGAAAGATATACATCATATAAAAACTGTGGGTGAATCAATCACAGCTGTTACACATATAGGAGATAAACTTTTCGAGATATAAGCTATATAAATCTAGAAATAATCTTTTAAAAGTGTAAGTATAACCGTAGACAGACGGAACAGTGATGACCTAGTGGCTTCAGCGTGCGACTCTAATACCCGAGGTCGTAGGTTCGATCCCCGGCTGTGCACAAATGGACTTTCGTTCTTTGTGCGCGTTTAATAATTGCTTGAACGGTGAAGGAAAACATCGTGAGGAAAACGACATGTCTTAGACCCAAATTGTCTGGAGCACGGAGCACGAGAGGCTGATTAGGTAATCAGGTAATCAGGTAATCTACTTGTCTATTAGATTTTTTTTTTTTTTTTTTTATAGAATAGGGGGCAAACGGGCAGGAGGCTCACCTGATGTTAAGTGATACCGCCGCCCATGGAC
Source organism: Pieris melete (assembly GCA_963693345.1). Classification (NCBI taxonomy): domain Eukaryota; kingdom Metazoa; phylum Arthropoda; class Insecta; order Lepidoptera; family Pieridae; genus Pieris; species Pieris melete. The sequence goes on along the minus strand of CAVNZK010000053.1, from coordinate 2,206,535 downwards.
ACTTTCAATGCCAGAGGGCTCGCGAGTGCGTTGCCGGCCTTTCAAGAAGTGGTACGCTCTTTTCTTGAAGGACCCTAAGTCGAATTGGTTCGGAAATACTTCAGTGGGCAGCTGGTTCCACAAAGTGGTGGTGCGCGGCAAAAACTGCCTTGAAAAACGCTCAGTTGTGGAACGGCGGACGTCGAGGTGATACGGGTGGAATTTCGTACTCTGCCTCGACGTCCGATGACGAAACTCAGCTGCAGGTATTAATCCGAACAACTCCTCTGAACACTCTCCATGGTAAATGCGGTAGAAGATGCAGAGTGACCCCACATCTCTACGCAACGCCAAAGGATCAAGCCGCTCGGAGAGAGATTGGTCGTCGACGATTCGAACCGCTCTGCGTTGAATACGGTCAAGTGGAAGGAGCTGGTACTGGGGAGCCCCCGCCCAGAGGTGAGAGCAGTACTCCATGTGGGGCCGAATTTGCGCTTTATATAGTTGCAAGCGGTGGCCCGGAGTGAAGTACCGTCTCGCCTTGCTGAGCACACCAAGCTTTTTGGAGGCTAATTTAGCCTTTCCCTCCAAGTGACCGCGAAACTGAACGTCGTTCGATATGTCAACGCCAAGTATTCCAATGCTGGCTGTGGCTTTAAGAAGAGTGTTTTCGAAAAGAGGAGTAGCGACAAAGGGTGTTTTTTTAGCGGAAAACGCGCAAACTTGTGTCTTCTTGGGATTAAAATGGACTAGGTTTAGTCTGCCCCAGTCTGAGACTCCACGTAGTAGAGTTTCGACTTCAGACACAAGTTTGTTCCGGTACTCATCGACAACAGCCCGAGAAATACCTGCCCGGCCAGTGTAAAGAGTATCCCCAGTGCTGTCATCCGCATAGCAGTGAATGTTGCTAAGTTGCAACATATCATTGATATGCAGAAGAAACAGGGTCGGGGATAGAACACAGCCTTGTGGGACCCCCGCGTTCACGGGTTTAAGGTTGGAACACGCTCCGTCGATGACGACCTTGATGCTCCGATCGGCCAGAAAGCTGGAGATCCAATCGCATAATTTCTCGGGTAGCCCATAGGCTGGGAGCTTCGAGAGCAGTGCTCTGTGCCACACCCGATCGAAGGCTTTCGCTATGTCCAAACTAACCGCTAGCGCCTCCCCCTTGGACTCAATTGCCTCTGCCCATCTATGTGTAAGGTATACAAGAAGGTCACCAGCCGAACGACCACGGCGAAAGCCGTACTGATAATCGCTAATCAGTTGGTGGCCCTCAAGATACCTCAAGAGCTGGCAATTAACAATGGATTCCATTATTTTGGAGAACAAGGAGGTTATGGCTATTGGGCGATAGTTGGACGGATCAGAGCGATCGCCTTTTTTAGGGATCGGATGTATCGAAGCGGTTTTCCAGCACTTCGGGACAGTGCCGAGCGAGTACAGGTACCGGAAAAGGCGCGTTAAGACCGGAGCCAACTCAGGAGCACAAGTACGCAGCACAATAGGGGGGATACCATCCGGCCCGCTCGACTTATGAATGTCCAAGGAAGATAGTGCCTTGCGGATAGCACGTTGCCAGAATGTGATTTCCGGCATCGAAGAATCACACCGCGAAATAGTCGGTGGTGATCTTCCTCGGTCATCCAGAGTCGAGTTGGACGCGAAGAGACAGCCCAAAAGGTCGGCCTTCTCCTTCGCAGTGTGGGCCAGCGAGTCATCCTCCCGGTGCAATGGTGGAATGGCGGGCTGACAGAAATTCCCTTGGACAGCTTTGGCAAGAGACCAGAAGGCTCGAGTCCCTGAAGGGAGTTGAGCCAATCTCTCGCCAAATCTGGCAATATGCTCTGACTTTGCCTTAGTGATTTCCCGTTTGAAGGACCTGGAGGCTGAGTTATATGCTTTTTTAAGTTCGCTGGTATTGGCATCACGAGATTTCGCCGCTTCCGCCCATGCCTTAAAGCATTCTCGCTTTCGGCTCGAGGCCGCCTTGCAAGAACGTTTAAACCAGGGCTGAGACTTGCCACCGATCGGCACCGCAGAAAATGGAATAAAGAGTTCCATGCCCTGCAGAACCACTTCGGCGACAGAGGCAGCGACGGAATCTGGAGCTTCCGACGAAAAGCACATAGGCCCCCAAGGGTAGGACGCAAAGAAAGACCGCATCCCGTCCCAATCTGCTGACTTGTAGTGCCAAATACGGCGACAACCCAAAAAGCGGGGCCGTGAAGGGCGCGTAGAAGGCACAGTGCTCCGGACCACACAATGATCTGATGAACCCAATGGCGGGTCAACAGAGACTTGATAGTTCTCCGGATGTGAAGTCAGCAGAAGATCCAACAAAGAGGGTTTATGACCATCCACATCTGGTATTCGCGTAATCGCAGGGACCATTTGTGTCAGGTCGTAGGCTAAAGCAAAGTCGTGAAAGGATCTTCCCGCGTGATTGGTGGTATCAGAGCCAAGCCAATCGGCATGGTGGGCGTTAAAATCGCCAAGTATCACGATTTCAGCGGTAGGAACCCTTTCGAGCAGGGAATCTGTAGCCGTCTGAATGTGCTCGATGAGTCGGTTAGTTTCGTCATTTCCGCTATGGGACCTATACAGGCACGCATAGAATCGCGGATGGTCATCGCAGTCTACGCGCAGCCAGAGGTTAGATAGGTCCCTTCCTTCAAGCGTCCCGAGGCGACGAGAACAGATATCCTCCCTGACGTACACGCAAACTCCCGCCCGCGGCACAAATGAATGTTCCAATTTGTACCCCGGGTAGGAGAGGTAAGAAGTATCAGCCGGGGAGGATATCTGAGTCTCAGTAAGGAAGAACAAGGCCGGCTTCGCAGTTTCTAAGTAAAAGTGAACCGCGTCTAGGTTAGTTTTTAGCCCCCTAACATTTGTAAAGTCCACCGTAAGCGTGGAAGGGGTTGCCTTAGGTAAATGCTTCCGTTTGCCCCGAGATCGAAACCTATTAATACATAAGTTTTTAGCGCAGTTTTTGCCCCCCCCAGAATACGAAGGGCAGCCTGTGCATCCACCATCGAATACCAATTGTTCCGATGATGGACGCCCAGAGGGGGATTCTCCACAGCGGAAACGTGTGGTACCCCCCTGGGGTAATCTCTGTTTGAACTGCATCTTCATACTTATGGGGGTGGATTGATGGGCTCCGGGAGTCTCACTCACCGCACGAAACGCGAGTACAATAAGATGAACTTATTGCATCACTTCACGCCGGTTTTCTGTGAGACAGTGGTACTGCCCCGGTCGTGCCTGCCCATTTGGCTGAAGCCCTAAAGCAACAGCATGGCACTCCCACTAGGATGGGGGTTGACTGATTGCACTGGTGAAATAACCTCTGTCACAGGTTATTTCACCAGTGGGCGATGGGGTCGTCACATCCCGACGCCGGAAAAGTCTATTAGATTTAAAAATGATCATGAAACAGATGAATAAAATCTGAGGCCAAGACCTAAAGAGGTTGTAGCACCACTGATTTATTTATTTTATAAACGTAGACACCCAGGCCTAATTTGTTAAGCTGAATAGTTTATTCTATTAACTAATGGCTATATTGACAAGCAAACATGTAAGATCAAAGATCTTCCCTTCCTGTATAAATCAAACCGTTAACTGCTGTCAGTTGACATGACTCATAAATCAGGGAAAACAAAAGATTAATTCTTGTTTGAATATAATTTAAAATTAGTACGTTAAATTACGGGGTTCTTACGACGTTTAATGAACGGGTTATAATATTTTAGATAACTTGAACAATTATTTTCGGCCTCTGTTCAATAAACTAATAACATTAATCATTAATATCTAATTGTTATAGTGCTATATAGTAATTTGAATCAAGGCTTAACACGTAATTGAATTAGTGAAATTGTCCCAACTAATGTCTGAGTTATCCTTATCACCGACCGACTTACAAATTGATTAGCCATGTGTCGTGTCTATTGTAGGTTTTTACAAGGGGATTTGTATTCAACATGCTAGTCGTAATATCTACGTTTCGTTTTACAGCAAATATACAGAAGGAACTATTCTTCTACAAAACATCAATCATATCTAGAACGATTAGTATTATGAAAATAGAATTCTGGGCGTTATTGTTTACTGTTTACAAGTGACCACACTTAAGATTTTTTTTAAATAAAGTGTAGACTTTACTTTAAATTGAGAATGCAAAACGTCAAGCACAGGTCAATATTACATACTAAGTGCCGAAATGTTTTACTTAAGCATATTTCTTATTTTTAAGAGTATAAGATATCAGAGCAGTGATAGCTTAGTGGCTTCAGCGTGCAACTCTCATCGCTGAGATCGTAGGTTCGATCCCCGGCTGTGCACCACTGTACTTTCTGTCTTCATGCGCATTTAACATTCGCTCGAACGGTAAAGAAAATCATAACCCAGCCTTAATTGAAACCCAAAAAGTCACACACACTGCCGCCGCTTGATAACCTATTTACCCATTAAATTGACAAATAATCATGAAACGGATACATAAATCTGAGGCCCAGACCTAAAAAGGTTGTAGCGCCACTGGTACGGTATAAATGATATTAATTTCAAGAAAATACTTGATCGTAGGTGGTACTAATATATTAAGGTCAAATGTTTACTAGCACAAACAATAAGTACATGATAATAGCTACGTATGCGAGTATACGCTTCGGTAGTTTGGAAATAATCGCCGTCATTATGACCAATAAAAACAGAAAGGCGGATAAACTAGCAGTGATTACATTAAGAAAATGTAATTATGGTAACAAAAACTATACTTGTAGTACAATGTACTCTGTAAAAACCTTCTATAATATTATATAGCTGTGCTCTGTGGATTTACCCGCGTAAATTCGGTCGTAGGGTGATACTTGTCGCAGATTCGAAGAGGTTGTTATTAATGATGATTTTAAAAGTTAGTGCGCGTCCGGCAATGATCAGAAGGTAATTGTAACCCAAACGATTGATCCAACGCACTTCTGCCAGATTGACAATTTGACATTAATAATTTATAACCTCTACGATGTCCACCATATTACTTGGTCGTAAAAAAATCATGACATCATAACATTATCTACGACATACCTATATATCCTTTTATTCATGAAAAACTAAATCAGTCCGATAGCACTGTTTATATAAAGCATCTCTTTCTCTCAAATTGGCTTTACGCTGTGATTAAGCGAGACAGAATAAAGTTTTGATTTTTTCTTGAACGTGGAGTACTATGGTATTGTAATTTAATTACAATGGTTACGACGCTTTTCCACGTAAATATCACTCAAGCTTATTACCTGGCCCTGTTTTATGAAGTACTTTAAAGAAATAGTTCTTGAGAAAAATACGTTTTGTGCTTAACGATCATCCATATCTCATAAGTTATTTCACGTAGTAAAATATGGAGCTATATTTTCTTTGACAAAGTAACTCTAAGGAAATAGAGGTATATTCAGTTTAGGGGAATACTCACCCTTTTTAGAACTCCCTTGTAACGTCTTATTCACTACATAAATTTTATCAGCTCGTTAAATGAAATGTTTCCATTGAATAGTTTTGTACAAAACGACGCATTCACACTTAATTCTATCCTTATTGTTATCTTTCTAGGTCTCTTTTTACTGTAAAGACCAGCTATTCCTATTCGTTCATTTAGATTTGCTTTAAGCATTGAGTGAAAATTTAAAAAAGTTCGCCATAGATCTTATGAGATGTTTCAATCAGTTGTTACTACTTCCATTAATTTGTAGCTAAATATGTATTATATCGAGTTAAATGTGTCCATCAGTTCAATGTAAAGCGTAAAGAAAGTTAATACAATGGAAAATATTGTTTAAGTTATTATTATTTTTCGTTAAATATTATTCTATAAAAATGATTGTAAAGACAAGTTTAATCATTAAGATGAACAATAATATGATAAAGTATAATTATTATAAGAACCAAATTTTCCTTATTTAGGTACATACATGAATATTGAAACTATATTTAATATAAACATAGTTAAGTATCTTCCAGGATAAATTGTCTACAAGTAAATAGTTTTCATTCAAATACTAATATATCCTTAGAACGTATGTCTAAGTATTGAGATAATTAACTTTTCTTTTATCCTTTCCTCGTTAAGTATAATTGCAATAATATTTTCCATTTCGCATCTCTAGCGGAGTAGAAAAACACTTTATGCCCATTTCCGGAAAAGACGTTCAAGTGGGATTCATTATCCCCCCTCGACAAATACTGGAATCTTTAGGGTTCCGCGTGTAGCTTTGTGACGAATAATTAAGGTTTTCATATGAAGCATAAAGACGAAAGTCAGAAGTATAAATTATTTGTGTTAGTTGGGCGTTTTTTAGTCAGACCTAGAAATTTAACGCCCTTGAGACCTTTTCTCTATAGCATCAGATAATTGAGTTTAATTGTTTAAGTGTTTGTTATTTAATGATTTAATATGTATTAAATTATTTACAGAATTTTAATCTTCTTTATGCCGCCCTTAAGCAGTGATAAGAATAGCATGGAAATGGAAATGAAATAGAAAACTGTCTTAAATAAGTAACGTAAAATCTAGACAGTCTATTTTTGCATTTCTTTTACGATATTGTAGCAAAATGTGATAAACAAAATTTCACAAATATCTATGATTACCTAAACAATATTTATATTTAATTTTAATCTAGTCTTATGTTCTTGCAATATACTTATAAAATATATGAATTATGTTATTTCGCCCACACACGAGGTACTTACATTCAAAGCGATTTTCCGCGACAGTGCAACAAGAAGTGTTTTCATTCCTAATGGAAGGGATGTCTCCCTAAACTGTAAGCCCCAAGACGAGCAACGGCAGAGCTTTAAGCTCGATGGCCCTATAAGTACGAATTTGTTTTCGGCTTCGCTGGCTTAATATATCCTTGATGTTCGTTTTTATCTCGAGGACAGCTTTGATGTTCTGTAGTGCTCGTTCATTCAACAAGTATTGCCATGTGTCTATTCGTTAAAAGCGTATAATTACCTCTCAGCACGTAATTATCTTTTAAATTGTTTTAAGTTTTCACGAGACGTCTAGCAACCATTTTTTATATCTATAAAAAACTTAATTTTATTTTGTAAATCCTCAGTTTGTGAAACTTAGAAGTGGGATGGGATATAATTCTATTACATAACTGGTTGCAATTTGATGTGAGAAGTTCTACCACGAGGCAGGAAGTATAATCTGTGATCTAGATCAGATATTATTAGCTGTTCCTTCCTCGTTCAATGTAATGTTATTTCTCATAACCTATAAGTCACGTTAGTCGTAAACTGTGCATTAATCTACTTTGAGATAGTGATCGGAGCTCACATTGATCTTTGTAAACAAAAGAACTGCGTTGCGAAATGACTTCATACATATGGTATTTTTAGGTTAAAACATTACTTATATGAAAATCAGTGTTGCTGGTGATTTATCTGAGTGAGGCACATTTTTGGTTGTAAATGTTACTGTTTTTGTATTTCTTTTTTGTGTAGGTACGTTGTTTTAATTGTTCTTAATTTTCTAGTTTTTTAAGAATAATGTTTCGGTCAATATGAATTTGATTCTTGGTCAGTCTCCTTATAAATAATATTATAAAAACTCCCTATAATATACGTTTGGCCAGGAGTCACGCAATTATTATTTCAATTACATACTCGTATCTATTCAATAATAAGTTTATCAGAAGTGAAATGAAAGCATTATAGACGTCAATTGTATAAAATATTGTTCTACGTTAACGTTATTTTCAAATACATGTGAACAAATTAATTAAACATGTTAGTAGAGATTGCTCGAAATAAAACTACCACGGCCCACATGGGAATACTTTACACGCGACATTCTAAAACATAATTCATTCTCATTGAAATATTTACAATTTATGTTACCACACCTGCTATGTTATATTTTTGTTCCTTTCAATAGTGTATTTATAAAAAATAGGTAAGGCGTACGCTTGAAATGTTTAATAATAAATAATCTATGTTCAAAATCATTTAAAGGATGCCCTAATAATTTTATATGTATTGCTATATTAACTCCTAACGCCTATTTTGGAAAGAAATAAGCAAATCGATTTTAAAGACCACAAATTAACACACACACACCTCAATAGGCAAATTCTTAGTAGTATATTGTCTTTGTGAGTACCTAAATATTTGTCGTATATATGGTATAACCCGTTTTAGCTTAACATATTTTTAATTTAAAATTTGTATATATTATTAATTTAAAAAAATTAATTGATTATAATAATATTATTTAATATTGTTTTAAATCATGTAATTATAATAATAAAATGGATTAATAAAATTATAAATGTATAAAGATTGCAGCAACGTTAGGACAAATACTTATTTTGTACATGAAAACAAAATAAACGTGCATTATAACCATTACTTTAGAGTAATGTTTAGAGTAATGGCAAACTATCACTCGTGGTTAGTATGTACGTATAAAAAAGACAAAACTTCTTCGTCACAAATAAGGTTTTCTTTTGAGACAAACAATACAAGCTCCAGCATAATGAGATGTGTGTCATGTGGCTTCAAAAGCCGAAATTAATAATTCACGCAATTTAATATTTGTATACCTTAAGACGCTCTCGTAAAGTAAGGCGGGGGAAGTTGCATTTTTCACTAAGATTTTCCTAACCCAAAAGTGCTTCTCTTAATAAAATGAAATTTTAGTTCCCTGTGTAAGGAATGAAAAGAATTTTAATAAAATCTTATAGCCAAGTTGTTTGCATAGTTTACTGTTTCTGGAATACGATCAAGAACATAATATTTACATTTAAAACTTTGTTAGTGTACGAATTCTAGTATTAAGTAAGCGAAGCATAAGCACAGAAGATAAAATCTCTATTAGATTTCTGTTTCTATCTATAACAATATTATTAGTTTAGTGTGTATATTGGCAGTTTAAAAGGTAACAGATGATAGAGGCGTTAAAAGCAATAAAGTTAAATGTTATTAAAACGAATATACAACATAAATACTGGTTTAATTTATGTGGCCGAGCCGACTGAAATGTTTTACCCCCAAAATATTTGTCTGTCGCGATATCCGTGTCCTGGCAACAAGCCAAACGGATCACTTTCACCAAACTAATATAATATAGTAGACAAAATATTACAAGGAATTCAGGCGATAAGGAATAATAACATAATTATAAGCCTTGAAATATCGTTAGATATAGGATTTACGTTTTTAATTGTTTATTCGTATATGTATAAACAAACGCCTTTTTATAGAACGAAGGGCAACCAGAGAGAAAGCTAATTTTATGGTACACTTACAATGCAAGAAAGCTCGCAAGTACATTCCCAAATATTCAACAAGTTGCCAAAACAAGATTTTATAGGTAGAAAAATCTACGACCGCATAGCATTGATAACTACTATTATATTGTACACAAAAAAACATATAATACCATGGTTATCGTACGATAGGCGATATTGCTAAGTAATCACTTGCAGTCTAGGTTTTTTGGAAGTTCATAACCTCGTTCAGTTGTGAACGAAAACCTGTGTTTATTAAAAATATAATTTACTTAAAATAATACAAAATTATAACAGTGTACTGTGCGTGGAGATAAATGCGACTTGTCAACATGTCAGGAATATTTTAAGATCTTAATGATAATTGTTTAAAAAAGGTTATGAGTATGGCGGTTTATGTGTATAGGATGTGATGTGAGATATTACTATGAATATTAAGATAAGTTTATGGTCGTATTAAGGGCAAATATATTAAAATTACATATCTATAATTTCAGAGTAGCAGATATCTGTGCAAGGTCCGTGCCTTACTTAAAGCACATCTCGTATGGCAGGAAAGTCATAGGTTCTGTTCTCGGTGGAAAATAAATGTTTTGGGTTGGTAGGCGCTAGGCGACTTATTAAAATACAACAGATGCCGAGATCTACCCCAAGGTAGTGGTCCCCCCCTGTTCTGGGACTTGACGGTATTACAGTTACAATAAAATCTATACAATTCTAACTATGCACATCACACAAAAACATCAGAAGATATTAAGTTCGGAGTAATATTGGTGTAACTTTTTAGGAGAATCCTGACAATACTTTAGTTTACAAAACAAAACAATTTTCATGTAAGTCTCAAGTCATTACGATACGTATAAAAGCGGTGTTTTAATATAGCGTAGGTGAATGAACTGTTATTATCATGTAGATATTGTTTACGCAAAACTCAAGAGTGCGGTTCACTCGTAAATTGCTATAGCATTGTGTGCAAAACTTTGAAGTTGCTAAGGAAGGAAGTTGGATTGTTGCGATCGTGCAAGAATTCTCGTTTCAACTGACACTGTAATTAGCGGTTTTCGATGTTCTAATGCGTTTAATGGGTTTCATTATCTAATTGCGATAAATTTAACAATGTTCAAAGAGCAGAGATAGTCTAATAGAGCCGTGTCTATTAAGGAAAACATAGTAAGGAAAACTATCATGTCTCATATCAAATCGACAAGGTTTGCTAGGAAAAGCAGCTTGATTGACCTATAAAGGAAGATTATCACTGAAACAGGTTAAAATTAAATTTGAGTAAAAATAAAATATAAAAATTAGCAGTGTTGGCCTAGCTTCAGCGTGCGACTCTCATCCCTGAGGTCGTAGTTTCGATCCCCGGCAGTGCACCAATGGACTTTCTTTCTATGTGCGCATTTAACATTCGCTCGAACGGTGAAGGAAAACATGGTGAGGAAACCGGCTAGCCTTAGACCCTAAAAGTCAACGGCGTGCGTCAGGCATAGAACTTGCCTATTAGGTTACCAAATGGTCATGAAACAGTTACATAAATCTGAGGCCCAGACCTAAAAATGTAGCGCCATTATTATTTTTTTAATAAAATAATGAAATACCTGCAGCTATACATAATATACAATACCAACCCAGGTCAAAGACATCTCACATAACAAAGCCTTGATACACCGAATATTGACATGACCTCCTTTGATGTTTCGTTCACCGCACTTATCGCTGCCATAAAATTAGGTCGTTTTAAAACAGTCTACATTGAGATATAAATATTTACGATACGTTAGCAAGGCCGAGTGGCGGTGTCACTTGATACTTGCGGCCATTGAGATAACTATTGCCAGGTATTAGATAATACTGGCCGCCGAGAATGTTAGTATATTTATGAAGCTGAATATAGATTAGAAACTTTTTATTAAATTAAAAACAAGTGCAAAAACTAGTCAGCTTTCGTCATGTGTTTAAACATTACTAAGATTTTTTATCGGTAGGTATTAAATGTCAATGTGCCTTATTCGACATACATAGTTTTAACTTTTAAAGAAAATTACTATTCAGTCTCTTATGAAAACTTAATTTGACAGTAAAAGATTTTTTTTTATAACTGTGTGACTATAATTAACTTACAACTGAAAATCGTCAGCTATGTGAATTTTCCTTTCATGAAAATCAATAATTCGTAACGTAAAAGCTAAAGTAAGTTGTGTTACATATTCGTATATTGTTAAATGGGTCACAGACTATACAAAGCATGTGACATTACTGAAATACATCGACAGTCGATCATTAATAATACAACACACCTGCTATGAATAGTTCCTGGTTTCCATCTACAAGTTGTAAGATATTGGTTTGGCAACTCGCCTGCTTGTAGTCTCTTCTGGTTATAACCATAAACAATCGTGATTTTGTTACTGTGGTATGCAAACCACAGACTGATCAAACGATCTGTCATAATAGCCCCCGGACAAATGTTTACGTAATCGAAAGTATCAAATGCAAGGGATTGCACAAATTAAACGATCAATCTCATCAATGAGTGTTGCACGCAAATATTGACTATCGCAAATGACCGTTCGGAGCATAAGGGTCCCCTATTATAAAGCTGTCAACTTAATATTGACAGATGGAGCGATTGGGTTAGGTCATAGATTACAAAGCTACTTTCTCCTCGTCAATGAGTCATTGACGTGTGCAGTCAGATCTAGGTATGTACTGTTCGGAATACCTATTTTTATACTGAATACTTTTGTCTTTTTTTGCCTAAGACCCAAACAGTCGACGGCGTGTGTCAGGCACAGGAGCCAGATCACCCACTTGCCTAGTAGATTGACAAATGATCATGGAACAGAAATCAAACATATAAAGGTGGTAGCGCAAATCGGTAAATCAGTGGATTTATTTTGTTTTATTTTTAAATTAAAAAAATATTTTCACTATTTCTGAGAAACGATAAGAACAATCTTTATCTTTTCATAAACCATTCCATCCAAACATTCCATCAATGGTTCATTGACATAAAGTTCAATAAGATAAGAGTTATGTCACTATTTACAACATTATTAATATTAAATATTAACATAAGGATAATATTATTGTTGATAGAATGACATGAATCTAATGAATTAGACACATGACTTTGAATAATTATTGTGTAGTAAAGTAAAGTATTATTTTAATTAAACTTTTTAATGGCTATGTACACGCATATTTATTATATTATTGCGATTAAAATTTCGAACAAAATTTAATAAATTCGTTTGGAGAAGTTTTTGTACCCGCGTAACATAAACACAATAATTCAATTTAAAACATTAAGCCCCACCCATTTCTATCATAAAAATATTTGTAATAGAATTTTTACAATAAAAATAAAAAAAACACTTTTTTAACGGAATTTAATTTTAACAAAACCGAAAGAGAAAATTTTAATTATTGCATACAAAAGACATTAAATAGTATTCTTAAGTCCCCAGTCACATAACAGCAACGAAGACATTAAAGATTCCTTCACAATTCTCTGGGGTATGTAATTTCGCAGACGGTGCAATATTGTCGGAAGAATGCGTTTTGTCTACCAAACGGCCGCGAGCGACTGTTGACAAAGAATAACTGCTAGTCTTTTACTACGGCATTTGCATGTGCTTAGGAGTACAGCGGAACATAAATCAGAATAAAACGGTACTATACCTATTTAAGGACCTACTAGAATTCTGTGTTTTGTGAAGGAAAATTTTGAGGATATCGCCATGACCCAAAAATCGATAACGTGCGTTAGACGCAGAAGTATGACGAGCAAAATATTTAAAAATCGCCGAAATGTCTACCCCAATCCTCAATCGATCGTTACACTATTGTTAAAAGTGCAATTTTTATGAAGGAATTGAAATCTAAAGCATTTAGCATATTATATTTTTTTCTAATCCAGGACTTCTTATTACAAAGCTCTTATAGACTAAGATACTCCTTTTTCGATCTAAATACCGTTTCGTTACTCATAGCGTACACTCTACACATTACGAATGCCTTGTCATATTAGAAATTCTTGTCTTTGACGCTAAAGGCATGCATATCAAGCAAATACGGGGCAAAGGGGTTGGCCACAAGACGGAGAGCTAATAGCACTCACGACAGCAATAAATAAGGATACTACCATTATTTCCTTAAGGATCGTCTTATGGGCTTCTTAATTAATTTGGAACTTTCTGAGATCTCCCGTGGCGAGCAATTTGAATAATAGCGCGGATAGGGCGAGAGGGCGTAATTTTAATTGCAAATATTTATGGTAAACGAGCCTGCTGGCGATTTGATATTGCAAAGAATGATCTATTGTTCTGTTAAATGTGGTATTTAGTAATGAAAGGACCACTCAACAATACTTACTGGACGATTAGATGAACATATTACCTGCAACAGAAAAGTAGAATATAAAGATAAAGGTACATTCGAATACAATAAGTCGTATCGTTTTGCAGTCGACAATAACACTAATGACCCATAAATAAAGCACGAATTTATTACTAAACGATATTGGAAACTATGTTTTCTTTTATAAACTTATCAATAGCCATATAGATTAAGATACACATTGGTTTAATTTCAGTCAATATACATTATTCAATTTAACGTAGCTAGATTACGAGACATCCATCATAAGTTGAAGTGAGCACGTTAAACCCATCTATTAGGATGCTAGACTTGTCTTTAGATAGAAGGTTATTAAAGGGTAATGACATAAGATTGGTATGTGATTTTAAAATAAAGGGTTTTATATAATCTCATCCGGTAATATTCTAACTATGAAATGAAATACAGACTTTAATTGGCATATTTTATTTACATTCTTCTTTAAGAAATTTTAAAAATTAAATTAAAGCATTATTCTCCTAACAAAACAATTTTTTAATTATTAAAGTACAATGTGTCCCGACCAAGGAGGTTTAAATTCAATTTAAGTACACATTATCTGTGGTGAAACCCTTTCACCATTGCATTGTTTTGTTAGGAGAATAATGTTTTAATTTTCTTAAAGAAGTATGTAAATAAAATATGCCAATAAAAGTCTGTATTTCATTTTATATTTAGAATATTACCAAATGAGATTATATAAAACCCTTTATTTTAAAATCACAATTCAATGTATATACATTTAATCAAATACTAATGCAAAATAAGTCTGTATAAAAGTACAAATAATTTATTTTTATATTTATTCACCCATATCATTTATTTTAGAAATCAACGCAAATCTATTGTAGATGCACGGTTAGAGTTTTTTTCAATTTTAAGGTTTTCTTAACATTTTAATAAAAAAATAAAAAAAATAAAAATGGACTACCTCAACAACTAAGTTATTAACGTATAAACCGTTAGTGACTTTTCAAATGTATGCCAGTTTTTCTTAAGGAAACTGTCACAATATCTCCACACATTTTAAATATACCGGTTTTTAATACGTAAAACGTGTATAATTCTTAAAAGTATTATCAATGTCACCCACTTACCTGATTACCAAATTACAACATGTTTACGAACCACTGATAAACACAAAAGACAAGTACATTAGGCAACACCTAGTCCCGACTATTACGCTTTTAAAAGATTTCCTAGGAATTTTGCACGGCACGCAGCTTCTATTCGTCACTGTCGAGTAATTAAGCCAGCCACGAGAATAACACTTCCGCGCTTGAAAATAGCTCCTATGATTATTGAGAAAGCGTCGTTTTTCCCATAATCAAAATTAATTTGAGCGAAAATAAATAGAGGTACGTGCGATGTTGGAGACGCTCTCACGCAATGTCTTGCACAGAAGTGTGTAAAATGCAGGGGGTAATGAACGATACAGACATGTATTAATACATAATTGTTGGTACATATATGACTCAAATGACACACTTACTCTTTAAGGCTTTTAAACAATGTAAACGGATAAAGAAATATAGAAAAGGCTATACAAACAATATGACGGTGTTTTCTCTGATATATTTTATTTAAGACTATTTTGTTTGAATAATGGAAAATTATGTACTATTCTCATTACTTCGTGCCTGTCAGGTGGTAAGACATGTCAATGGTATTCAAACAGACCTCATCATGTCCAAATATTTATAACCTTCGCGACTTCGTCTACGTTTAGGTTTACACATAATATAATATATAGATATATAATAAAATATATATAAAAGCCCGCCTTAGGCTTTTTTGTAGGAGGTTTTACATATGTGTAACTTTAGCGGTTTTGGTAGCGCACGCCAGAATAGCTCTCAGATGGTAGATCTTTTCCTACTTACTGGATATTTTAGACAATTCACATATTATATTTAAAGCTTATGTGTTATTCCGATGTATAAGCTATATTATTGTTAAGTTTCATAAAAATCCATTCAGTAGTTTTTACGTGAAAGAGTAACAAAAATCCATCCACTTTCGCGTTAATAATATTAGTAGGATATGCAGACAGATCACTGTGATAGATGTCCAACACAGATTGTCATATGAGAAACAGAATACTAATACGGAACTAAAAACAGACCTACAATTAGAAATGTCGATTTTTGTAATAAACTTAACAAAAAAACCTAATAAATGCTATAGCAAGATTCCACGTTTAATGTCATTGATTTCTGCATCACTTGATCTAAATATCGGAAGACATCGTGTGAAAATTCCATTTGAAATATAGAAGATATTTCTTTCTCTTTTGAAATTGTTCTTGTCTTGAATCTTAAAATTCCAGCTTTAAATGCTTTTGTTTTCCACGTGATAAACTATATATTGGTTATCTATAAACAATTTCCTTTAAGCCGTAAACAACAGCATATGGTGTCATGCAGGGTGCGTTGACACCTGGCACCATAGAGCAGAGTATGCCAAGCGTGAACCACGGAACTGTATGGCTTTCGAATAATATATTGTCTAACTCATTTGTGGTGGCACGTGGCATATAACCGTAATTTCGGTTATTAAAAATGTAGGTACTTACGTATTAACAACGTAAGGGTAAGGTTTGGTAAGGTTTGGTTAGGTTAGGTTGGTATATTAATATTTTATTTAAATCACTGTTAGAATAATAACCCCTAATCACTTTCACGCACCGGAAACAGTTATTTAAAATTTAAATAAAATATTAATATACTAACCTAACCTAACCAAACCAGAATTTTTCCGCGGTGGCGTTAATTAATACGTAAGTACCAAAATGTAAAACGGCGTAAAAGCATGATGAAAGCATTTTCTTACAAAGGAACTAAAACTATTTATTTCGAAAATTCAGGTAAATGATAATAAAAACTTTTCATGAAGTAGGTATCACTTTTTAGGTCTACCCAAGCCGGTTTTCTTAGGTTGTTTCCTTCACCATATGACCAAGTCACTAATTGCGTTCATGAACGGTTTGAACACGCGACCTCAGGGTTGAGAGTCGCACACTTACCTATTAGAAATTGCTTAATTTTTAAAGTTAAAATAAAAAAAAATCTGTGGTGCTACAACCTTTAGGTCTGGACCTCAGATGTCTGTATCTGTTTCATGATCATTTGTCAATCTAATAGGCAAGTAGATGATCATCCTTCTGTGCCTGACACACGCAGACGACTTTTTGAGTCGAAGGCAAGCCGGTTTCCTCCCGATGTTTTCCTGGATCGTTCGAGCGAATGTTAAATGCGCACATAGAAATAAAGTCTATTGGTGCACAGCTGGGAATTGAATCTACGACCTCAGGGATGAGAGTTGCACGCTGTAGCCACTAGAACAACACTGCTCTCTAAAATAATCTGTTAAGTCATATCAATATTTGCAGCTTTTAATACCGGAAATATATCTTATAACCAAAGAGTTATTATAATTTGTCTTATGATTAGATTATCACCTTGAGGATTACTAGAGCGATACGACCGCAAAAAATTGTTTGGCAACCGCGTTCGAGGCCACCGGACTCAATGAACTTATTGTTATATTGATCAGAGGCAGATTAAATCGAGATTATGTTTTTCTGCAAGTGTTTTTTTATCAGTAATAATGTGTTAGAAAAACATCGTAAAATGTTGTATATAGGATATAACAAAAGTATTTGCGCGTTAAAAATTTGGCAAATATTTTTGAAGTTATACTTCTTTTGGCGCGATTCGCGCGAACACCGTCACAAAAAACCGACACCCTGAATTTAGCTATAGTCAACATTTTAGTTTTTTCTATTGTTAGTGTCGTTTTTTCTACAAACGTAGAATAAAAATTTTGTTTATCTTGTTACGTCAAAGAAGTATAACTTTTAACGCGTGTACATAAGTACACAGAATTTTTTTTAATAACGAAAATTATACCAACAATTTGCGCGATCTGGCACTCTTATGGGTGACTGGGGGAACTAAACTTTAACATTACATTAGACTTAGACTTCTAGGGTACATGTGTATGAAAATAAAATGTAATTTCTTCTAAAAACTCAATTTATTTTTATATTCTTTGCTATAAAAGGGCTTCTTAAATTACAAGAGTATTCAATTAATCTAATCGTTAAATCTATTATTAACGGTGGGTTAGAGTTGGTTATGTAAACGATTATTAAAAGGCAAATAAATCAATCACCTTATTTTGTTTACCGTGCTTCATGAGCTGATGGCCCATTAAATCTTTGCTGTATTACAATTATAAGTGTACTAAAAATGCTTTAAATGATTACTCGCTCGAAATGATTTTAATAATTAAAGAATACATTAGAATCATTTCTATTATTAGGCTTATTAAAAATTGTGTCAATTGTTTTAATTCATTTGTTTTGTCCCAGCTAAAATACGTTTTTGTTTTGCGTGAGTGAAACTACAGGGCTTTAGGCTGGAAACATTGAAATATCTTGAAGCTGGTTTTTCACTGATCACATTTCAAAGAGAAAAAGCCCGATTGACAAGTCACCCGTTTTTCTACTTTGAAAGGGTAGCATTGCCTGCGGGGAATCAAAAACGCTACGTCGCTTCATGTTAGGGGAAAATTATACACTCATCTCCTTACAAATAGATTGTAAAAGGTTTCGGATCTGTCAAACATACAGGGGAATGTACCTCGGGGCTAAACAAGTACAACGAAATCTGCTAACAGGAAAAAAGAACTGTAGAAAAAATGAACACCGAACTGCATTTTTTTTTAAATACTCGTTTAAAACGTCAACCAAAATTTTTTAGTCAACAGATCTCACATATATTTTAAACAATACTAATTAGTACATACCTCACGTATTTAAGTGAGAGTATGCCCCTTATATTATCAATATTATTATAATTTTTAAAATGAGTTAATGACTTGTATCACTTGAAATTGCAGAAGTCGATGTCCTTCGAATCGAGATTCGACCTCGCTTACATAAGTCTGCCGTGACCCTTCCATTTTCAACGCTTTCGGTAAGGCATTTCATAAAATTTATAAAGTAACCTAAATTAGACCAGTATTAGGCTGGTATTTTCAATAAGAATTAAAACATAAACTAGCTTAATAATACGTAAACCGATAGGACATTGTTACCATGATTACGACCGTTCTTTTAAAAAATGGTAACAACCACTCGACCAACAGTTCCGAACCAATACGACTTGGGTCCTCCAAGAAAAGAGACTACCAATTCTTATAAGGCCGGCAACGCATTCGCGAGCCCTCTTGCATTGAGAGTGTCCATGGGCGGCGGTATCACTTAGCAGGTAAGCCGCCTGTTGCCCGCTCTGATGCCTGATCTTGATGTCCAATTGGTTTAATAATATAGAATCACACACATGAATGTCGAGTCTAAATATTCGTGTCTTTCGTGCTTATCTGAAACACCTTTAAACTACTATTAGTATATTGATTATAGGAATAAGTTTAAATTAATATTTTCACATTTTACTTTGTGGAAGATGGCTGACCCTTTAAAAAAATTAAAGTAAAATATATCATTTATATCTCAAATAAAATACTATTTATTCCAATATCATTGCTTCATCGAGAGATATATTTGAAAACAGTCTATAAAATCGACTCAGAGTTCAAACAAACAAATACGGTGCCTGAATATTGAATGAAGATTCACGAAGTTTGTCTCTTCATATGTAACTGTCCGTTGCAAGAAAATTCCGTAAGAACTTGTTTTGACGTGTCCCTCCCTGGGGATATTGGGCACAATAAAAATTACCATAACAATGCAAACAGCTTTTTGACCCTTTCTTATAAAGATTGGCGATGTCATTTTAATAAAGACCTATGAAAAAAGATCGCTTAGCGTTTTTTCTTTAGTCGAGAAATAAGTATGGTGGCTGTTTAACTATGGCGATGTTTAAATAAAACTCTTTGTTTGAAGCTGGGTAACAACTGACTTTAATTGTTTAAAATATGAGCTAATACAAAATTAAAAATTGAAAAGTAGAGGGGTTGCGACGCTAACAAAAACAAACTTGGCATATCTAAGAGTTCATACATCTAATTGACTCTTATGACTTAACGAGAATGTTAAAATAGAATTTATTTGTAACCTAACTAATGTTGGGTTACATAACTCTAGTATACTTTTCATTCTTCTTTGACTATAAGTATCTTTTATAAACATCGTCTATCGCTTTAGTATTTTACCGCAACCACTTTAAACTTGGCAATAGACCTATTATTATCAACTTGAAGTGACTTACAACCTTGAAATCTGTTCAAGACTTAGCAATAAGTGTTTCTAAACACTACAAAATGAATATCTCTTTATGTTGCCGAGGATAAGATTTAGAGACGAGACTTAGTGCGAAGTATGACTCCTGTGTGTCAAGTACTAAGCGCTAAATCTCGATTTTCAATCTAGGAATAGTTTGTAAAAAAAATAGTTATATGCAAGATTTTGCAACAACTTTAACTTGAACTTTAGTTTAAATTGATACTTATGTAGGATACGATTTCTTACTTAAAATAAAATCTATCTAATATATAAAATTCTCGTGTCGCGGTGTTTGTAGTTAAACTCCTCCGAAACGGCTTGACAGATTCTCATGAAATTTTGTGTGCATATTGGGTATGTCTGAGAATCGGACAACGTCTATTTTTCATCCCCCTAATGAATGAATTTGTTTGTTAGGGTAGTCCACCCGTAAATATATATTTTTTAATTTTTAGATAAAAATTTTTTTATTTTTTTATGATACAGCATTAAAAAATACATACAACCCCTAATTTTCACCCCTCTACGATCAACCCCTATTTTTTATTATAAATGATACACATGGCAAAACGACGTTTGCCGGATCAGCTAGTACTAGTATAAAATAATAACTAATAAGCAAGAATAAGTGAACATCACATGTTAACAATAACATCCATACATTTATATCTAAGCTTTGATTTAGTTTTATAGTAAAACAAATGCAGTATATCTCCTACACGACGCGATGTATGTACTAAATGCACAATAAAATTCTTTATAAAGCTTTTAGATCATATCTCCAGCAGAAAACTCATAGCATTTACGCATATGTACACAGCGGAATGCACTCGGCATAAGCGACTTTCTATGAATTTTCTTACCACTGGAAGTGTATCGGAGCAATTAACTCGATATCGTGCACTTCGCAGAACTTTGCACATCGGACATTCTCGACGGAATTATTTTGAATGCATATTAAATTTCATGGCTTTTTACGCGATTAAAGCCGGCTTTCGGATATTTTTAAACTAAATTTGAAGTGACAACTATGCTTTAAAATATTTTAATAGTTTTTATTTTCAAAACTTTGACGTCATCGTTTTAAAAAGTTTAGTAAAAATGCCTAAAACGACAGTCATATTTGTTCAATAAGAGGCAATCTATTTAGTGAAGATTTAAAAACATAAATTCACCGACATCGAAAGATAACGCTGATGTTAAATTTCACAGCTGAATTTCAACTTCCTTTACGCTAATAATTATATAAATCGACTATTTGCGACAATTTAATAATCGATTCTGAGTATGACTGAAGTATCAAAAAGGCGCTTTCCGTATGTCATTATTCTATTTTATGAAAACCCTTAAAAAAAATTAACATAATATTTTTGCATTATCATAAATTGTTAATTCATATTTTAAGGATACCTTGCTGGCGAAAACGTGACAATCGAGATCACTAACAGGTAGATTAGGCACGTTCTATGAAATCCGAGGTGAACGTATGCACATTAATGGATTTTTACAAGGAAGAAAGAAATATGTTTTTTTTATTTATGCAAAAAATTACATCTCATATAAACAAACTACTAATAACTGAACAAAACGAGTTTTAAGTGGCAACTTTCATTTACTTAGAATTTAAAATTATATTTTTTTGACCTTGTCCGCGCTTGGTCTTGGATTTACGTTGTACATTAATTTGTGAACCACCTTTTTTGTTGTTGGCAACGCTGTTACATTATCATAATTCGACAGTAATCATCTTCATTCTTGATATTAAAGAATAAAAGTACATATATCTTATAAACAGCACGTAATAAATAGGAGTTGTATTAGTTCACAAATGCTATGTAGCTTCTCTTCACGCACATGTTATTCCTATTTCGAAGTCAACTTACCGGCGTCCATCCATTTCTTTTAGCAATAGAAGCTATAAAATGCATTTCCTACATTGATCTGTGTCATCAGTGTCCTTAATTTAGATATTTTATGAGAACAACATCTTCTCTACATTAAGAAAAGTATTTTTGTCCAAGTGATTTTTTTTTCTATTTTATTCATATATGTGGTTAAACTGTACGGCCAATAAAACCCAGTATGATGTTTTAAGTAAAATTTCAACACTTATAAATGTAATTACCCTAAAAATAATGATAATGTGTTTAATTTCATATACTTAAAATTCTTTTGGTTTACCTTTTTGTTGTTGTAATCACAAAGTAAATTTTACCTGTAACAAAAAATATTATTAAATAAATAATACTGAAGATCTATTTGAAGAGGTTAAAGCTTAGCTTTTGTACCTAATGTTAATCCCACGGGAAGGGTGAGCTTGAAGTAATTTCCAACTTCATAATTCCTCGACTTATATATTATGTTTCAGCTACCGGCGCTGGATAGGAAATAATGTTTTCTTAAGGAATATAAAGTCTTCATTGCTTATTTTAACGCACAACTCTGTAAAATGTTCGATGTTTTTAATTGTTGTTCAGTAAATAAGCAACTTAATCAAAATATTAGAATTATTATTTAAGTTTTACTAGCGTCCTATCACGGTCTTTCATGGACATTTTAAAAACATTATTCTTTAATTTATATAGCCATTATATCCCAAGTTAGTCAAGACTAATGCAAAAATTTAACGTTTAAATAATTTAGAAACCGGTCCCGTAGTATTTGATTATAAGTGAATTATAAAAATATAAATCTTTCCTCTGTAATGTATAAGTATATATGACGAGCCACCATCGATCAAAGCGAAATCTCTTTCGAATAAACCCTATTCAATTTGTCGTGTGTTTCTTGTGAATTCGCACCATAAGCAGTGACGCAACAAAAAAATAGAAAGGCAAGTGTGAAACACTTAAGATTTATAGGCTCTTAACGAGAACGGATTGTAGGGCAGTAGACCCTTTGAAGTTTGTTTACTAACATTGTGATTAACATTACTTCGTGTTCGATCAAAAGTCACATTGTGAGGTGTCATTATTTATATTACAATAATGATCTATAGATGTTGCAAGACTTTTAATTATACTAACAAAATAATCCTTTCCATAATCCTACTTAAAAAAGTATATTTAAGTGGCACTAAAGCTATGCTAGGTATTTGAATTATTCAATATACATCAAATATTACAAATGATTTGTATTATTTAGATTGTTTGAAAATTAAAAATATTTGAATCTAATTTTGTGAGTCTATCAGTTCTTTCTGAGTTCCTACAAAATGTACTAAAAATAACCGTAGCTCTTTTACGTAATAATATTTTGTCTTTCCTATATTACAATACCAATTTAAAAAAAAAATATTTAAAAAATCCAGTGCCGCAGTATTCATTTGTTTTTTCTACTAGGCAAAAAGGTGAACAGCTTTTTGTGCCTTTTTGGGCCTGAGACATGGCGGTTGTCTCACGATGTTTTCCTCCACCGTACAAGCGAGTGTCAAATGCGCATATAGACAGAAAGTCCATGGGTACACATCCGGCGATCGAACCTACGTCTTCATGAAGATCGCACGCAGAAGCACACTAGGCCAACACTGCTGTTTTTACTGACCCTTGTCATATTAACCGGAGATCCTGGGTTTCATTTCGTGCGAAACAATAATCGTTTCGTGTTGTGTTAATCACCAGTTTGCTTTAAAAATAATGAATAAAATAGACCCAGATTTGTATCTGCTAAATTGCGCATTCCGGAACTTCAGAGTTAAACAATGTCAAGCAGTAAAAACACTTCTCTTGGGACCGTAACTTATAACAAATGTTCGAAACAATGTCCCTTTCCCTACACTTCCTTAAAAAGGGTCATTTTAGTTCTAAAACTAACCCGATTTGTTACTTAACGTATCCCTTTGTCTCAAATAGACATGACATTATTGAATTCGGTTGTAAGGTCGTTGACCCGTGTTACAATCTTATAATATCGCTTCGATACGCTCCGTGAACTGTGGATTAGCGATGCGTGAGTCTCAGATATGAATGTTTCATTTGTCATTTAGATTCTAGTGTCCTTATATGAGAAAGATCCGGGCTTAAAATTTAACAAATAAAACTAATATAATGATCGATATGAGCTATATAGGACATCCTTGGGATACAATATCTTCAGTCCTTCTCTTAAACCTATTCAACTGCTAAAAACTATTATATATACGTTGGAAAACATATATAATATACGCTTCCTACATCTTTCGACTAAAATTTGTCAGTTAAGAAATTAAGTGTTGAAATTGTGGTAAAAAACTAAGAGGTCATAATGGTAACACGTTTTACATGCTAAAGTATTTTTATATGAATTTATATTATTCAAGTTGCACTTTTGAATTTATTACAAATGTGATGCGTAATTAATACATCCGCTCAAAGGAAGTTAGTCTTAGCATTATTTATCATTACGCAAACACATATCTAGATTTCCTGTCAACTTTGACAGAATATATTATCTTACTAATAGAAAGGGAAGTAAACATTCGCAATGAAAATTGTATGACGGTTTTTCGGTCCATATCATATTTTTATCATTGTTCTGTTTAGTTCATTTGTAATTATTATTAGTAGACGTATAATATTTACCGAATCAATGGATTTAAAACATGAAACAGAACAAAAAATTTAAATGCCAAGTCGTACCTTATGTTGTCTTATTTTGAAAACACATCCATATTCCGATGTGATTCGAAAATAAAATTATCCAGGTACCTTGCCATTTGCCGTAACATAACATCAAAATATGGTAGTTTAGTCACATTCACCAGAAAAATAAATACGTAAAAAATAATATAGCAATAACCAGAATCTGGCTATGTAATTAATTCATAGAATCGTTTCCCTCACGACACGTTCTATTTTTAAATTCTCAAGAAGCAAAATAAAAAATGCTAAGCGCGAATTGAAATTCCCGAACCGTTTTTGGAGATTGAAGAGGCTTTTATGGAAATGGAGTGCGTGCATCGGCCGATACTACGATAGGCTGACGGTATTACGCTACCGATTTAAATATTTACACCTCCCCCCACATTTAGGTACACCTGATGTTCAATATCACTACGCCGTGTTGCTTTCATCGCAGACTATTATGCAAATTGTATTAAATACCTATTTAACTTAGAGGCTCGTTTACCGCCATAACTTATGAACATCCAACCGGTTTGGGTGTTTCGTGGTGCTATTTATCAGGTTTTAGTAATAGACGCAAACGACCTTTGAATGTATATCAAAATATATACAATTAACATAGCTGCCATAGTTGCAGATAATAATCTATTTGCCCGTTGAATCGTAATGTATAGAGCTAATAGTTTTGATATAGGTAATGCTGTTGGTGTATGTAGTCAGCTTATTCTACGTACCTAAATAAGGTACATACTATATGGAAATTTATTTAAGCTGAAGGTTGCTATTTACCATGTAGATGGTTTTGAGCAGTTGTTCGGACGTCAAGACAGAATATAAAATACCATCCGTATCACTTCGACGTCCGTCGTTCCACAACTGGGCGTTTCTTAAAGCAGTTTTTGTCGCACACCACCACTATGAGGAACCAGCTGCCCACTGAAGTATTACCGAACCAATTTGACTTAGGGTCTTTCATTAAAAGAGCGTACCAATTCTTAAAAGGCCGGTAACGCACTTGCGAGCGTGGCAATGTGAGTGTCCATGGGTGGCGGTGGTATCACTTAACATCAGATGAGCCTCTTGCCTGTTTGTCCTATTACATTAAAAAAGGTAGTACAATGTTTTTCGCTTCAATCAATAAAGTTCAATACAAGCCAGTACAGACGGTATTAAAACAACA
The DNA here is from genome assembly GCA_963693345.1 of Pieris melete. Lineage (NCBI taxonomy): Eukaryota > Metazoa > Arthropoda > Insecta > Lepidoptera > Pieridae > Pieris > Pieris melete. Next base: position 2,180,816 of record CAVNZK010000053.1, on the reverse strand, counting down.
GCATAAATTTAACAAAATATTTCCGCAAAAATTCAAATATCGAATCACCAAAATGGTCAAGCCGAGCCCAATTAAATCGAAAGTGGACTCATATTACATTGCATCATTAGCATGCATAATTTTTCAACAGTCCCGCATGCATGCATAAATTATTCATGGTGCCGATTGTTGCAGAACTATGCAAACGAATGCCTGATACGAAATAAAAGCTTTTAAAACGGATACTCGATGTGCAATTCATAAATCATGGCGTTGTACCGATTTACATTTCAATTTCAATTTTGATATGTAAATAACAATATTATGCATGTTACTTGGTTAGTTCGGTTGCACAGTCAAAAAATTAAACACTTGAATCCAACCACTTGAGTCTACTTATGACAGAACAGGCCTAAAATCTTATGAAGACGACCTTGTCTTAATCTTAATATGTATATATAAATTTCTTAATATATATAAATTACGTGTCACGTTGTTTGTCCGCTATGGACTCCTAAACTACCGAATCGATATCAATCAAATTAGCACACCGTGTGATTTTGATCTAACTTAAAGCATAGGATAGCTTACATCTCAATTTATACCCGCAATATTATTTTATTGCAAAATATGTTGAAAGTACCAACGTTTCAAATAAGCTAAAATTTAATGGCATTACCACCAAAAAAGCATGGTGGTCCCCATGAGTGGTGATCACCTACCGTTTCCCTTGAATAGGTTACTACTATGTAATATAATTAAAACCTTAGCCACAGCAACGCTTGGCCGGTCTGCTAGTTATAAGATATATGTTAGACGTTGATGTGAAGGTTTTACTCACTGTCAAAAAAAAAACGATCTAATTTATCGTTACGAGCAAAATAATTAAAGTTCGTTATTAAAACAAATGAAAACTGACTTAATTTTCAATTGATGAATCTTTGATTCAGATTAAGACAGGAAGTTACGGAAACCGTTCAATTAAATCGCTTAGGAAATCAGTATGGTTATTAAATATGCGTCCCTCCGAACGATAGTAGCCATGTTTGATTTTGAATTGTTACTTCCGTTGAGATTTGAACACTAAGAATTATTGCCACTAACAGCTTCGAATTCCGAAAAGCAATTTAATCGGAACCCTCTAAGATATTTCAATCTCTTGCTAAGGCGAAAACACACGAGATATATATATTTGATAGAACCAGTAGTGGTGGAGGGATGGATATTATTGCGGTATGAAAATAATATATACTTAAAATTATTTTTTTAAGTTATTGTACTGTATTCCGTTTTCGGTATTTTTTTATATTTGGTATTAAAGTTGAATCACCGTATTGTATTATGTCCTCTAGATTGTCTCCCTCTCTCTCAATTTTTTTTTTATCTGTCACTCTACGAGTTTTTTATATTATCACATACTAATATAATAATATTCATCAGAACTATCTTATAAGATATTATTAGTTTAATGTGCACCGCTCTTATATATACGAACGTTAACCTAACTAAAATTATATCATATCGCTAATTACTATCGATAATATAGAGCTTGGTAAATTAAATTACTAATATGTACTAATTATTGGACTGGGATGTTTTGCAATAAACATAGAAAATACAGCCATTCAAACACTCATTACCCGAAAAAAAATATAACCATAATTCTTCTGAATGAAAAAGAAAATTATAGAAAACCATGATTGCGGAGGCTGTATTTTCAATGGCTGCTAATGAAGGTAACGGAACCTTCCCACATTTGATTCAATTACATTATCATTCTGGCATTGATACATGCATTTTTAGAGGTCGTTGACCTCACTATTGTTTATTCAGTTGCAATATGATATTTTTCAATGCATTATCTTACGTAAACATTTCTTAATTAGGTATTATTATGTATTTTATTTATCAACCAATTAATTCTGCATAATTTTCTTTTTTATGTCTTGATGAATAAGTCTCCTACTTAAGTATTTAACATAACACAAGCTATTTTAGAAATAAAAACAAAAATACATTCTAATATAGTAATAAAAAATAGATAAATATTATTTACAATCAATCGTAAACATCATCTAAAATTGCTTTTTCATTAACACACAGCAAGTAAATATAGGTAGAGTAATATCAATTTGCGTATGAACGTTGATTTAATAATCAAAATCACTGCAGCATTCAAAGTGCAATTTCGTTATGGGGGATGATATTGAATCCGTGAAATGTATTTGGCTATACTCTGGGGATAATACGTCCAACCGAATCAACTTTCCACTCGTATACGTTCATTGTGGAAAAGCCGTTTGGGATTTTCAGAAGCGCTTTATAAGTGGTGTTATTAAAATGGGCTCTTAGCATTATAACGTGTTTTTAAAATATAAATCAAATTTTCTAAGATTAATTATACATATGGTAGAGAGAATATATTATAGGAATGACAGTGGTAGACAATCTACCACAAGCTTAAACAAGAAAACACTAAAAATTTGTACGATACCACGTATTGTGCCGGCGCGGCGTTGCGGGTGCCCATGTGCGATGGTTAGCACTTTATTTAAAGCGACCCGCCTGCTCTTTTACCCCCTGTCCCGATGGAAAAACAGAAATCAAAGTTTTTACGTAAAAGAACGCTGTTAGATTGTTCATACAAATTATACCGTTTTTTACTATCGTGTAACCGCTATAACGGAACAACTTCAATTCTTAGACCTATTCATAAAACAAAATCTGTCTCTTTTCACCGCGGCATTAACATAATATAATAGAAAGAAATGGATGATGTAACTAAAATTGTGTAATAATATTGACTACGTTGAGCAACTTCTTTATTTTTGATTAGGTAAGTTTTAAGAGCAGCGTTGGCCTAGTGCCTTCAGAATCTCTCATCCAAAGCGTGTTCGTAGGTTCAATCCCCTCTGTGCAGCACAGTACAATACAGTACACTACTGTAAAGTGTGGACTTTCTGTCTATGTTCGCATTTAACACTACTCGTACGGTGAAGGAAAATATAGTGAGGAAACCGGCATGCCTTAGACTCAAAAAATTGACGGCGTGACTCATGCACGGAAGGCTGATAACCTACTTGTCTATAAGAAAAAACAAATGAGCACGAAATAGATCCAGAAATCCGATTGCCAGACCTAAAAGGTGCGTCACTGTTTTCCTTTGCATTTTCTCATCATGGGTATTGACTTCTATATAAAATTGTCAACTTGTATACAGAATTAATAATTTAGTAGAACCATACCTAGGTAGGTAGTAGTCGAGGGTTCATTAAAGAGTGTACCAATATGAAATTTCAATCAAAGCCCGCGAATAATCCAAACATTATTAAATTGTATGCATATCCCAGTTGTTTAATATCCGACCAGACAATTAGGGTTGTCCAGGGAAATGCCGTCAATCAGATGTGGTTTCGATCCTCACCGGAAGGGTCAGCCCTGGTATTCAATATTGGAATTATATGAATGCTTATAAGTATGCTTTGCGGTTTTGGATTACCGGCGAATGTTTCAAAGGGTTGCTTTTGTCAGGTTTCTTTTCAATATTGGTATTCTCTTACAAAGCTAAAATTGTTTATATGTATGCAACTGTAGCTAAAAATAGACTAATACAATAGTGCAATAGTGACATGCTATTAATGAAGATAAAATATTTAATAGCTTTGTGGTATATGGTAGCTAAAGAAAGACACGGCAACAATGTAATTGTCTTCATAAAATCTTTCTATTAATTTAATAAATCTTTAAGTAATATTTGAACAGAATTTGTCTAGAGGCCACAGCCGTAAGATTGTGCGTTTAAACTTCGACAAGGCAATGATTTTCCTACCTACGTAATTAATACTTGCAAAAAGCCTGTCTAAAGTGCAGTAAAATAAAACAGTAAAATCCCGACAGCGTATGTCAGGTACAGAATGTCTGTAACAAGGATATCTGTGCGCCAATATTTATATAATGTTGACAACCCTCGTCCGGATAAAAGGCGTAATCTTTATTGTTAATATAAAATAGTGCTATTCGAAAAATCTACTTTATATTATCTCAAAGTTACGCGGGCCTAATTGCGTCTATACTATCAATTAAGTTCGAAACTGAAAATAAAACAAAGACATTGTGTCTAGCCTCCAGCGCGTTCGAAACCTAATACCAAAGTGACACTTTCAGCGCTGTAGTGCTGTATTGAGTTATATTTTTACTTGGAGTACCTAACTAGTCATTAAAAACTGATAACATAATATGATAGATTTTGTAATTAACTATTAAAACTATTAGGACAGTCTTTAAAAAATTTAAAATATCTTAGTTTTCCATTTTCAGGCACGTCGCGTCCCAGTACTTTCAAAAATATAACTAACTTGATTCATTTTCTTTTTATTAATAACGGAGTATCTTTAACCGTTGAGGCAATATTCTCGGGAGTAGTAAAACTTTCAAGCGCTGTAGGGGCTTTTTCAAACATCGGCGCTTGTGGTACAACTATAAAACACCGCTTCAGAAAGCGATCTCTCAATAAAATAGACTAAGTTACGTTGGAAAGGCTAAAGGGGATAGATTCGATCGCTTTGGTCTAGGCTTCAGAGTATTCCTTTTATTGCTTGTATCTAAGCACTTTAAGTTTCGAAAAGTTTATTTATGTGATTTTTACTTTATTGGGACGTAGAAATATTGATATAGTTTTGTCTCTTCAGAAAAATATTGTGATAGGATTTATTAAGGGTTTCTATTGCAAATTAACATATAATAGGGCGAAACCTTGACTTATCTATGATCCCCAATTAGTTTAAAATAAACGTGCTTTATCAATATTGAATAGTAATTGAAAAAGGGTTTTAAAAACTAGATGAATACTGTCTGCCAATTTTTCATATGTAGCTAAAGATTATTATCATGTCCATTGCAAAATAAACTTATTTTGGCGAGCAAAAAAAAAAGAAATGAAGAGTTCACGCATATTTAGTTTTTTTCTCTGTGGTGGTCGTAGGTTTGATTTCCGGCGAAAATATTTATAATAAACATATCGATGATGTAGCCACATTAATGTGTCCGCCATATACCCGATTGAGGTAAAACACATTGCGTCGCGGTCGTTTAGGCATAAGAAAATAAACCATAGACAATAACATAGTTCCTTGGTACAATATCGTAGGTACTTTGCTGTGTAAAACTTATACTGTTTATATAAGTGTTCCAGATTTTTCTGTGTTCATGTGTGAGATAATAACGATTTTAGTCCGTACTGGAAAAAGTGAGCACTAAATCTTGAAATAGGACAGAAAGAAGACGTACTGAATTATAAACACATAAAAGCTAGACGATGCCTAGAACGATAGAAGCCTACAACTTGTTTTCTATTCTAGGTTGATACCTAATGAATAATGTATGGAGTAATCTTGCTTATAGCTTTGTGCTAGAAACATTGTTATCCATCTCAAAGGCTTATGATTTTAGATTCATCTGTAGTATAGAATACAGCCCGATACTGTATATACAATGTTGGATAATGTATTGCTAGTAAAGGTTAGTTTTTTAAATTTGGAACAAAACGTCCTCGAAATTCAAAAAGTTCCCGTATCAATTACTAAAAATACAACTGTAAAATGGCTTCTTTAAATTTTACGATTACCACTGAATTGCGGTAAGTAAAAAAATTATAAGGACATAATTAGAATATTATAAATTTAAGAACAAATCGATGTAAATGTTTAAAATTGAGGCGAACACTCCACTTACGATCAATTATTGTCGACGTCGACATTTACTGATCGATTGGCAATCGCTTGAATTTAATTTATTCAGTCATCCATTTTAAGAACTATATTAAGTAATTGATGAAGTGTACAGACAAACTATTTAGTACGCAAAAAAAAATCGTTTTGCTACAAGAGACCACGCATTTTACTTTGGATTTGGATAAATGCAAATTGTACATCACATTAGTGCTGGTGTATTTCTCTATTTCCTATAGTTAACAGTCTGTATAGTCACGCGTTCTAAATTCAAAAAATCCACACTGATTTTTCTAACAAACCGGTTACCCTCAAAGTATGCCTTCGCCATACGAGTGTAAACAAGTACACGTAGGAAGAAAAAATCGCTTGGTGGGACAGATTTTAAAGGGACGACTGACTTGAGAATCACTTAACCACTTAAGTCTATTCACGAGGGTATGGTTTAAAATTTGTTAAAGAAGTTATATGTCCTATAATAGGGTTTCAAGTACTATTACTATATTACAGTGATATTTTAGTTTATGCTAAAGACAATGAGTATCCGACTACTTGTAGAACGGGACTCGTGCGCTCTTTTTAATTAGCATACAATAACTCTTTACTAACCAAGTTGAAATATTCATATCATACCTGTCCTCATTTGAGATATTAGACCACAAATACTTTAATAGTAATGAATTTCACAAGACTCAATCATAACTCGTACGTGCTTTATACAATGCGTATAATCTCGATTTCGATCCGAAAGGTGGAGCCGTAAAGTTTACCAGAAAACCAGTTACAATAATTTGTTTATTTTTAAATTTGTAACAGCTGTCTGCGGATGTAGGCTCGCTAGACTAGAAGTATCCTAAAGGGAAATTCTTTATACGTTAAAATTTATTAAATGCGACCTCTTTGGACCGAACCTTTGAAAAAAGAAACATAATTATCTTCTCTTGTTTAAGATATAGGTGTTCAATGATAGTCCAATTAGATTATTTCTGTAATACATTGATTGAATCTCCTTTGTTCTATTAAAGCGGCATGTACGGGTCTTAATTAATGCCTGCAGCTATCGCCTTTATCTTCTGATTGACTGTTCCCACTGCATCCCTATGCACCTTCACGCCATATCAACCTTTTTTACGCTTACATAAACACGGTTTTTGCGTGAATTTATGCAGTGATAATGGGGATGGGAAGGGACATGTGCGTTTGACTGAAACAATGTAGCAATATTGGTGAATTGATTGGAAAACGATGTTGCAAAAATTACAATTTGAATAATTCAGGCTGGGATTTTACGGGTTTGTTGACGGTTTTTATTTGTTCTATTTTGGGTCTATATTTACGTAATGACCAAATTAACTAGCGTTTTATTAGTAATTGATAAGCTATTTTGCTTGAACGTATTTGATGTTGTATTTGAAAAGTGATTTCTACCTTTTCTACCTTTATGTGGGATTTTCAAAAATTCCTTGTGTGTGTGTTTTATATAAGCAATGTACCTATTGTAGAAATTCCAAGCAGATGAACCCTTTAGACATTTGCTATAACTAGTATTTTTTTACAAATTTCTGAATGTTAAAAACGCAAATATTGTTAAAATTGAAAGAATGTCTTTCAATATCGAAGAAACTTAATTTCAACAAAAAATCCTAAACCACCAAATCACGCATATACTGAAAGACCCTTTTCATTATGAAACGTATAATTACTATATTAACTATAAAAATAACTCTTGACCTTAACACGCATGTTAAGCGGCACTGAAGCGTGATCACTTTATAGTAATTAGTGGCACCAATTGGCATGTCAATGAACATTGGACATACACATTCCACACGTAAACCATTCTGGATAACAGCTGAAAGGAATGAATGAAATGTATACACATTGTATTAAAATCAATACGAAACTACCTAGTCTTCTTTCAATTAGTGTTGCCCAAATGCAAGACCAAGACGAGACTTAGGCCAGTCTTGGTATTGTCTTGCGTCAATACACCTGGTCTTGGTCTTGGTATTGGTATTGCGCTCTCAGGCTTGGTCTTGGTCTTGATCTTGCAGCAAGATTCTCGCAAGTCTCGCGAGACTTGCAAATACCTATTAGCCTATTGCTATTTGTGGGGCCTTGCGGGCTATCCTGGAGCATTCACCAATGTATGTACAATGTTCATCAACCAATAATATCAGGCAGACTACAGGCAGTGTGTTGAGATTAGCAGATTTCATTACAGTGTGCGTAGGTAGATACATTTTTTAGGCAATTTGTCGTAGGTACTCGTGACTGGCGCGCTTTGCTACGTAGGTACTGTCGTTAAAGTATGTGTAAGTAAAAAACGATGTAGGTACCTACTACAACAAAATTGTATTCCTTAGAAAAATAATCGTCGTACCTACACGACGATTATTTTTATTTATTTAGTAAATCATCGCTGAAGACAATAGTCGCTACTAGAGTAGGTACGATAGAAGTTGATAAACCGACACTGCAAATCTACCTATCCTTACGACTACATTCTTCCATGCGAGGACAACATAATCTATTTGCGTCCGTTCTGAGCACCCGGAAACTTATTTTATTCTTTAGAACATGGGCAGTGGCGGCGACCTTTGACATGAAAGCGACGGCGGCAACACAAAGTCTAGAAGCGGACTAAATTTTTACCTATTTTGGTGGGGTTGTCAATGTTGGCATTAGCACAGAAAAATAAAATTAAGTAAACACAACGTTTATCCACTTTTTAATAACTAGGTATCCACGATAGAATATTTTTTCTACTAATTTCCTAAGTACTCAGTCTAAATATCTTTTTCATAATTTTTGTTTTTCAATAATTTGTTGTGTGTAATTGAATGGTAAACTCTAAATCTTACTAGAGAGCTTTTTTAAAATAAACTTATTGAAAGCACTGACATGGCATATACACTTTTCAATCTTGCTGCTCACATTTTAGTACCTAGGTATCACTCACCATCTATCATTTACCGATATTAACAATGATTATTTCGAAATCAAAATATTCGCAATTCAATATTTGCGATACCTACTTAGTTATTAATTATCATCTCGCCCGACAGCTTTTAACTGTAGTATTCGAATTCAAGCCAGTGTGAGAATATATTTAAATAAAAGAAACTCAGAGCATTCAATTTATACCTACCTACTGCTGGGACATCTTCAAGGTCATTTAATTTTATACTCCAACCCTACCAAAATAGGTAAAAATTTGTGTGCCTCTGTCCGTACTCTTTGTCGGCGAATGCGGCGCTCAAACAGTGTCAAATGCTGTGATACACTTGTTGCAAACCGCGGCGTCTTTGTCGGTAAATTATCAAATAAGTAGGTATATAATACACCGACCGACCAACAGTTTATTCGCAGAACGTCACATTTCCCCAATCAACTTTGAACCTTAATTCTTTAGAGATAAACTTGAAAATCTGTTGAAGAAATTTGATAGATTGTAGTAGCTTGATGTGCTGGCGTCTGTACCATAATATTGGCTGCCGTAGAAACTGTTACTAGACCTACTCGACTCGCTGTTACTTTTAAATTTTGCTAAATAGAAGAATAATATAAACTTTGAAACATAAGTTTCACACCTACATGATGTTTATATAATTTTGTTAGCTATAATTTTAAGCACATACCAACGTACGAGTACTAACGTTAGATCTGCACATTAGACATAAACAAGCATAACATATTATTATAGGTAGATACCTACAAGGTATGAACTTTGCTAGAAAGTTATTCTAGGTAAATTTTATCACATGGGATGGTGGGAACAGATTTGTGAGTATTAACACGCTACCTACTTAATAAATTGTTGAAATATAATAAGTACTAACCTACCTAATCAATACAATACGTTTCAGGGTGCTTTCAGACGAGCGGCACGTTGCCAACTGCAAATACAACTGCAGCCTTTAGTTTAGTGTTATGATATGTGATACCTACGGTTTTGATACTGGGGAACGTTTCTCAAAATCGGGATTGAAACCAAATACCTACTTATTAACGCCCAAATCTCAGTTTGTCTTAACTGCAAGACGCAAGAGTCTTGCAGGCTTAAGTATTGTCTTGCTCAAGTCTTGCGGGGTTCAGTCTTGGTATTGGTCTTGCTATAATAAGGCGGTCTTGGTATTGGTCTTGGTCTTGCAAAAACGCAAGAACAAGACAAGACTGCAAGACCAAGACCGATTTTGGGCAACACTACTTTCAATGCCCAACCAATCCAGTGATACTATAGAACTGACATGTTACTTTGGTAAGAATTCCTATTTCCTGTTGGCTGTCGCATGCACCTAAATAACTAGTCAGCCCTGCGATTCTGTAACTCACTTCACTACCTCACACAGGGGTAAACAATAAACTACAAGCTCCCACCTTTTCAGAATGCCAAATCATAAAATGACTGCTTCACGACTGATTTGAGAGCGATCGCCGATGCGAAAACCGCTGTGTGAGTTAGTGAAGTGAGTTACAGAATCGCAGGGCTGGCCATAAATACTGTTGCATATAAACCTTTCCTTTTTTTTAATTTTTAATTATTTTGAATTTGGAACACGTATAATATTTTAAAAACTTCTGCGACCCAAAAAGTATCTCGGCCTACGAAACGAGAAACTTCGAGCATGTCACAGTCAGCAGCAGTGAGTGTGTGAGTGAGTGAGTGATTTACATTACATGTACAATGTACATTGTACAGTACATTTTTATATTTCATAGAAGTATGGGAATTCTTTCTTAGTTAAAATCATGCTCAGGAATTATTTACGAAATAAAAGAGGGTTATTAATTTGTTTATACCGTCTTCACGACGACACAAAAAATAAATTCAACTGTTATGTCTGATTTGACAAAAATATACAAAAGTACTGTTTAATTTTGAGTGACATCACTTTTATAAATACAGCATTTTCATTACATTGTGTAAAAATTAATTTGTAAAATTTAAATAAATATTGTATCACTCCTAATTCAGCGGTGGCTAAGGTTACTGAATATTCTAGAACTTACAATTAAAATAATAGTAATTTTATTGATTAGTTGGCAAAAACAGGTAACATAACAAACACGTATCGCTGGCTCCTGGTGTAGTGAGAACTGTATTTCAGAAACCTGGGACTTCCCATTTACATGTAGCAATTTGGACTAGAAATAGAATAATTTAAATAAAATAAAAAAAAATAATGAAACAAATCTTGTTCCATTTTGTTAGACGCTCCTAATTATATTCAAATTGTTTTGAATGTTCCGGTGTAATTATCAGTGTGCGTGTAATTTAAGTAACCATTCGAATGAATTAGAGACTATTATACCAATCGTAATACTCATTGACACTGGCTTGTTAAAAGAGAAAATGCAGCCGTAAATTACACTGAAGTGTTTAATTTAGATGGATTATACCTTTTTTATTTGTAACTTAAGACACACGAAGAGCCAACTTCTTCATAAGACATTCATCTAGCTAGACGAGTGAAATAACAATTATACAAAATATATAGGTATATATATATATAGGTATATATATATATAAACTACAAGCTATATCCCGTTTTAGTCGTACTAATACAAACACAAACATATTTATTCCATAAAAACCAGTAAGTGAGAGTAGAATAAAAAAAAAAGTGTCAGCTTAGTTAATAGAATAAAGTATATATTATAGTAGTTATAGTAAGCATTAAGGTTAATTTAATAGATTATCTTTGTATAAAATAAATTCTTTACAGCACTGCAAACTATAATTCTACCCTAAAAGAATGTCCTCAATAGAATAGATAGTATGCATGGTATGTGGATAGGATTAGCATAACAAACACGAGTTACTGTATCCCGGATCCCGTTTGGTAGCAACTGCACGTCCACACAGCCTGTGCTCACCAGACTGTGTCCACCACTTTCAAATGCACCCAATTTTATCGCGAAATGTGTTTTAAATAAATAGATTGGCTCGGCCATCGCATGAAAACATAATGTATCAAGTACAAGTAATACATTTTATATTAAATAAGGTTGTATTCAAAATGTAAGTCTTTGTCTTCTATAAGTGCTTTAGAGTTTTGATGGGTCATTCAGTCAGTCAGTCAGTGACAAAATTGAGAAACTTTGACTAAGTATAATTCTTAAACTACTGGTTCAAATTGAATGAAATTTGAAATACCCTGTTTATACAATGAAGTTTTAGATAGCCGGCCGTGCCGGTTTTTTGCTCGACTTGGCTGTGCCACTGCCGTGCCCCCAGATGTAACGTTTACAATGGCTTTGTTTGTGAATTAACCCTCATTTAAAATGCGCAATGCATCGTCTTAAATACGTACTTTATAATAAGACTTTTATCATTTATAGTAAAAAAAGTAATTTTAGTAACCTATTTTCTGTTAAGGTATTTTTTTAATTACTGTTCTGTGTGTTTTATGTTTATGTTTAAATGTGTTTTGGTTATTACGTACTGGGGTATAGGCGATAGGTGAAGTAATACTAATAATCAAATAAATATCTACGTTTGAAAATATTTTAATCAGTTATGTAATTATTATTAGCTATATTTGACATGTTTTAAGTATCTTTGCACCTTCTGGTCGGTTGCGGTATCAATTGATATCATTACTTATTTTGTATTTGAAACAGTAGGCTTATCTTTTTATATCTCTGGTTAAAAAAGCTTCTGTTTTAAAGACAAAATAGCTGATCACTTTCATAAGAAAAACACCTAAAATAAATACTATGTCCTCCTACACGACCGGAGGGGTTAAGGGGCTTTCATACTTTATATTGTAGTCGTAGCGTGCCGTCGGCATAGTGTCGAGTTTCTCGCGAAACAAAATATGTATGTGTCAACTCTAGTTTTCACAACACTTAAATTGATCCTGAATTGATAATAATCACGCACGCAGAATTATAATTTCATTTCAACATCATTCGTTGAAAAACATTAATTATCATAGAGAATATGATTTCTTTTATATCTCTTGTCTTGTGATAGTGTCATTACGAACACGGCAATGCGGCCGTTTAAAAGGCCGGCAACGCACTCGCGAGCACTCTGGCATAGTGTCCATGGGCGGCGGTGTCACTTTACACCACGTGAGCCTCCTGCCCATTTGCCCCCTGTTGTATAAAAAAAACTGTTGATATATATATCTACACTATTGTTTGGGTATGACGCATTTTTGGGTTAACGTCAATTTAAGTTAAAAAAATAAGAATGTCAATTGTCCGTTATTAGAGGCGGTTTAATGATAAACTTTTTCTTGTACATATTGCTTAACGGCTCCAGTTAATTAAAATAAATACGTCTTTAAAAATACTATAATTCCGAAATCATTGTTGCCCTAATTTTGTTTTAATAATATTTCCTTTAAATGTAACTTGATATAGACATAATTAAATTTCCGTTTTTTTTTAAATATTACCATTATTAACCGATCGAGGACCATTAAGTAAATTAGCAATATCCCGTGGGATATCTGAGACAAAATTATAATGAGCGAGGGAATATTTACGACGGACAACCTCCTGAATACGAACAACAATACAAAACCAAAGATCAATAATTCCTTATCCAAGGAATGCCGGCAAATGTTTCAATTTAGATGCCACGTAGGTGGTGTTCAATGTACCGAATATTATCCTTAGTCACATTTCTAGTTGCAAATCAGTGCGGTGTTGAGATATGCTTTGGAAACGTTTTATTGTTCCTTGATATAGTACGTCCTTATATTTCAAATGTAAAAAATATAATTAAAAAATCAACGTTATGATGATCAATGAAACACCATGTGCGTTAACCACACGGTAAGCAATTAATATTCCCGAATTGGTAGGCGCGGACGTCTAATAACTTAATAATCCTTTATATTCCGACTCTGTGATCTGTGATCTTTAATATATTTTCAGTACCTACAGTATATCTCGATGTGCCTCTTGGCAAAGGTCTCCTCTAACCCTTTCCACTGTTCTCTATCCTTTGCGACTCTTCTCCAGTTGTAGCCTGCTGTTAGTTTCAGTTTGTCCTCACATCTTTTGCGTTGTCGACCTTTTCTTCGTTTTCCGTCTCTATTCCGTCAATTTTTTTTTTTAAATTTTTCATTAGGGCTCCGTAGCATATGACCCGTCCATCTTCATTTTATTACATCTATCTTAGTGAGAATGTCACACAGTCAAATAACTTAAAATAATTTTTGAATTACTTAAATGAAAAGACGTCAACATGCCGTTGCGGAGCATGAAATAAGTTTCAGTATTGGTGTGTGTGTGCTCTGTTTACTATGAATAAGTTTATTATTATAATAAACATTAAGAAAGCTTAGATTAGAATTCTTAGCACTGACATAATATATAATCTACATAAATCTACTTGTTCGAATTAATTCATCTGACTAAACTACAAATACTTGAAATTTTGGTATTAACGTTCACTTAATTCAAAAATAGCATCCGTAAAAAGATGGTTTTACTGTACCTGCCATTTTCAATATAAATTTAAAAATAAGGAATAAATATTTCATTTTTATATTAGCCAAATATTTTAAAAGTAATTAAACTAGAAACAGTGTATGTGGGCGATGTCACTCAGGGGAATGTAATAGCCCGGAGGTCCATGAAAAGGGGCTTTGAATTCCTTTATGAATAGTGTAAGATGCCCCTTTGTCGGAAAATTATTTTCCGCAGCCTTTGTGAATAAGACCAGATATTTAAATTGATACTCGTACCCCGAGTACGAGTAACTTTTTTCTATTTATAAATATGTTATTTATTTACACAAAATGTAAGTTTTATGAAATATTAAAAATAATAATAATTGAAAATACGTGAAGGTTGATTGTGAAAGCTATCACTCATTATATATTGAAAAACGCTTGTGTTGTTTCTCAACCTTATTTCCGTCAATTTTTTTTACATTCGAAACGTTTATAAATGGACAAAAACAAAAAAGTATCGCAAAATTGATACCTGCGATCAAAACTTTTTTGACAATCCTCTGTCGGTTAGAGTGAAAACAAATTGTAAAATTGAATGTGGTTTTTCGTATCGCTTTCACTGAAACATGAAAAGTTTGCGGTTTTTCTCAGATGATTCATTATCAAGAAGGCAACGAAGCGATGCGTTAATTTAACTTAATTTCGTTCAACGTTCAAGCATTTTTCTAGTACTCAGAAGGGATAAATTGAGATGCTAGGAACCGCAGTGCTGTTCATAAGGCCTGCGTGATTAAACAACCATTATTTATAAAGTTAAATGTGTATGGTTTTAGTACAAAACGCAACTAAAGTTCCATAGGTGTATCGGATGTTTTCATATAAAATGAATGAGTAAAAATTTCGTCATATATTTATTTAATTGCGCTGGAGCATTGATTTTTTTAAATGATGATTCTTTAATATATATAATCATCTGACCAAGTTAAACTAACCGAAGTGATTGGATAGTATGTACGTGCTTATGTTGCAAACACATTAGAATTAATAGAACTTTCCTTCGAGAAAAATATAAAGTTTCTACTCAATCATAGCAACTGCCAAGAAATTGTATTTCCTATGACGGCGTTACATTGCGTTTTCACTTTCAGCATCCATCCGCAATCTTACAATCATTATAATGTCGTATGTTATCCTTAGCTAGTTTGGTTGGGAAAAATATATGAAAAAAATTACAAGTTAGTACTGAAGTTAGAAAAATCTAAGGTAATCTTGAACTCAGTTATGTCAACATAATTGTATTTTATAGATAGATTCACGCTATATAATTTATGTATTTTAGATGTATCATAAGTCAATCAGTTAAATGTATTAGCAAAATACAAAATAATAACAAAAGGGTATTAGGTCTTTGTGGGATATAATACGTTTATCAATAATAATTAATGATCTAATTACCACTTAAACCACCAGTTTATCCCCATAACCTTTAAAAACCAGTCACAATTATTAAGTCTATTACTTGAAATCATCCAAGCTTGGTTTGTATATTAAATTTAAGTCCATCCGAATATATTGTTAAGTGTGCCATAAATTTCTTACTACAATGATAGGAAATATACAAATCTACTTCAATACTCTTATAACGGAAGAGTCATTACGCTTATTAACAGAGGCACGGCAAAGACAATGAAATTGCATAAAACAACGGTTCCAGCGGTGCACAGAACTAAGATAGCCTTCATTGTTACGGAAAGATTTATCTGTAACTGTACGTACTTTGAACAGTCGCTCACAATATACTGCAGTACAGAGCATGTAAAGAAAAATATAAAGCTTTTAAGTAAGAAGATTGTCCTTTTACGCATGCATTATCGTCATTGTTGACGGCTCATTGGTCTAGTGGTTAGTACCCCTGACTGCGAATCCATGGGTCCCGGGTTCGATCCCCGGCTGAGACAAACATCGATGTGATGAGCATTTGGTGTTGTGCTTAAGTCTTGGGTGTTTAAACATGTATTTATATGTCTATCTATCAATAATATGTATGTATATCCGTTGCCTAGTACCCATTACACAAGCTTCACCAGCTTAGCATGGGACTAGGTCAATTGGTGTGAATTGTCCAATGAAAAGAAAAAAAAAGAAAAAAAAAATTGTCGATACTAGTGAACACGTTTACTAAGAAGCAAAATTTTAATGTAGTATTCACATTTTAAATGTTACTTGGCAAATTATTAAGCCGGCTTCATTTGCTTTTATGGGTAGGTACATAATCTTATGTTACATTAGTAGCCTCTGTGATTTCGATAATAATAATTATTCATAAATAGAAACAGAATCATGTATATTGGAAGTTCAATTTTGACTTGACTAAACGAATCATTATATATATAGCTACAACAATGGTGTAGGTTTTATGTTCAAGGTATACGTGCCAAATTATAGAACGCGTCGAAAACAATAGCTTATGTAGATTCACACAACCTTGAAGCCATTGAATATATAAAAACTAACAAACATTCTACACACATAAATACTTGCGAGGGGGAAACCGCTAAACAGGGCGATAAAGGCTGTTAGTGACGTCCGCGATAAAGTTTATATAATAAAAACCCGAAGTACTAAGAGGCTGATAATAAGATAGTCTTATCGACTAAGCCTGCCCCAAATTGAGTGGAGGAATTATGGATAAACTTTCTATTGCGAATAAAGATAATGAGCAGGATTAGATGTAAACATTGGAGCCCAATATAGACGAAGTTACGTAACGATAAATCAATACAAGTTTCAACTAGTTTCAATCTCAATCATTTAGAACTCACCGGTTTATTACGGTTGATTTAATTTATGGCTTTCATAGTCAAGACGGCATATTATTTATAACCCACATTAAATTTTTTATCAAATTCAGAAAGCAATGTTTGTTAAGCGATTCAGCTAATAAAAGTATTATTAAGGGGACCCAAACGGGAGGAAATGAAAGCGACGAGAGAATGAAATTGGAAAACTTGTTACAAAATTACTTGAGATGAAAAAGAAAATAAATAAGCCTAGAAAAGTTGGAGCTACGTGCCCCGTTTAGCCACTCTTGTTTACCTGGGGATGAATTTATGATATTTTTTCGTTTCTGATTAAGGAAAGCTCTCTTTGCCGTCATCTAAAACAAAATATTTTATTATGCCAGCTAAATTATTTGCTTGTTGAGTGATTGGAACATTACAATAAATAATTATTACTTTCTTAAAATATCCTCATAAATGTTTATAATACTACAGATAGATTGAGTCAGTTTCCACGGACTACAGTATGGTTTGAAAAAGGTTTAATAAAACAATTTTTAACCGGATTGAAGTTATGTATTTACAATATTTTTCAAAATTTTAAATTTAACCGACGTTTCGCGTGCTTTACAGCGTGCGTGGTCACGGTGACTGAAGACAAAAGGTGTTGAATGTCATAAAGCTATAGAAAAAGTTGTGTTATCTGTATTTATTTCCCCGGAGTTGGTATCGACTAAAAGATGGAGGGTTTTGGCAGAAATGGCTTACGGTGTCCTCTATTTTCTCGGATTGTTGATTGAAAAAGGTTTCTTTTAATAATACAAAACTTGTTCTGTACAGTACAGCACGTTTTATGTAGGCAGATAACATACACTCATTATGTTCACTTCCTTTAGATTAGCATATCATTCAGAACTAGCATAGCAACCCTTTGTTAAAATAATGAAATATTACTTCGCAGACTCACCTTTTGTTCCAGTTTCCGATCTCCGCGTACCGTCGGCCGTTAGAGCATCCGCTCCTTCTCACTTCATTTCCTTTAAACGTCTGCACGTTCCCGTTAGGTGTTAATATTCCATTTGAAGTATTATTGTTTCGCTCCCGATTTCTAGGGAAAGTTCCCGTTCCCGATCGGAACGTACCCAACTGCGGAGGCTCCTCTAGGAACTGCTGGAGTGGAAGACTTACGTTTCCACTCCAACTCTTTCGATTTACGGCGAAAGTTTTGAACGTTCTGTTCCCATTCGTCGGGGATGGCGTGGCCCCGCAGAAGCTACTTCGATTATGACTGTTCTTTATAAAAGCACTGTTCTGCAACGCGATCTGAGGTTTGATCGGCACCAATGGGGACGCCTGGTCAACAGACATCGTACTTTAGTAAAAGTAGACGCGACCTACTTTTTCTATCTACATTTTGTCTGTAAAGAAAATAAACGCATTGTTAGAAACGCGAAAACGTAAAAACGAATGGTACCATCAACACAGTTTTCCATAGAATGAATTAACCTAGTTTGGGGTAGTCGTGAGTCATGTTATAAATCAACTAATAGCTCTGAACATTCAAGAATGTCGACTATAATTGATACATATTTTTATATTGAGCTCAGCAAGTAAAATCATTAATTAATAATTGTGTCAATTAAGACCAATGAACTGAGGAATAGTTAAAGTCTAATACATATAGACCGTACTGTACGATTCCTGGTCAAGGTGCTTTAAATAATAGAAGATTTTTGTTTTACTCTATACTAACCGCTCGCGTACAATAATAGAATATATGCGAAATAATGAAATGTTAATTGCTATGTAACGAGTGCCTACGTCTGGCTATACTCTCGGGGAGTAACTCCCATGATTTAGTTAATCGCCACGCTTATAAAACTAAGAAAGCCTGAATGAGCAATATGTACAGCCATGGCATGAGCCATGAAGAAAACGGTATGTGTTCATACACGTTAAATTAAGATACGAAGCTACTACAGAACTAACAACTTTTAATAGTACCTAAGCAATTTTAAGTAGGTATGTTACTCAAATAACATTTACTATTTGTCGGAATATAACATCGTGTGTGAGATTCTTGTTTCTATTCCTAAGCGCAATTTTATAGGCGTAGTAGTCAACTTGCCTTTAAAACACTTTAAAGAAAATAAAAGACACATAATAGTGAATAATGACCGTACAAATACTGTTGAAATAAAGTGTAGTGTTGTAAATAACTACCGGTCACCACTATTGTTAGCTAACTAAAGCCACTGTAAAACAAATGTCCTTTTCTCTTCGTAACTTTTCAATTAGTCGCGCTATCAGTGATGTAAAATGGCTTCAATTGAATGATAAAAGCTTGCGTTTGTTGACCTTGAAGCCCATTGTACTCTGGTTCATTTAACTTGACAATTGACTATTTCAGTGTTGTGATGCAGAACTACTTTCTATTGAGTACGAGATGTTCGCCCTCGTCGCTTATCTTATGTAAGTGATGATCACCATCAATTGTACTGCAGCTTATATTCCTTAGCTTCCTTCTATTTACACCATCGCTATTATTATCTATATTATTATATTTATAGAGCAGTGTTGGCCTAGTGGCTTCAGCGTACGACTCTCATCCCTGAGGTCGTATGTTCGATCCCCGGCGCCAATGGACTTTCTTTCTATGTGCGCATTTAACATTCCGCCGGCTTGCCTTAGACCCA
Organism: Pieris melete; assembly: GCA_963693345.1. NCBI lineage: Eukaryota > Metazoa > Arthropoda > Insecta > Lepidoptera > Pieridae > Pieris > Pieris melete. The sequence goes on along the minus strand of CAVNZK010000053.1, from coordinate 2,161,215 downwards.
AACATTCGACAGTGTGTGTCACAAGAGGCTGATCACTATTAGATTAGCAAATTATTATAAAACAGATACAGAAATCTGAGGCCCAGACCTTAAAAGGTTGTAGCGCCACTGATTTGTTTTATATATTAATAGCAAACTCGGCTTACTCCGTTTCGCCACCAGATGGCTGCGTTTTATGTAACATTTCGTTTGGTGATCCCGCTTTTCTGTTGAATTTTTTCCTGAATTTTCTTTGCTATAAACCTCACGGAGCCCGAGACCTTTCCAACGAATGCAAAACCGTGGAAATCGGTTCGTGCGTTCTGGAGTTATAGCGTCAGGCAGGAAAACCCGACTTATTTTTATATAGTATTATTATAAGTCTACCAGGCCTATTGCGTTAATTTTCCAACTTCCACCAAGACATCCACGGTCCCTCGGGTTTTTTGCCACGTGAGAAATTATAATTATTTAATTATGGTAATAAATACATAATTATGATGAAACAAAGTTCAAATAAGTGGCGTGAGCTCAGCGAACTACATGCTATAGTTAGTTACTTGCAAAGATATGTACCTATATAACAGTTTTTATATTCTCAAATTTCTTGTCTCTTCTCTATTTTCGATATATTCGCATTAAATAAACGAGGCAAGCTAATTGAGGCTTATACAACGTTTATGGATAGAAGCATTTTTTATAAACCATAAATTAGTCGCTATTATACTTCAGACCACACACGTAGCTTTTGGGATCTATTATACTTCTGCCTAATTGACCAAAAGAATGAAAAAAAAAACCATTACGAGCATATTCAAATAACATGTTTACTGACAGGTAAAAATATATTTAGAGAGACTTTATTAAAATTAAATATACTTTCGTATACACTCGGCGTCAAAAAAATCGCACCTTTCTTAAAATTCGTGTCAAGCGATTATAACTTCTAAGATCCTTCCTGTACCCTATCATTATTAGTATCATTTAAAAGCTCAATTAATAAGGTTTCAAAAAAATAATCATTTGTTTACGGACAATCAAAAACCACAAATCGCCAGCACTTTGATTAAAAAGTGGCGATGTACGCGTTTGGAGGCTCACTAATTGTACAAGCCTGGACGAGTATAAACCGAGGGGGTAAAAGTCAATTATGGGTTATTCGCTATCCAGACGTTACAGAGGTCACACCTGAAGAGCTTCGACAAGAAAAAACCCAGTGAAAATGGATACCATGGCAAAGAAGCAGCTCAAGTGGTGGCCCTACAGCAAATCGGCCTACGGCAGGTTAAAGTTGCTCGGCAACTGAAAATCAGCCGATTTCGAGTGCAACGGGTATACCAACGGTTCCAAGAGACTGGAGGTTACATCAGGAGACATGGATCCGGGAGAAGTCGCTGCACTACCGTCAGAGGTGATCGCTCCATTGTGTCGACGTCTTTGCGGAACCGCTTCTCCAACGCTATCGAGCTACAGCAGCGGCTTTGAGCTACCCAAAGGACAGCTGACAGCGTCTCCACTATCAGAAGAAGGATGTGAGAGAAGAATTTGCTGCCCCGGAGAGCTGCTACAGGCCCCCAATTGACTGGCATCCACCGGACGAAAAGGAAGCGATTTTACGAAACGCACGTGCCGAGGACATTCGACCAGTAGAGGAATGTCCTGTTCTCCGATGAAACCCGACTGTGCCTGTATACCAACATCATGCGTAAGAGAGTCTACAGGCGACCAGGGGAGCGTTTCACACCAGCCTGCATCGTGGAAACCGTCGGGTATGGAGGAGGATCCTGCATGTTCTAGGGCGGCATTTCTATCGACGGCAAGACAGACCTCGTGTGCGTCTCCAGAGATGGAGATGGTCGCGGCCAGGGGTCTCTGACTGCCCACCGGTATATCACCGAGATTTTGGAGGAGCATGTTGTCCCATGTGCAGGTTTTGTCGGCGCCAACTTCGAGTTCATGCACGACTACGCCCGTTGCCACACAGCCTTGATTGTCAAGGACTACCTACGTCGAGTTGGCATCAAGGTTATGGACTGGCCAGCAAGAAGCTCCGACCTCAATCCTATCGAGCACCTCTGGGACGAGCTGAAACGGCAAGTTCGGGCCCGTAATCCAACTCCTGCCACTCTCGATGAGCTTCGAGATGCCGTCATCGAGGAGTGGGACACCATTCCCCAGGAACACGTCGTGATGCTCATAAGGTCCATGACTGACCGCTTGGAAGCTGGTCGGAGGGCTAGAGGAGGCAACACTAGATTTTAAGACAAGTTTTAAAGGATTGTCATTGTTTATTTTGAATTTTTGTATTATTCCTTTTATTTGTAATTTTGATCAGAATACACATTGTTTCACATTTTCCCAGAATTTTCTTTTTTTATGGGGGTGGTGGCCAATTTCCTACAGTTTTCAAATAAAGGATTTCATTAGCTTTCAAATGATACTAATAATGATAGGGTACAGGAAGGATCTTCGGAGTTATAATCGCTTGACACGAATTTTAGGAAAGGTGCGATTTTTTTGACGCCAAGTGTATGTTAAAAGTACTTGGGCACACTTCAGCTATGATCTAACAGCATGTTTGATAGTAAACTGATGTTTATTGTTTGCATATTTCTTTATTAATATAAGATATTAGGGTTCAAATAGGACTCCGACAAAACGACATTTTCTTCAACATAATCCGAGAACTTATTTAGCCTTGTTCCATATAAAGGTATCTTATAAATATATGGCATAAAGAGCAGTGTTCGCCTAGTGGCTTTAGCCTGCGACCCTCATCCCTGAGGTCGTAGGTTCGATTCCCGGCTGTGTACCAATGAACTTTCTATATATGTGCGTATTTAACTTTAGCTCTAACGGTGAAGGAAACCGGCTAGCCTTAGACCCAAAAAGTCGACGGCGTGTGTCAGGCACAGGAGGTTGATCACCTACTTGCCTTTTAGATTGACAAATAATCATGAGATACAGAAATCTGATGCCCAGACTTAAAAGTTTGTAGCGCCACAGATTTTTTAAAGAAATGTATGACAGGTATTAGATATATGTTTTGTTCATTTTTCTCACGAAAATTAGTTCACAACATCCTGAGTACGTTGCGAATAGTAGTAGTAACATAGTAGGCCATTTTACGACATTGATGACGTACATACTCGTTTCATATGGCAACAAAAAGCTAACGAGATGTGACCCAGTGCGCGGACGCAGCCAATTTGCATCTTGACCATTCACGCGTCTACTTGAGATTATGCAAGCATTGTGTAAGACTTATATAATCTTTCTTTTTATTGCTAAGTATCGATCTGCTTATAATTTGTTTAGATCGGAACTTATGTAACCGTAGTAAATATTGCCCTGTCATCATACCTGCTGATTTATTAAATGATGATTTTTGACATTAAGCTTCGACCCCCGGCTGTGCACCAATGGACTTTCTGTCTATGTGCGCGTTTAACACTTGTATGAACACTGAAGAAAAAATCGTAAAGAAACCGGCATGTCTTAGATTGAAAAAAATCGAGGCCTTATGTCAGATACAGAAGGATACTTGCATTTTATAAAACAACAAGCGATCATGAAACAGTTACCGAAATCTGAAGCCCACCGGTTTTTCTAACATTTAACAATATGAGTGTCAAGTCTGCAAGAGTTACCCCTTATTTATTAGAACCAATTGTAATGGCTCCATGATTTCTCTAATAAAACGTTAGTGTAAATACCAGTTGTAAACTGTAGGTAATTATAATTATCTAATCCCGTTCGTTTCCTGCCCTGTTCTTGTTAAAGATAAAGCCTTATCTGTGCTACCACTATTCAGATCCAGAAGCAAATGGAGACATAGATTTAAGAGGCTATATAACTTAAAACATGCCAAAGAGGTACATTTTAATTTATTCCTCTGTTAAAGGTGAATCACTTGAAGAATGTTCGGGTTATTTATTTTTGGATCTATAATTATATTTTATTTAATTTTATTGGTATTGTTTTAAATAAGAGATTTTTATTAAGTTTTTTACTCTCAAGCGAATTTAGAGAATTATCACTAAATAAATTCAAAGCCCTCGTTAAACGAAAATTAATCCATAAAGCTAGGTATTTAAAAATAAATATAAATAAATAAAAATATAAATTTAAGGAATACTTAAATGATCCTAATCCTTGATTGATTTGCTCCAATTTGTATGATACAATACCTGGCCATTAAAATGGTGGCGGAAAGTTTCTTGCCAGTTCTTCTTACCCGCTCTACGCCCTTGACTTGCGAACTGGTAGTAAATGTAAATTTACAATTAATTTAACTTCTTTCTGACAATTCATAAGTGTACTTGTTTACCTACATGAATAAAGATATTTTGAGTTAGTTTTTAAATTTTTAAATAAATATCTTTTTATATCTGATTTATATCTTATAAGATCTCATAACAGATAAATAAGAGGTGGTTTTTATTTTAAAATCTATGCGACGATAGGACTTGTAATAATAACTAGTCCTGCATAGAGAACTACGGCTTTAGACCATAAGAACATTTTTTAAATATTTCCAGATCCCAGACAAAAAGCACGTTCTCAGAAGGTCTCTTAGTCACACACGAGTATGTACGAGGAAAAACATCATTTGTAGTAAGAAAAACTTGAAAGCGTTTTCCCCTAGCTTTTAGTCTAGTTCTTATCTGCGGTGAGTGCCTGCAACACTTAAAATATTCACGCTTGCGCAGATGCCTGTTAAAGGAGCTAAAATGATAACATCATTGTCTAGGAATCTGAACTCAACAATTTCCAATAATATTAAGTTCAGCGAAATTACTAATCTGATTTATTTATTTATTTACTTACAGCCCATGCATGGCCAATCTCAGACTAACAACAACATAAAACTACAATAAAATACAATTTAGTTATTTACAAAATTGACGGTAAATGCATCTAATATACTATCAAATTAGTTGATATATATATAAACGGTGTAATATCAGAACAAAATTGCAGATTAGTAAACGACTGTTTCAGGGAAGATAGTTAAACTATGTGTTGTTTAGATTGAATTAATTTGAAAAAGAAATTGGTAGACTTGAAATGACTTTGATAAAACTTAAGTTAATAATATTAGGATTTTATCAATGAAAAATCTGCCTATTACTTAACCTAGGAAATGAGTGGCAACACATGACAAGTTAGTGACGAAACATTCATTTATGATGTATTTTACATAAACATACTTTTCATATAAAACCATTTATCAATCATTCATCGACTTTTTGTAAACATTCTTTGAGTAAAAATAGCTTCAACTCCAGCTCACACCAATCTTTTTGCTTGGTGATGAAATTTTTCGTTATACAAACGCTATTCAGCTGTTGAAAGTATGAATCGTGAGCGTGACTAATACATAAGATGCATAACTGTCGCTCAATATCATTTGGGTTCTTTCAGAATAAATTTAAATCCAAAAATAAGAAGAATATATGCGATCTTCGGGGCGAAAATCGCATAAATCATTATCCTATTATCTAGGAAGATCTTAAACCATTACGAAAAAACAAATGTTTTTAAAAACTCTCAGATAATGTTAATTCTCCATCAACCACTAAGATCTTGAAAAAAAATAAGAACTGCTAAAAAGTCCCGGTATAGATAAGTATGGTTAAGCTTTGGTTAAATATATACCTACTAGAACCAGCGCAGCCGCTTCGACTTGCATCTCTTTAATAAAAGCTAAAGTTTTCATTTAACCTCTGCCCTGTCCTTTCGTTGCCGCATAATGAAAATTTAAGCAAATTTAGTAAAAACAATGTTATTTATATGAGAGGAAATCTATCTGTTTTAATTTAATATTAAAAATCGAAAGGTGCTGCAATCCTCAAAACAGCTGTCCATATTGTTAACAGGCAGGTGCAGGAATTGTTGAACCTTATTGCCTAACTGCGGTAAAAACTGTTGTCCTTAGCAACATTACGTTCTCAATCGACGTGTTATGTATTGATAGAGTTGATTGATCTGAAGAAAAAGTTGTATGGCGAAAAACTTGACTATCATGGAATAATCACGGGATGTTTCTAGGATTAAGTTTTTTGTCTTTGGATATTTACGTTTAAGACCGCGAAAAATGGTTATAAATTTACCGATTACGTCACAATAAATATTATGGATGAATAATGTAATAGATATAAATTCTCATTAAACAATGGCCTTGTTTAGAATTCAAAGTCAGACTTTGTTTGCATTGGCTCTTATGTAATTTATTTTTTAAAATATAAAAAGTATACATTTCTTTCTAGAGAATTCAAGAGATATATATCCAGATATTCATATACTACGTATAAGCCATATTGTAAAGTGAATTGCACCGTTTTCCAATTTATCGCAAAAGATTTCATACACTCATTCTGAACAGCATTTTAAATTCATCGCTTCGAGAAAACATATTCACACAACAAAATTTTGAGGGAATCGCAGCGGGTTAGCATATTTTTGCTTTTATTTTGTAGGTATTACTATTTTAGAAGTACGCTGTTAATGCCCGGCACAGTGACGTTTTATTACTAGTCAATACTAACATTTAGACATAGGTGTTTAGCTTATTTAACATTGGACCTGTGGTCTGAATTTGTTATTCAAAATTAATGAGTCCTATTAATCAATTGCTATAGTTTATTAAAAAAGGCTGATCAGCCATTTTGTATCGTTAAATTACTATAAAATATATCATTAATTCATAATTAAACTTTTTCATCAAGGCATAAAAACCGCAAACAGTTTATGACTTATTTATTTAATAGTAATAATATGTGGAGTTCATTTTAAGAATGGAAAAAATCTCAATATCTTTTAAAACTACGTGAATAAGACTACTGTACAGTCAATAGATCACTCGGCTAGACTACTTTCATGATTCATTCAAGGATTGTGAACTACACAGTTAGGTAGGTACGTGAAGTTTAATAAACGGCGAATACGCAGGTGCCATAACATAAATTTAACTTATTGCACACAATTGTACTGAAATATTAAACTCAAGAACTACTTTAAAATGTCTTGATACAATTTTGATAAACTAAAAGATAATTCTAGATTAGGATTCTGGACCTACCTTACCTACCTTGGGATTGAAAATACGTCATCGTATCATAAAATAACAGATAATATATTGTATGTGCTAAAATAGTGCTAATATAAGTGATAAAAACATGTAGAGAATGACATTCAGGTAAGTAATATAGTTTCAATTACGCCAAAATAAACTTGATAAAACAGGTGAAAACCTGTGTCACAAAGCCATGTAAATGTTGTATATACGTAAATGTTAATACGATTTCCTTCTTTATTGGTATTTATATGTATGTAGGCGCAGCATGTGCGTAATATTCAAGGACAAAAATACCATAGAAATTTTTAATATTCTTGCAATAATTTCCCATAGGTACACTGATAGACGTTAATCTAATTATTTTTTGTGTTGTCACAATTGTTATTATAGTACCGCTATTTCTACAAAGTAGGGTCGTGAATTACTATTTCCAGAATGAAATAAAATTACGTTTTAGCGTACCTACCATTCATACAATCCAAATTATAATAAAATCCTGCTATTTTCTATATTTTTTTAGCTGTTCTTGTTGTTTTCTTATAATTGTTTATCTTCGTTAGATTTTCCATTAAATCTAACAATTTCACTACACATATCAAGTATCAAATAGTTGCTATAAATTAAAAAAAAAAATAATTTAAACAATTCATTCACAAGTCGTGACTTACATTGCGTGTGTTTATCAATGAATACGTAAACATTAACGTTTTTAGAATATATTACACGCTCTAATTTACACGATACTAAACCTTGTGTCAATGTTAGTTTTGGCATTTTTAAATTACTTCTTTACTCGTTTACATTCGGTAAATGTCCGTAAGAAAAAATGAGACTTGTATAGCATTTAAGAACAAGTGTCGAGGTTTCTGTTTGCAAATATTCGATAAGATTATTCAAATATGCCTAAAGATACACCATAAAGATACGTTAAAACTTTATAAAACGTACGTGATGTTTATAAGCAACAATACAAATTGCATAACAAAATAGTGTTTTGACCAAAACTGACAAGTATATACCCCAAAACCTTTTACTGGAGTATATCATTAGTATTCCGATCACGATGTAGGCAGGAAGGCTTTGCCACAATGTGTTCGCGACATCCGATTCTTGTCCAATATTTCTATTATTGCTACCTCTTATATAATGTTATCAAATTACATTTATCATGATAACTATCGGGATCAGAAATCGTGGTTGGATTTTATGTGAGGAAATACATATCCTCATATTCTACATATCTGGATTTATAATTTCCGAATTAATTTAAATGAAGTCGCTTGTTAGTTTAATTTTGTCGGCTATTCGGTTTCACCAGCGTAATATCGGTTGCTACGTTGGTATAATACTTAATATATAAAATCTGACTAGCGCTCGCACATGTATATTTTATTTCTTGCATAATTCATAATTGTTGAGTGTCCCCGTTTAACATGTGTGATGTTTGAGGTCATAAATAAAAATATTTCAATTCAAAGCAGTAGTTCCCGAGATAGGCGCGTTCAACCAAACAAACAAACTCTTCAGCTTTACAATAATAATAGTATAGATAAATACTATTGTTTTATTGTGCAACCAAGCCGATTCTGTTGGCTTGGTTGCACATGGCGTGTAGTCTGAAGATCCAGTCTTCGATTGCCGCGTTATAATTGTTTCTGGATAGAAGACTGATAAAAATGAAACAATTGAAAAGCGGGACCTCACAGTTCACACGCCATTTTCTGTACTAGTTATCACACTGCTAATACAACTGATGTAAGACGTTCGTTCATTCTTTTGCGTTTAATTACAAAACCAGTAAATCGATGTTCAATATAAATTAATATTGCTGGATAAAGTCATGTATGTAAAGCCTAATAAATTGTCTCTAAGAAGTTAGTGAGCATAAGCCTATACCGTCATATTATATTCCAGACTCGCCACTCTCTCTCTCTTCAGTCTGTAGCCTATCGGACAATCTGTTTCCACCGGTTTTTCTGGTTTCTGTCTAGCGCCTCTCTTATAACACTGTGCAGTTTTGAGGACGATGAGTCTTTTACTTGAACGCTCTATCTGGTTGGTAAACAGCCACTTGATATTTTGCATTCTGTGTTACCACTATAAGTTTTTCCAAGTTCTCATCGCCTTGTATGGCTAAAGACTAACAAAGACGCCACAATGAAAGATATTTCTAAAATACTAACCAAACGTAATTATAAGTTAGAAGCTCTTCAAAACTTGAGATAAACAACACAATTTGTTGAAGGATGTAACTTCCGGAAAAGTGTTCGCCCATTAATCATTGAAAAGAAAATAACGAGCCATTCTTATCCTTTTGAGAGCATTTATTATTCTAAGCGAGTTTATTTTTTAAAAGCTTAACAGCTATTCTGACAGACAATTAATTTATCGTTTCCATAAAGACGCTGTTATGATATAAAATCAGGGAACAGAAACAGCCGTAGTCGTTTATTAAGCGTTGACGGTTAACTTAGTAATACAGTAAAAATTTAAATAAGTTTACCATAGTTTCAATTACCGTCTATTGGCGTACGTTTCCTTAAATTTGTGGGAAATAAAGAAGTTTCGTTACTGAGTTGCACCGTCGTCCATATAATATGATATTGTTATTATTAATAATATACATACTTATTTTAGAGAATAAAGAAATAGAGGCCGTTACGAGATAATAAGCAGTCTGCAGAAGAGCATTATGTGGCAGGCAGGAGTGACTGGAGAATGAAAACGTAGGATTCTAAAAAAACATGTTATGATGAAAGTAGCTAGCATAAACTAGCAAAACATGATTATCAATGGAAGTGAAATTTTCAAATTTAAAAAATTTTCTTATACCACAAAAAACAAGTAATTTTTTTACGAACAAACGATTTCACTAATAGTTAATATAGAGTTTTATTTAAACTCGTTTAGAGCGAAGAAATCTGCAGTGAGAACAAGCTAGACTGGATCTTATTAATATTGAAGACAGCGAGCAGGCAATTAAATCATTCCAAGAATTTGGCCAGTCTTGGCACAAGACCGCTATGTGCAGTATATGGAGATGAAACAATGGGTGCGTTTAAACGTAACAGTGAATGCTCCATATAAGGATCTGAACCAAAAAATCAAGGAAATATAATTGCAAGGAATAAAAACCTTTAACGTGATTTTACGTAAAAACTCTGAAACAATTATTAAATCATTCTTCTACGAGTACGAGTACAAGTAATATTGTTTTAATCGATACTAAATTTTTCTTATTTTTATGCGTTGTCAAAAACTCGGGGTTCTCAGTATATTAAACGTAATCAAAGCCTTAAGTAGATATTGAATATTTTGCGTTTAACGTCCTTGCCCTACTTTGCAAAAAAAGTAACAAAATAGTATTTTAATGCCTATAGTATGTTTAGATATCTCTATAGAAGAGATATAGGCGTCTTTGTATTGTGTTGGCTCTGCTAATTGAGTATTTATTAAGACTAGTTAGCCATGTGATTCTTCGTCAACTATTTTTTTAAATAGTTAGCAACAACCAAGAGAAGGTCGCTAAATAATGATTGTAAATTCAAGGGAGACATCGATCGCAAGTCATGGCATTTCGTAACAATCGGACACATTCCATCGCGCAGTGCAACGGCCCCATGATAGACTTGGACCGTTTACTGATTATACAGATTCATACGTATATTTTAGAATCAATAAACGATTCTTGTGTCCACGCTTCGAAGACCAAAAGATAATCGATTGTTTCAGATTGAATAAGCATACGCAATTTTGAATAAATTAAAAAAAGCCTTATCACAATGCGTAAAATCACATAGTTGACGTATTGAAATTATGAACTGATATTATAGTATTGATATGAAAATAATGGACTAGAAAAAACTATTGCCAAGATTGTTTATAAGACCAGACACAGACCACAGGCCGTACAATACCAGAAAGCTCGGGTAAATCTTTAAGAATTAAGGTACATTTAATGCAATTCTCTTTGATCGCTTGAAGGAAATGTCTCATCGTTATTGACTGAAATGTTGCAAAATTGACAACACGTGCGTAAAGTAGGCCGCTTGCGCAATCCCATAGTAGCAACATTTATCATAGATTGTTGCCCTCACAAGTTAATCTCTACGCCTCTCTAAAATAACGGTTCGTTTTGCGCTCGCTTTGTTTATGCCATTTATTATGTCTGAAGATATAGGAACATTGTAATAGATGCGTAATATATGATATGAATGAAAACGAACGATAACAATTCCGATAAAAAATATACTAAAAAGGCTATAAATACAAAGTACACGATCGGAAATAGTCTAGGCGTAAAACAAAATTATGCGTAGTGGGAGCAAGTTCGGGCGAGTTCTTTTGCAGATCATAACCTAAAAACTACTTCTGCTCATCTAGCAACTCTGGTCAACAGAATTGCCTGCTATACACGTCATAGAACCAAACAAAACCTTGTTTCCTTCATCGATTCTGTTCCACGTCTTCTACATGACATTAAAAGCATTTTATGTAGGTAACCATTTATAAGCGAACAGGCATTCTTTTAAATCATCGGTTTCATTGTTTTTATTATGAAAGAATATAATAAACAACGCGTGTATAAAATTTCTCTCGATTTATCTCTTAATGAATAAAATCATTTGCATAATTATAAGACATAATGAAACAGAGAATATTGTTATCTTTTGATACTATCTGTTTAACGCAATGATATAATCATAGATATTAAAGACAGGTAGGTATGTTTGATTATTAGAATATTAAAGTAATACATAAGAAGTTAATCTTCAATGTTTTACGTAAGGCATTATAAAATTAAAATTATTTTATATTGTTATAAATTTTGTTTTATATATATGGCAATTGAATTTGAAGTGAAATAATAAAATAATTTATTGTTGCTTTTAGGCAGCTGTAGATGACTAGGACCGAACAGATAAGTTAGCGTGAGGGATTATAAAAACATTATCACAAATCGCATTAGAAATGATATATTGCTAATTCGACATGCGTTGAAAACCTCGCAAATCATAAACAGGCAGGGGAAGGCCAATGTCAACGACCTACACCCCAAACCCAACAATGGGACCAAAAAAAGGGTCTAACAAAGATACAATTGGTACTCGTTGGTGAATAGTTGATAATAAAACTGTTTTTATTGACGCGTGCGCAAGTCGTGCCCGATTTTCATAGTTGCGGATTTAGTATAATAATACAAAAAAAGAAGATTTAGGAGAAGTAATTGCATTATTATTATTGTATAGCGGTAACCAGTTTCTTGGGCCGTTTTCAATAGTATTAACTATTAACCATATTATATTATGCATATATGTAAATGGAACACAATATTTTAGATAAACCCGTTTATATGTTTCTTATATTATATGTAAAATGACTTATAATTTGTTCTTAATAATGCCAATGAAATATTCAAAATTAATAATACATAGACACAAAGAATTAATTACAATAATGGTTTAACGACTTTCGCATTTTGTATGTAAATTTTACAAAACCAAATTTGTTCAATTAAGACCATCTCTTAATACGGTAAACAGGAGCTTGGGGACGATCAATTTCAAGGGTTCCCCTCTCTTACACTCAAATATATTCTGATCATTATTTCATACACCCAGATATTGACAGATTGAGGTCTCGGGATAGGACTTAAGGTATGCGCAATGAAATTTACGAATACATATAATATGAAATCTAGTTTTAATTTACAATAATTGTAGTAATTAGTAAAGAAGTTTCAATAGTAATAAGATAATACTATGGCTGGATTTGAGGTGTTAAAGGTAAGATAGCAACCAAATAATATACCATTTTATAACGTCTAGTCGCATTATGTATAATATTGTTACTGCTACACTCAACTAAAGAGTTAATGCATCGAAACTACTGATAAGTAATTCATAAAAACTCATAAATGCATTCTAAGGACTCGATCTACAGCCGTGCAACGCAAAACCATTACTTAAATAATAAATATTCGATAAGACTTATCAATGATAAAACTGTGTTGATGATAACATTAAGGACATTCGTATATATCTAAGTCACATACAAAAAAAAAATAATACGTACTATAAACCGTTGCAAAATGTAAATCACAACTAAAACACTATAACATAACAAGCACAAAATAAATGCAATTACCAATAAAAGCACGATACACTTCACAATGCGACGACAAAATCAAAATTTCGTGTTGAAATTTGATATGTGTACAAACAACTGACACACGCGACGGCCGGGGCGCAACTGGCATAGACTGCCGACAAACACAGTAGCTCGCTGTCTCGCTCGAATACGCATGTCCGTGGATTACAATAACCCTTAAATGTTGAAAAAATAATTATATAATTGCAATATTCGAAGGTTCCGATTGCAAAAGTGAAACAGGTTTTGCACCTGGCTTAAGATAATGTAATCTGGAGCGATCGCAAAAAGTTGGTCGAGTTTTTGTGGCGTATAAACAAAGCTGTCCTTTATCCTTGTCAATAATCGTTGACGTTCTAATTCTAATGAAAAATCAACGGATTTCATTTAGAATTAGAACTATACAGTTCATAATAATTATGATGTGGTGTGATTTACACAGAACAAATAAAATCAGCATGTTTAATGAGTTTTAAGTACTAAACTAACGACTAAACGTGTAAATTAATTGGTGGTCTAATTAAATTAATTTCAAACTGGTTTAAATATTTTGTTGCACTGTCGACAGGGCTGGATACATTTTTCCCCATGTGCCGTCGGATCTAGCACAATTATTAGTGAAAAGTGTTAAATCGTAATTGATTGCATGGCTTTTGATAAAATATTTAAAAGTAGTATATTTGAATATATGTATATTTTTATATATTTGTCATCTTGGGATTCGTATGAAAAAATACTTATGTACTTGCAAATACAAGTACAACATACATTGCATACTGTAAATACAACCTACAGATTAGGAGCGAAATTCAAGAAAAATTAAGTCAATTAAGATCATAGATATTACTGATCTTATAAAGTTTTTATTTGTATGTTTGTCACGAATAGACTAAAAAGCTAAGGGTCAGATTTCAAATTAAAAAAATGGTTACCATAAGAATACATTATTTTAAGTTATTAAGGTACATCAAATTATCTTCAATAGTCATAATTAATCCTAATTAAATTATCCTATTACTAAATTAGTACAATTTAATGTTTCTGGGTTTTATATTAACCTTAAAAAAGCGAATACGTCGCCCTAGCAAAATTTTCTATGAAACCGCAACTCCAGTTATACATTTAATTGGTGCAGTTAAAATTATATAACCCACCTTATTACACATGTTTAATCAATTACGCTTTCACACTTTCACTGGATATCACATATTATGGGACTGGAAAGTGATTATTGTCAAAGTGTCAATTACAATACACAATGGGGGCGACGCTTTCAACGCAGAGAAACTATTTAACATGACAAGGGCCATGTGATCTGCATAAATTATACTGAAAATCTAAAATTGCGTCGTAGACAAGATTATACACACTTCAAACTCTAGTGAAGACTGACTACGGACTATCACTGAGAAAAAATACCTTCATTTAATTTAGTTATATTTTATTAAATGCTTAAATATTTCATAAAATTATCAAAATTACGATCCAGTGACATAAATAAACCCAATCACTCGATTAATCCCGCGTTTCTTAATCCTTAAATTTCTCAAAAAGCGAAAAACGTTTATCGTGTTAGTAGATAATTGAAACACAGATGAACATTTCACGTTTCCAATACTAACAGAGCCCTCTGTAACTTCCAATAACGATAGTGATACCGATTATTTTATATGTAAGTTCGATCTAATTGTCTCAATCCGGTATTGGAAGTTACAGAGTAATTAATTAATTAATATATAAGCGCTGATCTTAATTATTAATCATTCAAAACAAACAAGAGACTTTAACACCTCTTTTTTTAATAATTTCAAATCAATTAAATATTGCGCTGTGTAAAATATTAGCGCAAGCTATATACAGTATATAGGCGGCAGTTTGCGATACCTTCATTTATCAATAATATTAAAGGAAACAGTGAGAATTGTCCCATTCATAACTCGTTTTAAGAACACCATGTTAACCAAAGCGCCGATGATTTAGATATGTTAACGTAAAGCGTACGTAACGTAACGTAAAGCAGCTTACTGCTTACAATTTAACGTATTATTATTCGGTAGATTGTACTACACTAACTTAGTTATCATTCAAACTTCTTTGGTCAATTACAGATTAATTTTACTTTCCAACAATTTCATATAACTACCGAATAATAATACGTTAAATTGTAAGCAGTTCGTTGAGGTTCACAATCTTTCGACAGTTTATAATCTAGCGAGATAGATTACAATCTAACGGTGTTTACAATTTTACGGTGACAGATACACAGCGTAATCACAATTTGACAGGAAGGGACGAATAACTACTCGTACTTCAGTTAACATAATATGGTCAATAGCAATTATGTATTAGTGAATAGGGTTAGGTACCTACATCATGATATGTTAGTTAGAAGTAGAAAGACAATTTATAAAGAAGATTTTAACATACTGTGTTACAGATTTAATAGCAATGAATCTGAATTATATATGTATTACGAACTCAAAATTAATAAAGCCATGGATTTTAATGAGTAAAATGATAAATAAAAATTTAATTCCGTTTCTCGTAAACTCGATAGTGACAGTCGTAAAATGAATATTATTGAAATACAAATTTCCCGTAATTAATTTTGCGTTCAATTTTGCATCATTAATAAAGCTATTAATTTTATTTTGTATAAACTTGATAAAACTATATGTACACGCAAACTAAATACCAAAACGGAAGACATTTTTTAATTTACGGCTCCAGTAGAATGTGAAAGCGACTCTCAGCGACTTCGTCTAAGACGCGATCGAGTGGGAAGTAGCTGATGTGGATTTAGTGGATCGCCCACTTGGCTCAGAACTTTGCTATATGAAAAGGTGTTTTAAATTGGGTACAAAATCGTTAAGTATACCGTGTAAAAGTAAGGTGCATGGGATCTTTTCATACCTTAAGAATTAATTAATGGCTCCATTACGTTAACCATATTAACTGAAATTACTAAATGGTATTTTCAAAATTATAAATAAATTTATAACTATATACTAGAAGTGATAATATTAAAGTACATACTAATCCAAAAGTATTTTTGTATACAGATATTTATTCAAATACATTTAAACGAACGGCGTTTGTGATCTTTATTTGCAATGAGATCATAAATATCTTAATAAAATCTAACATAACTTTATAAACCTTCACTGACACTTTCCAAGTTTTTCCTAGTTCGATAACATGAGAGTCAACGCGCTTTTCACTTCCTCCTATTAAATAAGTCTTACATTTCTTTTCCCAGGTATTAGTTACTTACATGTCTTATATAATTATCGGCTCCACATAGTGGCCACTTTCTTGGGCTACGCAAGTAAAATTTGCAAATGGATTGTCTTAAGTCCACGAATCGAGCTGTGTACCTACCGTAAATATGGCAAAGGCAGAAACATAGCTAACTTTATTTTAAAAAAACTAAATCGGGATAGTTGACAGTTGTTAGTTCGAAAATCAAACCCAAGGCGGAGACAATACCTTTTACCATTTGAGCCATCGAGACAAGTAATTACATTGTTTTGAAATATTAAACAAGATACTTTAATTAGTTTGAAAGTTCGCTCACGAACTGACATTGAGGCGTATGAGGCGAACGTCCGTGAACACTGGATGCGCACACGCATTCATCAGGTGTGTAGAAATCTGTCATTATCAGTGTTTTAACTTGAGATTTACTGCCACATATATAGATGATTTATGATTCATTGTTGATTGTGATGGTCGGTTGATTCGTTTCAACATATTCAGTTATTGTGATTTGCCTTTAAAATGTACAACAACAAAAATCGTATAAACGGAAATACTAGTATGATATTGTTCGAATATTAAAATGTTTTTGTTTATATCTTTCGTTATTCCTTTACCCCGTTGAAATTTTCTCAACTCTTGTTCATTCTCTTCTAGTACATGTAATTACCACAATAGGTTTTCATATATCCTACATTGCCATGTAAGTTATAGGCAACCCTTTCGAAACCATTAACGACCGATCCCAATAACCTCAATCCATAATCCACCATATAAGATAGTAATCTTAATCCAAATTTTGTAAAAAGTGTGCCAATAACCAATCGACGGATTGGAATAGCCATCAGTCGATACAAGCTATCCATGGGAGGTCGTATCGGTGTCTGTGGATAGACCTTTGTATGAAAATGACAGTTGACGAAAGTACGATTTCAACAGATTTTAACTTACACCAGTTTTTTTAATAATTAAAAAAACTGGCTATGTTTTAAACATACACATGTAAAATTTAATTTGTGCGGTTTTATTTATTTTATATTGATTATTAAATATGAGTGAAAACTCGGTAAAATGGAACGACAAAGAACATTTTATCCGTCGCCAAAAATGGATTGTCTTCGTAGGGTTTGGTTATTGGGATGCAGATAGGAGATCGGTCGACTGTCACGGTCTGATGCCCAATAATGAATCCACAATCACAGATTTATAACAATCTGAGATTGTGGATTAATTATTGCGTTCGGGCGTAAAACGATTTCATAACTTACCATAATATCAAACAGTAAAAATCATGGTTGTATTACCCCATTACGTCATAAAACGATAAATATGTTGTAAAACCATAAACGGAGGCAGCGAGCCATATCATAAATTTGACAAAATTGGCGCACTTTGTAACAACTATCGTTACCCACTTACCAGTTATGCAATAAAGAGGACACTTTATTTTTTAAGGAAAAGCCTTACCAATTTTCTGGGATATGGTGAGGCTAAAATAAATACAAATGGCGTATCCCTATAGTAAAAAAAACTTGGTTGGTCAACAGATAACATTTAAAGAAAACATGTCAAAAAAATCGCAATCTTAATAGTGTTTTAGATTGATTATAATGTAACATAAAATGTCAAATCAGAAGGTATAATAATTTAAAAACGTAAAACAATAAATGGAAAGTTATTGTTGAATAATTTTATAACCAAACAAACTTTTGAAGTTTTAAACTTATTTGATGATTTTTAAATGCGTAAATAATAAAACAAGTAAAAAGCCTACTGATATGAAAGTTATGGATTAAACTCAACAATAATATAACCTGCCTATGTGCATTGTTCCTGTGATATCATTTTAATGTATTTACACTAATACAGAAATATACACTGCTGAATAATTTTAAAATAAGTTACTAAGTGTATAGTATACAGCATTTATAATTCATTAATGTAACTTAGTGTATAATGTAACTAAGCTATAATATACAACACTATTGCCAGACAAGCAATTAACCTCAACTAAATGTTCATTAGCATTCTTATTTCTATAAAATTTTAATTATGTTCACGAAATTTTAAACTAATACAACACTAGTTTGTTCTGTTCTCATCGCTCTAGGAGTAAGTTTCAACACTCCAGTGACAATTGTTTGTAAGCTAATGCAATATTTTTAATAATAACCACATCTGGTGCTAGTCAAAATATTTTAGAACCAAGAACAATGGCTGTGAAACTGACCGTTTTAGCGGAAAAATTAACAGTCGAAGACAATTATAAAGAATTTCCAACGATCTTTAGAATAATTAAGATTCAATAGCTTTGACTTCACAAATCAACCAATTAAAAAGTTTTAATCAATAAGGAGTCTCTCAAGATTCTTAATGAGAAATAATTTAAAAGCGAAAAGAATTTAATTAATTATTTGCCATCGGCTTTAAATCAGTTATTTGATGTAAAATTATTGGTATAGGTATTACCTTTATTAATTCAGTTCAAGAATGTGACCGTTTTCTGAAAGTCCAGTCGCATTTCTTTGTTTATTATTTTACTTAAAATATAAATATCCTTCTTAGGCCATTAGGTTAGACCTAAATTACTTATAAGTCTTAAGTTAGGCTAGATCGTAATGTTTCATGATGTATTAGTGAATAGAAATAGATGTATTAAAAAAATATTGAATATGAACTGCATTGAACAATTGTGATAAAGTTAGATTATTATTATAAACGCCTGATAAAATTTGTTAGTACATTTATACAACTCATTTAGTAAGTAGTTTGCGCTAGCCCCTTAAAAATCTCAAAAAACCAAAATCTTGTATTAGTTCAAAAATTAAAATCACATAACAATTCGTGGTAACTTAATGTACACTAATAAAAGTCAGAAAAAACATGCTTCTAAATTTAGATTTACTGTTAGTTTTTAAATCATGGGCGAAGAACGGACCAGAAGAACTGGCAATAAACTCTCAGTTATTCTTTTAAATCACCAAGGTTTTGTATAAAATATAAGGTCCTGCAATTATTATATAGATCATCATAAGTTAAGACAGTTAATTATTGCAATTAAATTAAAAATAATTAAAAAATAAATAAGACAAACGATTCACCTCTATCAGCAAATCACGGCGAAATAGGAGCATGCACTTACATTAACTTGCACTTAATACTAATCTTAAAAGAAATCTCACTTTAGGTTCTTCGCCTTCGCTTCGTAAAAAACAGACTACGATGTTAAGACGCAATAAAAGCATTGATAATGTAGAAGAAGTATAGATAGTATTGTAACCGCGAAAGAATTTCTTATGCTCCTGTATCTCACCTGTACTTAGAAGCTGGAGTAGTGCTTAATTTTATTACCACGAAAGTGCCCTTACAATATTCGCTTATTCAATAGAACGTCCTAAATGGATCCTTTGTTACCTGAGAGCGAATTCATTAAACCTAAAATGATTTTAAGGAACTGTAGAACGTAATTACCAAAATATAAGAACTAAAATCGGGTACACGTATTTCTTTAAGCGACTATCATTGCACTAATAAGAACAATTTAAAATGAATGTCTCACTTAAACTTAAGTACAGCTTCCTTTTAAGATGTGATTACATAAAAACTACTTTAACCAATCGCATTTAGACTTGTTATGTTTAACCAGAAAATAAGATATATTCGTTTTATGCGATTATAATGCGATAGAACTACCAACAAAAACTTTAACGCCACAAATGTATACATTACATAATATAGTACATGTATTGGTTTTCTTTTTTTAGAAGGTTATTTACAAATGTGCTAGATGAAGCTTTAACATAAATAGGGCTTATTAATCATATAAATAAGAAGTAAATTCACTGTTGTAGCAAAAGTATGCCTTCGTCTCTTTCTAGCGAATGTTGATTACCTTGTGAAGAAAAGAGTCAGCGCTTTATTTGAGATGCACAAAGACTGATGCCATTTTCTCTATTCCTAACACATTTTTTCCGTATTCTGACCCTTAAAATTCCTGTTTGTGTTAACAAAATAAAATACAATACCTTCGACGAATTGGTTTAGCGCAATGCCAGTGTAAATCTTTACATACCTGAAACAAAAAAATATCTTTGTAAATAGAAATGTCCTATTCAATATGCTTACACGCCAGCGATGCAAGTAAATCGCCTGGATTTTTATTCAGAGCAATAGTGCGCATGTATAATGGATAAACGCTGCTAGGCGCACCGTAACGTGGGCTGAGCGAGGCTTATAAAAGGTACATTGGCCTAGTCTATAAATACGTTACATACATGATATTTCTAAAACACTTTTAATATAATTAAAGTTTTAAATCATTAGCATATGTTAGTACGTCTATATAATGTACAAAAGACTGAGTAAAAGCAAAAAGTCGAGCCCTTTCGAGAAAGCAAAATCTATGGTTAGGTAACACTGAAATTTAAAGTATTGAAAATCGATTCCGAGGTAAAATTCGGTTTTTATTTATTGTCTGGCGTGGCGGAACTATGAAGTATCAAAGATTAGACAAAACAACTTGATTCAATACTGTATTCGAATAATTCTATTATACACTCGAACCTGTGGTAAAAGTACATTGATCTCATTAAACTATACTACATAAGTACGTATATAGTCATGGGACAACGCCTTTTTTAACTTTTACAAGAACTTACTTTATCCCATATTCATTGCCAAAGCTATGACAAACTTTCCAGACTTATTTTAAAAATGTAGGCGTACAAAAATTCTTAAAAGCTATTAAATTCTTAAGTCGTGCTTAATTAAAGCTGTCGGCTGGAGGCTGGTCACATTGTCAAGGGGACGATAGTTGGTAGACGGAAAAAATAATGAACGTCGGGGAAAGAAAATCCTTATCATTTCCTTCCGTGGCGTGTTCTGATTTTTAAGAATTCTACGTTACAAAGTTGTATTGTTACCATAACCTTTTTTAATTATTAGACGCTGATGTGTTTTTGTTTTACTATTTGTGTGGAGTACTGAATCTCGCCACTGGCAGCTTGAGGTAGGCATATATCTGCATCTCTTTCATTTATTATTTCTATAAAATAGTAGGCGTTTATTTTTTGTGCCTGAAACACAATCACTTTTGCTCCCGATGTTTACCTTTACAGTCCAAAATTTTATTTCTTTATTTTTGCACTTCTCTATGATTTTCTTATCTCTCCTTCACGGGTTGCCTGAATCGACCCTGTAAGCGATAAGACGTCCTTAGCAATAAACGCCTTGGTTTTATCTGATTTTAAGTCCATAGTTATTTGTGATCAGTCAGATTTTAACAATTGCGTGCGTTCACTAGCCTATCAATTTTGTTGGATTCTTTTAAATACATGTATAAAATAGGTAATAAAACGCAACAAATAAATTACAGTGTTTGATTAATTAATAATAACGAAAGTCATTTCTGGTTAAGTAATTATTCGACGCATAGTAAAACGGAATTTCCGCTTTAAAAAATGTATTGATGGTCTTGGTATATGAATTTTAAACTATAACGTTGCTACTAAGTCGGTGAGACTTTTAACCGCTGTAGATTTTCTATAGAAGCGAATATGAGAATAACATAGAGATCCTTCATCTTCTTGCACAATTTTTTTTTATGTAATAGGAGGTAAACGGGCAGGAGGCTGACCTGATGTTAAGTGATGCCCATGGACACTCACATTGCCAGAAGGCTCGCAAGTGCGTTCCCGTCTTTCAAAATATTATACGCTCTTTTCTTGAAGGACCTTTCACACAGTGGTGGTGCGCGGCAAAAATTGCCTTAAGAAACGTTCAAATGTGGAACGACAGACGTCGAGGTGATACGGATGGTATCATTGGTATTTATATACAGATTTAGTTTCTTTTGTCCTAAATAAGTAATATTTTTACACAAAAATATAAATTAGACATACGCAATTAATGGTGAAATTAAAATATATTTTAAGCGTCGGTTACGATATTTATTTCTGTGTTATGAATACATATTTAACAATGATATAGCAACACTGCGAATGTCAATCTCAATCTGGTGATCACTATTTGTTTGAGTTGGGTCGTAGACGGCTAATTGAAACAAATATTTGCGACCCTCTCATGGTTCCGCGTCTTTGGCGATCCTATCTGATTCTTGAATAGACTTTTTCCGTTCAGGAACCTTATATTACGTCTAGACTTCAAATGAGATATTAAAGGAAGTAATATGAATGATAGGGATTAATGTTAGTATTTCCACAATTGTACCCTCGATATTTAAACTAAAAAATAAGAAAAAATCAGTGGCGCTACAACCTCTTTAGGTCTTTGCCTCAGATTTCTGAATCTGTTTCATTATCATTTTTAAATCTAATAGGCAAGTAGATGATCAGCCTCCAGTGCCTGAAACACGCCGTCGACTTTTTGGGTCTAAGACATGTTCCTCACGATATTTTCCCTCGCCGTTCGAGCAAATGTCAAATGCGCACATAGAAAGAAAGTCCATTGTTGCACAGCCGGGGATCGAATCTATAATCTAATGAGAGTCGCACGCTGAAGCCACTAGGCCAACACTGCTCAATATTTAAATTGCTTTTCATTAACTGTGGTCAATCTCGCTATCTCGTAAACCAAGGACAATATCGATAAATTAATTTTAAAATAGAATTATAGGAAAATAATTTATATTAATATAATGTCAAATGTTAAATGCTATTCGGCCACCTAAATATTATATAGTTTTAATTAGCTATTTTACGATATCTAGTGCGGAGTTTAAAATAAACAAGACAAATCATTGTTTAAATAATTGACGCTAATAATATTATTATAAATTAGTTCGCGATATGACTTCAATTCCAGTACATCTAATGAAACCTGTTTAAATTTGTATTGAAAAAATTACTAACCAATCCACTAGTTAATAATAATAATAATATTTATTTATAATATATCACCCCACAAAGGGTTATCAATATATTATGAAATCATATCTGAAATATCCATGAATTCATGTATTGTTCCAGTTAAGTGAGGTAAGTTTTTCTTTTCCAATTCAGCGACATATGTTTCTTTATAAATCATTTTCCAGTCCGTTTTATCATTTTGAACAACTACTAGAAACTACTAATATACATGACTTATTCATATTTCTTGTATGCTGCTCCAGACAGTATTTATGTAAGCGAAAAATTTTAATACCTAAAAAAGTTACTATTATATAGTTTGGTAAACGTGCAACGAGGCTATTCATTACCAATAAAGTAAAGTGGCGTTTAGACAAATCACGACCCAATTCCTCAACAAAATTGCTTTTAATTGAACTCAATCACTACTCATCAACACGAATTGACAATCGCTTTTAGATTCAGCAAATAATTTCGTTCAAACTCTATTTAGTTCGCTTCGTTCGGAAGTAAAAAGGCTTATATTGAGTAAGACTTGTTTGTATGATTGCAATTGGACTGATTGGACAATTCACACCAATTATTGTCCTAGTCCCATGCTAAGCTGGTGAAGCTTGTGTTATGGGTACTAGGCAACGGATATACATACATATTATAGATAGATATTATTTTATTTTGTTTTTTTTTAAATTGTCTTCCTGGTCAAAATTAAATCCAGTCCTTGTAAATAAGTTACGTATGCTAAGGAAAACAGAATAATAGTTTAAGCCAATACAAACAGTATAAAATAATGTAATCAAAAATTATAATCCAAAAGGATGACTACCTTAAGGATCCTTTTGACAAAGATATAACATTTATTACTAACGAAACCCACACAGAAACACACAAAAGAATAATAATAATCAAAAAAGAAAAATACCAAAAAATTATGGAAAGAAAAGAAAAGAAAAAAGATTTTGGGTTTTAATTTTTATCAGCTGGTCAAATACAAATTATGTGTAAGATGAGACAGTATGATCGAAGAGCTTTAACATTACCATGCATACTATTGAAGCAACAGAAAAATTAAGGAGAATTATCTGTTTTATTATTAACCATGAGTAGTTCATAGAATAATTATAACGACAACTTAAAATTAAAATTATTATTGAATACGCTTCGAACGGTCGCTCTTCTTAAATGCAAATATGCAAAACGGTTCGTAAATACTTCGGCGAAATACGAAGTTGGTCATCAAAGTGAAATAACTTATACAAAATACTTTTGCTCTTTGGTGCGTGATTTTAGCATATTATGCAGTAACTTTTGAAAGAAAATAATTTTATAGACCATAGGTTAGAATTTCATATTTGCAGCTAAGCGATTTCGTACTTGGCTTGGTGTAAGGAGTTCGATTCCCTTTCGTAGCGCAGATTCTGATAAAATTTTAATTTGTTCTTAGTCTGGTGGTTTATGGTCCAATCGAATACTGCAGAAAAAATACTGTTATAGACGTATGTCGGACACAAAAGAAATTAACTGCGTGGAGCAATTTTGTGGTCGCTCGTAAACCTGCACTTCGTAAAATACGAAGAAAGCCTAGGGCGATTCTTAGAATCGTATGCGCGTACACATTTTATTTAGATTTTTGCCCACCGTAAAAATTCACTCACGTCCTGTGCTGCCTGTAACTATTGTACAAGCAGAACACATTTATATGAAACAAATTGAGGTATTTTTGAAGTGAAACTTCTTTATCGGGGTTGGAAAAAAATTTAGTGTAACATTTTTTCGTTACGCGTCACATTTTTCCTACTTCATATTCTTCTTTATCGACGTATGGGAGAAATTTTGTAGCAGGTTACGCGCCATTTTGCTTTTTGAAGTCAAACTTCTTTAACGGCGTTGGAAAAAAATTTACACACATTTGTCACATTTTTCGGTTACGCGCCATATTTTTCTTGTCCCTACCACGGTTGATCCGAAGAGATTCGAAGCCATTAGTAATAAAAATATATAATAACGATAACAATGATAGTAATAGTAATAATTGTATTACAATTAATGAAATTCTGTAATAATCTTAGTACTACATAGTAGTAAAGTTATAAGTTAAAATGAAATAATTGTATTTGTATTCATGTCTATGATAATAAAAGCCTTTTGTTAAACTTTATTTAATTTAACTTTATTTAACCAATTTCTGTAAAGTTGCATATAGTAGATCATTTTTCGAAAAATAAGGTCATAAAGAAGTTTGACTTCTTACGTGTGTACACTTAGCACACACATTTTTATTCATATCGTAGTGGTAGTTGTCTAGATAATCCCGATGTTGTTTGATAAATACAGCTTGGACTCTTAAAGTCATATACCTGAACTGTGACCTAGGTAGTGCACCAGGAAATGTTCATTACGACGACAAGTGGCTACTAATGAGGCCGAGTGTTTCAGCTTACGTGTTCACAACAAACCTTTTATACGTTTTCTAAGGTAACATGCATTCAGATTAAATAACTATTTTCTGTATAATTCTAGACATGTTAATTTCATTGGGTGTATTCATTATATGCTACGCTTACGCTATTAAAATATACTCAACTAAGCCTGATTTTAGATTCTATCAGAATATTTTCTAACCGTAGTTACTCATTTTTAATAAATTCGAGAAACAGAAAAATTTAAAATATTGAATTTATATGTTTTACTAATAAATAAGTTTTACTAATATGAAAATGTCATACATGTTATTCGTTATTTTGGATATGTTTTTTGAATGGTTTTTTGTCAAAATGTCAAAAACTACGCGCTACCAAAGTCGCTATACATGTGTATAGCTATAACACATATAATTTGGTATCATAAAAGTATATGTTTATCGTAATTATGAGGTGTAACTTTCATGAGAATTCTTTCGTACCCTTTGTCTGCGATTTCCGAGAAAAGACAAGGGTACAATCTACCAGTTGTGTATGAATCATATTTTTCTCGGGAAATATAAAGTCAACTTTTATTTTTTAATACACATAAAAACAATATTATAAATATCTTTAATAGTATTTAATTAAAAATATTTTCTCAAATCCAGATACAACCGTTTTTATCATAAAATTTAACAATAATAAGTGTACCGACATTTCATATATACAATAATCACGAATTGACGTGAACTGTGTTTTAATGTTATTAAAATGTACGTTTATAATTCACTATATTAATGAAGGGATATACTAATATAATTTATAAGTATAGTAAGTCACAAAGTGCCTGTGAAGCTGAAATTCCCTTGTAACTGAAGTTTTGTCACACCCTGGAGCAAAACTATTCACAACAATCCAATTATTTAGACAATTAACTTTGGCACGACCTTCTCAGGTACTTCATGTGTCCCTAAACACTAGCCCTTAGACACTATTCATTAAAGTATTGTAGACGCTCTATTATTCATTTTCAGTATTAGAAATACGGCTAAAATAATTACTTCTATTAATAAATGCAACAATATGAGAAATTAATATATTTTTTTGTTTCCAAGTTCTTATTTTCTAACGTACTATACGGGTTTTTATTTACACCCAGTCGTATATGTTAGGAGTCGTAGATTTTATTTGTTAGACACATATGACAGGTGTTCCATTCCAATGAAATATCTGCTATTCGACATAATTACATATAGTGTTGGAGGCAGAACAAGAGTGTCTGACTTCCGTAACTATGGTCAAATACTATACATTACGATTTATGAGTAGTAAACACATTAAGGGGCGTCATTTAACATTGTAAGTCACGTTTCTACATATTTATTTACCGTTTTAACCCACAATAGTTGGGAGTAAGTGTATAGCCAAAGAAAGACAATCCAATGGTGCAGAACCGAGATTGGAACGGCAACAGAATTTTGAATGACATGCGTACAACACAAAACAAAATTACAATATAACAATTACGTAAAGCAATTATCCGTACCTATCCAAGGTAATGTGAATATAGGTGCTTCAGTTAAAATTAATAAAGACAGCTTCGTTGCGCAGTACTCTAGGTAATAATCTCCCTTAATGAAATGCTTTCAACTAAATATTCATAACATGACGACTGCATAATAAACATTAGTCGAAGGTAAATTTATAGCGCAGTGAGTCTATTAATTTGTCTTTCAAACTGTCTGGGAGTGAATAAGTTTAAGCTCGTATCTGTAAATATTACTGAGCACTATTCAATTTGTTAAACTTGCAGCATTGTTCATACGAGATCATAGAAGTATAGTATAGTAATGAATCCTAATCCTTGGGATTGATTTGCTCCAGTTCAAACAATTTGTGTGACAATACCTGGCGATTAAAAAGAGTGGCGGAAAGTTTCTTGCCAGTTCTTCTTACCCGCTCTACGCCCTTGACTTGCGAACTGGTAGTAAATGTTAATTTACAATTAATTTAACTTCTTTCTGACAATTCATAAGTGTGCTTGTTTACTTACATGAATCAAGATAGTTTTGAGTTTGAGTTTAACGCTAATTTACTTTTTAAGTGCCACAAGAGTAACTGCTGATATAACATTTTATCATTAAGTACTAGTTACTAAGTATTTAATTTATATTTCAAATAAGCACACACCCAGGGACACTTAGGTTTCAAATACCAGCGGATAAACTGCCGGCTCTGAAAAGTATTGTACTTTTATGGGTTGACACTTTATAATTGGAATTAAAGATGTTATGACAACAATAAGTTTTTTATCTAGGTTAATCGGTATGGGTATCAATATTGTGTCGTTCTATCGAATTAGTAATTACTGTAAAGATAGAATAATGATATGGAATATAATAAATAAAAAAAATAAAATAAATAAAATAACGTAAAGTAGATATGTTTATGTCAATTGTGATTTGAAACTTCAGCTGACGAAACATATTTAAGATGTAATTTCCACCAAAATGTTTCTATTAAGTATATTCTATTTTAGTTTGTATATTATATATTCTATCTCTAGTCTCTCTATCTATAGTCGCTTACTTATTATATGTAATATAAAGGTATCCTGAGTAACGTGTTGTTTGTGTAATTTGTATGGAGTTGAAGTTTTCACCTTGATTAATTCAGCTAGACTTGACGCCAGTCTATTGATTAGCATTTGTTACCTAATTACGAGTATAATTTAATGATCGATGCGTGGGAGTCCCTTGCATAACACGGCAATAGGTTACCTAGGTTTATAAACCTAGGACCTATAATAGAGTATTCAGTAAATATTTTAATGTGTAAATTATTATTACCATAAGCTAGTTTTAAATATAAAATAGATACATTTAACATGAATATTTAACAATAAGAGATTGATTTTCGTAATACACATATTTTATTATAACCAAATTTTATCCTCCATACTAAACTCGCGACTTTTGATATCGACATAACCCCATACTAATAAAAAGGCATATTCATAAATGTTTATAACGTACCCACAGTAATTCATGAATATACCTACATACCTTCTACCACCCACAACGCATAGTTAATATGTTATATAAATTCTGTGGTCATACATACAAATGACCACATGTTTATCACAAAGCTAAATATTTGGAATTGCATACTGCAAAGGTATTTGCTATGAAAGCAGACTGCAGTACTTAATGTTGAATTAATTGCAAGCTTTTATACATGGTAGCAACTTTGTTTATGTGCGCGTGTTCTCTACGAAGTTAAGCCACCTATGCTGGTATTATTTAACGACCAATAGAGAATATCAACTCCGACGTCTTTGTATGCAATTTCGATGTATTTCTTTTAATAACCGCAGCACTCATGTCACTCACTATCTTGGGTACTAGTAGGGTTTAGCCATTGGGCTGTTTTTTTCACATATAATTTAAAGGCTTGAATTTTTCGGTAATCTTGCGTCCGCTTCGTCTCCCATTTCAAGTCATTAATATACACAATTGTGTGGTGTTAAAATATATATTGTGTCTGTTAATCAATTTGATGGCATAGAACCTAGAATTACTTAAAATAAACTAGACAAAAATTGGCACGTTTTACATGAAGGGCACGACAAAATATTGTTATTACACAATAAAATTATTTATTACTAAGGAATTTAATGAATATAATACTTATTATTAAAACGTCAATATCTATTACTTTAATTTTAATTTGCTCAAATGGTACACTGCCACACTTTTTAATTAAAAAAGTGTGTCAGTTTTAATTTTCTATTTATTAATTTTTAATTATTATTATTATTACTATGCAAATTGAGAAAATAAATGTAATAATAGAATCATAAATAATATATATTTCTGGTAATATATAGTACCGGTGACCCCAGAGCTGGTGCTTTCCTGACTCAACGAACAAGTATCGCAATACAGCGAGGAATTGCTGCCTGCGTTAAAGGTACACTGCCACAGGGACCAAACTTTTAAATTTGATTTTAATTTTTTTTTTTAATTTACTTTGTAGGTAAAAAAATTTAAATACAAATAATGTAATAATTACATTATTTTTTATTACTATGTAGAAGATATAGAATATTCTGTACTCTTTATTTGCGTGTAATCAATCGTTACTTTTTACTTATAAAACATCGTAACGATTATTTGCTGCAATATTTTATAATATTTTTTTTTAATAATAAAAATTCTAAATGCACAATAAATATTTTACATATTATATTTTCGCTAAACATTTTGTAAATAGAATGGCTCATAAAGCGTTCAGAATATTTGCGATCCGAATTGAAGACTTTGGTCGCGTTATATCTTTATTAGCTTTCCACGCCGAGTTCAATATAAGCAAATTGCTTAGCAATAAAATATACTTTTATGGATATCGGTTTCCATATAAGTATAGAAATATTCATATATCTGTTGACTTGTAGCGAAATATATAGTCATAGAATGTGTAATTGAGTTGAACTGATTTAAGAAAAATCACTAAATTCTGTAGTTTACTCATTATTCATATAAAACTAGGTCTCGTGTTTATTCATTCATCTGTTTCGACTCTTTATTTTTAAACTTAATTGATGCTGTGGTTAAGAGAAAATATTTACATAGTGCATTATTATCTATTCATAGGTCGAGGCGTGTCAATTGTTTTAAGAAATGAAAATGATTTTGTTTATTTTTTTTTAAAGGAATCTCGCTGTTGGGCTTAAGGGCCTTTACAGCTCAGCTCGGGCTGTTTTGGCGAGCGTAGCTCGGCCCGAATGGGCGTTTTTCCCGCGGCTAGCGCAAGGGCGTCTCCTGTGAGACTCGGACCTCGGCTTGGGCCGTCGCGGGGTGGTCAATCGCCTGAAGGGCAGGATGGAAGCTCACTGGAGTGAGCGAAGTACGCAGTAAAGGTACTCGCCTTCCCCGGTGATGGCGGTTTTTTACCCTAATCTGATTTTGATTAATATTATTTACCGCGCGGACGGCTTTTAATTTATTGTTAGGATTTTGTTTAAGTTTTATCTTTACTTCTTATACACAGACTTTAGCAAAAAAGATACATATGTACTACGCTGTTCATAACAACAAACACAAATAATGACAATTATTCATGCGTGCCACTAAGTACTTATTGTGTCAGAGATGAATATCTCGTACACCTGGTTACTGGGTATATAATCTAAGTCTGGAACCAAACTAATCATATGTAATTGACAAGAAACAACCTTATCTTTGAATCAGTTTTATTGAATTGTAAGATATTAAATTATTAATGTATTGCATTGACTATTAGGGTTGTTGATATAAATTAATTACAATAGGATTTTTATTGACTAATTTTTTCCAAATACCAATAAACCAGTCAATCCAATGCACCTTTCACGTTTTATAGTGATTACATACAACATTTGTATAAAGTTAAAATGGAAGAACCTTTATTCCATGGTAAAGGTCCTTCTCCAGACAAGTTCATATTTCTTCCTGCGGGCTGCGGCATGTACTTTTGTGTCAGTTCCTTATACAACTGTTCCTTCTGTTCAAGCTTCGGGCCTCTAGGGCCTTGCCATACTTTGATTTATTGTCATATGGAAAACTCCATTGTAGTCAGGGTTTAAACTCTCGACCGCAGTATATTGAGCCACTACGGTAATTCAGATCTTGAATAGGCGAACAGTGCTACAGTAAATCTACTAATATTTGAGCCATCCAGAGCAATAAAACGAAACAAATTTTCATTAATTAAAAATACTTATTGCATACTAAAGTCATACGTAACTTAAAACAATTTATCAACAAGTTAATTATTTAAACTCAATACGTTATGCACAAAAATACATTAATTTATTTGACATTTCGCGTATTTACACAACCCATATTATGTAAGATCGCGAACTTTGAAATACAAGACGATAATCTCATTGCTGATACGATCTCTTTTGAAAGCTCGTTTATCTGAGCTTAATACAATATTTATAGTATTATAATTATAACGGTTCGAAAAGGTAATGTTGAATTTTCTTTTTAAGTATTGTTATAAAGCACATTACGCGATTATTGAAGTAATACAAAATTACATTACATTATAATATAAGTGTTGAATTATTTATTGTTTTATACATATATGATTTCTACCCATAGGTTTTATCGTGTTAGCCATTTAATAATTTATTAAAATAATGTAATGTATACCATAAAGTATTTAGCTAAGTCCGAAGCTAGATATATATATATAGGTAAATAAAACAAAGAAACTATTTGTTTAGATTATTTTGGTTTAGATACCTTTTGGAAATAAAACATACATTTTTCGTTTTTATGTTCGTTCGTATGTTCAAAAGAAAAATAATTTTCTTGGGTTAAAATGTCTATTTATTTGGATTAACCGTTTTATATACTTTACAGTAGCTTGGCGATAGATTGATTGTTGTAAATAGCGAAAACTATTTCAATCTGGTTAATTTTAAGCAGTTAAATCAAAGCAGGTTCGAAATTTTAAATCACGCATGGCTTACTAGATGCGAAGTAGCGACCCTCAGGAATTACGGATTGTTACACTACCTAATTGATGACTCGTTGTAGACAGCTTTTTATTTTGCTAAAAATAAGAAAATGTAGAAATAAGAGCTTCGCACGAACTCTTATTACGTAGATATGATCACATTTTGCGTAAAGTGCCGCCATGATTCATGCTATGTTAAATATACTAATGCTTGAAATATTCTATTTTTTTTAAATACACATCCTTAAAAATTATCACATTTAATAGTAACATCAAAGACATAGAAGTATAACAGCTACTATATTGCTACAGTATTTGGTTATGAATCTAATTGGTATATTTAATAACTTTTTTTAACTGGGAGGTACACACAAGTAGTGTCTTCGAACCATTTCGACTTAGGGTCCTTCAAGAAAAGAGCGTACCAATTCTTGAAAGAACGGCAACGCACTTGCAACCCTTCTGGCAATGTGAATGTCCATCGGCGGCGGTATTACTTAACATCAGATGAGACTGTCCGATTACCTCCTATTACATAAAAAAAGCTCCTAAAATACAGCTCTTGCTACATCAAAAGCCTGGAACACATCCTTTTTTATGTAATCTATAATGCTATAAAATATTCGTATTATTTTCGTTGTAATATTAATCATTATTGCGATATATATCATTGCGTGATTTTAAGTCTAAACCTACTTAGCTGTATTAGAAAATAAAGTTATGTGATCATGTCAAGTTATAGATAAGCCAAGCAATGAAGCATATCGAAGTGAACTTGACAAACGAATGTAAACGATCACGGATGTTACTCATTTATCTCCCGTCCGTATTTCTCTGTATTCCTTTTCTGGCAGATAAATCTAATATAGACCAGCTGATAGTAAGCGTCAATTTATAAATATCTTAACACGATAAATTCATCTATAGTTTTTGCAAGATTCGAGTTATTCCGACAACAAATGGAAGACAAAGAGTTTTTAATTGTATATATGATTATACACATAGATTATTTATAATTCGTTAAAGACTTTAAAAACATATTTAAATATTTTTTTAAAAGAAACATCTCGCCGTCAGCGTAGCCATATTTATAAGAACTACGGAATGTTGAACATGGACAGAGGTTCCGAAAGCTTGCTGCAAATCCATAGTGTAGGATGTGACAAATTATACTCCATAGATTTTGCAAATGTTTTAAAACGATATAGTGATCAGAGTGATGACACGTGCTCAAAACAAAATGTTCAATATTGAAGCGAACTTATTAACTTTAGTATTACTATAGTTATAAGGCACCCATTACTAACATTAACTACAACGTTAGAAGATTGTATCAGCGTAATTCAATAAAATAAATTGGTTGAGTTACAAAATCGGTCGGCACTCGGCTGCGGCCAGCCGGCTCAATGCAATTGAGGCTAATAAAAATGCAATTCTCGTAATACGTCTCGAGTATTTACTACCCTTTAATACTGGTGCATTCAATCCTATTTGTGATCGTTGTCTTGATCGCGGAAGAGACGGCACTCGGACGCTTCGTCACGACTGCGGGTTTTAAATTAGGTAATTTCCAAAGAAGCTTAGCAGGTTGTCTTGTTCTAATGCGACTTTTGAGTTAATGCAAGTTCATAGCGATAAGCTTTCTATCTTTATTAATTTACGGATAATAAAAGGTTTTATACACATACTAGCTGATCCGGCAAACGTCGTTTTGCCATGTTTATCATTTATAATAAAAAATAGGGGTTGATCGTAGAGGGGTGAAAATTTGGCGTTGTATGTATTTTTTAATGCTGTATCATTAATAAAATTAAAAAAAAAATCTGAAATTTAAAAAAATATTAATTTAGGGGTGGACCCTTAACATTTAGGGGGATGAAAAATAGATGTCCGATTCTCAGACATACCCAATATGCACACAAAATTTCATGAGATTCGGTCGAGCCGTTTCGGAGGAGTTTAACTACAAACACCACGACACGAGAATTTTATATATTTGATACATCATGAACAACTACCAGTTGATTGAAACTAGACTTCTAAGTATGAATATTAGTTTAATTTGGCCCATTTATATGTGGGACACTAGACAAGGGTTATATAGTCTACCTACAGCAGTTACAACAGAATGTAATAACCGTTTAATATGATAATTTCTTAACAAATAAATACCAATACCTGACAAATACTAGCACCCGTTCGATTTTGTACTAGAATTATGTTGCTGTCATGTTATACCAAATTCTAAATTTATTACAACTGTGTTGGATTAAAGCAATTTAGATTAAGAAGAAATCTTATCGCAATCTACTTATACAATTTATATATTTTGCGATAAATAAAATCTTTCGTTAACAATTTTATCAATAAACGCTTTAATTTAAAAGGTATATTGTTAATGTTAAACTGTGCAAGTTAAAAATCTATCTAAAATATGCTAATAATGTGCAAGGATGTTGCCTAAATCTTCTTAATTAACTCTTAATTAAATATTGATTTTTTTTGTGTTTACAGCTGGTTCTTAAATTCTAAATGAAAAAACTATCCCGTTTGATTGTGTCAAGTTAGTCAAAACTAAAAATGGTGTGAATCAAAGTCAAAAGAATCGCACTATCATTTCGGAACATATGCTCCCGGTAAGTTTCTAAAAATATATATGTACAACTATTAACCAGATAAGTTCCGCGTAAAGCAGCAGCAGAACCTAGGTATATAAATGGCTTGTTTATACAAGTATCAAGTTCAGTAAACAGGTACAATTTAATAACCATAAATACTTATTGCATATTACGATGTTTTCTATTTATAAATATTTATTAAGGAATCGCGTTATTAACATATATGTAATAGGAAATTACAGTTACAATTACAACTTTAATTGTATAATTGGAGATAATTCAAGGTCAGAAACATCTTCATTACGTATATAGAGAAATGAAAAATATAACTAAAGTCATATAAAGTCAATGTCAGTGCATAAAAGGTTCCTGCTTCGATATAAACATTATAAAGGAGCAAAATATGTCTATAGTAATATAAAACTTAAAATAAAAAAAAAAATATAAAAAATAATAAAAAAATATTTATGAGAATTTAGAAATAAAAATTGATTAAATTAAATGGAATATGATGCAAAATGATGATATTGAATGCGTAAAAAATGGAAATAAACAAAAACAAAATAAAATAAAATTTACGTGAAGTCGAGGAAACGGACAATTTAATAGTGGTCAGTCAAAATTTGCTTATGCCTAAACCTGAACCCTTTTTTCTCAGTGCTCTTGCTTGTGCTATTTATGCTTTTGCTTGTGCTCCTGCTTCTTCTTGTGTTGTGCTCCTGCTTTTGCTTGTGTTGTGCTCCTGCTGATGCCTGTGTGTTTATTTTATTTTCATCCTGTGACGAAACGACGAGTTACCAAAACCAGCAGCCTTCATTTTTATGTTTGATCTTGTCCTATTTTTTGTTATGTGTCCTTTTTAAGTTACTTTTTTGTGTTTTTAAATTTGTTTTAAGTTATTGTTTTTTTAATGTTAGTTTATTAACTGTTATGAATGCAGGCCGTGACCCTATCTTGTGATGGCACGTCGACCGCGTCCCATACATGTACATTTTGCAACAAGTCTTTCAAATCTTTGAAAGGCCTCAAAACTCACATTTCTAAAACACACAGGAACTGTATTAGCCAACCCAGTTCACTTTTAGACATCCATCCCATTATTCCGAGTGCGCCTACTTTTGTAGCCAACACTACAACTCCTTTCAATAAATTACTTAGCCATTTGAAAAATAGTATACCAATTGTTAAAAGAATCCCTAGAGGAGCTCGATTGACTGTTGCTACACATTTGTCAAAATTAATCCAGAAATGTTATGCAAGCAATTGTACTCAAGACTGGCAGAACTTATTTTTATTTTCATACAGTACTCTACACATAATAAAAACTGATGAACCGAATTTATCCCTGACACAAAAGATAAAAAATAACTGTGCTGTAAGTTCCTCACCTTCACCCGCACCTCTAATCAAACATGATGCCCCTTTTAATCGCAAAAAACTCATCGAGAACAAAATTTGTGACGGAGATCTTAAAGGTGCCGCTCGCCTTTTGTTCTCCAATGACGTGCTATCGCCAGATACCCCTGACACCCTTGAGGCATTACGGACAAAACATCCCCCAGCTCAAGTAAACCAATATTTTCTCGACCCACCAACAGCAGGGCAAGCATGCCTTAAAATTCGAAACAAAGATGTAACTGATGCAATTTTATCTTTTAAACCAGGTTCGGCAGCAGGATTGGATGGAATCTCACCCCAACATTTGAAAGATTTAACATCGCATTCTGTGGGTGATGCAGGCGAGCAACTTATTAACTCGATCACAAAATTAATAAATTTTATGTATTCCGGGGATGTCAATACAGAAATTGTTCCCATTCTTTTCGGCGCGAACCTCATTGCCCTAACTAAAAAGGACGGAGGGGTGAGACCAATTGCTGTTGGATCAACACTAAGACGTCTGGCTTCCAAAATTGCTGTTCGACATATTTTACCAAAATTAAATTCAGAATTTGAACCTGTACAGTTAGGCTTCGGTGTGAAAGGAGGGTGTGAGGCAGCCGTCCATGCCCTACGCTCTTTCCTAAGTCACGGACAGCCAGACGTGTTGCTCAAAATTGATGTGAAAAATGCATTTAATTCGGTAATTAGTGATACCCTGCTGACTGAAATAAAATAACATATACCGGAAATATACAATTATCTTCTTCTCAGTTACGCTGATCCAACTAAATTGTTATATCGTTCTAATGAACTTTCCTCAGAAGTAGGTTGTCAGCAGGGTGATCCGCTTGGGCCTGCAATTTTTAGTTTGGCTATAAATCCGATAATCAAAAATTTAAATTCTAATTTCAATGTTTGGTATTTGGACGACGGAACCCTAGGAGGTGATGTGGATACTGTGTTTTCGGACCTTCTTTTAATCAAAAATAAATTTGAAGCCATTGGTTTGGAGCTTAATTTTAACAAATGCGAACTTTTCATAAATAACTGCGACTTAAATTTAAATGATGTAAAAAAAAAATTTCAAATTTTGGCTCCAAATATTAAAATAGTTAACAGGAATTCCCTTTACCTTTTAGGTTCTCCAATTTTTAATGAATCTATTTCTGATTATATTCATTCTTCAATTACTAAATTTCAAAATTCTGCTGACCGTCTCCTTGAAATTAGTCCACATTATGCACTTTGCATCTTAAAATTCTGTCTTTTCCTTCCAAAATTTACATATGTGCTCCGTTGCTGCTCCTTTTGGAATCACCCAGATCTTTTAACACCTTTAGACGACTTAATCAAAATTAGCTTAGAATCACTTCTTAATATGCAGCTGAACGAGCAATCTTGGACCTAAGCTTCCCTACCCATCCGTTATGGTGGTTTAGGGATTCGCAAAATTTCCAGTGTCGCTTTGCCAGCTTTTCTATCTTCTGTCCATAGTTCAGCAAATCTCATAAGTAAAATTTTAAGGGCTTCCCCTTTAAACTTTGAGATTGCTGGCTTGGAAGAAGCTAGAAACGCTTTCTTGATTGCATGCCCAGGTCAAAATTTTCCATTATCTCTAAATTCACAGAGGAGCTGTCATCACATACACTGCAAACTGACTTTTGACGATCTTTTGATTTGTAGTACAGGTTCGGCGCGTGCTAGGCTTTTGGCCGTGGGTACGCATGAGGCCGGCTACTGGCTTCACGCTTACCCATCGTCAAATACAGGAACTTTTCTTGAGCCTGACACGCTTCGAATCGCAACCTGTCTACGGCTTGGGGTTCCGGTCT
Source organism: Pieris melete (assembly GCA_963693345.1). NCBI lineage: Eukaryota > Metazoa > Arthropoda > Insecta > Lepidoptera > Pieridae > Pieris > Pieris melete. Next base: position 2,123,136 of record CAVNZK010000053.1, on the reverse strand, counting down.
GCGCTCCTCATATATGTCCCTGTGGCAGTGATGTCGACAAGTTAGGACATCACGGCCTGTCATGCCAAAAAAGTGCAGGCCGCTTCTCGAGACATGCCGCACTTAACGATATCATACGCCGTTCCCTTGCCACCGTCAACGTGCCAAGTCTACTTGAGCCGAGTGGTATTGCAAGGGACGATGGCAAGAGACCGGACGGTATGAGCTTGATTCCATGGAAGATGGGTCGGGTACTGGTTTGGGATGCAACCTGTTCAGACACGCTGGCCCCTTCCCATCTACAAGGAACCAACTACAGAGCTGGTGCGGCTTGTGAAGCGGCTGAAAAAAATAAAGCATGCAAATACAGGGGTCTGGGCTCAGAATATGATTTTGTCCCAATCGGTGTCGAGACCCTTGGTCCGTGGGGTCCTAGCGCTTTAAGGCTTTTTAAAGAAATTTCAAAAAGGTTAGTCGACATCACAGGAGACCGAAGATCTGGCAGCTACCTCGGACAAAGAATTAGTCTAGCAATTCAAAGGGGGAACGCTGCCAGTATCTTCGGAACCTTGCCTAAAGGGACTCCTTTTAATGATATATTTTAGTTTATGTTAAGTTTAGTTATTTATTTCAATGTATATTATTTTATTATTAGTTTTAGTGATAATTATATGTAATAGAAGATAATAATAAACAATTAATTACTTTATATTAAAGTTAGAAGTGTGAGTAATAAAGTAATGAAAATCGTGTGTAAGGGTGTATAATAAACTTAAAATCGGTTCAGATGTACCTGGGAAAAAACTTTCTTACAGATACTATCATTTGTAAGCAAATGTGTAATATTATTTGGCGTAGTCTTGGTATGCTTTATCACCATTCAAAATTTCTAGGTTTTTTAAAATTGATGAAAAACCTGGCAGGATCGCCATTATATTATAAATTTAGGTAGCAATAAGGGAACACTTCATATTGTTTAATTAACCGATATAGACCACATACTTCAAGTGATATATTAAAACTAAATGCATTTGCATATTTTAAATATAAAGAATTAGATATTCTGTATTCAACATCATTAATAATAAATAACAATATTTTATTGTCTTCCTACTTGTCTGTTGAGTCACGCATTTAATTCTGTCGTAAATTTATTTATTCATGTACATTAGAAACAATCAGTGGCGCTACAACTTTTTTAGGTCTGGGTCTCAGATTTCTGTATCAGTTGTATGATAATTTGTCAATCTAATAGACAAGTAGGTGATCAGCATCTTGTGCCTGACACACGCCGTCGACTTTTTGGGTCTAAGCCGGTTTTCTCACAATGTTTTCCTTCACCGTTCGAGCGAATGTTAAATACGCATAAATATGAACTCAGGTATGAGAGTCGCACGCTGAAGCCACTGCTCCGTATAATTTACATTAGTGTAGAATTAAAAAAAATTGTATATGTTTTCCACTAGATCGTTAGTCCTTTTTCTGGCGAAATGTAATGTACGTCACATGTAAAAGAATTAATAATGAAATAAATAATATAATTATTTTATTTTTGCGAGGAAATGCTGCCAGCGTTAAAGGTACACTGGCACAGGGACCAAACTTTTTAAATTTGTTTTAATTTTCTTTTTAATAATTTATTTATTATAACTTTGTAGGTTAAAAAAATTGTAAATACTGTATACTATATTAAATTAAATTATCTTTATTAATTTAATTAATTATTTATTCATAAGTCAAATGTTATTAATTAAAAATACCCTAACGCTTAACTTACCTATAAGCATAAGTCCTCCTTCTCCAGCGTTTTCGGCGGGCGCTATCCAAAGACGACCAGTCACCATCGGACCTCGACCGAGTGGTGTTTCGCGCCTCCGACATTTTGGCACTCTCCAAAAGAATCGCTGTGTACTTCGTTATTAACATTTGCACTTCACTCATTGTAACACTTATGTCACTGTTCACGGTATTCCTTTTTTAAAAGTTCAGAAATATTTTTTATGTTTTGACCTATCCGTTAACACTATTCCATTTTCGAATTTATGGTAATATTTGTGTGTGTCAATGCCAATTTAATTATTTATTTATAACCGTTAATTTATTTTTAGCATAGTACTATGGTTCAATTAAAGGAAACGTTTGTTCGTGGGTTAGTAAGTGAGTTGACTGACGGTCGTCATGCGACGTTGGGCACTGACCATCATTTTACCCTCCTAACAACGGGATACTGTGAATTATGTTACTCCCACGCAACTTGCCATATCAAAAATATTAAGTTAATATAACCTAAAATTTTTTGACCATAGATCATTTATTGAGGAAGAAGGAATCTTAAGTATGTATTGCCTCAATGGTCGTTTTTTTTCTTTCATATAACGTTTTAATGTAAAAAAAAATTACGTCTCAAGAAGAAGACTTATTTCTTACTAGTTGTGCCCTTTGTATGTTTTATATAGCCTTTTTATAAACTGCGTGTAGATTCTAAATTTTGCCAGACCAAAAATATATATAAAATTATTTATTAAGAAAAAAATTTGCTTATTGCAACATTCTCTAAGATGCGTTTCATCACTTCATCAATAATCGTTTGATTTTACACAACGTAATCAGTAGTTGCAGCATTCTAACGACTATAATTCATACAAGTGTTACCCCATAAATTATAGACCTTATATATTTAACAATAAAAACATTATGAACAAAAAATATGCGTTTATTCTCGTTATTCTTTCATAACTTGCAAAATTATTTGAGAAGTAATCCAGAAGTTAAGGACAGTCGCCGACTACAGCCTGTAAAGAATTGAGTTGTTTTGAGTATTACCTAAATAATTTCCTCTATATCTAAAATAGTGCCAAGACGCCCAATCTAAAAAAGCTCAAACGGTAGTCGGCCTCAGATTTTCTTATTTGTGGCGATTTGTGCCCGACACACCCCGTCGCGCGTCGGTTGGATTTCTCCACACTATGAACATGTGTTAAATGTTAATAGCGCACATAAATCCAAGGTCAAGGCCCGCCACTAATGCTGCGGAATTATGAATATATATTAAATTAATTATGATAAATAATAAATAATCGCAAGAGGGTCATGGCTATGTCATATAAAACATTATGCAATTTTTAGTAGTACTACTATAGCAATAATGCTTTGTAAAAGGACAATTAGTAGCACAAAACAGTGGGGTCATTAACCCCGGCGCAATTCTGCAAATAAAACAGTGTAGAAATAGCCCAGCTACGAGTAGCTCAAGGGTACCATTAGCTTTATTACAATTTTGCCATTAACTTTCAAATACTCTAATAATTTTAGTAACGTTTTTAAAGTAGACTTAGAGCACGTTTAAGTTTCGTAACCAATTGTGCATAGGAAAGGTATATTGTGATCAGCCTATTGTTTGATAATTTTTATAAGTAGGTAGGTTAAGAACAATCATTGTTTTGCCGGGCATCGATCCAAGTACGTCCTGGTTACATAGTAGCATTAACCAGTAAGCAAACTCAGTATTTTTTTTAAATGATCAATTTGCTATCTCAAAGATTATTATTATTGTTTCACAAGAGGTATTATAGAATATCCAAAATTATTTTTCAATTGAATTTCCATAACAGATACATTTTCCGTCGTAATAAAAATAAGTCAACTATGTTGTTGCAATTACAATTTATAATCTGTTATCTCATATCTTGATTTATAACCAATCACTGAAGTTAATGTTTCTCATAAAATAACAATTTCCTGTCCAACATACAGAATTTATGTCATAAAAAAATTTACTTGACAAAAAGTGCTTCCTTTCTTGATAAATTATATCGTCGTACCTTTAAACAAACTGATGCTAGTCAAACCGGATGGGTGAGAATCTAAAACAAAACACGAAACGATTCGAATAATTATGATTGGTTAAATGTAGTCCAATGATCTAACGATCCATGGTTTGATCAATCACAATCAAACGAAACGGGCCATCGTTTCGTTTTAGATTTTGACACCGCTTTAATTTATTATAATAAACAACACAATATTTACAATTCCTAAAAATTCAACTAACAAAAGTAGTACCAAGCTGTCATATTATTTATATGTAACAAGTTTTTAGAGAGACACGGAACTATGTCATTCACAAAGACAAAAACGAAAGAAATAAGAAAATATCATTTAGTAGAATAAATACGTAGGAAATAAATAAAGAGGTTTTTCTTTGCTTACTCATAATTTGATTCAAAATAATCTGCGAAGAACATTTCATACTCAACACTTTAGTCTTACTATGAAATATGTTAGACTAACTGGTGCCCGCGACTTCGTCTGCGCAGGATTAGTATTTGGAGTAGCTTATATTAGCCGAATAAAACTACTGAAAATATTGACTATTTAAGATAAACATTTCCATCATACATTACATATGCGTAATTGTAGCGGTTTTTGCAGCGCACCAGAATAGCTCGCAGATAGTATTTTTTTTCCTTTTTACTTGATATTTTGGACCATTCACACAATATCTTTATAAATTGTAGCCTATGTTATTAGAAGAACTCTAATGTATAAGCTATATTATTGTAAAGTTTCATTACAATCCATTCAGTAGTTTTTATGTGGAAGAGTAACAAACATCCATCCATACGTACAAACTTTCGTGTTTATAATATTAGTTGGATATTGTTTACGGAAACTGGTATAAGAAGGGTCATGTGAAGTAGGTTCTATGGGTCTCAATAGAAGCCTGCGATCTTTATCAAAAAGACCTTTGCTTCTGCGTCTGCACATCGTTAGCCTTTATTGCGTTAAATTTCCATTTCGCTAAAGAAAGCATTTCAAAGAAAACATGCAAGAAATTTCCATCCTATTAAGTCATAAGATAGGTGCATCAATAATTCAATTTTTTTTAATGTCTGTATTTTTATTTATTTTTTTACTTTTAGGAATACTAATCGCAATACAGCGAGGAAATGCTGCCAGCATTATAGGTACACACTACACAGGCATCTAAATTTGTTTTAAGATTCTATTTTTCCATTATTATTATTTTTATTACTGTTATCTGAGGTGACAAACTACGGACATATCAATAGCTATTGAACAACCAAGGTGGTAATATTAAAACTAGGTAAATATATTATAAAAACCAAGTTCGAGGTCACTGGAATAAAGGTTTAGCCTTATATGGAAAAACAAGTAGGTTTATGGTATGGTTATAGTCATCGCAAATGCACATATTCTGTGCTAAAGGTCAAAAAACAGTACATAATGTATTCAATGTCGTGACTAATCCTAAAGATTATCTGTGTAGCGGAACAAATTCTACTCCAATTTTTTAATACGCTAGCTGCAATGACTGGCTTTTCGCGAAGTAATGGAACTTCATGAATGAATGTTTAAATAAATTACGCAATAGATTAATTTTAAGAAACATTTGGATAGTCGACAAACATCTAAAGTTCTGTTTGTGTGCCAGTGAAATAAAAAGACCATTTGATATTTAAATACTTACTACTTTTTAGAAGATAAAACGGGCTAATAAGTTTTAACAGGGGTTGACATAAATCGTGGTTTGCTATATAAAAAGAAACCCTCTCGAAACAATACGTCCATATATTTTAAACAAGATTTTGAAACGAAAATGCATTGATATTGAATTTCGGTAACGATTGAACTCAAAAACTTTTACCGATCTCGAAACTTCTTACATCGTTAGAATGCTACAATATCCCTGAGTATTTGGCTTTTCTTACTTTAGGTTCATATTACTAATAATTTCCATGATATTCAAAAAATTTCTAGCCGTGTGAAACCAAATCCGTTCAGACATAATTGTTGTGAAATTATGTCTATCGTACAGCGGAAGGTTTAGGATTTGTTCCATAAAATAAATACGTTATGGAAGTTGTGGATGATAAAAGCGAAACTGCACATCAATATCGCACATTATATTAAGAAATCTACACGGCCCATTGGCTGTAGACATAACATTCCATTCTGCGAATGTAGGTAATTCCATACGATGAATACGCATGATAAACGCTGACGCATAATTACCGGCGCGAGCGCATCGGACTGCTAAATATTATTTCACTTCATATCAGATATAAACTATAATTGGTAAATGATTTCTTTATAAAATCTCTTTATATATAAAAGGTAAGACGATATATACGTAAGCATTAAAGCACATAGCTGGTAACCTCCTCTTTATCTAATACGAATGAAGACACATTTCGGATGTAATGTTACTAATATTTATGATACATTCCTGTTTACACAAGCTACCTTACTGATAAGAGTAATAAAAAGAACCTTGAGTGATAATTGTGAACGAAGGTAATATTTATGTTCTAGTCGTATGAGGATATTTTTGATAGTTCACTTGTTTCCGAATGTACGAAAGGCAGTCTATGTACATACCATCCCTTTCGGTCTGTTTATCTCTGTGTAGGATAAATGTTAAAACTTAGCGGTGAAATTCTATGTCTATGGATCCTAGCGATTTTCTATGATGTTGTTGGAGTGGTTTATGAATGTTTAAGTCAATTCAGGTTCAAAGTCACAGTTAATACAACTATAGTTAATTATTTTAATTCATCATTAAGTTGTCGTAAAATTTCTTGACTAATAAATGTCTATTTTATTTTTTTATTTATTTATACTTTATTACCCTATATAAAAAGCATATTGAAAAAAACAGGTTACATAAGCTATAAGGCAACGGGCGGCCTTATCGCTAACAAGCGATTTCATCCAGGCAACTCTAATGTGGAACAATTAAAAAGAAACTGTCTAGTACTTAAAAAAATATATTTTAATATGTTGCAATTTTCACGATTGGTTATCAAAATAAAAAAATCGATCAATTAATGCGTAGTGAAAATTACAGACAATTATCCTTGTAATAAACAATAGGACAAAGACAAACGATTAACTGTCAAATGCGTTGAAATGACAAAGATCGCACACACGATGGCAAGAAGCCAATGAATGTTAAACATATTTACCGCAACACTTAATAACATATCCTTTATATTAGTGGCATAATACAAATAAATAACATAAATGATGTGCATATAAAATATATCAAGCTTGTAGCTTTCACATATACCTAATTAAATTTCAATTTTAGTAAGTTTTTGCGTTTTCACGTATTTTGAAACGTAAATTCACGCTTTAATCTAGAGTCAAACGCTGAAAGAACTTAACAACAAACAAAATGATAAAGGTAAATTACATTTTACTTCTAAATTTGTTCAAGATGATTAATATCACCGGGAATCAAACACAAAATATATAAAATAAATTATTATGAATTTAATGTGGCAATCAAGTTACTAAATAATTCAGTTACGAAATTCTACGCACAAATCAGTCATAAGTCAAAATAACAATCGTAGGTTGGATTAGATCATCCAAACGTTGTTAAATTCATAGTGAATCATTCTATTTACTTAATTTCAATAAATTATATTTTTTGTATTGACATGTTTGCGATTACACCTACATTTTTACTTGTAAGATTATGTGGGGCAGCTGCATTACGCTAATGAAGAATAAAATTACCTTCCTAATCAATTAATCCAATATAAATTAAAGATTCCTTCACTCAATTATTTTACCGACACAATCCATACATCTTTAAATCACATTAACAAATCACGTTGAAACAAATAAACACAAAACTTTTACACAGTACAATAGGTCGCTCCGCATACGTAAATCGTATCGAAAAATACCGTAAGCAATGCACGTGTATATAAAGGATTTTCGCGAATGCGCCGCGAAACAACCGAACGGAAACATCGGCGCCCGCGCACTGACACATTACGCAAGTATCCCTGCAGGACTGCGCGGTTTTTATTGGGCGAACGACAAGTTAATGAAAATTGAGGTGACTGACCATTTCTCCAAACATTGTGTCCGGTTAAATCCTTGTTTATTTTGATTAAAGCCGATGGAACTTTTAAATAAATTCCTTCAAATGGAACTCCCTTAAAATAAACTCCTAGTCTACTTACCATGATTTAGGCAGTTTTTGACTATCCTTATTTGTGATTAATTTATTCAACTTCCATTAAGTACTTTAAGAGGCAAAAACACTATGAAAAAAATGCTAAAATCTACTACATAGTAAAGATAAGAAACTTTTCTATCATTGTATTACTGATAATTATTGATTGAAATTAATTTTAGAACGATAAAATGAAACATAAAATGTATTTTTGTACGCATGATAGTAGTGAAAGACACCGCATTTGCAAACCATACAAAAACAAACAGCGATCTTTCCATTGTATGGTAAATGGTTATCGCTGTAACATCTTCTTGATAAAATCTCTGCATTAGTATGCAGTATTGTTATGGTAGTCTTTACATCAAAGATTGGTTTAAAGTATAAAAACAGATTCGTACTCATTTAATTACCCATGGTCCATCTTTCCTTAATAAGTTCGGAACGTCGTAAAAACCATGTGCAGTCAGAATCCGATAAACAGCTCACAGAACTCTAGTATTATTTTATTAGGATATTAAAATTATTATATTATTATCTTTGTAGAAGAGCAAAGTAACATACATAATATTATAGTGGAATAAAGAGTGTGTCATAAGTTTTTCAAGGTGTATAAATTATACAACCCCAAGTGTACCTCAACTAATTTTAGTAAGTTTATTAATTTCTTTGCTACATTTAGATTATTGTTGGATTAAAATGATATTATTGTTACCAACCCATTTAATTATTAAGAACTTAATTATAGGTGAAGATTTGTTTAATGGCGTAAAGAGAACATTATATTTAGTAAATAAGTAGTAAAAAACAAAATCGCCTACTGGTATCCGAACGCAACCTTATAAACAACGCGCTATCCTTATCTTAAGAAATCGACCGTGTAAAGCGAGTAATACGAATATTTAAGACATTATATACCTAGTTAAAGTGAAGTTAGGAGTTGTATTCAGGAGCTCTCCATTCTCCAGCATCGGACGGCATCATTTCGTGGGAGTTTTAAATATAGCGCGACGAAATATTGGAAAAATATCCCTCCTCCGCGGAAAAATCGCAGTTATACAGAATATCTACTTACTCAACAAAAATCTCACGAAATCTAGTATTTAATCCGCCCACAAAAGTTTATTTAGTAACAATAATTCTTATTTTTTATTTACTTTTACACACAAATCTTCCAAGACTTTTTTACTTACACTGTTAATTTTTATTGTTACATTATTTTTCCTTTTTTTTTGGGTCTGCAGCGCAATCTTTTGTGGTCTCTGGCAGAAAGACCAGCGCTGTGGAAACGTCTGCTCCATAGCATAATGCTGAGCCAGTGCCAGATACAACCACACACACACATTACACACTTAAAATGTACCTTATTCATTTTTCTGTCCATAATTTTTGTTATTTTTCTTTTTGATTATTATTATTTTGTCTGTTTCTGTGTGTGTGTTTCTTTAGTGATATGTTATGTCAATGTCTATTTATTTCCTGACCCAGAGTACTCCTACAATCACCTAAGAATTCAAGAATAAGGAGGACAGTTGCTGCAAGCAGTAGTTTTATAAGGATCTTAATTCGGGTAAACGTATTAAGATATGAACAATGATTTGCGACAGCTATTTTCAAAATAAAATAAAACATATACACCAGTGCAGATAGCCTTTAAAAAAAAAAAAAAGTGAAAAAAATAGTAGGATGAAACCTATTGGAAAGGGAGGATATTATAAAAATTAAAAAAAAATTTTTTGTCAAAAATAAAAAACCAAAAACTTGTTTTTTTTTAATTTTTCACATAAATTTTGAGGTTATGTGAAAAATGTGTGAATACAAAAGTTTTAGATCTTTTTATTACCTACAACTTTGCCATTTAACTTTCTTCGATAGGCCTTTTAGTTTTGCCGGAAATCGAGATAAACCTTTTTTTAACCGTTAATTATTTTTCCTTTAATTTTTATAATATTGTCCTCCTTTTCCAATAGGTTTCATCCTACTATTATTTTTTTAGGTTTCAAAAATTATGGGCACTGGTCTAATATGCTTTTCTGTTACTTATCATATCAAGTCATGTCATATTATGCCTTACAAGTGCGTAACACAATTTAATACTAGTTCAATGAATAGAAATAGTTCATTAGCTTCGATTCAAAAGCTGAATATGATTGCTAGAAAGGTGTTCTTGCAATCTAGCAATTAATGTCTGGGAATAGTTTTCATATATATACATATAATAACATTAAAAGTGTATACATATCATACTGCATATGTATAAAACGAATCATGCATTTTTGTAGTTTTCAATATTTTAGAGTAGTGCAGTATACCAATTGGATATTTTGCAAACTGTAAGTGATCACCTACTTGCCTAACAGTGTAAGCTCCAGTTAAGGAACGGCCTTTAATACATAGACGATTAATGTCCCTATCGTAATATGGTCATAGCACTCATAGCTTTTCTTAATTAAAAACGGAGATATTAAACTTTTGTATTTACTCTTTAAATAAATGTGATTAGGCGCGTCCACACAGAGCGAATTATTAAAAGTTTGAAACAGAAAAAATATTTTAAGAGTAGTTTAATTTATTTGTTATTTTTACTATTCATTGGTAATAATACTTTTTGTTGGATCCACGATTCAAGGGTAGCAAGATTATATAATCTATAATCTCCTTTTTTATAAAAGACAAAGTTAATAATTTACGAGCAGTGTTCGACGTGCGACTCATCACTGATGTCGTAGGTTAGTGCCGTACACCAATGGACTTTTTTTCTATGTGCGCCTTTAACATTCGCTCGGACAGTGAAAGAAAACATCGTGAGGAAACCCACCCAAAAATTCGACGGCGTGTGTCATTCACAGGAGGCTCATCATCTACTTGCCTATTATATAGACAAATGATCATGAAACGCATACAGAAATCAGAGGCAAGGACCTAAAAAGGTTGTAGCGCCACTGATTTATTTTTTTAATCATACGTACGTTATAGGTAAAAACTTACATTAAATGTGTCCGTTAATCGAATAGACCGTTATCGCATAATTTTGCTTACAAAACGCTTGTACATAAAACATCGAAGAAATTATAACTGGCAATTTCTGTTCAGGATGCACCTGTCATTTTTTATTTTCTCATACGGCAGTTGCTTTCACTCGAGCCAGTTCCACAGGTGCAAATAGACCGTCCATAATTACCATCTCCCTTTCCTGATGATGAAATGATATGAGTTAAGCCAACACTGGCGGGAGCACCCACCCATCGTGATTGTCAAAAGTATATCTATAGTAATTTTGACATTTAAAATATCTGGTTTATCGGTGATTATTATATAGCTAATAGATATATTATTAAAGTAGATGCTTGTTCGTCTATATGTGATACAAGTCTGAGTGTGACAGTTTATTTTTTTATCATACTTCGTTAGAGTAATACAGTGCATTAAAAATGATTATAAGAATAATAGAAAGCGGGGAACTGGCGGCCTTATCGCTGTCAAGGGATATAACTGAGCAACCACAGTTGGTTGTTGTTTTTCATTAGATAAGTTGAGCGCAAGAAGTCCAAAACTCCAAAAGACATGGAATAGAACTAAGCAATTAAAACATTTGTAGACAGTCAACAAAAAAAAGGAAACATGAAAAGGAAAAGGGCTCATGCATCACGATAATTTCAGTTGGATCAGTTAGGGTTAGTTTAGTATTTATATATATATATATTTATATGATTGGACAATTCACACCAATTGACCTAGTCCCATGCTAAGCAGGTGAAGCTTGTGTTATGGGTACTAGGCAACGGATATACATACATATTATTAATAGATAGATATATAAATACATATTTAAACACCCAAGACCTAAGCACAACACCAAATGCTCATCACATCGATGTTTGTCTCAGCCGGGGATCGAACCCGGGACCCATGGATTCTACATGGGTACTAACCACTAGACCAATGAGCCGTCTAATAGTATTATACCTAAAATAACATTATTTAAAAGTTTTAATGATATTAATTCTAAAAGGAAAAATTAAATCAAAACTGAACCCAAATGAAAGAAGTTGACCAACAAAACGGCATACCTTTGATAACGATTCCCCATCCAGTTGCAATAACTTCCCTAAATGGAAGTGGTTTCGAAATTCAACTTTTCTTTTCAAAGGGTTCGGACATTGTGTGCCTGTCCACTGCCCTTTACGGCGTTTGAAGTACGAGAGAAAGAGGACAATTTGTCTTTAATGTTTTTAACCTCAATAAAGCTCTATTCGACCCGCATATATATTATTTAGTTATTTGTTACCATCTATTTATATATATAAATTTCTCGTGTCACAGTGTTACCAAACTCCTTGATGTATTTTGTTTAGATTTTTGTGTCCAATCGGTAGGGTTATTTTACTGTTTTTTTTATGTTTATAACACCAACCCCCATTTTTAATAATAATTACATTTCTGTAATAATCTTCATTTCTCACTATAAATAATGTATATGAAAAAAAACAACATTTGCCGGGTCAGCTTATTAAAAAGTAAAAAATTATAGTCCTCGATATATATACTGTTAGGTAAAATTAATCTACGTATACGTTTTGTAAACCGTATACAACAAATTTAATTCATTTAGAGTTTGGTTGTTAATCAAACCTATATTTTTAGGATAAGCCTTATTATATGAGTTGTTGGCTTAGAGAAGCATGCGACTTTCATCCCTGAGGTCGTAGGTTTGAACCCCGGCTGTGTACCAATGGACTTGATTTCTATTTGCGCATTAGACACTTGCTCGTGAGGTGAAGTCACCTTCACGAGGCAACCAGCATGTCTCAGAGCCAAAAAGTCGACCGTGTGTGCCGCAGAAACTTGGCTATTAGAAAAACAAATGATCACAAAACAGATATAGAAATCTGGCGCCCAGACATAAAAAAGTTGTGGCAACACTGGTTTCGTAAATATAAAATAAAGGAAGAAACACGAAAATGTGCCGCCAGGTGGATAATATAATAATGCATATTAAAGGTGAATATAAATGACAATTAATGTCTGAAAGCATGATGCCCAGTAATATTTTATGATCAAACGATTTTTGAACGTTTTTTGTGAACTTTAAAAGTACTGTTATATTTTATCTTTACTCAAGTTCACCAAAGATCCTTACACTTTTAAATACAACTTTCACCAGGACATTACATTAACAAATGCACATAACGGTGTGAATGGTGCAGCGGCAGAAGCAATGCACTTTATTACATATTTAATATACAAGTTAACCGTTACTTAAGTAGTAGTAAAGATTTCAGTAAGTTCACCATAGAAATGTTCTTTATAAATTAGTTTAAAATAATTGTAAGCCGAGTTGAAGCGTATCTTAGATATCAATGAGTCAACGATAATCTTTAATTAACCTACAATTAGAGATAATTTATGGACCCCGAAGCACAATATCATACAATTGTTTCATACTTTCCACTATATACTAGACGTCTAAGTTCTGTAATCAAAGAACGGTAGTCACTACACGTATGTTAAAAAAACAAATGCCTGTCAGAACAAAAGACTGCGCTCTGTAGAAACAATATGCAGATATTTTGAATATGGAACCCGTAAATAGAAAGCTGTAACCAAAAACGTAGCAAAAATTAAGGCTTCATATAAAACTGTATACACCCCGAGGGCCAGTTTAAACAGTCCACATTAAACTTGGGGTAAATCACTTTATTCTTTAGCTGCCGGATCTAATTAAAATTGCATCGGTACCCGGAGGCACCTGAGGGTCTGACTGAGTAATGAACCCTCGACTATGAATACATATTGGTGCATTAGACTGTACCGATGATTCTGCATAATTAATATCAACACCGTTCTTAACTCTGCCATAGAGACATTACCATAGATGTCGTAACTTATAGAGTGGAACGCGAATTTAAGTATTTCCGGTAAGATTCAGTCATACTAATTGAGGTATAGAGCTACTCGTTTTTGAAATAGGGGAGTACTTTAAAAGGTTTATTAATACAAAATACATATGCATTTCAAAACCAATAACATAAAGTCTAAATATCATGTATGGGTGTGGTTAATCTAAAGGTTTTGGCACTATTTGTATGGTTCCAGGCTGTTGCCAATATGGTTTGGCGTTTCAAACAATAACAGTACATTACAGCCAATTATGTAAAGAAATAATTTTGCAAACACATTGGCGGGGAAATTAAAACCGTCTACTACCGTACAGTACTTCTCCGTCATGTGTTTTGAATGTACGGAACATTTTTATTTATTTTACATGTTACCACAACCTAAAAGGCCGGCAACACACTTCCAAACATCCCAGCGTTCTAAGTAACGCGCGGTGATTAATTCTAAGCCTACCTGTTTAACTACTTTATATAACAAGAGGACTTCATAAGCCAAGTCTATCCTATTCCTAGTCTACGTTGTTTTTAATTAATTTAGCGCCAAGAGAAGCGTGAAATCGCTAAACACTGTAATTGGTTAAGATGCACACCAATTTTGTAATCTATTAAATTAAGATTTTGATGAATTAATTCAATAATGTTAAATAAATTTTCATGTTTGATATTTTATTGTAGTTATATTACAGGTCGTGTGTTTGTTAATTGATTTTAAGGATAAACACTCTTCAAAAACCAGTATTGTTTCGCCGGCTTCGCGGTTTTCTGTCGGTTTTAGGGAGAGAATGATATGTTCTACTACTAAGAAGCTCACATACCTACAAGAAACCAAAGCTGAATCGTTTTGTTTGTTGAATTTTGTTCGAGGCCTGGAGCTGAGGAGAAATGCTGCCCGCATACGGAAAATAACATCGAATAAATGTTTGTAAATAAATGCTAGCATATAACAATAAAACAGGAAGTTGCTCACGATTCTTAAATTCCCATATTGCTCTTGAACTTTTAGGTCATAAATTGGAACACTAACACACCGTAATCAAATTATGAAGTACACAAATTAGACCGCGAGGTTAATTCTTAAGGGTGCTAGTTGCTAGTTGTAATGAAGGTGAGCACTGAACGTGTTTTAAATCATTAACGTCTCACAATTATTAATAGTATTTACACCTTTAATAATAGAAGCAGAAATTTTATTCGCAGATAAATATCGTTTTTTTGTGTTTGATATAAAATAAAATAAAAAAGTGTTTATTTATTATAAGTAAGGTATACATTACAATGTGTAAGATTTGGGAACTCTTTTAAGTAAAGAATAC
Source organism: Pieris melete (assembly GCA_963693345.1). Taxonomy (NCBI): domain Eukaryota; kingdom Metazoa; phylum Arthropoda; class Insecta; order Lepidoptera; family Pieridae; genus Pieris; species Pieris melete. The sequence goes on along the minus strand of CAVNZK010000053.1, from coordinate 2,107,951 downwards.
CTGTGCCCTGACGCAGATATTTTCCCAACTCTTCCATACCAAACTGAAAGCTAATTCTTATTTCATAATTGATATTAACTTTTAAATACATAAATATTTCTTATCATCTTTTTAAACAAGGTTATTGTCATCTTGCAATTGTCATTAATAATGTCTTAATACATTAACCTGTTAAATCATTGCATAACATCTTCCCTTCTTCTTCGAATTATTTTTCACTTTTTAGTTTGATGTGCTTTAAAAGCGTGTTTTTTATTTTTTTTTAAGTATTATTAATTTTTTAGTAAATTTTTTTTCATTTTTTTTCGGATTATTGCATCGTCATCGATCTTTGACAGGTGCGCAAAGTTTGAATTAAATCTGTCCGTTAAAAGTGGGTCAAATTCGAGTCCGAAGGAGTCGGTTACATACATACATACATACAGGTGAAGCTAATATAAAGCGTGTAAAAATACATAGCATTCATTATATAATATGCAAGAATCTATGAAGCAGCAGGTACAAGTAGTAAGAAATATTACACCAGCTAAATATCAGATTCAGTTCTACGTGAAAAGGCAGTTCGCATGACATAACACACTTCTACACATTTAGGTCATGTCTCGTGCATTAATGCACTTTGCATTTCAGACTAAACGATGTAACACATTTCTGTACACGCTCTGACTAATTGTGAAGCGCCTTGAAGATTTCTTAAATATTCTTTTTAAAGTTTCAGTTGACAGGGTCCTTTACTATGTTAATAGATTAATATTTATGTATTTAGCAGTGCAGCTACGAATATTTACCCCGATTAGTTAAGAAAGAAAAGGGCAGTGAAGGACCTTTTGTAGCTTAATTTCGTTAAAGAACGTTTTTATAATTTGGCTTGAGAACCCGTAATCTACTCAAACGAAGAACGACTCTATTTTTTTTAGAAAAAATCAGTGGCGCTACAACCTTTTTAGGTCTGGGCCTCAGATTTCTGTATCTGTTTCAAGATTTTTTTTGTCTAATAGGCAAGTAGGTGATCAGCCCCCTGTGCCTGACACACGCCGTTGACTTTTGGTCTTAAGTAACCGGTTTCCTGACGATGTTTTCCTTCACCGTTCGAGCGACTGTTAAATGCGCACATAGTATTTCCATTGGTGCACAGCCGGGGTACGAACCAACGACCTCAGGGATGAGACTCGCACGCTGAAGCCACTAGGCCAACACTGCTCAAATTTTTTAAAGTTTAATAAAAAATCTACCTCTCTACTGAACTAGCGTAAAATCTAGGACATTACGATATGTAGGTACCTACTCGTATAGTATCAATTATTTGTCAGACACTACGAAGTATAGGTAAAGTCAGACATTCATTTATGGCAAAGGTGAAATATTTCTTGAACAGTACTTCAACTTAGGAAACGTACGCTATCAAGGACAGAAATAATAATACTCATTACGATCGAAATATAGTTTAGGAGCCAACTAAACGCATTTTTCGATGTACAGTATATATCGATGGCCCCAACGAATAAACGTGCAAGAGCTCTTACCTAAAAATTTTTTTTTCGTTTTCTTCGTTTTAATGGCCTATCATACACCTATATAATTTTTTTTAAATATTTTAGACTTAAAATAAGGCTTTTATAGCACAATATTCGTTTATTGTAGGGAAAAAATACATCTTCATATCATCATGAATAACAAAACATGCGCCTATTACATATTATTTGTTTCTTAGAGTACACCAGAATAAACGTGTTAAATCAATCTGTCGCTCGTGCCTATCCTCTCCTTTCGGCAATTACTCTTACACGATTATTCGTGTAAAAATGGAAGCAACTTTTACTAGTAATGCATCATTGCACACTGAATATAATAATTACAGTTATTCCATTATCTTTTACTAATTTCTCTCCTTTCTTCTACTTTTGTAAAGGATCAAGCACTAATATTCTTCGCTCATGAATTTCAAGTTATTGTTAGTAACCGCTTAATATACGGATACTTTTTCGATCGTGTCTATTGCAATAGCGCGTTAGTATAGACAAGGGATGAAGCGGGGGCGGGGTATGTGAGCCACGCCGACTGTTTTATATATTAATAAGGCTTACGATCTAAGAAGTATTTCCGATTTAGATGGTGTTTTACATAGTATTTAAACACAAAATATATCACAGGATGTTGTAACTACAGGATCGGAGGAAAGAGCCGTAACTCCCATTGAACAGCTTACGAAAAATAGAAAAATAGATACTAATTTATGGAAAGATAAGAAAAACAAAATTCTTAAAAATTCTAGTAAAAGTTATGAAAGTGCTAGAACTAACAAACAAAACGCAGAAAAATCTATTGGACCTCCATGCAACTGCAAATTGAAATGTTACGAAAAGATACATTAAAATATGAGAAGTAAATTTTTTCTGAGTTTTTGGGCTATCGGGGACCATGAAAGACAGTGAGATTTTATTAACCGACATGTTAAGGTCAAAAAGATTACAGTTGAACGTAAAAATAATCGTACTCAAACATTAACATATCAACTACTCGATGATACTAATTCCATGATTAAAGTTTGTAAAATTATGTTTTTAAATACATTATCCATCACAGAGCAAGTACACAGCTATTGATAAATTGGGAGATGACAACTATTTAAAAGACTACAGAGGAACTCATAAGAAGAGGCCAAGAAGAATGTCAGAAGAGACTGAGAAAAGTATAATCGACCATATAAATTTATTTGAAAGAGTTGAATCACACTATACTCGAAAGATAGCCAAAAGCAATATCTATGTGAAACTTTGAATATCTCTAAAATGCACCGACTATATTTGGAATGGATAGATACAAACAACGATCTATAATATCATCGAGAAGAAAGGTACTGCTATGTCTGGCACTGTCAGATTGCGAAAAGAGGTGCGATAGAAATAGCAAGTTGTCTTTGGTCATTTATCCAGGTACACGTCGAATTAGGAATAAAAAATATATCCTTTTATTCTGATTCATGTGCAGGGAAAAATCGTAATCGTTTCGTATTCGCCATGTTTTCTTTAGCGGCGAAGAAATTTAACATAAAAATTACTCATAGGTTTTTGGAGAAAGGTCATAGCCAATCGGAGGGTGATTCTATGCATGCTGCTATTGAGCGTTCCAAGAAAAAGCAGACTATTTACACACCTGACCTAATGTATTCCTTGATAGAGAATGCCAAAGTTACCGGAGACAAGTACCAGATAAGACAAATGACACAAGCTGATTTCATAGATTTTAAAGAGTTAATAAAGGGGAAGAATTGGTTGAAAGATAAAAATGGGGATAGAATTTATTGGAGGAAATAAAAGAAGTAGTTTTTTATTATAATCATCCTGATACAATATACTTTAGATACAGTTTTGAAGACGAATTACAAGAGATTCAAACTATCACGAGGACTAATTCAAGAAGGCGACGAGGAGAACCTATAGAAAATGCTGAAAACCTAAAACTCGCATACACTGGAATTCTTTTTATACCACTCCCTTTATATAGGGATTTAATAAGACTACGACTCAGGAGCCATATCAAACCAATACCAGTGTTTTTACAGAAATTTGGTGCCATTAGGATCCACCTCGGTTACCAACGATAGTGACGAGGAGATTAGTACTTAGTATTGTCTTTGATTAACATAACCATTACACATTTAAAGAAAAAAGCTTTTACCGGATTAAAGTTATGTATTATTATAAATTTACAATTATTTGACATAATTTTAAATTTATACGTTTCGCGTGCTTTACAGCGTGCGTGGTCAATAATTGTAAATTTATAATAATACATAACTTTAATCCGGTAAAAGCTTTTTTGTTTATAAGAGACTAGCTGATCCGGCAAACGCCGTTTTGCCATGTCATTATGGTTATTGTGCCTCACTCGACATAGAAAAGTATAGTGTATCGCGGACTTTTTTGTAGATATTTATAAGATCTACAATTACTTAGAACATTTTAAGGTTCTATCTTTAATAGTTTAGGCAGTGTACGCAATATAAGTAATTTTTTTGGTTGATTTTTTACACCTTGTGTCCGAAAAACCCTAATATCTTACGGAACCTTATTATGTTCAAAATTAAATATAGCCTATATTACTCGTGGATAATGTAGCTTTCGAATCGTGAAAGAATTTTTAAAATCGGTCCAGTAGTTTATGAGCCTATTCGTTACAATCAATCAAACAAACAAACAAACAAACAAAGTTTTCCTCTTTATAATATTAGTGTAGATTAGTACTTACTTATTTCTTGTTCTCAGTTTAATTTTTCTTGTTTTTTTTAAAATAATATACCTAATAGGTACTTAATTTGTTCTGGATTGGATAAATAAAATCATAAGCTAATTTACATTATTATACCATTCACTAATAAAGATGTATTACATAAATAATGAATTGATCTTGATTACGCTAATAAACGGGCCTCTATCTTTACGAACATGAAAAAGCAACAAAATATACAAGAATAAGCCTGTAGACGGCCAGAGCACGGCTCAGAAAAAAAAATATTGCCGTAGAATAACCGTGTAACATTTCACTATACTTGATTATGCTTCATTTATGACACGAATAAACGTGCAGTGATACAATACAAATAAAAAGTCACATATTATTCACTACAATAATAAAATAACATGTTTTTTCTTGAATATTGAGAAAACTGTTAATATTTTTTTTATAAAAAATATATGAGCTAAAAGATATTTTTTTTACCTTTAATTTGATAATTCATTATATATATCTATTTATTATGTAATTAAAGTAAAGTGATTCCAAACTGTTTTGTTGTTTCCTGAAAAGTTGTTGTTTTTCGATTGCACGTTTATTCGTTGGGGCCATCGATATAGTACCAGTAAAAAGCAAGATATTGAAATAAAAGGCAGCTTTTATGTAATAAAAAGTTATCGTAATATAATGGTGCTACACCAAAATTTATGTTTATAAAATATTAATCAGAAGAAAATCCGTAACGGAAGAAATAATTTCATTCATCTAAAATCACTATTGAAGATATTGTCATAATATTCTTTACTCTTACATATTATTTAGATATTGTACCATTGGAAAAATGACAGTGGTGTAATCTTTTACTGTTAAATTCAATAAACAACAATGTATGTTGTCAATACTTTGGATTATAAAAGCGTAAGTAAATAAATCTCTTCGTCCGACAATAATTATCTCGAATTTTTTGTGTTCTCTTACACTATGTTTTATAGGACACTGGACTCTTAACTTGCCGTGACTAATCTTATAGATATTTAAGTTTCTAAGTGAACTACAGTAAAAATGCAACCTTTGTCATTTAATCCAAATAGTATATTAGAATTTTTGAAAAACGCTAAAGTTAGTCAAAAGCATTCAAGGTAAAAAGATTTTTATAACGTTAAAATGGTTGTGAAACAAACTCGAACCTTGTTACAAGAAAGCTGATGCGTTTTGTGGATTAACTATTTTCATTCTGGTTTTGATATTAAAAATAGATTTATATAATCAACACATGCAATAAAAAATAATCTTGATTTTATATTTAAAATTAATTGATTAAAATAAGTATTTATTAGATTTTTATGTACAAGGACTTAATAAAATAAAGTTTTTATTACGAGGCCATTTGACATCACCAAGATCAGGGTAAACAGACGAGATAACAAAGACTTAACGTCTAATTCTAAACTTATTTATATTAAAACATAAGTTAATTATCGTTCTTAATTTGAATTTGCTTGTCAGCACCGTATTTATAAAGAAAGATGGCTCTATTATGATATTGTATCATTTTACACAATGGGGTGTAGATTTCGCACTCAGTTTAGATTTAAACAGCGCATCAGAAATTTGAATAACGCGATATAACACCTTCCATATGAATCTGCATTATTTGATTTGATACCATCAACATGCATAAACTATTTGAAGTCTATCTTCCTCCAAGTTTTTTCAGGCGGAAGAATACTAGACCATAAGAGCCATCTATAAAATGTATGCTTCGTAGGCAAACATTCACACAACAACCAAACTAAGTACTGAAATGTGAAAATATATTTTAATATAATCAATACAAATATAAAAGTCGTTCAAAATAAGTAACTTATAGAATGTAACTAAACATAAAATTAAGATCCCAAACAGCATAATCATTTAAACGTTGAAAAGGATAAGCATCCCTAGAATGAATAATCAAATTGTTTAGACACACCCTTATATGTCGATAATCACCCTTATGTATTATCAACAATAGCCTTTGTTTCAAATTAAAATGACAGATAAAGGGAAACACACGTGAACAGGTTTTCGATTAATTACTTTATCATCCGATTATTGAGTGAGCTTATGAGGTGGTTGTACCATGAAGCGTGCAATATATTGGTAATTAATAATTTAATGGCGCTACAATCCTTAATAGGCTTTAGATAACATATTAGGTCCTTACATATGAAATTGGCGTTTTGTTTGGGAGGAACAAAAAGTCGAATATTTTTAAATATAATATATTTAAGTAATCAAAGTATGAGCCATTGTTTTCTATGCACTTTTGCCATCTCATAGGTAGTTCATTGATCCCTTTACTAAAAAAAACAGTCGGACGGGAATCAATAAATTCTGTGAAGGCGATTTGGACTGCCCCATCAGAGTTAAATTTTTTCCCTTGCAAGACTTGGACAGAAGATTTGGACAACTCCAAATTTCGAAAAAAATGGTAATCTGTTGGAGCAAGGTCCGGGGAGTACGGAGGATGTCTTAGACATTCCAATTGAAGCTCTTCTAATTTGGTAGCAGTCTGTTGTGCAGTATGTGGTCTAGCGTTGTCGTGAAGTAGCAGTGGCGTGGAGCGATTGACCAGCCTAGGTTGTTTAGCCGCTAGCTTTTCCATCAGGGTTTGCAATTGGTGACAATAATAGACATCAGCCGTAATAGTCTGGCCAGATTCGAGAACACTGCAATGAACAATACCGGCACTAGTCCACCAAAAGCTTACAAGTAACTTTTTTGGGGTTAATTTTCGCTTGGGGCAGGATTTGGCTGGCTTGCCATCCATTGCGCTGAGCGTTTCCGATTATCGTAAAGAATCCATTTTTCATCACAGGTAATGATTCGGTTTAAAATACCTTCATTATTGTGCCGGTTCAGTTGGGTTCAGTTCGCCGGTTCAGTTCAACTTGGGTCTCAGGCCGTTCACGGGGCTTGTTCTGCAGGTCGAAATTTCCAGAACGAAAACGTTGGAACCAAAAACGAACTGTGTTTTCTTTTGCAACATGACCGCCATACACATCATTCACCCTTCGAGTCGTTTCCGCAGCACTAGTGCCACGGCGGAACTCGTACTCGTAAATAATGCGATACTTTAAGTTTTCCATTTTGTAAAATGAGTGACGCAAACAGAAAAAAACAAATGAATGACGGTCATCGAAGCACAAATACATGAGTAAATAGTTGTACAAATTTGAATTTGGAATTCCTTACCAAAGAAGAGAACATCGTGATTAAAGTGGCCAGTACGAAATATGCCAATTTCATATGTAAGGACCTAATATTTTTTTTACGGGACAAGAGGCAAATTAGCATTGGTGATTGTCCGCCGTCCATGTACACTGGCAACGCTTGAGGCTAGCGGGTGTGTTGCCGACCTTTTAGGGAATGGTACGCTTGAAAGCCCGTAAGTCGTATCGGTTTGGAAATACCTCAACTGGCTGCTGGTTTCACAAAGAGGTGGTGAGCAGAATAAAGTGCCCTAAACAGCGCTGTGTTGTGGAACGTCAGGCGTAAAGATGGAAAGGATGGAATTTAAAATATGCTTCCTTTGATCTTTTTAGCCGTGTGATCAATCTTATGTGTCCGATACGTTGTCTATTTCGATTGAAGATATGCCGGTAGCCTAATGTTATTATTATTAGTTGGGCACACATATTGATATACCTCATTCGATAACCACATATTAATGAATTTAACTCGTCGTAAGAGATGACAGGGTTTAGAGGACTCTACTGTGCTCCGTGGTTTTATATGTAGTAATTTGAGCTAAGCATAATATTATAAACTATTATACATTAAAAAAAAATCAATTCGAACGAGTTTATAAAACATAATAAAATATAAATATTATATTATGTTATAACTTATAATACAACCTTTACGTTTAGTATACCCCTCCTAAATCAAATGTATATTTACTCGTGTTAATTTCTCATACAGAACACATATTTTCCGTGTCTTGGCTGACCAGAACAAATTACCCAAGTTCTGTTCATAAATAAGCCCCTTCATCTTTATTCAGGAATGCTGCGGAACTTTTACAAGTATTTATATCCCTTGAATATTTATATTACAATCTACACTAATTATGACGAGAAGAGAATATTGAGCGTTTGAAACTAATAAGCCAAAACCGCAAGAACAACTTTAACAGCTTTATACAAAATATGATGCAACGGCTACAAAATTTATGCCCGATTACGACTTATTTAAGTAATCATAGAGAAGAAAAGTTTCTACTTCCGATTGAGACTACTACAATAGCAAACTTTATTAAATGGTTTAAAAATATCTTAATGAACGACTCTGAGTACGGTTGAGTCTCGTATTAATAAATTATTAATAAAATATTGTTCACTTTAAGTATTTATTTAAATTACTTCAGTAACGTACCGTTTAAGTTTAAATAAGTTTATTTCTCATGACATTTTTCATGAAAATCTTCATATTATAATAAGAAAGAGATGGACGTCGCCATCAGACAGCCGTCCTAACAAAAACATTATATTAGTTTACATAAAATAGAACATGAAAATCACTGTCTAAGTAAAATGAGAAAATTCGCAACATCTTATCAAAGAGAATTGAGCAAGCAAAGAAACATTCTGCGGCGTCATACGAATTCAAGTGCCCGCCTTTTTCTTGTAGGATTAGCGACGTAATTCATAGATTCTAGATAAGTCTGTGGACGTCAGTTATTTACTGTCTATGGTACAGTTTCAAAGAATCAATACATACAGAACAGATTCTAACTTTCAAAGTTGTCCCTAAATTTTACTACAATATTAATGTAAATCAAATAAACAATAAAAATAACTAATTATACTTTTTCCTACTACATATGTATTTTGATCATGAAAAACACAAAGCATTTATTATTTCTATTCATAACAACGCTTTTAAATAACGTTTTCATTGTTGAACAAATACATTTATTATTGGTTTCAACTAAAAGCTAATATTTGCCGTGAACAGGATAGATTTTTTTCTACCCACGATATTTTGATACCAAATATCGGTTAATACATTATAAAGGTATCCTTATTGAATGAAGGGGCTCCGAAGGCTTACTGGATACACCTGTATCAAGTAAGTTCAGTAACGTCGTAAAAAGGAATAACAACTGAAATGGGAACCTGGAATCCTTTAGTTTTACCCAATACATTTTGTCCCCAATAAACGCAGTACGTTTCTATACCTCCGCGTAAATATTTGAAACCTCTACCTGTAGGTTTAGTTCTAGTTCTATAAGATCTAAATATGTATCACAAGAGCATAGGGGACCCATAAATTATGTGTGGTATCGTAAGTCACACAAAGCCCAAAGGTTACCTTTGTAAGCATATCATAGACACCAAAATCTATATTGTGTACCAGGCGCATAATGCTGATGTATTAAGAATAAGATCAAAGTAACATGTAATCTTGGGCTAAACCTATAAAGGGTTGTAAGCGGCATTGGATTATAACCATTATTGTGTCATATAGTACATATAATATATATATATGACACAATAATCGTTCAATAATTTATGTTATTTATGTGACTATGTTATGCTGATTAGACAGAGTAATTAAGCAACATAAAAATAACATTCTTAGAATCTAAACCTAAAGACCTTAAAAAAATATAATATAATAATTAATAACTAAAATATATACTACTTTCCACAGCTTCAGCAAAAAACTTCTTCAGCTGGTCATCATACTTTATGTCTCACTTTTACATCTCAAGAATGCACATTAAGGACGATCTGAAGTTACCTAACCACATTGAAAGGACATCGGTTACATTATTCGGGCTTGGAGGCTCTTAGGTTGTAAATCTTAATAGCCTTAAACTTAGAGCAATGACTCGGAACGCTGTCCGCACATAAATTTTCACGTGGAAGTCGAACCTTCTTGAACCTCCCTCTAAAATATTGCTGACCGGCACATTCCTTAAATTTTTCAGTGTGAACAACACATTGAATAGATACAGTAAAGAATTTATAGTTGAGGAAGCTGAAAAAGTCGGAACTGTAAAAAACAAATTTCAATTATCAGCATGACTATTGAGTAGTATAAAAATGAGGTAAAGTTACGCGAAGGTTATTTTACGTATACTTACTTTTTAATAGGTTTAATGAAATGAATTGTATATGTATATGGATAATGGAAAATGGGTTAAAAAGACCCTTATTTGAAATGGCTGACAAGAGAGCTGGGAAGACAAAAGAGAGCCCACCAAACCATTACTTTTAGCAGGTATATCTCTTACGTAAACAACCCAGTCACAACAGAGCTGGTGTGTTGATCCAGCGAACTTTTGAATAAATTTTTATTCGAGTGATTTAACAGACAAAATGGTTCATAAACCACGACATTTAAGACATTAATAGACTTAAAATTCGTAACAAGACACCGAAATATCAGATACTGGGAGCAAATCTAATTACGCGAACGCTGTAACAGAGAAGTCACTCGAAACTTTGTTGGTTTAATTAATTAACGAGACGACAGCATCGCGGTGACACAGTCTTAAATGAACATTACTTCAGATTTTAATGTTAGATATAACTCAATTTCATAATATGAAATTTGGACTCTTTTACTTAAAGCACTCTTGTCTCTTTCTGTCAAAGTATGTTAAAGCTGTGATGATAAGAGACAGATAAGTACCTACTTTACTTAAAACTGAAATTGGAATGATTTGGTTTTAAATATCTCATACTTCAGCAGAATTGAGCAGTTTAATTTCAGGATTTGAGCATTTTTCATTGATATTTGTAGGCTAGACATACATATATATATATATTCTGACTTTATGAAGATAAAGACGTTTTTTTCATAATAATGTTTAATTTCATGGGATCAGCTAGAACAAACAAACGAAAAAGTGACAAACAGTATACATATTTATAGATAATTAAAGCTTCCTTATAATATGTAGTTAAAAAATATACGATAGAATTTTATATTTCAACAATACTTTCAATAGAACCGAGTGAAAAGCCAATCCAATTAAAATTTGCTCCAAAACCTTTGAAAGCCTATTGTTAACAACCTGAAATATTCATATATACCCATTAAAGAAAAATTCGCTCCATTTTAATGCTATTTTTCAAAGAGTTCCAACTCCAGTGGCTTTATATTCATTCAGAGCGGAGTTCAACGTTATGACATTTCCCGAGATGGAAATTGAAAAGGATTTTCTAAAGATTGTCTTCATGCTTATATTCTGGCTGGCTAATTAGAGCTGCTTTTTCTAAAATCTTGCTGGCAATTCATCAGAGTCGTCAACGAATTAATGATTACTTAAAGCACTCAGAATTAAATAGGTTTACAGGTCAAATTAAAAGCTAAATATGTCTCTTTATAATCAGGTAAACTGTGTTGTCTTTGTTTTATTAATACCAGAGTCCTTACTGTCTAACTTTCAATAACGATACCGATGAACACAATAATGAGGATTTTTTCCCGCGCGCCCGAGGTTGGAACAGCAACGGATACGTCAAACTTGGATACTAAAACGTCAGGATCAGTATTGTCGGAAGTTACAGAGTAAGACAACTGCCCCTTTTTTGAAGTAATATTACAGTGGTATTCCAATAAATCCTTGGGATAGCATTATCATTTATCAGCTGAAATGTACATAATTCATCTATATACAGTCAATATCTGTTATAACGAAATCGTAGGAACTACTCATATTTGGTCGTGAAATCGATAGTGTTAACAGCCGATGACGTTGTTATTAAGTACCTAATACAATAGAATTCAGCCGGGACCTTTGATTTTGACCAATATAACCGGTATGTTGTTATCGGTAAACGGATTTGACTGTATATATTTTTCTCAATTTAATTTGAATATTTACAAAGGGGTCTGTTACAAAGATGAAAACTTAAAAGTGCCTCAAGCTAACAGTTATGAAACAAATGTTCCAGTCTCAAGAGCGAAATTCGTGTCCCCGCAATGCTTACTCAGGCCCGTCACGTGAACAAACAAACAAAAAAACTACGATAGATTAAATAAACGACCACGGCTGGGCCCACGCTGAATATTAATGTATTAGCGTTGTTGCAGACCTGTGATGCAGACAAATTTCATTAGTTCAGTAGTTTGGCTTTTTTCCATCTAAAATCTCCCTGTTTCATCGCGATACCAGTGAAAACATCCATGCTACATGCTTTTCGTTCTTTATTATCATTTTTGATACTATTCCTGTTCATACATTTGATTTTACGATTTTTGATGCTATGATTTGATAACTATAAAATATGCAATAGGTATTTGTGGTTAACATTATATTTAGGTTGAATGATTACTATTGTACCCACATTCAAGGCTCAATGAAAATTGATATGACCTTATAGATTAGGTGGTGTCTATAAAACAACAAGTAAAAATATAATTAAGTTCTCAAATTGCTAGTTTTTATAGTAGAGTGTATTTTTCCTTATTTGTATAGTTCGTTTTATAATATTATTTTTCGTAAATTCTATAAATATAAGTAAGATACTTTGTTTATACGTTTTATTAAAACCAATAGATTCCTTATTAACATAAAACATCTCCATAATGCACTAAAAACTCTTAAATCCTTTCGAACAAATTCGACTTAGCCACCTTCAAGAGCGTACCAATATTTAAAAAGCTGGCAACGCACTCGCAACCTATCTGACATTTAAAGTCAAAGGGCGACGGAATCAATTAACATCAGTTGAGCTTTCTGTCCGTTTGCCCCCCGTTCTATAAGAAAAAAACAATATTTTCTATTTGTCATTCCTGGCTTTGCATATCTAAAAAAAAAGTATTTTGTGTAATACAAGGGGTATGTTGCCTATAAAGGATTTTTTTAAGTCGAACGAATATATACGGCTTGCTGCCAAACGTGTTTCCAGTTCTGTATAAAAAAAATTGGATTAAAAAGTGAATAAATAAATAAATAAATTAAATAAATAAAAAAATAATAATAACAACACACATTCTAAGAAAGCTGTGTTCTTCATATGTCCCGTTTAACACTGACACCGATCGATACACCAATAATTAGATGGCATATTCGCAGTGTTAGCAAAAACAAACACACCACGCACAAAAGATCGCGTGCCAACTCTATTAACAATGAATCAATAGTAGGTGATAAAAACCGGCAGGTGCCGGGTCACGCTATATTGAGACATAATTCAGCCACACATGCCCTAATATACTGCGGATTATTTCGGCACTGACCACGACACGTCAGCGTTTTATCCAGATCATAGATTAATACCAACAGTTTGACTGAACGACGAAAAATTTAACCAACATTTTTTGACATTATTATACTATATATATAAAACAATACTTTATTGCAGTGCGGTGGACACGTAAATTATAAATAGTGTTTCTGTCCGAATAATTTACAACTTATTTACTACCAATAATATAATGTTGGTTATTAAACATAATAAAATTAAAATTGTAGGTAATCGACGACTAGGAGAATCTTGCTTTCAGCTAAGATACTAAGGTCATCGGGTTTATTTCATATAACATCGCACGTTCATTTGTTTGTAAACGGCCTATTTTTTTTTATTTGGGGCATTTTTGGATTCCATAGTTTCTTGAATCCAACATAATTTTGGTTTTATAAAACGCTTCGAGTCATCACCTGACTTTAATACTGATTATGAATATCAGTTTCATACAACAACTATTAGTAAAAACCTTATTGATTTAAATTACTTGTCATATTTTTACACACAAAAATCTTTAAGAATGTTCATAAAAAGTAAATGAAAATTATTTTACTATTCTAAAGGCTTTCGAAGGCATGGAATAAAGAAGGCTTCACGCAGCGGGAGGCTATATAATTGAGAACATAAATCACCACCGTGGAAATAAGATGTAGAACCTTCCTTGAATAGTTCTCATATTATGAACTCGATCTGTTCAAAGTTATATTGGAAATCATAGTTTAAGACCAATTATGTCACTGAGTTTGCAATTTGCATACATTTTTAAATAGGTATCTTGGCCCTTTAATAAGCACTTTATGTTGGCGTTAATGAAAGGTATTATGGTAAAAATTCTAGTTTTTTTGAAGTGAAATATTACATCGTCTCAAACTTTTTCGTCTGTGTGTCGCATGTCGCGTGACGGTATGACATGTATGTTGTACTCTCTAAGACACAGTTCAATAAAAATATTATTGGAGTTGGAGACTTAGTCTACTTTTATTATTTCCCATTATTATTCCAATGTTCCAAGTATAAAATTAACATTGATAAAGCTATTTTTATACCCTTAATGGAATATTATTCGCAAAAAATTTAGTTAAATGTCTATAATGTGAAAAAAAGTTTCACTTTTACAGTGGATTTATAAAACCACACAATCCTTCATTTTTCGTTTATTTGTGAAATTTTTCGTGTATTAATGAAAACCGACTAACCCGAATACGGTGTAAAAGGAAAAACATAATATTAACTTTTGAAATCCCATTGAAACCGTCGACCGCAAAACCGTCAAAAGTACTTTTTGCAACTTGCAAATGTTTCCATTCATCACGCCCTATACTGGGTGTCAAGAGGCAAAGCAAAAAGTTTCTATTGTGAATAACCCTTTGTTGTACTTACGCCTAGGAGATATTAAGACTTTCCCAACGCCCAAAAAATAAATGGTATAATCATGTTTTTTGTATATAGGTAATAATATATGACGGAGGGACAGAGAGCTGACAGTAATGCTTCGCTGCTACTAATGCTGCTACTTATATGTAAGTATAATATATCATAGGTAACTTGATGAAGCGTCCAAACACCTGTTTACATAAGCGAAACTATTGTCAGCTAAATGTGTAAAGCATATACGAGTAGTGCGGTAGTGGGAAACTTATTATCAAATAGAATTTACTTTATTCATAAAATAAATTTCGTATATTATAGACCCCAATTCACTAAGTTAAAACGTGTCTAATTATCAAAATATTACCATACTTTTAGTATAATTTTAATTTATAAATATCCCAACATTTTACACAGTATAGCAAACATGATAATATGACCGAGGTCTAAGGTGTAATATACTGTGATAGCGTCAATGACACACAGAAAACAAAATCATTAAACGACGTATTCATCTATTACTAACCACTCAAAGGACTTTTTTGATTCAATTGAAATTTAGTCGGCGTAATGTGAAGGTAAAGAACCAATAAGTAGCTCAATCAAATGGCATTATCGCTTAGAAGCTCCCCAGAAGAGGGTAGCAATAAATTAAATTACGCCCGCGCTCGAATGGTCTGTAAAAAAATCGCCTTTGAGCAATCTCTTTAAAGAAAGTCTTTTCAGAACAGAGTGGGAAACGTAATTTTTATTTTAGTGCAACAGGTGTTTTAAATAAAAAATAACATATTTAAAATGTATGTAATATAATGTGAATCAACCTAAATATTATAGTATCTATACATTTGCTATTAAAGAGAACTTTTTTCAAATGCTATATAAGTAACAATATAAGGCATATTGAGTGACGTCACAATATATAAGACAAGGGAGACCGACGCGTCTACTGCGGTCGGGGGAGCAAAACCGCATTGAGAAGGCGCAATCAGAATGTTTTGCTATACCTACATGTATACTTCAGTAACAATGTATTTCTCTATTCTACTCAAAGCTTAATGTTCGACGAACAACCTTATGTTACATTTCTTGTAGTAAATAAACAACTTTACAAATATTTGCTACGATTAGAAGTGACAAAAAATATGTTGCTTTTTCGAGCCGCCGCCAAAATGTATAGTAACGTCATTCACGCGTAACTTGATAATACCACTAACACATACCTTTTCCCGTATATAATTTAGGGAATTTATATAGAAGTATTTATATGGGATAGTTTGTCGTCTGGTGCGGTCGGGGGCGGTGACCGCGGCTTGCGGATGCAATCAGCGTTCATTGTCGCAGAGCCACTCATTACGAGATTTGGAAGTACACTATTTTAAACTTGGAACTATGTTCTATTTTAAATTTTAGAAATATGTACTATTTTAAATGTTGAAGGTAAAATAGTTGTATAGTTGTGTAGCTCAAGACATATCAATGGTACAAAGAGTATATGAATATCTATATTTCTTTAAGTTGGTCAATTATTATAACAATTTCTACGTAATTTTGTAGCTGGGAATAACAAAAGGTGTAACAAAAATTTATATTATATACTATGAAACATCACGGTCTTAATACAATTCTTATTTTTGAGTCTTAATACAAAAGACAAATTATTCCCCAACAACCATACCAAAAAACGTAAATTGAAGAGAACCACTGAAAATTTTACAGACTCATAAATTATCGCCCAAGGTTCTTTTGAAAGTCCATTATTTTAGCGTGAAAAAAATATTACGATAATCCTGGTCTTCATGAATCATTTCAAATCTCTCTTTATCTTTGCACTCCATTTAACTATGGGATGTCTAATTAAATCCCCTTAGGGCTCCGCACGTTGTCGAGTTTTGTTTAAAAATAATAAAGCTTTCTCTATACTTGAGTTTTTTCGTTAAGTTTAAGTAGATATATCTGGACAGAAAAGATTGGTGTAATTAAGAATCGTTTTTTGTCAAGACAACATCTATAGTTGAACTTACCAACTTTAATATAAAGTTAATTACACTTTAATACGTTTTCTATACAGAAAATGTAGGTTTATATTTATAACCCATCCATCAGAATTACAAATTAATAATATCGATCGAAAGAAATACGCGTTTTTCATGTAGTAAACGATATCTAAAAAAATATGAAAATATCCAAGAATACTGCTTAAGCGCATTTTATGTAAGAAAAGCATTAATATATGAATTTTATAACAAAGCCATTATTCTGTTTTAATTTCCAGTATGCGTACTTCCTTAGAGGTATACTTTTGAGACAATAAAAATAAGGCGCAGTGGGAGCCTCACAGATGTGCCTGAATGCCTTCTGAATAATTACAAACACGCCTCGGGCTTACAAAAATATATTGTAAAAAGTTTTTAAATCTCGGGAAAACATAGTTGTAGACAAACATAGTTGTAAACAACAAAGTTCGCTTCAAAGTTGTATAGTTATATTAGTATGCGTAGCATACACGAGATCATTTTGTAATAATTGTGTTTGTGAGCGGACAGAGCTTTGATAATTGTACTATTACTAAAGTAAACGGTTTAGCTAATCAATATAAAAATAACCACTTTCAGACAGAAAATAAGTTCCTTCAACTATTCATTCAAAGTGGCAGGGAGAAGGAGACCTAGGTGCAGATAAGTTAGTCAGAATCACGGCATCCAAAATTAAAGTAGCCATGATGATCGCCAAGCTTCGAGAGGAAAAACCACTATAAGATCTTATTGCCAAATCTTTTGATATCAAATTAATAACCATTCTTGAAATCGGTTAAAAATATTTGCAAACAATGTGAAGAGTTAGCGCCTAATAGTAAACTTATAGCAAAGTTGTTTTCTTTAAATTTTTAAATGTATTTATTCATGTTGGTACTATGTATACTAAGCTCCAAGTTTTTAGTTTAATTAAAATTAAATCTTCTTTAGATTCTAATACAGTACTCCTTTATCTAAAGACTCCGCATATATTGCATAGACGTATTGTTTCTATAAGTTAGTCGTGTCAAACAAGGATATGCACTCAGCATCAACTTGCTCCAACTCCAACCCTGAAACTTGTATTTGATTGACTTAGGGGTAGCCCACAAGTCTGCTGTTTAAGTTTTAGTGATCTATGCCATGTACGTATTTATAATTAAGTATTAAATAAATAACGAGGTCTTATCTTATGCTTTTACCGTTTTAAAATATGTAATTAAAATTTAAAACTGCAAGTATCAATTGAAAAAGTGAGATTTAAAAATGTGTTCTTAAATACCTTAGAGTTAAATTCATATGTTTTATTATTCATAAATTGAATATAGGTAAAGTGTACGTTGCATTGCGAAACAATATCAGACACATAAAGATTTTAAACTATTTTTAAGTAGCGCTAGAATATATCTGTCACCGTACCCTTGCCTACATCAATTTGAAAATGCACTAGATACAGGCTTATAAATCGATTAATTATCATTCGCAAGCGGTGGTTTCTGCGGTCACAAACACAATTCTCCCATTAAGCCTTAAACACGATTAACGACTCGCTACATTTCACACACAGTAGAAAACCTATATTGATAACTATATTAAGAGGACAGAAACTACTTCTTCTAGATTTTTTATTCTATACAAATTCTTGGTCATGATGCTTTAAATTTTTAATTATGAAAATGTATGATAAATTTACCACTTGGGTTATTATTAAGTTATTAAGGAAAATATAAAAATTAAAACTCATAAGAGAGTGCCGGCTGTTTTAAGTATCAGGTAATACAGTGTTTTTAACGTGAACTTCCTTAAACGTCGAATTAATAAATAAATAAAAATAAAATCCCGCTAATAAGACAATTATAATTAACATAACATAACAAACTTAGTTCTGTAATTAATAGAAAAAAAACCAAAGAATAATTTGACAATCTCCATTCACGCAGGAATGTTGTTGCTCTTACTGTAAAGTACAAAAAATATAGATAAAGGTTTGATAATCCCACTGAAACCGTAAATGTACATTGAAAAAATAATCATCTCAGACACCGTAGTTGTATGTATTGCACATAAATTTGGGAGTTTATGCCATTTTACCCTCCACCGGGATGAGCATAAAATATTAAAACACTCTAAAAGCGAAGGCCATATGAGTTATTGCTACTTTAAAGGAATATTTAACATGACGACTCATTGGTCTAGTGGTTAGTACCCCTGACTGCGAATCCATGGGTCCCGGGTTCGATCCCCGGCTGAGACGAACATCGATGTGATGAACTTTTGGTGTTGTGCTTAGGTCTTGGGTGTTTAAATATGTATTTATATGTCTGTCTATCTATAATATGTATGTATATGCGTTGCCTAGTACCCATAACACAAGCTTCACCAGCTTAGCATGGGACTCGGTCAATTGGTGTGAATTGTCTTTAAAAAAAACATGTTTGTCGGTAGAAGATCATGTATGTTAGGTTGATACAAACACTAAAATAAAAGCAGAAACTTTAGTTCTTAACGCATCAGCGGGTGAAGTTGACAGCAGTATTAAAGCGGACACAGACTACTATTATTAAACTTCATAGAACAAATAGTAAGAAATATAAGAAATTTAAATTTAGAACACATAAAATTCTACGATATCGTCATTAAAATCTCCATTGCTTACTGTTCATTCGCACGTATAAAAATTCTCAAGTAAATGCTCCCGAAGTAAGTTCCTAATTAACACGACAAACGAATAGTTATGACAACTTGTAAAGAAGTTACAATTATTGTTCTTATTTTACGATTTACGCCCAGTTTTGGGAACGAACTACCATCGAAAAATGGTCTGGTTAGTTGATTTGACATGCACTTTAAATTTTAATAGCACTATTCAAACCATTCAATATATATATATATATTTAAAGACAATTCACACCAATTGACCTAGTCCCATGCTAAGCTGGTGAAGTTTCTGTTATGGGTACTAGGCAACGGATATACATACATATTATAAATAGATAGACATATAAATACATATTTAAACGCCCAAGACCTAAGCACAACACCAAATGCTCATCACATCCATGTTCGTCTCAGCCGGGGATCGAACCAGGGACCCATGGATTCGCAGTCAGGGGACTAACCACTAGACCAATGAGTCGTCAAATTTGATGACATTGATGAATTTGATATTGATGAATTTCTTCTATTATTTCTCGTAAAAGCCTACAACTGGCGCATGATATTCTATTTTGGTTGCAAATAACATGCCAATTAAGGCAATTAGACACTTACATTGTAAATTGCGTTGAACAGAAATAAACCCCTCAAAAATAAAAACTAAACTCCTTGGTGACATCATAAACAACTATCACTTAATAGAGAAAAGCTGCATTCGGTTAGGAAAAATGTGTAAATTTTATTCATACATTTCAACTGTTTATTCAAGAAAACCCCTGTTTTCCAACAATGTAGTCTCGACCGTGGGATAAGGATTACTCTGTTTGCTTTGCGAATATAAATACATCACGGTTTATACACAATTGTTTTTCTGTGCACGAGATTAATAAGGAAAATGTTCTTTTATTTTGGACAAATTGTGTGTCGGAGGGATGAAAATCCCTAGATTTATGCAGTGAAGTTTAAGAATCTTAACGTTTTTTAAGTTCGTGATGAGCATGGTGTACCAATTTAGGTTGGTACACCATTAGTGGTGTACCAACCTAAAGGTTTAATTTAAGGTGTTATGTCTTATTTTCATTATGTAAGAGTTTGGTTCGATTTCTTTGAGGATAATATATTTCCATAAAATGATTACATAAACAACGTATACACCAAAACACACGAAATTATTGTGCAAATATAGAAGATACTTGTATGTAACAACTACATAAGGACAATAAACCTATGAACAAAAGCGAATTGCGTAAACTTCTTCAGACTTCAGAAGTCACAAAATTCAATTCTTACAGGCAATATCTTCACGTCTGTTAAGTTAGATTGAACCTTGCTATCTTCAGATAAGGTTCTTGTTATTGAGTAATAGAATTAAGAGAAGGCTAGGAGAATTGTTACTGTTATTACGGCCTTTTTCTAAAGAAATCGTTTAGTTTAACGTATATTGACGATAACTTGATTAACGGGGCGTTTTACAAAGGTAAGGTTTTTAGTACAATATAAATAAAAAACGCCAGGTTTGAGAGCAGGTAGTATAAAATAAAATCCATCGTAATCAAATGTCCTATTATCTAAGAAAATATTTTAATAGAAGAAAATTTATTACAATTACGTCATGTTAAACTAACATATGGCTTTCTTACCATATTTAAATAGAAAAATATATTTTTTCTCAGTATTTAAATATACTAAAACAGTAGCAAAGAATTTTAATCTGCTGCGTAATTATCTCCAGCAATTCCTAGAGCTACTGATAATGAATTCATCAGAATTTTAATATCTTGGATGACTTAACGGCGCTGATATTAAAACTGCACGGCCATTACAAACTGCTCCATTAATATAAATAACGGCCCCTCAATTTGCAACACATTTTTGCCGTATACTTTAATGGTACTATTAGGGTAAATGGTCCGGTGGTCCATGGCTGTCGTTTGATTCAATTTCGCACACCCGGTTAGCCCTCGGTTAATTTGGAAATCATTATTGCCTCGGCATGGTCAGGCAAAAAATCTCCTAGCTAATGTCTTCATGATGATAGTGTAATAGTTATTGTCTTATAAAACGTGGACAGCGTAGTGTTCGTTGCCATGGTAACCATGCCTTATATCATTTTTAATCTAACATTAACTTCGTTTTATCTATCTGCGCTAATGTACACTTGGGAAACCTGCGCCCTACTCTTTCATAGACATAGATATAACATTTATTACTAACAAAAACACACACACATATAATATACACACAAATAATCACAGAGTAAAAACATATACTGAGAGATAACAATTTTTTTCCCCTTTTCCCTTTCGGTTCGTTTCAAGTGTGTAATGCGTGTGTGCTGTGTGTGTAATTGGCCCTGGCTCAGTATTATTCTGAGGAGCAGACTGTTCCACAGCGCTGGCCCAGCGCCACGGATACGGAACTTCATTCAAAAACGTCGGTATCATCGCTGTCCCAATTGGGAGCTACAGAGTATGGTCGCTGCTACAAATGTCAACAATGAAGTCGCTTCGCTATAGCTGTTGAGGCTTTTTTTTAAATATTTTCTTTGACTAATTTCCCGACTATATTGGGTATTAAGTAATTTATGTACGTATTATTATGTGTGATACTGTCATGTATTGAGGGTTCCATAGTACCGGCTCTCGTATATATCTGCTCTACCATCTCTATATACCATAGTACAATATAGTGCCGTTTGTAATTACAAAACAGAAACTCCCGTGTCTGCGTCAAGCTAAATCCATCAAGCCGGCGCCGAATAAACAATGTACGCAATATTGTGATATCTATACGTATTCGGTGTGATTGACTCGACGTGTATTGTTTGTGAAGTTCACTCGCAATCACTCAAAAGTACTATATCAGATAGTGATGTCGCTAAACAACTTTTCTATCGATATCCTTAACCTTATACCTTGCGGTAATAACACCTGTCACTTCCATTTCGAAGTTCTAAATTTATTCCAAATGTTTTTCGTCTTAAGAATTGTAAATGCTTGAATTTATTTTTAGAACTAGTTAATAATAGAGAAGCGAAAGCAGGAATATCGATAAACAATGTAGGTAGCACTATTTCACTAAGGAGAGGGTAGAAAAGGGGTTGGTTTTAAGAACTAAAAGCGCAGTATACAGTAGGAAACCACAAAAGGCCTCAGTCACAATGTCTGTACAAAGAAAATGAGGTCTTTGCAATATGAAAGGAATATTACAATAGTTTCCACTACTGAATGATGCCTTGATTAAATTTTTTCAATGGAAGTTTAATATTAGTAATATTTTTACTCAGTCAGCGTAGTTATTATGATGAAATGTTTCATAGCTTTTAAAATCCATCATTGCATTTTTTCAAATAGTTTCTGTCGAAATATATCTCAGTAATTTTTAATGAGTATATATTAAAGAGCGATCCAGAAACGTATGTATGTGACGTGAAGATACAACCTAAAAAACACTTTTATAAGATTGTATTGTTCTTCTTTTAATTAATTGAGGTTTTCTGAGAATAAATGAGATTACGCAGAGTTGGCTTAGTGGCTTCAGCGTGCGACTCTCACCCTGAGGTCGTGGGTTCGATCCCCGGCTGTGCATGTGTGTGTG
Source organism: Pieris melete (assembly GCA_963693345.1). NCBI lineage: Eukaryota > Metazoa > Arthropoda > Insecta > Lepidoptera > Pieridae > Pieris > Pieris melete. The sequence goes on along the minus strand of CAVNZK010000053.1, from coordinate 2,084,835 downwards.
TTTCTTTCTATGTGCGCCTTTAATATTCGCATGTCTTAGTCCCAAAAAGTCGACGGCGTTTTTCAGGCACAGGAGGCTGATGACCGACTTGCCTATTAAATCGAAAAATGATCATGAAACAGATTCAGAAATCTGAAGCCCAGACCCAAAGAGGTTGTAGGCGCCACTGATTTTTTTTTTATTTTTTTTTTCTGAGGAGATGTCCTAGTGTTTGTGATTTACAGCTTAAACACTAAATATAACTTTGTGTGGAAGCGAAAATATATGTAAGTAAAATATGTATCGCAAATAAATTTACTATTAAGTTTCGAACCAAGCCTCTATCGTAGACAAAGGGGCTGCCACGAGCAGATTGTGGTGTCTGCGTTTAATGGTCAAGTATATATTGAATCTGTTAATAGAAAAATAAGTTATGATAAAAGATTTAGGTCTTTTGAAAATTGGGAAAATATATGTTAATGTATATGAATGTAGTCTTAATAGTGAACTTAGGTAATATCTTGGCAATATGAGCTTAATATTGATATACCTCCGTATAGATGTAGTATGTGTATAAACAAAAAAAGGGTGCGTGTGTACAAAATGTACGCGCGTAAGAAGTTATACGTCTTTGGCATTATTATAAATAGTTTTTGATTGCATGCAAATAATTAATTACAATTAAATAATCAAAGACTGGAAAAGGAGTCATTATAATCAATAAAGTTCAGTTTACATTTGAAAAATTAAATAAATAAATATTATTATTCTCTTACATTAAGTGTAACATAAATTGTATTATTATTCGAATGTTGTTTTTAAATTATGTCCAATGCCGTAGCATCTTCCGTGGGCAACTTCATTCTGTTAATTTTGTGTAACGGTGGGCGCGCATCGTAAAATTTCACTCTCATAAATTTTTTACAACGCGCCTAAAGAAGTATAACTTCAAAAAATTTGGTATACACTTCCAAAAAATAATTCATAAAAACACTTAGGAATCACGCCGTCAGCGCTCTCCACCATTTAATTTATCATTCCCACACCGGTTTTTAAAACTTATACATTTGTGAGGGGCTCGTGTCTTTTGGGAAATTTACGTTAAAGTTACGCTTTAAATATTTTAACTCGCATCAAGTTCGAGGAAGCATTTTTAACATGAATTTTGCTGCAAATTTTAAGTTAGATTTCAAATGGGGAGTTTTGTGGTTAGGGTGCTCGTTATTCATAACGCTTTGTTTTGAACTTCAGTATCTGCTGTGGACACGTCTGTTTCTGACATAACCAAAACTAATACTGCGTTTCATCTAGGTATATATATATATATTATGATACAAATTCCTTTGTATGAGCGGTAGTAAAAATCATATGAATTATGTATCTTATATGGTAATAAAGGGTGCCTGAACGAAGACCTGGCGTGCAAAATAATAATTCTACTTTGTATAAAAAGAGACAAAAATCATACTGCCAAGTTTGGAACTCACGCCCCAACGGTTACGAATCGAAGGTTATATTAATATGATATTCAGAGCAATAATATGTTGTTATTAATCTAAGATATAAAATTCTCGGGTTTGTAGATAAACTCCTCCGAAACGGCTTGACCGATTCTCATGAAATTTTGTGTGCATATTGGGTATGTCTGGCCAGGTCAACTAATAAATATATATAAAGATTACTTAACGACAAAATTTGTTTAGTTTTTTCCCTTACTAGGAAGCCTGGAAGAGATCGCTTGTTAGCGATAAGGCGTTAGCGTCCCTTATAAATTGTTTGTATTATGTTATTTGTTTTTGTAACGAAGTGTGAATAAATAAATAAAATAAAAGGCACTATAGGAATGTAAAACTTTTGTAGTTGGCACTGATTGCATTGATACAAGATAAATAGCCCGTGTTTGATTATTTGACGTATGAATACGACGTATTCTATATACATAGGTATATAGAATACGTATATATATATATAGTGATGAACGATTTTAATACAGATTTGACACTTTTTGGATTAATGAGTAAAAAGTACGCATATAACTCCGCAATAAAACGTAATACCACGGTTACCTTCAGAATATATTCGTTTATGATAATTCCACACCGGTCGCATAATGTTATGGTGTGTTGGGTAGATTTGCGTAGATTTTTATATGAAAATCTGTGTTCTGGGTGTTTTTATGGAGGTGTAAAAATACCTCTCACGGAATATTGTTTTTTACGCTCGCTTTGTATTCAGATCACATTATGATATACGCATAACCAAGTATACGTTTTTAAATGTAATAAGGGTAGAGTCTTCAGGTACATAAGCTTCACAGTATAGTTGAGTTATATTGAAGAAAATCAATGAAAGTGTTATGAGTTGTCGAATGTAAAACGTATCTACTAGGTATCTAAAGCATAGGTTCAAAAAAGTAAAGCTTGAACTTCAATGTATTAGCTTACAACTTCAACATACATAAAAAAAACTTCAACAAAAATAAAAGCCTGCCTGGAAGAAATCGCTTGTTAGCGATATGGCCGCCCGTTGCCTTATAACTTTTGTAACCTGCTTTTTTATTTTTGTTATGTGTATGTTTTTGTATAAGGTAATAAAGTATAAATAAATAATAAATAAACCTATGTTAACCTAAAACCAGCTTCTAACATACCTTTTATTTGGTATCTTAATTAGAAGTTTTAATATGACAAACCGATAAAACAGTTCTATAATTCGTTATAAATACGTTTCAATTATGAAATATATATCTCTACTGCCACCAAGTTACCAAAACTGGTAATAAATTATTGAATAAAATCAATCATACGTCGAATAATCAAACACGGGCCATTTATCTTGGATCAATTCAATCAGTGCAAAAAGTGCCAATCAATTGTTTTAGCCCCACGCCTGTCAGTTCATATAAACGGTCCAAGAGTGATTTCACGTGATTCATGCCCATTGTTGTATTCCATTTTATTCCTATCACTGAACAAAAACAATGGGGAACACGCGCCATTAGTATTTCAATGAATATTTGTCGTAGCTTTTCAATCACATGTACTTGCTAATTGTTTGGAGAAATAGTAGTCTCGCAACGCAGTGGGCGTTCTATTCCGCAAAAAACTAACCTAAAAAATTGTGAGCTTCATGAAATACCAAGTCGGTTAATTTATTCAGTCCCTAAATAAGGGACCTTCTGTCTTAAGTTATTACGTAATTAGCTAACCTAACAACATAATATAGGTAGTGGCCAAATATTACAAACTTTTTTTTAAAAGTTAATACATTGACTTGACCATCGTGCATAGCAGGTAAACAACAAACAGTATCTCACAAGTTATACATGTTATATTAAATAAGATTGTTTAGTGCTTAACTTTATGATTTCATAGTTGTATTGTCTGAGTGCCGTCGTCTATAAAAGGTGAACTTTAAATATAATAACAAAATAAAGCGATAGTATTAATAGCGATACAAATCTTGTGATACACATGCTCTGTTGTGAGTGAAAGGTATCTTTTTATATGTGTATAATCAACTTGGACAGATATTTTAACAACTATATCAAGCGGCTCGTTGGTCTAGGGGTATGATTTTCGCTTAGGGTGCGAGAGGTCCCGGGTTCAAATCCCGGACGAGCCCGCAATCATCTTTTATATTATTTTTTATTATGTATTCAAAACCTTTTTATTCATCTAAGTACACAACTTATGCAAGTGCCTTATAGTGTAACTTAGGTTGTTCGATGTGCACATGTGTGGACGTAGATTAAATAAAAATATTGTAAATAAAATTATAAAAATTAAACTATATAATATTACCTGCATGTATCCGTGCAAATTTCTGTGAGCATATCTTCCAAATCGGATGACAGTGTATTCAATAACTAGAACAAAAGAAACATGTTACTTGCACATTCATTTATCTAAAAGTCAATTAGATCAAGACTCCTTGATAGCATGGAACGTCGCGTTAATTCGTAGTATGACCAGTATAGCCTTTCGATTTCCTATTCACCCCTGGGCACATGTGGGTAACGGGAAATGAGTTAAGCCATGTTCACCACAGCTTCAGGTTTTAGCTATTTGATGTATTGACATACAGACATACAGCCTATTTCATTTAGAAATAACTTTATTTTTTATAGAGAGATATTTTCAAAATAGGTTCAGTGTTGGTAAAGGACCACGTGGCTCAATCATGCAATCCAAAATTGACAATCCGAAAATAAAAATGACCAAAGCACGGATGATGAAATGAAATTATATATTACTAGCTGACCGGGAAAACGTCGTTTTGCCATGTATATCATTTATAATAAAAAATAGAGGTTGATCGTAGAGGGGTGAAAATTAGGGGTTGTATGTATTTTTTAATGCTGTATCATAAAAAATACAAATTAAAAATTTTGTCTAAAAAATAAAAAAATAAATTTAGGGCTGGACTACCCCTAACATTTAGGGGGATGAAAAATAGATGTTGGTCGATTCTCATAGATACCGGATAAGCACAAAAAATTTCATCAAAATCGGTCAAGCCGTTTCGGAGGAGTATGGCAACGCAAACTGTGACACGAGAATTTTATATATTAGATTATGTCAATGATAATGTTGCGCAGAGGCGATAAGAACTTGGAGAAACTGATCGTTGTGGATAACACAGAAGGCAAAAGATCACGTGGCCGTTCACCAACCAGATGTACCGATCAAGTGAAAGACTCATCGTCCTCAAAACTGTACACTGTCGTAAGAGAGGCGCTGGACAGAAACCGGTTGAAACAGATAGTCCGCTCTAGATGCTTCGTTGATGACCACAACGGTCAGACATGACCTGCCGATTAAAGAGAGAGATGTCAATTATATTTTGGCTCAATTATACTACCTAAACGATATCTACAAAACATTGTTCGAGCCCGTGTGTATATTCTGTTAGGTATTTGCTTAGTTCGCAGACGGGGTGGCAGCGTAAAAAGTTTCTCAAATAAAAATCTCTCGTCAACCACTCCACGCTACGTGTTATGCTGACTCGGGGTTTCACTCGCACCTCCCTTCTATAAAACGACAAATTACCATAATTTCCCGGCTCATGTTGAATCATTCAAAATTTTCATACATAATTTTCATTACGCTAAAATTTTTCCACTTGAAAAAATGAATGCGACACACTGTCTTTTATCGGTTACGTAGTTTATGTTTCAGTTATGCACTAGATAAAATGATTAATAAAGAAAATATTCCTTAACGAATATGTAGACGTATATATAATGTGAATTATAGCGCGTCAAATATAAAAAAAAATAGTAATATAAAATGAAGACTAACTAACTCTTCACAAGTATAGGCCTAAAAATAATAACTAGATTTTCAAAGAACTGGTTGAAGCGCCCTAAGTACGGATGTTATGTTTAAAGAGTCAGCGATTTAAGTGTATTTTTTCAAAAATCATTTATTCATGTAGGTAACCCAATGTACACTTATGAACGTCAATAATCAAAGAGTAAAATATGTGTGAATATATTATCCATTAGTTACATTCGGAATATTAAAATAAATACAATCAAATTTTATCAATGAGCCATATTTATTATGTATGAAATAACTGTCAAATTACACGATAATCTGTTAAACAAAAACTTAAAACAAAGATCATTTATCCGTATTTACCTAAATGTAGTTGGGAGTTAACACCTGGATCAAAGAATAATTTCTGTAATTTTCTAAAAGTAGGCCATCGACCTCCCTTGTTTGTTTTCATGTTGCTTAGATACCGAAATATAACATTGAAAACGATCTAAACCAGGAAGTAACGTAATTATGGTCAAAGATTACTTTTTAACGGTTTTTAAAACTTGTTACAACGGTGTTGTAAATTAAACTTATTACAGAATGGCTTCTATAGAAATTATCATTCTTTAAACTATTTTTACAGGTGCATCCGAACATAAGCTTTAGGAAATATTCAAATATATTTTAACTACATACTAAAGTACCGATAAACAAATATCAGGCAATAATAATATTGCTATCGTCTTTTAAAACAAGCAGCTTAAACGTCCGTTAAATCTGGAAAAGAAATACACGGTGTGCAAATTTGATTGATATCGGTTCGGTACTTTAGGAGTCCATAGCGGACAAACAACGTGACACGTAATTTATATATATTAAGATTATAACTCTTTTCCTAATGATGAAGTGGTTGCCGTCTACTTCCTATCTATAAACAATATTTAAATGTAACCCACAACACAAATTAAATAAAAGAGCAATTCAGCGTGAACTGGCTATTCGACGGAACATTGTTACAATTACGTTTACATACGAATAAATTAACAAAACAGAAATACAGCTTCCTTGTATTTTTGCTTAGCTAGTATATTAAGTTCATGGACTAAACTTGTATTTTAACAGTAAATTACAGTAACCGAAGCGGTATGAAGCTAACGAGGCAACTCTAATTGTTTGGAAGTGTCCCGTAATACCCAGGGCGGGCTCTATTTATTTCCTTTTAACATTTAATGTTATGAGATAATATTTCATACAACATAGTATATGAAAGATCAGATGCTGCCTAAAAATATTTCACTTTTAACATAGCATGGTTTTGTTTTAATTCTGAAGGTACTGGCTTCGGAATCTATTAAAATATAATTGGGTTTTTGCATGTTTAACATTCAATATATATTATATAAAATAATATTATTGCTACATTCGAACTAATAATCTACCTAACTAATTATCTTATATTAATGTAGTGCATTAATTATTAAAGATACAGTGACAGGGGCTATTATAAAAAAATAAAAAAAGTCTGCTGACTCAGCATATACAAAGTTATGCAAATTCTGACATTAAACTGGTCGTCCCCCCAGACTCCGCTCAACACCCATCGCATTATGAATAATGTTTTTCGTTACAGCTGTGAAAAAGCGTCATTTTCCGTGATAAATATAATGACATACATTAAATGACAGTACTTTAAAGTTAGCGCAATGTGAATGTCAAAATAAACACAATTTAAGATAAATCACTGCATGTTACATACAACATATATTATGCGTTTATAATTTATTCATTTGCCATCTTTCATTACTGACAAGCAAGATATGAATTCCCGTGGCTAAGTAGTTTTACTCTTTTCGCATACTCAAACCCAAGAGTTCGCGCCAAAACTAACCAGTGCGTGCCAAAAGAACATTTATTTAATAACCATACATATTATGCAATTAAATTAAAATAATTATTTAAAAAATAACTCATAATGTAGTCTATAAGAAGAAAAGGCTCACTCAGGCTCACGAAAAATCGAATAAACACACTATAGTAGCCTAGAATATTTAGTCTATGAAATATTATCTGTGCTTGTCTGACAATTGACATCTGCCGCTTTCCGCTTTTGGGCGAACAAGATTAGTTTAGGATGTTTTAATAACTAAATAACATTTTATCCAATGTATTGTGGCTTATACTAACAATTATAAAAATATGATTTGATTAATATTATTATTTTAATAATTTTCTGATATAAAAACAGATTTATGTGCGTTTTAATAAAATAGGACCAGCAATTTCATTCCCGTGATATATTATTCTCATCCGCTAAGATCTCATAACAAACCTTTGTCCGATCAATATAAATGGATGACATTAATCTATTCTTGAGCTCCGCACGCTTGGGAATCTATAGGAAAGTATGAGCTTTAAATATCACTATTTCCTGACTGCGAAACAACGACGGTATGAATCTATCTTTATTATTTGTAAGTACTCCATTTAAGCTATTTTGATGCGTAATAACGCGTAATTTGCAAATTTTATGTGCTTTAAAATGTCGGAAAATACTTTTCCTTTCTGTGTGCGACAAATCAAGTAACCGACATAGTATAATTAACAAATGCGAAACACCTTATTAGATATAATATGTTATCTCAAACTGGTTGAAGCTGGGATATAAATCCTAAAGATAATTTCTCTCGTCAACTAGTACTTGTTGTCCAGTATTAAGTACAGCATTCAAACGTAGAAGTCGCATAAAAAACCTTATTCATTTTGTTGCAATAAACAACAGAGCAAAGCAAACCTCTGTTTGCAATGTTGCAGCATAAATTAAGAAAGTTGTGCCGATCGTCGTCTGGTACGCGAACGGAAAACAATGAATTTTTCTAATTAAACAGTATTTTCTGATTCCAATTTCCCAGTGGCAATACCTTTGTTTATGAATTCCCCCTCGTTTGTATTGTTGATGCATATAAAATTGCTCTTTTTAACTTTTACGGAGAAGAATGATAATAAGCTCATTGTCGCGACGAAATATAAGGTTTTTTGTCCTCAGCTTAGGGGCTGGTTGGTATTTTGTATACAAAATCATTTTTATTTACGGAAAAATACAATATTTACCTATGGATATCTAGAAAGTATGTAGGGAATATCAATACTAATGAAACCTTTATTTTGTTTAGATTCAACTTTGGTTGTTGAAGTACATATTGTAAACGTGTTAATGAATTTAAGGTGAATAATGACAGGGGTTGTAAGCGATAGGTCAACAAAATTCGTCTAACTACGTTACGAGATACCGTTAGTTGAAGCAATTGCCTATGCCGATATATTTTTTATTAAAAATAAAATATATAAACGTAAAAATAAAAGTAAACGTAAAATAATAAAATATATAAACGCCAGTCGTCGTGGAAAATCGTAATCGCGTTACACCGTTCTTATATTAAAATGTGTAGTCTACAATTAGAAAAATAAATACGAAATATCTAAAGTTTTGTAACGGTAGATAATTTTGACATTTGAATAGGTAAATCAAAATTAAAGGAAGTTCCTAAGATTCCGCGAATCCTATAAAGTTTAAAACTTTACTCCAAGTTCCAAAATGATCATTAAAACTTTGACTTAGTCGTTGAAATAGTCCATTAAGGGTCGGAGCAATTTGTTCCATAAACAAACGTTATAATTAACTGTTGATGATTTACCATTTACCCTCTTTACTGAGAACCGTTTGTTATTTTAACATTTAGCTTCGAGCCCCGGTCCATTACTATTAATATGTAGATATATTATTCATATATAAGATCATACAGAGTAACGTAAATTTTAGAATTTACAGATGTCTGCCCCAAGCCCCTTAAGGTCATGCCTTAATTACTTTATAATATTTGGTTATAATTTATGCACTGAACCGATTTCGTGTGTAGGTATATCACTTACGTAGTATTTATTATTTGATTTGATTTCTGGGTGATTGTCATCTACATAATAATAATTTACCCTATTTCCCACCAGAGTTCATGAGACTAATTACGAATTAAATATTACGAAATTTATATTTCAAACAATTCGTTGGAATGTTAGTACCAGGCGTTCAGAAATAAAAGGCGTTAAGAATCGCGTGCGAATACAAAGCTGTCCAATTTCCTTCTTAGCCACAAAGCGGCGCCGCGCGTTCTATATTCGATTTCCAATCATAGTGTTGTGTTTATCTATTGAAACGTGAATTGCAAATATTTACACTTTAAATATAAGAACTTAACCTCTACACGATTACTGTTTGTACTGCTTTGCTTTAATTAAATGTTCAGGCGCCAAATAGTTATAGCTTGCTGTTTAACTACCGTAACTCGTAAGGTCGAAAAATTAATATCCATTTAATTCAATACTCGTTGTTTGCAAAAAACAGGCACATTTTTCGTCTGTTTCATTCTTGTGTTTGCCCAATACAATTATTGTCTTGCCGTACTGAACTGGCAAACAATTTAATTTCGCGATTTGGTACATAAAATGTTCCATTTATTTTATTCAGTAAACATATTATAAAATTAATTTTCACTTCCCCCTTCCATGCGTATATTTCCTACCCTATAGATTTTAATTTAAACCTAGTCATTCACGTGACCACAAGACTGGACTGAAAACGGGAAATGAAAGTGTCAAATACACGCAACCCTTAGCCAAGTCTATTATTACTGTTATTATAATTAAACTTTTGCTTTACAACTAGGTATTATGAATGTTACTAAATATGTTATAACATAAACTTTTATAATCCTACATAGTTTAGATTTAGAATATTATTATTTTCTTTTAAAGAAAGGTGAAAGCGGGCCATAGACGGACCGCATGTTGCAGTCAAGACCGACTGCAACATGCGGTCGCCACACGGCGATCTGCAGTTTCCATACTAAATTCATAATCGCTATACACGGACCGCTCGAGCAGTTCCTGAGCAAACCGTGTTGCAGTCGGTCTTGACTGCAACATGTGGTCCGTCTATGGCCCGATAAGAGTAAATTCAACTACACCAGGTTGAATATCATACGGTAATTATGTTTAAAGTGTCTTCGTATCCATGAGACACACTTGTCACGCTTAATCCTGAGGTCATGCGTTCGAATCATGGCGCACCACAGGATTTTACTTTCTATGTATATAGAAATTAATCAATAAAGCTTTTTATAAAGTTGAGGAATACAAATGATCCTAATCCTTGGGATTGATTTGCTGCAGTTCAAACAATTTGTATGACAATACTTGGCGATTAAAAAGAGTGGCGGAAAGTTACTTGCCAGTTCTTCTTACCCGCTCTACGCCCTTGACTTGCGAACTGGTAGTAATGTAAATTTACAATAAATTTAACTTGACAATTCATAAGTGTAATTGTTTACCTACATGAATAAAGACATTTTGAGTTTGAGTTTGAGTTATGTCTATATGTCACCGTAAAATTTTAAATACCGTTGGATTGTAATCTATCTCGCGAGATTGTGAACTGTCGAAAGATTATGAACTTCAACGTACTTACGTACGCTTACAATTTAATGTATTATTTATTATTCGGTAGATTGTAATCTATCTATATATACAGCATCGAGCGTTTGTTATATGTATTTATATACCTTCATGTAAGATCCTCCAGGCTTCTCGCAATGTCGCCGTAAGTACCGCTGACAAATGTTTGACATTTTGAACACTGAAACAAAAAATAATTGGATTAATAAAAAGTGACCCTGCAACAAGTTTTGTACGCCTAGCCTTCGCATAGAAATTGTGTACGTTAAAATGTTATAAATTTATTTTGAATAATATATTTGATAAAATAAACAGGTGATTTGTTCATTATGTATGGAGCATGGTCAGACTACGCAAAAAATTACGCGTCGCGTTGAATTGATAACCTTCTCTTCCACTAATTTTAAATCGGTTAAAAAAGGACCTTAAGGAATGAAAAACTAAACTATTAAAAATTCAAACCTTCTTTTACACTGTACCTGTATCAGGTATATTCTTAATCGAACTAAGTGTACAACGAAGAGTTCTAAACAATGTTCTAAATATAAAGCATACAATTTAGTTATTTTTAAACAATATTTCCTGCCAGCTTTCATAAGTTCAAACAAAACATCCTGGTATTTCCTTTTATAGATTTTTTGGTTTAATTTTAAGCTTTACTCTTATTTAGTTTCCGGTAAAACTTTTTTCATTATTAAAAAGCTAAATCTCTAGCAGTGAATACTGTAACTATTTCTCGATATTGCTTAATAATGATTGGGGATTATATGAAGTAGCTAAACGTTGATTGAAATATCTTAACTCAACAATTTCATGAAACGATCAATTCTGCTATCCAGCCACGACATATCCTTGCCGAGTTAAAATTTTTTCACACATAAAACCGTTTTATTAATACACTACTATAATGAGGTGCTGATTTTAATTACAATAATCACATTCCAGTGCTGTCTTTAAACTTTATATTAAATTCATGATCGTAAATTGTATTTGAATCTATAACTCAACGTCAAAATGTTAAATTATGTGTCGCCGCTTAAGGATTCTAGTTAGCTGTCGCAATTTCCTTGTTACCAAAAATAAGCGTCATTTACAATAGGGGTAGCTATAAATATACAGAGTGTTCAGAAAATGAAGCATGAGTTTAATATAGAAATAATTATTTATCTCAAATTATTATACTGTCCTGACAGTCAATCATTCTTGCCATTTGTCAATCACGTACAGTTCAACAATTAAAAAAATCATAATCAAAGGCATTTTAAAACAGTAAGAAAATCTTAATTTCGTGGAATAATATTTTTAATAAAAATTATATATTTTATCACTTTCTAAGGCACTTCTCACGCGACTTCTTTGTGGAACCAGCAGCCGGTAGAAGTATTTATAAACCAAACCAATATAACTTAGGGTCCTTCAAGAGTAGAGCATATTACCTTAAAGACCAGCGACACACCCGTAAACCTTTTGGGCAATGCACTTCTTTCTAATTGCCCCTCTGTCCCATAAAAAAAAACGACGTGTTGCACTCCGGGAATGCCGGCAGAAGTGAAAACTTGAATATAAACGTTGTGCATTTTTGATATTTTGGAATAGTTAGGGAATAATTTTTCACGAATTGCTTTAATTATCAGTATAAAAGTCCTATCATTTATGTGGTAGAACGCAATATTTATTTATTGCGCTATCGCACACAAACATGACAATTTATATTACATTAATACGCCGCGCCAGCTGTCTACTGTCCATCCGTCTTACAAATTTTCGATCAGGTCACGTGTCCTGACGCGAGTATAACATTTTTTACCCATTCCAAAAAAAGTGTACAACGCCGCTAAAGAAGTTTTCACTTCAAAAGTATACATATCCGGAATCATACAGCAACAGCTTAAATAATCATTCCTAAAAACCACCCTGTCTACAGCGACCGTGCGTGAATGTAGTCCTACCATAAACTGTAACGATTTACATAAAAGGATAAAAGCTTTCTCGAGATGAGCGTTTATTATACAGGGATAAACAAATTTACACAGTCGCAGTACCAAGTCACGTAATTTCATTCATCATAATGGTTATAAGGAAATTACTAATACAATGATTACATTGCATTATTAGCTTTGGTTAGTTGGTTTCTATAACAAGTAATCAAAATAAGTATGTATTACTTTGATTTAATCTCTCGATGCAGTAAGAAATATTGAGTTCAAGACTCACTTTGATATACTTGTCGTACGTAATCGATGTCGGAAACCTTAATTAATATATAATCAAAAATATGAGAAAAGGAATTACACCGTTAAACAAGAACAGAAGTAAAAAACGCATCATACAACTATTTTTATTATAAATCTTATTTATTTTGTTAGTCAATCGACTTAAATTGCCTTTGGTTCTTTATAATAAAGGTGAATTTATAACATTATTTACGAGTTTCGAGTACTATTTTTACTGAAACTCCGTTCGAATAACAGTATCAAATCCAAATTAATTCAAACGACAGAACACCTGCCCAAAATGAATACCGCAGGATTTGTTCATAGATATGAAACGTGCCGATTGCACTACACTCAATAATCCTTCGCCGCAAATTAAACGTATTGTGATGCTAAATTTTAACTCAAATTGAGCTCCTCGTAAAACTTTATCGCTTTATTTCATGTAAAATGTTTGTTGAATAAGCTTAGCATGTACATATACAGCAAAACTATTATAATTTATATAATACTAGCCGACCCGGCAAACGTTGTTGTTATGTTATTATTATTTCTAGGATACATTTTTATATAAAAAGTAGGTGATCGTGAGGAGGGTGAAATTATATTTACGATATTAAAAGTGTGTATAATTTATTCCACAACGAAAACAAACTAAACAGTAAAAACACCAAATATCGGCAAATATGCAAAAGCCTTCATAAATACATCTTAGTGCTTCTGCGCAAATCCACGCGTCTGTCCGAGGTGAGGATTATGGGATTGTCCGGAGCATTTTAGGTTTGCGATTTATTTGAATTGAACCTTGCATGATCACAGATTTTATGTCTGGGGTTGTATGATTTATGTTTTGATAAACGTTCTAGTTTATGTTTTGTCTCGTATAGCTAAACACGCCTAGAGCAGGAATTGAAATTTGAATGCGTAATTTTCCTAAATTCTATTTAATAAATTATTAAATGCCATACTCTACTATTATTTTTAACTTGATTTGTATAATTACAAATAAAACTGATATATATATATAGACTTTATATACCCCGCTGGATACGAGACAAAAGATAATTATTGCCTAATTTAATTGTTTTGGCACGTGAAGAAGCACGTGAGACATGTGACTCCCGATTCCCGAATGTCAAAGTATAACCCGCGGCACGTAAGTCTAGCGCTGACCGTTATTGCGCAGAAGTAAAAAATAAGGTACCTGAGGGGGGCTAGCGGAATGAAGAGCGTCGATTGGCTCTCCAGTCGCATTTTGTCCCCCGCGCGACAGTACACATGCGCAGCAATCCCCTCCGCGAATCGGCCAGCACTAGACTTACGTGCCGCGGGTTATACAATACTTTTTTGTCGTACTAACTCTCGTCGAACTTAGCGCTATGTTTATCTGAATCTTATCCTTAGTTCATTTTATAACCGTATAATCCCACTTCATTTGAATTGACTTTACATAATATGATTAAGCAGTTATGCTTCCTGTCATAATAAAAACATGAATTGCATGCATTCCTTGCTGCTGTTATAAATACTTAAGCCCGCCGATACCCATCTTAAGTTTCATTGATTTCTGTAATTATAAAGTATAACTAAAGAAGTATCTTTGAAGTGTAGTACTAGTTCAAAAGTGCTAACTAATAAAAAAGTTTATTATAAATTAAAGTTTACATTAAACTGAACTGGCTTTAACAGTAGAAGACTGTGACTTGAATGTAAAAGTATAGGACATTATTCTTCAATAATTATATCTACACTATCAACTCATTTATAAAAATATTTCCTAATAAATATGACGGCAAACTTGTTAGTTCATATAAAAAGCCGTAAACAAACGCGTCTGCATGTGATGCGTCTCATTAGCCACTCGCATTTGTCAACGCTCCCATTTCCCAAATACACGTTTTTTATTAACGCCAATTCCTCGAACTCTAATGAGTGTAATTTTTCACCAACCGCAGGCTTTCCTTTTTCTGCTTACGCAATCAGTTACCGGTGTTTACTTTTTGCACTGTGTATGTTAACGGATTCTTTGTATAAATTGAATTTAGAATTGACGTTTAAGTTATTTTTAAAACAATTCTTTTAGTAGTCTTTGATTAACATAACTTTTACACATTTAAAGAAAAAAGGCTTTTACCGGATTAAAGTTATATATTATAAATTTACAATTCACGGGGTCATAAGGTCACGGTGACCACGCACGCTGTAAAGCACGCGAAACGTCGGATAAATTTAAAATTATGTCAAATAATTGTAAATTTATAATAAATAATACATAACTTTAATCCGGTAAAAGCCTTTTTTCTTTAAACAATTCTTTTACTACAATTTATATTTATATGTATATATATATATTGTATATTATATCAAATTTAAATATACAATCCGGAACCCTATAATTGTACTATACATAGTTGTAATTTTTACATTTTACCTTAAAATATACCACTACAACGCGTATTTTCTACTCAACGACTATTTAAGTTATAATAGAAATGCCAAATGCCAGCTACATTAATTTTGTATTAAACTCTTTATGTCAGACCGGTATTTCATCATATTGGTAACTATGTATACTTATGAAGGTTAATATAAATAAAAAATAATATCTAATACTAAATCATCGACACAAACTAGAATTACAGAACATCTTATCTAAAAGGCTATTTAGATTTATAAATTATTAGATTCTTGAAGTCGAACTTATGTGACTTCCTAAGTCAAGTCCTCTATTCAAAGTGATCGGCATAGCTTTCAGTGTTATTGGTTTTTTCATTCACATCTCAAGCCCTCATTTTCATTTCGAATCTCGACACATTTGCACCCCTACATCTGCACTAATGTTTGAAACATGACATTTTTCATATGAATTCCTCCTGATATTTCTGAGACGTCATTTAACGTTGAGAGCTTTTATACTTAAGCTATGAATGCTGGAATGTCGGATGTATGAAAAAGATTTATTTTTCAAAACAATTTTTCTTACAGCTTTCATCTCTTTTTGATGAGATAAAAATTAACTTAATATTCACGCTTGAGTAATGCTTTGTAAAAAGTTTTTTGACGATCCACAATCACACCAATCAAGACAGGACTGATTCCTCACCATCATTCAAAGTAAACCTGGAGAAGCAAATCCCATCTCGATAACTACTCCATCCATCAGGTGACATTTTCCAATAGCTAAGTCAGTGATTGATGCTTCCTCTAGATGTGAATTGGATAACAACGTTAATACGTTCCTTTAATTTTTAGTACTTCTGAAACTCTTACACGAGATTCAGAAAGTATAAAAGTGTTTCTGGAACGAATCTAGAATTATTTCATATTTGAAGAAAATGTATTTTAATGAAAAATCCTCTTAATTGTATATTTTTGTATTTATTTAGATATTTATTTACATATAGGTACATACATATAATTTTTGATTTCTGTAACATTTTATTATAATGATAACAAAGAAGATGCGCTTCATATTCGGATAAAAATTGTAAGATTTAATTGAAATGGATACAAGAAAATATCGTTTAATCTTTAAATTCCGATTTATATTAATTGTATTTAAAATATATCAATTGGCAATATTGGAATATAGTTACACAATTACCAATTCCAGCAACTATAAAGGCAACCATTGTAATAGTCTAATACTTTTTTAACCGTAGTAGCACGTGAGGAATTTAAGCCATAAAATAAGAGGGAAACGAAATGGGTAAGGAATACACCTGAAGCTGATAAAATAGGATTTAGTGATACTGGAAGAAACAGGAAATACTTCCTGCCATATGTATATGTTTAAAAAATTAAATCAGATTTATGTATTCGTTTCATGATCATCTGTCAATCAAAGGCAATTTGGTGATGAGCCTCCTGTGCCTGACACACGCCGTCGACTTTTTGACGATGTTTTCTTTCACCGTTAGAGAGAATGTTAAATGGGCACATAGAAGAATCGAACCTACGACCGCAGGTATGAGAGTCGCTGAAGCCATTAGTCCAACACTCTTTCATGTACATGTTTACTCTATCTTATTTCTCTAGTTCAACTATGCTTACATTACATATTTCTATTATTACTCGTTACATTACCATAATCTAATATATAAAATTCTCGTGTCACAGTTTTCGTTGCCATACTCCTCCGAAACGGCTTGACCGATTTTGATGAAATTTTTTGTGCTTATCCGGTATCTATGAGAATCGGCCAACATCTATTTTTCATCCCCCAACAAACATACTAAATGTAGTCCACCCCTAATTTTTATTTTTTAGACAAAATTTTTTATGATACAACATAAAAAAATACATACAATCCTCAATTTTCACCCTTCTACGATCAACCCTTATTTTTTTATTATTGTAGATAATTATATTTATTGAACTAAACAATGTTTCCTAGAAGTAATATACATGGCAATACAAACGTTTGCCGGGTCAGCTAGTATCATTATAATAATTATAAGTTTTTCCTATAACAATACAACCAACTTATACCCCTGAGTATGAAAATAATTTAAGCTTTCTAAAACATTAAAGAAATCATATATTTTAATGACAATATATCAGACCTAAATCCGCTTTAATGATGACAGTAAACTAAAATACTAATCTAGTTGGTCATGGCATTACGCGAGTTCTTCTAATTCTAAAATCTAATTCTTCGTTGGTAGGAATTTTATTGGCTGGGTTCGTAATATATCGCGGTGCAAACCGTAAATCTGATGCCGCGAAATAAATAATTTAAAACCAATAAAACTGGCCTTTTCCGGAAGGTGGGTTATATTCATTAGATTCATCTCAGCGAACACAATTTATAATTTATTTGTACTTTATTTTTTATTGATTTAATTTTGTGACATACGCTTTTTAAAAAAAATCAAAGACATTTAAACACACTATAGTGAATTGCATAAACATTATGCAGTCGACAAAAAACTAAATCACTATTAATTCGGTTTTTTATTGCATTACTAGAGTTTCGATTGCTATACAGCAGTCGGGATACAGAAGTTTTATTCAATTCAAACCAGCATATATATATATATATATTACAATGATAATTCGTTTATTAAAACCCAAACATAACAATCAAATATACAGTAATTACAATTTGCTTAACCTACATAATAATAATTAAAAATTAGTTTGGTCCCTATGGCAGTGTACCTTTAACGCTGGTAGCATTTCCTCGCTGTATTGCAAGGAAAGCACCAGCTCTGGGGTCACCGGTACTATCTACCAGGCGCCCACTCAAACTCTACTCCAAAGGGAACAAAATCGGAGGTGGAGGAAAGATTTATTTTTGAGCCGTTTATTATTTCCCGCCTGCTCTGCGGCCGCCCCAGCTTTTTTGCTTGTCCGAAGGGGATGAGACGGGGCTAATGTGTCCACATAAGTAGCATCCCATACCAAAGTCCGTCCCACCCTCCAAGGGATCAACGACATCCCATCCCGCTTGCCATTGTCTCTAGCGATGCCTGTTGGCTCCAAAATGGCTGGAACATTGACGTCAGCAAGAGAGCGGCGTATCAAGTCAAGAAGTCAAAATTAATTTATTCATATAGGTAATACACATGTGGGTAAATATCATTTATTCATATAGGTAATACACATGTGGGTAAAAATCATTTATTCATATAGGTAATACACATGTGTACACACTTATGAACGTCAAAAAAGAAATATATAACATTAAATGCTTTTGATGTCGTTGAGCGCGGCGTGGCGTGAAACACGACCTGCACTCTTTTGGCTATAGAGGCCATGGTGTCCAAGGCTACTTACTTCAAAGCCACAGGGACACTTATATATGTTAGTTGTTATAACAAAAACATCCCTAACAATGTGCATCCTCCGCGAAGGAATTTGCAATATGACTATCATAACAATGAAATTACTGCAAGAGTCAACTATCTGTAACTATGATCATTGTGTATCAAATTATCTTACCCCTCCAAGGCAATTTTATAAAACAAAGCATTTTCATCAAGCGGCTTATTGTATCTTTTGATTCGGAGTCATGTCTGACAGTCTAGAATTTCTTCTTGTGTTCGGAATTTTACTGTCTTCAACCGAATCCAATCCTATTACGAATACCAATTTCAACGAACACATCAGGGAATATTCTTTGAAGGATAATGTAAGTTATATGAGTTTATGTATTTTGTACGAGCCAAGGATTTTGTGTGGTTTTTGTACATATGAAAATAGCAATATTTAACATCTACTTGCCTGAAAACAGTTAGCAGTGTTAGTCTAGTGGTATCGGAGTGTGGCTCTCATCCCAATTCAATCCCCAGCTATGCACCAATGGACTTTGACTTTATGGGCCTGTCTATGTGCGCATTTAACACTCCCTCGTACGATGAAAGAAAATATCGTGAAAAAACCGGCATACCTAAGTCACAGACTACCGACTTACTTGCCTATTAAAAAAGACTAATGATAACGATAGATCGCCATCAGACAGCCGTCTTAATTTTAGGCTACTAGGCTCATTCTGATATGCATCTTTAATGCACTTTTGTATAAAAAAATGCCTGGTTTAACATGCCAATATTAAAAATTTTAGACGGCAATTGCGAAAAAAATATCGAATTTCCTTCCGGTGTGTTTTTTGCTTGTTCAATGTGAAAATTTACCGTTAAAATTTACCTGTCTTAGTTTTAAAAATCGACGTGTGTGCATTTAAGGTTCATCTACTTTTCTATACATAAAGGATAGTTGGATTATTATTAATTATATATATTTGTTGTTATTAAAATATATATTGTAATATAAGAACTTCTAATATAATAGCTGAGTGATATTACGATCTTATTTCAGAATTCTACAAATGCTAAGTCGTTGCATAAAGAGGGGTTAGGACAGTATGCTAATTTTGCTCTAAATAATCCTGGAAGCATTAAGGTAAGATATTTGGTTACTTTGATGTTACATAAATCGAATATATCCCTGTCTTATGAAGAATTGTTTATTCGTACACATATGAGTTCATTAATAATGTATCTTTGTTAAAAGTATTTCTTGCTATTGCGTATTATCATTATACATATTATCTGTAAATTTATATAATTAATTGTTGAATTGCTATTTTTTTAAATTGTTAATAAGAATATCAAAGGCGGAGATTTTTCTTACTTTGATAAGTACTTATTTCTTGTTATTTCTCTATCATTCTGTTCTGTGGCTATAATAGTATGAGGGTGGCAAATTCGTGCGTAGTTCTGTTGGCCTCTCATATTTTCTTCACGCGCATATAAATAACATCCTCTTATCTTTGAGCTATAACAAAGTACGTTCTATAACTCATGTTCATATTTCGTTGAATTTGAAACCCTAATAAATTATTTATAACTCATATAAAATAGCGTCACACTACCATCGAGAACGTATGAGAGATCTGTCCTTCCACCAAACAGAAAAAAATATTCTCTAATTGAATATCTAACTAATTTACATATTATAAATGCATTTAGCATTTTAATTGCGTCGAATAGAAATACAAGGTAGGTGGGAATATCATGGCCCACATTCCTGATAACTTGTCGGAACGGAAATGTGAGTCAGTGCGCAGTAGCCGATATATTTTTTACCACATATCAATTATAATATATATTTTATATACATTTGAGCTTACCATTTCACATTATATATGTTGCATACTATGATTGCATTGACATACATGGACATTACATTTATTACCAACAAAACACACAAAATATAATAATCCAAAAAATATAAAAAATAATGAAAGATAACAATTTTTTATTTTAAAAACAAGGTACATTTTAAATGTGTAATGCGTGAGTTCTGTGGTTCTTATTGGCCCTGGCTCAGCATAAGCTGCGGAGAATCTAATAATAATAATAATTACCAAGTAGAAATAAATTGTATTAGTAAAAGTTAGCAATATAAGTAATGAAGTCTTGTGTAAATACGAGTATGTAGTAAATAAAATTAAAAATAAGAATAATTGTTAAGAAATAGATAAAAAAAAACCGGATTTAAGATAGATTAAAAGCTAGATTCCCTGGTATATGTTGTTATAAAGTTTCGATATGTATCTTTAAAGGTTTATTATACCCTGATACATCACTAGTAGTACGACTATACTACACAGCTTCTGTCCGGCCGTGTCTGATTTGACCCTGTCCTGTTCAATGTGGCGCTTCGGGAGGCAACCCCTATTAGCACAATACGAACTGAATTACAGGTTGATTTGTTAAGTCGCTTCCTTGACGGTAAATTTTGGTGAATTGGCTTACAGACTGTAGAAATGCCTGTAACAACTTTAAGTCATACTAAAAACACAAATATGCAACATCGAAATATAAGGTAGAGTAATGGCAATGTTCAGCATTCACAGATTTGATCTTCTGTGTCTATACAGCGTCTCGAAAAAGTCAAAAGAGATAAAATCCTGTCCATATATGAATGCATACATTTGATTGTAATATCAGGGACTAATTTTAGTACTATAACTACATATTATATCTATTACATTCCGCAACGTAGAACAAAATATGTTATTCTGAATAATTAGTTTTGGTACCTATAGCAAGCGTTTATTGCATATACAATGGCGAACAACAAGTAGGTCTAAGGTAATTCCCACCTTGTTCCACTCCCATCGTAATGGGGCCAAAATTGCGCTCGGAATACCTCAGAATAGCCTCCCATGACCAGTGTATTGTGGTGTGAAACATTTCCCAGAGCCCTCCCGAAGGACAAATAATGAACCTATAAACCCGCGACTTCAAAAATTACTGCTTTACATAAGCAAATGAAATTTATTAAATTTCTCAAATTATGATAATTATTAATGTCCGAAAAAATCGACAAACCGTCCTGGCTTGTGTCACGACTTATATCGAAGAAACTGTGTTAAGTTACTATCACTATAAATTTGAAGTCTAAATTTGGGAAATCAAATTCCTAGCTCCTATTAGATGAATTCTTAGTATAGGTTTTATGCTTGATAATAGTTAGGTAAGCTAATATCTAAAATTGCGTTTTGAAATTGATATTTTATTATTTCTTCTTTCTTTTCCCTTTCATTTGATTTATTGCAACTTTGGGCAATTCACGACTCCCCTTGTAGAGTTTTCTTTTTGAAGTTATACTTCTTTAGGCGCGTTATGAAAAATTTATGAGAGTGAAATTTTAGGATGCGCGCGCACCTGTGACACAAAATTGGGAGTGCGATTATAGCGTGCGCGAGCGAGATAGGAATAAGACAATCTACAAGTAAAAAGAAAAAGAATATGCGTGAAGTTCGAAGATCGCAAATTTTGAATGACTATATTCCATAATGACATTTGTCATTTACCTTTTAAACAAATAAAGGAGTTTTAATTATTTTGTCAAAGAAATTTAACAATGCTTATTCACAAATACCTATTGTTACTTAGTTAAAAGGTTATGAACCATACCTAGTTATTAAATTGAATGAATAATATAATAAAACAATAAATAATAATTATTATTAATATTAATTGATTATAGAATAATATACTAATAATTAAATATTATTAAGATATTAACGTTAAATATTTATTATTATTTATTTAATATTTAAAGAAAATAAAGAAAGCCAAAGAAGTATAACTTCTTACGCGCGTACATAAGTACACGCACCCTTTTTTTTTGTTAACACAAATACACATACATACATAATATATAACTGAGTTTGACTCACTGAACTCTCCCGTGATTCATTAATTATCGAGAGCCTTCTTGGAAACCACTGTCTAACAGGTGACTGTACGTAGAATTACCGAATATTTTAATTCATGCGTTTGAATATCATGCATCATTTGTTATCGAAATAAGATTACATTGCAACACAAGCCTAAAATTGCCGCTTGTACTTTGCTTCTACTATCGTGAAGCATTGGAAAACGCAGAAACGCAAAAAAAAACTGTGTTATTTTTTTAAATAATATACGCAAGTAGGGAAGTTTATTTCCAAGTTAAAACAGTTATAAGTCCGGAAATCGAACTAAGGGTCGCTTTACTCTTGAATACTTTAACCAACATAGCACTAATAGGTACCAATAATGACTCACGTCAAAACGTGTTGCATTTGACATAAGGAATTTAATTTCGTCTGAATATTAATACCTTTAAAATATACAAAACGTAGTAATTTAGATGTCTTAACATTAGTTCTTGAACCATTTGCTATTTAAAAATTAAACTAAAGAAATAGTCTGCTCTCACAGGTCCTAATACATACCATAAACAATAAGAGCTTCAATCGGAAAAGAAACATTAAGGGCCGTGAGAATAAAGGGCAGAGCTCTGAAGCGTCTTGATAACGGTCCCTAATTTAATTGACCTACGAGAAATTGAATTTGAATGTCGTAATTGTAAGAAATAAAGCCATGTTTTATATCGATAATAGAAATTCAAAACAATTACCATTGTTCCTATAAATTAATATACCTATAGTGTACACAATAGCGATCTTTAAGAGAAGTTTTTGAACGAAACGGTGAGTTATAAAAATATATGTTGTTCATTGATGATTTATTTTAATTTCAGTTATCTGATAATGCCATAGCTGCATCGAGTTACAGCAGAGGTTTATCACATCATGAATATCCAGGTATAATATTAGACTAAGGTAAAAGCTGTAGCTCTATTTACTTTATTTTCCTGTAAAGTTTTTAAACGTCAATTAATGCTAAACTACTGGACTTGTTTTGACGAAACATATTTTCGTATTATATCAGTATATAAAGCGTTTTAAACGTTTCAACGTATTTCAATATGATTCATCTAGTACATGCAGTTCCATTCACTTTGAACTTACGTTATCGATGTTGTGGTCTGATCGTAAAATTGATCATTTGAGAAAGGGCAAATATTATGCAATGGTTGTATTTAAATGGCGAGCAAAACGTGATAAATTATATATTACAATTTTCAACCAACGTACATTGAACCAATGGTTCGTGTAAGATTAGGTCTAATTTTGACGCCAGTTGTAATTGTTTGATGCTCCTAAGAGAGTTTTGTCTATTTTTTTGTTAATTAAGCTCTGTAACTTTAAACAAACTCTCATCTGATTTTGAACAGCACATATTTATCTACTACGCTATCAAAGCATATACATGTAGAACAAAGCGTCTAGTGAAACCGGTATCTTATTTAATTCGAAAAACAATAATTTTGTGAAATAGCCACACTGTGAAGTGATCAACGACATCTACAGTATTTTACTGAGACCCTAATAGGCAGGGACGGATCTACTTAAGGGATTTGTGGGCTGCAGCAAGTAGGGAACAATAGGCGATATGTATTATTAATTAAAAAAATACTGATATTTTAAGAAAAGCAATGATAAAGTTGGAATCCCTTAGATCTCAATCAAATTATGTGCGATGCGGGTCTATCGAAGGGATCGGGGAAATCCCCGTCGGTTGCTTTTAGTCAGTTGTTTTTTTTCGCGCGCGCTATTACGGCGGTCCTTCCCGTAATAGCCCAGAGCCCCACAAATTCACGATAGCATAATAAAAGAACTGCATTTCGTAAAACAATATATTTTCCGTTTGAAATAGGTAATGGAATATATGATCACGAAGAATCTCCATATTATTACGGTCAAGAACACCATAGGCCAGTTTATCATGGGATCCATGGCTTTGAGCATGATTACCATGAATCACATGGTCATGCTAACCACGGTCATCATGTTGGACATTATCATCAGGTAAGTGTCAAATAGAGTAGTCTAATTATAAATTATTAAGTTTAAACTCTTACACCTAGGAACTTTTCTCATTACGAAATCTTAATACCATCAATCACAATTTTATTATTTTAAAAAGGGTTGAACTTTAAATTAAGGTAAATTCTGATTATGATAATCAGAATTTATAGAATTTTATTATTTCGTAACATAATATAATTAATAACCATATTTTCGTGTAAAAAGAGCATAAGGATACATAGATGCTGCGTAGAACTGCGTATATCAAAATAGACATCCTACTAATATTATACACGTGAAAGTTTGTAAGTATAGACGGATGTTTGTTATTCTTTAACGTAAAAACTACTGAATGGATTGTAATGAAGCTTTACAGTAATATAGCTTATACATCAGGTAACACATAGGATACAATTTATAAATATATTGTATAAATTGTCCAAAATATCAAGTAAGTACGAAAAAATCTACCATCTGCGAGTTATTCTGGCGTGCGCAGCCAAAACCGCTAGAATTTCACATATGGAAATGTTTATCTTAAATAGTCAATATATAAGATAATATATAATATAAGATACTCGAAGTTCTAATTCTGCGCAGACGAAGTCGCGTGCACCAGCTAGTTATTAATAAAAATCGCAGCAGTAGTATTAGAGGAAAATGTAAATTAATCAAACGATATACCTGATATTAAGCACGTGCATTTGTTTCGTCATAGTTCATTAACCAGAGGAATAAATTCAATTATAACGTATCACAACTATTTAGTTTCATTGGACATAATTAAATAACATACCTAATAAATTCCTAATAATCTTTCATCTATAATCTATCTATATGTTTTTATATTCAAGTCATTAGCAGCAAAAGCAGTTTTGTGGCCGTTAGCAGGGATTGCCCTCCTAAGGGCAGCTGCTGCCCTGGTTTCCAACCCAGTTTTACTTCAACTTGGGGTGGCTACTGGTAAAAGAAGACGACGAGATGCAGATACAGAGCCCAACGTGGCTCTAGATTGGATACAAAATGCTCCTAAAACGTGTGTCGAAGAATCATGTATTGAAACTAAATTAGGACAACCTAGCCAAATGCCTAGCAAAAGAGTTAAGAAAAAAGGGAAAAAAACATTGAAAGGGATTTAGACTACATACGAATACCGATTCAAACGAATTAAATGATCATTATATACATAGCGACAACTTATTAACGTAACAAGAAAAACATCGAATTAAACCTTTGACTATTTAAAATTGTATAAAAACCGTTATTGCAAAAGATTTAGATACAATCTTCTATCAAATTGTACATGTAATTCTAATTTAAAAGAGATATATACATTACAAGAAAGTATCTACTGCCTACTACTAACTTACTACACTAAATTAACATTAAATTAAGCAAATTAAATGACAGCATGTAAAAATAAAATAAAATATAGCGCTCATATTGAATTGTATTTTTCATTAAAAGTTTACCTTTACTACTCGCCAGACATTCGATAATGCTGTGTTACACACACTGTACAATATATTTGTATTAAACACAATAAATATGCACATAAATCACTATTACACATAAAAACAACAGAAAAATCTCACTAATTATCGACAAAACTTTGTTTGTAAACCGTGAAGTTGTAACGCTCAACATAAACTGTCAAATCACAAATGCATGAAGTTGTTTGACCTTTCTCTGTGTGCGGCGTGCGTGTGCGTTGAATAACTTGCTCTCACATGCGTTTATAATCAATACATGCACTGTACTACATAATAGTATGGTTTAATTTCAATAGGTAGCTGAAGAACATGGGGGAGAAATATTTTGAATATGCATTTCTTAATTTAGCTATGAACTTTTCTTTGTAGAATATTTTGATGAATATTATTGTGTTTTATTGCTCTTACATACAGTCTGAAATATAGGTTTAAAGTATATTTAAATTGTTGTTTAATTGAGTATATTTAGTAAAATACAATAATTATGTACTTGAGGTTATCTACTCATCGTTAAGCATCAATGGACAATTTATAGTCGCTCGTACAGTGAAGGAAGAGATCCTGAGGAAACCGACATTCCTTACATCCAAAAATCGTTTCATCTATTTGCCTATTTAAAAAGAGCATTACAAAAAAGATACGGTAATCAAAGGCCATAAGGCCATATAACGCCACTGCTTATTACCATATTTAAGCCCCGAATTGTTAGTATTATTTATCTGTTTATATTATATTACAGCCCTTCATTCATTGGGTCGTTTTGTAATACAAAATGTTGTATGCATTCACTATAATTTATATTTGTAATAATAATAATATACATAAGCAAATGGGCATAAAAAATAAATGTAGAGCTAACAATTAGTCTAGAAATAGAATTATTAATATTTCATTCGTTATATTTATTATAGGTGAATAATGGTTTTTTGTTAAATTTAAACAATATACCTAAATTTTATAAGATAACTAGCAGAAACGGTAGGAGGACACCAGTCATGGGGACCAGCATGCTTTTTTGGTGGTTATGCCATTAAATTGTAGCTTATATGAGAAACGTTGGTACTTTCAACAGAGAACCATCTGTTAGAATTATGACTGTCAAATAATAAACAAATAATTTGCAATAAAATAATAATTCGGGAATAAATTAAGATGTAAGCTATCCTATCTTTTAAGTTAGATCAAATTGCACACGGTATGCAAATTTGATTGAAATCGGTTAAGTAGTTTAGCAGGCCATAGCGGACAAACAACGTGACGCGTAATTCGCGCAGACTCGGCCAAGCGTTGCTGTGGCTAATATTTTTGTTATACGTAGTAGTAAACTATTCAAGAGAAACGGCAGGAGAACACCAATCCACCATGCTTTTTCGGTGGTTATGCCATTAAATTGTAGCTAATGTGAAACGTTAGTACTTTCAACACAGCGCTATCTGTTAGAATTGTGACTATCAAATAATAAACAAATATTTTGCAATGGTATATATTGAGATGTAAGCTAACCTATCTTTTAAGTTGGATCAAACTACACACGGTGTGCGAATTTGATTGATATCGGTTCGGTAGTTTAGGAGTCCATAGCGGACAAACAACGTGACACGTAATTTATATATATTAAGATCAAGATATGCGGTCTAAAATTGAAGAGCATATTTTCTTTATTTCTCAGGTTTTAATTATTATCTAGTTTAGCGCCATCTCTATCGTCATAATATTATAATCATTCCATTTGAACTTTCTGATTCTGATGTAACATTTAATTCATTTGTAATTTAAAAGGTGTCTCTTACATTAATAAATATTTTTTAACGTATTGTAGCGCCATCTTGTTAAAAAATAGGATTTACGTAAATAAATATTTAAATTAAAACAACGCGTCGGAGACCGTGTTATAGCGCCGTACGACTGTACAATATCTCTTACAAAGTTAACAAGATGTCGCTAAAATTAATAACAGTTTTCAATAGAAAAGTTAGATGTCTATGCAGTACGTAGAATATTAAAAAACCATTTCATTCATCATATTCTTTAATTATTAATTGCATACAGTGGAGCATTGTAGACCCATAGCTGTATTAAACTTTGAATCCATACTGAAACAAATTAGTACGTCATACATGAATGAAAGATACATTGATGACTTTATATGTATTAAAATTAAGATTTATGTTAAGTCTCCCGACAGAAATGTACTGCATTAACAGTATTTAAATATTAAAGTGTGTCTTATTAAGTTATTTCTTACTTTTTCCCAAGTGTCACAGACAAAATACACAAATTACTCGAACATCAATCAGTCAACCAATAACAACAGTGATTTCCATTATTATTAAATACGTCATTCCTACACAAAGATACACGTAAACATAAATAAGTAAAATGTTACCTTAGGAGCATTTTTGACGCTACATGCAAATATTAATGCAGCTCTGTCACAGCCTTTCTCCCCGTCAGCTACTATTTCATCGTTCACTGAAATAAAATAATATTATCATTTCAATAGACATAATAAATGAAACACATATTCACATAATGTAACGTTCAACCAAAACCAGTTTAGGTACAAAGGTTTTAAGTACAAAACATTTAAATGAACTTTATATAACATGAAAGTGGTCTCTCGGTGACTAGTAATAAATTTGTGTGACAATAAATTAAATTAATTTAAAAAAAGGAACAAAGTGTGTAGAATTATTAGTTAAATTTATTAAGTAAGTACGCGATTGTACTTAGATACATGGGTTTATTATTATATGATTAAAAGTTTAAAAATGTTTAAACCTGAATATAATGTGCATTAAAGTAATGTAGGTATATATAAGATCATTTCTTTCGATAGATTACTTCAGTTTAGGCACATTTGTATTATTACAAAAACACCCATATCGTTAAATGCCAGACTAAATTGTCTCCAAAATTTTGTATTTAAATGAGGTGCAATATTTCGGAAGAAACCTGCATAATCATTATATACCAAAAGAACACGATTTGGCCAATTCCTTTCCTTTCTGTATCCTCTTTTCATCTCCTTTCTGGAATTCTTCAGATATTTTGTATGCCCTTTCCAAATCGTAAAGCCCCTTGTCATTCATCTGAGAAAATACGCTTTATTTTATTAATTAGTGATAGAAATACGCATTCAAATGCAATTTTTTGGTATCCCATAAACTCTACAAACCATCATAATAAGCAATTATGGAAACGGAAAATTAACTTCAACAAGTATTATTAAATAGGCCCTTTAAAGGGGAGATTCGAAGAGATTATCTTACCGTTCCTATATCACGATAAGCACAAGCCAAAATGCATTTTACTTGAGGGTCGGTGGGCGTTTGTAGAGACGCCAAAGACACCATATCTTTCATGTCTGCTTTGAATTTGGAAGCACATTTTAAGATTACTTTGGTGAATAGAGCTTTTACTTCTTCATCGGTCATTGCCTAAAACAATGTGTTGCAATATACGATTATATTATTTTATCAGTCATGCCACAACCAAAAAAATAGGTTTCTATTGAAATTAAGGCTTTCGTGAAACTAATTGCAAAATACCCTTAATATTAAAAGTGTATAAGTTTTAAGATTATTCTAAAATACGCTTTATGTTGGAAGTAACTAATTAAATTAAACGTTTCAATAATGCGAATTTACGGGTTGAAAAAAATAATTTCAAATTAAATTAAATTAATAAAAAAATACTTACTCCACTCACAGTTCCACTGCATAAAACCGAAAAAAATAAACAATAAATAATGATCGACCCATTGCTCAACATGGTTGTTGATTCCACCAAATCGTGTGTCGGCTTTCATTTATATATATGATTTTATCTTTATAATTACGTAAATTGATATATATTTACTTACAAATTAAGGATAATTGTATACTTTTTTTTAAATATTATAATTAATTGTATTAACTTTTGGTTTGGTTCAGTACATCAACCAATTATCCTATAAGCTGAACGCATAGTAAGGGTCATATGAGCAAAATGAGAAGTAGTACTCAATTAGTTAAAGTTCTTAAGGTGTCTTAGCACACAAGAACAGAAAAAAACAGACATGAGGACCTGATGTTAAGTGATACCGCCTGCCGCCCATGAACACTCAATGTCAGAGGGCTCGTGACTGCGTCACCGGCCTATTAATCGGTGTGCTCTTTTCTCGAAGCACCCTAAGTCGAATTGGTTCAAAAATCAGTGATTACTTTAAGTGTGATTTGGGTCGAAAAATCCAACTCTATGACCAAAGGTAGACTAAATTCGATCAATGATTACGAATTGTTGTAAAATAAATTATAACTATATTCGGTCGCCTATTGATTCCATATTCCACGGCGCTGTAGCAGATTTGTAGTGTATAAATAGTTCAGTTTAACACGTCAACGTTATAAGACAAGTAGGATCAAAGTATGGATTAAATAAGGATTGCTATTTATAAACAAATATTGTATTTGCAAAAGTATCTACGTACGTGCATATAAATGAGTTAATGATTGCACAATTTTTAAACCCTAATTCGTTATACAATCTTCCTATCTATTTTAATCACAACATAAATACAGAAAGTGACAAATGAGAAGGTAAATCATTAAATATTGTTAATATTGCAAATATATTATTGTTTCTATGAATTAGGAGGGATGTTCTACATTTTGGATATTGATGACATCAATTTCGTTGGAATCCTTTTTAACTGCTATATGAATGAATAATATTCTCTCTCTCTACCTAGAACGTGAAGCCGTACTGAAAAAAAGAACAGAATTAAATAAACAAAAGCCTATGTGTTGCCATAGGCCGCTTAGTATTAAAGTTTTAACCTACTTTAAAAAGGATGCGTAATTGCATAATATTTGCAAAAGATATTTTTTAGGCTCGATATTAAAAATTATAGAAAACTGTATTCCAATTAGGGAAAAGCGCAAGTTTCATAAAAATCCATGCAGCTGTTTGGGTCACCCAGTTCTGAAGGTCACCTGCATAATATAAATTTCAATAAATAACATCTTTAAGCTTTTTAAAGATTTTTTTAACCAAATTATTTATGATTACTATCTGTTACTTCAGTAGGGAAACCTATAATTGGCGGCTACAATCAGTACGATGACCTTAAGTTGTAGGAAGCGCTCAACATCCTTCCAGCAGCCTTCACTGGCTGCTACTTGGCAAAAACAATCAGACTAGGGTTTTATGTTATTAATTTATACATTCACGAAACACTTACATTTAAGTAAGTAGTGTGATAAATATAATTTAGCGTATATTAGATTCCAATAGGCAACGGGCATCGCAAGAGACGATGACAAGCGACTGGATGGGATGTCGTTAAACCTTTAGAAGATGTGACGGGCTTTGGTATGGGATAGCTGGGAGAGCTGGTGCTTTCCTCGCTTAACGAATAATTATCGAAATATAGCGAGGTAATGCTGCCAGCGTTATAGATACACTGCCACAGGGACCAAACTTTCTAAAATTTGTTTTAATTTTCTTTTTATTAATTTTTAATATTACAATTACATAATTACCTCTTTAGCTTTGTCATTGCTGCATTTAAAAATCAAAGCAGCTCTCTCGCAACCTTTAGTACCATCGCTAACTTCTTCGTCATTTACTGAAAGTAAAAAAATAATACGATTTTTAAGAATAACTTACGAACATAATAATTTTTGTTTTTGTTTGTCTGGACGCATCGCTGAACTGGGGCTTTGTAGCGACAAAAAGTAAAGACATTTTTTGGCTACTAAAAGATTATAGTTATATGTCAAGCCGTAATTTTAACTATCTATCTACTTATATATATTATTGAGCAGTGTTGGCCTATTGGCTTCAGACTGCGACTCTTATCCCTGGGGTCGTAGGTTCAATCCCCGGCTGTGCACCAATGGACTTTCTTTCATCGTGGGGAAACCGGCTTGCCATAGACCCAAAAAGACGACGGCGTGTGCTGATCACCTACTTGCCTATTAGATTGACAAATGATCATGAAACAGACTCAGGAATCTGAGGCTCTGACCTAAAAATGTTGTGGCGCCACAGATTTATTAAGACGACGATTTTGGGTTTAAGGCATGCCGGTATCCTGACGATTAATTCAGTGCGTACTTGCATTACAAAACATGATAGTGATAATTTTATGCAGATTATTTTAAATAAATTTATCTGATCTGTATTTATTTTCTTTCTTACCAGATTTGCAAGCGTCAGTGAACGCCTTAGCCCTCTTTAGTTGTTCTTCGTCGTCGGCTAAATAAGTTTCAGCAAGTTTATTTGTACCCTCCACGGATAGCTTTCCATCGTCAGTCATCTGAAATTAAGATCAAAATAAAGTACCGCTTTTCCCGATTGGGGGTAAACAAAATATAGTCACTAAAGAAAATAAAAAAACGTGTGTGTACTTATGGATACACGCGTTGGAAGTTATACTTCTTTAGCGTAAAAGGATAAAAATCTTTTTAAAACTTTTATCTTTCGCCTTATTCTACGTTTGTTGAAAACACACTAACAGTAGAAAATGTATTTAATACATTGAAAGTTCATTTAAATATCACAAGAAAATATTTCTCAATTAAAGAAATGGACATTTTCTATTTTTAAATGTTGACTATGCTAACTTCAGGGTGTCGGTTTTTTGTGACGGTGTGCGCGCTTAGTAAAAATTTACTATCATCATTTTTTCCTAACGCGCCAAAAGAAGTATAACTTCAAAAATTATGCTTGAAACAGAAAAATGTATCCGGTATGTTTTTTGTTTCTAGTGTAATGTATTTTTGGAAACTATATTTTGAAAACTAATATTGTTTTGATTACACGGATCTCTGATTCACACATCCGGTGTGTTCATAATGGTGGAAATCCTAATTTGTTGTGACATTTAGGCATGTAATTGTTAATAATAACCTTGCTCTGTATATATACAATACACAAAATAATTGTCACTGGCTGAATAAAAGCTTCATAGAAAAAAATCATAGATTGTTTATGATTCTTTACCTAAATTCCTTGTTAATTCTATTAACACTTTACAAAAATCTTTTATTCCAAAAAATCGGATTTTACCCCATAAATAAAGACAACCTAAGATTCTACTTAAAATTCTATAAGAAAAAGTCCGACATCGCACTCGCGAATTTTTTGGCATTCTGTCCATTCCATTCCGTGTCCATAGGTGACGGTGCCAATTAACATCAGATGACCATCGTACCTGTTTGACCGTTACTATAAAAAAAAACGCAATATTTTCTGTATTACGCTGGGTAATAAAGAAAAAAAAATTTAAACTACTAGTACTACACTTTAACAAAAATGTTTGATATTATAGCAATAGTAGGTATATCCTTACCGAAAGGTTTAATTTTTCAATTAGACACATTAGTCACATAAAAACAAAAGAAGAAGAAGAAAAGAGCGTACCAATTCTTGAAAAACCGGCAACGCACTTGCGAACCTTCTGGCATTGTGAGTGTCCATGGGCGGCGGTATCACTTAACATCAGGTGAGCCTCCTGCCCGCCTATTACGTTAAAAAAAAAAACTATGGTTTCAACGTAGTTCAAATTTATGTTCTATTCGGAATGTTATAATGTACTCACCATACCCGCCTTCTTATATGCACAAGCGAACAAGCATTTCACGGACTCCTTGTCAGGCATTTGTAGATTCTTCAATTGTTCAATGTCACTTTGATCGATAGGATATTCTTCCATACAACTCATTACCAATTCCGCATACTTCTGCTTAAAGGCATCCATAGCGTCGCTCTAAAATAAAAAAGGAAATATGAAATATTGTGTCAGTTTTGTACTTGAAGCGTCACATTATCAAATAATAATAATAATTTATTCTCTCCCATATAACATTTACAACAAACAATAAGATTTCAGCCCTGCGAACTGCGAACTCACACAGCGGTTTTCGCATCGGCGGTCGCTCTCAAATCAGTCGTGAAGCAGTCATTTTATGATTTGGCATTCTGATAAACAATAAACTACAAGGTCCCACCTTTTCAGAATGCCAAATCATAAAATGACTGCTTCACGACTGATTTGAGAGCGACCGCCGATCCGAAAACCGCTGTGTGAGTTCGAAAAGTGAGTTACAAAATCGCAGGGCAGTTGAGAAGGTATTGGGAGACTGGTTTCCCAAACTAAGTTATTACCTGTGATATGGATAACCAGGCTTCCATTCCACAGCAAAGTCATATCGAGTGGTGACAAAAAGTACATACATATATGGATAGGCAAACAAATTTAACGTTTTAAATAAGGAAAGAAAACCAAAACAGTCAACTAATTAGACGTTAGTAGAAATAAGGTTAAATGTAACTAGAAACTTTGACTAAGATATTAAAATGATAACTAAAAGGAAAAGGCCTGAAAAACCTTCCACTCCACGATCGATTGATATCGTTGACATGCATAATTATTTTACCAACCTTAACAAAAATCATATTTATTATAGTAAAAAAGAAAATATAACGTGATTTATACATCGTAAACACTTCTCACTTCCACGATTGCAATGTGAAAATGTGTGAATTATTATAGAAATTATATTTATATAACATTATGCCTATTATTATAATGGAATACAAAAGGAACGTATTACAAACTGACGCAATACGCGTTTATTGAAATATAGACTGTATATTATTGAAATAAGATATAATATAACAAAATAAAACAATGAGTTCATTGATGGAAATGGCTCATTATCGCCATTAAAAGTCCCTTAACATAGCTAATGTCCCTAGAAAACTACAGTTATTGTTAATTTGTTTTATATGGTGTCAATATGAATGTACGCATTAGGCTGTTTCAAAATATAAACGAACTTTGTTAATCCAAGCTTATTCATACCTTCTTGAAGTTGCTTAAACGCCACCAGTGGCGTAACAATGGGGTGACAGGGCTGGTAAAATGCCACGGGCCCCTGACCAAGAGATATTATGTTCTATGGATGAATCTGAAGTCAATACGTATTGGGCTAGCGTGGGGACTACAGACCATTCCCTCTCGCCTTAGAGAGGAGGCCTATAGCCAACAGTAGGACCTATACAACGTGTAATTAAGTAAGCTAAACATCTCGAAGTTTATTAAAATTAAACTGAGTACAACGTGTCAATATTTAGTAATAGGGCCCCATCAAAAGAATTTGCCACGGGCCCCAGATGGTATAGTTACGCCACTGAAAGCCACCTAAGTTAAAAACATTGACGTCTATTAATTCAAATTAAATGGGATCTCTAATCTAGTTTGGTATACCAGTTGATAGTCCGTTTGAGGTCTACGCCGCTGCGACAGTTATAAATCCAAACTAATAAATAAAAACAACCTTCGTGGCATTAGCCGGCAATGGCCCATGGAAACCGGCGCCTGAACATTGCCATTTGGTGATGATGGAGTAATGGAATTATTCTTTATAACCGACCGATATTTAAACCGACCTAAATAACCCAATGTAGGTAATAACAAAAAATTATACGGTTACCGAAATCGACATTATAATATTATATTATCAACTTACTCTTTTCACCTTGCTATGTATTTACCACTGGCATGAAATTCTCTCGATTTTTCTAATAATCACGTTTCAATTACGTAATAATCAAAAATACAAAACTACAAAGCATAACGTCAAGTTAAGTTAAAAGCTAGCCTTTTCAGCAAATGATAATTATATACTAGTATCAAGGAAACAAAAATTACGCAGTTTTTACCAAAGTCATATTCGAATCATTGTCAAATAATGTATGTAATTAATTAACATGATTCTCATTTATCTTCCATAAATAATGGCTGCCCAAATATGGATATACATTGTCTTTTCTGTCGTAAACGAAAACACACAAGTTGTAAAATGTTTTTAAAAGTATTGTTGACTTTGGGTCTAATCAACATAAACTTATATGGAATTTACGTGAGTATCCAGATACGAGGGTGAGAGGTTTAGGGTGACATTCAGAAACGAGACTTATCACGAACTACTCTCTAACTCTAACTCACTCTTGTTTGTCAAAATCCATGACTAACGCATTTGTATTCAGAGACTCTAGAAGTCAAACCTGTGCTTGCTTTAAGCCAAAAGATACGACTTGAGCAAGCTGGAGCCACCAACACGACGATTAAGTTCTTAAAAATACAAATATTAACGAATGATGTAATGTTTAACATGATACATAGATAAAAGTTTAAATTCTTCACTAATCTAAATTTTATAAGAACAATGTTGAATATGATTATGCTGATTGGCCCAAATCGGCTTGGTCTCTGAATATCAGCCTAGTATCGCAGAAACTAATTGATAAAATGTAACACTTGTTTTATAGGCAATGACGGCAGACCAGAAGGCGATGATCCATGCGCATTTTGAAAAAATTGGGGCCGAATGTATCAAGGAACATCAAATATCCGTGGACGATATAAAAAACTTGAGAGCTAAGAAGTTGCCAACGGGCGAAAACGCTCCGTGTTTCCTGTCTTGTGTATTGAAGAAAATCGGCGTTGTACGTAATACACTGTAAAGTAAAATTAACTCTTTACACTGTATAGTAGTAATAATGTAACCGTATAACGTGTACAACAATTATGTTACAAATTTTGGTTTAATCAACGAGTTTGGTGGCTATTACTAATTTTTTTACATTTGTGCTCATATCAAGTCTTCATAGAGAGTTAATTTGTCATATTATTATAGAAAAGTATGTCTTCTATCATCTATGCTATCTAAGCAACAATTCTCACTTTTCAGTCGGTAGCTCATGTCTGAGCGTCGTCAGTAAGGAAACATCTGCAGAGGACAATCTGTCTCCACCGCTTTCTGTTTTCTTGTTACAGTGTACAGCTTTTGAGGACAGTGAGTCTTTCACTTGATTGGTCCATCTGGTTGGTGAACGGTCACGTGTTCTTTTGCCTTCTGTGTCACCACCAATCACGATCGGTTTCGCCAAGTTCTCATAGCGCTTTTGCGCTGCGCATTGCCGAAATATGATATATATATTTCGCTGTCGGTAAATGATAGAAAGGAGAGTCCGTATGCGCATTTGGGTGTCACGGTAAAAATACCGAATAAAAATATTCGCCTCCAGCACCAACCAACAACTGTTAGTTATGCGATAATCAGTCTCTTTGTATTAAAATGCAATGAATAAACCAGTTGCTTGACCAGTAGTTATGTAGCGTTAAGGTATGTTTTCAGTTATTTATTAGATTAAATAATTACAGATGGATGACAAAGGAATGCTTCAAAAGGAGTCAGCCATAGAATTAGCCAAAAAAGTCTTCAATGATGACGAAGAGCTTAAAATGGTTGAAGATTATCTTCATTCCTGTTCCCATAGTGAGTAATGTTCAGAATAATAAGCATATAGAAGGAAAATAAATTGGATTTACTACTAGTAAATTTTAAGTACTATGCCTAACGTAAAGACATTTTAAAAGTACGTTGGCTTCAAATTTTTAACATCCGGCGTAAAGAAGGTAACGTCTGTTTAATCTCTTTAATTTTCTTTTGGGAAACAATTATTGAAGCAATTCCGTTATTTTATTGATTGCACACAATAATACAAATAAAAAAAAGGGTGCGTGTACTTATGTACGCGCGTAAGAAGTTATACTTCTTTGGCATTATTAAAAATAGTTTGGCTTTGTTCCACCTCCAGTTTTTATGTTTCACAGCGATAAGATGACAACTCTTTTTTTGTATACAATTTAGTGCACTTACACTGATTCAACAATTGTTTTTTGTCTCTTGTCCTTATATTTGCTAGATTAAATCAGAAAAATTACATGTTTTGATTAAACAATGTGGTCATTTTTTTAATCAAAACATTACTCGTTAATAATAATACATACGGATAGTTAACCTCAATTGTATTGAAGGACTTGAGAAGGTTGATGAGCACAGTTTTTTCACAAATATTAATTAGTATTGGTTTAAATATTCAATTTAAATCACTTCTGATTATAATTCAAAAAGCATTGCTAAATTTCTTTGAAAAAATAATTAAAAGTCGGTAAATGACAAATGTCATTATGGTCATTCAAAATTCTTGGCATACGAACTTCACGCATATTCTATTTCTTTTTACTTGTAGATTGTCTTATTCCTATCTCGCTCGCGCACGCTATAATCACACTCCTAATTTTGTGTCACAGGTGCGCGCGCATTGTAAAATTTCACTCTCATAAATGTTTCATAACGTGCCTAAAGAAGTATAACTTCAATAACTTCAAAAACGTAAAATTCGGAAAACAAATCCAAAGACTTAGTGCAATGGGCGCCTTATCGCTTATAACCGTGCAACCTGTGTCTAAAGATAAAGGAGCTCTAAAAAGTGTAAACCTTAATGAAGTTTTTAGTATGGCGAGTAAAATATTTCATGTTCACAGTAAACGGTGAAAGTGTAAGTGATGGTGAAAAGGGCTGTGAGCGGGCAATTCTTGCTTACAAGTGCATGTCTGACAATGCATCCCAGGTACAACATTTTTAATTTAATATAGACTTCAACTGATTCATGTTACCTATGAAAAATATATATGGGTAAAAAAGTTATATTTTTGTTAATATTTCTATATAATTCACACTATCGCCAATAATGATTAACCCTGAGAGGACATTCTCTTTCATTTTTATCTATTACTAGCTGACCAGACAAACGCTGTTTTGCCATGTACTTATATTATTTCTAAGAAACATGGTTTTAATTCAATAAAAATAACAACTAAAAAATAGGGGTTGATCGTAGAGGGGTGGAAATTAAGGTTTGTATGTATTTTTTTAATAAAAAAAAAAAGTTGTGGACACTCCTTATCACTTAGGGTTTGAAAGATATATAGTAGCCAATTCTCAGACTTACTGAATAAGCATAGAAAATTTTGTATGAATCGGTCGAGCGGTTTCGGAGGAGTATGGGAACGAACATTGTGACACGAGAATTTTATATATTAGATAGATAAACAAATTGTCTGCCTGAAGAAGTGAAAAAAAATTATATTATATATAGTATAAGTATTAATCCTATATATCTTTTTTCAGTTTGGCTTGGAGATGTGAAATCGTTGCAAGATCCATTTCGTTTAATAATAATAGTTACGAAATTTGTTAATAATAAAAATATATACAAATGTTATGTATTGGTTTTATTCACTTTTACTTGTACGTGAAAAAAAAGGCTGTAAATATAATAATAACATGTTTTATTCAGTGTATTGTCTCAAAAAGCCAGTGTTTACATATCATTTCCATTTGTATCTTCTTAACGAGAGCCTTCAAACTGAAAACAAAATAAAAGTACATTAATACAGGAATATACATACATACATAATAAAGTATATAAGTATATGCACAATAAGTGTAATCATAAGACATTTTTGTGACAAAAGGTGCAAAAATTTATGAAAAGATCAGTTAATATCTACTATATTAATACTACCTCCTTTTTGAATGGCAGGAAGCACTCCATTAACAGCTTGGACCTTTGGCAGCCCTCATTGTCGCCAACAGGTTGGTCGTTTACTGTAAAACAGGTAAATCATACTTTACTCATTTCATTTGGACCTTAATCTTAGACACTTGTATATATCACATTACATTTGTATAGAAAACGTGTGCAGCGCTCCCTACTATTTGGATCTAAAGGACGAACATACATACGGTAGCATAGATTACGTGTAGTAGTATTTCCTTTGAAGAACATGATTTTGCTTCAAAATCTGAATCTGTTTCGAGATTCCTCAATAAACTTAATCATGACTGGATTGTGTCAGTTATGGTACACGTAAAAATGTGACTATAGTAATGTATAACACTTAACTAATTTACTTGACTTTATTTGAGGTTATTTTGAAGAATCTTACCCGAGACACATCTTCCGATTATTTCCTGTGCTTTAGCTTGGTCACCAGAATCGGAGAGGTACTTCGAAATTAATTCCTTCGACTTTTCAACGTCAAACTGCCCACCATCGTTAATCTGATATTAAAAATAAAAAAAGCTACAATTAAATTTCAGTAAATAAAATCCTTTTTATTATAACTCATTACTTATTTACTAAAACATACTTTACATATAATCTATTCACTACTTTTTTATATCGTGGCATCAAACATATACGTACATCAAAAACCCATTTAAAGCTTTTTTTTTAATTAGTTCAGTTTTACAACCCCTGTCCGGATTTTCGCTTATTACCTGCATGGTCACACAACATTTCTTTTTTAAATATCTGCAACATATCTCAAACTAGAAATAACTTGGGACGACAGCTTAATATTGGGAAGTTACAGTGTAAGGATACTGTTCTTCCCTAGAGTATTTTTATACGTACCACTCCAGCCTTCTTGAATACGCAAGCGATGAAGCAATCGTCTAAATTGTCTATATTTTTCGACTCCTTGGACTTCTTGATGTCCTCCTCGGAAACTCCATACTTGCTGCTACACTCTTGAACGGTGGGCAGTATAATCGCGTAGAGCTTCATCTTGTCCACTTGGTTCAAGGCCTTAAAAATCATAAGTTTTAGCTGTAATAGCTTCTACGGGACGAACTTACTTCCAATTCCAAATGTTTTGAACAGATTAAGTAGAAAAGGATGGAAGATAACGTGTTAGATGATTCGACAGTTATAGTTTGCATATTTGTGGTGGGTATTACTTCACCAAATAGATCCTTCCAACCCCATTTATTCCGTAATATTATATAGCGCATCGTTTCTCAACCATTTTTATGTCGCGACCCACGAAAAGATTAAGTAAAACAGTCTTGCGACCCCGTCACTGTAAAATTATAATAATACTAGCTGACCGGGCAAACGTTGTTTTGCCATGTATATCATTTATAATAAAAAAATAGGGGTTGATCGTAGAGGGGTGAAAGTTAGGGGTTGTATGTATTTTTAACGCCGTATCATAAAAAAATAAAAACAGAAAAAAATATTTGACAATAAAAAAAATTTTTAGGGGTGGACTACGCTTACCATTTAGGGGGATGAAAAATACATGTTGTCCGATTCTCAGACATACCCAATATGCACACAAAATTTCATGAGAATCGGTCGAGCCGTTTCGGAGAAGTTTAACCACAAACACCGCGACACGATAATTTTATATATTAGATTAAAATCAAATAAACAAAACTTACTTCTACATCATTAAAAGCCACGGCCAAAAATCCAAGACACAGCAAAGCGAAACGAAACATTTTTTTACTTTTATATTTTTATTTAAATACGCGGGCGTCTTAAACTCATCCAAATTCGTATCTACTTCTGTGTGAAGAATAACAAGTATTTATACTAACGTCGAGTAATTTTTTTTCACATAATTATCTTAAAGCGCATGTATTCAAGTTATTCCCATTGTTTCAATGTGATGCAACAAATTGTGATCGGAACTGCACATTACCTTAAACAATTGCCAAATCTTAATCGGCGGATACGATATCGAACCCGGCAGTAATGGGCTATTCGCAAAAACCAAGTTCATTACCAAACAAATTAACAGTCGTTTTATTAGAAAAAGGTTTTAAAAATATCAACGGTGATGTCATAATACCCAATGTCACTACAACCTTCTAAGGCTTGGGTTTCTGATTTCTTTATCTGCTTGAGATATTTTTTCCAATATGCAATTAAGTGTATAGCGTTCTGAGCATGACACGCCGTCGACTTTTTGGATTTATCTTATTAAGGCTACCTCACGATGTTATCTTTTATAGTAACGAGTGTTAAATGCGCACATAGAAAGTCCATTGGTGCACAGGCGGGGTTCGAACCTACGACCTCAGGGATGAAAATCGTACGCTGATGCCACTAGGCCAACACTGTACCCTTCATCCTCATTCCCATGCTGATGTCATAATACCGTGTCTTTATATTTATATTTGGCTTAAATCATTAATCGCACAGTTGATATGGTACCTGTTTTACTAAGAGATAATGTAGTAACATAAAACATGGGCAAACTGGAGGCTCGTGTGATGTTTAGTGATGCCACCCATGACCGTTACATTGCCAAATAGCTCGCAAGTGCAATGCCGGCCTTTAAATTTTGCCGTTATAATAAAAAACAATAATTAAATAAAAATATTTAAGTGTCACGTAATTTTGGTCATTTTATATTAATTAACTGTATGTATCTCATATGTCGATCGATAATGAGTTATAGCAGCGCATTCGGTATTTCAATAATTATATTTTACAAATAAGATAGAAAAACATCAAATATTTTTTTCATACATTTAATAGCAAAAGCATTTTCACACTGAAAGGATTCTGAGAAAACATCTATTATGATCTAATTGTTAAATTGCATCTATCTAACATAAAATCTCGGACCTTGATACATAACAACTGGCCATCAAAGTCCGTGTAATTATCCAGTGTGTTATTAGCGCGAAAACACGATGCATATTATCAGTCTGAATATCATTTTTATGTGTGGTTTAATTATGTAACCTGATTTATGAAGTCACAGTTAGGATCAACAGATGAAATTATTTCCTATTATAAATATTATACTATTAACAACGAAATATTATATCCAATAGCAATGCTATATAAAGTATTGTGAAATAAATATCGTAGCTATCCGATATTTTTTTATATTTATTAATGCTAATC
Source organism: Pieris melete (assembly GCA_963693345.1). Classification (NCBI taxonomy): domain Eukaryota; kingdom Metazoa; phylum Arthropoda; class Insecta; order Lepidoptera; family Pieridae; genus Pieris; species Pieris melete. The sequence continues at coordinate 2,042,048 of CAVNZK010000053.1, read as the reverse complement.
ACATCATATATAATACCCATTCTACAGTATAGGTTACAATCTATATATTCAAAAATACCTGAAAATTAAGGTCAAAATAAATTTTACAAATAAAAAAATTAGTAATTATAACTTTCTTATTTTTTTGATTACTTCATAATTTATTTTCTTAACCTGCATAGTCATAATAAAAAGAATTAAAAATTAATAATTTTTTTTGGAGTTTATTGGAGTTCACTCCTTAAGAAACGATTTGAGTTATAAGGCCCGGTACGGAAATTTTATGAGGAGTAAAATCAAGTGAACCTAACACGAAAAGTTGAGGCGTTATGTAGAAAGAGACAAATTTATTATTTATTTATTTATTATTATTATAGAAATACATACATTATCCTTACAGACTATGCCAATACGATAATGTCGTGAAACATTAAATATAATAAAGTAGGTACATATATAAAACACATAATTAAACACATAATATACACAAGATCGCTACTGTGAATTCTCTCTGCGAACATATAAATATGTCAATAGTGTCGGAGACAGCATTCAGCAGGCGCAACGTCTTTGATAATGGGGATCTGTGCAACAGACTGGTTCTTGCCCTTGGTATCGCAAATAACCTAGGCCTTCGCCGTCGCACATATCCCATAGGTACGAAGAGACCCAGTTCTTTGAGTACACTTGGGTTGCACACTACACCCCTCAAGACTTTCAGTACGTAGTGGGCCAACTGTAAGTCCCGTCTGGTTTCCAATTTATTGTACCCCACCATCCCTAAGACAAATAGTGTCGGGTACATTAAAGGATAGTAGGGATAGACGCCATACAGTCTGCTATATAGGTATCGCGTAAATTTGTTCTGTATGCGCTCCAACATAAGGCAGTATTTAGCTTCTTGCGGAGCCCAAACAGACGAGTTACACTCTAACATGCTTCTTACTAGCGCGTTGTACAAGCTTGAGATGGCTTTAATATTAGTGAACGTTGTTGCCCTTCGAAGCACAAATCCCATTCTTGCGTATGCCTTCTTACAAATGTCCACTACATGAATTCGGAAATTGAGTTGGGCATCCACTCGCACTCCTAAGTCTCTTACTGACGTTTCCCGCTTGAGTATCACCCCCGACACATTGTACTCATGATGACGAGGCATTTTGGCACGACTAAATGTCACCATGGCACATTTGTCAATATTTAATTGGAGCTTATTTTTATTGCTCCACTCACATATTCTATCGATATCTCCTTGCAAGCGTTCACAGTCGTCCACCTCTTGGATTGACAGGAGTAATTTTAGATCGTCTGCAAAAAGAAGGCATCTAGCATGTCTTATTACTTCTGGTAAATCATTCACCATTATTGCAAACTGCAATGGCCCTAGATTGCTGCCCTGACTCACGCCTGATTTAGTGTAGTATGGTTCCGACTGACATTCTTTGTAATCCACATACTGCTGGCGATCTCTCAGATAATTTGCAAAAAAATTTAATAGTTTTGGAGTGAATCCAATACTGGCTAATTTCGCCAACAGTATGTCATGATCCACGACATCAAACGCCTTCCTGTAATCAAAGTATGCAGCATCTACCTGCAATCCGGCGTCCATAATAGGAATAACATAATTCATTGCGTTTAGTAAATTGCTGCTTGTACTACGCATGGGCCTAAAGCCATGCTGGCAGTCTGTCAAGTACGGTTCTACCTGTTTTAAAATGCTTCTGTGCAGAGCTCCTTCGAATATTTTAGCGGGAGTCGATAATATAGCCACCGGTCTATATGCTTCCACCGAGTCTTTTCTATCGCTTTTGGGTATAGGAATCACTCTTGTGATTTTCCAGCAATCTGGAAAGTAACCGTTGTCCAGGCATAGATTGAACAAATACGCAAGGGGCTCAGCAAGTATAGAACGGCAGTCCCTCATAATATATGCTGGTATGCCATCTGGACCTGCCGAGCGCTTCGGCTTTAGACGGACAAGGGCATCGCTTACCTGCGCTGATGTCAATTCAGGTACGTGCACGTATGAGCCGCTCCCGGTACCCGCTGCCATCGCCTCCTCCACATTCAACCGCGCGGTCTCCCTACTGTAGACTGAGTAAAAATACGCCGCAAATTCAGCCGCACAATCTGCATCTGATAATACCTCACCATTTTTTAAAATAGAATTTTGATGTGTAGAATTACTATTCCGCGCCCTTACATAATGCCAAAAAGACTTAGGATCTTTAACCAAATTATTCTGTATCCTTTCTTCATAACATTCAAACGCAAGCTTAATATTCAATTTAATGCGTGCCCTACAAGCAGAAAAAACACGGTAGTCGTTCGGAGAATTAGTACATTTATATTTCTTGTGTAATTTTGCTTTTAGCTGCAGGTCACTTATAATTTCCTTAGTATACCATTCGGGATAGCAATATTTACGAGAATTACTATAATTACTAGGCTTTAACCGTTTTCTAGGAACACAATTATTAATAACCTCATTAAAAATACCATAAAAAGCCTTTAAGGCCCCGTCTGGGTCACGCGTATCAAAAACAGCACTCCAATCGGCGACTGCTATAGAGGAATATAAATTATGAAAATTTGCTTTATAAAAATTCCATTTTGGTCTATTTTCACTTACGGCATGCTTCCTCGTGGGCTGTACAGACAGTGTGATGCGGTCTAATGAGAGTTGTGCCTCCACGAACAGCGGTGGGTGATATGAATCCACCGGTACCAATGAATCGTCCGCTTCATAAACACACACCCCGTCTCTCATACCCGACGAGCACAAAACTAAATCCAGCTGTCTCCCATCACAATTAAACACCCGGCTTACTTGAGTGAATTCACAGAACGACAAGAAAAATTCATAATATTGTTTAACATTTACACTACTTGAATTTAAGTTAAAATCCCCTAATAATAATACATTTTTATATTTAACACACAATAATTCAATTATTCGGAAAAATAACATATATTCTGTATCACACGTATTCGGCGGTAAATACACCACACAACATAAGAATAAACATTTGTCCTTTTGGTGAACTGACGCGCAAACTAATTCAAAGGAACACTGATCGACGTTGATATCACTCGGTTCTTTCACACGTCGCAACCGCAGTTCACGCGTGGCCACTAGAAACACGCCACCTTGTTTTCTTCCATCCGTCCGGTCGCATCTTAGAATTTGATACCTCGCGGGCACTATTTCCGCATCTTTAATAGAGTCATTACATCCCGTTTCTGTTATGGCCACTATATCGACGTTTAGTGCTTCAATATCCCGTATAACTTTATTTAACTTGGTTCGCAAGCCCCTAGCATTTTGATAATAAAAAGAAAACCTACACAGTTTCCTCTGTTTTATTTTTTGGCTTCCGAAACCAAAACCATTGACTGCACTCGGTGTTCACGGGCCATACTTCCGGTGAATATAACTTTTCATATACCGACTCCGATACCGTTACAATAAAGGAGGCATATTCCTTTGCTTTTTTGGACTTAATTTTAATAACCTTAACGTCCACTTCCATGCCACATATTTTTTTTTATATAAGATGTCAATTTTTCCTCCGTAGTATCTAAACTTAATCGCCAGATATGAAGGTGCTTCTTTCTTTGAGTAGCCCGTATTTCTAATGATTCCACATTTCTTCCACGAAGTATCTCAGGATTTCTATCATTGAGTACTGTTTGCGAAGCACTGGGAATCAGACTCGTAGTTTGGTTACTAACTCTCAAATCGCCAGCCACTTCGCTTACCAACGCAGGTTTCCTGGCCTCTTTTTTATTGAGATTTTTGTGGGTAGTCTTGCTACCCTTTTTTTTGATATTATTACAAATTACTTCAGCATATGCTAACTTATCTTCGTTATGTTTTGTATTTATACCAACACTTTGCGAAGCACAACACGCACAGATATATTCACGCTCATGATGTGACGCTGCGATGTCCTGCCCTCTTTTTTCTTGAAGCTCGAGATATTGCATTCTGAGTTCCTTCAACTCCGATTGTGTGGACAAACATACTTCCTCCATATGCTTAAGTGCCTTTGCTTGGTTATCCAATTGCTTTAGAACCTCAAATGTAAAATCCCGGAACTCCGACAATAAAATAAAATCGCAATCTGTTCTCTCAAACGACTCATCTGCTGCTTTTGGTCTGGCCCCTCTTTTTTTGTTTACGTTTTTGGAGTCCGAATATATTTGAATCGGAGATATATCCTCCCTTTCTTCACCACAACCGAAGCAACTACGTCTAGACATTTTGAAATTATGAAATTTAAAACTGAAAGAACACAAAAAACGCGTGCGTACTGAACGGGTGACGGTATGTACACTAAATGGATTGAACGTGTAAAAGAATGAGATGGAATACATATCACAGACTTTTCTATTTTGAATTCACGTTTTGACAGCCACGTTACAACATTGTCAGTGTTGACAGGTGTAAAAAATAAAAGTAGATTGTCTAGCGTGCCATAGAGTTTTGTCAATAGTAATCATCATATCTTATTATAAAGGTAACTTTGGTCACAGAAAGAAAATACGGTGATGTTAGTTGTTTCGACTATGTATTTGCGTGTTGTTCCCACGAGAATGTAAGTGCTTGCTCCTATTTGACCATGCCTTAAGATGTCATGTGGAACATGGCATAATGGTTGCAGCTCCTTATAAACGTTGTGTAGAACAAAAACTTGGCGATTAAGAAGAGTGTGGGAGAGTTTATTGTCATATGTTCTTTGACGTTCTACGCCCTTGATTTTAGAGTTATATTTATGTAATAAACTGAATAATTCACACAATTTAACAGTGATTTTTCATAATTGTTTATCAATTTATTAAGGAAACAAAAAATTCTTGGGATTATCTTCATAAATACATTTCGCTGTCCAATAAGCTGACTCGCACAGGTCCTTATATTTTTTAACTGTAAAGGAAAAATAACGTTTTTAAATCCGACATGCTACTACGACTTGAAACTATTAATTTAGTGAATTCGATAATTGAAATATACTATAAACAAAGGCGAAACTAAAATGCATATTTTTTTTGACTCAGGGGAATGAATTTTTCTTTTACACTTTTTTCAACAAATTCAGTGAAGTGAAGTGGGGTCTTAGAATTTCAGATCTGAGTGTTTGTTTGTTTGATTTTTAGAACCGTTATTTAGATGGCTCTTAGCTGAGCACAGAGGGCTGGGCTGAGCTATTCTGCTTTGCAATCAGAATCTGCCTTGCGATTCTGTAACTCACTTTTCGAACTCACAGAGCGGTTTTCGCATCGGCGGTCGCTCTCAAATCAGTCGTGAAGCAGTCATTTTATGATTTGGTATTCTGGTAAACTTTAAGCTCCTACCTTTTCAGAATGACAAATCATAAAATGACTGCTTCACGACTGATTTGAGAGCGACCGCCGATGCGAAAACCGCTCTGTGAGTTCGAAAAGTGAGTTACGGAATCGCAGGGCAGATATCAATATATCTGATCTGCTAGCTCGAAGGTTGACGGGGCTTACTTATAAATTTTTTGCATGATTTTTGAAGTTATACTTCTTTCGGCGTGTTATGAAAAATGGATGAGAATGAAATTTTACGATGCGCGCGCACCGTGACACAAAATTAACAGAATGAAGTTGCCCACGAAAGATGCTACGGCATTGGATAATTTAAAAACAACATTTGAATAATAATAGAACTTATGTTACACTTATTTATTTAATTTTTCAAATGAAAACTGAACTTTATTGACTATAATGACTCCTTTTCCAGTATTTGATTATTTAATTGTAATTAGTTATTTGCATGCAATCAAAAACTATTTTAATAATGCCAAAGAAGCATAACTTCTTACGCGCGTACATAAGTACACGCACCCTTTTTTTATAATTTGGCTGCCTACGAAGTCATGATTAACGTTGACTAGATGAGAAGAAGCGCTATAGTTTATCTACTTTTCAGCCTGCCGTTCGAGGTATTCCCAAACGACTCTAATAAAATGCGAATCAAAAAAAAGGACAACTCATTTGCATGTCTGATAATGCTCTTGACATTTAGTGGCGGTTAGTTTTTTTTATATATTAGCATACAAGCACTTTGTTCTTTGATTAGGTTTGATAAATATCAGATCAATATGAATTATATTTCCTGCAATTAAGACAATTGTCAGTACAAATAGATACTCACGCAGTCCTTTACAATTCTCTATGGAAATCAGCATACCTTGCTTCATATCATCAGGATAATTCATTTGTACTTGTTTCAAGGATGCCTCGTAATTTATTTTATTGTTTTTGACCTGTATTTACATAAGTGATTATTTTACATAAATGATTTTAATTTCAAAGTTACGTAATACAAGCAATTGACGTGCAAATTGTACACATTTTTGAAATGTATATATGTGGTATTTAAAGTTTGTGGTTTTGGCTTATAATCGATGTGTTAAAATATTAATTCATTTTCTTACATTAGTAGTCTGTGATGACGTGAGTTTTGAATAAACTGATAAGACCAGTGAACTACGAATTACGAGCGAATACTAAGAGAATTTATAGATTTAGCCCGAGGATTTCGATTTAGAATGCACGAAGAACGGGTCATAATTAATAGTTGTAATTAATCTTTGATAACGATGCAATCATGTGCTAACACATAGCCCAATGAATAGAATTTGATTAATACAGAAAAAAACATCTCACGATTTGTGTTGTCTTATAAACGCAGGCGATGTAGCACATGACAGGTCTCTCTTCAATAAACTTGCCTTTTTCTATGTCACCAATCAAATCTATAAATACATAGTTAGTAAGATACCATTTTCTATAAATGGTAAGGTAGTATTCAGACCATTTTAATTATTTTAAATTCAAATTGATAGAAGTTATTTTACGGAAATTATATGTAACTAATATAAAGAAGTCAGTGTACTGTGTCCACCATAAATTAAATATCATTTGCAATAAATTAGAATCTTCAATGACCTAAACAAACATCCCAATAACGACTCAAATGTCCTAACTAATCACTGTGCACTGTCGTTTTTCTAATTTCCAAATGATTTTTCTCATCCAGAAATCAATTAGAGGTTAGAATAGAGCTTCATTTATGAACATAATAAACATCAATTATGTGTTGTTAAAAGTAAAAATATGGAAGTAAACAACGCCTGAGAATAGATCTCTAGTCGCAATGAAATTTGATAATTTACCAATGTAACAATGTATCATTACATTATTCTTCTTACCTTCCGTAACATTATTCTTGTTCATACAGTTCCTTTTCACGATTTTAGCAGCATTTTTAATTTGCTGCCTTGTCATCTGTCATTAATGAATTCAAAGTAAATAATATCATCTATAATATTGATGCATTGGATGTGTGGTTAACATGTTTTGTTGAGATCGTTATCGTGAAATAATTATGGATTATTCCGTTATTATATAAACAATAATGCACAGGCACAGAATAATTTGTAATTCATATGAATGATATTATAAATAGACGTGCATGTAATATTAAGCTTCTATTCGGTATTTAACTTTACTAATTTATTTTATCCTAATATATTTTAAAGCATACAAATACTAGGCTCCGAATATGGTTTTTTCCCATTCGGTATCGAGACCCGTGGTCCGAGCGCTATAAGGTTTTTAAGGACATAGCAAAAAGAGGCACACGCAGTTCGTACAAAGAATTAGTCTAGCTATTCGAAGAGGGAACGCTGCCAGTACCTTCGGAACCTTGCCTAAAGGAACTTCTTTTAATAATATATTTTAGTTATTATATCTTAAGGTTAGTTATTGTTTTTTGTTATATTAATTTATATTAGCTGTAGGATTATGGAACATGATGTGTTTAAACACTATATCTAAACTAACGAATATAAGATTTAATATAATTTATACATATAATATTTTCAAGTAGCGTTATAACCCTTGACCCTTAGAGTGAGATTCAGAAACGGGAATAATGATTCCCGTTTGTCAAAATGCAATATATTTTTGACGTTCTGGGGTCAGATTTAGCGTTAAATCTTCTTTCTGAATCTAACCCTAAGATGTCTGCCCTGCGATTCTGTAACTCACTTTTTGAACTCACACAGCGGATTTCGTATCGACGGTCGCTCTCAAATCAGTCGTGAAGCAGTCATTTTATGATTTGGCATTCTAATAATTAATAAACTACAAGCTCCCTTTCAGAATGCCAAATCATAAAATGATACCGTATTTTTCTTATCTGACATGACCCTCGATTTGTGATTTCTGTATGATGTTTCACTGTGTGAGCAGGAGTAAACTGTGCCAAAAGACAGAAAATCCATGCACATACGGAATTTGAATCCATGTCTTGAGGATTACCCACTATGCTAACACTGTTCTTATCTCCCTCTAAATTTCATTGCCTTACAATTTACAATACTTACGGAATCAATTTCACCTATCAACAGAGCAATCATTATAATAGAACAAAATTCTTTTCCTTCCATTACAGCTAAAACAAACAAATGAATGTCGATTTCTTGTTGCCTTAATATAACGTCAGATTAATTGTAGAGTGCTAGTAATAATCAGTCTTTTACAAGATATGTCAACAATTAACAAAGATAATAATTAATAGGATATTAGACAGCAAGGCTACTCCGAAAAATGTGTCTTATTATAATTATTGATGTATAAACGGCTGAAATTGGGTTCTAAAAAAGCTCCCACTTGCTTCAGTTTTCGTACCCCCCTTCAGTTTTGGAAACTTTTAATTATGTGGTAAGCAAGAGCTACAATATATTGAATTTGTAACAGTGTAAGCCTGCAGAGTACGTCATTCTCAGTGAGTATCGTCTGATTCAAGAACTGGTATTTTTGAAGTGAAACTTCTTTATCGGGGTTGGAATAAAAATTAGTGTAACATTTTTTCGTTACGCATCACATTTTTCGGTTACGCGTCACTTGTTTCGGTTATTCGTCACATTTGACCGTTACGCGCGTCTTTTTCTTGTCCCTACCACGGTTGATTCAAAGAGATTCTAAACCATTAATAACAAAAATGTATAAGAACGATAACAATCATACTAAAAATTCTATTACAATTTATGAAATTCTGTAATAATCTTAGTGGTAATAAGGTAAAATGAAATAATTGTATTATTTGTATTCAAGTCTGTGATATTAAAAGCCTTTTGTTAAATTTTATCTAATTTAACTTTATTTAACCAATTTCTGTAAAGTTGCATATACATAATTTTTCGAAAAATAAGGTCATAAAGAAGTTTCACTTCTAACGTGTGTACACTAGTACACGCACATTTTTTTTTTAATAATAATAAATAACAAAAACTTTATTCATGACAGAGATAGGTTGTAACAAAATTAATCTATCGCTTAGTTCCCACACTAGGTGTTCCTGTGTTTTTGGTAACTAGATATTATTCGTGGTAAAAGGGTGCGTGTATGTACGCGCGTAAGAAGTTATACTTCTTTGGCATTATTAAAAATAGTTTTTGATTGCATGCTCATAATTAATTACAATTAAATAATCAAAGACTGGAAAAGAAGTCATTATAGTCAATAAAGTTCAGTTTACAATTGAAAAATTAAATAAATAAATATTTATTATTCTTCTCTTACATTAAGTGTAACATAAATTCTATTATTATTCAAACGTTGTTTTTAAATTATGTCCAATGCCGTAGCATCTTCCGTGGGCAACTTCATCACACAATTCTTAAATTTAACTCCCATCAATTTTTCATAACGAAAGAAAGAAGTATAACTTCAAAAGTAGAAACTTTTTCTTAAAAAAAACTGTTTTAGTGTTACAAATAATCAAACACAAGTCGTATAAGACATTAAGAATGGGTGAATGTGTAAGTATATGTATGCGCCTGTGTGTGTATGTATTTGAGAGTGTGTTGTTATAAGCGTGCCCTGTGTCTGTGTTAGTTTTTGGAAGTCTTGCCAAGATTCCTAGTAAGGCATCCGTAGATTCGATCTCCAATTCGACTGGCATTTTTATTTGATTTGTGAGTTTGTATCTGGATAGTTGGACTATCTCGGAATCGATAGATTGAGAGATTTTATTATATCCCTTCCTTCCCCGAGATCAGAGTTCCCCAAACCTTTTTGTATCATAGACCCCTTGCCATGTTTTTCCGTGTTGCGTAGACCCCCTACTTACCTGATATTGATTTCCTGAAAATTTCTAACTGTAGTGAAGTTTAGTGTTAAAAACTTAAAGTAAAACACATGTTAATTTATACATTTAATAATTGAATTTAAATTAAAACTACTCAAAACAAAATTTTATATCTTTATGTAAAATATACGTAGCATTAAATAAACATAAAAGTAAAATAACATAAGCAATATAATGTATATGTTTTGATTATAAGATAGTATGATGTAAGTAAATAGGTACTATCAGTGTATGTGTTGAGTGGACCCCCATTTTTATTTCATGGACCCCCAAACTTTTTTGTCGCTGACATAGACCCCTTGCAGGTTGTCATAGACCCCTAGGGGTCGATATAGACCACTTTGGGAATCACTGCCCTAGTTGCATATACATGAAGTTTTATTTTAGGTATGATCAAGCTGTTATGTATTGAATTACGTCTTAAAAATATGTACTAAAATTCAGATAAACATTTTATAGTGCAAAGTCATCTTCATAAATGTTTGTTCACTGTTCAATGTTCACATTGAGATCACTATCTCGCATTAAATCTGAACTCCACGGAGCGTGCAGTTGTAATGCACTTGTATTAATTTTAAAATAAGTCGTTTTCGACGCAAACGCAAATAGAATATAAGTTTCATTTTTAAAATTGTAATAAAACATGATTGAAAAAAAATTTAAAAAAACAATCCAATATGATTATTATTTTTTTTCAATATAAAACTCAGGTTATGCGTATATCTCTAAATTAAATCAATTTATCAGTACATACTAATAAAACGATAGTTACATGACAAATTCTTAAATATCCGCCTGGTTTAATTTGAGAAAATTGCGTCTTTGACCTATTGTTAGAGATCTTTAATACAATATTTTGAATGTAACTAATGTTTATTTAATTATTTCGGCTTATAAAAGAGACTGATAAAAAACAAACACAGAAACATACGCCAAGTCATTTTATTTACAGGTCTAGATAAAATTAACAAAATGTACTGTTCATTGAAACATACTATAATAAATTTCGTTAAGGAAATACAAAACTGGCCGGATCACTTTCATATAAGCATTTTGTTGAGTAGAAAATTCCTTCGCACACATCGTCGTATTTGTACTCTGAAACATGTCAAAATTCGTAAACACTAGTGCATAAAATACACAATATAAACGGGAGTTATTAACGTTAATTAGGGATTGCGTTATGATGAATAATGTTATTATTTAATTAAGCTACTAAAAACCAGTAATGTGATTCTCCCCCATACATATCCTGATAAGCCTCCATACAATCATCCACGTAGTCACAGCAATATATTGATGCGAAAAGTCGGTTAAAACCTGCTCAGCTAACAGCCGCTAGTACCGCGTCTTACAAAAAAAGCACCAAATTTAAAAAAATAATATATATCATTATTGTTTCTATATATTTATGTTTTTTTTTTTTTTATAATTGTAGTCTATGTATATAGTGGTGTCCTGTGGTGTAGTGGACCGTTGTAGGAATCTCCAAGCACTTTGTAGTTATAATATAATAAGTATGTAATAATATATTTTCCTCACTTATTGCTGAACTCTGAATTTATACTACTACATATTTTATTTCATTATACTTTAATACTATCTATTTTGTTAATCACTCTCTAACGCTGGCATTTTGTACGATACTTACGTATATCAAAACACTTGTCAACTCCTTTCTTCGCGGCTACACGTAGGTCTTGTGGATACAAAGCATCTATTTGTTTGACCACTAGATCTCTATCAAGCCTATTGTTCTTCACCTTAAAATTTAAATTTCACAAATATTATAAGAGCCAAATAATAATTTAAAAAATACACGTATATAAGGACACACTCCATATATACGAATATTACTTCCTTACTGTATTTCAATAATTTTTATATAATCGTTTGCATATACATAAATAAAAATTATTTTCATTTCTTTAAGGCACGGATTTTTATATACGTAACTCACCACTAGTGCAGCTTTGTAGACACAAGCAATATAGCACATGACGTTGTGGTCTTCGATGAATACACCTTGCTCTATTTGACCTACTTTATCTGCAATATTTTATTTGGAATTGGTTTTCGTACAAGATTTTATGTATAAAAAATAACGTGATCTTTGTTCTACTACTATGGAGTATGCACAATATCGAAGCTGATCTTTGCTTCATTCATTATTTGATTAATGTTATTAATAACGGCCTGTATACGAGCACAGGACGAGAATGCAGGCTTTCTGACGGGCCGGGGACATCTTGACAGTATTGAATTGAATTCCAAAGCAAGTCAAAATATTATATACCATTATTAACTCCATTTTTCGGCATACACTGGTTCTTCATTATAGTAAACGTTTTCTTTAGTTGAACTCGAGACATCTAAAAAGATACTCATTATTTAATCAGTTGTGTTTTACAAACGCATCTCGTAATGCATTAATATCCTTGTTAAATAGATATTAGGTTAAGTAAGTCTGAGTAAAATATGCACTGGGCAAATATGTATTGGGATTTGCCATACGGGACACAGTTCCAACTAAGTCTTATTTCTTAAAGTCACCTGAAATTACCATTGAAAATACCCATAAACAAATACAGTTATACTTATATCATTCTTGCAGTTCTTTTACCGATATGCCCAAAAAATTATTTACAACTTACCGCGAATGTCACAGGCGATATCACTAAAAAGGTTACTAAAAAAGCAAACCTTCGTGATTTACACATTTTGTAGTTTTGCTGCCTTAAAAACCTTTTGGACTAAAAATGTTTTTGACAAATAATGACTTTAAATAGATGATTTAACAAATACTTGCTCACAAATTAATGGTTGGCAAGGACTGCAATTTACCTAAACCGTTTAAGAAAATTATAGCTGAAAATTTAAGGTTTAGTCTCTGAACAATACTTGATGATAATGCAAATTATGCTCGTGAACAAACATTTTATTGCCAAATCATTCCATAATTGCAAGTTTATTTAATTGAACTTTTATGATGACCAATGCAGTATCACAGGCCAGCAAGTGCGTGTGTCTTTTAAGAAGACGGGCAAGTTTGCAGTCTGTGGCTGCGAACAATAGAAATGTTGAATTGGCCTCGTAAAGAAACTCTACTGTTCCAGCATTTCCGATCTCTCTCTGGTAAATACGATGTAAAAAATCAATGATAAAGGAAAGTCCCTTGCAAATTTACCCAATATTAAGTTATACTAGATAATAATGTAAAAAAAATATAAAATTTACAAATCTCGACTGTTTTGCACTTAATTTTTTTGAATGATTCTTTACAACAATCGAGATACTGAAATGAACATGTTACATGATAATTCAAAGGAAAGTTGTTTCAGCCATGTTAAAAAGCATTAAAACCCATAAATAATGTTGAAAGTAAATATTTTATTAAAGAATCATATTACAAATAGGGCTCATGGAAAAACGAAGTTCTTTGGATCGTAATCGTACATACATTTAGCCGTCCAATAGGCAATTTCGCATATATCCTTATACTTTTTACCTGAAATATAAAACAGTAATTAGATTATTAAGATTTTCTAACTTGTTGCGACGGCTGCCATTCACCGATGCGGTTTTGAACCACTGCGAAGGAAGAACTGCGTGGAATAAAGTTTTGCGACGATGATGAAGTTAAGTCGGAAATTTCGGCCTATTTTGATGACTAACACTAATATTTTTTTTCGACGGTATTAATAAGTTATTTGACAGATCTGATAAATGTATTAGGGTTAAGGTAGAATACATTGTAAAGGAATAGTATATTTCATTACGAGTGCGGAAAGCTTGTCATTGCAAAGAGTTCCGACAAATGTCTACCCGAGCCGAGGCGTAGCCGAAGGTGAGGGTTGACAGTCGGAACAAGTTGCAATGATGGTTCCGCACGTGTACTGAACGACTATTTTTAATACAGTTGCGAAAAAATTAAGCAATTTAATAAAATATTAAAACACAATAACCTCAACTAACTAATCAGTTATTTCTTATAAAAGGTATAATTCACATATTCATCGAAATTACAGTTTTTTTACTTACTGGGGAAGTTTTAGGTTGCATATTTACTGTTTGAGACAAACTATTATTAATTTCGTATGATTGACAGACAAACTATTATTTAATATATAATATAACAAACAACTAAACTAGCAAAGAACATTTTTGGAAAATGGCGCCAACTGTAAAAGAATATGAGGAGAGATTTTTTTTTCTTCACCCATTCTGGGTAGGCAAAGGGAACTATGCCCATATAGCCAAATCTTCAGTTGAATTTTTTTATTGATATGAAATTTAATGAGATGAGATGAAATGAAACCTAACCTAAAACTCATTGAATCAAATCATTAAATCTGATATTAAAACAAATGAGTAGCTTCTTTTTTGAAATATTTGCATGAATTATAAAAACTTCTATGATTTTTTTTAGTAAAAACTTCGTGGTTGTTTTTTTCTTTTTAATAGACATTATCTTGACAGTTGGGAAAGAAAACGCACTAGTTCGGAAAAGGTAAAGAAAAAGCACGAGTGTGTAATAGCCCACATCCCGAACGCTATACGTCCCTGCAATACGCCACTTTTTGAGCAACTGTATTAAAAAAATAGTTTAATGTTTCATTTCATTACCCTTCCCTGTCTTTCCGCGAACTTTTCAACCGCCCCTCGTATATATGTAAATTAATGTTACAATTGTTTTGTGTATTAAAAGTCATTAAACTTTTAATAATAACAAAACTCACGAGATTTACCCTAATCATCAAATACTGGCACTGCCAAGTAGTTATACGATACCAAAAAATGTACATCACGGAGGTGGCTCAAATTTTTCAAACGAATATTTATTGTTACTATTTGACTTTGTGAAAGTATATATTTGGTCTACAGTCTCTTCTAGATCTCTCCATCCCTAGCAACCATAGGCCACACAGACTTAGGATTTCCAGATCATCCCTTCATCGCCTGACCTGTCTATCTGTTTTTCTTTTCCCATCTCGTGGCTCCCATAAGGTAGCTAAGTCCTAACTAAATAGATTACCAGTTGTAATTGATAGGAATAGTCTCATTTGCTATAGAAAACGCATTTAGTACATAGTAATGTCTCTAATACCATACTAACTCTAACTTATTAATTAGAAAAAGAACTTACTAATGTCTTTACAATGAGCAGCGGAAGCTTTTACGGCATCTCTCATTTCCACCGGAAACATAGTATCGATTTGTTTGATCACAGCGTCATATGAAAGCTTATTGTTTTTAATCTGAAAATATATAGACAAGTTGTATTTTGGCTTTTATTAATATTTCATAACAAAGCTATAGAAAATTGCGTAGGTATATATTTTAATGACATAGGGTATATCCCCAAGATGCTAACTTAACATTTCGACCGTCATATGTTTTCTACTAATCACGGGGAAAAAACAAGTTTCGTTCCCTCAAACCTTGTATGTATGATTTGTCTGTATTTATATATCAATGTTGTGCACATAAATTACTAATTTCACTAGATTATTTCTTAAAATAGTGATATAAACACTACGTTGTTTTCTTAAAAAAAAAATAATCTAACAGAAAAGAGAAGAAGATAAATTGCATAAACCCGCTAAGCCATGAAGACGGTTACTATTGTATTTTACTTACCACCTGTGTCATAGTGTAGATGCAAGCCACGTAACACATTACATTTCGTTCTTCAATAAATTTTCCTTGCTCTATTTGACCGACTTGATCTGAAACAGTAACCTATTACAAAGAATTCAAACCTTAAAATTTAATTATTGCTTAATTAAAAATAGTCTTAAGGTTCGGCTAGGTATTTATCGTAGGTGTTTTATAAGAGCAAAATACGTAATTTTTTTGTAACTACGTGCTAAAAATTAACAGTGAAACTCGGTGAGCAATTATCACTGTTTAAAAGTTGATAACAGTCAACAGCAGTTAAAAAGTTGATTGCAATTGACAGCCTCATCTATCACATAGTAAATAAAAAAAGGATATTTAGGGATAACTTTTTTTAAACGTTGCCTTGATATTTAAATACAGATCCATTAATTTATCAATCAAAAGTATCTCAATGGTATTTAGTACTGGGCAGTGGCGGATTTATAGATTTGCCGCCCGTAGGCTATTCAATTTTTGCCGCCTCTAAATTTTGATATCTTAGTCCACAATCATATCAATTTTCTATCAATAAAATTCCAACTTTATAATTTGTGCTCCATCATCCTCGTTACATAAACTTTTCCCATATAGTTATTATTATTGAGAACTATGGTACCGTGTTAGATCCTTGGTTATTTTTACAGAAAATAATTATCAAAAAACATTATTTTAAGGAAAAAATATCTCAATCGTATACGACTTTTAAAGTAAGGTAAGGTATGTCTTAAAACTACACAATACTTATAAAATATGAATTAAGCTTACGTAAAAAACATACAATTGGCGAACTTTGATTAACATTTATTATTACACTCACTAGATATTGAACTAGTTTTTTATTTAATAAAAATTAGCCAATTTTAGTCAGTATTTTTATTAGACCATTTCGATTACAATATCGAATCGCAATATTCTAAAAGTTCATAATCATTAATGTATAATTAGTAAAGCGTTTAGGAATTGTTCATGCAGTGATGTTGAAATATTTATTAATTAGCACTGTATATGAGAATATTTCGATTTTTGTTAAATACATATTTTCATTTCTCTCCAATTTTCAAAATTCGTATTATGTGTGTATAATAATTTTTTTTTAAATTTGTAAGCCGAAATAAATAAATTATGAACTAAATTTACCGCCCTAGGCTCCAGCCTACTCAGCCTGCTGGTAAATCCGCCACTGGTAGTGGGTAAATTTCGCCATCTGCGCCTCTTATGATTTTGACCGACTTATTAGCACGAAACGAAAAAAAAGTAAATACAACACCAACCTTCTGTCACATCATTTTTGGGAATACAACTTTTTTTCATCAATTTCCCAGAGTTTTTCAATTGTTGTCGGGTCATCTATTAAATAAAAATTTATTGGTTAAATTAATTAATTTTGAATTATTCTCTAATCTCACTACTCACCGCTAAGATCAAGGGCACAAAAACTAAAACTAAAAAAAACAATATTTTTTGTACAAACATTTCTTCTAAAACATAAAAACTACAACACACACCGTGTCTCAGTCATTATATACTTAAAGTTCTAGACTACTTGATGGTTTGATTGATTGTAAGTGATGCATTGCATAGAAAAAGTGAGGTATTACCGCCTAATAACTTAATATTATGACGTTTAATTTTACGTCCATACTATATTTAACTACTAAGTAGCTGTATTAATTATGGGCATTCTATTCAAGTTAGTTCAGAGTTTAGGTTCGAATAGTATCTTGCCAAGGTTTTAGTGTAATGGCGAAATGTTCATATTAAGTTCGTGCACGCGTCGCAATATAGCGTAGCAAATTACTTTTGCGCATCTAAGATAGGGTAGTATATTATGCGCAAAAGTAATTTACTTAAGGTCACTAATAATGAATGTAACAAACAATTTGACGAGTTATTGGTCTAGTGGTTAGTACCCATGACTGCGTTGCGTATCCATGGGTCCCGGGTTCGATCCCCGGCTGAGACGAACATCGATGTGATGAGCATTTGGTGTTGTGCTTAGGTCTTGGGTGTTCAAATATGTATTTATATGTCTAGCTATCTATAATATGTATGTATATCCGTTGCCTAGTACCCATAACACAAGCTTCACCAGCTTAGCATGGGACTAGGTCAATTGGTGTGAATTGTTTTTAAAAAAAATATATATATTTGACAAGTTAAATCTTCTGGTAAGAAGTCCTCCACCCTCCTTCGGTTTCTTATATGTCAGATATATATACGACTTTATAACACGATACTGTAGCCACCTCCGCCAATTTCCTAATCAATAAATTTGTATAAGGTCAGCCCTGACTACCTCACAATATGGTCCAGTATTAATTGCGCACATACAATTATATTTCCAGTGGGGCATAGGCAAAATAGGACCTACGGCTTGAGAATAATGCTTATTCACAAGGCTTACAGAACTCCTTAAGTGACGAGATTCAGAGTCGAGACTTAGCACTAAGTATGGCTCCGGAATATCATATCCAATACGTAAACGTAGTTCGTGCTACGTTTGCTTCTGATTCTTACCCTTATACCCGCCTTCCACTGCGAGCAGAACGGACCCATTACGGACTCCGCTATACTCGTAACGATGATTTTCATACATGTGCTTCCACCAAAGCGGAGACGAGCGCAGCGGAGAGAGCGAGTTGAAAGAGTCACATTACACATATGAGGTTAGCGAGTTGACCGAGTTTCCCACGGAAATGAAAATGTATGAAAATCATCGTTACGAGTCAAACTCATACTCAAAATATCTTTATTCATGTAGGTAAACAAGTACACTTATGAATTGTCAAGTTAAATTAATTGTAAATTTACATTTACTACCAGTATAGCGGAGTCCGTAATGGGTCCGTTCTGCTGGCAGTGGAAGGCGAGCATTAGTCTCGATTATTTAAGTGAGGGAAAGTATCATATTTTAAAACTTTTTTTGAACGAATAATGTTTCTTACGGTCTTTTCGTAGCCATTCACAAATCGTAGGTTAGCGATTCCTATTTAATTATCTCAGTAATAATCAACGTTGTTAATTAATGCAAGTGTCAGGTGTGTTATTAATCAATTATCACCTGTTCATATAAGTTCACACCAATCTAGGACTATTCTAGTTTATGCCATGTCAGTTTCATTTGTCGTCTTCATAGTCGTTATAGTTCTTGCTTTGTGTGATGCAGTAAGTTTGGTCATAGATGCGATTTATTGGAATCATTTAAAACTTGAATCGGTTACTAGTGTTTATTAATATGTTACGATATTCAGATGACGATGAAACAACTGAAATCGACGGGGAAAATGATGAGAAAAACCTGTCAGCCGAAAAATAATGCTGAGGATGGTACGTTGTTCATAAAAATATTTTACCATCTTATGTTGTAAAATACTCGTTTGCTTTGAGTCACAAACAACAATATTTACAGGCAACAATATTCAAGATTTAGCGTTACTTATGATATATACGTAAGTTTTCTGAAAGTCTTTTGTCGCTCTTTTGAGTTCCACACCCCACCCACCCGTTTGAACCACACCACACAGCTCACACGCACTCATATCACACCAATTACACCACAAACTCTCTGATGTAATTTTTAATTATCATCAGAATTGCTTAGCGAATAAAACAAATCGAAAAATAATCTGACTGTTGTTTATCCTTCTACTAAACTTCTTCAATTTAGCAGTAATTCAAACTTCTATGTTTCAGAACAAATAGAGGCAATATCAAGAGGTGAATTCAGGGAAGAAAAAGAAGTGATGTGCTATATTGCGTGTATTATGAAAATGGCTAATGCGGTATGTGAATGACAACTACGGTTACAAACACCTTATACATGTTTATAAGCATTTAATAAGAAATACACATATACAATTTATTTATTATCAATTTTACTATCGTAATAAAAAAACGAATATAACAAGAAACAAATACTATAGTATTAGCTCTTCATTTTATAAGTTACAAGAAGGCTGCATATTTATTGCTAGCGAAACGTCCCAGACACATATTAATTATATTTCAATCTAAAGAGTTTAAATTTTATCAAGAGTTTTATCGAATTTGTATTTTTAAAAAACATTCTTAAATAGGTAGAAAATTTAAAAAGTTTGGTCTCTGTGGCAGTGTACTTTTAATGCTGGTACCATTTCCTCGCTGTATTGCGATACTTATTCGTTGAGCGAGGAAAAGAGCAGTACTACCAGGTGCCAACTCAATTCTTTAATTAGCGCCTGTGCACTTCAACCCCATCAAAAGTCTCTACTCAAAAGGGAACCAAATCCAAGTTGGAAGACTCTTATATACTATATCTTTGTGAATACTGTATTTATGTGTTTGAAATAAAGTGATTCGATTTTAATTGATATAAGAAATCATTTTAGTAAGGTCATAGCTTTATTTTCCCAGATTAAAAATGGCAAATTAAACTATGAATCAGCTATGAAACAAGCAGATTTACTACTTCCAGAAGAAATAAAAGAACCTGCAAAAGCAGCCATCACTGCATGTAGGAAAGTAGGCGAGTATCTTTTTCAAGTCACTTATTAATAATATTTAGTAAAGCGTAAATACAAATAAATTTATATACATAGAAAATAAATATAGTCTTAATTAGTAAAGGAAAATATGATTTCCAAGAATCCATATAATTTTAATCAAACAGCTAAACCACCGTAGTGGTAGCATAAACTATACCATGAGGGGTTTGCGTTTACTAATTTCATACAATTCCGGTATAATGCATAATTAATTGTTGTATTTTTTTAGCTGACTCATACAAAGATATATGTGAAGCTTCGTTCCACGTTACAAAATGCATTTATAAGGAAAATCCGGATGTATTCTTCTTCCCTTAATAAAGGAAATGTTGATTATGTTATTTATTTATTTACAACGTTACGGGTAATCAAGTACTGGCTGAATAGTTACGAAAAGAAATATCGCTATTCCGTGAGTACGAGTTTAAGTTACGTATCCCTAATAGAAGGATTTCCAGAAATTCAAAATATAAAATGTGCGTTAAGATATGAATTATCGTAAAGAAACTCGTAATTTCCCGATCCCCATAAGTTAAAAACATAATTGCAATAACACGTGCGGAAGAAATTATAAAAATTAATCTGATCCATTTAAAAATAAAGACAATATAGTTAATTAATGTTTGTGGATTAATTCCACAGTTTCGTGTACTATTAAAATAACAGCACCCCAACTTATTAAGCAAAACCCTATCTAGCTAGGTTTTTATTATCAAAATAATCAAAAGGTAATTGCAATGTATTGAATTAATACGTAATACATACAAGTACAATACTACGGGAAATAACAATCATTTCCGCTCCGAACAAAAGGTATATTTTCATACGTCAGGCTAATATTTTTCCGCAACCATTATGCTGGCTCATATCAAGACAATTATATGCAATTTTTCTAATAAGATGCCTGATATGCTATTAAAATGGCACTACGGATGGCTGGTACTTAAAAACTGCTGTGTGAGTTAAATATGAGTTTCATGCTGCGTTATTAATCTCTAAGGTTGTTTTTTGTAGCAATGATGTAACAATAGCAAGGCGCAAAATCTTTTATATATATTTGAATATAATTTTTTTTTTGTGTTTTTGTTGTTGTGTTTGTGTGTTTGTTAAGTAAAATTTGTTTCAATATGCAGATATTGACGAACTACATACGTTAAAAGTATTAAAAATTCACAAATATTAGATATGATTCTTGTGTTTAATTGAGGATAATTTCATATATCAATTTTTATCAGTATTTGATTAAAAATTAAGCACACAGGTGTCTCAGTTCCTTCAGTTCTTTATCGATTTATAAGTGTATTTCATTTATAATTTGAAATCATAAGAGTAATAATAATATTTTTTGAAGTTGATTGCACAATTAAATACTAAACATACAGAACTTGTTAATCTTTCAGGGTTTCCATGAGAATTCTTACAAAAATTCATAAAAATCGCTACGACATTTTTAACAAAACTCCAATAACGCTGTATATTACTTTGGCATATTTTCTGTCTAATTTCTCTTTAAATGAAATGTACCCTAGTTTAAAAAAATCGTTACAAACAGACAAACAACCACTGATCATCTCAACTCAACTCCTGTGGATTCAACTGATTTTGTAACAAACAACCAACAAAAAATCTTAGTACTTTCAGGGTCGAAATTATTATCATCCATCCGACTAATCTAAAAAACATTAGCCAAAACATAATGATGTTATAATAAAACATCATATATATATAGATTATTCTGATAAGTAGCATCAGTGTTGAAACTGAAGATGAATATCATTTATGTATTTATGTTGTGCGTGTGTTTTGTGGGGGCTGCTTTTGTAAGTATCTGTTTAATTATAAATTCATTTATATAATAACTACGTAGCGCTACAACTTAAGTTATTTAATTTTTCAAATGTTGATAATTTTCATTTTATATTCTATCGTCGACTTCTGGGTCTAAGGAATGACAGTTTTTAATAAAAACATAAAAAAATTACACCCAACAAAATTAACACACTTACTTATCAAACTTGATAAGTCCTGGAAAATTACTCTCTCAAGTCTCAAGATGCTTTTTCTGTAGGTACTTTAAATGTATAGTTATTTGAACTCAATAACAAACTCGACTGAATTATAATCTCTTTAAATATTTTAAAATCTAAAATTATGGTATAAAGGTAAAGGTCTATCAAAAACATTAGCATTTATATTATTGAAATTATTATTCTAAAAATTATCGTAGGGGTCCGAAGCAGATGTAAAAGCATGGTTCTTGGAAAAAGCGATTGAGTGCAGTCAGAAACATGCGG
Organism: Pieris melete; assembly: GCA_963693345.1. NCBI lineage: Eukaryota > Metazoa > Arthropoda > Insecta > Lepidoptera > Pieridae > Pieris > Pieris melete. The sequence goes on along the minus strand of CAVNZK010000053.1, from coordinate 2,019,399 downwards.
TCAACAGTGAAGAGATGAAAATGCTCAGCGACCATAAATTCCCAGAGAGCAACACGTCTAAGTGTCTTTTGGCGTGTGTCTTCAAAAAAGCTGAATGGGTGAGCTACAGTAGCATTCCATAAATCGTTAAATAAGTTTTACTGTCAACGTTCTCGTCACTTTTTTTACTGAATCATCCTTATAGGGACCTACTTCCGAAAATTTATTCGAAACGTATAAAACACATTTAATATTATATAGACAAGGTCTTTTACACAACCAATCGAAACCAAGACGATATGTCAGGCTTCTAAACTATAGAAGTCTGAAATATCGTCCAAGTGTGACGAATTATGAACGATGAATTCAAAGCTATGGCTTTAAATGTTAAATCTATTCTGACTTATTATATCTTGTTGTTATTAGACAATACAATTAAAGTTACCTACCTATCTAATCTCAAAGGTGCGCGCGTAGTTGTTTTTATTCTATTATCAAAATACTTTATAACTATTGATGTTTGCAGATTGATGAAAATGGCATGTTCAACGAAGACAATGCTTACAAACTATCACTAAAAGAGTTTCCAGATGATAAAGAAAAACTAGCAAATGCTAAGAAACTATTTGGATTGTGCAAGACAGGTAGTAATCTAATATATAAAATTCTCGTGTCGCGGTGTTTGTAGTTAAACTCCTCCGAAACGGCTTGAGCGATTCTCATGAAATTTTGTGTGAATATTGGGTATGCCTGAAAATCGGACAACATATATTTTTCATCTCCCTAAATGTTAAGAGTAGTCCCCCCTAAAAAATTTTTTAAATTTTTAGATATTTTTTTTTTCTTTGTTAGCTTAGTCTGTCGAGCTCAGTTTCTAATGCTCCAACAGTACTAATTTACTGCCTTCACGTGAGCATTCCAGTGGTAGCAGGGTGCTAACGTTCCTTCATATTGAAGTCTCATATCGATATTCATATGAATCTCTTGATGGAACCGATCCCCTTTTTCGTCACTCAGATCACCAAGATTTTCAGGGAAACTGTCTAAATGCATACCTCCAGTATTGAACTTTGATGCTCGGATGCACCAAGCTGCTGGAAGTGTGACATCAGTTCAATGTTCCGCAGCTTTCATCTTTTTGCTTCCCAGGAAATTTGTGTGGTTCAAACGAATTCATTCCAGGCATTTTTTTCAATATCAGTCATGCAATTATTAAAGTTCATCCTTATTAAATTAGTAAACAACATGCAACAAATTTCATGGGACAGAAAAACAGTTTTTTGTGTTTCCTTTGTGTACTTAATGCTTTGAATATTTGAGATATTGCGTGACTTATCAATCAACTTATGGCGGTTTCAACACATACAAAATAAACAAAAATATCTCAATATGAGTAACTGGAACGACAAGTACGAAGTAAATGAATTTGGTAACATTAAGTTCATACTAGCTTTACTGTAATACGAGAGACACTTTACCTACGACATCTCCGACACGACTAAGTTCTTTCAAACCAGAATATTGTATCTTTTCAGTCAACGATGCAAATGTCGGAGACGGTGCCAAAGGGTGTGAACGAGCTTCACTACTTGCTTCATGTTTAGTCAAAAACGCCGGACAGGTAATTATTTTGATATAGTGTACCTCTTATTGCACTACGTGTATTAATTTTAATCTATTTTCCTTTCAGAGCGGATTTCTTATTCAGTAACAAGATTTAAAACTGTTTAAATAAAATAAACATTGTAATAACTGGTTTTTCTTATTCTTAACTAACATCCAGAATGAAATGCCATATAATCATTATCAAAAGAAGGTTATATACGTATTTTTTCCTTTTGTAAAACTTTTAGGTATATATAGTGACTAGATGGTCACGAAACGTTTTACTATACTTGGGTACAGAAAAATGTTACGGCGCGTTACATGGGGGGGGGGTCAATAATTTCCAAAAATTCTGTGACGTAATACATGAATGCTCCCTTAGCAGTAGAAGTAGAAAGTTGCATCAAATCATTCTTTTAAAACTGTTTGAAATTATTTTAGCTCGTATTTAGCGTAAATTCCTAAGATATTTTTAATTATGACAGGGCTTACCCAATATTCATGAAAAGTTAAGGTTAAAGTTAAGTTAAGTTACCTTAATTATTAATCATCATATTTTTAACAATAAAGTGTAAGTAGGTACGCTTTCCTTAAGGGAATAAGATAGAACTATAAATGGGGCACCGTTCTTATATTTCAAAAGGATTATGGAAGTGAAAACACTTTCAGTAGGCACACACTCTCAATTTAAACAACTTCCGTGTTGGGTGTTAAAAATATAATCTCCATATAATATATAACCCAATGTATACTCCTATATACCCAATGTACGTCATTAAGGTATTATAAACCTAGAATAAAAGAGCTTCTTACTACGAATTACGAACTTACACTTGTGTTAAGGACTAATCATTTGAAGCATATAGAAGTTTTCGAACTATTGTGGAGTCCAAAAAACTTAGTGTTAGGGAATTTTAAAATGAAACAAGTTTATATACTCAACAAATTTATTAAAAGACTTGATACACACAGAGAGTTTGTGCAAATTATAAAATGTATCTTATTGCACATTCATACATACACACTAGTATAAATTGAAAAATAACTTTAAAGTTAAATTGTGTACAAAAAATCACTGAAAAACACCTAGGTATACAAATTGGATACAAAAATACTTCATACTACACACATTAAGTGATAATACAAAACTAGATATTTAATTCAAACAAAATTTAAAACCAAAAAGCGGCAATACCGCAAAAATATTTCTAAACCTATCGATATTCAAATTCCAATTGTATTTTGGCACAAATAAATCATATCCAATTATTACATGGCAAGACTTATTTATTTATGAGAAATACCAGCCTTATATTTCCTTCAGTATAGTAAAAATATTACTGGCCATAAGCAAAAATTTTGACAATTTCATACTTCAGCAATATCATATATTCGTAAATTTGATGTATAAGTAATTTATGTTTATGAGGTTTTGAGCAAAAATAAGCCGAGGACGGTAAATGATTAAGCAGAGACAGATTCTGTTTAAAAAAGATGTTTAAACATAACAACAAACAACTTAAATATCTCACAACGGGTTTGTTTCATTTACGAACATATTTAATGTCGAATAAAGAAACGTTTAAACCCGCCATTATATAATTCATACTAAATTATGAGATTAAAACAATAGAGAAAAAATTATGCTACAAAAAGATATTCTTTTAACAAGTTGCCTCAATTATGACGTCGAATTGCCATTTTTTACCATTATGTTTATTTATTTTTTTTAATCTATCTATAATCATTTCGAATAAGTCTAACCTTTTATGCCGGATGGTGACGAGCGTTGCTGGTCTTTATATAGTACGTTTTTTTACGCGCGTCATAACAGAAAGTAGTTTCAGACTGATTCTTAATTTTCTAGTTTAAGATCTTCGCTATCAGTATTTAACTGAAAGGTGTACCTAATAACGTTTACGTAATGGCAAACATAATATATAGTACTGTCTTAGCGAACCTATGTATCAACCACGAAATTATTATTATTTGCTCGAAAAGGGACATATCAACATTGATGGAAAGTGCTTAAGTAGGAACTCGATAAATTTATTGATTAAAAATTAAAATATTTTAACCAAATAATAAAAAATATTTTTTCGTTAAAATATTTTATCCAAGACCATTATAAAATCTCTATTGTTTTATCTATTTATAGTATTATGCAAACTAGACTAGTGAGGGAAAACCAAAGAGATTTAATTATATAGAGCGGGCATTTAGCATACAACTGAAAAAACTATTTCACTAGAGCCCGAGATATTTTAATTTCTCTTTGGCGTAAAAAAATAACACGTAAAAATATGATTTCGATTTTTTTTAACAGTAAGGTAACATTTCAGTAATTTCATTTCAAATATGGAGATGCTGATTTATTTATACGATATGTTATTTAGGGCCCATTATTTAAATTTAACAATTCATAAAAATACTCTTATAATTATAAATATTTAAATTAATTTGACCAAAACTCAAAAACAAAAATTCACAAATTATTCAGTTTTCGTCGTTATTTTGGCGATTCGTTTTTTTTTAAACTTTATAGGTGCATAAGTACACAAAATAACACTTATGTGTTTAATAACCATATTGGACTGAATAAAAAAAAAACTTAATTGATTTAACTTAAGTTAAATTCGCTAATAAACCAGATACCTATGTATTTGACCAAACTTATTTCAATTAAAACTGAATAAATGCGAATTGTGTGAACGGGAATTTTCTGTCAAATAAAAAAAATAGGTAATTTAAAAATATCTTATAGAATCGTATTCTTATATTAAATCGCCTTTTAAACTCCTAAGTATATTTAGAAGTGTGAAGACTTGTCTTTAGAAAACCCTAGTGCTATCTACGAAGACCCAATCTTTACAAACAAAATAATATCTGTCCCTCTAATCGGGGACTTTAAAAAAATGATCACAAACCCAAGTTGAATCAAACCTTTAGTCTAGAACAGAGCTACATAAGTGGTCCAAAATAAACGAATATTCGTAGATAGCACAATTCTGAAGAAGTTCTTTACTGTATGAGGAGCTGAAGTCCTTGTAGATCCTGCTGTTATATGCTGTCATAGCTGTTAGGGTCCGGTGACGTCACAGGACCAGAACGGGTCGGCAGCTTGAATCCATTGATAGCAAATGCCCAGCCATCCTGAAAAAAATAAGTTTTCTTTTCATGTTTTGTCTACTGCTGGGCCGTTGAATATCTTATTGTATGTTTTTTCTACTGCTAGGTTGAATGTTAGTTACAATAAGGCAATAAGGGAATTTCCGGTTAAGAAGACCTTTCTTTGTTGAAAGCAAGTTAATAGAATACTTTTTAGTTGCGTTTATTGAACGTATAATTTTAGTTTTATGTAAGAATATTATAAAATTATGTTTCGTAGAAAGTGATTCATTTTGATTTTCGTTGAGAAGTTCATTTCACGAAAAAAAAAATAACCGTGAGGAAGGCGATATGCCTTAGAGCCGAAATGCCGTATATCAGTAAAACACCTAATATGTTTCTTGAAAAAAAAAAAAAAGTAATTATGTATGAATTAAAATACACACGCGGTAAAATTGCGTATGTCTGATCAGATCGTTGATTATGAGTTTAATATTAATGATAATGATGAAATAACCTATATTATTATAATATAATTTGTTCGGTTTTGGTTCGGTTCTGTTTTTTCAATTACCAAAAATGCTCAGCTTTGCTCACGCCTAACCTTTTAAGCAATTGTCATAAAATTTGGTCTGTACTAGATAATCTGTGCTACCATGATACGTCAACAAAGCGAAAATACTTCAGCAAATCGCAAAAAAGTACTACATAAAGAGATTTTAACTTACTCTGACAAGATTAGGTAGATCACTCCAAAAAGCTAGATTTGGTATGACTTCTAACCCAGTTGCTCCCATCAGGAATTTCTTAGTACAAACTCCTAGGACCAGATAGAAAATCACACAAGAGAAGAAGATAATTAGAAGTGTAGAACCGAGAGACCTTCCAGATTCTTCAATCACTTTCAGACACGCGTGTCTTGAATAAAATGCTAGTGCCTGAAACAATATAAAAATTATCACCTTAGTACACAACTTATTAACATTTTCTAATAGTGTGTAACTTTTTGTAGATATATATAAGAAGTCAATAAACAGGTCCTAACAATTGAGACATATCAGCTATAACTATAAAGGAGCTCAAAATAAAATAAAACTATGTTATAGTATGTTCATATATTCTGAATTACTAGTAATGCTGTTTAAGGTTTGGTTAAATTTGAAACAATTGTAAATATACAAAAATTCATAAAGCAGGGTTCACACTATGCCGTGGTAGGCCGGGCGGGTTGACCCGGGTGGGCTAAGCCGGGCGGGTACGTTCGGGCCGGCACGACGTCCGCACCGAAAACGATGCCGACCGCGTTATTTCTACCTACACTATTTAGTTTCAACACCAAGACTGGTGACTTAGTTGAAGAGTATTTTTTAGAAGTTTTTTTTTAAATGTCCTTAAAGTGTTAGTGTTAAACAAACTGAATCGAAAATAAAATAATTCGTCTAGTTCGGTCGGAAGTTTAATTGTAACTTAAGCCGCTCGGGGCCGCTCGGCACGTCCCCACTCTATATTTTTGTTCAGCTCGGCTCGGCTTCCTTTGATCTGTACCTACTTTATGCGGGTTTGGATCGGCACGGCCCGGGCCGGCATTTTCTAACCCGGCAAAGCCGCCCGGGGCATCTACATCAACGCGGCTTCTGCCGCCCGGGTCAGCCCGCCCAGCCTACCCCGGCATAGTGTGGATCCTGCTTTATATTAAACATTTAAAAATTAACTACTTAGGAACATAACATATATCAATTTAATATAATCTTGCTTGTTTAAATTAATACTACAATTTAAAATTCAAGGTGGTGACACTATTAATACTTTAGTTTTCCCCATTGAAATTTGAATTTGAAATTTACTTTTTATCCAAAAAAAGATGTTCTATTTATATAGATCATTGCGCGTGTGGATGATTCTAAAATGAAAATACTCACAATTTTGTTAGGGTCCATAAGAGAAAACACATTAAGTTCCCCTTCTGATTGAGCACACACCAGCATTACTATAGTAGATCTGTAAAATATAACATATGTAATGAGTTGACATACTTTAAATAGTTTGTGATTATTATAGCTAGAATTGTATTAATAATTTGTGTTTTATTTAAGTGTCATCTTATATTACTATAGCCTAAATGGTTAATAATTAATAAACGCATATAATCTGAGGTTCTTGGTTAAATTGTCAACAAAAGTGTAATAAGAAGGAAGAAAATAATGTAGATCACAATTAAGTAGCAGAATATATCTGCTCAAAAAAAATATTTACTAGTAAAAATAATAGGCCAGCAAAATATACAGATGTGCATGTAAAGTATTTCATAATATTCTTTATTTTTCTGTAAATTTTGAAATCAATAACAAAATTTAATAAACTAATGTATGAATAACTGTTCTTATATTATGTTTATTTTAAACAGTAACACTTTAATATCAAGGTCACAAAATAAAATGTGGTTAAACCAGTTCCATTAGTCTCAGCTTTATCAACAAAACATCTTTAATATATGCAAGTAATAGAGTAAGATAGATAATAAAGTAAGAAATATATTAGTTCAATCACTGATATCACTCTTATTTATAATAACTTACCAATAGATTATACATAAATACTGTTTTAACTTTTTAAACTATCATTGGTTTTAGTAAATAAGTTGTAAATTTGTTTGATATCATGCTGGACAGAATAACTATGTATAGTTTATATTTCTATCAAACTATTTATTTAAAAAAAAAACCATATTTTTAGACAAAACTGTTACTAAGCTACCCATTCCAACTATCCTTTAAAATAATGTTAATTAAATATAATATATTATTATATTGGTGTGGAATAAGTTATTAAAAACTGGAGTATAAAATTACAGTTTTTTTATTACAAGGTAGTACTATATTTCAAATATCATTAACAACATTTTACTGTTTTGTTATTCAGGTTGTAAATTGTAAATATGAATTTGGTTTGATTGTTAGGGAAACATGTCTTAGTTCAACTAAAAGTGTTTTATAAATTTTAGACAAACTTTATAGAGACTACTTGTGAATGAAAATTTGCCATGAGCCAAAGTTTCTTACATGTTATATTACAGTAGAACCTCGTTAAGTCGAACCTCGATAAGTCAAAAACCTCCAAATCTCGAAAAAATGTTTTGTTCCCTTCCCTTAAAACACCAAAACCTCCATTACTTGAAATCTTGACCCTCTGTTAATCGAAATAATCACCGAGTCCCTCCAAGCCATTTTGGTACATATTTTCACTCTATAACTCGAAAAATTAAATTTGACCTCTGTATCTCGAACATAGGAACGTTTTATTTTACAACCTTTACAACTTGATCATTTGGAATTTATTATCTCTATTGTTCGAACAAAAATAAGTTACCGACTTTAAGAACTTGCCGACAATGTGGGTACACTATTGTTTCTTAGAAAACATTTTAGGAGTATACAATAATAAATGGAACATATACAACTCATGGAAACACGTGTTTGCTTGCTTTGTGTCAGGTGTTCAATTTTGATTCCCTTTGAAATTTAGCTAAGCCAGTCATTTGTTTTCGACTTAAATACTGTCAGAAGTAGTTTGGTTCTACTGCAATACACATCAATTAGTACAACAGTTAACATGAGTGCTGTGAAACGTAAACTAAAAACTTTGAGTCATGCCATATTTTTTATTTTAAAATGATTTGAAATAATGTTGATTTATAATAAATAAAAATATGTTTGTCACCTCTGCAAGTTGAATTTTTATTTATTTTACCTCTCTAACTCAAAATTTATAAGAATAAACCTCAAACTCTTTATGTCGAATCAAAATCCGCCTAAGTCGAAATCCTCCATAAGTTGAAAACTCTATAACTTGAATTTTTTGGCCTCTCCCTTGATATTCGACTTATAGAGGTTCTACTGTATAATGTATTATTTGAAATAATAGTGTAATCATTGGATTACAGCATTATCAGTAAGATTGAATGAACACAAATGTAATTATTTATTTAGCTGCTTGAATAAGTAAAGTATATGCCATATGGCTATGCATCTACAGTAATGTAAACTGAAAAAAATATGTTTTGTATTAACCTAAAAACCACTGGACTGATATTTATCTTTTTAAGAACTTATCATGTTACAAAATATCAGTCACATTTAATTTAAATTAACTAGAACAGAATTTCTTAATAACTAATATAATTGACCAACAGAATCGCCCATTTGGTTTTTTTTTATCATTATAACATCCATAATGTTTTAAAAGTTTATTTGTTTTGATAAAAAATTATATTAAACTACAAGAGTTAACTTACGATGGAATATTTGAGTAAATAATAGATTTTCCATCAGCACTAAAGGTTGATCCATTTGTATCTCCCATTTTTTCATACATTCCACCATCCGATAAAAAACCTTGTATTGTTGTGTTATAGTTGAAGTGAGTTGTTTGCCTACATAACTGAAATTTTACATAAACCTGATTCAAGACATCCAGACAAAAAATCAAATACTCTATATATTTGAAAAAAATCTTAAAATATCAAAATAAAATTTATAAACTAGCACAGTATTGGCATATAGACTTAAACATGTAACTCTGAACCCTGAGGTTGTGCATAAAATAAATCTTTCTTAGTACATGCTCATAGTGTGAAGGTTAACTTTGTTAGGAAACTGGTATAACATTAGCCAGACAGGAAAAGCTGATCACTTTTCTACCAAATAAAAAGATCCAAAAATGAGATTTGACCTGGCCAAGACCCCATATAGGGTTAGACAACCAATGGATTATTATTATATTTAATACTTTACGGAGCCATGCTTGTGAGTTATTTCTATTTTAACAAGTTAAGTAGGTAGGTACATAACAAAATCATATTACATATGGATATTGGATATAACGAAATGCTTACCGATAATGGGCTGTCGCAACCACCGGGATTTGTGCTGTTTACACTTGGCTTAACATCGTAGCAAGGATGGAAGAAATATGTACTAAGAGCGTACTCAGCACCAGCCATCCTTAACTCATATGTTTGAGTGGTGTAAAATGTGGCCTTAACCGCAGGTGACAAATCTACGCCGGTCCCATTGGAAAACTCGCAAGTGCAAGGCCCCTTTTTGACGCAGACATCTTGAGCACCAATAATAGTCGAAATAATCGAGAAACATATTAATACAATTCTAAACATTGAATTAAGCGTTGTCATTGCGTTGTAATTTATATTAATAAACTAAACTGCGCAAAAGTTTCGTTAATAGTTGCCTATTGAACAATGACTAACATTATTAACTTATACTCGTTAAATAATCAACCGATTACTAACAGCTTTCCAGAATTAAGAACGCTTTGCTTAATTATATGTAATATACTTGACTTAATACTTTAATAGTTTATTATTAAAATAGGGAAATCAAAAACTTCGCGTTAATCATTAATGTAACAGTGACTTAATACCATTTTTTTTTTTAAAATAATTTTATGGCCTGGTAACGAAACAACTTAATACCATAGATAGAGTACCACAATTTTGTAAGGAAGCATGAATGACACTTCTTGTGTTTGATTTTTTTTATGGTTCTTTTATTTTATTATTATATAATTTTATAGTTTGGCGGAGTATAGGGTTTATATACCTACTATATAATGGTAGCATATGTAACTTAAATTGAACTAAGATCAACGGCTAAAAAAAATTGCTCTCAATATTTGTTGGGTCAGGAATATTTTCTATTTTCTACTATACTACGACAGGGCATTTATAGTAAAAAAAATATTTTTACTTTAAAGTATCAAGCATACTAAAGCCTCGATAACACGGGGCTAGTCACAGACCTGCTAGTCCTAGTCGGCGAGTTTACAAGCTAGTGAGTAAGCGAGTGAGTATAAAATATAAAATACATACATAGATTATTCTAACATAAAAGAAAAGGATGAAATTTCTAAAAATCTCATAGTTAAACGTAACGACAAACAACTTATTATTATGGATATGAGTGCCAAGCAATTGAAGGCAAAATAAATTATTAGCAAGATTTACAGTCAAACCTGGGGAAGTGAGAACTGGATAATTGAGAAAACTCTATAAGTGAGAGTAATAGCGGGGACCCGTCATTTTTCCCAAAACCTCTATTAGCGAGAAACATGTTGTGCACATTATGTACATAATATACGTTGTGCACATTATGCACATCATATTACATATTTACGACATTCGTACTTGCTGTGACTTGTTATTGCTGCGTACCTCTATAAGAGAGAAACGCTACCCATGTACCTGCATTAGCACGAAACTCTGGTTAGAGAGAAACCTCTATAAGGGAGAATGAGTTTGTGCTCCCTTGAACTATCGCTTATCCAGGTTTGACTATATACACAAAATTAAAAAACCTAAATATATGGCGAACCGGTGCAAGCACTTCGGGTAAAAACTTCAAAATGGTTGGTTTCAGAACTCTGAACAGGTATTCCAAAGAATCACCCGTGGCTAGATAAAGTATTTCAATTTCTGGATTCCGCCGGTGTCATTGACGTATTTTTTTTTAATCGGATAGCAGATTGTTCAAAGCCATGCATGGGGCGAGTTTACAAGCCGCTATTGAACTCGCTGACTTAAAATATAAAGTTTCCCCGTGTATACGAGTCTTAAAACGAAGAGTACTATATTCTGTGGCATTAACCTAAAAAATGACATACAACCAGATCATGTAAATAAAAATAAACATACCAGAAAATAATATTTGTAATTGAAAAATTATTAAATATTCAATATTTAACATAAAAATGTCAGATAAGAAAAAAAAGGTTTTAATGACTAAGGTTCGTACAAGCATAAAAAGGTTAACACTATTGAACCGTTTTTAACCAAAAGGAAAGGTAGCTCTTCCTACTGTTATTATATATTTCTTCAAAGTAAACGTTAATTTCAGGATGTTGTAAGCGTGGCTACGCCTAAGAGGCCTGTTATCCTAAAGTCTGATAGAGAGACAAAAGAACAAAATAAAGATAAAGTGGAAAAAGAAAAACAACCAACCATATTAATAAAAACTCGGGAGCAAAGTACTCCTAAAGAGGAAAGGCCAGTAAGTCCCAAGTCTCATTTGTCAGATGATACTCAACAGCCATGTAAAATAGCACAAAACGAGGCAAAAGAAAAAAAAGGTATTTTGTACAACTTTTCCAAACTAAATATTTGTATAATAGCTATTAGCAAATTCATTGTGTAAGATATTTTTAGATTATTATTTACATTTCAGTTATTTTTCCTCTTCTGAATAATATACAGGATTGTAACAAACATATTTACTTTAAGTAACCTGGAATTTTTTACAATTTTGACCAACAAAACAATGGTTATAAACGGTTTTGTGTTTCTCATTAATGTTTTATGGTTTTTCAAAATAACTCTTATACTATGCTGTGATGGAACTAAACATTATTGTTATAGCAGAGCCTTTCTCAACAGCTACACCATGACCACTGTATTTATCACCATAGTTTTATTCCCCATTATTTGTTCTACAAATAAATTCGGCCCATTGAGGCACAAATATGGCTGGAGTAAATTCCATTACCCTATATTGACACTAGTTTTATTAGTCATTAATATAAATTTCACATCTTTTATTTTGTACTTTTTTTAGAACAAAAGCCATGTATTTTGAAGACCATGTCAGAGCCAGTCAAATTGTTAGATGAAAATTTGGAATTCAATAACACAGCTCTAGAATACTTAAATGATAATAACAGTAACTATTTAATCATAGGAGTGATTGGTAAGAGCACTATACTGTTAACACATTTAACATGCCTTAATTCAATATTGTGAAAAGATATTACTTTCAATGTATGTAGAACGTTTCAAGTGGGCAGATATATTTATTCTTTAGTTTCGTAAATCATGTTATAAGCAAGCAGGTTATCTGCCTTCTATGCCAATTATTCACAGATTACAAGCAAACATTAATTTCCTTAGGTGTACAGCTGGAATTACTTAACTACTTCTATATAAATATATATTATTATTATGAACTAACATGATATACTCTATACAAATGTAAAGAGAAAATTGGAGGATAGTTATAATACTTTCAAATTACATAAGTAAATTACTGATGTGATAATATTCAGTGTAATATATAACATATTTAATAAATTATTTGCAGGTATGCAAGGTGTTGGAAAATCTTTGATACTCAATCTTATCAACCAAAGTATGCCAATAGAAGACATTTGCCATACAATACTTCAATCCCATGAAATGCCAGATACAAACGAACTTGATGAAGGTGTTGAAAGTCATATGGAGAAACTAAACATAGACAAAAAACAAGAAAGACCTCACTTTAAATTTAAAATGCAGGATATTGAACAAATTGAAAAAGGAGTACACTGCACTAAAGGTAGTTTAAATTTATATATATGTAATTGTATCTGGTAATATATTTATAATCTGACATAAAAATATTCAAAATATGACCTTTATTGGAATAAATTTGTATCATTTTAAAATTATATTAGAGAAAGTTCATTTTTAAATAGTATAAAAATGCACATATATCAAACAATAGTGTTAAAATATAATAGGGGCGGCCTGGCATAAAATTGTATCAAATAGCAAATCAGATACAGCTGTGTCCATACCATGTGAATAATATGAAAACTTGCCATATGTGAAACAACTTCTTATATTTTTGGTTGTGTTGGTGGGTCTACAACTACTAATAACTAACTAACAATTACTAAAGTACTTAGCACAAGGTTTGACATTTGAAAAGTGTATTGTTTATTATGCAAGTTTTCTAATATTATCTCTTTTTTATTACAGGTGTTGATATGTACGTAACAAGTGACCGTGTCATCCTCCTTGACTGTCAACCATTATGGTCGCCATGTTTGATTGACACAAATATAAATGCTGTAACATCTAGAAGTGCTAACATTGTAACTGTAGATTGTCTTCAAATAGCTTCCTATTTAATGGCCATATGCCATGTTTTAGTGGCTGTCCAAGACTGGTTTTGTGACTACAATTTCATAAGGTATTGTATATGTATGATCATAATACTTGTGTATAGGAAACATAAAAACAAATATTTATATATATTTCCGTCTGTTGTAACACATTTACAATCTAATTAAAGTTGCCTCGGAGCTTAATTGAAACACACATGATAATACTGAGATTCTATTAATGAAATATGTACAGTAGTGTGTCTGCAGTGCCATTGTAACTTCAATACAATCCGATAGATGGTGCTTAGATAAAGAGGGGATATGTAACTCAAGAGACATAAATTTTTATTTTGATACTTATATATCCCGTTGTTAGTTATAATCCTTTAAAACTAATATCAATTTTTATTTTAAATATGAGATAAAATTTCCCAGATACATACAAGCGGCAGAAATGTTGAAGCCATCCCTCTCATCCACAAATGTTAATCAAGAATCGGACTCTGTTCAAACGGAAGTTCACCCACACTTACTGCTATTACATAATCGATGTCAACTAGAGGACTTCACTTATACTAACGTCCATACTATTCAAGATTTTTACAGGTACACCACTCATATTGATGTTTAATGGATTTTATAAAGAAAAGGCACATATAATTATCATAGCTATACTATACTATAGTATGTATGTTCTCGTGTCCTTTCAGTTACATCAATATTAAAAATCGAATAGATATTTAGCATGATAGAAGCAGTATTTGTTTAAAAAACAATTTAACTTAGTCAATTATTTCAGGATATTTTAATTTCTGTTCTTGTATATTTAATTCATCTTTCACATTCTCATTATATTTTTCTATATAGGTTAGACAGAATTAAACAAAAACATAATATAACATATACAACATAGAATATGTTGTATTTGTTATTTATTTAAAAAAAAATATAATTTTAATAGATCCAACATAATTACATGGAGTTTGTTAATTGCCTAGTCGTTTTGAGTATCAAACTCGTTTATTCATAACAGATAAATGGATGAAATTAGGGTATCAAAGCAACATCCCTGTTAGTAAAAAAATCCATCACTATTTTAAGTTTGTGAATTTTTTTTTTCTTATAAATATCGGATGCTTTGCATAATGGCCGAACGTCCAAAGCACCTCAAACTTAGTATATTTTTTTTTTTCAGAAAAGCATTTCAGCGCTCAAACCTACAATTAAAATCCGGCATGTACTTGTATAGTGATACAAGTAAAAATGGCGTCAATGTTGATAGTGTTAACAAATGCTATAGTGTTGAAAAGTGTGGACACCCTATCAATTTGTTTCTGTTACCAGAAGTATATGAAGATTATGGTAAGTGTTTAGTAGAAAATCTTTTTACCAAAACAATATTTATCGAGATATTAACATCATTAGATAATTAGAATTTTTATTTAAACCATAATTCCTGTTCCGATGCCACGTTCCGAATTTACAGCAAACTTTAATATTTACATAGAAAATTTACTCAACAAATCACTTGATTTTACATACTTATTATGATATATGAATAGGAATGTTAGTCCTACAAATTATTAAGAAGAAAAAAACAATTCTGTCTTAATCCAAAATTGATGAATGCTTATATAATATAGACAATTTGACGTTTGAGTGTATCTGCGATACTGTGAGCTAATGCCTAAATCATGTGGAATTTTATAGATAACAAGGAAATTTACCGGGGCCATCCAGCATTTGAAGAATTAGCGAAAAGACTGCGTTGGATGTTATTGGGCGTAAACAGACATCAGATAACAAATGTGCCGAATTTATCGGAAAAAGGCTGGTTCCATTTTTGCAATAAAGCCTGGGAGTCTATCAAGAAATGCACATTTTTCTTGGAGTATGAAAGGTTTTTGCCTTAATGCCTCAATGAAGAAATTTCAAATTGGTAGCCGCGCACCGCCGTATTTTGGCATGGACATGTGTTTATTGGGCAATTCCATGAACTGTTTGAAGAACTGGAGAATGTTTAAAATAACTTATAAAAATTGTGTAAATAAAACCATAATTATATCTAAAGTTTTTTATTTTGGTCCCAACATTACTGATACACACTATTTATAAGAGGTTTTCGTCTCTGTTCTGGTGGCTTATAAGCATGTTGATAAACACTGGCTAATCTCCAATGTTCAGGATACCCAGTAGCATTCGCATCGCGCCAAATACTAAATGGTGGTGCCAAAGTGGGAATGGTATATGATTTCTTCGTATATGGATGACGCATTTTTGGCATCTTAACTCCTTTGGAATCATTGGAATTTGTGCTTTGAATTGAGTTGGGATTACCAGCTTTAAATGCGAACTTATAGTCTTCTTTCTGCTTTATTTCTTTTGCAACTTTATCGCCGCCACAGGAATAACAATGACGATGCTTCCCGTTATTGTTAGATGATATACTGTCTTTTGGTGAATGGGATATTTGAGATTCATTCGGGGAACTTTGGTGCAATTTCCCCTGTGCCAGAGGTGTTTTGGTATACGATTCTAAGCTGTTAATACGTCGACTTCCACGGTTGTTGCTAGTTTCTTTTACGTATTTATCGGGTTTGTAATCACGGCTCGAGTTTTTGGATGATGAAACAGTACCGCATCCATTTATACCATCACATTTTCCATCTTTCGATGACTGTGCCGAGCTTTTCCTACTAGAAGACTTAGATCTGGACTCTTTATCATTATATGTATGTTGTGGACAATTTTGTAAATCGCATGCATCCTTCCTCTTTTCTTTCGTCATGTCTTTTTCAAAATGCGGTACACTGTGACGGCCAACATCATGTCCATTACGATTCTGGTTAAAAATTGATTGCGAATGGCCGGTTATATATTCTTGTTCGTCCTTCGGGGTGTGGACCATTGTAAAAACTGCCGGTGCTGTGGAGCTATTTGAGCCATCTATGTGCTTCGGGGGTTTTGGTTCTCGGTGATCGTCAGTTTTGAAATCCCAGCATATGGCCAAGTCCATGAGGGATAATGGCTTTTTGTACTGTCCGCCTAGGTCAAATGATGTTGCTGGGCGTTGCTTGCGTTCTTCCGTTTCAGGCTTCTTGGGGTCACACGTTTTTGGTCTGTGTACACGCATTTTCGTGCAACACGTCGGACCAGATGCACCATATCCTTTCCAACCTATCGCATAAGGTTTGACAACGATATCTGAATCACGATGTTCGCCCACCTTAGTTAAATGTCTATAGCCCAAGGTATCTGGCAAGGGTTGGTGTTCAAGATTACCAGCATGCATAATTTTGGCAAAACTAAAATTTTGCGTAACATTTACATGGGGCAATGTTAAGGGTCTTTTGGTTTCTTTCATGTCCTTTACATGTTTCGCATTTTCGGCAACTTTACGCCAAAATTTTTCATTTGGTTCTTCCTGTGGGCCGTGAATTTTTTCAATCGCGTCTTTCACTAAAAGATCATAGCTTTCGTGGCGTTTGTCTGGTTCTGTAGCTGAACCTGGAACGTAAGGTCCGTTGCCTTCACTGTCTACCGGCTCCGCTGTTTTATATAATTCCAAAGGATCAGAATTGTGAGTATTATGTAAAACTTCCTCTTCACTTGGTTGAAGTGTATAGTCCTTAATGTAACAGACATGCAAAAATGTAAGAAAAAATATAAAACATAAATATAATAATAATTATTTATTAATAAATATTATAATGAAAATTTATTATTTTTTCTGCGAGTGCTTAGGCCTGCGTGCGTGTAGTGGGCATTGCTTGGGCTGCAAAAAAACAAAATATTATAAAGACAAAAACCTAATAGGATAATAATACAGTAACTGAAAACAAAAATTGCATTTATTAATTTTAATTTTGTTTTTTGTGCATTTCGCATATAACATCTCATCCGTTATTTTCTTAAGCATAATTAAATAATGTGATTGGTTTTTAATATAGATATTAAAAGGTTGCTTCTTATCATTTAAAACAAGTGACGGTCGACACATTGTATTTATCTTATCATTTATCTTGTGCAGGTGCACTATCAACATTAATTACTCATAGTTTCAAAACTTTGTTCACTAATGCTTCAAATAATAATAAACGTAATTTCAAATATGAATTTGAAAAATAATAGTTTCGTAGTAATAAGTAAGATACACGATAACTGCTAAAAAAATAATGTGAAAATTTCCAGGATATAAATTTGTAGTGCAGAATACTCGTTAAAGCACTAATTATGTGCTACATATATTGCAATCTTTGAGTCTACAAATGTAATTTAATACCTACCAATTTAATTCAAAATAGAATAATATCCAAAAAGCGCAAAACAGACCATAACTACGAACTTACTTTAAACGACTGTTCCTCGGCATCTGTAGTTTCTTTCGCCTTTGAACCGCGCACGCGCGTTTTCGCCTTGCTTATAACTTTAGGCCTCTGAACTCGAAGATTAATCCAATCTGGGAATCTACCAGCCGGTGGTTCCTTCGCCAACTCTTCGGCTAACAAAACAATAACATAACGTAAACAATACAATTGCGTGTCACGGTATATTTTCAGCCCTGTATGCGAACTACGTGTAAGCACGACATAAAGTTTGCAAAAGAAATAATTTGCATGTTTGGCATAAGCAATTTTTTCCTTTATGCGTTCTGCCTATAATATTTTTTAAGCAGAATAGTAACGTCTTAAACACCGTATGTGGTTCGGACCTAAGGAGAAGTAACTAAGAAGCTAATTAAGTGCCGTTAATATGTATGTTTGTGTAAATAATGTTTTGTCAACACATACCAACAAAACCAAATGTATAATCTAAGTAATCTAAAGGTTTCTAATTTTTTATACAATATGAAAATCGTATCAATTATTTATTAATGCCATTCTAATCTTAGGATTAGAGCGCCAAACGTTCGTGGTAATGGTAATCGCAATAATGGCATTTTACATATTATTTATAGATTGGATGTCAGGATGAATAACAATTATTTTGGAATGAAAGCCGCATAAAACCTGCCTGAAATAAACATATGCGTGATCTGTCTACACCACGATCTATTATGGAGTTATCTTCTTCCATTGAGCGCAAATTTACACTGTTGTTGTGTACGGCGCCTTCATTTTAATCAATATAGTAGGAAATCTTAGGTATAAGAAGTTAATATACAATATACTTTTTTAGTAAAATGTTCCTGCTTCACTCTTTAATCTATATATATAAAAGAAAGTCGTGTTTGTTACAACACTTATAACTCGAGAACGGCTGGACCGATTGTCATGGTTTTTGATTTGTTGGATTTGTTTCCGTCCCGAATAGCAGAATAAGCAATAAAATATCGGATAAGTTATCGAATAACAATAAATAAATAAATTAATTTTACGAATGCAAAAACCATATGGTGCCATCTGTTGACAAAACTACGCATCATTTTACGTCGAATTCGTGTCAGTTCAAGAAATTCCGATCTTGATGTGAATGTGGAGATGCATAACCATGCTTTTATCCTGATCAAAAGATGTTGGATATCAGAAAGTGCTTTACATGCAGTATCGCCATATTGACGCTAGAGAGAAGATGCCTAATGTGTAAAACTACCATTCTTCTTTCGCAATTGCAAGCAATAAAACATTTCTGTATTTGCAAAAAAGTTGTATTAATGTAATACTTAACATTAATGAAATCCTAAAATAAGTTAAATTAAAGTAACAACGATATTATAAGGTTGTAGGGCGGAACGAAGTTAGCCAGGTCAGCTAGTCTGCAATAAAAGAGAAAATTACAATCATTACCGACTTTCCTCGTAATTTTCTTCGGCAAGTCCCATGTGCCGGTATAATGTCCGAAACACCTCGACGTCCCCCGGGGAGCACCGGGCAAGAAGTGTCCATTTAAGTCGCAAATTGGTTTTGGATCAGGCCGCATTTCGAGGGGCCGCGCTCTCGTTGGTGCCCAACGCGGTACTTGCCAGTTGCCGAGACGTTTGGGGGTAGATTCTTTATTGAACTGTAATAAAATAATTTTATTATGATTATAAAATAAATTATATTGTTGTATATTGTATATAACTGAAGATGAAATCATGACGCACACTGCTGACTGTTGACTTTTATTTGGTACTTTAATAAAATCAATTTTATATTCGTGAGTATTAAACATATAACTTTGAATTGTGTAAAATATAATGCAAAACACTAAAATTTAAAAGTTACATTAAATTGTTAAAATTGTATGATTTTACCGCTTCATTTCTTCTTATGATATATCCCTAAAGTGATAAAATAATTCATAAGAGCTTCCTCCTCTAATTTTGGATTATTCGCCAAAACTTAAAAGCTTGATTTCGCGGAAAGACAGAAGTAATTTAATGTCAATTTCGAATGTAGGGCACCATGATTTTTGTCGTAAATTTGACAGACTAATACAGTCATCGTATCAGGTGATCTAAATTTCTAATATCATACCTACCGCTGTTTGGATTCTATTTTGATGTGCTTAATGCATCATGAATCGGATTAAGCATATGCGGAGAGGTACATACAGACGTCATATAATTTAATTTAGTTTTAGTTTGTATATAATGTGATAAAATTCTAAGGCAAGGTGCCTTTATAGCGTGGGAGAGAATTTAGATCATAAGTTTTGACAACAATTATTATAATAAACTGTTCTTATTATTATGACATCATGATATGACAATTGCATGCCTATTTTTATATGGCTGATTATCGTCGCTGTAGAATGATAACCTCGTATGTCCAGAGAACCAAACATTCCAGGAAACGCAAAATGTTTCATTTCGTCAATGTTCGTTAAAATATTAGTATGTGCTTTTGTCCATTGTTTTGGATGGTAAAAAGGACTTATTTATTTATAGCATAAATAAGTCCTTACTTTATTTGTTCACCAGTTAAATGACATAAGAAGGGTATGTTTCACAATGTATGGATAAAGTACGAAATAGCTATGCAACACAAATTATTTGGAAGATAAATTGTGCTATATACTTCATCGGACTCATAACTTATGATGGACTTTATGTGACGAATAGCGCTATCTGACAGTCGTGAAACGCAACAATAATTGTGTTAATCCTACCAATCAGTAATAAATAGCTAATTTGGAACTTATGTAGAACTTATCCGTTAATTGTGAAACAGACCCTAAAAATAAAAATAAAAATGAATGGTTATCATTCTGAGTGACGTTTATATTTTTTATAATTAATCAATGTGAATGTACCACTTTCTTTGCAATTAAAATAAATTATTAGTGTATATACAATTGGTGTTAATGGGACTGTAATTTATTTCAAATAAGGCTGTTCCTCAGGCACACCTCAAGATGAGCACAGTAGCAAACATTTAGATTACAAATTACATGCCAAAAGGGTAACTGCAAATATTACGATGTGTGGTTATAAAATAGTCAAGAAATTAATAATAAATGACTTGTTGAAGGGAGACACGCGACTGCGGAATGACGCACGCGCCGTAAATGTTTAATCATTTTGTAACAACTGTGTTTATTTTAAATTGTACGCATATTTGGGTTATAATTTACAGTACAATGTATTATTTTAAATATGTCTATAGTTCTATGATATACTATTGTCTATAATTCTTATTATTCAACCAAAAAGATAAAAGATAACCTGCACAGCCTGCTAAGCGGTATTCCAACTGTGTTACTTAATGGGCTAAATTACATTACCTAAATACAGATTTATTATGCCTTTATTTGTAACACATGTATTACTAAAGATAATATTGTTCATTGGCTTATAATGTAATTTCCTGAGGCGTGACAAGTTTCTCCTTTTTCTCCTAAAAAGTCAAATCTAATTGTGCAAGTACATCTTAATATATGTAAATTACGTATCACGTTGTTTGTCCGCTATGAACTTCTAAACTACTTAACCGATTTCAATCAAATTTGCATAACGTGTGCAGTTTGAACTAACTTAAAAGATAGGATAGCTTACATCTTTATTAATACCCGTAATATTATTTTATTGCAAATTATTTGTTTATTATTTGACAGTCACAATTCTAACATATGGAGCTGTGTTGTAAGTACCAACGTTTTACATATTAAGCTACAATTTAATGGCATAACCACCAAAAAAGCATGGTCCCCATGGGTCCCCATGACTGGTGTTCTCATTCCGTTTCCCTTGAATAGTTTACTTGTAATATAACAAAAATTTTAGCCACAGCAAAGCTTGGCCGAGTCTGCTAGTAAGATATATAAATTAACTTTTTAGTAATTGGAGATATGAACTACCGAAGGTTACCTTGTTTTTATAAATCGATTCTGTAGACAGCAATAAATATTTGTATTATTAGCAAATTTTCTGGCTCTACAAACTCAATTTTAAAATAAAGTTTATATAGAATATCCCCAAATTGGGATGGGCTCTCAAAATAGTCACAGTGTCG
Source organism: Pieris melete (assembly GCA_963693345.1). Classification (NCBI taxonomy): domain Eukaryota; kingdom Metazoa; phylum Arthropoda; class Insecta; order Lepidoptera; family Pieridae; genus Pieris; species Pieris melete. The sequence continues at coordinate 1,997,338 of CAVNZK010000053.1, read as the reverse complement.
ACAAAATCGCAAGCAATATATAATTTTAGAGGGCTTGACAAAATAATTATAAATTATGACCAGCATTTAAATGAGGCAAATAGGCGTGTGACGTATATGGGGTAAATAATTATTTGCAACCCTTTGTTGGGGGATGATTATGACGCCTCACATGAAGGGCCCTGACACCTGCTTACAATAGATTTATTTTTTATTTGCCCTGTAAGGAAAGAATTGTCCTTAAAGGCTGAAACGCATAGAGCATTTGCCTTTGTCATAATTAAGACAAATAAAATGATAAGTAATGCAATATTGTTAATTTGCGAGTTCTAAAAAACTTTTATAACGTAAACTTAATAAAAATAGATTTCTTATCTATTGTTACTGTTTCTCTATACAATTATATTACCTAAATACATAAAATTTTAGAGTTATAAACTGGTTGATAATTTTATAAAATCGCGGAATTTTTATCAGCAATTTTTTTTGTGGCGAGTGTCTTTTGCCTTGTGATTGTTTTTAATGCCAAAAAATCACTACGTTTAAGACATCGATCGGAGTGTTTATAGCCCCCAAAATCGGTAAGCTACCATGGTAGGTAGGTAGGTATTGAAAAGTAGTTTATTCTCATAAACGACTTTGTATTTTAATATCAATCTCTAGAGGTGGAATTGGATTGGGATTGAGTATAGAAAGCGGCCGTAAGTATGTCGCCGTATGAAGTAGCGTGACATCCTTCAACTTTACTATTTTTAGAATAAGTATATATAATAGTTGTCTGAGACCTCGCGTCCTTCCGGCTTCATATCACGCGATATTCATAAGTTATGAAATTATAAGACTACGGTCTAAGAGTTCTAGAAAAATCCGAGTCCCACTATCATCACCCTGTTATAACTAAACAAGATTATTTTGTATGTTCTTGTAGCGTTCACAAGCGATCATGTATGCTCCTTGAATATTTTTTTATTATACTTGTAATCGGTTAAGTGTAAGCTGTGGGATAGACTGCTCCATAGCATAATGCTGAGCCAGGGCCAATTACAACACACAGCATTACACACTTTCAACGAACCAAAGACGAAAAGGGAAAAAAGTTGTTTGTTATCTCTCATGATATTTTTTATTTTATATTATTATTATTTTTTATTATTGTTATTATGTGTGTTTATGTGTGTGTGTGTTTGTTAGTAATAAATGTAATGTCTATGTCTAATATTTATTTCTCCACTTAATTTCATTATCAATATACATATGTACTTAGATCTATAACTCGAACTAATCTTGAATAAATCTAACAATCTAATAAATTCAAAACTTAAAATTTCTTGTAATATCGTCGGCTAATCTACGTGCCTAGTACCCATTTGAACTTGTAACAATGGCTTTGTTATAAAAATACTTTTTTATACAAACAAAACTATTAACTAAAGACCAGGACAGACGTCAACTAGGGATTACTATAATACACAAAACCGTGAAAAATTATCATTCTCTTGCAAATAGATTCGGCCCCCTTTTCAATGACCCGTTGTCACCAATATTTGATGCAAACAAAAGAGGTTGTTATTTCTATATAGCTAAGGGGTCATTTCATAAAAAATGAATTCCAAAGATGTTTACCATGTAATTGGATGTATCTAAGTTGGATTAAAGGAATTACAATTTGTTGGCAAATAAAAAATTTGCCAAAAATAGGGGAGTTAATGGGAGTGCAGGTGCTGTGTTAAAAAAGATGGGATTATAAGTTGGATCAACTAGATTTCATGTGGGGATGGACAGCAATAAAACAGTTTTATACACACTTTACAAAAATCAATTACTGTTTGTTACATACATTTTCCGAAGAATGTTCATAAATTTAATATTTTGCTAGAACTTACCTGTCCACTGTCAAAATTAAAAGCCATATTTCTAAATCTTGAAAAAGAACTCGAAGACGTTTGAAGATGAAAAACACTACTCGAAAATATCACAGTTTTCACTAATCAATTTAAAATCGTCAAAAAATTTGTAAATCCATCAAAATGCCGTCAAATTACATTTTTCTACATGTTGTTGGCTGAAAAGTTGTGTAAAATTATTGGAAAACGCTATCGGCCTAACGACGCTGTCGTCATGACAATTTTCCATTTTCATAAGTACTTGACTCGCTATAGGAGGCAAATTTAAAGCCATCGTGAAGTATCTTTTCCATGTGAATCTAATTGACATAATTTGTTTATTGTAATTGTAATTACTTTTTGTAAGCCTCTTTCAAAAAATTAAGTGACAAAAAATATTTAGAGATAATTCAGATGAATTGTAGTAGTGACATTTCAACTATCGCCTCCCGTTTCTCCAAAATAATGGAAAACATTATTAACAGCCAGCTCCTGAGGCATCTAGAGGGCCAGCTGATTAGCGGTTATCAGTACAGCTGTCGTCGTGGGCGCTCAGCTAGCGGTCGATGCGCCAGCGGTTAGTTTAGATTCTGAGTTGTTTGGATAGATACCTGCAGCTGAGTTTTGACATCGCAAAATACGAAATTCCATCCGTGTCACAAGGAATTTCGTTGTTCAACAACTGAGGGTTTTTAAGCGGTCCATTGAAGTATTTCCGAAGTCCGAACTAATTTGAGTATGGTCCTGCAAGAAAATTAATTATTATTCTAATTATAAATTGAACTATTTTTTATTTATTTACACTATTGCACATAAAAGTGCAACTTATTCCTTCGAATATATATCACGGCACAAGCCTGTACAAGTTTTAAATAAAAAATAGATTTAACCTGATTCGAATATGGTTAATTTGATAGATATACGAAAAAGCAAATATTTCTATAGGTGCCTAAAAATTCAAAAGCTCGCAAAATTCACTTGATTTATGGAAAAACTATTTTTAATCTAGTGCCGTCTAAAGATCATTAATAATATAGGTTTCTAAATGAAAATTTTCAGTTTGCGTGATCCGTTGCGATGTCACAGTTGGTGAATTAACGTTGCCATGACCTTCTATAGATTTGTTTACGTAGATAACTTATTATACTATTAATGCTGAAACAACCTTAACACGACATAGAATTAATCGGAGAATGTCTCAGACCGGTACATGATTCTTTGCAAATTAATTTCCCGACTAATTTATGAACGTGAACTAAGCTGAAATACATTATATATTATGATAAAGTCTTCCCGTTCTTAAGAAATCGTTAACATTTGGTGGTATGCGTATTTAATACTAAAATTTCAGTAGCACTTATTGAAGACGTGTTTTTTTTATAAAACAGGGGGCAGACGGGCAGGTGGCTCACCTAATTTTAAGTAAAAGCCTATGGACACTCTCAATACCAGAGGGCTCGCGAGTGCGTTACCGGCCTTTACCGGCTCAAAAACTAAAATGAAATGAAAATTGACATTGTACCTATTATTCTTGCACATGGGAATTACGTATAACTTTTGCTAACACGATATAACTTGTCTTGAAAAGTGCATTCTAGGTACCTCAGTTTTTTTTGTTAGGATGAATTTAAAAAAAAATACACGTATTTATTAATTTATTTATTCACAAAAATACATACAATACGATTATGTCGAAAAAAATATATATTAAATGCATAAAATACAAAATCGCTACCGTTTACTCCCTCTGCGAACTTATAAAGATGTCGATAATGTCGGAGACAGCATTTAGTAGGCGCAACGTCTTTGTTAATCTGAATCTCGGAGATCAGCTGGTACAACAGGCTGGTTCTGGCCCTTGGTACCTCAAACAACCTTCGCCTTCGCCGTCGCACTTCTCCTAGGTTGAAAGAAACCGAGTTCTAGAATTTTTTTAGTATATAGTAGGCCAACTGTAGGACCCGTCTTGTTTCTAATTACATGCAACTTGTGGTGGGGTAGAGATAGATGCAATATAGTCTCTAATAAAGAATACAAGTTACTCTGTATGCGCTCCAACAAAAGACAGTTTCATGCTGAGCCCAACCAGACGATTTACACTAACATAATTCTAACCAATGCGTTAAAATTCAAACTCAAAAATCATTTATTCATAATAAATATATATGAAATGCTTCTAATTTTACATTTACTGCCAGTTCTCAAATCAAGGGCGTATAACGGAATAGAAGAGCTGGCAATAAACTCTTGAACAAGCTTGAAATGGCCTTAATGTTACTAAACATTAATCCTACCCTTCGAAACACAAATCCCATTCTTTTATACGCTTTCTTGCAAAGTGTGTTATCCACATTATCAGATTATATCAAATATTAGCCTAAACCTGGGGCCATCACTGCTTCCCATAAGAAAAGAAGACCGTTCATCGCTCTTAACTTGAGAACTAGATAAGAATAATTTTAGTATCGACGTTTTTCTCTCCATAAGTGTACATAGTGTTACTAAGTTAACAAATGTTGCTACATCTTAATGCCAGTTTTTAACAATTAAATATCGAGTATTTTGTTAAAACATCGTGTTTTATAGCTAAAACTGTAGAACGTTTTGTCATGACAAAGTTTAAGGTCATGTCTAATGATGCAAATTTGAATTTATTGCGATGAAAGAACTGAAACGTTTTCGTTATTCCTAAATAGCATGTCATTTCACAATTGTATACAATTTTAACTTTTATTTAAATGAAATATCTAATGGGTAGAAAGCACATCTTACCAAATTATATAATTTAAGTTTTAGGGCAAGTATAGATCATTGATTAGAAAAATTAATGAAATTACTCGGGTTATCAAATATCATCTGTTTGATCGAGATAACATCAGAATAAATTACTGTCGAGTAAAAACGTAATCAAAGGCTCCCGTGTATCGAAAACGTTTCATACCTATAGGCGCGATTAAATTCGAAATTCCTCATTTGTACCTGAGAAATTTCAATCACTCACGTACTCACATGTACCACTCAGAAATGACGGCATAGTGCTCAGAGTTATTTTCAGATATAGTAACAGCGTTAACTTCTAAGCGTTATTCACGTTGGTTCATTTCACAGGTATTTTTTTTCATGGGCTTGTAGTCTAATAGCGCGATTCCAGTTTGTATCTTACCCTTATATGAGAAAAGTGGCTGCCACAAAAGGCTGATCACTTGCCTAAAAATTGTGAAGCAACCAAAAGCTCCCTATAAAATCTCGGGGAAAGAGGCTGTGGCACATGTAAATTATATTTTATAAATTTTCCTTTTTACGACCATCTGTATGTGAATTGAGAAATCGATAACCATCGTATTTTCATAAAGGTTGTGTAAATTTCCCGGCAACACCTGCGTCCTGGATCAATAGGCGGGGTCGCTCTTCTATTGGCTGATCTCCGAGGGGCGGATACACAGATGCTGCATGGTAAATCAGATTTTTTTAAGGTTAGAACGTTTTGGTATTAAAATAATATAGTTATAGATCTAGTATAAGCAGATTTTTGTTAAATCTGTTTATTTCTATACAGATACTTAATCACATTTTCTGGTTATCTAAATTATATCGTAAAAATCTGTTAAATAATCTTGTACACCTTAAAGATCAAGTATACAGAATGCAGAGAAGGAACAATCAAAATAATAAATACAGGCACTGTTGTAGAATAAACATATGACCCATATCACAGTGAGGATAGAAGAATGGAGTTTAATGACAAAATCACTTCTTATTAGCTAAAAATAGTCAATAAAATGTAATACTATGGAGTATATATACTGTTTAATTCAAATAAAACCTTAAATAAATTTTATATTCGTCCAAGGTTTGCTAAATCAGCATCTAGGTCATAAAATCAAATTGCTTTATTTTTAATATCTGAAATAGACCTATTTTAAGAGAATTAAGCATTAGGACTGAACAATTATGTTAAATGACAGCGATTATTTTATCTTTACAATATTAAGTAACGCTTATTACATATGAAAAACTTATTTAGAACTCTCATAATCGCGTTTGACTGAGATAACATTCTAGATGTTGCGAACATTATTAGGTTAAGACATTCTTAATTACCTTATTTAATAAATCATATCCAGTACACTTGTGAATGTAAAATCCTAAAGGATACAAGGAAAGGCACCGCCCTCTGAGGTCCAACCCCTCACAGAGGTCATATAAAGAGAGGGATGCTGCAGTCCCTATCAGTATTTCACTGAATCTGCCGAACGGGAATATAAGTGAAGTGATAAAATAACAAATGATAAATATAAATTTTTGTTCCTTATATTTTGTTTATTAATGTAAGTATTATTTTCGTAATATTATGTTTTAATTAGACGTGTAAGAATTTTTGTTATTTCAAATAAGTTCACCATAGATATTATGGCAAAATAGATTTAGTCTAATATAGATACTAATACGGAATTAATTTTGTCCCTAGTTGCACCATTTTTTAGGCATTTATGATGTGTAGGTAATCTAATAGGCGACATAAAGTATGGCCGTGAATAATAATTGTAATAATTGAAAAATTGTGTAATCATATTGTTGTTACCTACTTGATAATTGATTTGGGTTTTTTAACCGATTATAATATTTACCGATTATAATTAAAGATAGTTCTTTTCTTAGTATTCAGCCAACAAAATTACACAATTTTTTATACTTATAATTATGCCATACATATAATTTGCCATATTTGGTGATTGAAACTTACTTCAAATCATACACACATACAAAAAGTACCATACACACAAAAAGTGTATAAGACTAGTAAATGTTTTTTTTAAAATCAAGTATTAGTAATATATTCAATATTATCTGTATCGTAAAAAAATCATCCGGTTTTATTGCAAAAATAGAGTGCATATCTTTTAAATTACATTAAATCATTAAATAATTTTAAATTACATTACATTAAATCTCACTCAATTACTGTAGTAATTGAGAAGTAATGAAAATTGGAATTGAATGAGAATTGGAAAGCCACCCCTAACCTAAATGCCATTAAATTGAAAGAAACTTTAATGTAGATTATAGTAAATTAAACTAGTATACCTATTAAACATAGACAATGATACCTTTGTCAATTCAAATCTTGAAATCGATGATCATAGGTTGTATATTATCTGTTTTATAGTTTGTTTATCTTTATGACATGGGTTTATATGTTTATATCTTAGACGGACTATGGTACATATGCTATATGGTTCTATACTCTATCTACGGTTTATATGTAGTTTGTGTTGTCTATTCTCATAACGTTATGGCTGAGTAGTCGGGAAAGTGGTTTCGAATAATAATTCATTATGTAACAGTTTTGTATGCATGTCATTAAAATTATTCAAAGACAATATATGTTTGATTTATATACATTTACAAATATTAAGACATATTATAATTGAAATAGTATAAATGCTGCTACAGTATATACAATTTACATAATTGTAAAATTTTCATAAACTTAAAGTTCGTATATCGATTCATTACATTAGATTCGCCCCGAAACTATAAGATTTGTCGGAACAGAAGGTTCATCTTCTTGAACCAAAAGAAATTGAGGAAATCATACGGTCCAACATAAAAACAACGTGCCCAATTCTTTCGTCTGTAGCGTCTTTACCTGACACAGTAGTGTCTACTTCTATGTACGGTATAAAAAATACCATTAGGATAGGTTTTTAAATTTTTGTTTCACGACAATTTTTCGTACTACTCACATCCGGGGGAAGCGTAGAAAATAAACGCTTCATTACGTGGAGTGTCGCGGATAGAATATTTCAATGAAACAGGTTAGGTATACTCACTTGACACTTTTTACTATGCAGTTAATAAGCTAAGTGCACCATCGACACAAAATCTCATAAAAAAGTTGAGAGAGAGAGAACTTAGAGACTGTTCAGTAGAGCCGGTACCGTAACTCCTAATAGAAATAGCTATTGCGATCCTGACTTCATTGTTTAGTATTAGTATAAGTACTGCGCGATCTCAACGTTGCGACGTCAGCGTATATTGCGACAACGTCGGTAAGAGACCGGACGGTATGAGTTTGATTCCATGGAAGATGGGTCGGGTGCTGGTATGGGATGCAACCTGTTCAGATACGCTAGCCCCTTCCCATCTACATGGAACACCAACAACAGAGGTAGTGCGGCTTGCTGAAAAAGCTAAAGCATGGCAGTACCAGGCTAGGTTTGGCTAGGCAGATCTAGGCGCCGAATATGATTTTGTCCCTTTCGGTGTCGAGACCCTTGATCCGTGGGGTCCTAGCCCTATAAGGCTTTTTAAAGAAATAGAAAAAGGTTAGTTGGCAGCTACCTCCAACATAGAATTAGTCTAGCAATTCAAAGGGGGAACGCGGCCAGTATCTTCGGAACCTTGCCTAAAGAGATTCCTCCTAATAATATATTTTAGTTAGCTGTAGAGTTACGGAATTATTGCGACAACTACATCAAAATTGCACCATCGTCGGTCTCGGGGAGTTATTGAGTACCAGCAAAGGCTGAACACTTGCCCACGCCACGCTTCACTTATTAAGTGTTCTCGATAAGTAGATACAATCGATTCAACATGGTTATAACATGATTCGATTACGAGGGGTTGCAGACATATAAAAAGAATAAATACGGATTTATTATCCCCTAAAGACCGCGTTTAGTGCGAGGTGTGAACGTGGAATGTATTATTTATTTGTACTGCGGCCAGTAAATTCGATTTGATCAGGAATCAAAACATGCCCGGGGCTTGAAAGGGTTTCCTTTGACAGTTGAGTTGGCTTGAGTGCCACAAAATAATACATAAACTTACCCTCTTACTCAAAACGGACTACGACTTTGTTAAATAAAATATTGTTTGATAAGTTCAAGGAATAATCAATGAACCTATAAACGCGGTTATGTAAATTTCGAATAAAAACCTATAAAATTTAATTAGGAAGACCTATTGTAAATTGAACTTTAAAAAAAACTGCATAATATATATAAGAATATTCTTCTATAAAAAATTAGCAAGATCGATTGAGGAAATTAATTGTGACATAATGCCTTATCATAAACCTAACTTTGTGACGTTGGTAAAGAATATAAACAGGAGATTTTTGCCTACTCCTTTTAAAATATATTCCAAATGCTCAAAACTTAAGTAACAGCGAAAAGTTATGAAATTTAATTATATTTTAACGGGAATTTTTTCGTTGAAAGTGTTGTCTTGCTTGTTTAATTAGATTTCATGAATTAAGTGGAGGTAGGAAGTTGCTACGTATGCTCCCAACTATAGGAAGGATCCCTGACCAGTCTAACCACTGACTGGCCAGCTCAAGGACCGCAGTGGCTATGGTGGAGAAATTGTATATATCTTTAGGGGTCGGACTAGCTTCGTTAGCCCGTTTTAGGGCTTTGATCTAAGTGATTATAGCCTCGAATTGTAGGTGTTCCTCTTTATAACTTTATTTTATATAGTGTACCAATTTAAAGAAGGTTTTACACATAGCTCCTGTTTTTTCATGCTGTAGGGCGTCCCATTCAGATAATAATATTTAAAGCAGACTACTTAATGTATATCTAACCTACCCATTATTTGTCCTAATTAGTGTAATCTTTACATGTCATTGGTAATACGTACATTTATTTATCTTCAAGCTGCCCGCGTGAACTTTCTTTCGCCGTTATATGATTTACTTAGCCTTCCATTTTAGTTCTTACATACCAACATGTGAAACATTTTGCCATGCTAACCTATAGAGACTGCAAATTTTACTCTACACAAAAACTTTCCTCAGAGTTCAAGGAATATATAAAAAAATATGTCGTATTAGTCCAGCCGTCTCGATTATTGCGCTTAGCAACATGTTTTGCGATTATATACCATTTTTTAAACACGTGTTACGTTATATATTATAGCTATTGCAAATTTCTATATATGACTTTGTCATCTTCTCAGAATTAGAATCTCATGATGAAGAGCTGGTTAGAAGCTGCCAATATGGAGGACGGATCGTTGCCCTGTATGCTAGCTGACACGAGGGAAGCTTTGTTACCGATAACTGGTTGCGAAAACATGGCGCCTAGAAAAAGGTAATTTCGGATTTTTAAATATAAATTCTAGTTCAAAGGATACACAAAAAAAGAATTAATTTATAAAAACCATTTATCGGTTTAATACGCGTTTAATTATAAAATTAACCCCAACATATCTAGGCAAGGATAATCACGGGCTGATACAAGCTGCAATAAAAATTAACAAAAATAATTGTAAAGTATAAATAAATAATTTTATGTTTTTATTAAATGATAAAAAAGTTTTAAAAAAATATGACAAACCATGGCAAAATTGCTAATTCTTAGGCTTAATTTATAACAAATTAGGATCCAAATACTGTTAAACCTATGAATGATTTGTTTCTTCTAATTCAATCGCACGGAATGCGTTGAATTAATAACTTAGTCGAAAAAAACGGGTCGTTCAGATGATCTTAACTTATACAACATTACGTTAAGAATTTTTATTAATTTTAGAGATCGATCTTTGGAGCCCTGCGCTGTATCCGAAGAAGCTTATCTCTCTAGTGGAGCGGGATCACCGTACGCTGGTCTATCGCGAGAAGAGAGAAGACGAAGAAGGCGAGCCACTCTAAAATACAGAACAGCGCACGCTACTAGGGAGAGAATAAGAGTTGAAGCATTTAACGCTGCGTTTGGTTCACTTCGGAGACTTCTCCCAACTTTACCACCAGACAAAAAACTGTCAAAGATTGAAATTCTTCGACTGGCTATCTGTTATATTGCTTATTTGAATCATGTTTTGGATGCGTGAAGGATATATTTATTTATTATCAAATACTAAAGGTTACACCTCAGCTGCGGTTGTTGAATATAATATGTGAGTCGTCTCTAACTAAAAAGGACTTATTATAGTGTAAAATTCGTCAAACCCCGCCGCTTCATGGCGGAAACGTTGCATCTATGGATTTAGTGATTAATACCTTAAATCAATGGTTCATTATAGATACCGGCAAACTTCTTGAGCATTAAACAAGGTAGTAGGGGAAACAAACGTCAACTGATTTACCAATAACGCGATCGACACGTCACTCTCTCGCCGCCCGTGATAACTGATACCTAAAAATCGCTTCTGCGCAGGCAACATTTGTTCAAGATGTTTGCCGATATCTGTAACTTTTGGTCGATTCTGTTAATTTATAATTATTTGACAGAAAAATCAATAATACAATAGAGATAGTATGAGAAAATAAGGGTTTTAGTTAATTACATTTTCCTTGTACTGTTTCTAAAATATGCATATTACACCTATACCATTGCACTATATAATAAAATGTCATACTGTTTTTCTACGTTGTATAGTCGTATTAAATTGATCTCATACTATTCGATAATATTATAAGGTCGATATTAGGCGGATTGCGAATGTTGTTATGTGTAATTTTATTCAACGTAAAGGCACAACTACTAATAATTATCAATATCTATCACCTAATTCTATTGATAAGAAAAATTAATATGTGGGCAGTAAAATTGCAAAAAATAATGTTTGATTCTGACATTTGATTATTAATAAAGTATAATTAGAAAGAGGCATTGTGGTACATAGATTTTGACATAGTATTGAAAAATTAAATACATTTTAATAAACCAAAATCCTTTAAATCTGAAACTAACAAAATGTTTTCTTTTAGCATTAAAAATTGGTTATCTGCTCAATGCCATTTTTAATCTGTGTATTGTCTATTGCAGGTTACATTTGGCGCCAAAAAAAAACCTATGCTGTACTTTTGTAAAAAGATTTTAATTTGTTTAATTCCTTAATAATAATATTGTTTGTTCGGTATGTATTTATTGTATCTTAATTGCCATTGTAAGTGTTTAGAAATAAAATTGTTTATTATTGAATATGATTTTATTGTATTTAAGGATAAAATTGATAAATACGCGTTTTTTTTTCAATACAAAATAACATTAAGGTAGGGAAACAATTTAAATACAATAATAAATTATAGTATAAGTTAATAAGGTCAAGGAGAATGTAGTTTGGTCACAATATGGATTTTATGTCAATATATTAATATCACAGTCTTAATTTATCTTACATTACTAAATCGGCACATTACGTTTCCTTCGTGATTTCTACTTATCACTATTATCATAATTTCAAATTTATATATAAACTTATCAGTGCTTCGGTAGTTTTATTAAAAAATCACATTTTAATATTAAAACTCATATATCAGTAGATGTATATTATATATGTATATATTTGAGATAAATAAAAGTTTTATTTTTATTTTGGTACAATTTAATATAAATTATATCTACAAGTCACACTTTGGATATTATATTATATTATTTTACCATTATATTGCGTCTTATAATACAATAATATTCAGTCATTCGTTTTATATTTTATACTTTAAATTATTTATGTAACTTAACAGAACAGGGAAGAATATGAAACCGTGAAGAAAACCAAGAATTACTATACTAAACAGCATTCTAAAGAAAAATACCTCAATGATTTCAGTGTACGAAAAAGCTAAAACAATTATAGGAATATTCGTAAATGTTATTCCAGTAATAATCGTAGCACCGACTTTTATAATTGCATCTTCTACTCTTTCTGATGGTGGTTTCTGACTGGTGTTGTAAGCATACGCTAGATGAGTGCAATATTCCACAGTAATACCTATTGCTACAATCAAATTAGTACAAGACACGGCATTTAATTGAATATCCCATATATACATTATACCCATCATATCAACAACTACCATTACAACTGTAAACATCATCGCTAGAGTAGTCAAAATGTTAAACCCAGTTGCTATGAGATTTATTACGAAAGCTCCTACAAGACAATATAACAACAAAATAAAAGTATCATACCATACGGTCAAATATTGGGAGTAGTATACATAGAATACAGAATAAGCAAATACCTCAACGTCTAAGCCAGTACGACTTTTAATAGAAACTGTTATATTTTCACTAATTTCATACGCATATTTAACTGCGGTAATGTAATCGTGGGAGGTTTTCAATGAAGAATGATACGCCATGAAGTTAGAGTCATGAACGGTCGCACGACCCTCAGAATCTAAAACATAGTTGAGATTAGAGTAGTAGCTAGCTAAACCACCTTTATTGCAAGTATTAGTTGGAGCATCTTGCAAGAAGAAAGGAATGTAACGGTCAAAAGCGTCTTCGGTGGGTCTCAAACCATTGGCATATTCACTCCTTGCAATAGAACAATAGTCACATTCAGGTTCAGAGGAAATACTTGGACAGAAACCACCATCAGTAGTATTGTATTTACAACACACGTTGGGTGAACTAGCCCAATCAAAGAAGTCGTCAAGCCATGAGTTTGATATTCTTCTCATGTATGTAATCTCTTCTTGTTGTACGGCTAAAAATATCTGCATAGTTAAGGAATCGTCATTACATAGCTGACCTCCACAAACAACGTTCTGATGATCAGGGTTAGAGAAGTTTAAACCACTCTTCAAAACAAAAAACACCGGTGGACCTAAGGGTAATAAATTATTTACAGCGTTTATGTATTTATAAACGTAGGAATCTTCAGGCAATGCAAGGTTCTGATCAAGCCCCACTTCGATTTGTGGGATTAGTACGACACATACGCATAGGAAGAGAAGAAAAATTATAACAACAAATATCTTTACACGCCAATTTAATAAAAATTTTGCGTAAGGCTCCATCAACTTTTGGGTAACGCTCTCGTACGGGATTTCAGAATGTAATGGTTCATCGTCGTTAATAATTTTCTTTTGAACACAACAAAATATATCAAAGCGATTCTTGATAGATCGTTTGTAATCAAGTGATAAGATTCCCACGACAGCTGTTATTTGAAATATAAACAGGAATGTTAAAGAAACTGCTGCAAAAATAGCAAATGAACGAATTGCTGGAAAATTTGCTAAACTCCCAATAGCAAAACACGATATTTGTGTTAAAGATGAAATAAACATTGATGGTCCTTCGTTTTTCATCATCGTACCAAAAATGAAGCGGCGTTTTTTTGCAAAACTCATACCTTCCTTGTATTCACTATATTTTGTAAGGTTTGTTTGTACATATTGTATGGAATTAACCATTAGAAAGACGTTATCGATTCCTACAGATAGAATGAAAAATGGAATCACATTGATTGCTAATAGTGTGATAGTAACATTCATGAATCCTAATAAGCCCATGGCACAAACTATTGCTAACAAAACAACAATAATACTAGCAATGGCAACACTTATTTTGCTGTCAAGGAAAAACGTTTGAATTCTTCTTATATTCCCAAGAGCAAATATCACATAAATAAACATAAGCAAGTAACTAATCGCAACTGGAATTATTTCCGCTTCCGATATCCTCTCTATTTCATCTTCAATAGACCTTTCGGCTGCGAAAGCCACGTCCACAAAATCTGATTTCCAATTCTGTTCATAATCGTGCATCAATTCAATGAATTTCTTTTCCCATTCCAATGTAGGCTCTAGATCTACTTTAGACAAATGATTAGTTATAGGGAAATTAATAATGAGTGTATGAGCACTAATAAAATCTTCTCCATATCCACCCAGTGATAGTTCTGGATCAGCACCTCCACCCCAAGGTTGTAAGCAACTTAGTGATAAATAGTTGTTTAAACAATTTTGTATATTTGTTAAGTACGTATTGTTATTAATAATCCTGTTCGGTATGTAAGCCGATACAGACATTGATACACAATCACTTAGTTTTTGTTCTGCGCCGCGAGCACGAAGAGGTGCGTGGCAAACGTTTTCCAGTTTTACAGAACCATCTTCTCGACCAATGTTCATTATAGCGTCTTCCAATTTGATCAACTCTTGTATCGCTTCCACTCTAAAAGCAGGACCATACGTAGTATTGTCTACTTGAATTGGCTCAAGGTCAATTGTTAAATATATTTGAGAAGCCCGATAGAATGGACCAAATCTCGAATTGAAATAGTTATAATGCTGACGAGAAATCGATTGAGGGTCCGACCATAGTTCTAAAGGATTTGCTGTTAACTGCAGTTGAATCAGTCCAAAAAATAGTATAAATACTACCCAAGACATCATCATTATCATCATAATAGGATTATCAGCACTAAATTCACCGATGCTTTCAAAGAGGCTTTGGAAGCCCCTTGTTATAGTGTTAACTTCATTTTGCGTTGAGTTACTATTTTGCTTTAACCTACTTTGTCTTTTAAACTCTAATAATGTTAGTACAATAAATACAGTGATACTTATTACTCCAAAGGTTATTGCGACTGAAAAGCCGATACAATTTACAGAAAGAACAGTACAGATAGGTGGTATAATTATCTCACCAGAAGGGCAGTTTGCGGAGCAATCAATGCAACTGCATGGTATATCTCCTTCAGTACTTTCATGGCATAATGGAGCGTGAACGTGCATTGAATCTTCGGTAGAGTTAACTCTCAAGAAGTTGACCTGTAGAGATACGAATGGATTATTTTGGGTATCACCTGTATATCCAAACCATGCGTCAGCATTACAGACTGGAGCGTTCCCACACATTAAATTCACAGATGGCATTCCAGATTGAGGCAACATTACTTCTGAGCAAGCTTTAAAAGAATTATCCATATAGTCATTATGAAGTCTGTAATTTATTTCATTCACATACTTTGTTCCGTCTGGGGCGGTTTCAACTACGGTATCAACAAATCGCGCCTGATCGGGTGAACAATTCATTTCACATATTTGTCTCACGAAACCTCTTATACAAACTGGACATCTTCCAAGCACACTGTCTGCTAGTAGGAGACTTTCAGCGAAAACTTCAACTTGTATCGGATCGCAGCAGGTCAAAATTTCGTCATCTGGAATTCTATTCCCTTCTTCATCAAATACCAAATGGGGACATCGTCGTTCTAAAAGATTGCGGATATGATCTCGTTCAGCGCCAGTAATGTTTCCTAGAATTGCTGTTGGTTCTGAATCTACCGAACACGGCTTTGGGTGTCCGTTAATTGTAACACATTCACCTCGAGAAACGCATCGGGCGGTGGCGAAATCCCAACCAAGGAGCCAAATCCAGAGTAACAGGAATAATTTAGGGTTCATTGTTATTCCATCACTTTTATTATTCGGACACGATAACTAGACGGCCGCCCGTGTTAAAATGTATACTAAAGTAATCAGTGTTAGATTTACATAGGGATAGTCATTCGATAACATATCAGAAATTTCAATAGCTATGATAAAACTTCTTTAATCGTTTTTGTCTATCGAAATTGGATAATAATTAGAACCCTAATTGTAAAAATTATTTCGGGTTATTTAATATCGATAACTATTATAGCACGTGTCTGAACCTAATAAATACACCTTACTCACAACGTATAGTAATCATATATTAGTAAATTTATTTTTAAAATATGTCATCATTGTTTAGAAAAATAGAATGAAAAAAATAAAATCAACACGCAAATCATTAAGTCTGTGAATTTAATTATATAAATAGATACATTTGATCATCATATATTTACGAAATAATTGTAAGAATGTGAAACTTATTCTAAATATCGCCTCAGATAAACACTAACGAAAGTACCACCCGCTTCTATTCACTTTGGGCATGGCTTGATGACAAGTCACGTGTTTAATAAGATGGATTATGTTCGAATCGTTGTCTAGGGAAATCTAGATGGGCAAGTGATGTGTAATTGATACAAGGGTGATTATCAGATTCCCACAGAAGGGCTAATTGCAATAGAAGATTAGGGTGTCAGTGGAGATACAAAATGCTAGCGACTGCCGCAACCGCATACAGTTTTGTCTAGTTACACGTTAAATGACTTACCATCTTTTTTTTAATATCCTAAACGAATGAATTAGAGAACTTTCAGCTAAAGTCTGATTTGACATTTGAATTGTAATACAAAACAATTAATAATACTATTAACTCGTTTATTTATTTCAAATAATAAGCAATTTTTTTAGTGGTTTTTTTTTATTTTCAAAAAGAAGAATGTTTTGGAAGTCCTTTGTCATTCCTTCGACCTCGGATCACTAACTACGGTCATATTTTTTATTGATGAAGTGAAGTGAAGTGTTGAAGTGGCGGCATCTAGTTGTAGGTGAGTCAACACAGAGTTTAAATTTTAAATTGATTTAAATCTCACGTGATTCTAACTAAATATTAACAATTACCAGTTATTTTGTAATTTTTATTCGTTGTCAACACAACGAATTTAAATAAATAATAATTGGCACGTGTGTACACACTCGATGTATAATATTAACATTTATAACTGACACCTATACCTTATGAGTATCATGACATCGTCCTAAGCAGCGACATCTATGAGTTACATAAAAAAACTAAAAGAAAAAAAGAACCATGCATATTATGCTATTCAACACTAGATGGAAATAGTGTCTATATATATAATTTCCAGAAAATTATTAGTTTTTTTTTCAAAATAAAACAAAATGGTAATATTTCAGTAAGTGTATCTAAATTATCTTAAACAGTGAAAAGTAGTTCACAATTTTCACCCAAAAACGTATACTAAGTACATATCAATTTGTTCGAACCTTGGTTTCAAGATTTTCATGAACTAAAAATATCATTATCTATTTATTAAATGATGTCTATCAAATGCTTCATAATTTAAATAAGTAAATAAACATGACTGTGAACTCAACTGCCAGAATTCACGGTCGGCAGACGAGATAAACAAATTAGAAAATTCGCGTACAGTGCCAAGTTTTGCAGTTACAGCACGCTGACGTCACGGGATCCTATATTTACACAAAACGAGTCCATTTTACCAGGGACGTGCATTTTATGTATCACATGATTTTACCATTTGCATAAAATACTTTGCAATCTTAAAACAGCTCGGAAAACACATTTTCCTCGTAATAACTAGTTTGAAAAGCGTGAGGTAGGTCTCTTATCTATAAATAGCTCAGTTCTGCATTCATCTAGCTTTATTTAGTATTATTTTAATATTCAACGCTGCTATAAATTTATAATGCATATGTATTTACCTTTATTACATGCTAGTGAGGTTTCCTTATGTCACATAGGAGCTACACTACCTGCTTGGATAGAGTTGCCTTTTAAATAATGTAAAGTTTTCTTTATTTATTATATTATATCATAGGTTAGGTATTTATTTAGTAAATTAGGACAGAATTAAGCAGGGAACCACGAATGGCGTTACTATTTCAAGTTGTACTAATTTTAACAACAAAATTCCCAAACGAAATGGAAACAAATTAATGTTTGTTAATTCACATAATTTCAAGTGAGCGGCGCCAAATTTTTCATTATATTTTACTAAATAAAAACAATGCCAAAGAAAATCTTTTTACATCTAGGTATTTATATGTTATTGGTATAAAAATTATTTCAAATACAAAGGTATTTCGCAATATTTTGCTAATGTTACATAGTCTAAGTCTATTTACTTAATAAATTTTCCCAGTAAGGAATGACTGATGGAAATATAGGCGTTGAAATTACATAGATGTTGCTATTATCACCATATTGTTTAAAAGTACGTGTCGTGTTACAAAAAGCACGTATTGAACTCAATGGAAAAACCCCACACCTTTTTACATCAAGAATACTGGAAGGGTAAGGATAAGTAAGGTAAAGGTAAGTATGTAAAAATTTTGTTATTCAAAGTAAAATACCAAAATTCTGTTACATATAAAAATTTATCATGAAAATGAAGCCATATAAATTCCAATACTTTTACTGTCTGTTTTTAGATATTTCGTGATAAATTTTTATACACATTGTTAGATGTTATAAATTTTATGTTATGAATTTGTTGATGGTTCTTCTGGAACATTCTCACCATGACACGTTTAGTACCAGCGAGAATAAGTTGATAGAATCTGTCACAAAGTAAAATGTTTATAAACTTTATTGAAAATATTTATTCAATCCTTTCTTGGTCGCGCTTTGTGCGTTTCGTCACACAATTTTATCAATTGAATCGCAATTGAGAATTTAACTACTGTTTGTCCAATCTGCAATTGGTGCAGGCCACAATTATGTAGGCCTAAATAATGTCTTCAATTTGTATCTACCTAATAAATTAGGAGCCTCAACTTAAACATAAGAAAATAAAAAACTGTCAAACAAAGATTAGTACTTACCTATCTTATAAGTTATAATATAAAATTTTATGTAAATGTTTGAGGTGCTTACATTTGCCATAATATAGGTATTAAGTATTTACTTAACTACTGGAACGAAAGTAAAAAGTAATGATTAGTACTTTTTAACTACAATTTATATTCTTTCATTTGTGGAAACGCTATTAATCTTTTACTAAATTTTTCCTCTACCGATTTTTGCGAAATAACCGATTTAATTACTTTACATCTATGTAAAGAACTGCATGGTTATTGTTTATTTATACTCGTTATCTCCATTATCAGTCGTTAACCTTCAAGCACGTGGTCGTAGTAATATTTAGTTGGATTTGAAGGTGTAGCTCTGCATCGAGAAAACAAAATATTTTACTCCATTCAAGTAGAGAAAGACGGCTAACAAAAATCATTTGCTTGACGACTGAGAAGTATACATAACTGTGAGCTATTCGTAAAATAGCATAACTCGCTTGGTCAAAAGAGAAAGACGTATACAATGCTTATGAGTGTGAGCAGTGAAGAATAGCTGGGTCAGAGCGCCTGCGTCGATTTGGAGAGAAAAAGAGAGGTTTATGTGACTAACCGTGCGTTAGAGCGGCAAAGAATATTGTTACATGCTTAAGCATGGAAATTTCCACTGCCAACGATGAAACATTGGCCAATGATGTTTTAATTTATCGATAGTTTTAATTCAATATAATAAAATAATTCCTTTGTGATACCTAGTTTAATATAAAGTCACATTGTTATGTTAAATAAACCTAATAGTTATGACATTAAAATACAACTAAGCTAAGCAAGTGATTTCTGCAGTTTATACTTTTACAACTTAGATTAAAGTCGCACGGCAATCTGCAGTTTCCATACTAAATTGATATTCGCAATACACGGACCGCTCGATCAGTTTTTGAGCAAACCGCTGACCGCATATTGCAGTCGGTCTTGACTGCAACATGCGGTTCGTCTATAGCCCGCTTAATCTTAAAATCGCTGTTATATTTGTTGAAGGATTCAATTGGAACGTCAATTCAAATAAATACTGAAACAAGCAATTCAAGAAATAATAAACACCTCTCAATTAACAGACAGACAATTGATTTTGAATAAATACTATATCGAATTAATGAATATGTATGTCGATTTTACTTCGTTACGTTTAGGATAAACATGAGAAATTTCTCATGTTTATCCTAAATATTTCATTTTCGAATTCAAAAATGAAAAATAACCATATTTAAATACAAATTTATCGATAACGCCATTGAATGACCTCGCTAGCTCTTCCCTTCAGACAGGCAGTGTGTCGGCTAGCAAGCCGCGTCTCAAGCAACCGTGAAACTTGCATAATTGCTTTAACGGTCAAATCCGTTTAGCTCCATCACTACGTACACCTTTTCTATAATATAACAAAAGTTAAGAATTACCTATGCATTTTTACAGAGAAAATCGCGAAAAGGGAATTCAAAAGATTTAAAAAAAAAGGGGTTTTATAAGAGAACAATGAAGTAGAATTAAAGCATAAATATATGTTTAAGTTCGAATGAATTTTAATTTTAATGAAGAGCAAGACTTCAAGGAAAATGTTAATATACTGTTGGTTTTCTTTTCAGTAACTAAACTTTAAAATTTAATAATTTATAGGAATTTGGATTACATTGGATTATCTGTAATCCTCCGTTTTAAAATGTGTTTGCAATAGTCATGCGAACACAAAAAATATTTTTTTAATTTTTCAGGTATAATTGAATAGCTTAAACGTTGATTGTGTCAACAAACTATGCATCATCCCAGTATTTAAGATAGGTCAGTTATTACCTCATGCTAGAATAATTTATTGTCTAAATAAGTCAATTGTGATTTGTGACGCTACTTGTTAAATAAGCGACGTATGCGCACGACATCTTATTGATAATAATTACAATTACAATTTGACGTCAGAGTTGTAACGGTATTAATTTTCAATTAATTATTGATACTATACGGATCTTTTTTATGGCAATAGTTTTAATTTTATGCCAGTTTCAAGTAAAATAATCTTTTATGTTTAAAAAAAGAATAGTCACAGATTATCTATAGACCATACATGTTCCTTCTAATGCTACTAGACAAGGTCGTTGACACTCAATGCTTTCTATTTCGTGACTACCTACTCTGTGCTAACGCACAATCTTTTCTTGAAGACTGAGCTATTTTTAGAAACATTGCAATATGCATTATCTTTACGTCAATACGTTCGTCGTTTTATTATGTTATTAGTAATATAAAAAAAGTGAAATTTGGTCGAAATTTAAAAATCGTTTTTAGGCCAAAAAACTGTATCTGTTATTAATAAAATCATAGAAAAAAATACGTTTCTCCAAAAAATTTTTTTTGTTCTAGTATAGTGGTTTCAGTAAACGAAAGTTTTATTAAAAATACCGTTACCTACAAATTTATAGCAAATTTAAAAATAATTAATTAAAACTGGAACAGTGCGGTTTTTAAGCACGTGGCGAACAAGGTCGAATCCGTAAACCGACAATGCTACCCTACATCTATTATAACTAAGAGCAAGTATATTTATCTCTTTTATAAACATAGGATTTAGAAGAGACAACTGCTTCAATGTGTGCGAGTAGCACACAGCCGCACACACCTGTAAAATTATATTCAAACTAAAGTAATCTTTATTATAGAGGGATAAAACATTAATTCCGATGTTGTGATTTACATGTCATTAAGGTAAGGGGTTATGTAAATTGTCTGCTTTGCGTCTGCCTTCTGATTTTATACGATTGCAAGTTTGTGTCTACAGTAAAACTGGGATAATATGACTTATAAAATGATATTCTTTATTCACAAGGTTCTTGAACAGAAACACCATTGAATGGTATTTATACGAGTATGGTTCCATAACTATAGGGGAATCGATAAACGTGTTTATTAGGAGTAGATACGCATAGATCCCAATTGTACCCAAAACTACTTTTTGTAATATGGTCTAACGCAATGTTTCCCAACGTGGACCTCACGCCCCACAGGGGTGGCTATTTCATTGTTATGGGGCTGTTCGAAAATTTATTTAAATTATTTGGAATTTGAATTTCAGGTTTTCTTTATGTCATGAAATTTTATTTACTGTGTTTCGTTAACAATTTCCTCCTCACACACACAATTTCAACCTATAATTTAAAAACCTTAAGTGAAAAATTTAATGTTTCAATATCAAAAATTATGTATAATCTTATAAAGGCATAGGGCATGGAACTAAAAAGGTGGGAAAGTTAGAACCGCATTACCTACTCGTGGATTTTGCATTTTTTTTTAAATTTAATTTGATTACGCAACTTCGCAATAGTTTGCCTCATGGCCTTACTCCATTACAGGGCTTTAAGTAATAACCTGAGTAATGCAACAGCTACGTACTTACTTTTGACAATATTCCAAACAACTTAAAATTAAACGCACATTGGCGACAAGGCTATCACGCAGCTGAAGCATGACCAAACTGGTATATTGTCGATTGAAATACTTGAAATTGTTATCAAGGAATTTAATGTTTTAATTGATTAAGTACACTGCGATGAAATATTACATTAAGGTCTTTGATAATTTGAGGAAAACTTTCGTTCAAGGTTGTTTTTTGGGGCCGAATTTATTTTAGAACTTTCGTCAATGTCACAACAAAAGTGGGAAGTATTAAGTATTATCCCTAAAGTTTAGCCCATCCATTAATTGTTTTTTTTAAATATCACTAGTTATTTCTGACGCACTAATATTTAATTATAGATTATTACTGTAATGCATAGAAACCATTACGCTTTGCAATAAATAAATATGATATATATTATATAGGTACCTAAAACAATTACGATTTTTTTTTAATAACTGGGAATTAACTCCAAAATGGATTAAATTCTTCTCTTAACGGTGCTTTACAAAATGCTGACTATAGAGTGGAGCTACTGACTCCAGAGAGACAAGAGATCTTAATATAACTTACTTTAGGGTACTATAGAGGAGGCCGATGGCTGGCCATGCGTCATACTCGTGAACGGGTGCTACTTGTGGTGAATGGTCGGACTTGAATTCGAGTATGCGGTGATGTTAGTTATTTCGACTATGTATTTGTGTGTTGTTCCCACGAGAATTTACGTGCTCCTATTTCACCATGCCTCCTGCTGATAGAGGACAAATATTTGTTTTTAATTTATACATTATTATTAATTAACTATTAGTTAATTAAAATGTCATGTGGAACATGGTGTAATGGTTGCAGCTCCTTACAAACATTGTGTAAAACAAAAAACTTGGTGATTAGTGCCAGTTCTTCTCTTCCGTTCTACGCCCTTGATTTGAGAACTGGCAGTAAATGTAAAATTAGAAAATTTAATATACATATATATTTTTATTTTTTGACGTTCATAAGTGTACATTGTGTTACCTATTTGAATAAATGATTTTGATTTTTGATTTTCTATAGCTTTTTGTTTTAAGTTACTTTAGATAATGGCTTCGACTAAGTACGCAATAACTGACTCTGAGATTTCTCTATAAATAGATGCACATTAAATGTCACAATGGTTACGAAATACATAGTATTATACAAATAATAGACTATGCTGAAAAGCCCGCTGTCCCTGAAAACACTAACAAAGCAAAGATCTATAGAATATATTTGTATAGTTACAATTGTGAAGTTGGTATAGATACGTTGACTTTTTGTTCATAATCTTTTCACATCGCTTCCGGGGTTAACTGATGTCTTGATGCGGTTAAAGTTTGAGTCCCGAAGAAATTACATAATTACTAGCTGACCCGGAAAACGTGGTTTTATAATATTATTTCTAGGAAACATTTTTACTTCAGTAAAATAATTATCTACTATAATAAAAATAGAGGTTGATCGTAGAGGGGTGAAAATTAAGGGTTGTATGTATTTTTTAATAAAATAAAAAAATTGGGGTGGACACACCTTATCACTTAGGGGTTTGAAAGATAGATAGTAGCGGATTCTCAGACTTACTGAATATCCATAAAAATTGGTCAAGCCGTTTCTGAGGAGTATGGGAACGAACATTGTGACACGAGAATTTTATATATTAGATTTATGGGATTTTGAAATATGGGCTACCGTGTATTGGTTGTGTCGACTGATATAAGAATGGTCTACTCGTTAGCCCTCTAAACCCTTTATATACATCTTTAAATGCCTGGTTTTACGAAAGCTATCGATAATGGCCGATGAGCTCTAAATTATTTAGAACTAGTACAACACTTGCGACGAGCTTTGGTATGGGATTCCACTTGTGTGGACATATTAGCCCTGTTTCACCTCTCTCGGACCAGTACAAAAGGCGCGGCCGCAGAGCAAGCGGAAAATAATAAAAGGCTTAAATAACTAGGTCTTTCTCTGATTTGGTTTCTTGTGGGGTAGGAACTCTTGGGTCGTGGGATTCAAGATAGTACCGGTGACACTAGAGCTGGTACTTTCCTGGATCAATGAATAAATATCGTAATACAGTGAGCAAATGCTGCCAGCATTAAAGGTACATAGTGACCAAACAAATTTATATAAACCATAATTTTATATATTACGCTTTTAATGAGATACAATACATTAATATATTAAGACAGCTGAGAGAATTATATTTTGATGTTCAACCCAAACATTAATAGTAGGTACTTAAGTATACATTAAAGTCTAGGTTAGGTACGCACGTATCTGGTTATGAACATTACGTGAACGTGTGTATGTCTAGCGTCTACGTGTACGAAAAATCAATAACACGACATACTATATGGAACAAGGACTTGTTATCGTCAAATCGATAATGATAACTATTATCTTTGTATCTATATAGATTGATTGTTATGTATTTCAATTTACAAAATTAGTGTCAGATATATACATAAACTAATGTATATATCAACCCTATAGTAATTATAAATATTGCCATTATTAAACGTATCTTTAGCCCTGATAACAGAAGCCGTAATAAAACATTATTCACGTCGGAAGTCTGTTACATAAACTCTTCACAAACAAATTTTTTTTTAATGGCTTTGGCACAGTTTGTGCATTAGCCAGCGTCAAGTATAAGATTTTTTATAATTCGTGCTTGCCTTAACAAATTCGACCGTGTCTTTCCATTTACGGTTTAAGCTCTCGCCCGGTACCGCACAACCCTCCCAAAGGCCGAGAACAAATTTAAATTAAATTAAAACTTGACCTCGAACCGGGATTCGAACCAGGTACCCCTCACCTAGCTGCCACTTAATAAGAACGCTAGGCTATGAGGCCCCTCCCCAGAAACAAATACAAATAAACAGGACAGACTGCAAAAAAAGACAAAAACGTTGTTCTCTCGACGCGATGCTCTGTGGAAGCAAAAGCACGCGGGTGAAATTAATTCACCAGGAGAACATTATGGCACAACGTAACAATTTCAAAAATAAATAGGAACAAATTTGGTCCCAGTAACACACATCTTGTCAGAATTTTCTCGCTGAATTTTGAGTTCAGAAAAACGCCAGTTCAGTACATTAATATCACAATTACTCTTTTCAAGTTTTTGTTCTGCACAACAAACATATTTCACTATTAACCGCGTGACAGTGTATTTTTAACAACTATGAACTATTACTAAAAGATGAACGAGTATATCTGTGCCAAGCTTGTGTATCAATATAGACTGTAATAATCATTTAAACGTGTTTCCTGAATCGTATAGCATTCTCAGAATGATTGAGATATTTCGTAAAACTGTACACTAAAAAGTAAATTGACTGATTAATGTGACCCATTTTCACTGTGATTACAGACGTCAATAAAAATAAAAATGGAGAGGAAAATCGCTTGTAAATGTGTATAAAGTCACAAACTGTATATTTATTATACATTTAAAATAGCTCCATCCACGCTGTGACGTACATGTTATTTTAAAATACATTATTCATCCAAATGCTTTCATTCTGCATCGCTTCATAAATCCACTCTCTTCACAGTTTGGTGCGATAAAATGTAAAATTGGTCTAATCTTTACTATTCATACTATAAAAACATTAGTATTTGATAATGCAATCACTTCGAAGCTTCAGTGCGTTCCAAAATGCTTATGTTTCCTCTAGGTTCCCCCTACAGTAGTGGAAGGTTGGAGGGTTGGATAACAACGAGGTCCCATGCTTGGAATGGAAGGCACTCTCGATAAAAGGTAATCACGGAATAGATACATTGAAAAAAATGCAGGCACCGCAAAGCTGCAACTTGTAACATACTTAAAAATCTTAGCAAATTTATGAATTGGTGGCCAAGTGGAGCACCGTGCTAGTCTAACTCTGTGGTCGTAAGTTCTAGCCCCGGCTGTGTATCAATGGACATTCTATGAAAAATAAAAATAAAAAAATAAAATATGTTTATTATGGAACATAAGATACATGTATCACTTATTCCACGTCATTAAATTTGAGTTTGTAGGTATCCCTACTCATCGGCAAAGAAGACAGAGGGTGTAGGCCGAAAGAAAAAGCCGGCGTAAAAAACTCTCTATACTCTTTTAAAACAGCAAATCATCAAACAACACTTATTTAAAACAAATATCGCAAATTAATTAGAAGTAGCCTGTCTAGTACTAGTCCCAGGCCCTTTTATCAACTAGATAATCGTTGACTTTATAGTAAGCCTTTTTACACAGCTTTTCTTTAATACATTTCTTAAATTTATTGAAAGGCAGAGATAAAAGAGCCTCTGGGATTTTATTAAAGAAGAGTATCCCTTTCCCCAAAAAAGAATTACTAACTTTAGATAGTCTAGTACGGGGAAATTGCAGCATGCGTTTGTTCCGTGTATTAACATTGTGCGTATGTTCTATTCTAGTAAACTTATCACTATTATTGTATACATTCATAATATTTTCATAAATATATTGCAAGGGAAAGGTAAGTATATTAATTTCCTTGAATTTATCTCTAAGAGATTCCCTACATTTTAAATTGCGCAACACTCGCTCGGTCGCTCGTATTGTGATGGAAAACAGTGAGGAAACAAGCTTGCGTTAAACCCCCAGCATGTAACGGCGTGTGTCAAGCACAAAAGCCTTATCACCTTCTTGCCTATTACAAAAAAATATCACAGAACAGAAATCTGAGGGGGGACTAAAATATTCGTTCGCTACTGATTTTTTGTCTAAAGCAATACTGGATTTAGTAAAACCAAAGATCTAGCAACCCTAATTTATCTATTGCGTGATGGTCACTCCAACACTAGTTTTATAAAAAAATTATAGCTACTGAAATACTGTGGTTCGAGCTTAGGAGTTCAATGACCCACGGCATGTTTTCGCATCGATTGCGGAAAAACACGGGAGTCTATTTATGTATGAGATAAGAATCTCAATCAACTAAGAATATTAATCACATCACATAGTCATAACTCGTAATAGAATTTTCCTAATAGTGATACAGGATTATCGTTTAGACTAACTTTTGCTTTTGTTCTTTTGTGGACATCTTTCAAAAGTCAATGACATGACAATGTTTTGCGAATGCGTCTGCGTGAGTATTTAACCCAAATTAAAAAATAGCTTTTGTTCTACGCCTAAGAAATGAACCGCCTTTTAAGCTTACTTATTTACACATAATGCCTGAGCCGAACCTTGGTGAAATAAAAATTATTTCGGGTTTAAAGAAAAAAAAAAGTGTCAAAAAAGTTATTAACAAAGTAAGTGCCAATATGTGCCTATTGTTTCAAGAAACACTCATTTTAAGATTAGTAATGAGACTGACCCATTTTTACGTTCCAATAAATATATTTTTAGCGATTCCACGATGTGTGGCTGTTCGATTTACTTTCGCCTTATATCAAACCCACTGCCTATGCCGTTGACAACGAAGGCAATGAAACATCTATTTTAAAATATAATAAAACAAAATGATAAAGTCATAAATAATAAAATAGTCCTTGAAATGGTGATTAATCAGTATGTTTATAAATAGTGGTAATAAGTAAAGAATGTCACTAGAAATAAGTCACCCGTTTAATTAGGTATAATGACTCATGCGCATGTCAAGATAACCTCTAATTTTATCTAAACACCCGTCACCCCACGTCGACATCGGTCACGTTTTAGTTCACGCTTTCATTTTTCCGACAAAGCATTTTCCATCTGCTTTCAATAGACAGTTATTTCTTACGTTTATGAGGTCTCTTACAAAAATAGATTAACAGCCGAAATGTATATTTAAAGACTGTCAAATTCGCAACTTAGGTACATTACCATTCGTTTAATGTAATGAAATTTAAGAAAATAAACATATAAGCAATGTAAATATAACTACTATATATAAAGCATATTATGTATAAAAGTAGGTTACAAATCGTTATCAAATAGGTTTATACCTATATTTTTAAAGAAAACCTAAGAAATATGTCTAAAATTTAAGTACTGTTACTGAAAGCCGCCTTTCAACTGTATTTTTCGAACTGAACAGATATTTGCCCACAATCACACCTATATAAGTGAGATGCATCATATTGGAGTGCAACCTGTGCAAAAGCCTATTTAGCCTTAATACTTGCGCGAAATGAATAACCAAGTACACTATGCATGATGCATCTGTCATCTGTGGTATGTTTCCATGGGCTCCATCATTTGATGTAAATATTTTTCTTAAACCTTAAACGTCACTTATCTTTATAATTGAACCGCACCCACATATAATATCATAAAACGATGTTTACAGCCGGCTTAGGGTATTAAATTGATATGAAATTATTAACCTAACTGGTTACTCTGTACCTATAGTTGAAATATGTTTACCATTAACAATGTTTGTGCTTACTAGAGTTTATTTGGTCTACTATGAACTTTTGATGAGTTTTACCTCACTTACTGGCTTTAAAGAGTTGTTAAAACTTAAATGAATTGCAAATTTTTTTTTAGGATTATTGATTACAGATTACACATACTTATAATTTTTTTTAATGATTTTTGATCTTTGTTATTCTACCATAACACAAAGAAGTCGATTTTAAATCTATTCATTAGGGAGAGTGTACTAAACCCTCGCCATTTTGGGGTGGTTCGGTTGACCTTGCCCGTGTGACCTTTGCGATAACAGTTCAGGGATGAATAATATTTTGCTCTCAACATGATAATATTGTTTTCAGGCCTTCAAGTATCAAATAACGTCTCTGTTTGTATTCCATTAGTTTTCCATTATGACGTGTTATATGAAAAACATCTTAGGTAGTTATCTATACTAATATTATAAAGAGAAAAGATTTGTATGTAAGTATGTTTGTAACGAATTGGCTAAAAAGTACTATACTGATTTTAAAAATTCTTTCACCATTTGAGTGGTACATATACATTGATTAATATAGGCCTTTTTTAATTGCAAAAAAAGAATCCTTAGCAATCTACAATAATGTTACCCAAGGTGTAAAAAAAATGCCTATAAAATATCTTACATCGCATGCGCTGCGAAATCTATTGATGATAG
The DNA here is from genome assembly GCA_963693345.1 of Pieris melete. Classification (NCBI taxonomy): domain Eukaryota; kingdom Metazoa; phylum Arthropoda; class Insecta; order Lepidoptera; family Pieridae; genus Pieris; species Pieris melete. The sequence continues at coordinate 1,967,785 of CAVNZK010000053.1, read as the reverse complement.
AACAAAAAAATGTTCCACAAAATTAAAGAACATATCAAAATCTACAAATAAAAAAAAATTCCACCCGTGCGAAGTCGGGACGGGCCGCTAGTATGGTATATGTAACCCTCTTACAAATGAAAACTAGTTTAATTGCATTGTTTTAACTAGAGCTTGTTGATTTCGTTCTGTCCAATTGTTTATGCTGTGATGAAAGGACGCAGAACAACATTCTTGTTCAAGTATTCAAGCAAAATAACTTTTATTAATTGAATTTGATTACTATGAATTGGTAGGTAACACATATAAAAATTGTATGCTAAAAGATATATTAGACTGTGTGTATATATTTGTAATGTACTCCATTTAGCGGCAATGTTTTCTAAAGTAACATTTTATAGGAGTAAATAATTTCTGCGTGTCATATAGATCTCTTTATTGTCATTTTGCATTTAGGTGATTAGCCGCCTTCTGTGCCTAACCATATTGTCCTGCCAACGCCATTTCTTTGATGCAGTTTTGACGATGAATTATAGATAAAATTATTTTTTACAATAAAATTATGTTGTACTATTTCATACCATATAAGATTCAACACACATATGACTCCTATAAGTAGCTAATAAGGTTTCTTTCCGAAGCCATTGGAAAATTTTCAGAAAAATCAAACAATTAGTATCGGAGTGATATTTCTCACCCAATACTGCAAATTAATTTAACAGTTTTGTAAATAATACGTTCATATTACTTCTATTGTAATATATTAACGAAATATGGTAAGAAATTATCATAAAATTTATAATGCTTATACTTAAATAGTCTTAATGACATATATTTTTCACTACAATGAGCATGACGTATAAAAACGGATATCGTAAGAGGTTGATTAGACAAATTAATTTGTATAGGTTTTTATTTTTAATAATATTGATATCTATTGCATGTCTAGAAATACTTGAGCCCGCCAAATTACGCAATAGTTCGTAATGACTAATGACTTTTTTTGCATGTTTGAAAAACTATCCCTTTTGCTACCACACAACATATAAACAATATAGATAACCTTTTTTGGAGTATTCTTTCTTTCTAGTCACGTCCAGCCCTGCTAAATCTTAAAACATTTAGGATGTGTTTCACAATGTATGGATAATGTACCAAATGCAACACATAAATTATTTGGAAGATAAATTGTGCTATTTGACACTTCATCGGACTCATAACTTATGATGGACTTTATGTGACGAATAGAGCCATCTGACAGTCGTGAAACGTAACAATAATTGTGTTTATCCTACCAATCAGTAATAAATAGCTAATTTGGAACTTATGTAGAACTTATCTGTACATTGTGAAACAGACCCTTAACATCGTTATTCTACCGTTTAGAACATTTATATTGAAGCGCTAATTTTAACATGACAAACAATAGCGTAGAGTAAACTATGAATTAAGCGTAAATTACTATAATTCGTGCAGTTTACTTTTCATTGCCACGTCACGTCACTCGTTCGGTACATTCACACGTGATGCATAATCGAATTATTTTATGCGCATTTTATATATATTATCAACTGCGCATTACATTTTATTATTATAAATAGTCGTATTACTTTCTCATATGGCGTGACAGCAAACAGATGCTATTCCGATTTTAAATCCTGTAATTCGGGAATCAAATTTAAAAACGCTAAATTGCCTATTTTAGTGCAAAAGGAATTGAGGTACTGGCCTAATGTCTAATTATTTCATTTACAAAATATTTAGACCTATTAATACTTCGAAGATTGTTTACTAACATTTCTACGAATTTTTGCGAACTTTTACTTTGTACATCCTTAATAGACGAGAACGATTCACAATTGATCACTTATTTCAGACTAATCCGACCATTATTTAATTTTAAAAACTAGTATTTTACATAATATTGTGACATAAAATACGTTAAGTATTGTTGTGTAATAAGGAGTAATTATTGTGTATTAGTTATTTGATCTTTAATCATTCTATAACTGCGGTTGATATTTTTATCTGCGGCGCCATTGTGACGGTATTTTAAAGATTAGTTTCATAAAAAATAAAGAATAAATATTTTGAAAATTTTAAATATAAATTAATAAATGAAATAACATTTTTTTATCATCCATATTTTGTATCATCCATACAGAAATATTTATTAGTTCTCAAATTAAGAAATAATTTCCTTTAGGGAAATCAGATTATAACTAGGCATGTAAAAAGCAATAATAGTACAGCAGCCCCCGACCCAATAGGCCCTTCCCCAAGAGATATTATGTTCTATGGATGAATGTGAAGTTTCCAATACGCATTGGGCAAGCGTGGGGACTACAGACCATTGCCTCTCGCCTAAGAGAGGAGGCCTATGGCCATTAGTGGGACATATACAACGTGTAATTGATTACGCTGAAAATCTCAAAGTTAATTAAAAATTAAATGTCACGATTTTTACTGATAGGGCCGGAAGAATTTGCCACGGGCTCCCGAGGGTTAGTTACGCCACTGAGCGGGAGAGACATTTGTATGTCTGTTTTAAATCTAAATAGAAGTCATTTAAACCGATAGGGGTACTGTTAAATCTAGTATTTATTTCCCCGCAATTACCTCTAGAAGTGTTACTTCAGTTTTATTGATAGACAACAAATAAAATTTGCTTGTGAAAATTTTCTTTAGTTTCGATAAAACCGTTTAAAATATAAAAATAATATATAATCTCTTACTTTTTAATTTACTCATTCCGTCTTGTAGTACAATATACTGCAGAAATTGCGATGGAAGGATCGTTTCTAAATCAATTAATCTCTTAGAAGTTTTCGGAAACCAAAACGCGTTTGCGAACGGACTTCTCCAATAAGGGTTTGTTATAGTATATGTTGTATAAGTAATTGTTAAGAGATCTTTGTATAAAATTTAGTTAATGCTGAAACATTACTATCTAAAAATAAATTTGATTCAAATTCACTCACATCAAAGGCCCTTTGAACATTTTCCAACATATTCATGAAAATTTATTTTTATATCATATATTAATAGATTCCCTTTAAATAAATTTTCTAATTCAGTACAGACACAACAGTTTGTTTGCAGAAAGAATAATTTAAGCACCACAGACTTTTAGCAAACTTCTACTATTCGATCGAAAATTATAGATAAGAAGATACCCCATAGGTCGTCGATTTTCAGGTTGATTTTCCAGTGAGGTATGTTGAAGCCTATTTCTCAAGGGGTTTTTGTTTCACGGAAAGAATTATTTTTGTAAAATCTGAATATTTCATAAAAACAAATCGAAATTTATCAAGTTTTTAATTTTGACCACAAATGTTAAACCAATTCGCTAGATTATAATAGATCTGTATGTTCCTAGTCTTTACTAGTTACAGAAAGAAATAGCAAAGTGTGAATGGTCTGCTCCAGAAATAACTGGTCATTGTTATTGCTTCTGAGACAACACTTGGGACCTGACGTCATCAAGTAATTCGTATTGAGTTGACACGAAAGCATTTGTTTACTGACAATTAATGCGCCAAGAGTTTACACGTATATTTCAGACGTTATAGATAGATAGGTACCTATATGATATATCATAGAAATATATATGATGACATACTCCAACGACAACATAGTCGGGGAATTAGCTAGAAAATATATTTAAAAAATATATGTCATGAAATTTGTTGCAAATAAACTCTAACAGAATTATAAATAAAGTAAAAAAAAGCTCAAATGCGAAATGGTGGCATTTGAATGGTTAGGTATTGTGTTGCTGGCTATGCTCATGGTATCTGGGTTCCAATCCCGGCGTAACAATATTTGTTTAAGGAGGCGCATTGCTGATTAACCACTTACTTTATTTATAAATGCGAAAAATTGTTGGAGACCTGCTCCGTTGCGGGGTTTAGGAACTTCATGACAGTGAAGTAAATAGTTCTAATTGATATGATATTTAAAAGGAAATCTTTGCTTTCTGAAATGTATAATTGTATATACTTTGTCATACGTATGGGCTAAGTATAATTATATAAGACTTGTAAAATAAAAAGGTACGGCCAAATTTATAAATTTCAATAATGTCAAATCTAATATATAAAATTCTCGTGTCACAGTTTTCGTTGCCATACTCCTCCGAAACGGCTTGACCGATTTTGATGAAATTTTTTGTGCTTATCCGGTATCTATGAGAATCGGCCAACATCTATTTTTCATCCCCCTAAATGTTAGGGGTAGTCCACCCCTAACTTTTTATTTTTATTTTTTAGACAAAATTTTTAATTTCTATATTTTTTTTTAATACAGCATTAAAAAATACATACAACCTCTAATTTTCACCCCTCTACGATCAACCCCTATTTTTTATTATAAATGATATACATGGCAAAACGACGTTTGCCGGATCAGCTAGTACCTAGTATGATAAAATCAGACTTTGCTCAACCAATGCTTGAAAGATTTTTGAGGTCTTGAGTTAAATGTAGGTCGTATTTACTTTTACAATTATTAGATATATAGAGGCGTTTTAATATTCAAGGAAAGCATAACGAGATTAAAGGTATTAACGCTTATACACTTTCAAAGAAACCTTATATTTTATAGTTTAGTTTAAAACATCTAAGTATTCGTGGAGCAAAATGTTACATCATGAATCATTCTAGATATTAGTGAAACTGCAAGAAATTCCGTAATGTTTGAGTTTATCGCGATCAGATAGACAGATAGACGCCGCGGAGGACTTTTTAGAAGGAATTCTCTAGAACAATATTTATATATCTCATTGATAAGCCATCGTTCGTAAGAAACGTTTTCGTTCGATAATTTTTCTCTGACGTTGCACACACAATTAACATGTTTTTTTATTGGTAAAATAATTAAATTATTTCAGATCCAGAGATTAAAGTCAAAGTGAAAATCATTTATTCATTTAGGTAACGCAATGTACTCTTATGAACGTCAAAAAAGAAATATGTAAGTATATATTAAATGCTTTTAATTTTACATTTACTGCCAGTTCTCAAATCAAGGGCGTAGAACGGACGAGAAGAACTGGCAATAAACTCTCCGTCACTCTTTTTTATGCCCTAAAAACTCTCAAACACATAATATTAGTAGTCTATAGTATTTATTCGATCTGCGCCGCACTACTGGGGTAAGATTGAGAAACGATACTTAGCGCTAAATCTGACGTGTACCTATGAAAATACCTTGCGATTCTGTAACTCACTTTTCGAACTCTCACTACGGTTTTTGCAGCGGCGGTCACGGTCAAATGAGTCGTGAAGAGTTCGAAAAGTGAGTTACAGAATCGCAAGGCTGTACTGGGATTTTGACATAAAGGAGTCATAGTTCTTAATAATCCCTATTGTAACGATTGTACTTATTCAAATTTTTGGTATGATCTATCTTAGTAATTTTTTTCTGAAAACATTATCGACATATTATGATATTTTATCGCGTTTAACACAAAGTGTGTTGTATAATGCGCAATGAGTTCTATGAAATAAAGATTAATTTGTAATCAACTTGTGATTAATTTTGAATCATAATCGTGACACGTCTAACTGATTTTGTTGAAAGAAAAAAGTCTACATTAGGAAATATATCTTTTTTGTAGTTTTGTTATTTCAGACTAGGAAAAAAATCATTTCTAAACCGTTAAGACAAATTGAATCAAATGTTTAATAATTAAATTTTAAACAACCTCATTGATAATTGTGGAAATGTGATAATGAAACTCGTTCAATCCTGTTAAAGGGTATTTGCACCGACTGTAAAACCCCTAGCGCGATTACAATTTGTGTAAGTTCCAATATAGCTCCTTCGGCTTTGGACCATTCTAGATGATGTCAAATGATTCAGATTTGCAGCCACCAACTTATACTAGATATTATAAGTAAATAATGTAATGAACACTATACATTTATTTCTCTTAAGCTAATCAATACGAATAAGAAATATAATTTAATAAATTTTTAATTTATTTTGGAGTTGGTCATTTATTTTATTACTTCTGCAATGGTTTAATCAAAGAATATAATCAGGCTAAACGGAAAATTCCCAAAGAGACCATAATGTTGCCGTCAGTGTTACCTTACGTTGATAAATTACGATAACACGTATTTCACTTGAACGATAATATTATCGATATCATATGTAAGGCCTACTACTATTATGTTATAGTAAAATCTTTAATTTTAATTTATTAACTTTTTGTACAAAGTTAAAATATCAGGTTTAAAAAGTTTTTTTTTAATTTAAGGAAGGGATACTTGGGTAAATTTTAACATCTGTGTCAATTATATTTAAGCTTTTAGCTTTAACCCGTAACAATTATCAAATAATAATTATAGTTTACCAATTAAGTCAGTATAAATGTAGTTACGTACGTAGTTTCTGGTAAACATTTAACAACAATATTTCATGTTTCATTGGAAAATACAATACTTTTATTATCTCGATTTCCCCAGACTATATCAATTCTCAGAAATAAATTCGTCGAGAAATCTATTATTTTCGTACACGTATTAAAACAATTGGTACATGTTCTTCTGAATAAGTGATCATAATTTTGATGATAACGAATAATACGAAGAAAACTGAGGTGCCTTTATCTACTTATCTTTATATTATATCTTTTAGGAAGTGATTTATCTAGCATATCACTATCGTTTTCAATTTCAACTCAACCTACTTATAAACATGGATAAACAAAAACCTCCCTTCTGTCAAAGTCGACAGAGGTATTTGTCAGAGCGTTTCAAACAATGACGTTCTCGAAAGATCCTTAAAGGGATTGGAAACTGAGGTTGGGGAACATTTGTTATGGACGAAAGCATTGCTATCTCTTTCTTTTATGCCATAGTCATTATTGATTATTATCGAAATTTTTGAGGCAGTAAGTGATTATGTATAGAATTACTAATATGTCTAAAAATTTTAAGTTCCTTGTTTCATCAATGTTACATCATAAATTAATTCTTTTTTTCACGTGTATCAATGTTTTTTTATGAGAGCAATAGTTTTCGATATCACAATAAAATATACATAATAATAAATTTTCCTGAGTATAATTATGAAGTAAAGCAAATTATGGTTTTCCCTATAATTGTTATATGTACATATATTTAATTTACTATATCATTTTCCGTCTATTCATAAGGCCATTGTCTAATCAACGAATTGCCTTATCGTAAAGTAGCAAAAGCATTTTGTGTCGGAATACACTTTACAATTAACTTTAAACTATCATTGATTTACACAAAAATTACCCTTTGTTTGAAAACGCTAAATGTTATGTTGGGATGATCAAATAATGGAATACTTTTGCGTAAGTATAAATATTTTATTTCAATACTTTTAATAGCTGTCATTCTTACTTACTGAAATGATTAATACATAAAAAACCTTAATTAGTCATTCAATGACACGGTACACAACACGAGGGATAATAAAACACAGTCATAATTGGATAAGCAATATATTTTGATTAAAACATCAGATCAGACAAATTCCATGCATCTTGATTATACTAATTTTGCGGATTACATAAAATAGCTTCAGAAATAATTACATCAAGGTATACCTATGGCAGTTCTTTACATAAAGGAACTTTGATTGTTCCGAAACCAGACAAATAACAATTCTTATTTTATTAACATTTAATCATGTCCATCAATCCACATTCATATTCAGTTTCACTGACTTTCATTCCTCTTAAATCTGGTCCATTTATTCAGTTATAGTAACATCACATGAAATCATGCAAAAATATGTAACATAATACTTAGGTACAATCGGGAATCTCCCCAGTCATATAAATACAAACTATGCTTAATTTAGGTAGGTATATATCACTACTATTTGACTAACTGACCAGTCGAAATATCAATACATTGGTATATTCCAAATATATAAATGTTAAGACGGAAATTTTGTCTATCCTAAAGAAGGAAATTCATTCTACTACTGTCTTCACAAAATAAATATCTTACACAAAACAAAATCACAGAATACGCGAACTGCCATCCAATCGCGAATGCTATCCCAAAGCTACTGAAGCTCATATAAACGTAGCCTTAGGGTGTCCTTATACTAAACACAGTCTTAAATCAATCACCATACAACCTCGTACAATCTTAACATTTACAAAACATGCAATTTAGGAAAAGCGAACCGAACTTTGGTGGAAAAATACAAGGTTTTTTTTGTCATTTACCCTTAGACAAAAGCCTCTGCGCGTGACGTGCTATTAAAATTTCTAAATCTCATGCTTGTGTCGTGTTTATACAAATATTTGTCACGCAAACGCTAGAAGGATTTTGTCTCGTACTCAACTGCGCTCTAACGGGATATCACAGATGGTGTTTCGTCTCGGGCGCGGCACGTCACAGGTAGGGCATGCAGGCGGTGCAGTGCCAGGGTCGCTCCGGGGAGGCCGCTCGCGCCCTGCACACAAGCACGCCCCGTTAACTCACGAGCTCCTTTCCTCCCTCCGGGAGTCCGAACGACTGAACGCTCGTTTTAACTTCTCAACCAACCTGCTGTGAAACTTGTCCTCCCGGGCGCTGGGAGGGCTAACCGTACCCTTGGCGCTTTCTTGCGCTCGCAGCGACACTCGCGAAGGCGGCATGCGACCATACGATACCGATCGCATAGCTGGCGCGCTCCGGTGAGGACTCAAAACATGAGAGGATGTCCGTGGGGAAAATGTAGGTCCTTCCGAACGCGATTCTGACACTTTGCGCATCCGACCCCCAATTGCAGCCTTGTCCGCGGACTCGGAAGCCCGCCTGGATCTCTGGGAGTTGTAAATATCCCAATCGTTCTTCACTACTGGCATCATGAACGCCATCTCGGCGACGACAACGGTGGCTCTTGAGTAACGTTTTTGGTATTATTTATAACGTCGCGCAAAACTGTTTATGTTTCGCGGAAATTCACTCGCCGATCGATAGATGTTTTATGTCTTTCACTTTCGTCTAAATAATTTTGTTAAAGTAAAAAAAAGAATTAAATGCTTTATTTAAATTTCAATAAGCACATACACAGATGATTGATGCAAAGGCTTGACTTTCACTTCAATGTCACTAGGTTTTGAACCGGTTGCCCTGATGTTCACCTTAGGACGTTTTGTGACGGAATGAAGAATTCGTGAAAACACGTCCTGAATATAAAGAAAATGTTGGCGCCACACTCGCAACGGACGTCAGAGTAAACGACGTGGATAAACACAATTAGAACACTCCGTAAATACTTGTAATGAATGAGTGCCCAGTGAGACTTCGCCTGAAATATACAATAATGAATATTTGGATAGAATAAAACTTTAAATTTCAAATCAATATGCATTGTTATGTTTTTCTCATTTCCTACTCCCCGTAAGGTAACGCTATTATCAATTAAACATAGTTACCTATCCGACAATAGATGGCGTTAACTGTCTCTTACAGTTACATCTACGTAATATAAGGTGGCAACCATTATGCGAGTAAGAATAAATTACGCCACTTTCAAAAGAAAGAAATAATTTATTTTTTCAATGGCTGAAAATATATTTAAGTCACGACTAGCAAGTAGCGCATTCATAATTTTTATTACAATACCAAAATATGAATGAAAAATAAAACTAGAAAACACATAGATATGTTTTATTAATAATTAAATGCAATAATTTCGTTTTAACAAGTAAACAACATAATTATCACAATCATACATAAAAAATTAAACGAAAAGGCACTTATTGATGTTTTTGTAATCATGATGACTCTTATTATAAAAATAACAATATAATTTATTTGTTGTACCAATACTACATATATTCCAAAAGATAACTCCAGAAATCGTTTGAGATTTCATATCCTTAGCAATTTTCGATATTTTCATGTATACAATGAAACATTACTATTAAAATGATATTTCAGCTATATTTTAATATATTCGACGTCAGTTTCCGTCTAAATACGCTAACGCTGCTAAGTTCCCATAAACAAAACTATATAATTTTTACCCTAACTATGAGACGGTACGTATTATTCGTTCTAGGGGTGCTGAAAATATGTAGATGAAGCAAAAATTATCTCTACAATTTCTATCAGTAATCAAAAAATAATTATTACAATTAACATAGATGGCGCTCTTCGCAATAAAGCAGTTACTAGATAATTAAATACTTATTACAATACATTAAAATAAAATGTCCATACATAACATAATACCTTCTAAAGCTAAATCATGATTAAGGTGGGTTAAATATCACAATTTTGTTAACTATCAATATTATTAGAGTATGAGTACTAATGTAGTAACTAACAATAACTAAGTTATTATGATTAAATGTATCAGCAAAATTCTATCCAGATCTCTTAAGTATTATAATTGCAACAATGCAAACATAACAGAAACTTAAATAATTAACCACTACTTGTATTATCATGTCTCTCCGGATCATAATATCCATTTAAATTGACCATGGTCAACAATTCCACTAGATGGCGTTGATATCCGCACTCCATCAATTTGGTGATAACTTTGTGCAAGTATTTCGTTAGTTTTTCATATAAATGATACAATTCCTCTAGCTGCGCGAAATTTGTATGAGTGAAGTGACCGTTTTCATCTTTTTGTTGCCATTCTCTATAAAAAAAATATTAAAATAGAAATTTGTGTTGTTTTAATTTTTATTTATTTATTATTATTTTTAATATAGAACAGGGGGCAAACTTGCAAAAGGCTGACCTGATGTTATGCTACCGCCGCATATAGACACTCAATTCCAGAGGGCTCGCGAATGCGTTGTAAGCCTTTTAAGAATTGGTACGCTCTTTTCTTGAAGGAACGTTTTTTTTTTAACATGTTAGTAAATTTTTTTTGTAAATCTTGCTCGTACGGTAAAAGAACATATAGTAATGATCGTGTGTCGAGCAGAAGCTAATCACCAATTTAATTTTTGAAATAAACTTCTAAAATATAAGGTATACATATTCGAGCAGAATTCTTTAATTTTACACAAAGACATGATCATGTTACTCAGATAATAACGCTATCCCATAAACTGATAACTCGAAAATCATGGATTTTGGTATTTAAATTAAGGTTTTTTGTACAGAAATAGTTCTACCAGATACTCACCCAGCCTTTAAAACCCTACTAAACTTCAAAATAACCGTAAAAATATCATTCAACAGCTTCATAACAGGCGTCGATCTATTATTCAAAAGGCATCTAAAAAGTACATTCTTTATATAGACAACGTGGCATTCGTAAAGATCATCTAAAGTTTTGGCCTTCTTGAGGTCCTTTTCGAACTCCGTCCACGAAGTTAGGATGCACGTAGTCACTATATAGTTGTCTAAAGCCCGGATCAAAGATGCCATTATGTGTCGGTAGAGTTGCACTGATATGTACTGTGGCGATCGTAGTAATTTACGCGAATGCGAACTTAGTTTTACGGATAGTTTTAATAGCTGAAATATAAAGAATTGTTTATTATTTACTACGAAGACTGCTCTTTTGACAGTCAAAATAACAATTAATCTATTCAAATAGCATTTCTTACATTCCTCTATCTCTCTCTACACTCTTCTTAAGAGGACACAATACTTTACCGCTTTCTATACTCAATCCGAATCCAGTTTTTACTACTAGAGATTGATATTTCATTCCATTACCTACTCATAAAATTCTTTTCAATAACCGATCGCTGAATCATTTTTGTAAAATATCTTAGTATTCGACAGATCGAACTTTGACATTTATCAATCTTAATTTGCGAAAATCGCGGGTTGGGAAATAATTTTAGATTATAGATCGAGTATAGAAAGCGGCCGTAAATGATAAGCTTCATTAAGATACAATCTCTCATTATTACCCCATATACCCGATATACAAATCACAAATACATCTTTTAGTTTGGAATCCTATTCTTGATTCCCAGCGATTGCTTGTGAAAATCTGATCACTTATCTTTCGAATTTAGTAAAACTAATGTATCTGGCTTATACTTTACAAATGTGTATATAATTCTCTTAATATTTGCGGCTGACATAGTTGTAATCATGAAAATACTATTATTATCAAAAAACTTACCTCGAAATCTTGACTTAAAACCCAAAATATCCTCCTCATCTTGATCAAAAATTGGAAAACCTTAGCATATCTCAATAATGCTTCCTGCGATATTATTATATTGAGAGGCCAAGTTACGGTGTAAGATAGAGACAGACATTGTAACACATCGGGGGAACTATGTTGGAAACTTAGTGGAACATCCGGAATGGAAAACGACAGGTTTTCGGAAAATTTGTGCACGTCTAAAAAAATATTCTTAATTAATATCTATCATGGCGATTTTCTCAAAAGTTGCCAATAACCATTGATATACAAAAAACCCAAGATGCACAGTCTCGAATAAAAGTAACGCTCGAAAGTGTCCCGAAACACTATTTCTGTCCCTTTCTATAACAGTATGTCTATAACAGTATATGTTACAAGCATATATTATTGCAAAATCAACCTTACACGAATTTCTTAAAGTTGTTATTACAACGCAGTGTATACGTACTTAAAGCAATAAAATTTTACGACCGACCGTGGTCGGCAGGACAAGGTATTGAGTGGAGTCGAACATTACTTTTTTATTTACAACTATTTAACATAATTTTAAATTTTTCCTGACGTTTCGCGTGCTTTATAGCGTGCGTGGTCACGGTGACTAAAGACAAAAGGTGTTGGATGTTAAATAGTTGGAAATTTTGAATAATACATAACTTTAATCCGGTTAAAATGTTTTTTTTTTTAAATTAAAAAATAATTTGTTAGTAAATATATTTGTCAAAAACTACACACAAAAAAGTTCAAAAGTACATAAATTTATTTATAAAAAAAAACACAAATAAATAACATCGACTCCACTTATTAGACGCGAGACTATTTGAAATGAGTGCACAATTTAGAATGTAGCGCTCATTTTTTGAGGACGTTTTTTAGACGTTGATTGTGCATCTTGGGTTTTTTATATATCAATGCCAATAACGCATTTTTGTGTCTGTTTAGTTGATCTTTTTATACAACTTATAATTATTACAACGGACATCGAACCAAAGACCCAACCCCGAACTCATTCAAGATCAAACAATACATTGGTTTAACTCTAATATATATTTGCATAATACCGTTATAAGAACGTGTCATTTTGTACAAATAAATAAAAAAAAGTCGATTTTTGGTGACACAGGATAGAAAATATTCTTCTGTCAAGAACATTATTTCTGTTTGGAAAGCACAGAAGATAATAAATACTATGAACATGGAGCGTTCAAGTATTACGTAACGAATTACGCGTTATTGTTAATATTATTTTCGACTTTCCAGTACTTTACACCACATAATGGTAACTTTTTAGTATGGAGATTCACGGATGGTGACGAAACGTTTTACTATTGGGTATAGAAAAACGTTACGGCGCCTTACACGGGGGGAGGGGGCTAAAATTGCGTGACGTAATACTTGAACGCTCCCCACAAGGATAAAATATAATGTTATGGTAATCTAAGTATAACATATATTTCTTTAAGTCAAAATTATGTTCGCTTGTATTATTATTAAATTTATTATAAAAATTGTGTGTAGTGTAAATAAAAAAAACTTACGCGAAATTGATGATCCCAGCGCCTTATCCAAAATATTATGCAAAGTTGAAAAATTCAACAATTCTTGAGGATTCAATGTCTTAGTTAGTTTCGCGAATAAATTGTTGCATATACTTCTAGAAAATTCACCATCCATCAAAAAGAAATAATCCTTTAGACTTTTCAGATGTTCGTACATGTCCAAATTTACCAGAAAATGGGTTAAAATCGAATTATTAACCACTTCCAATTGATAAGTAAGCGGCAACATTACAGATCTTTGAAGGCAAGCTGTCAGTGTTGCAATATTATCACAAACCACCCACTCGTCTTCATCAATAGATGTTTTATATATATTTTTATAAGGAGTTTTCTTCATTTCCGCGAAAATTTTCGCCGGATCCGAATACGAAATTTCTGTATGATATTCCAATTTTTTGGAAATTTTAACGCCAAACGGATCAAAATTTTCCAAACTGTATGAACCGTTTAACACATTAAGTGTGGATTTTTCATCGACTTTCATCGGTGATGCCTGGTCACTGATCGATGGAGCTTCATCGACAATGATCGAGAAATCGAATTCCGGTCTTAAATATTCCTGTTCTGGTTTTTCTAGATTGTCTTCGCTTCGTGGGGTGAAAATATCACTTGTCATCGGACCATCCGTTGGCATTTCAGCTGTGGTCGGAGTTTCCAAATCTAGCTGTAATTTAAAAGGTTTCGTAAATGTATAAACAAAAAGTCTATAAAATTTGTGAATAAAAATATTTAAAAACGTAATTTTATTGAAGTTATACTTCTTTAGGCGCGTTATGAAAAATTGTTGAGAGTGAAATTTAACGATGCGCGCGCACCGTGACATAAAATTAACAGAATGAAGTTGCCCACGGAAGATGCTACGGCATTGGACATAATTTAAAAACAACATTCGAATAATATTAGAATTTGTGTTACACTTAATATAAGAGAATAATAATAAATATTTATTTATTTAATTTTTCAAATGTAAACTGAACATTATTGACTATAATGACTGCTTTTCCAGTCTTTGATTATTTAATTGTAATTAATTATTTGCATGCAATCAAAAACTATTTTTAATAATGCCAAAGAAATATAACTTCTTACGCGCGTATATAAGTACACGCACCCTTTTTCTTTTTTTTTATAAGTTGTTGCCAAAAGTATCATCGAAACCATAACGTATTTTATATGCAAGGGGTTGGTTCAATTAACAAATTTTGATAAAATATTTCTAATACATGGAATTCTAAAGGAGGTAATAAGATTATTTTAGGCAGAAAATCAATAATTACCCCTGGAAACAATTCCCCTGGTGTAACAGCCCCAGTATTACTGCAATCTCCAAACGGTTTCAAATTCAATTTTAATCCAGATTTTTTGACGTCGACACGTGATCTAGATCCATAATGTTCTGATCCCATAATATTATTTTTGTTACGCAAAGCTTCTGTTTGAGCGATGTTTGCCGGTTCCCGTTCCGCCAATCTCTCTAATGGCAAATTATATTCGACCCCCATTACTTTTTGCTTATTGATTAACGCCTCCCTTTGCGCTTCTGTCCTTGACTCTCCAAAAACTCTCGAATCGGATGTAACTACGGAATCGAATGTAGCAAATTCCGCTCCTAGTACTCTCTGCTTATTAATAATGGCTTCTCTTTGTGCGTCATTTCTCGGTTCAGATATATTATCTTCCTTCGTTATAGAGTCGATATTTTCGAATTCTGTACCTAACACTTTTTGCTTATTTAAAACAGCCTCTCTTTGTGCATCGTTTCTTGGTTCGGCTGAAATTTCTTTTTCGATGGAATCAGTTTTATCAAACTCCGCACCTAGCACTCTTTGCTTATTAATAATGGCTTCTCCATGCGCTTCGGTTATAGGTGCATCATTTCTCGGCCCGGGGTGATCTATAGGTTCTGATTTACCAAATTCCGTACTTAGAACCTTTTTCTTATTAATAACAGCTTCCTTTTGCGCATCGGTTGTAGGTTCATAGATTTTGTCGTTTCGTTCTGTTTTATCAAATTCGCCCAGCACTTTAAGTTTATTTCTTCGCGCCTCTTTAAATGGTGTACTGATATTATTCTCCTCATCAATAGCAGTGAGTACGATTATGGGATTATTGTTATCTCCGAATTCATGCGCCATAACTTTCATTTTATTCTTAAGAGCTTCCTCTCTTCCTTCCAAAAACATTTGATTATCAAAGACCTCGTTTAAATTGCCACCTATAACATCACTTGACGTAGCGTCTTTATTTTCAGTATTAACGATGTTTCCTTGAGCATCTAGTTGTATTTCATTATCACATGCACGAAAATTATGTTTATTAGCACACATTGCAGTAAATACATCGTTGGATGTTTGGGATTTCGTTCTATTAATATCGAGTTCTGAATCAGAATTTGCTTCACCCAAAGAACTGGTTGATTCTACCATTTTCATTTCATCTAGTCCATCTTCAGATTTGAAATCACTTTGTATGGACATAGCCATTATTTCTTCGTTTTTCTGATGTTCTAACTCTAATTTTTCACGTTTCAGATTTCTTTCTTCTGTGGAAAGCAATTGCATGCGAGTTTGGTCGAGTTGGAGCCGTTTTATTTTCCATTCCGTGTGAATTTTACTTTTTTCCACTTCCATGTTTAATTTTGAATAGTATTCCAGCATTTTATTTCTAAAACATTTAAAGTTAAATATCAGTAAAAAATATTTGTGCCTTTACACCAATTATGAATGCAAGTCAAACGCTAAGCCATTTCTTCTAGGAGAGCAAAAAGGTGTTCTTAATTTAAAAAAAAACAAAAGTTAACGTTTGACACTCCACTTTCAAGATCTAATCTTATATCTTGCAAGACAAATTTAACATTACATATACACACACAGGCACACTATGTAAAATTATTTTGATTTTTCGATAATTATATATATATATATATATGTGAACTAATTTGCATCCAATAACAGTTGAAGAATGTTCTCACTTTTCATCATCTTTCAATTTAGAGTCGACTTCCTCAGTTGCCTTATCGGCAATTTCTTCAAGTTGCAAGATATGTTTTTCGCGATGCTTTACTCTGTTTTTGGACGCTTTAGCCTCAGCCATTGCAGCTTCTAGCACTCTTAATGAATGCTGTTTCTCCGCTATTATTAGCTGGGCTAGACGTTTTCGTTCGGCTGAAATTGAAAAATAAAAAACAATTACATGAAATTAAATTAAAACTAAATACAGATCCATACAGGCTATGAAGTACCAATATATTATGTATATATCAGAAACAGACTCCGACGAAAATACTCAACTGACCGTTTTGTCACGTGACTGATATATAAGTCAATATGTTAATTACGGATTTTTCATAAATTAATAATTTCCAAGTTATTTTACTCAATATCCCTTTTAAATACATATTACACTCAATAACGCTTTATTTTTACTACTGTCAAATATTGTGGTAAAACGGAAAGTATCGCTTGTGACTGATTGGTCTAGCGAAATTGACCTATCACAATCGAGCTAAACACGACATAGTTTTTTACTTAGCCTTTTTAATCTTTATATATTGAATAAATAATAGTTTAAAAAAACTGCTCGATAGACGAAAAATATGGCACAGAGCGCCTCACGCTTTTTCACAATAATACCAGTATTTTTTGTTCATTACCATTTTCAGCCTAAATTAGGAATTATTTTTCACTTTTTAGTTTGATGTGCTTTAAAGGTGTGTTTTTTGTTTTTTTTTAACTATTATTTATTTTTTATTTAAATTCTTTTCATTTTTTTTTCGGATTATTGCATTGTCATCGATCTTTGACAGGTGCGCAAAGTTTGAATTAAATCTGTCCGTTTAAAGTGGGTCAAAATCGTGTCCCAAGGAGTCGGTTACATACATACAGGTGAAGCTATTATAAAGCGTGTAAAAATAAAACCATTTTAGGCAACTAACCTACAATTTTCTCCATGGTCTCCGCCTGCTTCAACGAGGCCATTTCCGTGAAAGCCTTTCTCTCAGCCTCCCGTTTCAGCAATATTTGATCAAACGTCACCGGCTCACCACTCACGAATAAACACCTACAAAAACACCCCACTTTAGACCCTTAAGGGGTTTGAGATTTGTTTGGCATTAATATGTATAAAAAAGGGTGCGTGTACTTATGTACGCGTGTAAGAAGTTATACTTCTTTGGCATTATTAAAAATAGTTTTTGATTGCATGCAAATAATTAATTACAATTAAATAATCAAAGACTGGAAAAGGAGTGATTATAGTCAATAAAGTTCAGTTTACATTTGAAAAATTAAATATTTATTATTATTCTCTTACATTCAGCGTAACATAAATTCTATTACTATTCGAATGTTGTTTTTAAATTATGTCCAATGCCGTAGCATCTTCCGTGGGCAACTTCATTCTGTTAATTTTGTGTCACGGTGCGCGCGTATCGTAAAATTTCACTCTCATAAATTTTTCGTAACGCGCCTAAAGAAATATAACTTCAAAAATGAAATACCTAGTCCGATAAACGTCTAATAATTGCTGTTCTCGTTCCAGTTCTTCGAAGTTGGAGCAACAGCTAACGGACGGATGGTCTGTTGATATCAAGATAAGCGGGTCCTGGAATCATCAAATATTTATAAATCGAGATATCATTTTTTCTGACGAGACATTTATATAAATGTCTAAATATTGAATTCTTGAGACTTCTAATAACGGTTTTAATTTGTGTTAAGGTGTTTTAAAACGCAAAAAAATTTCAGTGTGCGCAACTGAGGTCGCGAGTTCGAATCACGGCTAGGCAAAAGACTTTATGCAGAATAACAGTCGCTAGTACAGTGACGGAAAACATCATAAGAAAATCGACATGTATCCAAAAATCTACACGTCAGGCACAGAAGACTTACAGGCCAACCAAGCTTGTAACGCCACTATTTCTTTTTCACCAGTTTTGCTCCTAAATTCATATTATAACCCATATAACACCAGTTCGGTCTACATGTACTAGTTTACCATTATCGTTATTATAATTTTATTAAATTGAAATAGTAGTTATAGAATGAATATACTAACTGTTGGATTGCAAAGCTTTAACAGCCTTAATGACTTCCCGCATAAGAGTATACAAGAAGCTAAAGGTCTCAAGAAGTCAGGTACGGCCACTCCTAAAGTTATATGAAACCCTTTATCCCAATATCTTTTGCTTCTAGAGTTAACGTATTGATTGTCTTTTCGTATAAAGAATTCGTTAAAGTAATCATCCAACTCGCCCTCGAAGATGAATTTCTCGATAAATCTGTAATTTTTACAAAAATCACTAAGCAGATAAAGAAACCTGAGGCCCTGACCTAAACGGTTGTAGCGCCACTGTTTTTTTTAATAAGGGTACTTTATTATTTAAGATGTTTAAGACTAGGTTTTTTATCAAAATCTATAACAATATGGGCCCACGACTGTACGACGATTTTTAGTCATAATTCAAATTTATTAGTGTTAAAATAAGTCATCTTTGATCACCCAAAAAATATACGTTAAAATTTTGGACTACCCACATTAAAGCATACAAAATATTTTGATTAAAAATTGGTATTGTTGATATATGACACTCGAGTAAAAACCAAAATACCGTAAACTTCAATCTCTACTGTCTCTAGTCTGATTTTTAATTCCGTAGAATTCTGACATTTCATAAGTGTTACTAACAAAGTTCTTCACCGAAAAAGGGACAAATTTGACCTATTTGAGGGCAATAAAAAATAAAATGCTACGATTTTACCTACAAAAAGGTAAATCTAAATACTTACTAAGTGTTCTAATACAAAAATAACAAATATGTATTTCAATATCACGAACAATATATCGAATTAACTTTAATTACTCAATTTTATTATTTAGCATTCATCACTGCCTAATAATTCCAGGTTTGGTAAAACTTTATAAAAAAAAATGTTATCTTTACTTATTCGTTTTTTTACTGTTTGTGATGAAAAGAGGCGCAATTATAACTCGCCGTAAAATCACTTTTAATTTGTGCACCACACTTTGTAAAATATAAACATTGACTAACAAATAAAATGTATTACACTCAGATGTTCAGACTCGTATTGAAATTGAAAAATGTGCCCGGCAAAAAGGTTTGTTATCTATGACCTGTCAAAAAATTATAGCTGTCAGAATTCTACGCAATTAAAAATCAGAGTATAATATATATATAAGTACATAATTGTGTACTTACTTGAAATAAACCCGACACACAATAAATAACGAGTTGTAAAGGGTTTCGGCAGTTCTCTTGTGTGTTACCAACGATATCTCGTTAAATAGATACGACATCAGTTCGGCCCCATATGGCATTATGTTTGCATCTAAAACCCACGGTATTTAATATATAATCTATATTTCGGATCAATGGAATTACTGACAGCTGCCATTATAAATTAACAACGTCAAAGTCAATCAGTTTAAAACCGCTAATACCATAATAATAATTACTATGGAATTACTATTACTATGGACTATCACATAGTAGGTAATATGTAGATCTATTAATATTGTGAAATCGAATAATTCACAAAGATTAACGGTTTACGACTGATTAGACTTTGACGAAGTTAATTTATAAGCTCTGTGACATAATGACAGCTGACACCACATATATTTTATGTACACAGAATGTGAAAAATTTGCATAACACATACGCACTCATAAAATGAATCCTAAACTATATACGTTTTCACATATTTAATTGTTTTTCCTATAGAAACGGGGGAACGGGCTGGAGGTTTATTTGATGTTAAGTGATACCGCCACCGCTGGACAATCAATGCCAGAGGGCTCGCGAGTACGTTGCCGGCCTTTTTTTAATTAGTACGAAAGCTTACCTCCGTGACCCCATTTTTATTTCATGAATAATTTATTTGTTTATGGGAAAGACATAATTTTGTGATAATTTTTTAAGACGTACCTACCAAACCCAAACAGTTATTATTACTGAGGACCTTGGTATTACACGTTTGACCACCACTTGGATGGTGAATGATCTTAACACTGTAGCTTGCATTTTAAAATAAATAATATTAGTATGAGCAACTAGTTCAAGTTACACACAAAATAAGTTAAATTTGTTTCTTACCCAAACTATCTAGTTTGTATATAGATGCCACAGTCTGGATTTCATATTTCAGTGGTTCAATGTGATGTAGTATGTGCAATAACGTCGGCATACAGTTAACGTCATCTATAGTGTTGCTAAACTCCTCAAATATATTGGTTACTTGGAGACGGAATTTTAATAAATATAGCCTCACTGTTTCTCTTGCAGCCTATATGTCAAAAGCAATTATTATTTTACTACTTTAGAATATACAAAATATTTTTTTATAAAATACATACTATAAAGTAGCATCATTAAATATTTCCTATTGCATAGTAATTAGCAAATACAATTTGAAAAATAGAAAATATTGAAAAAATTATAAATATTTTAAACACTTTAAACGACACTGAAACGGTGTGACCTATACGTGCTGTCAAAAATGTCAAATGAAATAGAGTAAATAAGTGTTTGGGGACCGTCAAAACTGTCAAAATGCATAATAAATTAGATTGATCTTCAACTGGAACACTTACCTCATAAACGAGTCCTTTATCGTGATCAACTGAATGATTAAACGCAAACTCATACAATCGTCTATAAAATGTACCAATTATCAACAAGGGCGCCACATACCCTTCTAAAAGCTCACGAGATATACATTCAAGTACCAAATTGATCTTTAAACGGAACGAATTAGTTTGTTTGTTTAGTGGAAAAGTTCTTGTCTCAATTCCAACTGAAAAGTTTTAAATATTTATACTAATGACATTTGTATGGAGATATCAGTTTTTAAAAATATTGTCAAATAGAAGAAAATTACTATAAACAATGGATAAAATATATCTTTTTAGGAACGTTTTTTGGTTCCTAAAGATAGAAAGTTTCTAGTAAGAATAATCGGTTTTGATAGTTTTGAAGACTCTTAGACTATTTTCAAAGATACATAAAATACTCACTTAATAAATACGTGATATGCCTTATAAATTGCCTCTCTGATATAACATTGTAATCAGTCATAGAACCAAATGTTTGTCGCCACAATCTCATTTCTCTCGACGACGTTGCTATTAATTGTCTTTCGTTTATAGAAGGGAGTTTTGCTGTAACATAGAGTTAAATTAATATGAGTTAGAATGTTTTACACCTTACTATGTGTCATTAAAGAAATGCAGATACATAAATTCACTAAGATTCATAAAGCATTTAACCGCCATAGGATTGTAAATTTTTTTGCTGTAAATATTAAGTGTGCTTAGTGTTACAAAAAAATTAATTGGCTTTGATTTATTTTTCTACAGACGGAACTGCAAAATGCAAAATTAAAAGTTACGGAACCTGTCAGTATTAACGGACAAAAGGCCACATCATAGACCTGAAAACCATGTTTTACATAGAGCAATATTCAACAAAATCTCATATAGTTCTATTTAATAAGTTTGAATCAAATGGAAATCCGCTTAAATTTATTAAAACTATCAGTAAACCATATTACATGTTGCATATAATGATGACTTACAAACAATATTCCAAATATTTACTGGTATGTCCTTGTCGACTTGCGATGCTAACTCCCAAATGTTCAATTCATTTAACTCTGTACAATTGCTGTTAGCCTCCGATACTTCTTCTGTTTTTGGGAAGGATATCTGAGAATTAATCAGAGATCAGTCCCCAATTCATTTTAATGAAAGACAAGATGAAGACGCATTTTGTTTGATTGTGATTGGTGAACCACAAAGGTGTGTCATATAGCGTGTCTGTGATTGGGCTTGAAATAACAAATGGTTATTAATGTGTTTGCGCAACTAGCAATTGGTTAAAAAATGTTATTTTAATACGTAAAGTTATAAAATCTTTTTGATTGTATCAAAAGTTTTTACCAAGATATATGAAATATATTTAGTACATTATTCTAAACTTGACCCACAGTGATGCTCATTCTCATTGGCGGAAGTTGTAACTATACCATAAGTAACATTTATTTCTTTATTGAAACTCTGAAATGTAATTAGATTATTGTACTGTAACATGTAAAATTCATGGTACCTTAGGTGCCACAGTTGCTTTAGGTATTATAAGATCCCTTGGAGTAGTAAGCCGTGGTAAATTATATATGTCACATTCAGAATATGGTGATACTTGTGTTGAAGTTGCTGAAGATAATGTTATTGGAGTGAGAAATGATTTAACTTCTGTATCCTTTATTGTATTACAATTTTGCACCACTGGAAACAAAGTATTCATATAAGAACAATACAATACTATCGCGATGGGTGTATATTTATAATTTTAAAAAAATATGTCAAGTAAACTTACAAGAACTTGAGTCAATGTTTGTCACTGTGTATTTTATAAAACTGTCTTTTCTACCATTTAAGTCAGTGTCTTTGCTTTTTAATTTAAATGGTAAATGAAATATATAAGAAGGATATAATGAATATGGTTGTGGAGAACCAAAAAATTCCTTGTTAGGCTTTGGAAGCATTTCTTCTATCAATCCAAAGGAAAATGGTCTCTGAAAATAATATTCATTATTCAAAAATCTAAATCCAATAATTTTCATAAGAATAATTGTAATTTATTACTCTGAAAACAAATGTATATTCATTTCCATTTGATCTATAATTCTGTTTAAATTAATCAGATTATTTACTTTTTTTACTACTTTACAAGTTAAAATACAAACCTGATGTAGTTCTGAAGATAAGTTATGTGTTTCTATGCTGTGGATACCTATAAGCACTCTTACTACACTGTATACATAATCACTATCAAGTTCTAAGCCTAACTTTTTTATAGTACTTATAGATTTCTTAAGATCAACTGCATGTTTATACTCAGCTACATTTGTAACTTTTTGCTGCAATGTGAATTGACAGGACAGCAAATCAACAATTGGGTCACTGTTAGATATTGGCACACCTATTTTCGATTTATTTAATAAAATTTCATACGATTGAGATCTCATTTTCGAAGCAAGTTGTTTGACAGAAACTCTGCTCTGTTGACAATAATATTGTGCTGTTTTTTCACAAAGTTTGCTGAGTAATTTATAGACACTTCCATTTTCACCAGAAGTATATGGTTCTTTCATTGTCGATTAATTAACGTTTATACTTTAATTTTATTGTATTTTGCCCAACGCAAATGAAGAGTCTACCGCGAATGATAATTTTTTTTAAACTTTTTATATGAACCTTTTGCCGGCTGTCTCGTTACTGAAGATCACAAAATAATAAATATACGGCGGTCGATAATAGATTAGTAAAACTCAGTATTTTCCTTCTTTTAGTTATATTATATTATACAAACATATTATATTAAAAGAATAACTCATTCATTCTACAATATTTTACTTCTTAGAAATAGACAGTAGACTCAGCAAGTTTTTTTTTTTGAGTTTATGGCCTGGTATCTAGACATTTAGGCCAAGACTCAGCAAATCAGACGTCAGTAGCTCACGACACAGATAATTGTGCTGCAGATGATACAGCTGTCTGTCTATGTTAGTTACGTTTCTAAATATTTTCTGAATTCTAAAAATTATCTATGATTTCCATTCCACAGAGACAGCGCCTTCGAGCCAAGGGGAAAAAATCATTGGAGCTATGGTTGAACATACACAAACAATTTGAAGTCGAATTGTTCAGCAACGCCTAAAAATAAATTACGTTAACTATAATATAGAAAATGTAAGTAAGAATATTTGGCTTTAAAGTCAAATATTCTTACTTTTTACACGGTTTCGGGGTTTACACTTTTTACGGGGTTTGCGTGTACGTCAGGGAGGATATCTGTTCTCGTCGCCTCGGGACGCTTGAAGGAAGGGACCTATCTAACCTCTGGCTGCGCGTAGACTGCGATGACCATCCGCGATTCTATGCGTGCCTGTATAGGTCCCATAGCGGAAATGACGAAACTAACCGACTTATCGAGCACATTCAGACGGCTACAGATTCCCTGCTCGAAAGGGTTCCTACCGCTGAAATCGTGATACTTGGCGATTTTAACGCCCACCATGCCGATTGGCTTGGCTCTGATACCACCGATCACGCGGGAAGATCCTTTCACGACTTTGCTTTAGCCTACGTCATTCTGGCAACGTGCTATCCGCAAGGCACTATCTTCCTTGGACATTCATAAGTCGAGCGGGCCGGATGGTATCCCCCCTATTGTGCTGCGTACTTGTGCTCCTGAGTTGGCTCCGGTCTTAACGCGCCTTTTCCGGTACCTGTACTCGCTCGGCACTGTCCCGAAGTGCTGGAAAACCGCTTCGATACATCCGATCCCTAAAAAAGGCGATCGCTCTGATCCGTCCAACTATCGCCCAATAGCCATAACCTCCTTGTTCTCCAAAATAATGGAATCCATTGTTAATTGCCAGCTCTTGAGGTATCTTGAGGGCTACCAACTGATTAGCGATTATCAGTACGGCTTTCGCCGTGGTCGTTCGGCTGGTGACCTTCTTGTATACCTTACACATAGATGGGCAGAGGCAATTGAGTCCAAGGGGGAGGCGCTAGCGGTTAGTTTGGACATAGCGAAAGCCTTCGATCGGGTGTGGCACAGAGCACTGCTCTCGAAGCTCCCAGCCTATGGGCTACCCGAGAAATTATGCGATTGGATCTCCAGCTTTCTGGCCGATCGGAGCATCAAGGTCGTCATCGACGGAGCGTGTTCCGACCTTAAACCCGTGAACGCGGGGGTCCCACAAGGCTGTGTTCTATCCCCGACCCTGTTTCTTCTGCATATCAATGATATGTTGCAACTTAGCAACATTCACTGCTATGCGGATGACAGCACTGGGGATACTCTTTACACTGGCCGGGCAGGTATTTCTCGGGCTGTTGTCGATGAGTACCGGAACAAACTTGTGTCTGAAGTCGAAACTCTACTACGTGGAGTCTCAGACTGGGGCAGACTAAACCTAGTCCATTTTAATCCCAAGAAGACACAAGTTTGCGCGTTTTCCGCTAAAAAAACACCCTTTGTCGCTACTCCTCTTTTCGAAAACACTCTTCTTAAAGCCACAGCCAGCATTGGAATACTTGGCGTTGACATATCGAACGACGTTCAGTTTCGCGGTCACTTGGAGGGAAAGGCTAAATTAGCCTCCAAAAAGCTTGGTGTGCTCAGCAAGGCGAGACGGTACTTCACTCCGGGCCACCGCTTGCAACTATATAAAGCGCAAATTCGGCCCCACATGGAGTACTGCTCTCACCTCTGGGCGGGGGCTCCCCAATACCAGCTCCTTCCACTTGACCGTATTCAACGCAGAGCGGTTCGAATCGTCGACGACCAATCTCTCTCCGAGCGGCTTGATCCTTTGGCGTTGCGTAGAGATGTGGGGTCACTCTGCATCTTCTACCGCATTTACCATGGAGAGTGTTCAGAGGAGTTGTTCGGATTAATACCTGCAGCTGAGTTTCGTCATCGGACGTCGAGGCAGAGTACGAAATTCCACCCGTATCACCTCGACGTCCGCCGTTCCACAACTGAGCGTTTTTCAAGGCAGTTTTTGCCGCGCACCACCACTTTGTGGAACCAGCTGCCCACTGAAGTATTTCCGAACCAATTCGACTTAGGGTCCTTCAAGAAAAGAGCGTACCACTTCTTGAAAGGCCGGCAACGCACTTGCGAGCCCTCTGTCATTGAAAGTGTCCATGGGCGGCGGTATCACTTAACATCAGGTGAGCCTCCTGCCCGTTTGCCCCCTATTCTATAAAAAAAAAAAAAATTGACGCTATGCTATGACCTATAAGTGCCTAACACAATTATAGAGGCTTCGTGCGCAAATTACTTAATAGAAATTCTTATTAGAAAAGGTAATATACATAAGTGGCTCACTGTAAACAATGTTAAATACTATAATAATAATAAAGAGGCACAAACCAGCACCAGAGTACAAAATCGATAATTTACTCAAACATAAAGGACACAGTTGCCACCATTGACCATACCACTGCGATTTGAACACCATAGAAATGATTTGGAGGTCTATGAAACTTCACCGATTTAGGAATGCTGCAATTAACACCAAATGGATTTCAAGCAATATCAGCAGAAGAATGGCAAAAATATTGAGGTCATGTATAAAAATTGAAAACGAATATATTAAAAAAGGTGGATATTTATCATAACTTTGAACAGTGACAGTGAAAGTAGCGATTCTTCAGATTATGAAACTGATGATTGTTATGGTTCGGGTTCGGGAATTTCTGGAATTCGCCCTGTAAATTGATTAATTGATCACAATTATAATATTAAAAAAAAAAATATGTTTATTTTGGAACATAAGATACATGTATCACTTATTCCACGTCATTAAATTTGAAGGCATCCCTACTCATCGGCAAAGAAGACAGAGGGTGTAGGCCGAGAGAAAAAGCCGGCGTAAAAAACTCTCGGTACTCTTTTAAAACAGCAAATCATCAAACAACACTTATTTAAAACAAATATCGCAAATTAATTAGAAGTAGCCTGTCTAGCACTAGTCCCAGGCCATTTTATCAACTAGATAATCGTTGACTTTATAGTAAGCCTTTTTACACAGCTTTTCTTTAACACATTTCTTAAATTTATTGAAAGGCAGTGATAAAAGAGCCTCTGGGATTTTATTTAAGAAGAGTATCCCTTTCCCCAAAAAAGAATTACTAACTTTAGATAGTCTAGTACGGGGAAATTGCAGCCTGCGTTTGTTCCGTGTATTAATATTGTGCGTATGTTCTATTCTAGTAAACTTATCACTATTTTTGTATACATACATAATATTTTCATAAATATATTGCGAGGGAAAGGTAAGTATATTAATTTCCTTGAATTTATCTCTAAGAGATTCCCTACATTTTAAATTATAGATTGCACGAATAGCCCTCTTCTGCAGGATGAAAATAGTTTGGACATCAGCAGCATGACCCCATAATAATAAGCCATAAGTCATTAAGCTATGAAAGTAACTAAAATAAACAAGTCTAGCTGTATCGACATCAGTTAGTGAGCGAATTTTTTTAACCGCGTAGGCTGCAGAACTAAGTCTCTTCGCCAATCCGTTAATATGAGGGGACCACTGAAGTTTTGAATCCATGGTGATTCCGAGAAATACAGTTGAATTAAACTATAATTATTGCTAAAATTTGTGTTTATTTTTTACTTCATGGTAAAAGACTTACGGTCATGTGTATAAAAACACGATTCCTCTAAAACACTCCTTTATTCAATCTGTGGTTAGTTCTTTTCCTTGAAAAATCTCTACCACAATATTTCAATCGACGTTTATGGAGTGTTTTAAGGAATCTGGATTTTATAAGTAAGACTGAAAAGTTTTACCCTAAAAACCGACAACTTTCAATTGAGGGAAACACTGGGTTCGCCGTTCGACTCTAGAGTCTAGACTCAGATTTGTAGGCCTATTACCTATAGTCTGAAGTGTCTTATTTATCTGGGAATAACATTTGTGACTACTGACTAATAGTTCGCTAGAACTTAGAAGTAATAGTGTTCTGACTTATGTAACTACATCTATGATCTAACATCTATCTGTGGCGATTAGCGAATTTGACAAAATAGGTATAAAATAAAATTAACCTTAAAAGTTCAATACTAATTTATTAATTTGCAAACTGGACAACTAGCTACTAATTACTAAAACAAGTTATAATAGTTTGAATGTACTTAATAATTTAAACACCTGTGTCAAAATGAACCAAGCAGATGTTACCAAATTAGTCTCTAAGTTGCGAATCAAAGTACCTCCGAAGCACCGTCGCCTAAGCTGTCCTGAAGGACCAGAGGGCAGATTAAATAAGCTGAGAAAAACTGTAACCGGTTTAATTAAATATGAAAGGATTGAACTTAATTATTATCGAGGAGATGAAGCCCGACAGTATGCTGAAAGGGTAATAAACAAAACTTGAAACTGATTTCTTTTTAAACATTTGTAAACAAACAAGTTGTTAATTTTAAATATTATTTTTATAATAATACTTTTCTTTCAGTTAATTTCCGAAGCAATAAATCATGGTGATTGTCATAAGCCAACAATGGAGATGGCTGACTTTTGGCTCCTGGAAAAGGAGCTTGTTCACAAATTATTTAAAGTATTAGTGCCTCGATTTGAAAACAGTAATTCAGCATACACCCGTATGTTGAAAGCACCTAAACCTGCATATGGCCGTTACATAGATAAGGCAGTTTTGGAGTTAAGAGGAAATCCTTACCCTTCTTTGCAAAATAAACAAACAAATAATCGACAGTTGCTTCAGAATATACTACTTGATGCTGCTAAATATGACTATAGACAAGCTAAGTATGCGGAAATGGCTGAAAAAATCGAAAAATCAGAAGAATAATTTATTAGAAGTGTTAGTTTTAAAATATAGTTAATGTTATAATTTAGAATATTGCATTTTTACTGGTTTACCTATATTAACCTAGGAGTAATATAATACTACACTAAGGGTACAATTCAGAGTTAAAACTAAGCACTACTCGTGTATATCTCAACTTATTTATTCATATTGTCTAGATTTGACATTATGTATGGAAGTCAGAGGTCTTGTATAGATTTAGTTGTAACTTTTAAACAGGAAACTATGTTGATTTGGTATAATGTACATAATTGCTAAATTATATCTTAATTATAAGGTTCATATAACAATATGACTATATAAAATATTATATATTGAATTGTGTAGTCGCCTCCTTCAGGTTTTTTGATGTCAGTTAAAAAGAACACTATTTTTTTTACTATATGCTAAAGTTAGTTCATTATATTGGTAGAAAGAACCAATTCACAAATCATTTTAGTATGTTTCGCGATTAAGAGTTGCTTTTACATTAATAAATATAAAAACAATTTTAATTTGATTTTAGATCAAAAACAAAAAACAATAGACCGTACATATTACTCTTTAAAGTTATCATACAATAGCTATATCTATATCATAAAATTCATTCCTTTGTGAGATAACACTGAACATATTCAATATTGTCACATAAAATACTGTTGATAAGTACCTACATGTCAAGAACGATTAAAACTTAGATTATGCCTTATTGTTTTCTTTTACAATGGCTTCTGTGTGCTAAGATAATGTTAATTACCTATAAATGCGACATTCTCGATTTCATTACTCATTTGACTTTTTTATTAAACACGTGTAGGCTGGAGCTGTCAAGGGATTATAATTTGTCCTGCAGTTAGAGACTAGAGTCTAGAGATTTGACTACGCTTGTGACAAGTGAATAAAATGGAGACTGCAATACCGAAGATAGTAGTCGTTGGATCTTGCAGCGTTGATTTTACTACGTATGTTGGTGATGGATTTACCTTTAACATGCACTTATACAGTTGTTTAAGTGACAGCTGTTTTTTACATACCTAAATAATTGAGCTAAGTTTAAGTAAGCGTCAGGCGTACTTATGTAAGAACAAAAAGAGTTTCTAGACAATCTATAATTTTTATGACATTGATAAAAGGAATATTCGGTTATTTTTTCATATTTTAAGGGAAATAGGTAAAGGTTTTCATAAATTATTTATGTAAGAAGTCACAAGTTAAAAAAGACTTATGATCACAGATTACGATTTTGAAATATAATGGCCTAATGCAATAGGACAGGAACCAGCAAGCTTTCAAATTAAGCTGATTATACACCTATCCACTAATTTGCATATTTTCATTCTTATAATGTGGATTGAGTAACATTATTGCATTGGATCATAATTAAATACATATATCATATTTATGGTTTCATGTAGCTACATGTTATATGTGATTCATGTCATGATATAATACAAAATCATTATTTATATGTTTTTAAGATATGCACCTAGACTTCCATTACCTGGAGAAACTTTACATGGAACAAAGTTTATGACTAGCTTTGGTGGCAAAGGTGCAAATCAATGTGTCGCAGCTGCCAAACTAGGTGGAAATGCATACATGATAGCTAGGGTAAGCAATATTTACTATTTTATTTTTGATGCTTAGGTATAGTACTCAAAGAATGCGACTACAGTATATATTCTAATATTTTTTCTTAAATTACTGTTGAAGAGAATAAATACGATATAATTTTCTTAATAAAGGTTGGTGACGACTACTGGGGAAAACAGTATATTGATAATTTAACGAAATTCGGTATAAATGCACAACATACAAAAATAACAAAAGGCATTACTACTGGTATCGCTCAAATTTGTGTATCAGCTAATGGAGAAAATCAGATTGTTATTGTATCTGGTGCTAATAACTACCTTAGTATCTCAGATATAAATGAAAACCAAGAACTGATAAAGAATGCTGATATTATAATAAGTCAATTGGAGACACCAATCGAGACAACGTACCATGCCTTCAAATGCTGTAACGGAGTAAGTGCAGCAATATTTTCATGTTTTCAGTTACACTAGTAGTTTTTGAACTGAACAGCAAAAACCAATAAAATAGATTTGATAAAGATTTATTTCACAGATACGACTACTTAATGCAGCACCAGCTAGTACAAATATAAAAGATCTTTTAGAGCACTGTAACATACTATGTGTAAATGAACCAGAGGCATCTTTTCTAGTTGGCTTTAATGTAGATGTGTCGTGAGTATAATTGTTAAGTTGAAAATCTTTGCTGGCTATGACGTCCTGGTTCACGTGCGTTGGAGTGAAAGTGTATAAATGAAACTAATTTAGGAATGGTGCCATAATGGAAATGTAAACGTAAACGTACTTAAGAAAGATTGTGGTATAGATAAAGATTGCATTGCCGAATAACATTTAGCATTAAAACAAATTAGAAGGAATTAAGTAGCAGAGATGTTTTACACTGTTATACATTTACTCTTACAGTGAAAGACAATTTTTACGAAATTGTGATTCCAATGTTATGACATTTCGCTTGGAATAAACACTGTAATGTAGAAATTACTAATCATTACAGGGATTTTTGAAGTTATACTCCTTTAGGCGCGTTATGGAAAATTGATGAGAGTGAAATTTTACGATGCGCGCGCACCGTGACACAAAATTAACAGAATGAAGTTGCCCACTAATTAAAGTTATACTTCTTTAGGCGCGTTATGAAAAATTGATGAGAGTGAAATTTTACCATGCGCGCGCACCGTGACACAAAATTAACAGAATGCAGCAGACCAACAAAACAGAAATAGAACCTCTGTTAGTGGCGCATGTTGGCACGCTTAATATTTATCCACATGCTTTGAGTTTCTACATTTTAAACACGTGTTTTCATTATACAAGTGCGAAGTTTATATGTGCGTCTGAATTATAATCAGTATTGATTTAAATTGAATATTTAAATCAATACTAATTTTTTTTAGAAAATATTTGTGAAAAAACTGTGCTCATCAACCTTCGTAAGTGCTTCAATACAA
The DNA here is from genome assembly GCA_963693345.1 of Pieris melete. Lineage (NCBI taxonomy): Eukaryota > Metazoa > Arthropoda > Insecta > Lepidoptera > Pieridae > Pieris > Pieris melete. Next base: position 1,935,664 of record CAVNZK010000053.1, on the reverse strand, counting down.
TTGAGGTTAACTATCCGTATGTATTATTAATAATGCCAAAGAAGTACTAGCCCCGCACGTTGATTTTCATGGCAACATTTTATATTTCAGTTTATCTTTTAATGAGTAGGTAATAAGACCAATTGCAATTGACCTTTTATTGTATTACAGCAATATCAAAAAGGCACTAAGGAAGCTTTTAGAGTTAGGTTGTCAAACAGCCATCATCACACTTGGTAATAAGGGAGCTGCATATTGTAAGAAAGACGATGATCTTTATGTTCATGTATTGTGTACAAGAGTTGTCCCAGTCGATACAACAGTAAGTAATGTATTATTAAAATAATTTAAAGATACCTACACTCTTTACCAAATAGAAAGACACAATTAATAAACCATATGTATGTATTTACAGGGAGCTGGAGACGCATTTGTAGGGGCGTTAGCAAAATTTCTAGTAAGCCATAAGAAAACTCCTTTGCATCAAATTGTTGGAGCCGCCTGTGACGTGGCTACAAAATCAGTTATGAAAGAAGGAACACAGTCAAGCTTTCCCGACAACTATAACCCTTTTCAAGTTCTTTATGAATACATTATTTTATAATTCCAAATTTATCCTTACATTTTCATTGTTAAGTACTACTACTTTTACGAAAATGAGTCCAGAGCAGAAATAAAAATCACCATAATGCCATAACGACTTTTATTTCCTATAAACAATGTCCCAATCACTATAACTAATATTAATTTTTACCTTAATTAAATAAAAACCTAATCCAAATAAAATATAGTCCACACAGATACAATAAGAAAATTGTAAGTGATTCGACATTTTATGTATATACCTCTGATGTATATATCATTAATAACTTTATATTTTCTACCCTATTACGTACGTGTATTTGTACGCACTTAAATAAAATATACGTTCCTACTATTCTTTTTATATTGTAAGACCTTAAAATATTAGTGACCCAATATAGACATAAAACTTGACAAAATGGTAGTTTTGTTATGAACTTCAATGACGTAACCAAATGTTGTAATCTATGAAGGTAGTTGTTTCTGTGGAATTGGATAGCATTATGTAAGATTAACAAGTCGAAATATACTTTATATTTAATGTATGCGCGTCTTCATAATTTTTACGCTTTACACAAAATTCATTGAATGTTGCAATTATTTACAGGTTACTGGTTGCAGGTACAGACATATCAAGTCCAAAATTGCAGCATTCATTTAAATAATACATAATTACAAAATAGCCCATACTTTTTTTTGATAAATATTTGTTTAACCAAACATGCTCATTTATATAGTAATCGATTACTAAAGAGTGGTGTCGTGTATGGACAGCCTTACTATTTTCTTTAACAGTTTAAGTTTTTATAATATAACATGGATATAATGAGATATAGGTGTTACTAATTTTATTAGGAATTAATATTGGAAAAATTTGTGTAAAATTTTGGGGTTGCTAGTTACAAAAACTGTAATGATTTACAGATTAAATAAATATTATAATTGTAGGATTCAACTCAATGTCCATGAGGGACAACAGAAGAATCTAAATTAATAAAAATCTAATTCATAAACATGCTTTCATATAGATACATATAGGATGTTTTTATTTTAATAACTAATCAATGAAATTGTATTATAAAGAAGTTTAGATAAGTAACTATAGACATGATATAAGTGTAAGAGTGAAAATATTCCAAAGGGAGATAATGTATAATTATTAAGTGATTTGTAATGGGTATTTTTTCTTAATCAATTATAACCGCAGTGTTAACAATTAAGCATATATTATTGGTTTAAATAATCTATGATCAAAACAATTATAATGGAAAATTCTTAAGGGTGCATAAGATTATATTTACATGTACACCTAAATTAATGTTGTTTTAAATTTTCAATTATAAGGCTTGTATTTCAATAATTGTTTAACATCTTCAAAATACATATAAACAATATACTCATACAGACTATATATGTAACACATACACACTATTTAAAGTGGTATTATTGACAATCTCCAATAATACCTGAATGTCTTCTATACTAGTAATATACTTTGGTGCACCTATAAATTCAACAGATGTTTCCTCTATCTGTATATTATACCTTAAGTTTTTTAGACACGTAACAGATTTGTCACATTTTCCATCTAATATCTTTTTGAATATAACCTCTGTGACTTCTTCATACTTTATTGAGTGTGATTTAGATTCTTCTTGATTCTCCGCTTTAACAGGATCTTCGCTATCATCTTGTTTTACAGCTATTTCTATAGATTTATTAGCATCATTATTGTCATCATATATGGGCTGGCTTGGTATATGTTGTTCCTTTCCCTCCTTTAAAGCTTCATCTAATATAGATGGGCTGTGTGGTTTTTCTATATTATTTTTGAGTATACTTTCCTCAACTTCAGTGCTTGATGTCATTGGTATATCTTCCTTTGACTTATTAATAACATCTTTTTCTTCTAATGCTTCATTGCTTTCACTATTACCAAGAAGAATAGCTTCGACATCATTATTAAGATTAGATTTATTTTCTTGGGTTTGGTCTTTAGCCTGGTTAGTTTCAGAAGTATTGTCATTTAAAATATCCATTATTGACGGAAAGTCATCCATTTTATTATCTGTGGTGGTATTTATTTTATTATACATAAGATCTTCTAATTCTGCTGCTATACGATTGTACATTTTGTCATCCTTTGGTTCTAGGCTTTTAGGAAAAAACTCTATACACCAGTCTTCATTTGGCAATAAACTTTTATTTATATGTGGAATTAAATCTGCTAATGTTATCTTACATTTTACATCATTAGCACCATTTACATTTGGATTGACAAAAATAATGCCATATTCTTTATGTTCTGAGAGAGTAGGCTTAATATTGAAGTTCACTTTTTTTAATACACCGGACTTACAGTTATTATTTTCCTTTAACACATTTAATGATTTAGAAGTATTGGATGTATGTTTTTTAACCTCAGTGGTTCTGTCTTTACTGCTTTTGTTTTTGAGTTCTTTTGCAGAGTTATTTGGATTTTTATTCAAAGACACTAATCCATTTTCATTGTTTTTTAACTTAATATTTGAGTTTTGTTTTGAAGATTTTGTTGACTTTGGTGTCGAACTTTCGTATTGGATTTTAACTTTAGTAAATTTACCTAGGATCTTGGCAAAATCCATACGCGTTACTACTACTGTACATTCGCGACATTTTCCTTCTCTATAAAGCGTTTCTAAATTTCTCGCTAGCTTACTTTTCACACGCCTTCCAACTCTTGATTTATAACCAATCATAATGGTATATTTCACTAAACCTTTTTAAATAAACTACAAATATCAAAACGTAGCTCTAGTTATGAGTGACGATCGTAGATAACCACATTTCCCGCGCAGGCGATATTTCAGTCAAGATTTCACCAGTTATTCTGTCGTATCATTTAAATGACAATCAATAACAATAGAATTTAAATTTTGTAATAGTCAATGCTTTCACACTATTTTTAATTCCAAAAAATATGAAATACTTAAGAAACAAACCACAACAATCACTATTAAATACTGAAAATGGCGTCTGTACAAGTGTCTACTGTCTACTGTCTGAGTGTCTTGTTTATACTTTATAGTTATGATAGTGAAGTCCGCATTTACATCACATCGATATTCTTTGTTTTGACATATAACAATTTCTATGTTTAGGCTATAATAAAGGCTAATATATTAATATTGTCAATAATTTATGAAGATTATTGAATAAAACATCGTTATTCTAAATGTAATAAGATTTTGGACTATGACAGTCAAGCAAGACTGCTAAGACTAATCTTATATTATTATATACAATTTTGCACTAAACAACTTATCGTTTCACAATTCTGAATTCACCTTATTTACTTACAATAAAATCAGATTTTAAAATTTTATATTATATAAAATGAGTACAAAACTTTAAATTAATTATTGTAGAATAAATGAACTTACATTTTCAACCAAAAGTTATTTAATATTCATATTGATTAGTTATCCGGTATTTTCATAAAATCGCGACATTTTGACATATCTTTTATAATTTATAACACAATCGTTCATCACTAGTCACTAGGTATCGTTTAGAGGTGAGTCGTACTCGGTAAAAGAGAGCCCAAGTCTTAGAAGTTCAAGTACATAAAAAAACTAGTTACAAATACTAGTTCCACGAGTATTTAGTAATATGCGACTGTGTCACCTAATTATAGGAATTAGTTAAGTACTCTTTGAATATGCTATTGGTCCACAGAACATTCACTGAGCATTAAATGTTGAAACTTATATAAATAAAGAATTTTTTTAAAGCAATGCATAGATAAAAAAATACAATTTGGGTATTTTTAATCCAGTACTCACTTAAACTTTATAATAACTTTTTACACTAAATTTATTTACTATTGTTCAATTTTTTTATTCGTTATCAATATTAGGACAAAGTTATTATTAATTAATCATAATTATTCTAGAGCCAAGGGCTTACTCGAATTTACCAATTAATATAAAACAATGCGCGCCGAGATTATTACATATCAATTAACACCTAATAAATTAAACATTCTTCAGTGTGAAACTGAGAAAGAGAACTTTTTTCCCTATTTGTCTATACATGAAAAATCTGTCAATGCTTAAAGATGCTTAAAACTTTTAGTATGAGGTCTATTATTTCGTAACTAGATATCAGTATTACCTACTCCATACATTAGTAAGAGAACGCGTCTCGCGCTTCAGAGTATTTCGTGTTGTGGATTGAAATAGCTGCCGTAATTAGTTTGGAATAAGGTAGAAATTTATTTGGCGCTTGCAAGGGTTTCACGCACACATTAGTAAAAGAATGCGTCTCGCGCTTCAGAGTATTTCGTGTTGTGGATTGAAATAGCTGCCGTAATTAGTATGGCATAAGGTAGAAATTTATTTGGCGCTTGCAAGGATTTTACTCACACATTACTAAAAGAACGCGTCTCGCGCTTCAGAGTATTTCGTGTTGTGGATTGAAATAGCTGCCTTAAATTGTAAGGCATAAGGTAGAAATTTATTTGGCGCTTGCAAGGGTTCCACTCACACATTAGTAAAAGAACGCGTCTTGCGCTTCAGAGTATTTCGTGTTGTGGATTGAAATAGCTGCCGTAATTAGTATGGCATAAGGTAGAAATTTATTTGGCGCTTGCAAGGATTTTACTCACACATTACTAAAAGAACGCGTCTCGCGCTTCAGAGTATTTCGTGTTGTGGATTGAAATAGCTGCCTTAAATTGTAAGGCATAAGGTAGAAATTTATTTGGCGCTTGCAAGGGTTCCACTCACACATTAGTAAAAGAACGCGTCTTGCGCTTCAGAGTATTTCGTGTTGTGGATTGAAATAGCTGCCTTAAATTGTAAGGCATAAGGTAGAAATTTATTTGGCGCTTGCAAGGGTTCCACTCACACATTAGTAAAAGAATGCGTCTTGCGCTTCAGAGTATTTCGTGTTGTGGATTGAAATAGCTGCCGTAAGTTGTAAGGCATAAGGTAGAAATTTATTTGGCGCTTGCAAGGATTTCACTCACACATTACTAAAAGAACGCGTCTCGCGCTTCAGAGTATTTCGTGTTGTGGATTGAAATAGCTGCCGTAAATAGTATGGCATAAGGTAGAAATTTATTTGGCGCTTGCAAGGATTTTACTCAGACATTACTAAAAGAACGCGTCTCGCGCTTCAGAGTATTTCGTGTTGTGGATTGAAATAAATGCCGTAAGTTGTAAGGCATAAGGTAGAAATTTATTTGGCGCTTGCAAGGGTTCCACTCACACATTACTAAAACAACGCGTCTCGCGCTTCAGAGTATTTCGTGTTGTGGATTGAAATAGCTGCCGTAATTAGTATGGCATAAGGTAGAAATTTATTTAGCGCTTGCAAGGGTTTCATTCACACATTAGTAAAAGAACGCGTCTCGCGCTTCAGAGTATTTCGTGTATGTTGTGGATTGAAATAGCTGCTGTGAGTAGCGTCGCATAAGGTATAATTTATTTAGCGCTTGCAAGGGTTTTCGTGAAACGCCTTAGTGCTCAAATGTGGGACTTAGTATGTACAAGTCTCGAGCGAAACCTAGTAATAAAACCTGTGATTTGATATACGCCTCACCTCTAGTATCGTTACCGGTTCTGTGATAGTACAGTCCATAAAGATTTTACAAAAATCAAAATGGTGGCTATGTTATACTTTTGTACCTACTCTGAAAACTAATGTCAGTTTTCATTGATTTTCAACTTAGAGTTTTAATTAGTCTAACTCTTATTATTTACAATTCAAAGTATATTTTACAAGAAAAGCTTTAAATATGGCTTGGCAAATACCAGGTCCATGGAACCCAGGGTTATCTTTGGCACCTGATCCTTCAACTATGAATATGGCCGGTATGAGTTCACTTACCGCCGAACAATGGAGCTTAATGCAACAGCAAAACTGGCAGCAATGGGCTCAATGGCAGCAACAGTATTCCCAATGGCAAACTCAATATGGTGATAAAGTGCGTTCATTATTTCAATAACATTTTTACTGTACTATGTATATGGATTTTAAAACATATTTTTTATTAGTAATAACTGTGTATAGATATGTATTGAACTCTATACTTCCGACGTGGCATGAAATAGTACCTATCAAGTGTTAATAAATTTTAACAGTATATTTATTTTTTGCAGTATGCCGAGCAAATGCAAGGAATGCCACAATTGGGAATGGTTCCACCGCAACCAACAACACTTCCACCCCCTGCACCGCCCCCACCAGAAAACCCTCCTCCTCCACCACATGAAAATGACCAGCCCTTGTATTGCAAGCCCCACCTTCCGACAATGCTACCATCCAACCAAACTCAAAAGAATAATCAAAATTTTTATAATCATAATGCTGGTAACATAAATATAAGTAACAAACAAAATCAGACTTACAATACAGAGGATAAAAGTGATGCACAACTTCATCTTACAAATTCAGTAAACAGTGAAGCATTAATGAAGCTAGCTGAAGAAGAGAGGTTGTTTGATGTTCAGTTTAAGAAATGGGAAGAAGAAATAGAAAAATGGAAGAAAGAAAATGTTAATCACCCAGACAAAAGAGCTTATGGTGAGTATGAACAAAAGTTTGAGGCTTGCCGTGCTCAACTACTAGAGAGAAGACAACAGATGAATCAAAAACGAGCAACACTTATGAATAGTGTGTCTCAAACATCAAGCACAGGCAATACACAAATTTCTTCATTAAATCAAAATACATGTTCTAAACAGACTCAACCAGGTCAGATTACCAAACAACCTCAAAGCTACCCAAATCAATCTTCTAATTATAATCAATATGGTGGTAATTATAAAGATGATTCTAGAAGTAACAATATAAGCATTGTTTCTCAAGATAGATATGATTCATATCAGAGTCATAATAATTTCTCATCTATAAGAAAAAATGAAAGTAACATAAACATGGCAAATAAGGGTTGTAAACAAGATGACATACCAAAACCAAGTTTTCTACCTACTGAAGCATCTAAAGGAATTCCTGGATTGGATTTGGTCCGACATCCAGAAAAGGCACCTCAGCAAGATATTATTGATATAACTCAAGAGGAAACAGACACAATTACTGAAGGGGGTCCTGATTACTCGACAATTTCTCAGGGAATTAATAATATTCTTGGAGATGCAAAAATCATGAATATACTTTCCATGGTGCAAAATCAAACATCAAATATAAACAACTCAGTTAACATAAAGACAGTACCTTCAGATGGACAGTGGAATAAAGGTTTTAATAAAAAACAGGATAATTTTGATAATGGACCACAAGGTGGTAATTTTGACAATCAATCACAAGGTGGTAACTATGATAACAGAGTACAAGGTAGTAATTATAATAATAGACCACAAAGTGGTGACTATAATATACAGGTTCAACAACAGCCAGAAAACAATTATGGAATAAGAGCCCCCCCACCATCCAATAACTTTGGTAGCAGATTACTACCACTACCTAATACTTTTGTAAACAGACCACCAGCCCCATACAACTATGAAAATAGGCCAGTACCAATTAATCCGCAAAATAGACCACATCCACCAAATATTTTTGAAAACCGAAATTCTGATTATGGTGTAGCACAAACAAATTTTGATAATAGGTCTAACATGCTCAATGGACCTGATAACAGTCAAATGCCAATGAACAATTATAAAAAGCCTTATCCTAGGCAGTCACAAGATGGGTATGATCAGAGCTACAATGAAAATATAGACAGTTATGATCAGTATGGGCATCCTGAAAGAAGAAATACAGGGAACAAATCAGGACCTACTCCTCAGCCTCTTCTTGAAATCAATACTGGCATAAACAAAGTGACTAGTTTTGACCAGAATCCAGATGTACCAGCTCCAGTCCCAACAAAGGTGTCTTGGTCAGAAGACCCGTTATTTACACCATCAATCATTGTTGAATATGAGCATAAGTCCTTAAGGTTAAAAGGTAATTTCTATTATATTACTCTTTAGTTTATTACACGCTTTATATTAGCTTCATCTGTATGTATGTATGTAACCAACTCCTTCGGACTCGATTTTGACCCACTTTTAACGGACAGATTTAATTCAAACTTTGCGCATCTGTCAAAGATCATGCAATGACAATGCAATAATCCGAAAAAAAATAAAAAAAATTTAACTAAAAAATAAATAATAGTTTAAAAAAAACTAGAACACACGCTTTTAAAGCACATCAAACTAAACGTTGAAAAATAATTCCTGACTGAAAATGGTAATGAACAAAAAATACTGGTATTATTGTGAATAATAGTGGGCCGCTCTGTGTCTATCGAGCAACCCACGCTTTTTCACAATAATACCAGTTTGTTTAAACTATTATTTTTTATATTATAAGCTTTATAATATAAAAAAAAACTTTGGGGTTTCATTGTTACGTTATATTTAGCAAAACTTTTTTTTAAGTAAAGAAATTGTGCAGGTAGTTGTCACAATTTTTGTGTACATTTTACTATCATGATATTAGTTAAATCACTACCAATTACGGTTCTAAGCTGTAATTATTCACTCTTGATACAAAAATCTTGTACAGTCAGATTCAATTTAAATAAAATGTTTCCTTTCAGCTCATAAATTTATTGAACCAGTCCATACATTTGACTATAACCACAAATCAAAAGATGAAGATAAAAAAAGAGATTTTGAAAAAGAAGTGGAAGAACTATATACAAGAATGCCGCAAACTGAAAAAGAAAGCAGTCGACGTTTTCGAGACCCTTATTTACGGGATTATGAAAGAAGACCTGAAATGCCTAAGGAAGAATGTAGACCTAGACTACATAGAGAAGAACTATCTTTCCGTGAAGAAAGACCTAGATTAGAAGACAGATTAGATGAAAGGAGACATGATGATCGTGATAGGTTTAGGCGTGAGGAATACAGGGATAGAGAAAGAGACAGAGACAGGGATGTTGGTCGTGATAGAGAAAATGCTCGGGAAAGAGATATTAGAAGTCGGGATGCAAGAGACCGTGATTACGGACGTGATTTAGGTAGAGATCGCAATTTTGGACGGGAACGAGAATATGGAAGAGAAAGAGATTTAGGTAGAGACAGACTAGTAGACCATGTAAAAGAAAGAGATATTGATTATGGACGAGATAGAGATCTGCATAGAGATAGAGACGTTAAGGATAGAATAAAAGATTTAGAAAGAGATAGAAACCATAGTAGAAGTCGAGAAAGTGAGCAAAGAAAACGGGCTATTAGTGTGGACAGTGATATTAGTACTGGTACAAAGAAAACTAAAACAGAAAACCCAAGGCCGATAGTTATGATTGATGACATCTTGGAGGAACCAGGTCGAAGTATGAGGCCAGAAAAAATTGTTATTATTTTACGAGGTAAGATTTTTAAATCAATTTCATTTTCTACATTTATTTATTATAATAATACTAATACTCTTAGGTATAGCTGGATACAATTTTTTTTTAATATTTTAAAATTATATTCTTAGATTTAAAAAAACAACCTTGTTATTTAATAAAATCTATATTTTTGAGTACCACATGCCACAGTAATTTTACCACTAAGAATTTATATAACTGAAAATATGGTATTATATCACATCTGTTTCTAAAATTACTTTGTTCAAAGTAATGCTAGCCTCGTTTTTGTGTGAAAAAAAAAGTCTTGACTCTGTATCTAAATACAGAATCAAGACTTTTTTTTTCCTGTAAGTAGGTTTGTACAAACACTTTTACACGCCAAGCATTTTTTTTTTAAACTAGTGCTAAGTATGACTCCGTACGTCAAAATGAATTGGTTTTTGACACATAGAGACGATACCCTTTATTATTACTTCAGGATTAAACTGTGGAATCGGTAGTTTGATTGACTCTATTTATTTAAAAAAAAATTATAAAGATTCTGTCATTATAATGAATTCCAGGTCCCCCTGGCAGTGGAAAATCGTATTTGGCGAAGTTAATACGAGACAAGGAAGCTGAGCATGGTGGTACAGTTAGGATTATGTCCATTGATGACTATTTCATGCAAGAAGGGGAAACAGAGGAAAAAGATCCCATTACTGGGAAAATAGTATGTATCAATGTTTTTTTGTTGCATGAAATCAAATGAAATGTAAGTGTCTATAATAATAATAAATATTTGGTTGGGCGTGGTAGGTAAAAGTTTGCGCATTTACTTTTAGTAAGATAAATTTAAAATTACAAATGAATTCTATCTATTATATGTTTTAATATTAAAATATTAGATACGGCTATTGCGCCGTTCGAACAATATGTTTTGTAATAGCGATATTATAAAACGTATTTTTAACATATTCGCGTTCTCTTTGGACTTGTCGTCTACTATCTATGTTTACATTTTATCATTATTTTATTCCTGTGTAGCAGAGTCAAAATTAAGTGTTAGGTTCAGGTTACAAGAACTATGACTTCCGTATCTCAAATTCCAATACGTTTTTGACATACGCGACGTTTGACAGATAGATCAAAGAAACAACGTCAAACGTCACTTTAAAAGAAGTGTACAGGTCACTGACGTTCCTTTCGCATTGTGTAGATGTGAACGTCCAACTATAGTAATTTTTTTTTATGAGGGAGTTTAGGAATTATTTTTATTTATGAAAACACAAACTTAAATACCATCGTTTTTACAATTTGTTATATTCCATATATTAAAGTATTTTAAAAACAAAAAAATTACAGGTTAAGAAACCTTTATTAACATATGAATATGATGAAAATTTGGAGGAAACATACATATCATCCTTAAAGAGAGCATTTAAGAGGAGCATCACTGACGGCTACTTCTCATTTTTGATCTTCGACGCTGTCAACGACCAGTTAAGAAGTTATGCCGACATGTGGAATTTTTCCAGACAAAATGGATTTCAAGTAGGTTTAAATTAATAAGCTATTTTTTTTACGATTATTTTTCCAGAAATACCATTTGCATATTATTCAATTGTTTTGGATTACTATTTACTTAAACTGGAAAAACTTGTTTAATAAGTACCCGCAATGCTTCAATTTTATTATAATGGTGTTCATCGATTAAAGCAGTCTAAAAACGAAATCTTTAGGTTTACATCTGCACGATGGAGTTAGATCCACAAATTTGCCACAAACGGAACATACACAATCGTAGTCTCGAAGATATTCAAGTTATCTGCTCGCGATTCTTCGAAACTCCCGCGCATCATATTCTCCTCGACCCGACTACGTTACTTCAGAGTGCCGCTATTACTGATGTTACTATGGAAGATGCTGTTTCTATGGAGGACGTTCAAGAAACAGAGGTGAGGTATGAGGCCCTTTGACGACTTTGGGCGATTTGTCCGACGTATTTGAAGCTGACTAACTTATGGCATATGGCCGATGTGTTTTAGTTTAACGTTTGATTACTAGAGTTTTATTTGTGATAGTTTTGGGAGAATCCTTCATAAACTCCAAAGTGTCGCTTCTGATCATCAACTTGTGATCGAAATTTAACGGAAACGCGCGATTAAATGTAGCATTTTGAGCAGGTATATTTTTGACTTTTCAGCTTGATTGATTTGAAATTTATTAGATGTATGCAAAGAAGTTAATTTTGCCAGGATAGGTTAATGAGTTATATTTCAGCCAAGTAACTTTACCAAGATGTCCCGGCAGGTCGAAGGTAGTTTTACCTCAAAGTGGGAGAGAATGGACGATGTCAACCAACTAGGTAGGTGTTTGTGACGGACGTTTTATATCTATTGTATATTATTGTGTATTGTTTATAACAGAAATTTTAACAACAAAAAAAAATATGCAAGATTTTCTATAACTATTTTTTTTTTAATTTTTAGGTTGATTCTTTTTCAAAAATATTTGTTCATAATTTTCCTCTACCCCAATTAAAACATCTTATATGTCCCTTGTGTTAATGATATAAATATTTGGTATTACTAAAGTTGTGGGCTTGTTCCAGCCCGGCTTGATGGTACGAGCAAACCACTCCGACCGAAGCTGTCCATGGAAGACTACCTTCAGTTAGACGAATGGACCCCTAATAAGGCAAAACCTGGGAAGAAAACTGTAAGTATGATTTGTTACAAGTTCGAATGCTTTAAAATATTTCTGCGTACAATTATTTTAGATTAAGCCGTTTTGAATTTCGCGATTTTTAATCGGCTGTGGGTAGAGCATATTTGATTGTCCACGTTGTGGATTCTAAAAATGGAATTTTCGATGTATTTTCGTGGTTGTCGGAGCACTGAATACTATTTTGTAATATTAAACAACACAGATTTATTTAATTTAATTACTGATACTACAAAATGTTCAGGTTATGGAGTACTGGAGTACGATGAATATCTCCAGCGTAAAAATGGATTTCTACTGTAATTTACGTTTTGTAAAATATAACAGCAAAACAGATTTAAGATAAATTTCAATCAGAATTTATTTAACATTATTTATCGGACGCACAAACAATTCAACTATGTCATACCTCGTAATAAGTATCAGATTTTTTTTAGCCCGTTTATATTTTATTTTATATATAAAAAAAAATATACGGTTTCTATGAACGCGTAATGCGTGACTGATACAGTAGTACTACATATATTTTTATGCCCTGCAAAATGCACCATAACACAAAGGAGTAGTAAGACGTATTCGTAAGTTCCAAGTAATACTATATTATTAGTCTGGAAATAGCCACAAATAGCCCCCGGTAAGATTTTTGTATGAGTTTCACATTTCACACATTATTTCTATAATCCAGCCGATGAAGTTGGTGGGTGCAATTTATATGTGGGGTTTCATCGTTTTTCAATTAAAACAGGTTCGCTGGGCAGATTTAGAAGAAAGAAGAGAACAAGAAAAGATGCGTGCCATCGGATTTGTTGTCGGTCAAACTGATTGGAATCGAATGACTGACCCCACCATGGGGTCCAGTGCGCTCACTAAAACTAAATATATTGAACGCGTTAGACGCAACTAGACAGTCATAATCATTCTTTTTAATAGATATAAATAAAACGTGTGGGTGCATTCATAGTTCAAATAACATCGCTTTTTTTTTTAAATGTCTGGCCTTTACGCCAGTGTTTTCAATTTAAAACAGAAAACTCTTAGACTGTCTATTGTCTGGTTGAATATCGGTTTTAAAGTGACTTAAACATAAAAGATAATCTGAATTACCATATTTTAAGAAGTCAGAATGATTTTTTAAAAATGGTTGTTGACGGAAGTTCAGGCCTTACATTGTGGTATTAACAATATGCCTTAGACAGTTCTAAAAAGAGCATAGCTAGTAACGTTCTAATATCTACGAATACGTAGTTTTATACGGAGTAATCCGTATAAAATCGTAACCGTATTTATTTAAATGTATTAATATTTTTAATAAGTATATTAGATCAGTGTCTAGGTTCACATAAGCATGTAAAGTCGTTTTGCTTAATATTTTAAATTTGTATTCAAAATGTCAGTTGCATATTAATAAATAAAAGGTTTAGCTTAATCAAAACTCTATTTTGTATGAAGTGATGAAATTTCCATTTAGCTGCTAAATATTTCACTACATATAATATGAATAAAGCTATTGTAAAATTAAAATTATTTGTTTTATTTAAGCCTTTATTGATTACATGAATTATATAAGACGTTACTTTTGGTCCATAGCGTTAACAAACTTTGAAAAATGTGATTTATCGCTATGTTTATGGACGTTGCTAAATGGATGATACGTTGATATTTTGGTCAAATGCTTCTCCTTGTCATCAGATGCCGCGGCATTTTTGTCGGTTTCGGTGTCGATTTTCACAGTTTTATCTAATTTTAAACGTGTTTTTTCGAATTCATTACCCTCTTTTCCGGCTGACATAATCATGATTGGAGATGTGCTCATAGCCGTCATATGGTCCTTGATACATTGTTGAAGTATGTGCAAAAAGAATAAAAATGCTAAAAGCGTCAACGCGGACATAGCAGCTTTGCTTTTATGTTCGCCGCCGCTTGAGGAGTGACTGTGAACAAAAAATAAATAAAAACTTTGTGAATATTATTTATGTATAACAATATTGATTGTTTAATATCTTTTGATGAAAGATATACAAATTAATTACTGAATTTGTAAAATATAGAACGCTACCTAACCTTTAACAAAATAATATAAATCGACGGTCCCTACGTCGGATATAGTTATTTTGCATTAATAATATCACTATATTACTGTGAAACATGAGTAGATCAAAGTTATTAGTAGATATTGCTCTAAAAATACTATATTATTCGTTTCTTAATAGTTCCAGTATGCTAGCACGTCAAAACTTATATAATTTATTTTGTAATCTAGTGGATCATTTTCATCAGTGGTCTTTTATTGCGAAAATGCAATGCTTATAAAAAGTGATGAATGGACCCAGAATTCTAGAAGATGAAATGTTTTTAAGTTTTTTATGCCACTTTTATCTGATATTGTGTTCGAATTGTACATACCACCAAAGACAAAGCTACATCAGTGTGATGAAGCTGGATCAGTGTGACTTTGTCAATAAAAAACTACCTCAACATTGGATAGTGAGAAATTAAAATATCAGTTTCATTTCTGCAACAAAAAAACTAGCCAGTGAGAGATGGAAAACGTTGATTAAATAGAAGCTCAATCGAATCCATCAAAAATTTGTACATCAATGTTTGATTTTTAAATAATTAATTCTACCATCGGGGTTCTTACCAAAAATAGTAAAATTATATACGGATATAGTTTTGCTATTTTTGATGCTAGAATAAAAGAAGCTGTTACATGTGGGACGCAAAAATTCCTAAACGCGGCGCTAATGAAGTGGCAAGTTGTTTGTTTTATTTTGTAAAAAAAAGATTAAAAGAAAGATTTAGATTCTGGTCAGACAACTCTGCTGGCCAGAATTGCAATGATATTGTATTTATGTACTTGTTTGTTAGCAACATATTTAAGATAGACTTTGTGCCATCGTTTCTTTGAAAAAGGACATACTGAAAATGAGGCGTTGATGCCCTTATAGAAAGATCAGTAAAAACCAAAATCATTTATGTACCTGATGAATACAAGCCGCTGCTTCGTTGAGCTAAACAGAATGTCCACCCTCTAGTCGTAACAGTGGATCAAGATTCAATATTAGTTTTCAAAAAATGGCTACATACTAAATGCTGGCTAAAACATACGAACTCTGAGAAAATTATTTGGTATGGAAACAAGAGAAGTTAAAATTCAAGGGAGCTGTCCAGACGGTTTAGAATTTGAATATGATTTATTTGAAGATAGCTATAGAAAACTGATCTGTCACTACAATTTGAAATGCACAAGAGCAAGAGATCATACTAGAGATGTTATACAAACAGCCAATTGCGATAACTGAAGCAAAGTACAAGGACTTGATTACGTTGTATCATTAATGAAATGAAAACAATGAAAACCTTAATATTACGCAGATGATTAATTAGATAACTTAATTTTTTATTTTTATGTTGAATAAATAATAATAAATCTACTATATAAAAATAAGTCGGGTTTTCCTTCCTGACGCTATAACTCCAGAACGCACGAACCGATTTTCACGGTTTTGCATTTGTTGGAAAGGTCTCGGGCTCCGTCTCGGGCTCCTTCAGGAAAAACATAAATTCAACATAAAAGCGGGATCACCAAACGAAATGTTACATAAAACGAAGCCATCTGGTGGCAAAACGGAGTTCGCCGAGTTTGCTAGTTGTGTATAAATTAAATAATAAATCAGTCTGAATGAAGCTGTAATGATAATTAGATTAGTTATATCTTCACATAAATAAATTATTAAACAAGTTTATTGTTAATCTCTTTTTAGAATAGTTGATTGTGAAGCTTTAATTAATATTACAGTAATTTTCTATTTTAAGTTCCTATTCAAATGTGTCTGTTTAAAAAGTAGATATTAGATGATAATTGCTAATTGATGATATTTACTTTATTTTAAATTTAAAGAAAAACTAGTTGATATTATTGATTTGAAATCTCCTACGTATAAACGGCTAACTTAGACTTGACTGACAGGCTTATATAAAATGTATAATGTAGAAACAGTCATCTATCGAGTTTTTCATCAAAACATGTATAAATTTACAAATGGTTAATAGAATCATAAATTTGAAATATCTTATAAATCATTTCAGAAAAAAATAATATCAAAAAGTGATAGATAAATTTCTAGAGAGATTCAAACATTCATTACGCTCTCCTGAAAACCTATAATAATTTTGACATGTCGCTTTGTACGTGGGGACCGTCGAAATATTATGCTTTAATTTACGATATTTGTATTATTAGTATTAATACCTTATTGTTATAATTATCAAAACATATTACTGCTTGGATGATGTATGTCCATGATGAGGCTCATACGAGTAGTAAAAATGTTGATCGTGTGAAGTGGGGTAGTCGGCGTATCTGTTAAAAACAAAATATATTATATTATTTCATAAATGTACATAACCTTTTTTTTAACTTTTCAGGGTTGTCTTTATAATTTTTGGTTTTAATAACATCATCATTTTAAATTAGGTATGTTATACCTATTAATTACGACAGTATTCAAACGCACCATACGTTTAAATAGTTATTGTCTTGTCATTATGCAGTGGAATCTCGATAACTCTAATATCGGGATCGGCAAAAAAATCGAGTTAATAAGAACTTAGATACATAAAATTTAACTGCTGAAATTTCGACTTACAGAGGCGCGATTTCTAAGTGTAATTTTCGATTTGTCGAATTTGAATAACAATTCAACTTAAGTTTTGTAGTATATATTTTTTGTGAATGTATTCATTCATTGCATTTGTACAAGACAAAAACAATATATTAGAAGCCCCGAACCCGAACATTCATTTTGGATTTTATTGCTATTATCTCGGGGAATTCCTAGTAAGACGTCATTATTTTTTACTTACGACGAGTTACAGTCTCCTTTTTGAAATGCGAGTTATAGAGTGTAAATGTGTACCTATTATCAATATTTTATAGAGAAATAACATTTTATTCGAGTTACAAAGTCTAAATAATTCGAGATACCGCGTATTTTAGGGGTTCAGCGGAAGGGAATGGCATTTTTTTCGCCTTACTGAGGATTTCGACTTAGCGAAGTTCGAGTTATCGAGATTCCACTGTATAATGACAAGACAATAACTATTTAAACGTACCTATGCAATGGTGATACATATTGGAAACACCACTAAGCATAAGGGTTTTCAATCGCCGGGTTTTTTTTTCGAATGATGATTGCTTCGGGATTAATAGAAAAATATTTCTGACTTGTTAAAGTTTTGCAAATTATCAAACTTACCTTTCAGCCATCTGCTTCTGTCCCACGCCCAAATGTGAAACGAAATTCTCCATTTCAGTTGTTTTTTTGTCACTGGTTGAGACAATACTGAGACATTTCATACTTATGCCTATGCTCTGATAACTTTGACTGATGTGCTTCAGATCCGCATAATGCATAACGGGATACGCACTTGACACCATGACATGTGAAATTAATGTAATGCGCTATCATTTAGCTAATAACACTTTATTGTAACACATTGAGCTTGGTATTGTGTTTGTCAGAGCTTAAATTAAAAGAAAACACATTCGTATTTAAATTAATTTATTTTACAATCACATTCACACAAGGACGTCCTCAAACACACAATCACAATAATATACAATATCAATTCTAAACTATGAGGTGATATATTTTTATATCACACATAACATCAGTCGTTGTTACAATATTTAAATTGGCGGATTTACAATAAGAAAAAGTAAATTATTTGCCAATTTTATCGTATGGACGGAAGTTTTCACTGGGAGTGGAATTTAAAAATGCCTAAGTTATACCACTAGAATAAGTTAAATAAATAAATAATTTAAATTATGAGAATATTTCTTCTCCACAACAATGGGTTGAGCATCTATTGCTTTACTACGTTTTACGAACCATTTAAATTTTTAACATTAGCTTTGTAATGCGAAATGGTGTACTATCTAAAGTTTGGAATCGTAATTTTTAAAATATCTACAGGGATTTTTCGTTACAATATATCGTTTTGGTTTTTACATGATGTGCGTGTTACACTTCATTGCATTGAAGATACAATTCGCGACAATCAACGCCAGATCTGCCTCGACGTCCTGCTTCGTAGAATTGTTGGGATGTTCCGCCAGATTGTCTCTCTAGGACGAAACTAGCAGCGTACCTATAAATAATCAAATTGTCGACACTATATCTTACGAAAATCTCTATATACGTATTTTCAAGAACAATCTTTTAACTGTCGTTTGACACTTGAACATTATGTTTACGGGAGAAAGTTATGTCGTCAGACCCTGAAAGTTGTAAATTGTCCCACTCGAGTCTCTTTAACTACATGAATCCCTTCAACCAAATGAAGCTCTTTGATATTTAACCTGGATATAATTATTATTTCAACCAAAATGTACTTACGTTCCGAGTTGACAGAAGACGCTCTTGGGTCCAATATCTGTGGAGCATTCGCTATTCGCATCGCAGACGTATTTTTGAAGACATTTGTCATCGTTGGTACCGAAGGACCTCACATAGGTTTTCATCATGGCAATACCGGCTAGCGCTGCGTCACTGACTGAATCTTTACGTCCCATGGAGCGTGCGGTCAGCGATCGGTGAGAGAATGATGTCTTCAGCGCATCCAACAGGTTCACAACGATGTTGATAAACTGTGACAGTGAACAGAACGCTATGTTAATCTCGGAGTTAAGAAACAATAAACAAATACTATATTCATAATATTAATGGACTTTAAATGAAGTGCTTGAAATGGGATACTTTCCCCGTCCTCGTGAATATGGAGTTCTGCGTCAAATCTATATTTTGAAGTTGGCTTATGAGGATTGCATAATGTATTATAATATCTACATAATGATGGGATAGAAATTAGAGTAGGAAGGAACCCTACCTCTCCAGCCTGCTTTGCCATCGAGGCGACTTGGTCGGGATCTTTGGCACCGAGCATCGTCGACAGAACCGCAGCCAAAATACTCTGAAGCAAGCGAGAAGCAACACCATATCCATAACCAAACTTTACTATTTACAATCAAATATCAGAACAAACTCAAAACCTTTTGAGGATGTTCTGAGGTGCGACGGGATATTTGTCTTGATACAAGGTGAGGAATTGTACTCTAGGTGCTTTCAAATTGATAATATGAAGTAGCAAAGGTAAATGCATATCTACATCGATGTTAGTGGATCAGTAAGACGTGATGATGATTCTTTTGTACAACTATTTGTGACCATGCGTCGCTATATAGGTTTTCTTACCTGCATCGGTGAGTTTCCGTTATCAACTTTATCGATTCCGTCACTAGAAGCACCTCCTCCAAGGATGGCTGTTAAGATTTTGAGGCCCATTGAAAGGAGGTTAGCCCATGGAGATGGAGCAACAGAGTCTGTGTCAATGTTGTCACTCTTGTTTGGTCCAGTGGTGCCAGGATTGAAAAGCATTTGCATTATCATCCCTGAAAATCATTTTCACATTGATGTTATTATATCCGTATTTTTAATATGACAAATTTAATAACAATAATAAACACAAACAACCCTTTCATTAACTTTTTTTTTATAATTATTTACTATAAATATTACAAAAAACGCAAAGCGGTCGTCCGTTAAATTAACATAATTTGTACGTAACGCAATAATTGCCTATATTATTATTATATTTTTTTGTATTCACCTAAATTTTGCTTACCAAGCATATTTGACCACGAAAAGCCGCCATCTGAAATAGAGTTGTTCTGAATTTCGTCGATGTCATCAAGGGCTACTTTTTTCAATGCATTGGGTTTTTCAGCAAACTTGCGCTCTTGTACCATTTGCTCGTGGGGCAGAGGTAGCGAGTTGCTGTAGTACTGGGGATTTTGTGTTCGGACGTTGCTGGTAGCCTGAAATAATATAGTTTCGTACTAAGGCAAGGATTTATTTGGTGTATAAGGAAAATATTTTTGTGTCGACGCAATCTTCCAGATTTTAAAGATCGTGTTGAACGGAACCTTTACACTTCTGTGCAGATTTATGTATTAATTCTTTTTATGAGGCCTAAATTGTAAAAAATATAATATATTTACTTTTATGTTTTATTACGTTAACCTTAAGTTTTGTGTTCATCATACTTTAAGTATATTAATCAGAAAAGTTCTAATACGTTCCCGCTCAGGTTTTGTGTGTTTGGAAAGATAAAAATAAATAACGTACTTGTGATATAAGAGGTGCATGTTGAGGGTACGCCAATGTGTGAAGAATTGCTGATGAACTGATAAGGGCCAAAAGCGCCCATCCTGCTACTTTTTGATGCATCCTGAAAAAAAGGTAAGTTTAAATATAAATCGTCACAGTTCATGTGTTAAAACCCTATTTTATCTCAAAATACGTCTTCGAACAAACTCTGTATGATTTTCTCGAAGCGAGCACGCGTCAGCCGATTAGAAAGTGTTCTGATGAGCGATTCGCGTAGATTGATTGCTTGTTCGGTACTTGTAGAAAGTGGCCCCTCGCGTTCATTTACGAGGATGTCGACTAATTAGAGGATGTACAATTAAAATAATTGACGTTAAGTAATTACTCAACTTTCACGTCAAGTATATTATCCTATTGTGACACGGCTTCAATAAAGGTACAGAGATGTATTTACAAAAAGAGTATGCATGAACCTAGAATTGTTGTATTTAAATATGTTAGCCCTTTGTTTTCGTTTGGTGGCTTCGACGGTAAATAATAGACAATTTTAATATCAACTGAGTTATTTAAGGTCCAATTAAGTAAGGAATTAGCACAATAGTGCATATCTATTTACAAGTCTTGTCTATCCGGTATGGAAGTGTGCTAGCGGTTTGACCGACAGCGAATACAGGTGACCCGGTCTTCACTAACTGTAGTGTCACCTCTCGCACCTGTTAATAAGGTGTTATAAATAACGGTAAACGAACTAGACACTTTCCAATTTTCCTTAGTACTTTTGAACTTATTAACAAGCATTCGTTATGCATTTACAAGTTTTTATTACGCGTTTGTCGCGTTATACTGGTTTTAAGCGACAGTGTCCGGCGAGATTCTCGCAGGAGAAATTTGCTGTTTCAAGTCATAATGCTTATGTTTTATGTATGTACATAACAGTGACTGAAACTTACTGAAAATACAATACATCGTTTCTTGTCGGTTAACGTGTGAAGAGGAGAAAGCAGGAAATATGAATGGGAAAACCAAATGACATATTACCATTTTCACATTAATTGCTTTGATTATTGTTTCGAAAACAAGTAGCAGTTATTGTTCTACTTGCTTCTAGCCATCGAGGTCATATAATTTCTATTAACTATTTTCTACTTCGACTAACTAGATTCGGTACAACTTTAGTAATCCTTAATTTCAAAATTTACTAAACATATGATTAGTTACATTCAAAATGTAATTTGAAAGAAAGTGACACCGCTATGGCTGAATTAATGTGCCATCGACCTGACCTAGTGACCTTGTGCGCTGGCGCACCGCTGTGAAGACCGTGATTAAATTAAAAAAATTACTTTCGGCAAGCTATTTACCTGCTTCCTCTGTGACATCAATGGTTCTATAATTAATTTAAATTATAATTAAAGTTCTACCTACTTTTTACTTTTTTTTGTAAAAAAGGTTGCTGAGCTATTCTGATTTGCTACGGCTTGATTTTGGTGTATAGAACTTTAAAAGTTTATTCCAAGGTGTTCGCACAAACCATGCTCATACCGATAATATATGTATGCTGTGGGTATTAGAACAAGACGCTGGGCAAGTCAAACATGGCGATAGGTGAAAGCAGATATCTTTGCGTGTGTGCCGTGCAAGGTTAACGTTTTTCTAATTTCGGAGCGAAGGTATAACCTGCTACACCGTAATCAACATAACTTTCGAACGGAAATTGGTCGTGGAAAAGTGATCACATCCCTGATTTATTAATGTGACAGTGACAGTAGTCACTAGTGTCAAAAATGCGCGGTTTATTTTGTTAATATCGCCATTTTTACTGTTTCAACCAAAATAAAGCAATAATTATATTATTTACACGAATTGCGTAATGGCTTCATAGTATTTATCTGAGTATATACAATTATATAATTGTTATATAATTTCAATTTTGTAGGTTTAGACTTATTTTCGCTTGCTCGATAACGCTGACTCGCGACGTCCGCTTTCTAATACCGAGCTGTTCTGTGCGTGTTTGCACGCGGATATTAACACCGTTTTATAAATATTTATTCATTGGTATTCTGTAGTTTGGTTATTTATATTTTTGCGCTTTGCCTATATAACGCATATTTTTAATATGCGAAAATATTGGAGATAAATGTATTTAAAAACATTTTAACATTATTTCGTGTGGTTGTGTTTTATACAGATAAAGCTATTACTTAAACGCACAGTTTAATTATATAAATGTATGACAACCCTAAACTAGATTTCGTTATAATATTAATTAGTGTTAGTACAAAATAAACAGCATAAACTCTAGTAGAGTATAAATAATTCATAGATGGAACAAACTTTATTTCCGTAATTATTTACCGCTAATATTTTAGATTCAAATCTATGTGTTTGCACTATAAGTTTTTACGTGCATTTAATGTTCTACAAATGCAATGGATGCGTGCAACACCGTTACGTTGGTCTAATGCTCTCATTTATCAATTAATAGAATTACTTGAGTTTGATAGATAATCGACTGAGCGTATTATATATTTTATTAACTTCACATGCCAGAAATTCTTAAACACGTGCCTTATTGCGTGTAATATTTATGCATCACGTTTTCCTCGTTTCCTATATACCACGATGAAGTAGCACGATTGGAAGATGCTAAATTTCATTGCTGTGTGAAAAATCATATGAAATGTTAGATATTTCTATTCTTTCCCATACCATCTTCACTAAAATATTATTGTATTAGTAACAAAAGTAACCAGCTTTAAAAAATGTAAAACAAAAGTCGATTCTCATCAAAGTTTCCGATAGATCGACTTTCTCAAGATCATTATAAGCGGTCGTGGACTCGTTTTCATTTTTTCATACAGGATGCAAGTGAATAACCTATAATTTTTGTTTGAAAGGTGGTTACTCAATCGCCGGCCGGTGGGCACCTCTCACGAGACGTCAAAACTTTCACTTAGTTTTTTGGGTATCGTAATCCATCTACTTTTTTAATAATAATATAAGATATTTTTTTGATTTATGAACTTCGATTAACTTTTCAAGTCGTAAGCGACAAAGATGGATAACGAGTTCATACTTATCCGAGGGTGATATTTAAATTCAAATTCCTCATTTTATTAAACCCTTTTTATAATTGGAAATTCGAAATGTTTTAGAAATAATGTTCCTGAGAGGTGCTATAAAATCTTTAAATATGTTCAAATATTGTTTGAACATTTTTGTAACTTTGATTTAAGAATCTCACCATTGTACTAAGATTCCCTAATCATAAGGGTTGAGATTATTGTTGCCGAAATCCGGTCACTTCGGACCGTTCAAATTACATAATTATTTCGTAATTTGTACTCGTTATTTGTATGTTGCTACGAGAAATTGTCAGTGTTGGCACGCGAGTGTATTGACCATTCAAACTTTCTTTACACTATAGCCGTTGGAGACGTTTCATGACTTTTAATGATGCTCAAGAAGTTATACAATGTTAATATTCCAAGTAAGCTATGCAAAGAATGAACCAATTGAAATAAAATTTGTTTAATTATTTTAAAATAAATAAATTGACCAAATTTGTCTCATACAAATGATTCGTAAAAAGGCCAACCAATTGTAAATGAAAGTTCAATTAATGAAAATAAAAGAAAATTTCAAATACATATTCCTTTGAACTTGAATTAATTTCATAAAGTTAGTTCTGCTCTATTTACGGATTAGAGTAATTACAATCGTAAACCGTTAAGTAAAACTAACCGCGATATTATACGGATATAATTTATTGCGATGAACTACTAACAATGGCGGGAAAATAGTAGCTTGATACCGTACGACAGAAAAGCCTAGTTTTTAGTCTTCAGCGAGCTTTTTATTATTTGAAAATAAAAAGCGACATCGTATCGATACTGTCAAGTAATTGTATTATACGAGTATGTTTTTACCGAAGATTATGGCATTTTCGTTTTTGAATACCTGTTTTGTCATAGACACAGTCTAATTCAAGGTCCTACGTTTTCACATTTTAGAAAGTGAAGGTTTTTACGTGTGAGTAAAGGAGAATAGCTGAACTAAAGCTGACGACATCTTAATAGCTGTAGAAAATTCGTGACTAATATGTTTTGTATTATTTGCCTTTTCTTTTGAATTTAATTCAAAAGAGCGTTACGGTGAAGCTTTTTGTTACGTAAGATTTCTTATTAACTTTCATTATGCATCGTAAGCTTTCACTTGCCGATTTAATTATAACTTAAAGTATTTACTATTAAAATCCAAATACTATAATATATTAATAATTAAACTGGACGAAAAATAAACGTCACTGTAGGAATATTGATATTATTAAATCTTTGATTAATTTTCAAACAATTATTTAAAAAAAATCTGTAAATTTAGTATCCTTGTCACAGTAAGTTTTAAGTATTTTTTTAAATAATTCATATTTATGCATAAACATATATTTTTTGATATTACTTTTTAAGCGTTTCTTACATATTACTTATTCACTTTAATTTTATTATTAATTCTTTTCTATGAATAAATCCACTCCCAGGATCTAAAATAAAATATTTAAATTCCCTCGCATTCCAGGAATAACCAAAAGTCTTACCTTGCTTCCAAATAGGTTAACACAAATCACTGAACACTATCTTCCAGACTTATCACTGGTGAAAGTGCGTGTTTACTGTGCGATGCTTTGACTTGCAATGAGCGTGGTGCCTTGAACTTCACATATATATAGTATGACCCAGTTCTGATGGGTAACTGTGTTTGAGTGTCCACTGCATCCCGTTGCTTGGGTGTGCTCCCCTTGGACTTGCCAAGGACGTTGATCGACCTTATTACCCATATAATGGTGGTTAAATGGGGACGCCTAATTAAGTATATTAAGTATTTGGTTGCCTAGTTTTAATTATATTAAATGTAATTAAAACTAGGCAACCAAAATTATATTGGTGACTTGTAACTAAAAACCTCCTGTGCAAATGGGATGAGATAGCAGGAATTTCTAACACATATAACTATATCTCTTATATCTAACAAATTGGAAATATTTGTTAGTTCTTCGACATTTTCGTTGAATATTTATTCATTTTTGTTTTATGCCGCTTTGGGATCTGACAAAACACTATCCTCGATAGGATAATTTTAGCTTAGCATTAAAACATTAGACAAAATTTGCAATAAACTTATTTAATAAGCTATGAATGTCGTTACTTATATTTTATCAATACACATCTCCAATAAAAACACAAAAAACAAATGAATTGTTTATTTGTGTTTATTGTTATATTATGAAAATTTGACAATTAAGAATAGATTATTTTGCTTCAGATGCAGCATGGGTGAACGTTGACCAAGTTATTAAATGGAAGAAGTATGAACTACAGGAATCTAGGAATTCCTTCTGCTATAACTCAAGTATACGCAAGCGATAATGATAATAAGTAAGTTTTTCCTACAAAATTTGTTATAAAATAGGACCATAGGATATACCTGACTGGTTTTCGTCTCAATAAAAAATTAAAATATATATTTTTTTTAAAGTTACAACACTTGTAAAAGAAACGAACAACAAAAAGTACCATTTCAAAGTACCTACCCTCAAACGAAGTTTTGTAATATATGAAGAAGACACATAACTACTCAGTTTCTAATCATTATTCTTAATAGGCGTGTGATGGCATTCTGTACTATCGAAAGTTTAGATTCCCGTATTAATAAACACATTTATGTGACCAATAGCTACGAAGGTTTCAAAAGTCTATGATATCATTACTGACGCAAAAATTGCTCTACCATTCAAGGAAGCTCATTCAGATTGAGGCCACGATATATGGTATTTTCACTAATATTATTTGTATTGTTATCAATTTCCCAGACGCACGTGGAAATCAAATGAAAGACAATGGCCTATAGTCTTCCATGGCTTACTTATTATTTACCTATACACGTCTGCGCAGAAATTTATTTAAAAACTAATATATGTATGTGTTTTGATCCAGTTACATAGCAAAAATTCATCAAAAATGTAATGTTCCCCAGTTATTTATGGCTTGATGAGTACAGTATACTTTATTAGCAAAAGTGGACCAAATGTAAACACTTATTTTAAATACGAATTTGTCACCCTGTTTTAACGACTACCAAAAAAATAATTGTTGATAATTACATATATCGAATAGCTATAACGTTATAAAAAAAATTATTCTTCTCCAGGTTTGAAAATATGCGCTTTGGTATAATAAGACGATGAACAACAAAATACAAGATTACGAAGAATACATCTAAAAATCAGTAAGTTTTCATAATAAAATAAATAAATCAGTGGCGCTGCAACCTCTTTAGGTCTTGGCCTCAGATTTCTTAATCTGTTTCATGATCATTTTTAAATCTAATAGGCAAGTAGGTGATCAGCCTCCAGTGCCTGACACACGCCGTCGATTTTTTTCGGTCTAAGACATGTCGGTTTCCTCACGATGTTTTCCTTCACCGTTCGAGCAAATGTTAAATGCGCATATAGAAAGAAAGTCTATTGGTGCACAGCCGGGGATCGAACCTACGACTTCAGGTATGAGATTCGCACGCTGAAGCCACTAGGCCAACAATGCTCAAGTTTTCATAATAACACAGTAATAACGACCGTTCTGTAAAATTTGGGAGGTTACATATTTCTTTTTAGCCCGCAATGTATACCTCGATGCGTGCGTAAAAAATGCATTCAGTATGTCGATACTACATACTAATACCGAAATACTAGTAAGTTTAATAAGTTACATAAGTGAACATTTGAGTCATAATTCTTGAGCGAAAGTGATGAATTTCGATACCAAAACAATGATTCATCTTATTGACCTGCTAATTGTGGCAACTTTTGATTTCTTTCGTCAAAACAGATGTTAATGAATGAAAATTTCTTAGTTTCCCAGCGGATTCTGTCTGTTCTATATCTTCGTAATAATATATTAATATACCCCGGAGTAACTGTTTTATTAAAATTAAAGCTTTATTAATTAAACCATACAATAATTGGTTAGTTTACATTCTTATTAAGGAATAACCGTTGATAGATTATTATTAACCCTTATCTCTTACTTATATAATTTAAAGGTGTAAGTTACATACTCGGTGCTTGTTCTTTTTCTATATATAGGCATATAAACAATGATTATTTAATGTAGATAAGAAGCGTGTAACTCGGACGACGGGTCGATACCTCATTACAAAAAATTGTTTTGAGTTAAATATCAATGAAATAAGTGCAGACATGTTGCTTAAGGTTAAGCAGACAGAAAATGTTAATTTAGTTTATTTTTCAGATGCGAAGTTACGATCGAAGTTTGGACCGAGATTTTCGAAGACGCCATTCCGTGCTTACATGTATGCGTCACCGACTTTCATTTTCGGGGTATTCCAAGCAAAATATTTAAATGGTTTCCTCTAAAATTATTCTAACTAAAATAAACTTTTTTTTTTTTTGTATTTGTAAGCTTCAGTTGTAATAAGACTCGTTTATGTGGAGAATAAATCATGATTTACAGATATTGAGACTTTTTTGAGAATTTTCGTCCTGCCCTTTTATTTAACCCGGTAATTGTATATCTTATACATTTTATAAAGTATGTCTTAATTATTTTATAAATATTGTAAGGCTTACGGAAAACATACGGTTTTAAGTTTTTTATAAACACACATACATAAGTCTATAATATGAATTTCGATATAAACCGATGTTTTATAATAGGTGCGTATGTTGAGTAAAACAGTCTATAGAAAGAGTTAAGTAATAGTGTTTGGTACATTAAAGATGGGTCGCTAAGAATGATTTGATTTAAATTTTATTACGTGCAATACACCTAACTGCGTATTCAAAGCCACAAATTCCAACTATAATATGTAGTTAAGTTTAATGGTTATTGTTACTCAACACTAGTACTGGTATTTTAGAGTGTAGGCACAACAATTCATATCAACGTATTTTGAGGTTATTTAAAAACTACGGGGAATAAACATCAATTTTATGGATAAACATAATTGCTACGGAAATATTAATGCATTTCATAAGCCGTTGGACAAAGTAGATGAGATTTAAATATATACAATACGATTAAGATATGTAATACGCTTTTAAGATTTAACTCAATTAAAAACCTTGGCGCTACTTTTTAAGCCCGGGCCTCAGTAGTATTTCTGTACTTGTTTCGTGTTCGTGTTTTTTAATAGCCGATCAACAATTTACGCCTGACAGTGACACAGGTCGTCATCTTTTTTGGTCTAAGACATTCCGGTTTCTTTCCAATGTTTTCTTTTGACGTAAGTACGAGCAACTTAAACTGGCCCACACGCTGGTCCATTAGTGCGCGGCTGGGGTTCGAACCTACGACCTCAAGGATAAAAGCTGCACCCTGAAACCTAAACCCTGAAGACCAACACTGCTCTTTTTAATCTAATCAGTAATTTATAATAGGCAGATCTAGAATTATTCCTGCCTAAGAAAAATAAATTATATCAATGAAGTTTGTTTACCACTTTGAAAATAGCTAGTTGTCGCATTTCTAAATTACTATAATTTACACCTTACACTAAACCAGCACAGCATGAGCCTATATTTGACAATTTGCATCTTCCGCGATAACTGTAAAATTCGGAATGCGGACGACTTTCTTTAATACCGAAAGGGCCTGTTTACCCATAAACAAATAAAGTTAGATTGACCAGAGTTAAAGTAGGAAATAGTAAAAGTTTTTTCAGCTCATATTAAAATCATATGTTATCTATGGATTTATCTATGTCACACAAATCGACCCACTTAACTTCAGAAATGTACATTATCAAGTCCTGTCAAATGTGACGGAAATCTTTTAATTGGCCGGATGTGCTTTCATTCTATTTTATACCGCTTAAAATAGTAATGTATAGATTAGAGAATGCTCTGTTTATAAGTAATTAATAATTATGAAGGCATCGAGAAATATCTTTTGTAGGTGATTAAAAAAGATCGTAGAACAGTACGAGCGAATTAAAAAGGACCATGTTTAAGAAATATTTCTATTTAATTATTATACTTTAGAGTCTGTAAATCAATTAATGAAATTTTAAAGTGATCATTCTATATAGTTTACATTTTTGTCAATGGTCAACGCTCGTTACAATATTGTCTAGAGTGAAGTTACACTTCGTAAAGAAAATTTGGTTTAAGATATCCAAGATTTGAGTTATAT
Organism: Pieris melete; assembly: GCA_963693345.1. Lineage (NCBI taxonomy): Eukaryota > Metazoa > Arthropoda > Insecta > Lepidoptera > Pieridae > Pieris > Pieris melete. The sequence goes on along the minus strand of CAVNZK010000053.1, from coordinate 1,905,653 downwards.
TTTAGAATCGATTCGACCCATCTCTATCCAGTTGTTGTGAAACATATCTTTAAGTCAAATAATTGTAAAGATTGTATAAATATCTGAAACTAAATATCTATGAACCTGAAAAAGGTCTGTGAACCTCGTGGTTTATTAAAACATTTATGAGAGGCTAAGATTATAGGCATTTGAGAACTGGCACAATTCCGAGTTCCGCTTATTATGAAATGCTTTCCTCTTAGATCCGCTATCGAGAAAATTGCAAAGGAAAGTTTAATGGGCAAACTATCGTTTGAGTAGTCGTATTATTTACACATTAACACATTTTAATGAAACTTGTATCTGAAAATTGAAATTTTTATACAAACTGGAGTCCGAAGTAAGTCGTGAATGGGTTAAAATCGTTCCTTGATATATTTTTAAGGCAAACCGGAGATCAGCCTTCCGTGCTTACCCGAAACAATAATTGTTTTGCACGGAATCGAGTTTAATACCAAGAGCGCTAAGCACTACAGCTAGCAGCAACTAAACCTAGGTTACAATCGGATGATGGGACAGTAAAGTTCTAAACAAATGACGCTCTTTTAAGTTTAGTTTGGGTTAACTAATATAATCGAATAAACTTGTTTAGTTTAAAAGGAATGCCTGTAAACAAAATATTAGAGAGTAGGCCAGTGGGACAGCGAAATGTTAGCTTTCGTTATAATCGCAGGCGCATTGAATGAGGTCTTTATATCTAGTTTTAAATCTGGCTAAACACTACGGTCAATACAAGTAGTCTGGCTTATAATTATTCACCTGTTATTTTGTTAACGACGTGATAACCTATGTGTCCATTTGGTCAAAAACCTTCTGTACCTTACCTATAAAGAAACATAACAAACGCGACTAACACACTTTTTAATTCACTTATTGACTGAGCGCTTAGAGGACTTGAATAAACGAATACAAATACATAGAGAGCGTAGAAATGTAACTTAAAATGACTCCATTTCGGCTACAAGTATTGCCGAACAGCCAGGGTGTAGTATTATGGGAGTTAGACGTTATTTATTCATTCAAATAGTAGCTCTTCATTAAGGCTATTGTAGAGTGTTCAAACGCTGAAAATCTGATTCACTTACGCCATGTGTGGCTCGCGTATGTTAAGTGTTTTGGATTTGATATGTTCCATAGCATAAAAAAGTATGGAAATACCAATATAAAAGATGTTCTTAGCAATGCCACTCTCGAGCCAACTTCATTGTCCGAAGCGATTGTTTAAAACGTTCGTATCCTATTATTCAAAATTCAAAAAATTTAAAATTCTTTATTTGTTTTGCTATGTAAAATAAAATTCTGATTGAGGCCTCCCTAGTAAGTCAGAGACCTGTAACAGGGAAGCCTAGCTCTTCTTGAAATTAGCAAAGTTTCATCAAAAATAGCCAACACAATTGGTTTAAAAACGAGGGTACTCTAAAAGAAGAAAAAGAATATGATGACTGTGATGATGATGTGAATGTGTAAGTGTGTGTGTGAAAGACGAAACAAATCTAAGTGAAAGTGTGCATGAAAAAGATGGATTAAGGAAAAATTTATAATATAGGATTTAACAATGATTCTGTTTTGTCATAGTTCAGTGTACCGAGCCAATGGTTTAAAGTTCTTTTTTATTTGTGGTATGTAAGATTATGCAAGCTAAGGGTTTTATTTAAACTATTGTAGAGATAGGCTGAGCGATTATTGCATTGATTACGTGCAAAGATAGTCTTGCAAATTGCTTAGCTAATTATATTAGGTTCTTTTTTGGGTTGTGTCGGGACTATGTGCAGAGGTTGCGTGCCTCCTAAGGACACAACGGAGAATATAAAGCTGGCGTATAGTCAGTAGTTTGCAAGACTTGTACAACTCTTCAGTCGGAGTCGGTTTAACGAAACGTAATATGTATAAACCTATTTAATACTTGCTGTAATTTTCTCTTGCCCACTAACATTGAAAACATGATGTCGCAGTAAGAAAGTGAAATTTGATCCCAATGTGAAGCAGAACGCATCATCGGCAGGTACCTTAGGTTCCAACGAACCAGTGACGTCACTGTAGATCAGGTTGAGGTATCGCAAGTCTAAGGTTCTAGCCTTTGGAAAACAGTGGCTTATTTAGGGCCGTGTTATTTGTTTAATCCTGCAACGTTATAGGACTCTATGTAAAAAGTAAAATAGTTCTGTATCATTGTGAGGATATTTTTTTCGATTCTTAAATAGCGTTTTTCAGCCTTTGAAATATTATTCATACTTAATTAATACTGTTCTTTATTTAAGTGATTTAATAATGTTAACCCGTTACTGTAAAGCACGCAACACGTCTTATGGTTTCGTTCTATTAAACTAAAATATAAATGACATTGATTAAATATACGGATTATAAAGCTGTAAGAGTGTTTAAATTTTCACAAACTTTTGAAGGAAAACTATTTGAGGTTTAATAATTGGCTAACTTTCCCAAAAATTATTTACATGTCAAGTAATGGATCCAAATTATATCCGAGTTGAATGCCCGTAATTTGCACTTTTGTTTTTAAGTTCGGTTACTTTTTACGGTCGTGCGACCAAACCACTTCACTTTCTCCGAAAACTATTAAAAACCTGAATTTTCATACAATTTGGATTTGAAAACAGACTAACGATATCCGAGTTAGTATTATGTGATGTTGTGTATGTAGTTAGGCTTTGACTGCTTTGTAGATTCAAAGCGTTTATGTAGGAGGTTGGGTTCGATTCCCGGCGAAATAATAATTGTTCCTGATTTGCTGGCAAACCTTTAATTTGGGGTTTATGCGACGAAAGTGGGATGCAATCAAAACAAGTGTTTTCTTTCTCAGATGTTGATGTGCTACGTTTGCTAAACCTGCTGTCCCGATTTGTGAAGATAAGAATAATAAGGTCATCTGGGAGGTTTCTTTCTAAAATAAGAAAACATGTTTTATTATTATATCTATATTATTTTTAAGTAAATCTGGTACGCTGGAATGCCAGTTGAGCCAATGTTAATGAGTTTTTCTAAGCGTAGATGAAGTTCAAGAATATATAATTATTAGCCCTGATTGTCTACAGATAACCAGTTGTAGCTAAGACGACAGGTAATAACAATTTTTAAAAGAAGCGACTTGGTTAAAAATGTGTTTAGATTATAAGTTAATTTGAAGTTAGTGAAGAAAGAACCTGCTAAAATTTTGAAAATTCTTTTTCTTATAGGAAATTACCGTTAACCGTTAATCTTGATAATCTATACGAACAATGTCACGCGGGAAACAGTCTTTTTTTAGGAACGTTTTATCGACGTAAAGTTTCGGTCAAAGAAAGTGAAGATAAAGTTATCCTAATTCGTAGAAGAAACAGCCGATTCTATGCAGTTATACCTGAACATCAACTTTCTTATGTAACACCACTCACTGTCAATATTCACATCCATCGATTGCCTATTATCTAATTATTACGTAACTGTTACGAAACTTGATTATTCATTTACAAAACCTCTCCCATACGTACAAAAAATATTCCCATAATGGTTTGAATACTCAATGTACAATGAAAGGATTGTATTAAATATTTAACACGATAATCGTAGGGCTATGACTGTGAGATATGATTTTATATTATACTAGCAGACCGGCCAAGCGTTGCTGTGGATAAGGTTTTTGTTCCATTACATAGTAGTAAACTATTCAAGGGAAACGGTAGGAGAACACCAGTCATGGGGACTACCATGCTTTATTGATGGTTATGCCATTAAATTGTAGCTTATGTGAAACGTTGAAACTTCTAACACAGCGCCATCTGTTAGAATTGTGACTATTAAATAATAAACAAATATTTTGCAATAAAATAATATTGCGGGTATAAATTGAGATGTAAGCTATCCTATCTTTTAAGTTGGATCAAACTACACACGGTGTGCAAATTTGATTGATAATGGTAGTTTAGGAGTCCATAGCGGACAAACAACGTTACACGTTATTTATATACATATACATATTAAGATTCAACTTCCGCCCGTACTTTCGCCCGCGTGCTTTTTAGAATACTCGACACAGGCGTTGGCATGTGAGGGGAGGGGTTTGGTCAGGTGCCGCTTTTTATTAAAATTAAATTTTGAAGTACGTTGAAGTTTTCATTTGCTTTATATACCTCGTATTTGTCGCATTTTCTAATGGACTGACTCCCATATAATACCTTGACAACCCGCCGGCGACGCCATTGAATTGTATATGTTTATTGGACTTTAATTAAACCATAATAAATACACCTACACCTACCTCAGGAACAACTCTATCTAATAATTATTTTTACTTTGTAGGTTAAGAAAATTGTTAATACTGTATACTTGATTGTAAATAAAATAAACAATAAATTTTAAAAATAATAATTAAAATATGTTCGGTAGTTTCGGAGTTTATCGGTACAGACAATATACGTAATAAGGCATTTATTTGGTCTTTATAGTATACTACTAATTGTATTTTTATACGCCATGCAGTCTACTGATGTGATGTAACAAAAAAAAAAACCTCTGACACCTATAGGTCATTGGCTTTGTTACGTCATCGTGAGCAACTATTTTTATATTTACATTATACTTCAGTACATTCGCTATTTAGTCTATTTGATTACCTAAGTTTTCAAATTGCATTAATGTTTTCTTTACCCGGTGTAATTAGGTTTGATTTTTGCAGTCTGAAAAAATGTTTCAGTCTCCTGAAAACTAAGGTAACATTGTGTAAATTACGATTTTCTTATATGTGATTGACCTTCTCCTGAAAAGGTCAGAAATCACATTTCAGCCTGCTGAAAAGTTCTCTAACTGGTGGGAAAATCTAGAAACATTGCATCAACCCGTCGTCGTAACAATATTAATAATTTATTTTGTACTATTGACGTGGAATGCCTTCCGAGCAACCATAACAATTGACTGTTGTAAACACACAACAACAACTTGTAAAAAAACTTATACCTACTAACAGGCAAATCGGTAATTAGTGTTCTATACCTTGCAGATTTTAACCGACACAGTACATCATTAAAATTTAGTTACTATTACTTTTGCAAAAATTAAACCCAGTTTCAACCGTCAAAGAAAACATCAATGCAATTTTAAAACTAAGGTAAACAAATAGGCAAAATAGCGAATGTACTGGAGTATAATTTGAATATACAAATAGTTGCTCTCGATTACATAACAAAGACTATCTATGGGTGGTATTTAGAGTCTTATTATATAATTTTAAATAAGTTTTCATAAGTTTTATATTTATTTCATATACAATTATGACGGAGTTTTAAAATTATTCATGCAAATCACACTCCTTGTATCGCTGTTCACAGATGTCGCTTTTAGCTTCAATTTCATCTTGCGCCGGTAGATGGCGGTAAAACACGGCTGATCCCCGCAATTCGTTTTTTGGTACTTCCTTACCAAACACTGATTGCTGCATTTTGCTAACAAATGGAGTTATTTTGCAGAACAATAATTTTATACATGAAATGTCCTCCTGTGGTTCATTCATGAGGTCTTCTAGGGAATCTGACAGAGATTCGTTTTTTGCAGCAGCTATAAGATCTTGAAGATGTTTTGAGTTTTTTTCTAATATATAAGAAGATAAATCATTAGAACGCTGGCGACTTGGTTGTTTTGGGCCGGATAAAAACGTTGTTATCTGTAAAATAGTTATGATATTATTCAATATATATAATTTAATTACGGTATAAACATTTACCGGGTTTAATTACACTTTATAATTTCGGGATTATAGACATTCCTGACATTCCTCAAGGATCAACTTAAAGATCACTCAACCCGTGACAATCATTTCTTTTTAAAACTTAATAATTGAAAACATAAAAATTGCGAGTCAACATTTTTTGTTTTTTTCAATTAATTATCTATACGGACGGTTTCTTTAATAAAATAAAAATTATTCAATACCTTTACGAGTTCATTGCAAGAGAAAAATGGAAATAGAGGCTTGCCTTTACTTTCTTTTCTCTTCTGTGAAATGTTAGTTGTCAGTGAAAGGTAGAATAGAAAAGAGATTTATAAATATTGTCCTTACCATTTGTGCAACAAAAATAAGGGCATTCACTGCGACTGCGCTGATTTGATTAGTTTGAAGACCGAACAACTTAATCAAATGTCGCCAAGGAGACATAAGCTGGGGTGCCTCATTAACGTCATTTTGGTATTTTTCTCTAGACTCTTCTGAAGAGAAACTACTCCCTGGACCGCTGAAGTGTGTCTGTTTTTGATTTGTTTGAAATGCTCGAACTACAAAATCTGCGACTTTCATTGCTACGGATTCGGAACCTTAAAATATGAGAGTAAAATAAAATAATTGTCCGTGAGTAGGTCAGTGTACAAATATCATATCAACAATTGAATCCCAAAAATCGTTTTTTGTTTAGTTCTTTTACTAAAAGAAAATAGAATTTAAATACCATTCATTACATAATGTTTAGCTTAATAGTGCTTTTGAATTATATTATATAAACATTCAATAATATATGCAATCAAGATTATTTTGAAAGGGTAACATTTAATTGGACCTGATTACTATTTACAATTTCTCTTTTGTTTCTCTAATATAATAAATGAACTTTTATTTTAAAAATCCTCACCAAGAAAATCCTTTGCAATTTTAATACCATTATTAATATGATCAAGAACTGTATCACGTCTATTTTCACTGCACGACACAAATTCGAAAATAATGAAAAGCACAACCAGTGACGCCATCTCGAGACAATGAATGGTATCACAATGGTTTTACGATATGCTTCGGCTCTCAATATAATGATTCAAACGCATGTCACCATAACATCATTATACAGGTTGTTCTATACAATATAAAAGTGTATAAAAATATATATTAACAAAATTAGTAATGTTATGTTATAATGACGATGTTTTTAAAAAATCCGCAGCTAAACAAGACCCAATGACCAAGAGTGCCAATAGATGGCACTACGTGTAATGGATGGAACATTTTATCCAAAACATTTAAGAATCAGACTTTATGAAAACTTTACATATCACCATTCCATTATATTACAATTACGGGAGGGTTTTCTTTTTATTTAAAAAGGGTTTTTTGTATGATATTGTAAAACATGGCTTGGCTTTAGAAAGAATTAACGTTAATTAGAACTTGATACATTAACAAGACGTGTAGAGATAGTGAGATTTTGAGTAGAAGACCAACCAACCTATTAGGTTTCTGGACCAGCCACGCCCGCACGCTGTTACTGACAATAAGGATATCGATACCGTTCCCGACGTATGCAGTTTTAATGTTGTTTTCTCAATAATAGTAGCGCTGATGTCAGCAACCTTGCGATAGAGCGGTACAAAATTTATTTGAAATCAAAATCGTTATCACTATTGCTATTGGAAGTTATAGAGGTGCTGATATTCTTGGAAAAGTTACAACCAAAGATGTGTTTGGCGGATATTATGCGAATAAAGATTGAATGGAGTGTCAAGATCGCTTTACTTTGTACTAAAGAAGGTTTATAAATATGGTTTGTTCCTGTAGTGCAAGCCGAACCGTGCCAGCAGCTTATCAAGCTTCGTTCACAGATATTAGATAACTGTTTATCTTATACCGTTTCTCTGTCGTGCTTAGCAGACCAAAATAATTCTTGTCACCAATGCACCACTTCAACACGCCATGTCTCACCGAAAAATCGTCACGATGTTAATTTTTTTACTCTTGCATAAAACTTTCTGTGAACCAGTGACGGAAATCCAACTCCTAAACGAACTGCCAGTGGAAAAATTAATGCAATTAAAGAATTCTCTTAAAATGGTCGAGGGTGGATACGATAATACAACTGTGAGCACGACGTTTGAAAACGACGGAGCGGAAGCCCTGGCGCTGCGTGCGCCCATTAAGCGCACAGACGAGGACATATACAAGAAAGAAGATAGCAAAATAAGCCACATATTTACTATGTCCGTCACCACCCTAGCGTTTCTGGCATTTGGCGGTTATCTGCTCTGTCTCATTGTGCATGCAGTGAAAGCGAAACAAACCAGCCCGGTTACACAACAGCCTACGTTTTTTGTGAATTCGGGGATAAAGCGACCCCAAACACAATTTGCGTCATATGGCCGGAAGAAGCGGGAGGCAATTGAACTGTTGGAGCCAGAAGAGATGTTTGTGGCACTGATGCGTGTGTGTGAGGGTTACGCGAAGTGGAGTGCAGATAATATGCATTAAATAAGCGGATATTTGGAATAGAAAGCACTTTGCTTGATTAAAAACGTATAATTATAAATGTTTTAGTAAATAAATTATAAAATGTCTCATCAATTTTGTTTAGCCATGGATTACATGAGTGATCTCGTAAATAAAAACAATACTAAGCGGAACCAAGTGTATGTTTGTATGCCGTTTGGCAATGGAATGTTTTGTTTCTCCGGAAATTAAACTGTAGACCACCGTAGGTCCGTATTGGCCAACGGAACTACGTGATCTCTATCAGTACGTTTTGTTCTCTTATAAATTATTGCGTCAATAGTCAAATCGTTTATTTCAATTAGACGACCTAAAATGGCACTTTTGAACGTTAAATAAAATATAAAGATGATTCTAGTTGCCCCTTCCAAAAGTTAGTTTTGTGTGGAGAAGAATGGGCTAGAAACTCCACACTTACTCTTTTAAAATAGGTTTTACCATATTTTTTATACATTAGTTAAATAATTATATGTGAGGACATTGTACTCCTAGAATAAAACTACTAGATATACTAAAATATGCATAAAGTATTACTTACAAATTAAGCAATAGGTCAATTATTATATTGTTAGTATACATGTTCCTCACATATTTACAAATATTGAAACCGTATAAAGAAAAATAAAATAAAACAATAAAGCAGTGTGTGAGATAAAAATAAAATAATTACAGTTTGTAGTATTATAAAATAAAATATGTAAAACTAGATCAGCAAACAATTTGATTTTGTCAAGACTCCATGATTGTCATATGGAGCAGGACCAGCATTCCATGTGCGATTACCAAGAGCTTCGCAGATTTAGACTATAGAGTATAGACAGTGAGATTTAGATTCGTTAAATACTGCTCTTAATTTATATATTCCACAAATACATACACTTATAAATTGTAATTCGGCCAGCACAAATTAATCGACATAATATTTCGTGTAATAAGCCAATTATTTTACCTCAACCCGAAGCAAAACAGTGTTTATATTAAAAGCGGGAAACCAGATTGCCCCCAATATACCTAAACGTTTTCAACCTGTCAAATAATCACGATAACACCTAATAATAGCTATATCTATGTTTAAAAGATAATTGAACATTTTCTTAACAATATATTAGACAAATATAGTACGTAATGATTGTATATTAAAGCCTATATTTGCGCAAATAAAGGTTTTTATGATATTTTGGTTGCTTGTAAGTATGCGCTTCTGTTAGCTTTGTAATGAAGATCTGTGTTCATTCTGTCATCACTTCAGCGCGCTGTTTACAAAACGTTAGATATTCAACGGTTTACAGCTTTGAGCCACATGAAGACGATTTTATTAATAAAGAGAATTTTATTCTCAAGATCCTTGTTGTCTTGTTTTATTTTTTAACATATTTACATATGTATTTGGGAATATGTAACTATAAATTATTAAATGTGTTTTAAGTATATTATTTATTATAAGGTACTGACATACAAATAAAAACTATATTTTAAATTTTAAAATTGACTTTAAATTTGTCCTACGGTCCATCTTCTTAGGGTCAAAGGTTTACGACCCCAATAAACTCAACGAAATTGAATTCAAGTCGAAATCGCATCGTAAAGCATGCAGCATTTACAGTCGATTGAAGTCATTACGTTATTTTATTGAAACATGTCTTGCGAATCCTCTTTTGATCGCTTGTTTCATTTTAAGCGTTTAAACGGATTTATTCGCTAGATAATTATCATTTGGAGTACAGACAAATAATTATCAGTGCACACGCAGCGGTATGTACAGCACAAACAATGGAATAATAATCATATTACCTATCCGTCAATAAAAAGTCAGTATATTTATGAAATATTTTTTTTTATAGGATAAGGGGCAAACAACTGTCATGGCCAAATGCCAATGGACACCGTTCAGTGGGTTGCCTTTGAGGGAGAAGTATGCTTTTTTCTAAACGATTCGTCGTATCTACCAGGGAAGCCCCCACCGGGAGTCGAATCCACAGTTTGTTCCAATGCCTGGTGAAGCGGACCGTGGAAGACATCCAGCCATCGAGGTGATACGGATGAAATTTTGAGTTACCCCAACCAACTCTTTAGAACACTCTCCATAGTACACTTTGAGGAATACGCATCGAGACGCAATGTCTCTGCGTAGAGAGAGAATCAAGCCGATCAGTCATACATTGGAGATTGAAAATTCAACAAGCGCTTCGCTGAATTTTCTCAAAAGAAAGAAGCTGGTATTTAGGAGCACCAGCCGAGAGATGTGAGCAATATTCCCTACTTAAGCCTTGTAGAGTTATAAACGTTATACCTCAGTGAACCTAGCCCTACCCAAAATACCGAGCTTATAGGAAATAGGTCTTCTTTTGATAGGCCAACCCCAAGTACTAAGAAGAGCGCCTACAAATTGAGGAGACACGACAAAATAATCTTTTTCTGTTTGAGTCTTTGTTGGACTAAACTTAAAAAACTTTCTCCGGTATCGTTTTAATTTTAGAAACAAGCTTGTTATATAAAATATAGCTGAATGAGTCTTTAATACACTAAAACGCATTAAATAACAATATTTCTGATTTGTATTGATTGGTCTTGGTATTATTAAACCCCAGAACTGATGCTTTCCTCGCTCAACGAATAAGTATCGCAATACAGCGAGGAAATGCACTTTAAGGTACACTGCCACAGAGACCAAAACATTTTAAATTTGTAAAAATTTACTATTTATTAATTTTTCATTATTATGTAAGTTAAGAATATAGTAAATGCTCTATTTTAGTATTATTCAACTAATTAAATAAATGTATATTATTGTTTTGTTCTACAGATAGAATTGTAGGATTTAAATTAGCGAACATGATTTTCCGTAATTAATTCCATCGCTTATTTAATTGAGTTCTACATTCTTACTTAACATTCTGATGTCTATTGTGGGAACAATAATTATTTCGGGAATTTGTATTATGTATTATTAATTAATATGACAAACACCACTATCACCATTTCGGGACTGCCTCGCTTCGCCAGTTGATCCGCACAGCATCAGTTTAATTATCTTTATTGTTAATTAAATACAAACCTTCTCTATTGTCTATAGGTATATTTTTATATTAGGCAACATATATTACACCTCCGGCTAATGCCTACTTATAAAATTTGCATATCCAAGAACTAGTGTGACGTTTATCCTATTTAAGCAGTACATTAAGAAACTAACAATAAATATTTCACCCAACAAAATACATCGCGGACTCTGTTGACAAATCCCGCAATAAAATATAAGCATTTACAATAAAATTAATTATTATTTACACGGCGAGACCGACGCCAGATATATGGACGAAAGAATTTGTGGATATGTTTAATATTCTTGATTAAATATTTATTTAAATTATCACTTTTGCCGAAGCGGTAGGCAGAGACCACGTATCTCCACTTATCATGCGCCATGCATGCTCATCGCTTTAAATATAAAGGGTATAAAAAATGAGTTATTAAGTTTCATCTTTTAGCTTTACTTGGAATCTAGTGAATCGATTCGAGGTACTTATGTAGTGGCGCTATATTCCGGATGCTTTTATGGCATTATGTTAAAGTACAAAATAATTTAATATAATTATCCTTGAGTGACTAGACTAGCAATGTGACTTCTATCAAGATGTTTTCCTGCACTCTACAATCAGTCAGTCATACTTTTTATTATCATCGCGATCATTAGTTGAAAAGTAATAATGTTATTGCTAAATATGAGATTCATGCTGAAGTTCACGCTTATTTTTTGTTAAAAATGTATAAAACCCTAATAAATCAATATTTTCTTGTTAAACTCTGTAAAGCGCTATCCACACAAATCCAACACCTATTACTCCATGTTGGAGGTCCGGGACCCCGCGGCGGGTGCTTTATCGCACGCTGTGTGCCGGACACCTCGCGCCCCCCACGCTCCCCCCACAGGGCTGCCACAAAGCCCCCTTAGGGTTGCCATAAAAGCCTCCAGACTCGTAACACCTGCTAAAGGTGTTTGTTACGCACTTTGGTTACATTAATATGATTTGTAATCCTAATGAGGAGTTAATTTAAAAATTAACTAAATTAATTAAAAATATGAATTATCTTCTTGTTTATGCATAAAATGTGTGTTTATGTGTGACGAAATGTGAAAAGACAGCTGGCGTAAGAATTCTGTTGTTGATCGATTCTAAATACTTTTTTTCAAGCATAGAGAGTTTTATGAAACTAAAATTTTTAGAAATTACTTACAAGAAATAATAAAATCTATTTTTCTAAAGATTATTAACTTTAATATAACATATAACTATTAAAGCCTGAGAGCCTGGCAAAGATCAAGAACATAGTTTACAACGTCCTCATAACTCGTAAACTGCCTCCGCGCCGGCGCAGGCGTCTCGGCAGACGTTTATTGTGATTTACGCACGTATAAGCATGTAATAGCCATTTTTGCAATATTAAGTATAACTGTTATTTTGTTTTACAAATATAAATAAATGTTAACAATAAACTTAGGGTCCTTGAATAAAAGAGCGTATCATTTCTTTAAAGTCTACGCACTTGCGAGCCTTCCGGCAATGTAGTGTCCATGGGTGGATCCTCCTACCAGTTTGCCCCCTGTGCTATAAAAAAACATATTCGATTTTGGGTACTATGTACCGGTGTCAAAACAAAGTCGATGTTATAATAAACTTGGCTAAATAGGTGAAGAATTGTTTGAAAAGTATGATTAGGTATTCTATTCTCGCTTTTCGCAGTCTATACGCTTTTTATTGAGGGATTAATCACTAGATTCGTTGATTCAAGAGACAAGTTTATATAATTGAAGACATTCTACATTTGTTTTACATATGATTTTATTTCCAAATTGTAGTAAAATCCAGTTATTTTTTGGTTCGGGCATTCTGTGGTATATATCGTAACTATTACTAGTTAAACATTAGAGCGACTAAAAATTAAAGAATAGCCTTGTCTGTGAAGCTTTTATAATGTTTATATAAACTTTTATAATAAAGTACACGAAAGATTGTTAGTAAATAATGCTGCCTCTTTTGTACTATTTGTTAACAGTATATAAATAGAAATGAATCGGAAAATGTGTTGCTATGCTCAAAATTCGAAGACGGCTGGGACAATTCGTGTTTTTTTATTCCTCGAACAATTGAAAAAATGGCAAGGAAAAACCTAAAAACTAGTTATCATTCCGGAAAAGCCAACACTGAACAGTTTTTAGGAACAGGTAGCATAGCAAAATGTTCCATATGTTGGTATGTAGCTACTAAAAGTAAGTAAAAAACCTGATATATAACTTGTTTTAGATGAATATACAAAAATAAAAATTTATTTGCTGTGTCAATACAATAAAAAACTCATAAAATGTTTTATAGCGTATCAGAAACTAATAAACATATATCAAGAATATTATCGAAAAATTAAATGTCATATTTTGTGGTCTTTATGATATGAATGAATAACTTATTACAAAACGAAGATCAATCTTCTCCAAACAACAAAATTTTTAAATCGGCGAAATTTGTTGGATTGTTTTTGATAATGGTTTATTATTTTTAACACCTAAAACTATTTTCTTCAGATTAATTACGCTAGACTCAATATCAATAAATGTTATTAAAACTTTCATAGCATCAACTTCCCCATGAGGACCTATTTTCAAATGAACTTTGACAGTCTGCTGTCAAAATTGCACTTTATGGATAATAACTAAAAAATACTAAGAAACCAAAACATGATTAAAAAGTATTCCTAGTTGTTTGATAGCCACAAAGTTAATTACAACGCATTAGAATCAATAAAAAAAAGTGTCCGACAATTTATTATAACCAATAAAAGTGATGTATGGTTATTTGTATAGTTTTTTATTGTAAAATATGTACAGGAATATAACTTGTATCCGGATTGTATGAGAACAAGGCGATATTGTGTTATTTATATCGTTTATTGGATTCGAACTTACCTCAGGCGACGGACTGGTGTCCTATTCTGTTTATGTCGATAATACGTGGTCGATCTTTAATATATCTGAATATCACTTTTATATAGAATAACATATCGATGGTTTTATTCTCAAGAGGATAAGCATATTTATTAGCTTAAAAGCAAACGCTTTAATGTTCTGTCGAAATGCAATAACTTTACCGATCAAAACATAATACAAAACATATGATTACAAAGCATTAGTAAAACAAATTACTTACACAATTATTTCTAAACACTTAGTTTATTTTTTAAGTATGGATATAATTTATACGACGATTATATTTTCTACTTTTTACGAGAAAAGCTTCCCTCTATTATAATTACTAATCCATTCGCTTTTTTATTTGTAAAATCATTGCAAATTATATAGTGGTTTTAATAATCGAAAACTCTTAAAAAAATTCGATGTGAATTGTGGAACGATTTATTTTAAAATCGATTAAAACACACATGATTCCTAAAAGGAAAAAAATAAATATTGTAAAATTTATTTTAATGTACGATCAGATAATGTTTATTGGAGAATAGTCGCCTTGTCGATCGTTGTAGAGTTATAGGGATAATTCATGTCAACAATACTTTATTAACAGTTAGTTATGTTTGATTATATCGGGTCTACAATTAAATATTAATATGGGGTGTAGGCGTTTACGATTTATCTGGAATGGTGAAACCAATATACAGCAGCTAATAAGGTTGATTTTACTTTAAACTGACATTTAATTGTCAATAAAAAAGACCAGAAAATCCTCTGAAATAGACGCGGAATACTTTACCTTATTAAAAGCCAACTCTTTAGGCATTACCTCCTTTTTAATACGGCATTCGGCCTTTCTGCAAGGATTTGGGGTATCGCGCAATCTATCGTCTATGATTTTCTGGTATACTTATTTAATTCACATATACTTTATTAAATATTATAACTAGCCGACCCGACAGACGTTGTCCTGCATGATATTTAAAAGCGATGAGGATATTAAACAAAGTATGAAAGTACCGACTGCAGCGCCATCTGCCTCGCTGATTTGTGAATCTAAACCATCCAGGGCTCCACCCAAATGCATACAAAAAAAGCATTCAAATCGGTCCAGCTGTTTAAGAGGAGTTCAGTGACATACACAGGTACAGTCGAATTGTATAATGTAAGCTATCCTATCTTTTAAGTTTGATCAAACTGCACACGGTGTGCAAATTTGATTGAAATCGGTAAAGTACTTTAGGAGTCCATAGCGGACAAACAACGTGACGCGTAATTTATATATGTATTACATATATGAAGATTTCGCCACACAAAGTTAACGACATCCTGCCTATGATGTTTTATAGTAGGAAACAAAAATTATTTACGGAATAATTTTTCCATTTTACATTAGTATTCTAAAGGGTAGAGTCGCGGTCATTCATTTTGTAATTAGTAATAATATATACAATATAAAATCGGTAAGACAATAATTAATTGATGAGAAAACATTTTATTGGTTTTATCTTAAATCGTCGATACCCAGAACGTTGGTCCTCTTTTTGATTTTATTGACCACTAATAGCCTAATTTGCAATTCAATAATAAATTAAATACAATCAATTAGTCTATCAAATTGGAATGATTATGCATATTAAGAAAGCGTGCGTGCTTAAAAATATCCATAAATATGTAGAATTGAGGAAATAAGAATGAGGCAAGTTACGACTTTGTTTTTGTGGGTTCCGTCACGTGAACATAACATTTAAAAATGGTGGTGATAAAGATGCCGCCGTTTGTTTTAAAAATGATTAAAAAATAAAAAAATCAGTTGCTCTACAACCTTTTTTAGGTCTGGGGGTTAGATTTCTGTATCTGTTTCATGATCATTTGTCAATCTAATAGGCAAGTAGGTGAACAGCCTCCTGCGCCTGACCTTTTGCTAGATACCTTTATAGTAACGCAAAAAAGGATAATCCGTCGTACGGCTATCGCATATTTAAAATTAAAAGATGGTTTGTATTACCTAACAGTTTAAAAAATACATAACTTCGTTTTGTTAACACACGAATGTTGTATCTTTTTTCGTTACCAACGGATCCCTAAAAGCAGAGAATGAATTGATTGCCTCCTCCCGTACGTAAACATGTCGGGGTATGCTCTCGTAAAGTGTAAGGGGATATTTTTAACGGCTTCGATATTTAATATTTATTGCGACACGGACATCCAATATGAGTAAACGATTTATATACATAATCGCTCCGGGTCGCGATGCCTAAGTGATAATAATACGTACTTTTATTGATACCATATTTTTTATATATAATTCGTGACAAATGAGTCGTATCTTATACGAAATTTTGCATCTTTAGGACATATGGAAGGCTAAATTAGCCTCCAAACCCTTGGTGTACTCAGTAAGGTGATTTTTTTAACTCCGGGTCGCAAATTCGGACCCACATGGTAGCTTATAGTAGTAGTAAAGTACTGTTCTCACCTCCAGACCTTTCATTTGTTAGTGCTTTTCGAATCGTCGACGACCCTGAATTACTGATCGGCTTAATCCTTTAGCTTTACGTAGAGATGTTGGTTCCCTCAGTGTCTTCTATCACATTTATCACGGGGATTGCTCTGAAAAATTGTTCGGACCTGTGGCTGAATTTTACGATCAGACGACGAGGTAGAATGGGAAGTTCCACTTCGACGCCTGGCGTTCTACAGCACAGCGCTTTTCAAGGAACTTTCTGCCGTGCACCACCTCTTTGTAGGGCCAGCTAACAGTAGATGTATCAGCCTCACTCAACCTCAGCGTTGCAGGTGTCTACAGAATGTGGTTATAACTTTATTCAAAGTGAGGCGCTTGTCGGTTTGCTCCAGTACCAAAAAAAAACTTTTGGTATTTCTCCATCCATATCTCTGTAAGATAATCAATGCTCAAGAAAATCTTATAAACATTGGTTGTCCTTTCAACGTTAAACTAAGTAGTAGATACGTAGATTCACTTCTAGACTGCAGCGTCCCTTGCTCATAGTTCATTCTTTTTTAACCATAAAAAAACCAGTGGCGCTGAAACCTCTAAGTCTTGTCCTTAGGTTGCTGTTTCTGTTTCGTGATCGTTTTTTTCTTAATAGTCAATAGAGCTTCTGTGCCTGACACACATGCAATTTCTGACGATACTATCCTCCACCGTTTGGCCTAAAGGTCTACCAGGCCATAAACTCCAAATAAAAAATCCGAGCGAATGTTAAAAGCGCTAAGAAAGAAAAATCAATTGGTAAGGCGTGTATTAAAAGCGGGACCTCAGGGTTAGTAGGTTTTATTTCTTTAGGGATTTTTTTGAAAATAGTTTCTATGTTTATCCACATTAATTCATCGAGTGAGCTTCGCGCGTAAATTAAACGGAAAAAGCATTTGATGAATGACACTGAAGCAGAGTAAAGAACACTTTTCTGAACAAAGTAGCTGTTTCATAGTTCCTTCAAAATTACATGTAATGTTATGTAAGTGTGCAATGTTTCTAGAGAAGTAATTTTTTTGACTTAGGCCTTATACAAAATAGGTATCTAAGTACGTCCGGGACTACACTTAAACCAAACGACCCGGAATATAAATATTTGTACATAAGTCCACGGTGGAGGGAAGGTGTGCTCTTCTTGAAGGATTCTTGTTCAGCCTAACCAGTGACTGTCTAACTTTCTTTCCAAGTAAATAAATAGTTAAAATGGGAATGGATTTGTAGACTATAAAAAAAAGATAGAGAATCGCGCGTACAGAACTGTTTTTAAACATTTGTATCGAGGAAATGAAAGATAAGAAATACAAAGACAGAATAACAATATCTTGATATTTTTAAGCATAGTTTGTCGGTTTTGTAAAAATGTGGGTTGCAAAGAAATTGGGGAGTGTTGGCCTAGTGGTTTTAATGTTCCCTGGGGTCGTATGTTCGATCCCCAACTGTGCCAATAGACTTTCTGCCTATGCTTGCATGTTACACTCGCTCGTACGGTTAAAGAAAATGTCGTGAGGAATTCGGCATTTAAAACACAAAAAGTTGACGGCCTGTGCCAGGCACAGAACGGTGAGTACCTACTCGCCTGTTAAAAAAAAAATGATCACGAAACAAACAGAAATCTGAGGACCAGTCCTAAAAACCTTTTAGATCTGGCTAGTAGATAGTGTATTTTTAATAATATAATATGCACATAGGAATTGTGTAATACATGAACAGTAGCAATTGTTATTCGTATACATTAATAGCGATACTTAAAAAATCCATTAAAGACGGATTAAAAAACAAATCTTTCGTCAATAAATGACAAATTAAATGAATTTATCGCTATTAAAGATTCGACCGGGTGCATCGAATGCCTTTCCAGTGCTATTCTCAATCTAATGGGTTTCAGGAAATCACATTTATTTGAAGTACGTTTTATTGCTTGTGTGACAATAAAAGCATGGCGTGGTTTTGTAGGCACACAGCGACCTAGAAGATCTAGGTGATATTCAGAAAGGAGAATTTGCGCCAAATTTGACGTACGTCAAAAATGGATTATGTCATACGAGTCATAGTTCGCGGCAAGAAAACAATTGATGATGATAATGCAGTGATGCCAACTCCTGCGGATTGTTAACTCTAGGACCCACGTCAAATACTAAAAATCGATTCTAAAGCTTTTGTTAAACACTCGGTTTGAGAGAGATTTCAAATATAAATCTTACTCGAGTATTTGGGACCAGTTAGTTGGGTTCTTATTCTGATTTGTGCGCTTTCTAAGAAAAAAAAATCTTGTATAAACTAGCTACCCCCCAAATAAATCTACCTCCTAAACAATTACCGGGTCATGTTCCCCCTAAATTTGGGGGGAAAATCCCAAAGTTGCAATCACTGATTGACGGGTCGAGTGGGCCGTAAAAAACAAATTCATTTAGATATTGTTAGAAATTGTATTAATAAATGTAATATTGTATTGTGTTCCTCCTGTGTCTATTTAATGTACCTGTTTCTTTCTAGGTAAATAAATAAATAGAATGTGGATATTAATTGTATAAATGTTTAGTAAGCTTGAATAAATAAATAAATTATAGAGAACCGCGAGTAAAGAAGTTATTTAAACTTTTGTAGAGATACAAAGAGTGTAGAATAACAAAATCTTGAAGTTATTAAGAGTAGATCCGGTTTCGTAATAATGTAGGTTACAAAGTAATTAATTTAATAACGAAACGCGCTTTATTCCGATAATATAATCTATAAACAGCAGTTGCAATAAGTCTATAAACCTCATAAAAATACGAACGTGGTAGCAATTGTATCAGCAGTAGGGATGGCTACGTCAACAAACAAAATAACATCCTTCGAGATCGATGGCCGGACAAGTTTGTTTAATTTGGTTTTATTTATAATTCAACACTGTACGGGAGTTCTTTAATAGCTATTCATGATTTAAAATAATTTGTGTGAACAATCTTAATATGGGACATTGGGTTGTCTCAGTCTGGCACTAATTGCCTTATAACATGTTTTGAATTACTTATACGGTAATTTATTTAACTTTTTAAATACTGCAAGACGCAATCAAAAAACATCTGTTAGCGTATGCTATTTATTAATTACTTTGATTAATAACCACTCGATCATGATATCAAGATTTGGTTATTCAAAATCTTTATTCTCCTCGAGACAAAAACTTTAAATAGTTCTTTACGCGCGATTCACTGACATTTTTTTTCTTAAAGCCTATTACGTGTACAAATCCATTCACATTCTATTCATTTAACTCGAACTGGATAACTGGATACATCACTTTAATAGAAACAGAAGAAGACAAAACGACATGAAAAAAACTCACTATTGTGTACGCAGATATGAAGATCAGGTATTCGCTCAGACATTGAACGCAAAGTATGAAAGTAATTATTATGAGTTTACACAAAATTTTGTTTAAGACTACAAAAAGAAATGGCGTTTGTAGTCTACGCCGATAAAAAATATGGCGTCTTCATATGTCTACGTTTAGCCGAACGAATCCCAATAAGTTAAATATTATATGTGCAAAAATTATTCATAGAATCAATTACTAAGGTTGGAAGGGGCATTTCAAATTTTGTACTAAATCTTCATCTCCATTTGGTCCACCACAATTTCACACATTTGCGAAATCTATTAAAAATTTTAATCCTGCTTTAAATCTACGCACTAAGTAGGATCTACCCTACAGAATAATGTAATTTTTGGACTAATTCTAAGATTTAGGATCGGATACGAAAATACAGTATGTTTCATTTCTACCTATGAGCGCTGAGTATCTACTACTACCTAAATAAAATCATTTCATATATATTATTAATATTATAATATCAAACGTTATATATTTAAGCCGCTAAAAGAAAGAGTATTAAATGTCTACCCTTCTATCAAAGATTTTGAATAGTAAATACCTGATTTATAATATTCTTCCGTTTACATAGTGCATACTTATGATAACACACGTGACAAATATTATTATACATTAATTTAAGTATAGATCACCACGAAAACAGTCAGTGGTCATTCTCTAAATAATACAGATATTTATATAATAATTCAGATCCTTTATATGAAGTAAACACTATCGATGTAATCCTAACAATCGTGTAATGATTGCGTCTATATCTGGCCACGAGATGGGGCACAGGTGGTATCTGACAGGCAAAATAAACGCAAGCATAATCGATTTTACATTCGTTTGTTTAAAATTAATCACTATTCGAATCTAATTCTATAGTTTATAATAGATTCTTAGAGAAATATTTCAGCGCATTCGAGTTTTTGAACAGTTTATTTTATGGTGGAAGTATGTTGTTATTTGATACCGTAATACTTAGATTTTTATTGTTTTACCTGCGTTCTATACGAAAGGATATAATTTGTGTAATATATGATGTCTCCTTACCACTGGAGCATGAGAAAACACATTTTTGTGTTTGTTTAATAAATTTTATGGTCAGTATTTAATTACGTTTACGTACCTAGCAACACCAAACAATGTCACTTTTAGGACAGAGACATCGGTGTATATTTCATGTGCGGAAACTTCTATGCCAAAGATCTTCTTCTTCTTCAGGTACCACTTTATTACTAAAGGTTGGCTGTTAACTTCAAATGCCGGGTATCTATCTCCTCGGCGGATGTGATGCCGGTTTACTCCCGTACGTTCCGCAATCACGACTTTTTCCTTCTACCAGCCCGTGTTTACCTACAACGGACCAATTATGAGTCTAAGTTCGGAAATGAGTCCACCAATCTATAACCTATACCAGCCCGTCTCTTGCCTTGAATTTAGCAAATATAATCGGAAAGATATTAAAATTTTGTTTTTTATTCCGACCATAACTGCTCTGATTACATGGTCTTCAATCTCGTTTTCGTTTCTACGTTGTACATTCCAGAGCAGCACATGACCATCTTCTTATTGTATATTATTTGTCTGATTTTATATTTTTATGGTTCTAATAATTTCTTACATATTTAATAGTGTTTGACTGTTTTAATCTGCACCTTTTTATTTTTAACAACACAATTATTGTTTTAGTTTGGAAAGCAAACATAACTATACCTCCCCCTTGCCTTGATAGATAATTTAGTATGTAGATACTTTCTATTAGTTTCGCAAGCATATTGCACTTGGTGCTTCCCCAAATACTTACTGATCGTTGTTGTTTGTGGTCCGATAGTCGAAGCGTTACGTCGTTAAAATTGATATCAGGAAAATTATTCAGGCAACTTGTGGCCGATTTGTCTTTTTAAAAATTGATGAAGTTTTGTTTGAGTATACAGCTACTTATTTCCAATCCAGATTTTTTGCTCTCGATCGAGAATCTGCATAGCTTTGAAATCCTAGTAAAAAAGGATTGGTCGTAAATTAGCGTCCCTCGTGCGGTTTTGTTTTACGCGTTGCCCTTATTTGTGAGGAACTATATTACTACTTGAAGACGTCATTATTTATATAAAACGTATACCTAGATTAATTGTATAGTGTTATTTTTTATATAACTGCCCTGCGATTCTGTAAACAATAAACTACAAGCTCCCACCTTTTCAGAATGTCAAATCATAAAATGACTGCTTCACGACTGATTTGAGAGCGACCGCCGATGCGAAAACCGCTGTGTGAGTTCGAAAAGTGAGTAACAGAATCGCAGGGCTGCATATTAAATTGCGAGTAACAGCTGTAAAATACTTTAACAGCAGAAATTTGTTGGTAGCTATAGGATAACCAAGACCATTAGTTTCCAGAATGACTCGCAATGGTTGATGTAAGAAAAAATATATACTGATCATGACTATTTCCACACTAATAAGATTTGTAATATGTGTATTAATGAACTAGAATGTAACACATGACTTATCTACGTAGGTACCAATTATCAATCGGGGGTCAACCCACATAGAGTAGGAACTTAGTAGCCATATTTAATATTTGAACCAATCGTGGTTTTGTATGGTTAACTTATCTATGTAGGTGAAATCTACTTGTAAAAGGGTAAGCCCGACTGGTTATACATACATAAAATATTACTTACAACTGAGTTTAATTTACGAATGTTACATCTAACATACCAAATCATAAAAAATGTTATCATAATGATTCATATAAAAGTTATATATCCGATTTCATCGACATTTTGAATGCCACACATCTTGCCAGCTTGTGATGTTTTGCCAAAGACAATTATGGGAAAAAAATATGAAGGTATTGGCTTTTGTATAGATAGGTATATAATCACAGTGTCGACATCACAAGTATTAAACTGGAGCATCAAACTTTCATTAAACAACAACAACAAAGCCGTGGATAGACCTGGAAGGTGGAGGCCTTGACTATAGGGCACTTTGGAGTTCAGGAATTAGCTATACACATTCTATTTTTCTGTTTTGTTTTTGTTTCAAATACCTAATATATACCTGAATCTAATTTACCTCTTATTAGTGATTGTATGCAAGGTAATGAATTTGTATGATTCTACCTCCATATGGCGTAGATAAGTTGTGTTTGGCAGCAACGTTCAGACAAATGGTGCAAACTTAACGAAGTAATAAAATTAAATGCCTGCAGAGCCCATATAAAACACATAAAAGAGCCACTTTACTGTAAACAACTGTTTGTAACATCAGTCACTTCATGAAAAGCCACGCCCATTTGTAAACGACCAATCAGGACGCTCGGTTTAATAGGCCACGCCCAGAGTATGCGCTTGCGACGAAAGCTACGCGGAGCTTCTCAGTTTTCCTGTAACTCCCGCGAGGAAGTGACATGACGTCGCTGAATAGTGAACAGTCGACGAAGTTAAAGTTTAGTGTTGATAGTATATTAGGGAATAATGAAAGTACCCAAGTGTCAGAGGCGAGGCCGCAAGAGCCTCCGTGTTCAGGATGTGTGGCGGCCCTTTACAGGTGTTGCAGAGACGAGCCGTTGCTTCAACTGCAATTGCCTCTACCATATGCACATTTGCATCCAGCTTTAAGACCGACTTCGGGTGCGTTTTGTTTTTGTTTTTTATCTTGACAACGTTAAAAGGACAAAATGTTACTAGTAACATAAAACAATAAACCAGTTTATAATTACAGATTTTATTAGGAAAGATACAAGGGGTTAAAACATGTTTTTCCCGATAAAAGAAACCAAAGTAGCCAATCAATAACTCGGTATCTTTTATAAGTAACTAGAACGTTATATCCTTATGCTTTTTGGGGGGAAACTTCAAATAAAACAATGTTCTAGTTACAAAGCTAGTACAAAATACGGATATGTTAATAATTCGGTAACTTCTTTAAGTACCTAACTAGAACGTTATATCCTTGTGCTTGTTGGGCGGGAAACTTCAAATAAAACAATGTTCTAGTTAAACAAACTACGGATATTTTTAACATCCTTAACATGTTAGGTGTTAGGTACATACCAATGTAAATATGTAAAACAATTCAACAATTAACTTTCTCATTACTTAGATAAAGCTCCTTCAAAGCTTCTTTTTCTTTCTTTTAAAAACAATACCAAAATTAAGACATTAGAACAAAGACTGCTGGAGGGAAGAAGAGAGCTAATAAGCTTACATTACGAGTCACCTTTTTTTAAAATTTATATTCCAAAAACAAAAACCAATACAAGCTTAAATCATTTTATTATTTAATCTATTATTTAAAAAAAACATATGTAAAGAAATAAATGCCAAAGTTGTATTACAAAAAAGTGTATTTTTTTAAAGGTAAGATACCTTTATTTCTTTTTTAGAAGAGGTGTTAGTAATATAAGTACCTAATTGAGCTTTCAGTTGGAGAAGATATTATACACAATTAAATCAGGAAAGTTAGGTCAATACCTAAAATAAAAGTACTTACCCTTTTTAGATTCATATGCGTATACTGTATGTAATTTTATTTTTATTTTTACATAATTAAAATTTTTATGTTTATTGTAATTAAATTTTAATAAAAGTAACCTACATGTAACTTGGAAGACACTGGCTGAAACACTGGTTCTCATTAGATACATCTGGAGCCGTGGATATATGTTTGTTATGTAATCTAAGTTAATGGCAATGCATTTTGATTATTACTTAATTTTATAATACTGGCCCTTGAGTTTTAATGCGACAAAAGTGTATTGTCTTTTGTACAACTTTGCTTTTATATGTAATACTTAAATACTATCCATTTTTTACCATTTTTATTTTTATTATTATTATGAGTACTATACAGTATTTAAATCCTAATTTATGATTTTTTTAATATGAATACTACACAAATAACAACTTTTTTAAGAATGGACAGCTTCGTCGCAACCAATGTGATTTACAAATATTAAATACTGTTTGTAATACAACCGAAACATAAAAAAACCGATCAAGGTCCCTCCCTAATCTACGTATATCAAAAGTGCATGACGTACATATTTAGTTGTACAAAAAGTTGGTGCCGATAGATGGCGCTATATGTAATGCTCTTGATTCTAAATCGCGCTATCGAAATATGTGAGCTGTGTCATATATACTCTCAGTGATGTGGTGAAATCATACTTACCTGGCGTAGGGGACACCGTGATCAATAAGGCGGTTCCCCCAGAGCGAGATTCATTCATTGCACTGCGGATGAGTTGACCTCTGCGATTATCCCTAATGCGGATAACTCGGACGCGTAATTTTTGGTAGTGGGGACTGCGTACGCGCCGTCCCCCATATAAATAATGAAATAAGTTATATACATTTAACATTATATTTTATATAATATATATGAGTTTAGGGACTTACGAGTTACGACTTAAGAGTTAGGAATATATAAATAACATAATATAGTATATACGCCGCGGCCCGCGCCCACGCCCAACGGCAATCGGCATTACTACTTAGTAAATAGCCTTTACAGTTTACGTGCCCTTTAATAACTTTATACAAGTACTTATATCACACATATATTTTATTATTAAATTAACAATTTGTAAACAGTCATAGCAGTTCCCCATGACCTATATATTCGTATTGTTGTGAATGATGCGGAATTAGAAATATATCTATTTTTTTAGTTTACCGGTTACCACTTCCTTCGCCTCCACATTCCTCTACACCCCGATGTGACGTCACCTCCACGGGCAAAAGAAAACGATCATGGTCCCGCGCTGTGTTCAGCAATCTTCAGAGAAAAGGACTTGAGAGGAGATTTCAAATTCAAAAATATATAACAAAGCCAGATAGGCGACAGTTAGCAGCTACACTTGGATTAACTGATGCTCAGGTAGTGGAAGAATTTAATGCCATAAATAAAACAACCTTTCTGGTTAATGTCTTAATATTTAAAACATAGCTATATTTGAATAAATTTGTGTGTATAACTACATATTTTTATAATATTTACTTGCCGGCAAATTATTTAAGTAGAATATGTTTATATCTTTTTCGCTGTAGAAATATTGTTTAACAAATTATAGACACGTACTAACCAGATAAATTAAATTACTTAAAAAATTACATCTCGCCATAATATTTTGATACCAATCTTTACTTCTTTTACTTAGCTTGATCCCTTTTTTAAAATAATAAAGACCTAACATTACTCGTTGCAGGTAAAAGTGTGGTTTCAAAACCGGCGCATGAAATGGCGACATACAAAAGAAGGTCGTGCGGGCCTAAACTCTGTGGGCAGCGGGCGAGATCCTGATTCCACAGCTCAAGAGGACAATGAAGATATCGATGTAGATACTCTTAGTGATTAGGGAGATTTTTATACTAGACTGTGTCTGTCGCTTTCTACGCTCTAATTACTATATTGGTATGTAAATTTGCGGACAGGAGACTAATTATTAAATTATATTGTATATAAACTATTTTCAATAGCAATGACAAATAACTTTAAATTAGTAATATAATATATTTAATTGTGAAAAAATGTTTTATTTTCTTATACAAAAATCATATTTTACTGAATTTTAATCAAATTCAAATGTATGTAAGTGCATCTAAAGAAACTGCTGTTAATCAATTGAATGTTTATGAGGAATTGGTACATTTAAATCTTTATATAGGTGTATGTATTATTCGGTAACAAACTACTTTTAAATTTAAATAAACTGAATAAAATAAGTTAAGAAATGTGTGGAAAACAATACAAATGTATATAAAACAGGCCAACATAGCGGTCATTTACATTTTAATCACCGAAATCTCATAATCGAAGAATTTATTTACGGGAAGTGAATTCCTATCAATTGGCCAATCGGACGTCTTTTGCAGCGTGAATTTTTACAAGTTTAAATTTAAGTTATTTACTTAGTTATACTTTAAAGAAAATTAATATACGATAATTCTATTTTCTTAGGCAAAATTAGCAACTGTTAAGATACATAGGATTTGTTAAAATAGAGAAGATATTTACAATCTCATATTACCGGATGCATGGTAAGTACAACTTCTTTTTGAGTTTTTACAGTCCAAGGCGGACTATCGGATCTCCATATATAGTATATACCACATTCATAGAAAAATACCTAATCTACATCACAGCGTAAGCAAAATTAGTCAAAGAGTACTTTAGTTAAAAGAGTGCAATTACTATTTGTTATGAGTACGCTGTACGGGAGATAATCTTTAGAATAAGATTTTGAGTTTGATTCTAATACTGGAGGGTTTTTGCACTTTTGGCTTATGCTAAAATATTTGCGTCACATTGTAGGTATTACATCAAAAAAGCAAAGGCAACATAGTCGCTTGTTTTTAAAGGTTCATATACAATATTACATTTATGTAATATTTTATTATATTTTATATGTCAGGGGAGCAAACGAGCCTATGGAACATCCATAAAGGCAGCTGCCGCTAACAATGGTCGCACATGTTAGTGGGTGTTTTGCCGGCTTATAAGAGAGGAGTATGCCCATTTACTAGTTTGGAGGTCGTATCTACCAGGAAAGACCTGCACCGGTAGCCGATTCCACAGCTCGCTATATCGCAAAATAACTGGAAGAGGAGGTGCCGATGAAACCTGGAATTTATCCGGCTCGTGCAATAAAGAAACAAGACAAGCGAGATCAGCCCAAACAGTTTTTCAGAACACTTTCTATAGTACACTTGGTAAAATACGCATTGTGACGCAATGTCCCTTCGTAGAGAGAATCAAGCCAATCAGTTTTAGTCAGGAGGTCAATATTTATTAGAGTATTAAATCATTATTTAATAGAGTAATTATGTATATATTTTTTTCATTTTAATATTTATTAATTTAAATGGAAAAGGATGTTATTTTTATACTTACTGATAATAATAAAACAACGTATAACTCCTTAATCTGTATTTCATAATTGACAAATATGTTATGTACATTTGTTGACGGCAACAACACATTTGAGCAGCTCTTTTATAAGTTCTCACATACAAATATTGACAATTTTACGTAGACATAAAGGGAGTATTAACTATAATGTTATCTATATAAAATTAATTTAGCTAACATTTTTCGAAATCTTTCGATACAAATGAACCCACAAAAAACAAACATGTATGTTTGTTTGAACGGAATGAGAAAAGCTACGTAAAAGACGTAATAGCTATTTGGGGCTAGTACTTTTATTCAGGGAGTTCATTTTTAATTCTAAATCACGATATCGTAAATATTTATAATTAACATCACCTTATCAGGTAAATATGCATATCAATTCGGAAAAATCTGATTAGGGTCATCAGAATTTGCAACAAACACGTATAAATTGTTATTAGTTATTATCGCATATTAAATATTATATGCATCTAGTTTTGACAATAACTCATTTTCACTCAGTACATACGCAATAAGTTTTCATTCATGTATGTACTTCTAAAGTTTAGTTAAAAAAAAAATATGTTTCATAAAACGTGATGGTAACATTTTATTAGACGTCTTAACATAATATGAGTTATACATTTCACAATTATATTTACAAGAAAAAGTAACATCAACGTATACGTGCCTACACGTAGTTAGCGTATTAGTTCAATAGTCCACCAACTTCACTTTTCTCCCATCTGAGTCATCTCTTCTTGAAGGTCCATCTTCTTGTCTTTGTCCTCTGTAATCTTTGCGGCCTCTGAAAATCCTACAATCGTTAAAGGATTTTTTATTGCGGAAAAAAAATTTATAAAGGGAGCTTTCAAATATTACGTCACGCAATTTTTGAAGATTACTGACAACATACACACCTATTATCCCTTCTTTGCCTGAATTCCTCTTCGTGGCGTCTCCTATCAACTTCTTGGTACTTCTGCTTGTACGGAGACACTTCATCCGACTCCCAAACCTGAATGCGTTTCTCTGGAGTTTTGCTCTTGGACTTACTTCGCTCTTTTGGCGATGGCGATTTTCTGTAAAAAACATTTTTGCGTCACATTTGTTTCTATAGCCTATACATTTTGCTAAACAGAAATCCAGATTTATTTATTATTTTATTAAAAAACAAATACATAAATTTATGTAACGTTGGGACTGAAATTGGTCATCGAAAAGTCGTCATAATCTTATAATACTTTAAAAAAAGTTAACTACTTGAATTTATTACTTATTTCTTTAACTTAATTTAAAAAAAAAACACAAACAAGGCATGATAATTGGTTTACAACGTGTTAGGTACAGTAGGAAGCTGTTATTGACGCCCGTGTATCGAGCTACAAATATAAATTCAAAAAATATATATTCTATATTTTTTTAATATAACATTTGGTTCTGCACTTCTCGCACTCATCATGATACTTTTTTTTAGTTTTTATATTTAACTAGGGTTGCCTGGAAGAGATCGCTTATTAGCGATAAGGCCGCCCGTTGCATCCCTTGTAATTTTTATGTATTGTGTTATTTGTGTTTCTTTTATTTTTATTGCAACGAAATGTAAATAAATAAAAATAAAATAAGTAATACGGCAATATGCATTGAAGTGAACTTTTGAACGATAGTCGCGTTAGTACCATTTATTAATCTAAAAGCAGCAACACCAATTGTTGATTAGTTAGTAATGAATGTGTCTTTCCATATAAATATTTATTTATTTATATTTATATTTATAATATATATACAAAATGCTATATATATTATAAATATATATATAGGTATGAGATGGGCTCGTAACAATTTCATTAAAATTGATCAGCCGACTACCGAATATATCCAGCTCCTGATAGGAACTGTTTAATCCGTTATAATCGCGAAGAATTCGAATGCGAGGTGCCTGAACTCCTAGGTTGGTTTTTGCCGACGGAATTTGGAAAATTCTGGTTTTCACCTCGGGAATTAATAAGGGTCGACATTGTTAATATCCTGTAAGAGGTTACTATTCTGTATTTGACCATTTAGCTATTTGTATAAGAACCTATGTGTTTAAGGTGTATAAATCCGGTATCATTTATATTTTAGTTAACTCACTGTTTGTGGGAATTACTACTAACTATAATTTATTTAACGGTTTAATAATCCACCGCTAGAAAAAAACGGTAGAAGGTTTTACATTTTAAATTAATTGGATTACACCATATTAATAATTTGCGTGTTGAGGCAATGTATGACCTTCGGGTTATAAATTGTATCGGGCGCTGTATTTCAAATATAATAATAAATATTGAGACGATTTTAATTTAAGTTACTAGAATAAAAAATATATTTTTGTACAAATAAAATATTACCTGGGCGATGATCCACTTCGACTTCTTTCGGAGTCATCTTCGCTCGATCGACGACTTTGTTGGTGTCGCATTTCGCGTTGTCTGGAATATAAAACCAATATATTCAACCGATTTCAAAAAAAAAGAAGTATAGGAGGTATTAAATCGACGAGTAAAAAATTAATCTCGAAAAATTAATTACACTTGAAATACCTGTTAACATTATTTATTTTCAAAACCGATTTTCATGAAACTTGGATAGTTCCCTATATTATAATATAGTTATCTATCATCTCTGACTGTATAGTAGAAATTTGTAAACAAATACATTTACGAAATTTAGCGTATGAGCTGGGAAGCCTAAATACTCCATACTCGAATATCAATTCCAATACCATGACATAAAGAGAGTAAATAATACCTTATTTCTCGAAGCCGGTTAAAGGGTTCACAACTCGTTGGAACTATTTGAAATTTATATTTAGTGGATTTTGAGAAGGGAATTTCGTATAATGAGGCCTTTTTAAATTAAATAAAATGTGCGTGTACTAGTGTACACACGTTAGAAGTCAAACTTCTTTATGACCTTATTTTTCGAAAAATTATCTATATGCAACTTTACAGAAATTGGTTAAATAAAGTTAAATTAGATAAAGTTTAACAAAAGGCTTTTAATATCACAGACTTGAATACAAATAATACAATTATTTCATTTCACCTTATTACCACTAAGATTATTGCAGAATTTCATAAATTGTAATAGAATTTTTAGTAGGTATCATTGTTATCGTTATTATACATTTTTGTTATTAATGGTTTAGAATCTCTTTGAATCAACCGTGGTAGGGACAGGAAAAAGACGCGCGTAACGTCAAATGTGACGCGTAACCGAAAAATGTGATGCGTAACGAAAAAATGTTACACTAAATTTTTTTGCAACCCCGATAAAGAAGTTTCACTTCAAAACTAGTACTGGAATAATACTGACTTCCTTCGTAGCTTGATAGCGAGTTCCCGCATCTCTTCATCTCGTCGTGCCTGCCTCCTGCTTTCCCGTTCCAGACGTTCCGCTTCCAGGCGTTTGTCTGCTCGCACTAAAATAAAAAAAGTCAAGATTGTATAAAGACAAAGTCTTTGTCATCTTGAATGGTGGGTGAAAGTTTTGCAAAAAAAAACTAAAAACGACTTCTGCGTATGTGTTTTTCAACCTAAAAATACCGAAAATTGAATTTAAGACATTACATTTATCCAACCCGCGATCGCTGAGTCAAGAAGGCACTGAGAAAGAATGTATATGGTAAATCTTAATTTTAAAATTGTATAAACCTACCTTTATGCTTATTCTGACTGAAAGACCAAAATATATATAGTATAAGATCCCGCTATACAACGACCTTCACCGAGATGCTTATTTAATGAAACTTATTTTATATTTAATTTAATATGTCAATAAATATAATCCATATGGGTTGCCTAGCAAATTTCAGTCCAGAGTATGTTTAATTAATATTTAAAAAAAAAATTTTTTTTATAATTTGCATGTAGTAAATTTTTTGAACTTTTTTCAATCAATATTTTTAATCAGGGTAGTATTATATATGTATCACTATAACCTTCTTTTATACTAAAGATGTATATATACTTTAGTGTCACATAAAAAATATACACATAAATAATTAATTGATTAAAAACAACCTAACGTTTGCATATTCTATGGGCTTCATACTTTCGATTGGTATAGAATTTATCTAATAATCATACCGGTGAAATGTTTAAAAAAATATTTTTTTTTTAAAATTAATTAAACATACTCTGGACTGAAATTTGCTAGGCAACCCATATGGATTATATTTATTGACATATTAAATTATATATAAAATAAGTTTCATTAAATAAGCATCTCGGTGAAGGTCGTTGTATAGCGGGATCTTAGACCAATACAGGGTAACAGTGTACTCTTTATAACGAATTTCAAGGAACCGAGGATTTTTTCCGTTATTGAGCGTTTTCGTTATAACGGAATCGTCTAAATATGAAAATATTTCTTCGTAATAGAGAAAGCCTGTTGCGTTATAAAGACACAATTAATGTATGGGTTTTGTGTTAAACCAAATATGTACATATAACGTTATAAACAATTATAATAATTGTTTCGTTACAACGAAAGACGTTATAAAGCCTTTACACTGTATATGTAATCAAAAATAATAATAATTTAAACTCACACTGTCTCGATAACTGCGCTTGCATTTTCCGTTTCAGCCGTTCCTTCATTGTCAGCGCCTCACGCGATGTTCCCTGGAAAATATAGACCATTGCTTAGTCGTAGTTTCGAGTCTTTAAAGGTCCACGAAATGAGACAAAACAGAAAATACACAGAAAAACCCTGTCTTCCTGACGAACGGGAATTGACGAACTATTCTGTCATTTGTCACACTAATATTTTGTTCACTAAATGGACCATTTTCTTACAGAAACTTAATATTAAATACCAACAATGGAATTTAACTTTTAAAAAATATTTTATATCAATCATCTAACAAGTGTCAATAATCAGCTGTCACAATTTTAGTTACCTTTACCTAGTCCTAATACGAATTCGATCAAAAATCTTCCAACTGTTTTTACCTTATCTGTGGTGTAACGGTACTCATGTACATTAAGTCGAAAAAAAGAAATTTGAATTTTACCATAAAAAAAGTCTTCTAATTCACAGCGTGAAATAGACAAAAAGCCGTCGAATCAAAACCCAAATTAAATTATCATATTAAATGTAAATAACAGCGTATGTCCCGTAAACCGTCATTTGTAACATGACGATTATTTTGTAAATGTTTCTTATAGAACATTTTAAGCAATCAAAAGATACTTTTAAGAACATAAATTTCTATCAAACTCTTGTCAACTGTCATCGAACAAGTGTCAACATTCGTCTGTCACAATTTGAGTTGAGTTCCACAATAAGCTACGCCAAAAAATTTGCTAGTCAGATCGAGTGCAAATCTGGATACTTTAATATAAATTAAAATGAATGTAACACGAATGATATACTAATATAATATAATAAACTATTATTATTAGTAGTTTTTCGTAGGCTTTTTGCTCTTTGGATGAAGCCAATATTATTTTGAATATTTTTATTTATTTACTGAGAGTTATAGTAATACGTAAACAAAATATTTAACGTGAAAGCTTCTAGGTATTATTTGAAGTTTTGTGTTTACTAAAGCTTAATGAAATTTAGTATAAACTAACTAACAATTAGAAATCTCGATGTTTAAAAGATGTTGATGTAATCAAGATAGTTGATTCTATGACGAGTTGGAAAGTACGCGAGGTATTATGTATTATACTGAGGTTAAGATTTAAAGTTGTACAAGTTTTTAAAAATCAAAATATATTGTCATTATGTAAATTGTTTTGAAGTATGTACTCTCCTAGTTACAGAAACCAGAACTTGGGCACCCTGTATAAATTTTTTATTTATAGTAAAAACACGTTAGATGATTTAAATAATTTTAAAAATTTTGCACCCTTGCCAATATTACCTTAGCAAAATCAATAGTTCTCCTTTAAAATCGTCGTCTACAAAACTGAAAGGTACTAAGCGTTAATAAATAAAATGATTCTTACTGACTTTGGAGCTGGATCCAGTTAATCGTAACTGATTCTGGTTTGCCTGTGATTTATTGCCGACTGAAGTTCTGGAAGGAAATTAAAAAAATAAACATTTTTTATACGTACGTGCATAGGCAGAGCGTTTTTTTCTATGCAAATAAGAGAAGACTTCTCTCTCACACACGTGATGGATTTTTGGTTCTAAGACAGTTTGATTATTTACCGTCACCGCACGAGTTACGATAAAAATCTCATTAAACAAAAACCGTAGGTCATTACTTACGTAGGGATTAATTTTAGATGCCTTAAGCACAACTAAGACGAACACACATTAAAAAAAAATTTGATTGAATATAACAGTCAATTTTACAAAAAAAACTTTAAAAATATTTGTTCTTTTTTCTGGAAGTAACAAATAATATTAAACCATAGGTTATAAAGGACTGATGATGAAATGAAGATTCTGAAGTTGCAAACTCAATTCATGATTTAGCCACAGCGAATTCAAAAATTCATTCAATTTAAATCAAGATTTACGAAAAAAAGCCAAGATATATTTAAAATTACTTACTTATAATTATGATCCGAAGTGCTAGAGTCAGAATCGAGCGAGAGTTCACTCGAAGATTTGTCTTCTTTGCGACGCCCGTAGTAACGCGGCACGGCTTTTGGCTCGCTCTTACTGTTACCATTATAATAATTGTATATTTTATAATGATAAGTCACATTTTAATATCATTAATAAACCCTATTTTGTTAAATAGAAAATATTGATAAAAATATTTAAGGATTAATTATATTTTTGGAAAATTCGCTTTCTCTCACTCATACACTCTACACCTTACCTTTCATATGACATCGACCTGGATCTATTTCGTTTTCCATTTCCACCGTAGCTGTAATTTAAAAAATATAAACCTCTATGAATTTGACAGTTTTGACTATAAATGCTTTTATTTCTTTATTAGATTCGTGTTTAGGTTTAAAACTCTCCCATTACAAGAGTTAATCGAGAATTGAGGGATAGGGTCACATAGTCCACAGATAATTTTAGTTGCGTTATATTGTGTAATTACCGAATTGGATAGCTTTTATACGGAATCTTGATTGACAAAAGCTATTTGCAACATTATTAAAAACGATTGATAGAGAAGAACCTGTCTTGACCACTATCTATCTCGTATATCGACAAAGTTGATAACAGAAATACTAGAATGCTCTTACATATTACAATACAATATAGTATGGTGATGTTGTTACTAACACAAATACTATCAAAATGGGCTTCAGGTTTATATTAAAAAAGGCAAGCTGAAATGTATTGAAAACGTCAAGTAGTAAATAATATAATAAAATCGCGTTTAATTAAAAAAAACTAAATGTGTAAACGAAGGATAAAATACAAACTTTGAACGGCTACGCGACCGCCTTCCGTAACTCCTAGATCTAGACCTTCGATAAGACGAATTAGACCTTGATCTGGATCGGGACCTAGAAGTAGACCTGGACTTGGATCTGGACCTGGATCTCGAATAAGACTTAGACCTCGAGCGGGAAATCGAGTCCCTGAAACGCGGTCCCATTACAGGACGGGGTTTATCGCGGGATCTTGACCTGTTGAAAATTATATATATTCATAAATTATAAAAGTTAAACCGACCTGGGTTCCCCACCATAAATGCTGTTAACGCAAAAAGAACGATCAAATTTGAGTTGGAATATACCTGATGATTCTTAAGGTATCATGGGGGAGGGGGTCAATTATCTTTAAAAATTGCGTGACGTAATACTTGAACGCTCCCTAAGAACATTATTTATTATGGTGAAAAACTAAAGATTATCTATTGAGATTACTTTTCTAGATTTTCTTTTAAATCAGTATTTATTTAGCTTCCGAAAAATTAAATTGGGAAAACACCAAACACTTTAAATCTTTTTAACTAAAAAAAATACTCTAAAGCATGCATCCCTTTTAAAACGTACCTGGATCTTCGCTTTCTCACGATTTCTGAATAGAGCATATTTTTCTTAAGATTCTTCTTTAGTTTCTCAGAATAGAGAGACTTTGGTGTGGGTGCTGTAATAATGTTTCAAATATAAGCAATAGCTAATGTGTATAAGGTCTTAAAATATATAAATATAATATATATCTTTGCTGATCTATCACGCTTTAACAATACATTTATCACGATGAATTTTGTTGTTGGAGTTGGAGATTTAAATGCGGTTATGAACCAGTTTTTCTGGAAAAAGCGTGTAAAGGTGAGAGGTATAAAAAGTTATATGAATTGTGAGTGCAGACAAAGTTTTATTAACATCAGTGTATTGGGATCCTCAAGCTTACGTGGTTTATCTTCTTCATCAGGCCCAAACGAGGTGATGAACTCAATATTCTCCACCTCAGGAGAAGGCGATCGCGTATTGGAACGTGCAGGCGATGCTTCTTTTGACTTCTCAGCTGGCGCTGCATAACTCGGTGGACTTGTTGGTAATGGAGGCAGTCTTTTATCCCTGGTATACCCAAAACTTATAAAAAATAGATTATGTCCCTTAAAGGACGTCTTAGATGTAAGTAGTATTTACGCCGAACGCAACAGTGGTGGAATATTTCCAATATAATCTCAGACGTCACCTATTTGTTAAACCTCATCGATTATAATTAATTACTTTATACAAATTTCAAGAAAAAATAAAATTGCATATTTTATTTAATGTTTAGTTCATTATAATTGTGTTCTCTTTTATAATTGTTGTTTCCCTTTAAATGTTGTGCACACTTGTAATTTTTTAATGCAACAGCTTTAACTTCAAGCTACTTGCTATTAATAGACATGCATTTATTGTGTTTTTATTAGTTATTTGTTCTCCGTAAGTGTATGTGTTTCGTTAGTGTGCCTTATTAAAATAAATAATTCACGAATCACACCTCCATCGGTTGGGTAGTTTTAATTATTAAGTTTTAAGGCGTATTGTGTAACGTGTGTGGGCTTAGGACAATTACATTATTTTTTTGTGATTTCTCTTTATAATTATAATATCAACCCTCTGCATACTTTATACTGAAACAATTATCATTGTAAACAGAAACTAGTTGCGTCTGACTAGAGTTTCGTTTAATCTATCCGAATAGAAACTTTTGCGATTAAAATGCTATAGTTTTACATTTTCATCCCCCATATAAACGTCGAAACAAGGATTACACGAATATAGTCACAAAGTAAGAAGGCTGGTTTCATAAAATAATTAACATAACATATAATATTGAACTAAAACTACATACCGATGTGCGCGTCTCTCCCTGCGACTCTTTCTACCAGAGAACAAGGCTTTTTCCTTCTCTTCACGCAATAATTGCTTCTGATGTTCCGCTTCATCCGCGTCACCAGTAAGAAACGAGAACAGATCACATCCAGTCATACCATATTGAGGTCCCACAGCATTTAACTCGTGAGCCTAGTGCGAAAAGTGATATCCCATAGAACAAAATATTTTTAATTCCTTCCACTTTTCAAGTTTTTTTTTAATGACATAAAAATTTCATGGCATTTCTTAAGGACGAACAAATAACCAATCACAATCTTATCTCTAAATATTACCATTAAAATTTATAATCAAATGTCAAGTTTTTGGCACATTCCTTTTTGCTACTAATATACATTTACACTTATTGTTGAATCAATATATTTTTTAAAATTACATGCATATAAATAGAATTATTTACCTGAATATTATGAATGAAAATGTTTAATTCAAAAATAACAGCTCTAACTTGCTGTTTCCTCTATTTTGTTTAGATTTCACTACAACTAGTATTAGTGCAATACTATAATGACAAATATAAATTTTTAGTGTGTTCACTAATAAATAATCTAAATAACAAGATCTCATAGTTAATCAAACTAATAGTAAGGTAAGTAACAAGCACATAACATTTTATCCAAAAAAATCAGATAATCCAGGAGAGAAAAGTGGCAGAATCAGGTATTTAACAAACAAAATAGACAACATTAAATATTAAGAATCTATAATTATTACATTAAAGCAAATTAGAATACACTAATCCACTAACTAAGAATGAAGAAATCAGTTATATTATATTGTTGATCTCTCTTTCAAACAATATATTTGAAG
Organism: Pieris melete; assembly: GCA_963693345.1. NCBI lineage: Eukaryota > Metazoa > Arthropoda > Insecta > Lepidoptera > Pieridae > Pieris > Pieris melete. The sequence goes on along the minus strand of CAVNZK010000053.1, from coordinate 1,867,566 downwards.
AAGTAATATTAAAAAAAGGAAAAGTAAGAATAACAGTGTACAAGATTTATTTATTATATAAAATACTAGCGGATCCCACAGACGTTGTCCTGCATGATATTTCAAGCAATTAGGATATTAAACAAAGTATGAAAGTACCGACTGCAGTGCCATTTTCGGGGCTGATTTGTGAATCTAAACCATTCCCTGATCCCCTTGAACACACACAAAAAATTTCATCAAAATCGGTCCAGTAGTTTGAGAGAAGTTCAGTGACATACACACTCACAGAAGAATTATATATATATATATGTATGTATATAAATTAATAATAAATATAAATTATTTAAAAGTTGCTTACCTGTGCAGCCTTCATTTTGTTGACATCAATGCTCAGATCAACATCAATGATCTCTAAATCAGATTCATCATCTGAATCCTTACTTTCCGTTAGTTCAGGGCCTGTAATATTACTTTGTGTAATAAAACACTCACAAAAACATACACTATAAGTCAGAATCCTTGATTTTTAGTGGCATAACTAGAGCATCTGTCAGAAGCCTAAAATATTTGGCATCTACACTGTATTTTGTTTCATTGTTACACCACTTTTTTCTAAAAGGCTGAATCTACCGTTTGAGCAGGATGGTTGAGATCCGGGATCATTATAATTGTATCCGATTGCTACACCTGTCCCCTTTTTCTCATTTAAACGCTCCTTCTGCATCTCTTTCTCCTCAATGGTGATGCCAAACTGTTCTTCCAATGCTAGTTGTTTAAGGAACTTATCTTCACCTAAATATAATATAATAAAAGTTTAGTAGTATTAGTAAAAAATAACAATAAATTAACAAGTTGGGGAAAGTGGAAAAAATAGAAAATGTTAAATTATATAGGTACAATGATTGTATTATTGAAACCTAACTTTCATAAAATAACTTTAGATTCTCAGTATTTTGGAGAATATAAAATTTTAAGGGTCTCTTTCACAATGTATGGATAAAGTACCAAATAGCTATGCAAGTTGCAACACATTAATTATTTAGAAGATAAATTGTGCTATTTGACACTTCATCGGACTTTATGTGACAAATAGTGCTGTCTGACTGTAGTGAAACACAACAATAGTGTTTATGCTACCAATAAGTAATAAATAGCTAATTTTGAACTTATGTTGAACTTATCCATACATTGTGAAACAGACCCTCAGTGTAGTCTCTAACATCCTACTATGGTGTTAATGCAAAGGAAATGTTACAGCCACTTACTTATTCCAAGAAAAGTATTTTGAGCAAGGATTCTGTATCGCTCATAGTTACACTGCCTCTCCTCTTGACTAAGTTCATCTGGAGGTATGTCTGGCACTTTGATGTCTGGTATATAATCAAGGTGTGCCCTAACATCAAATCTGTCAATCATATTACTGGTGTCACCTTGCCAGGGCATCCTGAAAGTTAGGAATATATGAGAAAGAATATATGTTTTGGTACTTTTCCTATTTTAAATTATGTTTTCAATCACAGGCTGCTTAAAAAAAACTTGACGCGTAACAAGGGTTTCTTTATTAACGATTTTTGGAAAATATAAAGTACACAAAAAAGCCTTTGAAGTATTTCTATATTGTTGTGGTAATTTCATAAAAAAAACCAATTGCTTACATAATAGCTGGCCCTTCTCCCGCTGCAGCCACAGCTGGATCCAAATGTATCTTACACACCCTTCCATGTAATTGTAAAAATTGAGTTGGCTCTGCTTTCTAAAATAATGTTATACTAAGTTTTTGACTTTTCGTCTATTGTGTGATCCTTAGAATTTATTTAATCTTGCAAAAAATGTGATTACCACAAACAATCATCAAAGTAATTGATATTATATTAAAAAAAGACTAAAGAGTATTAAAATATAAAACGCTTACTATTTTTTCATAGAAATCTTTTCGTCGTTCAGCCCTACGTCGATAGTCTACTATTAAGCCGCGAATTAAACGCTCTTGTCTTCGTGCTTCGTGCCACATTTCATAAACTATTTTAAATCAAATTTAAAAACGAATTACGTTTTTTTTATAAGAACGCTTCGTAATATCTTTGAAATAAGAAGATAATGATTTTACAAAACAGAAACGTGAAAATTATTGCTGAATGCTGAAATCCGAATGAAGTTAAGCTTTTTTTTTTTGGAGTTTATGGCCTGGTATCTAGGCCTGGCCTTTAGGCCAAAAGAAGTTAAGCTGAAGACCACAGCCCACAGACTATATCATAAATACAATGAAGTGTTCTGTAATGAAGTCCATAGAACTACGATGAGACGCAGACTATATTTAAATCAACTATTTTTTTTATTAAGCTTGGAGTCAGTACTAAAATGATGACTAAAATTATTAATGACCCACGATTTAGGGTAAGACTCAGAGATATATATTCAGAGTACAGACTACAGACTTGAGCTATGACTCCAGTGACCAGTCTCCAGTATGTCAAAACTGAATATTCAAATAAATTATAACTGAGTAAACATTTCTTGTACTAATATAGATATAGGTACCTATTCTATTCTTGCAATTTAGTCAGAATTTAAAAAATAATATGATATTTAGTTTAATTTATAATTTAAACACCATCATGGATAAAAACTTTAATTAACTGTGTATAAAAATAAATCACTATAATCTTCTACATCAAAAAAAATTTCATGCTCTAGTTGATTTGGTTTACAAATTGTTAACCATTCCATCATGTCTTCAGACATCTGCAAAGCACTCAAAGTTTCATCCATACTTCTATTTGATACTAGGTAACTTCCCTTTTTAATATACTTCTTAAAGAAATACCACATTTCTTTATGTTTTTCTGTGTCCACAAAAAAGTCTAATACATTTATTATTATAATATTTGAATTTTGAACAATATCACATCTTTCCAAGATATCTGAATTTACTATTTTTATTTTGTTTGGATCCATTGAGAACTTCTTTAACGTTTTTTCTTGAATCTCACAACAATCTTTATTCATTTCTACACCAACAATTGAGGATGCATTTGAAAGATAATAAGCCTGTAAAATAAACAATAGGTTTTGATTAAATTAATAATAGTAAATGATAATTAGTGTGTTAAATACAAATTTTACACCCAAGACTTACACCATAAAGAACTGCTCCTAATCTTGAGCCAACATCTAAAATTTGCTTCTCTTCTAGATCACTAGGCAAGAGTACATAAAATATATACATGAGAGCTTGTTTGGACATTGAATGTGAAATAAAAATCAGCTCCTGTAAGTAATACAAAATTCTTGTCAATTAATCATAATTATATAGAATAATATTATAATGTGTTACTATTAACACATTCATTTATTGTCTGTTTTGTTTATATTTCACCATATAACATATATTTATACTATATAAACAGAATATTAAAAAAAATGGAATTGAAATCACTAATAAGGTCTTATCTTTATTGACTACTTAAATCAAAGTATAACCCAACCACTTACATTAATACCTCTAGACATGCAATCTGTGCAGTAAAACCGTGACAACTTTCCTGATTTAACTAATTTGTCTACTTCCTGGTCATCGTAAAGAAACTCATCAACATGACATGTATTTTCTTTAGTACAATCAGCTTGATCTCCAACTATAGGTGGAATAATAACTTCAGAGGGCATTTCAGCTATAAATGGAACTATCTTTTTCAAGCTATTTGCTATCTTAGATAATTGTTTCTCTTTCTTTTGTAAAGACTTTTTTATTTCTAAATCTGAAACACATGTTATATTTAACCTGTATATATTATATTTATTACATTGCACATAAGTCAATACGAGAAAAAAACCTTTTGTGTATACTGTACTTGTAAAGTATGTCTCTTGTATCTATTTATTTAAGCTAAATAATCTAAATATGTTTGTACCTTTTTTGTAACTCTGAGACGAAATCCATGATTCAATATTTTGTAAATCTGCTTCATTCAGGTCTGACAATAAATCCAAAATTCGGCTTTTTGTTCCCAGCACAGATTCGTCGGTCATTGTTTAATATTGTAAATTGTAATATCATTCAATATTGATATAAATAATTATAATATTTATTATTTGGTATTAAAAAAAGTTGGTCTATTTGTCAGTTGTCACAGCTGTTTATCTAAATTCTCTGTGAGCCAGTGAAAACAAAAATACTGATATCTATAATCATAAAGGACTTTTCTATACGTCGATCAAACCAAATACAAACTGTAGAAGTAAGGGCCTTATGGCCGATTTACACGTATTAAGTTGACTAAAAATTTACTAAATATTAACTTAATTTTAAGTGACTTAACCCGTGTAAACAGTGAATTTAGTAAGAAGTTGCAAGTTAAAATTTAGTTGCAACTAAACAAGGTAGAATAGAATTTTAACTTGCAACTTCTTACTAAATTCACTGTTTACACGGGTTAAGTCACTTAAAATTAAGTTAATATTTAGTAAATTTTTAGTCAACTTAATACGTGTAAATCAGCCTTTATAGCCTACCGATCTTATTAAGTGGCAGCTAGGTGAGGGGTACCGGGTTCGATTCCCGGTTCGAGGGCAAGTTTTAATTTAATTTAAATTTGTTCTCGGCGTTTGGGAGGGTTGTGCGGTACCGGGCGAGTGCTTTAACCGTACATGGAGGGCACGGTCGAATTTCTAAAGGAAGCAGTGAGTATGCTACCTATGATAGGGGAGCCCAAGAGGGGATTTCGGGATTTACTAAAGCGCGGCAGATTAATATATAGGGGGATACCTTGTACCCGGTTAAGTACCTCCACAAAATATGAGGCCCATATATAAGGCCGCACGTGAAGGAGACAGGATCAGTTTAGTAAAAAAAAATTGACCATCAGAAATTCCCGAGCGCGTCAGATTAAGGTAGGGTGAGTTAATTACATCCTAAAAAGTGTATATTCCACTAATCTGACAATTTGAGAGTGACGGAAAAAAAGGGGAGGGCAACAAAGTTGTAAAAAAAAACGTCATCTCGACATTCTCGAGCGTAGCTAATTTTTTTTTTATTTTGAAGGAAATAATTCAAGAATAATGAAAAATATATAATCTGACGATTTCCGCAAGCCGAAATAACAAAAATTCGTCGATAAAGTTAAATGCGTGCAGCTGCGTGATGCCTACATTTCCTTAAACCGATCGGAATCTACTAAACGGCGTTCTAAATATTTCCCTCAAAATTACATTTCCTGTGAATTTGAACCGATTCGGACCGATAGATTTTGAGAAATTTTGAAAAATCTTAAAAAAATAAGAAATATTTTTTTTTAAAGTGGTTTCTTTATCGATCAACTTCAAAAACTAATCCGCCTTTGAGCTTGAAAAACCACGTCGATCGCCACCAAGCTGGTCAAAAGCGGTTGATTCGTTCGAGAGATATCGTACACGAAAGAAACCCGAAAAAGTGTTTTTTCGGGATTACTCCGAAATTTGTGGTTCGATCAATTAAAATTGCAAAATTACTTATGAGAATGATAAAACTGCGTCGAATGCCGCCAACCGCGTGAAAATTGCTTGATCCATTCAAAAGTTATTGCGGTTTGAAAATTCCAAAAATAGTGTTCTATGAAACTTCTATCAGACTTTCGAGCTGGGAGAGCTCAAATGCATAGAAATGTTATTTCTTTGAACTCAGCGAGCTCAAAATATCAATTTTAAGCGCCCAGGAATGGAATTAGCGGGAAGTTGCAGGGATGGCCCTTTAGGTGAACCGTTTTTCTATAATTTTTTTGTCAGATCAGGCGAATCCCTCTAGATAATCGTCAGATTATGAGACAGTACGTTTAGAACATAAAGATGAACCACATATATCTTAATCTGACGCGCTTGAGTATTTCAAAATTGCGATTTTTTTTTGCAAATTAAGAAAATGGCTGTGGGTTTGCGTCCCATCGAAATCGTCAGATTAGTGAATGAGAGCTTTTTTTTGGTGCACTTAACACTCCCTTAGAAAATCTGACGCGCTCGATAATTTTTTTTAAATTTTCAACCCTTAAATACAACCACCCGCATCATGCAAACGATCAGATTAACATACGTACATTATTAAAAATACGTAGGGCATAGATGCTATCAATATCTCTTATTCCATGGCAGCTAGGTTTTTTACACCGGGTTCGATTCCCGGTTCGAGGGCAAGTTTTAATTTAATTTAAATTTGTTCTCGGCGTTTGGGAGGGTTGTATCGGTACCGGGCGAGTGCTTAACCGTACATGGAGGGCACGGTCGAATTTCTAAGGAAGCAGTGAGTATGCTACCTAAGAAAGGAGACTGTGAAGGTTTAGAACGTAGCAATACGTTCTAGGCCGACCATGGCAAAATTACAAGTGCGAATTATAAAAAATCTTATACTTGACGCTGGAAAAAAAAACTGTAGAAGTAGAAGGCTTTTTCGCTTAAATGGAAATAACAGTTCGTGTCGAAAAGTTTTCATTCAAAATTAAAATTTCGTTTCTGACTTTCAACATACACTACAGCTGTTAAGGCATCTTGACTAAGGCCCCAGGTCATAAAATAAAATAAAGCAAATAGAGGATTGGAAATACGTACAAAAAATACCTAAAATAAACATTTGAATGTCTGCCTAGGTGGTTCCATATCCAATTTTACCACTCTATTCAAATTTATAAATAGATTTATAGTCGTCCACTGTTCATCAAGTACGTCAATTAAGTTTTAACTTATATACGATATATGGATTTATATATACAAAACTCGTATGCAGATACTTAACAAACCATACTAGTATATTAGATATCATTCTGAAGATCTGTGTAGTGTGTGATTACTGTTTAGTATAACCTAGACTCTAGAGTCTTTTTTTTTTATAAAGTAAACTTCAAACAATAATTTAAAATTGAGAGTTATTGTATAGACTATAGTGTGATGAAAATTGAAAATTTGAATACTTTCTGGAATTCACTACCTTCATTTTCATTATTTTAGAAATTCTACATGCCTCGTTATGTTAACAGAACGTTTGAGGGTCGGCGAATTTACGCTGTTGCTATTTGGAGCTTAGTCATCAGTGATAAGTGATTATTAAATTGCCTTCAGCTTGTCACAGCTGCTTAGGTAATTCCGAGAATTCTCCCAAGTTATTAAATATATCTAAATAAAATGAGTGAAATCATCAGTTTATCTAAAACAATTGGTATTTGGATATCTGAAAAAAAAAGTCATAAACTCAATTGGAATGAATTATTAAATGTTTGCCGGCGACATGGATACAATCTAATAAAAGTTAGTAAATAGATTCATTAAACAATATCTGTGTTACATTATCTTAAATTGTAGTTTTAACGAATTCTTGCAGTTAAAGTTGGATCAGCCTATTGAGGAACAAGGAAATTTAGACGTTTTTCTACACAAATTAACAGATATTATAGCTGCATCAGACCAAGGTGATTCTAAAGTAAGTGCCCTTCAGCACACCTGCTTAATTTAAACATTTTCCTTATTGGCTGTCTTATATTTTTAAGAATGAAGAAACAAAATGAACATTACAATTTATTAAAACATACTCTTGGGCTACCATCACACCTTTCATCATATGACAATGAAACATGTAATGACATTTGAATTGTGTAGCCACATGGTAATTACTATTAAATTGTATGTATGTCTTTTAAAATATGATTTGATTTAATATGAGATATATTTCAGGCTTCTGGTATTATTGGAAGAGTTGAGCAATACATATCAAATCATCCCAATGTTACTATTATAGATCCATTAAACAATGTGAGAATTTTGTTAAATAGGTAAGCACTACTATACAATAGCCATAACAATCTAGATTTCTTTATTGCAAGTAACCATACTGGCATTTTTCTAAATTATTGATTTCCTATTTTAGATATACATACTACTCAATTATACAAGAAGAGACCTCTCTACAAAAAATTGGTGTTTTCACACCAGCATTTGCTAAATTCACAACAAACAACATAGAACAAAATATCGAGATTATGAAGCAGAGAGGAGTAACATTCCCAGTTATATGTAAACCAACTTTAGCACATGGCTCAAAATTAGCCCATGAAATGATTTTGGTTTGCAATCAAAGAGGGTTAAACGTATGCAAACCACCCTGTGTTGTGCAAAGTTTTGTTAATCATAGTGCTGTTTTGTATAAGGTTTTTGTTGTTGGTAATAGGTAAAGTATATTTAAAATATAATTTGGTATAATAAATTTTTATATGTTAAATGTCTGGCAGACTGTCTGAAACCATTTACAGAATTTATTATAAGTAGTCTCAAATATTTTAATGTTTAATTTGTTTTAGGTACTATATTCATAAAATTTTGCATATTAATTTATAAAATAATGAATTATAACTTTTTGTTTCCAGATATCATATATGCCAGCGACCCAGTCTAAAAAATTTTTACCCATCAGATGATATGGAACCTATATACTATACTACTGGCGAAGTAAGTAAAGCATGCAGTCAGTCAACACTTTCTATTCTAGACCCAAATGAAGCCCAATCAGAAAAAGACATTGACGAGGATAAAGTAAGAATGATAATAAAAGTATTGAGAAGGAGAATTGGTTTATTACTCTTAGGATTTGACATTGTTATTGACAATTGGACAGGTAATCATGCATTAATAGATATAAATGTTTTTCCGAGTTATGATACATTTCCAAATTATTTTGAAAACTTATTAGATTGTATTGAAGAGAACGTTAAAAATATTGAAAATAGTTTTAATGGATTGATTAATGTAGGTTCTAATACTATGAGTGGAGTGACAGGAATGAATATTAATTAAGATTATCTTACATAAAGTAATTGGCACAAAATTAAAAAAAAAATGACCTGTATATCGACACATGTTTTAATACAAAAATTTATTATTTTATTCAGACTAACGCATTTTGTGCATTTGTAAATACAAAAAGTATTAATTTGTTAATATTATAGGCACTTTTTACATGCCGTTGTTTTTTGGTTTAAGTCAAAATGATTTTTTAGTACTGCTTTATTACTATTCTCTAATCCAATAATCCGAGGATTACTGTATCTATCTCATAAAGTAAATTAGATTGATTTAACGATATTATGGTTGGTGTACTCAGTTTCCGCACTTACGACTCTCACTAAGTCCGTTGAGCGTAAAGTCCTGGCTAATTAAGCCAGTCTAGCTCCTTCTAGAAGCAAACAAATCTCCTAGGCAGTTCGACAATATAATAAATTCAAAATATTAATTTGTATTGAACAAACAATATTTTTTTTTAATACTATTTGATATACATGAAGTTTCTTAAAATAAGCTGTCAAAAGTTCTGGAGTAAGATTTAAACCCTTAGGCCGTTTATCCACCACCAGCGTCACCGGGACGTCACCGAGAACGAGATGACAGCGCCGATTTAGCGATACATACATTTAATTTGGCAATGCGTTAACCGAGCGCCGTCATCACGGCCGCCGATCTTTCGAGTAGTTCGGCGTGACCGCTAGAACTCGGCACGGTTTTATGACGGGCCATGTGCCGGCTATGCTAGGCAAAACACGTTTGTTCTTGTCCACACACTACCGTCGCACCGCGCCATTCACCCGCTTTTTGTTTTGTCTATCATAAAATTAAAAAAAAATTGGCACCACAAATGACAAGGCTCTAGAACTTACCCACTGATATATCGGCGCGGTGGACACACGATCGGAGTCACGTCATCTTAAACTCGGCCCGAAATAATCTCGTTCTCGGTGACGGCCTTAATTCTTAAATCTATTTTAGAAGACTTATTTGACAGTGCTCAAAAAGAAATTGTTACTTGTAAATTTATTCTTGTTTTTAAAAATGCCTTAAAAATGTTACCCTTAAAAACCCTTTCGTGTAGTGCAATTTAAGAGACTAACGAGTATGAGTTAAGACTATAATAGGACTAGTTGAGTTTTCTGATATAACCAGAACATATGTGATTAAATTGTAAAATAACACACCTATTTAGAGAACTAATTGGATTTGATATTATGTATATATAAACCATTACATGCGATATTTAACGTAACGGCTTTGTATAAGTTTAAATAGCTAGTCGTTCAACTCGTTTTATTTTGCGTTTACTCAGTAATATTATTTTAGATCTAAATAAATCATACTTATGATTTTTAAATGATTTGTACTTGCTTTGTTTTTATTGATAGTTATTTAATTATTATATATGTACAGTGAAAACGAGACCCTGAAATATTTCAACGGTAAATATTTCTCTATAGTATTTGTCAGGCGGTCGTCCTAAATCGACAAATGACAGTCTAAATTCTAAAGTCTAATGACATACCAAAAGGAAGGAAATAGTTTTAAGTTTAAAATGTGACGTCTAGTTGGCAATTGAGCTAATTTATGTTATAGAACGATGTCGTTAATTGGAATTATAATAGTTAAACTATGCCATTCCAGCTATTTAATTTATGAGACTGAATTTTTATTATAAGATATATTTAAGTGTAATTTGTTTATCTATAAATAAAAATGTAACTACAGCTCCTATATTAAAATATTTAATACTAATTTTTTTATTCATTACTCATTGGCGATTAAAAAGAGTGGCGGAGAGTTTATTGCCAGTTCTTCTCTTCCGTTCTACGCCTTTGATTTGAGAACTGGCGGTAAATGTAAAATTAGAAGCATTTAATGTATACATATTTCTTTTTTGACGTTCATAAGTGTACATTGTGTTACCTATATGAATAAATGATTTTTGACTTTGACTTCGACTTGATATTATTGTTTCATGTTAGTGTAGAAAATACCGTCAAAAGCAAATGCATAAACCATTTTTCTCAAGACAGTCAAGTCAGTCTCTTTGTTATGGGTGAACTAACTCATTGTACTTATTTTCGATGATTTTCTTCCCATTGAAACGTATCCGCCTGAAAAGAGAATAATCGTCGAGTGAATAACTCGAATTTATCAATATAGAATCTATTAAATTATGTAGTAAAAAACATTCCATAGACAAAATCTTGTCGACGTAAATGGCAGTGACAACTCACGCATTACAATTCCTTTTTCGAATGAGAAAATTATCTTTGTAACAGAGACAGTTAAGTAGTGACCGGAAAAACGGCGGTCAATGGATTATTAATATTATAAAATTTTGTTAAACAGTACCCTATACTCTAGCTTGACTTCATTGGGCAATCGTAGGACGCTGCTCTACCACTACCAATAAGTTTGACAAAGTCTTGGCCACGCACCACCCCAATTTGACTAAAGCCGGAATTAATTAGTGTCGTGAAATCCTCAGTATCGCAGTTACCATGGCCTCATCAGCATCAAAGCTTTAGTTTTATATTTTAATGTAGCTAAAGAGATACTTCTCTATAAAATGTTGCGTTTATTAGCAACTGGAAATAGTTTTAAGTCTTTATCATAAGAAGTCAGGGTGGCATCATGTATTCGCATCAAAATACACACGTCCGCACAGAAGATGCACTTTCGCAATACTAGTTTCACCTCGCATCGCCATCATGAAATTAGTTGCATGAAAGTAATTTCACCAAAAAATCGCGCAGGGCACGAAACTCATTTGCAGTCATTCAATTAATGCATGCATTACGAAAATATTCAAATACACGTGAAACTGTTGGTAAAAACAATGTCACGAAATTAATTTCATGCCTCTAATTCCGGCTTTAGGATCCTTCAAGACGAAAGTGTACCGATTCTTAAAAGGCCGACAACATCCGTGTCTGCTGGCAACATCACATGAGTCTCTCGAGCCCCCTGTTCTTCAAAAATGAGTATAAAATGACGTAATATTGCGTTTTGTTGAAATAAATTTCTTTGCCATCTAATAACAAAGGAGTTGGTTGATTTATGACACTTTAATGAACATGGTAGTTTCGTTGCTTAATTTACAATTAAGTGCAAAACTGCTGTCGCCCGAGGCGTTGCTCTAATCGATGTAAGGCTACTTGTCTAATGCAACAATATTAATGTTGCTCTATTTATTACGCTAAGTAATCAAAGCCTTAACGGATAAATTGGTTTTCTGTAATCGCTATTACTTCAATTGATTTCAATTATCTTGTAGAATTTAGGTTTTTCCTTTCGTTTTCAGAGTCTATTTTAAAGCCATATGATTAGGAAAGGTTTTTTTGTACGGGAAAACACGATCCACGTATGTCTTGTCGTTCTTTTAAAACCGATCATGAAGCACGTGCAAATGGCAGTTACAGCGATGTTTTCATTCTTTTTATATTGTCAAAGATGGTTTTTATTCAGAAAAGTAATCCATATCTATTTATATTTTAAAAGCTGAATTTAGGCTTGTTTAATTGAAGCGCTAAAATCAGGAACTACAGATTAAAATTAGAATTAGAATTAAAACCGAATAGCATTATAATAAGCAATAATTATAAATAGCCCATTATATATTGGAAATTTATTTTATATAATCGATTATAAGTCCCGAATAACCATGTCTTAAAACACTGCGCTGTTGAATTTTGTTTTGTTGTTATCGATCAACATTATTATAACGGTAACATAGTAGTTGTTAATTCGACACAGTTCCGTGCATAAATCACGTGCAGTTAGTGTTGACTACAATTTATTCCACATTACGTAACATCATGGGTTTCCTAGGAAGTCATGCACTCTTTATTATCCTTCCTACTAGTTGCCTGGACGTGTCTTGTTAGTAGAAAGGTCCTCCGAAATCAGAATGAAAATAATTTCCTTAAAATTGTAGTAAATTTACGTATTAGAGCAGAGTTAACCTAGTGGTGAAGCGTGCGATTATCAACCCTAAGACCGTGCTTTCGAGAGCAAATCTTTCTAGATGCCCTCACTCCTTCAACATCAACAGTACGAGTTAAAGAAAGAGAGAGAAAAACATCACGAGTAATCTGGCTTAATATAATTAAAACTAAATAATTTCTTATTTTGGTTAAATTTTATCACCTTGAAGCTATATAGGATAAATGAAACATTTAGAACTGTTACGCCAAGGATCATAAAGTATTTTAGCACTATGTTTGAATCCCGTAAGAGTATATTTTCTGTTAAGATATTTTGAATAAAATATCTTAACAGTAAAGCTTAGTCAGATTAAGTTGGTGATTATTAAATAATTAAACTATTATTTTAAATGATAAGAAAGTCCTTTTTTCCTAATATTGTTAAGTTATAAGAATACTTTTATGCAATTTTCCTAATTGTCTTCTCAATCAAATCAGCCAATATTAATGCATTATAGGTACTTCGTTTAGAAACAGAAAAGTTATGGTATAAAATACTAATATCAACAAGTAGTATAACGGGGTCATAGAGTGAGTAAGAATAACAACATATATGTAACTAACCTAATTAATAAATATATATAAATAAATAACATTTTTTAAAAAATATCTTGTTAAGTTTTCATAATAAAACCGTTGTATTGATTTCGCTAAAAAATTGTTTTGCCTTTAATTTTTTCGGACAGTCGTAATCAATAATAGTCTAATAGTTCATAATACAATATCAAAATTAGTTATCATTAAAACTATTAAAATAATAATCCATTAGAAATATTGTTTTATATTGTCTATAAACTGTTTTGCGATTCAGTCAGCTGTGGGCAGAACCGGCTGTTGGACGTACGCCGCGCGCGCATTTCGTATTTCGCGATATTACGCAGCTCTCGTGAAAAAGCATTTTTTGTTATTTTCACTTGATCAATTAAAGTGTTTCAACTTTTGTGATTCGGTTTTTAATCAATTTAAGTGCCTCTCAATTTGAAGTATATTTAATGGTGTTAAAGGTTTAATAGTTTTTTGTGCTCAGTGGAGTGATTGGTTACCAAAATGGAACTGTAAAGGTCTGCCGACAGGTAAGAAAATAGTGCTTGCAGCAGCTCTAATTATTATCAACTTAATAATATAACGCATGAATTCTGTTTATATGGGTTATAAGATTGTGCTTTGTTTACACCACTTAAATTAAAAAGAAGTATTTTTCAAGGGTGTTTTACGCCTTAATATTTTTAAAGCCGGAGTCAGACTAACAAACTTATATTTAAGGATATGAGACTTCCCAACCCACACGTGCTATGCTATGTGTCTTAGCGAAATAATGAAACCTAATTAATGGGATGCATATTCCATCTCCAGTCTATAATCTAAAAACATCTTGCTGTTAACACGTGGATGATAAAATGTAAACTAATATATAACCAAACACCATAATACCCTATAACCCTAGTCTTGACTTCAATGGTGAACATGTAAAATTTCATAATTTATTCTCGGTTAATAATTTACAGTAGAAACGAACAAAAGATGGGAAAACTTTCACATTCATATTATTATATGCAAATGCCTAGAACAATTTCACTTTAAAGAATACTACAATTTATAGTTTTTATTGTTTGTACCTGTTCATTGAAACAACTTCCATTTTGGGACGAATATTTTATTCATAACGATCTCTCGTATCGTTTTTACGACGTTTTACTATAAATTTTTACTACTTTATACAATTTATTATCAGATAATAAATATCACTGAATAATGAAGCATCTTGTATCACATACCATTTATAAACATTCTAGCTTTTATTATAGTAATAAGATAAATATTTTTATTTTTATATGCAAAAGGTAGCTCACTCTTGTGTGGCTTTTAATAAAATTAAAGTTTAGTTTCTTACCCATTTAACGGTTATGATAATATTTATAATGTGAAGGGTAAAGAAGATATGCTTCTTTATTTATAATTTTACTACCATTCAAATCGATACACACGTTTTGCCAAAATTACGACTACATAATATTATAATTCTGAATAGTCCTTAGCCAACTTCTTGGATATAATTATTGTATTAATTACTTGGTGATACTTAAGGATATCATGAATGGTAATCGATATTTGATATCTAACCTTTTTATAAAAATGTTTTTAACATTATCGTTCTTATTACTACATAGTTTCAAAATAAACGCAAATGGTTAAGGAATGTTATCTTTCATTTAGAATGATGTAAACAGCGACTAATAATAATTTCGTGGATCTTAAATGTTACAGTGTGATAGAACGTATATTGGCAGGCCCGTATTTGTACATGGTATGGCACTCAAATACCTCTAACAAGAATTTGTATGAAAATCTTCGTTTTGGGCGACATATAGTTCATGTAGACGTTCGCGCATGTTTTGTCTAACTCACTATAGAGCTACAGTTACACATTTTTCTGGAATAGCGTTCGATCAGTTATCGTCACATCTATTGAACGAATTAGAATCGCTTGAGTTACGACCTTCGTTCATCGCGGATTCGTAACTGTACTAACTAGTTTGACTGTTTCTAATTGCGTGCACGTTAGGTGTTCATACTTTTTCTTGGTCATGATGCCCAGTGGTTACAGTTGGCTTAATATCCGCAGTCACGTGTGTTTGTTTTCATTGCAGAACTCAGAAATCGTTTTTGAGCAAGTGTACCTACAAGTTATTTTTGGTTGTGTCAAAGATTAACCTGGCGATGTAGGAAAGGTTTTTCAAATATCGTAATTGAGTAGCTAACCAGTAGTTATATAAACGATTATTTTAATTTCTAATTTATAGAGAGTGGCAAAAACAAACTATGGGTCAATAAAATCTCCTGCAACTATAGCATTAGGTTAATATAAAAGTTTTGAGTAGGAATATAGAAACCGGCAATTCATATAATAAGCTAGAGTAAAGATAGTAATCTAACGTTAATAATTAGTTTGTTAACGTTGCATATTGAATTTTTACAAGATATATTTAACCGTTATAAAAATATAATTGTTACGGACTTGTTAACATACATTCGCCATAGGTTATCCAGAAGCTTATTCAAAAATATATCTCATTCAAAATCCTATGTTATAAACAAACAGATTACAATAAGTAGAATTTTAACAGAGATTACAATCATTCAAAATCGTCTATGGTAGTTCCGTTACTTTATATTTACGTTGGTATTTAAATACTTTAGTATTTACTTTACGCAACTGATTATTTTAAATGTAAACTGGACATTGTAAAACACGCGTAAGCAAACAAACAATAAAAGATGTTAAGGGGCGCCTTCAGGTGGTCAAGCGCTCGCATTGAGTGGTAGCCGTGAGAATTACAAGTCGTTTTTGCTAAGTGCAAGTTTAAGAGTACGGCTATTTTAAGCAATAGCCTGTTTTTGCTGTTTTAATTTTAATTAACTT
Source organism: Pieris melete (assembly GCA_963693345.1). Taxonomy (NCBI): domain Eukaryota; kingdom Metazoa; phylum Arthropoda; class Insecta; order Lepidoptera; family Pieridae; genus Pieris; species Pieris melete. The sequence goes on along the minus strand of CAVNZK010000053.1, from coordinate 1,851,378 downwards.
CCTACTTGAATTTTGTTTCAACGCGTTTTAGGGAAACCTTGAATAAGCTTATTACTTAAAACTGGAATTTGAAAAATCTCTGTCCAGTTTTAGTTGCATACATTTTAAACTCGCCATTATACAATATACATATTATTTATCTTTTATATGAGTGTTTAATTATTTAGGAGCAACATGCGTGTAATGAATACAGTATTTTGTTTTTGGCTTGCGCGTCGTTGCCGACCATTTAAGAAATACTCTTTTCGTAAAGCCTACTTTGTTTGTTTTGCAAATAATCGAGGAGTGGAGTACCTAGCATAGTTTGTCCTAACTACAGATAAAGAAGCACGTATCAGCCAGTCCAACGTATAATACGCGTCCATCCCAGTCTTTTGTTATGTCTGACAGGTCAAGGCTGGTGTCGACAATTTGTTCATCTCAAAGTGTCAGACTGACAGACGTGATCCCATTAAACAATGTAGATAGGAACTTGTGAGCAACAATGCAAGTATCCTTAACCAGATGGCGCTGCATATTTTAGGGGTTTGTTTTAGTGTTTTAGATAATATATAAAACAGCTGTTATTGTATATATATTCTAAATATTGCTGGTTGCTAAAATTCCCGTAACATAGTCTAAGTTATCGTAGTTTATTTTATCACTTATTAATAATTAATAAGTTAAGTATGAATAGCTCCTTCTTAGTTGAACGAATACCAAGAGCATAGTTGAAGCAGATGTATTGTTTCATTAATTGTGTATTTATCTTTTTATAGAACGCAGATGCTTGTACCAGGTGTATGATATACATAGTATAAGGGTTAATGCCCATGTCATTGATCATTGAATTAATCTTTTTGTTAAATTAACTTCGATGCAATGTGATAATGGTAATTGAAACTGATACGTTTTTGGAGGAAATGTATCAACTCTTATAAAGTTAAAGTGCGTACCTACCAGAGATTGGGAACATTGAGACATCCTTATCTATGCTGATTAACATCGGCTATATTTATTTCCAAAAAATTAACTAAACGCTCAGACGTGCGAAACTGGTGACCCAGTTTGTAGTTTTTAAATATTCTGGAATAGAGAATATCTTAAGTGTAACTAAACTTTCTCACTTTTCCCTCAATGGACTAACGATGCCAAGTCACAGGTAAAATTAGTTTGTTCACAAATTAAAGACAGAATAATTATATAATTCTAGCAGACCGGCCAAGCGTTGCTGTGGCTAAGGTTTTAGTTATATTACAAGTAGTAACCTATTCAAGGGAAACGGTAGGAGAACACCAGTCATGGGGACCACCATGCTTTTTTGTGGTAATGCCATTAAATTGTGACATCAAATAATAAACAAATATTTTGCAATAAAATAAAATTGCGGGTATAATTTAAGATGTAAGCTGAGAGAAGAGATCTTTTAAGTTAGATCAAACTGCACACGGTGTGCAAATTTGAATGAAATCGGTTCGGTAGTTTAGCAGTTCATAGCGGACAAACAACGTGACACGAAATTTATATAAACATATTAAGATTTAGAAAAATGCATATATATAGCTTAATTAATTTGTAATAAAAATAATTAAGTTATAGCAATAATCGTGAATAGCTTAACCTAGAAAATTGTAACGCAGTTATTTTATTTTTGTTCTTTCACATGAATTTAATTACCTACATATTAAAAACAAAATTACGTATAAACAAGAAATGGTAACTTAATAAGATTTGAGGTTGGTGTCTACTAACTAGATAATGTTCTGAACTCTTGGCATTTCACTAGAAATATCTCTTAATCTGCTTGTACAGTTGAAATACTTTGTCAAAAGATAACAATGATTTAACTTTCGATCAAATTCTACACTGAAATAATATTCGGAAATAGATGAGATGTATTTTAAGCTTAAGCGGTCGTCTTGAATGTATAAGATTCCAGTCCCAATTTATGTTTAATACATATATCTGTTATAATCAAATAAGTTCTATATGCAATTATGATTGATTTCTAGGATATCTTGTATGGTAATAAGTATTCGATATTTGGCCTTTTTATTAAAAAAAATTATTAACATTATCTTATAGACGTCATATATAACGCAAATGGTTGAAGAATGTTTTATAAAAACAAAATATTAAATAGTTTTTTTATTATATATATTATGGGGATTGAACTTTATTGTACCTTAGTTTTTATGAAAACTTCTTCGCAATAGCTATTTTCTGTAATCGATAACCGATGTAATCTGAGCCTAATAAAACTAAAGCGGTTTTGCAACTTTGACAGATGACATAATGAGGCCTTTTGAGGAACGTATATCAAAATAATGAATCCTTGATGTTGTTCATGATTCCCTTTAATGTTGGCAATTTACTTGAAACTGACGCAGGCATGAAAACATCACGTACCACCCCCTGATTATAGTGCGGAGTAAAGCAAAGAATAATTGCCCTCGTTAAAATATTATAGGTTTAAACTTATACCAGAGACACGCTAAGACGGCCGCTTTTGACACTTTAAGAATAGCAATGGCAATAAAATTTATCAGTTTGAAATAAGAATTTCTAAAAGGTTAAAACCATGCTGTAAAAAAAAATTTGGTATACAATTTCAAATTGTATCGCTACCGGCTACCATTATTGTGAAATAAAATATTAGACTCTATTATTGAGAAAAGTGCATATATTATGCTCATACGCGTATCGACATGCCTAAAACATTTCTACGCTACGGTATTTTTTTTTATAGAACGGGGGGCAAACGGGCAGGAGGCTCACCTGATGATAAGTGATACCGCCGCCCATGGACACTCTCAATGCCAGAGGGCACTCAGAGGTCACTCAAATATGTTTTTCGAGTATATTTCAAAAACGCTATCATACTGCGGTTTAGGTAGAGAACCGAGGCAAACCCGTGATCTTTAAATACGGTATGTATGGTAATGTGGTATTTACTTTGACCAACTATTCCATACATGCTTTAAACAGAATATTGCATTCAGTTAAAGAGATTTTGCTTAATTTGACACTTAATGAGGTAACGTGCCGAAAGTTGAACTTTTTTTATCGTTCTTACATTGTAAGGATGATATAATCTGTGCTCGTTATAAATGAGGTATGCTGAAATCGTTTATCAGTTTTTCCTTGCTTATTAAACGTGCAATTTTAAGGCTAATTTAAATTCATTTTCGTAGGAAATGTTTAAAATGTATGTTATGACTTATGACGCTGTTATTTGTCAAACGCGTAAATGTCGTAGGTATATAATAGAAAATACAAGACCGTTGCTATTTAATTGCAATTATCTTTTATAGACATAAAAATAATAAATCAGTGGCGCTACGTTTTTAGGTCTGGGCCGCAGATTTCTGTATATGTTTCATGATCAATTGTCAATCTAACAGGCAAGTAGGTGATCAGCCTCGTGTGCCTGACATACGCCGTCGACTTTTAGCGTCTAAGGGAAGCCGGTTTCCTCACGATGTTTTCCTTCATCATTCGAGCGAATATTAAATGCGTGCATAGACAGAAAGTCCATTAGTCCACGGCCGCGGACCGAACCTACGACCTCAGAGATGAGAGTTGCACGCTGAAGCCACTAGGCCACACTTCAACACTGCTCAACTCTTGTATAGACATAAATACGCAAAAAAAATACATTTATGTTTTGTAATAAAAAGTAAAATATACAATATACAAATCTAATAAGTATGTGAAAATTATTAATAAAAAGAAAATCAAACCATACTAATAAATGTAATGTAGACTTCACAAACTGATCTTATAAAATTAATTATAGATGGCGTCATGATAATAAAAATCGACAGCTTAGTATAATAATTAATCTGTTTACTAACGCATCACTGCAACCTTTTTCTACCTGCATTATGCACCTGCTTAGACGGGTCTAGGGAATAATTTTCCGGCCAATGCTACACGACAATTATGTCCGCTACTGTGATGTAATTGTTAATGATAAAGTGGCTCAGGCTCCATTGGTTCGCCTTGAATTCTTTAAGACTTTTCTGATATATGCCACATCGTGTAAGCTATTCGTTTAATATACTTTTAGTAATCGCTTCGAAATCTAGGAATCCTTTGATAGTAATATGATAAAGGGGTGGAGTTTCTTTGTAAGTTGCTGTCTACATCTGAATCACAAGCGTAAGCAAAATCTACCTTTCAAAATTATGTTGGCCAATCAAAGTCATGCAGGAAATAAATACATGATTTTTTATGATACATAATGTGCATTAATATCGCATGTTATAGAATCAATAATAACTGTATTAACTTCTTTCGATACTCATATACTTCAATTTGATATACAAGGAAAGGATAGCATTTTAATCTATGTAATGATTATAAGGTAATTTATCTCTTATTACGGAAGGCGATACGCTTATTTGATTCCGAATATCGCAACTACTATTTATGTAAAAGGGATCTATGCGATCTTTATACTATACTTAATATGAGTAATAAATACGTAATCTAAATTGCGTTTGTAAATCAATTTAAAAATATTATAAAATGTATAATCTGTAACTTGACGTTTAACTCTCCTCGCCATATTAATGTATTATTTATATAAAAAATAATTATCCAGTGGACTTAAGTATTATATGTATTAGTCATGATTTAAACCATTTCTTCTTGTAAAGCACACAATGAAAGATATTACAAAGAAAGTAATAGTTATTAAAACCCTAGACTTTTACTTTTTGCAACTCGAATAACAAAACTATATGTATGTGTTAAGTAATGACTAGAAGCCTATGCTGGAAGCCACATTGCTCTTAAAACTGGGTGGGTGTAAATTAGCTAGGTCACCAGGTAAAAGGTGACTGCTCTGTGGCAAATGTACAGTGTCTATTGTCTGCGAGCTTTCTACTAACGATATACATGTAACCACGTAGGTTTTACCATAAATTACTACATAACACTGTAGAATCATTACTATAAAAGTTATTTTTCATTCTGTGTATTGTAGTACACAATACTTACTGAGTGTATTGCAGTACAAGTAAGATACACAGTTTTATAAAAAATGTGCCTCCTTCAAAAAGTCCTTATAGTCTCTTAATTTATTATGAAACATGGACTACAGATTGTGTCGCATTTTTTGCCAGTGGTAACGGTAATCGTGGTAACTCTACGGTGCTATATTTAGTGCAATTTTTGTAACATTCTATTTGTATTGTTAGAAGCACAAAGTATTAGATTTTTCAAAATTTCTAATAAAATATTTTTTTCGATATTTTCTTTAATAGGTGAGATCTTTTAGCATTTATATTTAAAAAGAACCTCTTAGTTCTAGACACAACAAAGCTTCATCATCAAGTAAACAATCGTAGTAATATTTAAAATAACCTTCCTATATTAGAAGTGGTAAAAGCTAAAGGGTATCAAATTGATGAGCTAAGCCGGCTCTCACGGTTTCGTTCATTTGGCTAACAATTCGCAATCGTTATCGAATAATACACACCGAAGCCACGTTGTACATCCATTTATGGAACCAACGGATAGAACGGATTTCTAAACTGAAATATGTTGTATTGTATTAGATTAAAATTAACATTCAAAGATGAGGAAATGCGCTGTAGCAAGCGGCTGCGAGGAATTGCCATACATTGTTGTAAATGAAATAAGCAAACTTACTTTTCATACGCCGACCGGAACATCACCCACGCCTATGTTGTTTGCTATGGAAATCGTCTTGTGTACTTTAAAGTTTCTGCGTATCAGCTGTTACGTATAACTTTTATCTTTACGAAGTCTATAGCTAAATAAATTTTCATTTTTGAACACCTTAATTGTCTTTATAAAACGACACGCTTCGTCGAATTATCGAGAGCAATATTTATTACAATGTACGTCGTGTCAAGTCTCTGAAGAATGCATACAAAATATGAGATACTGCCTTATATAGATACAAAAGGCAGACTAGGAGACAAAGGAATAATATATCTATCTCTTTTACAGCTAAGGTTCTCCTTCTCATACTCCTAAGAATCATTAGTAATAGAGTAAGATCCCAGAGCGATAAGACACAACTTATTTTCTAAAGCATAGAACTTAACTTAACTTACTTACTTGCATATATAAGTATTATATATGCGAGAGTTCGTTCATGTGAATCTTTTTATGAAGAGCGTAGTTTTGTTTTGAATTGGACTTTGGAAAGATACAGGCATAATCCTATGCAGATTCGAAAGCGTCGACAACTTTTCTAAATTTTTAATATAACAATATATCATTGTTATCTGACTTATAAATAAAAGCAAATACGTGTACATTGAAATTGCATATTATTACTGCTATTACAGAGATGTATGGACTTTCGTCAATTTCAAAGCCCTATTGTAGTTCAGCACTCAATAAAAACGATTTCACAATACATGGCCTGAATAACGTTACTCAATTGAGGCACTTGAAATTACAATTTTATGATTCTATGTTTAAACAGTTAACATATATGTAGCCATTTATTTTACTTTCTTAATTTAAAATTAAATTATTTATCAATTAAAATCAAATGAACGCGTATATAATGAAGCAACGGAAAACAGTTGTAACGATTTTCATTTTTTTTATACAATGGTCAGGAGACACGTAAATATAGGTACATATATGGTCTCCCCATAACCCCATATATGGGGCACGGAGACACAATTTGCCGTTCCCAACTAAATTAGATCTGTATTCACTGCCTTTGTCCGCTTCGCTTATTGAAAATCCCGGGAGGAAAATCTACACTTTTTTATTTTTATAATTTTTATAGCCATACTAGCATGTACTCTTTATTATTTAATGATTTTATTTGTATTTCTAATTATTTAACACGTGTTTAGTTTAATATTAGTGAATAATAACATTTATTTTTCTAATTAAAAGTAGATATGCATAACTACTGATCTATATTCTTTGATTTCCCTGCGAAGTGAAAGTGAGCCCTCCGATACGATCGGCCTCATTAGTGGATCACGTCTGCGCCCGCGCAACAGCTTTGGCTCTCTCGTCATAATTCAATTAACTTTTAAATATTGTGACAGCATTTTGTTGAAGTTCCGGTATAATGTTTAGATTTAAAAAAATCTATTTATTCATGTTTAAGCAAAAAAAAAATATTGATAATATAAATAAGTAAACCTATAGATAGAAATAGATAGTTAAAGCGTCAACCTCATGTCGCGCGGCAAAAAAGTTACATGTTTCTATGGAACCTCTACTGATGTTCCTGGTAAACAGTGAAGGCAATTTCCCGTGTGAAAAATTGAAACTTGGTCCAATCAATGGATTGATGACAAAATTTCACATCCATAAAGCCGGGTTTTGTTAAAATATTCTATTCATATTTGGCCAATAAATGTGTTTACATGAAAAGGTTAAAACTTTTTTGCAATAAACACTTTTTTAACACAACATTTCTGAATTTTAACTAAAACACTTATATCATGCTAGGTAATAAGTAATTCCGTAAATGGAATTTGCTGTTCGTAGTTATTTTTTTTATACGTATTAGATTTAGTAATTTAGGTTTGACAATACTCAAGAAAAAAAATAGTAAAATTAAATTTAGAACTGAACTCGTACAAAATCTTAAATGAACTATTGTTCATTCAGAACTGTTTATAATCTAAACGATAATAACCTCCGGCCTCACTAAACGCATATACAAAGAAAGAATTAATTTCAATAGCTATGTCAAAACATGAAGTCGTTAACACTACAGACAGATCTTTGAACTGTGTTTTTACAAATTGAATGCGTCATCACGATCTCTCGTTGAATAATGGAACTCAATTTATCGTTACTCAAAGCTTTTACCGACTTTAAAAAGAGACTAAATTTGAACGATAATGGAGCGATATTAACATTTCTACTATTAAAAATCGGATTCTGATGATTTTGGTAAAATTTCATACGAGTGCATTTACGGTTTAACCTATGATTCCTCAAGAAGTACGTAACTTGCATAGAACATGCGAGTGTTAATTGTGCATGGGCATAAAGTCCATTGGTACACGGCCGGGATAGATCTATGACCTCAGAAATGAGGGTATTACACTGAAGCTACTTTTTTTATGAGGTGAAAATGGGCTAACGCAGGCCCGCGCTATGGATGTCGAGCATGACACGAGGGCGAGGGCTGTGGGGCTGGGTCTACAATCAAATTCCTCTGCTATTCAGAGGGATAGCGAGACCACACCCACTAAAAACACCTCAGCCCTTCACACGCCCTTAAGATGGGTCCTCGGAGTTCGCCAGGCATTCTACCAAAAGGGCCTATATCCGACATAGAGAGCTCATTCACGACCTGCGCTTCCGGGCCACTTGAGAACACTGAAGCTACTAAGCCAACACTGCTCTACGTTTTTTATATTGGAACGTTGCGGATAATGTAGGTAGGCACACCTCGGACTGCTAAAATTCATATGTAGCTCTCCAACCTCAACCTTGTAATTGCCTACTAAAGTCACCTCGGGAACTTCCAACCTTGCCGTATTACAATTTACAGAGGCCCCTGGAGTCCGTGAGGCCATTTAAACAGGCCATGATATAGTGAGTAAAATACCAGACGTCATTAATAAAACTCTTTTTTCCTTACCGTAAGTCAATTTTACGGTTAGATAAACAGCGTTTACAAGGCAATTTCTTGCTGCGTAACTTGTCAAGTGTTTTGTGGTTCGAATATATTACAAATATAAATATTGAACCCCGATAGCATAAAAATATATAGAGAATAAATGGTTTCGACGTATTTACGTAGTAAACTTCAATTTAAGTCATAAACTGTTGAATTTATGTTTCCAGCACATGTTTCGTATGAGTTTGGACTTCGAGAAATGTTGGAAGTTTGAAATAACTTCGCTTGGAGTCACGTCACAAATTTGAAGCTTATTCATCGTATCTTTCTTTCAGGTATTACCTTATGTATAAATATTTAATTATTTATATACCAGACCAATTTATAATACAGTTACTTGAAACAAAAATTATAAAATTCACTAATAAAAAATTACAAAGTATGACGATGGCAATAGTTAGCTTAATGGAATAGAATCATAAATTATAATAAACCCACTGTCCGTTAGAGCTGAAGAGTTGACAGTGGGTTCTCTGTCAAAACGGAAGTAACTAAGAGTTACCTTTCGAATAGTGAATGGAAAAGATTGTAGTCATGCTGCCAAGTGCCAACAGCTAATTATATTGTATCGTAAACGAATTCATACATTAGGGTACTCGATACGTTCGTTTAGATCTTAATATGCCTAGGGAGTGCTTCCACGATTTCCATACAAACACTTGTTGAGTCTACCCTGCCACGGTAACTATTCTTCCTTCTTAGGCCTACAACGCACTAGCGGCTGGCCGCGATGCGGCGTGATGCTGCGGTAGGCCGCGGTATATACGGTCTGCCGTAGCGGCATGCCGTATTCCGGCTAACCGTCCCTATTGCGGTCCTATTGAGGTCTGCCGCAATCGTCACTCGTCAGTGCTTCTTGAAATATTACAAATTCAAATTTAATGACGTGGAATAAGTGATACATGTATCTTATGTTCCATAATAAACATATTTTATTTTTTTATTTTTTACTCTTTTAAAATAGGTTTACAATATTTTGTTTACATTTGTTAAATAATTATATGTGATGACGTAGGTAGGACGGCTAACCGCGCCGAGTGCGTGGAGGGGACGCGGCGCGCCGCAGCTTCAGATCAACCGCTCCGGTTGTTGCGGTGTGCCGCTACGGCAGACCGTATATACCGCGGCCTACCGCAGCGGCACACCGCATCGCGGCCAGCCGCTAGTGCTTGTAGGCCATAGAGAAGAAAGACCTGTATGAAAACGTTAAGAAAAAAATAAAAATAAAGGAACGGTTCGGTTAATCCGATAATTAATATAAGTCTTTATTCAGACAAGATACTATTTTACTTAATCTAGAATATACATGTTTAGTATAAAAAAAATGTAACTTAAATATAGTTGACTATATATTATATTCCCTCGACAACCTTGTCTCTTTGCCTTTAATTGGTGGCAAAGGACTCCTCCAATTGCCACCATACATTTCTGACCTTTTTTTGGCAGTTCGGGTCCATACACGTATATATATATGTGTATCGTTTTCTTATTTCTTACATTGTTTTAGTTCAGCTTAACCGCATCTTCTGCGAATTTGTTGTAGCAAAGGAATTGGTTCCTGGTTTTTGTGTTCTAAATCAAGTCTGTCAGACTGTCATTTGCCACTTTAAAGCCTAATCTGCATTTCACATCGTCAGTTTTTATACCTTGTGCAATTTGTCAACAAGTGGTGTATAGTTTCGCTGGACGTTCTGTGCATTAAATGCGACCAACCTAAAAATATACCGCCCAGGTATCTCTTACTAGGGTGAAGGTACTAGTAAATAATAAAACAGAGCCACCGCTCTCACAGTTGTTTTGAAGTGTGTCAGTACTTTGTCTAAAAGTAAACACGCTTTATGAACGCTTGTTACTTGACACTAATTGTTATTGTGTAAAAATTTCTAATACCGTTGTTTTAATTATTAACTCGAGTATGATAGAGGTCGATGACTGACGAGTTTTATTGATAGGTAGCAGTTCAAAATAACAAGTCATAAAAATGTTTAGGGGACTCGTACGCATAACCGTGTTTGAACCAATGTAGTAGAAAACGACGTGTATAATTTTTAAGGGACTTTACTAAATCCAAATGTGGATTGTTTATTATAGAAACATCGTAAGGGATTTAATTCCCTTCTATAATCCAACCAACCAATATTTATACTCGAATTAATATAAGAAATCTAAATATGAGACACTGTTTACTGTATTTTGGTTGGTTATATATTTTTTAGGAAATTTTTGTAGTCGCTTCTAACATAGAAATAAGTATTTACAAGAATTTATTTTATATCATATGTAAACTTTCTGCTACGAAACACATTTATCATAAGATATTATTAATATTCCAATATAATTTTAAAACTTTCAAATTCAATTAAGTTTTACAACTTAGTTTTGATATCAGCTGTCTAAACTAGAAATTTACGTAACCATAACCCTTGTTCATATGTTTTTAACCTACTTTGCATCACTTTCTCTTAACTAGTATGCCCTTAATTTCACTATGTATTTGTCTACGTACTTGGACATTATGAACATAACTGTACGTAAAATTATTAATAAAATAAAATGGTTTCCTGGGTTAAGCGGAATTATAATAAATAACTTTAATTTGTACAAACTAAGCTAAAGGTACATACGCTTTTAATAAAATGATTGAAGATAAACCAACAAGCAACTGCTAACTGTTCACGGGTGTGTTGAGGGATTGGTATTATCATTTTTTGAGGTCCTAAGTTTCTTGAAATCTATTTTCTATCCAAGTATAGAACCAATTTCGGTAAAGAAACATTGATTGTTGGGGTAGTGCTGCGGTATAATAGACTTCCACAAAATATAAAAAGTGCAGACAGCCTGGCAATATTTAAATTAAGACTAAAAGACCATCTCTTAAGTGATCCCAGTTATCTACGTAAATGAATGTCCCAAGTTCTACTTCGCTAATTCATCCTTGAAGCTCTTCTATGGCCCTCGACGTGATAAATTGTATCTTTAGTATATAAGTTATCATATAAGTGACTATTGTCTGTTATGAGAATAAATGTCTTTAAACCTAAGTCCTCTGCGTATTGATTCGAAAATCCACTCCTTAAAACCAATATAAAGAGTACCAACTTCTGCTCCATATATTAGCAAAGGGCTATATTGTTAGTGTTGATTCTCATGTATAGGCGGAAAGTTTCTTGCCAGTTCTTCTTACCCGCTCTACGCCCTTGACTTGCGAACTGGTAGTATTGTAAATTTACAATTATTTTAACTTCTGTCTGACGATTCATAAGTGTACTTGTTTACCTTTTTTGTGTGTGAAGTGCACACAGCTCTATTGTTTTTATTTGGATACAGACATCAGTAATTGCACATTTCTCGTTTGAATTGTGACAATACTAAAACGTCAAGTCTTAAAAGCAATCGAAACGGGAAAGTACTCATATATGTTATCCCAAGCACGTGTCGCAAAACTAATAAACAGTCCAAAAAAGGAGTGGTTCAAGAATTTATCTTGAACTTGATTTAGAACAATACACACCTACAAAAGCTCACGATTGGCGTGGGCGAAATAGCTTGTTGTAAAAAATATTTTAAACAACCTTGGTAATGTTATACTTTAACTAAACACAAATTTAATCATCGAAACTGATATGTTCATAGTAGAACATTATAGTAGACTATATATTACTAATATCGCGCCTGTTAATTAAATAAGCATTATGCTGCAAAAAAAAATTGACTATGACTGTTGTTCTGAAATGGTCTGCCTTCTGTCTTATTCAATACATGAATTGCGATATTTTTTTCTCTTCACTGATGAACGTCAAGCTCTTAGTATATTCCAGGCGTCAACCTTAAAAAAAGCTGTTTTAGTTTGAAATTGAAAGTAGAGAAAAACAAACAGCCTAAAAGAAGGTTCAGTGAAAATATAATATAAATAACTAGCCACTAGAACCAGATGGCTTCGTTTTATGTAACATTTCGTTTGGTGATCCCGCTTTTCTGTTGAAATTTTTCCTGAACCCGCCTGACGGAGCCCGAGACCTTTCCAACGAATCCAAAACCGTGGAAATCGGTTCGTGCGTTCTGGAGTTATAGCGTCAGGAAGGAAAACCCGACTTATTTTTATATAGTAGATAATCTTTAATAAACTACAGTAACAATATCAACATTCTAATACAGACGAAAACGCGTGCGACAGTGTTTTTTTTTTTAATCAACTTTCATGAGAGAATTTTAATACGTGCTTCGTATAGGAATTTGCATTTATTGCGAAGACTGAGTTAATGAATGTAAGATATATTTAACAGCGTTTTTAAAATATTTCATATAATTAAATAAAGAGCAAGAGTACCTACCTTATAATATTTTAAGGAAACATTAAAATTTGTTTTTTATTATTATAAATTGTCTCTGCACAAAGACAATTTATAATTACGATCTAGCCTAACTTATTTATAATAAGTAATTTATATTATTTGTTATCCACCGTAGCACTTAAGATTTGTCTTTTGCCAAACTTAAATAAGTGAAATTTGTTTAAGCAAGAAATATTGTGTCACTACCATATGTTTTACAAGTTGTTTATAATAATAATTACTGTACAAAACATCACCGTTTCAGCATTTTTAAGCGATTAGCGACATTACAGAGAGACAGATAAACATATAAAAATATTTTGTTTATATATATTTACACAATATATAAACATTAAGAATTGTTCTATGTGAGCGTTTTACAATAATGTATATATCTCTTGCTCAGATTTATGCAAAGCCGATTCCCATGCAAATTAATCCTTCTGATCGTCGATCAGTGACAGATGTTCATTTCAGTGCGTTTGAATAATCGCCTTCTGTGTGATGCAATTGTACATATGTATTACACTGTCTTGTATTATTTTAAAAGGTTTAGGCGTACGAGTGTATTATTCAGAGACAACAAAATAACTTATTTTATGCTGTCAAAATGTGATTGACTAATTTATGGATCTCTTAAAATATCTGGACTATTTTGTATGCAGTAGTCCCGCTATGATTCGAAAGCCACAAGGATCTGTAAGATGCGGTTGTGGTGGAGGTACCCAAGGTGGTTTTAAATTCGAAAACGCACTCCCCTCTCTGAGTAGCAGAAGAGCTGGGAGTGTGTCGAGTTCCACACCACACAGGTTTTTTGTTTATACGCTGAAGATGCACATCTACTATATAAAAATAAGTCGGGTTTTCCTTCCTGACGCTATAACTCCAGAACGCACGAACCGATTTCCACGGTTTTGCATTCGTTTGAAAGGTCTCGGGCTCCGTGAGGGTTATAGCAAAGAAAATTTACGAAAAATTTCAACAGAAAAGCGGGTTCACCAAACGAAATGTTACATAAAACGAAGCCATCTGGTGGCGAAACGGAGTTCGCCGAGTTTGCTAGACGGATATAAATATCGATTTTGGTTTGACGCTGAAAATGGCTTTTTATTTACATTATCTAATTAGATAGCTTTTTCAAACGTATACAAAAAGAGTTCACAAGTCAAACCCTATCCCAAGCTTAAAGCTTTGTATTTCAAGCTAAAAATGTATCACTATTTTAATTACCGGAAAAAGCAGAGATCACTGAATTGATAAATTCGATTAATCACAAACTTTATACATTGCTCTGTTGAATTCGATCTTTGAAAAACGAATTTACCATTGTAATTCATTAGTATTCGATGTTTCATTTAAATAAAATTTTAAGTCAATATTTTACTAACGTACAAAATTGTATATATAATATAATTGTTGTTAAATCGGATGTTTACCATTATAATCGACTTGATCATGACCTGACAGAATAATAAGAAAGATGTGTAATTCACACACGCACACATAATAAGATTTCGATGTTTTACCCTCTCGTAGACAAACATTACTAGTATTAGTATGTATGTCCAAGTACGCTACAGAACTACTTACAAACTACTTAAGAATAGTATTACCACATATTTAATTTCAGTTTACATCGTTTTGGACAAATTTATATTGTCTCGCAAAACGACATTAAAACTTCATCAATAACAATAAACCCACACGTATAACGGCGTCAAGTAAATTATTGAGTTTGTGGGCGGAAGTATTTCCTGACCCGCTTTGAACTTATAATGTGACTTTGATACACTAAACTTTTGCCTTATCTTTGTTTCTACTTATCCTCAGTTGAAGTTTGAATACATATTGGCATTTTCAGCGTCGTTACAAAAAATCCTCAGAATTTGTGATTTTTTTTATTCTGACTTCGTCATTTAATAGGCCTATAAGTGTTTTCCCTAAGGCTCAACAGTGAGGGGAGACAATTTTTGAGCGGTTGGACTTTTCGTTGGGTTAAGCCAACGCTGGAGGATAGTATCAATGTAATTATCATACAAGGTGGAATCGAACCCAATACTCTACGGCACACAGTTCCTTTACTAAACCTTTTAGACGGAGCCTTCGTGCATTGAAACACCTAGTGGTTAAGCGTGCGATGTCGATATCAATCGATGAAACAACCGCTATCGGTTTTTTGGTAAACAAGTGTATGGATATCCAGTATCAAATATCCTATGTGTTTGTTGTACACGTAATTTTATGTGGTTTCGAATGTCTATACACGTTTCATTTTCATTAGAGGTGGGTGATATTTACTAACTCGAGCGCCGCTTCCGGCGCCGCGCATTTTGGATTAAAACTCTATGGTGCGTAGGTTTGTTTTATAATATTGTTCTTGTAAAATACGTATACCTACGAGCAGTGTTGGCCTAGTGGCTTCAGCGTGCGATTCTCATCCCTGAGGTCTTAGGTTCGATCCCCGGCTGTGCGCCAATGGATTTTTGTTTCTATGTGCGCATTTAACATTCGCACAAACGGTACCTAAAGGAAAACATCGGGTGGAAACCGACATGTCTTAGACACAAAAAGTCGACGGCGTGTGTAGATTGAAAAATACTCATGAAACAGATTCAGAAATCTGAGGCCCAGACCTAAAGATGTTGTAGCGCCACTAATTTATTTTTTGTGTAAAATACGTATTTCAAATACTTTATTTATTTAAAAACGATCTCGGTTAGCAAATTCTATATTTACTGAAGTTAGTTGTTTTAGTGCACACGTGTTATGCGCCATTATTGAACAGTTGCCACACTAGCGCACGAGTCAACGCAATTGCGTCGCAGCGTTGCCCACCTCTAATTTTCACCCTCGATGAAGCCATATATGAAGTCTTGTATAATCCCTCAAAGGCTTATTCTGCAACTTTTCCAATACTGTTACTATCTATAGAACTAAGCTTATTATAGGGAATTAATCTGTTAATTTTATTAAGCTGTTGACGAGGTTGTAAGGCTATGCGTTGAATACGTAGGTATTGTAAAGTATTTATATGTAACGAACTGATGTATACAATTAAATCTATGAGTATGAACTAAAGAATCCGTTTAATAAAATGCGCAAATGGTGACTTCATAAATTTATTCAAAAATTATAGATGCCTTACATTATGCCCTAAAACAGAAGTGGCAATGGGCGGGGCATATAGCAAGATACACCGATAATAGGTGGACCTTAAAGGCAACTGTATGGAAAGGACCAAGAGGAAGAAGGACAAGAGGTCGCCCAAAAAAAAGGTGGATAGAAGAAATAGAAGCGGTAGCAGGAAACCAATGGAGAAAGAGAGCCATAGACAGAGTCAGTTGGAAAGAGCTGGAGGAGGCCTTTACCCGCGAAGAGGTTCTGATCGACGGTACTGAAGGAAGCTAGAATATATAATAACAAGCAAAAGAAAAAAAAATATGTACAAAAATTTAAAATAATCTAAGCTGTGTATTATAATTTGTTTTTATCATGATTGGAAATAAAAAGGGCTTTATTATTATTATTCTTACCTAATTTAAAGTGTGCACCTACGTGAACTCAAATTGTACAAACTATTTAAACTGATAATAGGGTTGCTAATAGATTTCAATCAATACATATTGGGGATTAGGTCAAGTTCAGTCGGATTACAAAGTATTACACAATGACTTCTAAAAGGTCAAACAGTTGGACTTTACTTGTAAACTTGATTTTTGGAGCACACCGATCTCCTCAGAAGCAAGTGTTACGTTGGTTGCGGATATAGAAAGCAAAAACAAATGCCAAAGCTTCGTTCGAGCATCGCACGCTGAAAAATTAAGCCATATTAGTATTAGCTTAGGTTTTCAGCTGCTTTTTTATATTTATAAAACAATTTTTACTACTAAGAGTGCAAATAGTGAATTTGAGTTTTGTCCTTGTCCATTTCTGATTTAACTTTATTATTAAAGAATAAATAAATGAAATAAATCAGTGGCGCTACAACCTTTTTTCATGATCGTTTGTTAGTCTAATAGGCAAGTAGGTGATCAGCCTCCTGTGCCTGATACTTAACTATTACAATACGAAATACGACCAAAGTGGTAGTAACTACAAAACACGCATAAAGAAAATATCTGTGGAATTAAATGAAAGTTTCCCAGACTAAAAGGTTTAACATGAATGCTCAACAGCTGCGATTGTCTGAATAGCGCCGACACCTAATTATTACAATGAAAACAGTGAAATTTATGGTTTACGCCCATATGCGGGAAACAGTGGTCGATTTATATTGATTTGCGATCGTATTAAAGAGATAATATGAAAATTAACTGGGAAATAAATTGCAAACGGTCCATTGTTTCGGTGAGTAATTAGACTGTCTACTATGTTCATAAATATCTGCATTTCCTGTAGTATAAAAGTAAGATAATTTATTGTAATGGATACTTTAATATCGAATAAAAACTTAATAGTATTGTATCAATAAATATGTGTGTGGAAAATTTGAACTGTAGGTAGCTCGTAGGCGAAAAAAATAAATCGGAAGCATTCGAATACTACATGATATACTATCCAACCAAAAAAATTACGTTTTTTGGTATAATTAAATTATTATATTGATTTATTTTAGATAAATAAGATGAACTCTGTCAACATTTTTTTAAACATCATAAGGGAAGGAAGTAGTCATTAAATCAATAGTAAAACTATAGTTGACAATAATTGTAACAGTAAGACATTTTTTTTGTTCTTAGAAATATCAGATTAGTAGCCAAATCAAATGAAAATGTCAGTTTTTAACTTCAGTTCAAGAGAAAAATCATCAATCAGAAATGATAAAATCGTCACTATCGTACTATCCCTTATTGCTTATTTTCCTATATACTACCTACGCCGTATAACTCCTAGGTTGGGCACCTAGGGTCCACAATACTTCGCCATCGGGTTCTTTCTTGAACCACGCACTTAACTTCGGACCACAATAACCCAATGGTTCATGCCTCGGCCTCAACTGAGCGTCGCCAGGATTGTTTAGGGCGGCCACGTTTCCTTTTTCCTTGGGCAGTCTCTGTTTTACGAGTAGGTGTGGCTGTGCTCCCTTCTAAGAGTGTGCTCGTGCCATCTCCACTTCCGACCTTAGATCTGGTTGCCGATTGGCGTTTCCCAGCACCGTTCCTATAGTTGTTCATTCACGCCCACACATATCTTCTCTGGCCAGAAAATTCTCATTATCTGTCTCAGGCACCAATTACTAATAATAAATATCCTTTATAGAAATTCTGTATTTATTTATGATAAAAATACCTTCAGAGTTGTTCAGTAATTTGTAAAGGAGTCTTTTAAATGTACTTGCGTGTTTCATTCAAAAATTCTAAAACGCATGTTCTAAAGAAAGATCTCTTCATTTTTCAAGAAAATGTTGAAAGACCTAAACATTACTTAGAGTAACGTCTTCAAAACGATGTAAATATATAATAATGCTTGTCTAGGCTTTATGACCCATTTAAACATTTTCTACTTTTCATTCCGAGAAAACATAACTTTCTCAACGACACAAGCCTGGCTTTTAAATATAACGTTTCATATGATGATACTCTCTTCAATATAGAATAATTTTATGTTTTATAGATGTTTGAGTTTATAATTACTATTCAACTAATAATACAGCGGGCAGACTAAAAAAATAGGAAGGGGTAGAAATTGATTTTTAGTGAAATCAATCGTTTTGTATATCGTTGTATAAAATGTTGATCGCATATTTTTATTATCATTTTCGAGTGAAGAAATATCCAAATCTATAACATTTACTATGGGATTATGATAACTAAAGTACGGTACGAAATTACGCATTCACTCTCGCTCTGTCTCTTTCTATTCCCCCTCCCCTGGAGCGTTGAACGTTTAACGCAACTGTGCTTTCATACCCCCTCCCTGGTAGCGTTAAACGTTTGACGCAACCTTGTTGGAAGTCGCATTAGAAGTTTCACTTTAATAAGTAATATCTTCCAGGCAGTTGTTTGAAAGAAAAAAAAAGTAACGGTGTAAAGCTAGTTTCGACATACATATGAACTCTATATTTATTGGCCTTAAACGCTAATGATATTATAATTCTTGTATATTTTATATACTTTTTATTATTTCTAGTTATCGGCGTAAAGTTACCTGACATTTGAGATCCTTAGCAAACCTTTCAATCGCGTAAAATGTTTAAATTTTTTACTAGGATACGAATTTAGCGCTTAAAAGGAATCTAAAAATTTTGAGGCTGTCTATGTAACGGAGATAGTTGTTGCAAATTAAACCTCCAGTTAACCAGATACGGGTGATATATGAAACTTGCGGTTAACTGAGATTATTGTGATCCGGCGATACGGTTCGTGCATTTATTTGTTTCTGTGCACATCCTGAACAGGTCAACAACCTCGTATCAAAAGTTTTGTATGCAATTTGTTACGGTTGACCTGACAAGTGACTTGGCTGAGTACAAAAACGAGGAAGTTGTCAGTTCGGTAATGTATAGTCACGTAAACCTCTAAATGGGAGGCAGAGCAGACATTTCTGCTCCTGTTTCATTCATGACTGTTCCTGTCGACAAGTACATTGTACTTGATCTGTGCCTACCAATCAAAAACAATTATCGTCTCTACTCCTTTCAGATGGTCCGGAATATACAACATTTGCGTTAACCACTAAGCTAAAGAGGTTATATAGTTTATAAGATTTGTGAAAATATACTGTATATTTGTGTTAATTCATATGAAAACCATTCATTATTACATAAACAAGCTCATTAATTTTAATAGAAACAAAATAATATGCATCTTAATTAAACTCGCGAACACAAATGGCAATTGCACAAATGAACGCGTACAATCCAAACTTTGCCGTGTGAAATGACAACTACGGTTCATACATACATAACATATTATACTATGCGCATAGTACATCGGCCACTTATATAGACTATAAATATTATTAAAAACACAATTATTTAGTTATATTTTATATTAATATTATAAAGAGGAAAGATCACCTCACCGTAGAATTACGACATCGCTCGACTCGTTGTTGATTTGATTATTAATTTTAATTACTTTTGTTTTATAGAACAGGGGGCTAACGGGCAGGAGGCTCATCTGATTTTAAGTGTTAAGTGCCCAAGGACACTCTCAATGCCAGGCTCGCGAGTGCATTGCCGGCCTTTTAAGAATTGGTACGCTCTTTTCTTGAAGGACCCTAAGTCAAATTGGTTCGGAAATACTTTAGTGGGCAGCTATGTGGAACATAGTGGTGGTGCGCGACAAAAACTGCCTTGAAAAACGCAAATATTCTTTGTATTTCACCGTATATTAGAAGCTGTAGGTTATGATTATTTAATAAAAATATATCATCACCGACCTTGCTGAACTACTGCTAAGCATTCCAATTATGTAAAGTAACAAATTATCGGATATTATTCAATGAGGCCTACTTAGATTACCTATATATAACGTAGAAGTACGAATTGCAGTTGGCAGAATTTGAGTAGCGTTGGGAATACTGAGTTTAAGTCCTTGATTGAAACGCAGTTTGACGTTCGAGACAGATTAATCTTGAAGGGAAAATCTAAACATGAACCGTGCCATGAATTGCAATCAAATTGTTTGAATATTTAAAAAATTCTGACTGATTTACAAATATTGTTATTTTTTGCGCAACGCTACTGATTTAGTTCCTAGCATATAAGTTTTTTATTTAAATAATTTATTCTTGTAGCAATCATTCTATTGCGCTACCCGGTAATAATTGTTTCGCCTGAATTAAGAGCATGTAATTTTAATGCACTGAATCTCCTACGAAAGCAGTTATTAATGAAAATGGTATTTAAAATAAAATTCAACTTAGCCCTTAAAAACGTAATCGAAACGTAAACGTCGCAAGGAAACCGCATACCTTAGACACAAATAGTCGATGGCGTGTCAGACACAAAAGGCTGATCATCTTCTGCTTATTAGAAGCTGTAGCTACTTATATTTATTTAAAAAAATCACGAAACAGATACAGATCTAATAGATTGCAGCGCTATTGTTTTTTTTAAGTGTACATGTGTCATTTTTATTAACCTAACAATTTAACAAAAAATACCATTAGAATGCTACCGATTATATAATAAGTATAGTAAAATATTTAAAAAAATAACATCCAGCCGGGACAGGCCGTATAAGTGTAATTTCCTTTGGGACTGATGCTTACATACATATAGACAGTTATTTTTCAAAATCAAATATATCACAAAACCTATTAAATACAACAAGTGCCTAGTATCACGATTATAACCGAGTAAAGTTTAATAACACGACTAGTAGTAAATTTAACGGTAATATTAAAACATGATATGTAAATATTGGTACATAGGATTCCGTGTATGAATTAAGGATTATATATGGAAAGCTCTTTAAGGCTTCGGTAATCAGCGAGGCTTAGGAGGATCGTCGGGGATAAAAACATAATGCTAATATTGTAATGGAATCTTACAGTCTTACTTATAAACGATTCTATAAGATGCATGTACACAGGTTTTGTCACGTCTATTTTTAAAGTGACTCAAGACTGATAAGGACAACATTCAAAATATAATATATATACATAATGGTTATTTAGTTTTTTCATATAACTAACTTGACTTCCTTTTTGGAATAACAATAAATTTTGGAAATAAGAGGTTTGTTTTCACGAATGTTATGTTAAGAATAAAAATTTTCCTTTCTGTCCTCAATATCGATGACAAGACAAGACAAGATCACAAGACCCGACTACAAAAAACTCGGTTTTGCATACATTTTTAATGCATTATTTTATAATTTGATAATTGCCCTGGTAAATATTTTTCATTTTGAGAATTTTATAAGAAAACCGGTGAAAAAATTGACGTGAAATTAATTTTGGCATATTATAAAGGAATTTTACATATTGTATTAAAATACCGCACATTCACCAAAAGCAATACTATTGTTATACACATTTGTACCCACACCTATTACTACTGATGATTGTATAACAAACACTATTGCTTATTAATTAACAAAGTACATAAACTAAGATATATTACTCGCCTCACGCGAACTTTAACATGTTTATTTTACTTATATTACGTATACGTTCACGACTCTCTACTAAAATAACGTCGTCATGTTGAGAAACTTATATAATTTTAATTAACACGAACTATATGTATGTTAAGCAAAGTAAATATTGGCAATACACTACGACAGCTAACTCGAGTGTCTCCTTGTGAAACTAGATAAACTTTAATATACAATCTTGTATATTAATCAAAATGAGAACCTCCAACCTTGGCTAAAGTTTTACATTATTGGATTTCTATTAAGATATACTTACGTGATAATACATCTTAAATACGGTACGTTTTTTTTATCGTTCGTTACGGACTGCTATAACTTGAATGATTTGAATTTGGTCAATACAGTCAGCTTCTGATCAACCCTTCAGGCCAGTGTCAAGCCCAGATTGTCTGTCTCTTACACAAAACGCCTTCAGGCATATCATAGCAAAATTCAAATAATTTTCGGCAAACGCCTACCAAAACGTTTGATGAGCTGTAAAAGAAAAAAATCATACTCAGAGAGATACCTAATAATTTATGGAGTTGTTCGGATCATCGGACGTCGAGGCAGTATACGAAATTCCACCCGTATCACCTCGACGTCCGCCGTTTCACAACTGAGCGTGTTTCAAGGCAGTTTTTGCCGCGCACAACCACTATCTGAAACCAGCTGCCCTCTGAAGTAGTTCCGAACCAATTCGACTTAGCGTCTTTCAAGAAAAGAGCGTATCAATTCTCGTAGTCTACGCACTCGCGAGCCCTCTGGCATTGAGTGTGTCCATGGGCGGCGGTATCACTTAACATCAGGTGAGCCTCCTGCCCGTTTGCCCCCTGTTCTATAAAAAAATATATAGTAAAATATTAGTTTTGGTCTGACTACGCCAGCTTTTGTATCTACTCTTATTGGTGGTTAGTATCTACCAAACAGTTGTAAATTTATCAATACCTCGTTTCAATTGTTTTGCATGCAATGTTACATACTAAGGTAAAGTTACTCTAATTCTTAATTAATTAATTATTTCAATTGTTGGACATTGGCCATTTTGTGGTTATATAATTTGTTATTTAACTAAAAATAATACTTTTTTAGATTACAACTAAATTCTGGCGTTACGTCACCCCATGTAAAATACTTCATTTATGGCAAGGCACACGTCATAATTTTTCTTTTATATATGTAACCTGAGAAGGATCATATACACCATGCGGTTTATAACAGGAATCTGTCTCCTTGACTTGGAATGATCAGCTGAAAAGAAGTTCTGTTAACCTGTGCGAAAATTTAATCATGGTCGATGAATAGGATGGCTGTCTAATCGCTGAAATATCAAAATACTGTACCAATACTAATATTATTTTTCTTTATTTTACCAACGATTGCAAGCAAATTTATTGATTGAAGCATTTTGAAGAAAGTTTTTGGAGTATTCACTCTTTGATATTTCTTTTAATTAATACAGTTATTTTCAATATTAAACCACTTTAAATTAATCAATATCGATTACTAATAATCACAGTTAAGGAAAATTACAAAGTTACATCGCATTGCGCTATTTTTTATCAACTTTCAGACCGCAACAAGAGTAATTTGATCTTCTTTTACTGTAAATAGGGCTGCCACATAGAACATTCAAAACGACTTTGAATTTTTAATAGTTCTTTACTGATTATTCTATTAAATCAATTACAATAGTAAGTAAAGTAATATAGTCTTTATAGTTAGAAGTTAAGGTTTTTGTTTATATTTCATATTACACAATCGCTTACGAACTTATATGCTTATAAAAAGTTACCGCTTTGCACATAAGACACATTTATTACTACGTCTGCTTCCTTAATTTTCCTTAGGTATCTCCATCCCCAAGGAAAATTTGGCTCTTAGACATGCTGGTACCCTTACCATGTTTTCCCACATAGATAAGCAATTCGATTGTGTACTTAGAAAAAAACATTCATCAGGAACTTTGCACATGGTTGCAAATCTTTTGCATCTGTGTGAATTTTTGGATCTAGAACAAGTCAGGCAAGTTTTCTCCACGATATATTCCTTCATCGTAAGAGCGAAAAAATGTTCATTTGTGCACAACTGGGGTTCAAACGTACGAAAGTTGAGAGGCGCACACAACTAGGCTAACACTACTAAGTTAGCACTATCACATCTATTACGATTGAATTGATTGCAGGTTACCTTAACAATGCGTTTAGCTTCACCTTGTTAGTAGTTAAATCCTTAATCACAGAGCATATCTTGATTGATATAAACGTCAATCTAACTTTGAGTATGATTGAACAGGAATGCAGATACTAATTACTCATTCATTGAATACTACTTGTAATAGTTTGCTTGTTTAAATATATTTCTGAAATGTATCTCACTTGATCAGATTAATGTATTATTAAGTATACTTCCTTACTTGTATTTAAAAAAGAAATAACAGATAGAAAATTAGAATACGCTTTTGAAATGACGGTTCTCGTCGCTTGATTATGATTAATTGTCAACATTGTCACCCGTGACACTTGACCCGTTGTTTTTTTTAAATATACTAACAGGGTTATTCATACTAATGCTCATCTAAAGAAATTAATTATCTACTTAAAATATGGTTTTGTATAAGTATACCTTAGATTTTGATAAGAGAATTAGAATTTATTTTCAATAGGAAAAATAAAGGGTTAACAATGATTAACTAAACAATATTACTTGCAAGTTCTAAGAGGTGAGCCAAGGAGGAGGATTTTCTTTATGGTCGAGTGTTTTAGTACGAGAAATCTGTTACTTGTTTAATAGTAACCAACCTAAAAACCAAGTTACAGAAATATTTTTATAATATGCGTATGTATGGTTTTAAATTTTGTGTATGTATTCTGTGGAATAAATGTAAAAAATTTGAGTGGCAACCCTAAACACGATGTAAGCGACACTGTGGTCGCGGTGGCCTCAATGTCTGTCACCGGTATTTTGCATTATTTCATAAATTTTTTTGTCCGCCTAATCATATTTCATCGTATTCGTAATTTGATAGTATATAATATGAAAAATTTGCTTACGTGGTATGTAAGTAATTTTATAATAAGTTCATATTTTACATGTAAAGCTGATTTTCTAACATTTATTAGCAAATAACTTTGCTAGTAAGATTTTTAATTAAGTTATATATATCAGTCGAAATCGATTTAATAATGAACTTTTGTAACAAAGCAAAACACTGACCATCTTGTTAGTAAGAGCACGAATGCCTTTCTTAGGTTTCAAAATATCCAAATGTCAGAGTAGGAATTTGCCGTGAGCCGGCGCCTTGATGTCTCGATAACTGTTTAACTATTGTGTACCTTTTGTGTAAGCCAGTGAAAAATTATGTAAAATGAAGGAATAAATAATAATAAACACTATTTGACAAGTAATATCACAAAACAGTAGTAGTTATAAATCGGCGGTCTTTAAAATTTCATCCTTACCTAGACGTAAATAATCTAAATATGTATAATTAATCTTAATATGCGCACTGCGCAGGGTACAATAAAGACATGAAAGGTCTAGTACAATCTTCTAAGTTGATTCTAAGATAATATCTAGTCTGTGAGATCTAAACAGCTACAGGCATTTCTATTCCAAATAAATAAAAAAAGAAACAATGTGGGAGTAGGTACATATTATTTTAAGGTTATATTTATACAAATAAAAAACTCTTTATTGTATAAAATTGTTGTACATTCGCTGATTGCGTAGTACGAAAATGTGTTTAATCAGGTAAGCTTTTCAAATAAATTAAATCAATAAGGGTAAGTTAAAGTTCATTACTACTCTTGTACAACAATTGATTTATTTTACAACGCGAAACGTTAAAGGTAGAAAATAAGCAAGATGTTCCAAAGAATCGAAAATCAAACCCACTGATTTATTGTATTTGCCTTTGAGTACTGAATTTTTATTATCGACCTTTTGAATAATTCACATTCCACAAACAAAGTTGCCTATCTCGTATACAATCCATTTGAATGTCACGTTTTCCATAATTTTTCCCAATGAGAATCCGAACATCATTGACATTGGAGGGACTTTTTAATATGCATAATTAGTATAAAATGTACCTTTCAAAAAATGAAGCAAATTTTAGAAGTTGAGGGCATGTCGAGGATGGGAAGGTGCTCTTCGATCAGTCTAACCACTGGCTGGCCCCACTGATACTGATAATTATAACTTGAACTCAAGTTTATTTAGGGAAAAATTCACAGAACAACCTAAAAGATTTTTATCCGGCAAAATCGAACAGTCTCTGGGATAGCATAGCAAAATGTTCCATGTTGGTATGTACTAAACAGGTAAGTAGAATCACACTAAGGAGAAACGAAACTTCGTGCAGCTAGTATTATATAAAATGTTAAGTTGCAAGGGGTATGACATACTACTGTCCAACTATTGACCCAAGATTTTTTTGAAATTTGTATTTCCAATAATATTGACACTATCTAATCGAGACCTTCGATTTCTATGTCATTTCAACACCCGTAGCGCTGAGATAATATATTATTCTCTCAAAGTTATATTAAATTAATATGATAGAATACGACTCGTACAGTAACCATAATTACGATTTAAATTTTTCTTTAAAAGCGTGTATATTATTTACAAAACTGTTTTAGTGGTTTGCAGCAATAACGTTCAAATCAGTTACAGAAGTTGTTCTGAAATGTGTGTACGTAAACCAAAGACTGCGCTGAGTATGCCCTCGTATGTCAAATCCAATATGTTTAAGCACTGTAAATATAACCCGTAATTCCGATATTTTTGAAGTTATACTTCTTTAGGCGCGTTATGAAAATATGATGAGAGTGAAATTTTACGATGCGCGCGCACCGTGACACAATTTAACAGAATGAAGTTGCCCACGAAAGATGCTACGGCATTGGGCATAATTTAAAAACTAATCAAAAACTATTTTTAATAATGCCAAAGAAGTATGCATAAGTTCTTACGCGCGTACGTAAGTACACGCACCCTTTTTTTCCATGGAAATCAGGGAACCACGGTAATAAACATCTTATGACCACGATTTAGATATCTTGCAACTAGATATTTAGGTGTAAATATGAACGCCATACTTTGAAATGGGTTCTTGAGAAATAAAGCATCGTTTATCTAAATAAATAATAGATTAATTTACGTGTATAGTTATGTTCAGTTGTTCAAGTCCTGATTGGAGTTCGCTTGTAATTTGGTCGTTGACAGATTTACAACTCCACGCCGTCATCTCTAACATTATATCGACTTCTCTGCGGTTTGCATGTTTGAAGTATTGCTAAGGCACTCCGCATACATACATAACAATATATAGGAACTCGAAAATACAAAAGTATTTACTATTATTTTTATTAATATCAAATTATATCATGTTAATAAGTAAACTTTGGGATTTACGTTTTTTATACAGAAAAAAAAATACTGTTGGTATTATTAGATATTAAAAAAAAAACAGTGGCGCTACAACGTTATACTTCACATTCATTCAGTTTTTTCTAATAGGACAGCAGGGATCAGCCTTCTATGCCTGACACACGCCGTCCACTTTTTGAGTCGGTAATGCTGGTTTCCTTAGGAAGGTCTTTCTTCAAATTACGAGTGAGTATAAATGCGCACATAAGCAAAAAGTCCATTGATGCACAGTCGGGGTTCGAACCAACGACCTTCGATTTGAAAGACACTCTAAAGCCATCACTGCTCATTTTTTCTTATTAAGTCAGCCATAGTTTTATCATACTTAGGACTGCTTGTAGATGTCAAAATGCGTTGGAATACGAAATCATAGTGGAAATAAATAATAATACACCAACATTCCAACAATACACTCATATGAAAAAAAAGTTAAATAAATTTATGTCATCGCAGATATTATTATGTTACTTTTACATACCACGTGAGCGGTACACTTAAGTCATGAAATCGGCAGTCACCTCATTGCCTGTGAAAATAACTCATTATATTCTATGGCTGACTTAATTTATAGGAACATTCGAAGCCTTTGCGTGGGAATGAACGGAATACTACAAATTAGATGTTTTATTATTTAATTTAAGAAGTTTGTGTGTCAGTTAACGATTAAAAAATACTGATGTATATCAATTTGATGTGTATTTTTTTATTCAAACAAGATTTTGCAACCAGACCGACAGTTTTGAGGATATTTAATAAACTGAACGTGTATAGATTTTTTGTGCGTTTTGGAGTCGGTTCAAATCATGAGTATAAATATCGCTTTTAAATTATAACTATTCAGTAAATGTTAAACCGACCTATATATTTATTTCTAAATGATTGTTCTTAATTTCTTTTCTTAGTTAATCTTCAACTTTTATGCTGAAAGTACATATATTAGTATGTTATACATTAAATCATTATCTCTTACGCGGCGCGACTGCTTAGTGCGGGAGTGTTATATGGGACCCGCTATTGTGCATACCCACTAAACCCCAAGGAGACCCAACAATTGCAGCAGGTCCTTATCCGTTTCACTCTGTATAGTCTGCATTAACATATAAGTATAATTAAGGTTGGTTGCAACTTCACAACTTTAAAAAAACACAAACACGTACTCCACAGATTCTGGGGCCCAAAATATTTCTGGGCTTCCAAAATGAGAATATTCCACTGCTCCCCATTCTATGCCGCTTCCAGCCAGTTGATGGCTTTCATTTGCAGTTCATTGGATTTGCATATCGATATCAACATAATAATATAGTCTATAATAAAGTCTCTTCTCAATTCACATTCTTTCGTAATCGTAATCTGATCGTATGATTCTTTTGTAAAAAAAAATTATGGTCAATTAATGTGTTTAAAAAAATTTGAAACGTGATTTAATCTACGACAATATTCAAAGGTCGACTTATAAAACTCTAAATAGTTGTGCGTAAATATTAATTAAGCATTTTTGAGTCAAGGTTGTTTTTTGTGAACAATCATCTCAATTTAGGCTAGAGAACTGGCTATAGTTGTTCTCCTTGAAATAGATTTTAGAGGCACAATGGGTTTCGCACCTGTAGGAAAACATTTGATCTATTATGTACAAGGTCTTGAGGTAGTTAAAAAAAAGACAATCGTTCGACAACAACATTTTATCGACTCATAGAAGGTATCTCTTCATAACTTGTTGATTTGCAAAATTTATTTCTCTAATACGTCGTTTTGGTAAATATAAAAACATGATTTTGAATTTAGAAGTTTAAAGTTGTCCTTCCGGTTAGCAGTTTTGCAGTAGACACTGTCAGCGTATTACTTGCCCTGAAATGGTGCAGTGAGTTAGAAGATTTACGGCGATTAGTTCCGGCAAACATTGGCGCTTATATAAAACAAAACATATTGGTTATTTATGTGTTAAGTGTTAAGGATTATTAATTAAAGTATACGACATTTCTAGAAAAAATAATTGCATTATAAATCTTGTTAATTGTGTAATTAATTTAAGACGTTAATTTGGCTCTTAAGGTAATTTACATGATATTAACATCAGAAATTTCTTAGTCACGACTATAGATAACTTATTTAAAATTGTTGCTGCTGTTTTGTTTTTCAATGTGACATAGAGACGACATATCTACAGATTGAAAAATATTATTTACAGTTCGCCTCAGTGACAAAATCATATATTTTCTTCAGCTTTGATGACTTAGTAATTTGGTTTAAATTAGTACAATCGAAAGCAGTTGGATTCGGTTCCCAAAATAGCGTGTAACTTGAAGGCATGGAGAAAAGAAAGATAATGTGATATTCATGCTTCAAAAAATACCGAAATATATCTCAATCAAACGCAATACAGGAAGTACTTAAAAGAAATACATAAGAACAATACACAGGCATTCAAACATTTTTTGTTATTTTTCATGGCCAAACTAGTATCAATGGTGATTTTACCTGTTTGTCTTCCGCATGTAACTATTGAAACGCGTGTACTTTTGAACCGGTTGAATAAATAAAAATAATCAGTGGAATGCCCCGCACCATTCTACAAAGGAATCGCTTTATTCTTGAGAGATAACCCTGACTTGGTCTCGAATACCACAGGTAACGTTATATTCACTCCATTAAACATCATGAAACAATAATGGAAAGTTCTCTGCGACTCTTTGAGAGGGAGTTTAGTTCGTTAAGATACCTTAAATATACATTTAAGACTGTTTTGATTTCTCTGATGAAGTTAGTACTCATAACAATAATCATTGTTAGTGTTCCGTTCCATGGAGAACAATGTATGGTCACGTGGATTGAATGTGAAAAAGATTTTTCATTCTAGTTATGATTTTACGTAATAGTTGTAGAGAGAATTACAATAAACTTACAAAATTTGGTCTCCCAGGCAGAGTAGGTCCTAAATGATGAATTTCTTTGATGTATTGCGATGCTCATACTGTGTTATTATTTAAAAGGCGCTCGATTAAAACATTTGAATTCCGAACTGCGATGTTCTACAAAGGGCTAGATTTAATGTCATATTCAAAGACGTATAAATTCAAAGACGCAAAAAATGTTTTGTCCCTTTTGTTTATTTGCAAAGTGATACAAGAGTGATAAGGAGATTTAAATTCACCCATTTTAGAATAAGACCAAAATTACCGGGGACCTAAAAACGCAAACCAACGTCTGGATATATTTTTTTTGCACTTGACAGTTGACACATAGCTTTCAGGATTTATAGCTAATTGTTCGTTTTTTCTTACAGTGCCGTGACCCCAGTTTTTATCTTCATTAGCTGTCTAATGACCTTAGCTTACAGCTTCCGCATAATTAAGTTATTCTTTATTTCAAAGGAATAACGGCGATGCTCGTTTAGCAATATATCAAGGTATAAATACGAAAATAAATGTATTTTAATTTTAGTGGAAATTTCGAGATTTATATCGTGTATCTTGGCTATATGTATAATATAATGCACGGGTACACGCGCCTGGTTGAAATGTACATTTTCAGGATTACAACGATTTATTTTACAATTTATTATTTAAAAAATACCTCCAATATTTCATTCAAAATGTCGCCACAGTTACAAATTCCAATAGTAATCTATATGGCCACGATTATTTGCTTTTATAATAGCAATCATTAAACCAATGCTCAGACTATAATTTTTGGCAATCAAACCATGGTATTTGTAATCTAATTGGTTTTGTAAAGGTCATTGAATCATTTCGCAAATATTAAAGTGTAGTTGAGACATTTTCCTCGGTATTTGCAGTCTTATGTTAAGTACATTTTGATTTGTAATAGCCATGACGTAAAAAATTAAATCAATTTAAATAATGTTTTCATAAAGTAGATACCAGGATCGTCATTCATCTCCACCAATTGAATGTTTTGGGTCATCACTCTGATATGACTTTATATGTATCGAGACTTACAGAGCCTTTATTCCGACGTATACGTATATCCTGATCTAGGAATAGCCAAGAAACTCTGTCGAGCCCTTACAACACACTTCAAAGTATGAACTGGCTGGTAATTCTAGTAGGCTTCAGCGGCTACATGGAAAACTAAAGCTCTAGTGAAAACAAAAAACTACTAGGCACGAATAACGCAATTTATGAAGCCTTGATTTATTGAGTTTGGACCTGTCAGGTCCCAACGGGTATCATTGCCAAGTCATTTTCTTTGCCCAAATTTAATTTTATTCCAAATATTATTTTATCTGCGAGTACCTAGACAAAGTTCAATGACCTAAGTCATGACCATGAATGTAAAGAGTAATTTTAAGTTGGTGTACTTGGCATTCGGCGATTGGCACTTCCCACGGACGGACGGATTGACACAATGATTGGATAAGTATCAGATTCCTGTACATCTGCTAAAGGCGTTGTTCAACCATAAATAATGCTAATTTTATTTGAGCACCTTTTCTTGATACCGAGTATGAGTTCTGTTAATAATCTTTACAAAAGTTTTCTTAGTTTGACGTAGACATAAATTATTATTTTTTGTAAATTAAGGTGTCTTTGATGCTTCAACTGAATAATTAAGAAAAATTAAACTTTGTCATGATCACATCTAATATTGGGTTCTAATTATACGCAGTCAAAAAGATTTTAGCATAGTTGTCAATGATTCGGCCAAGTCAAGGCAAACAACTAAATTAATTTTGACGTATGCGTTGCCATGGCAACGAAGTTGGAGCAACTCCACAGTTGCACTAAAAATTTATTCGTGTGAAAAAGGCTTTGGTACTAATGCATTCTTCTTCATTACGCTTGGCGTCTGCGCACGATTCACCCCGGAGTAAGAATGGGTGACAGTTACAAACAAATAGGTACTTTTGTACGTATTCCGAAGTTCAATGTTACTTAATGATATGAGCGGGCATATATTCTGGCATATTTTAGATGCTGAATATAACTGGTAAATAGCTCCCAGTAGCCTTAAAAAATTCGAACAATTCTACTTTACTGTTCAATTATGTGTAAAGAGGACATATCTAATGTATACAATTCTCGGTGTTTGTACCAACTCCACCGAAATGGCTCGACCAATTTTCGTGAAATTTTGTGTGCATATCGGTTAGATCTGCGAATTGGACAGTATCTATTTTTCATCCCTCTAAATGTTAAGGGTTTCCCCCTAAATTTATTATATATATTTATTGATACAGATTTTTTATTAAAGTGGATATTTATTTTTATTGAACTAAAAAAAATCCTAGAAATAATATACATGGCTAAACAACGTTTGCAGGGTAAGGTTGTTTATTCTATATCTTAATAACACAAAGTGCTAGTAATGAAGAAGTCCCAAGTAGTTTTATATAAGCCAATTTCTGAATGCATTCTGGCTGACAATCAAACCCAGTGTAATGCACTATCTACTAAGTCACAAGGAAGGTAAATGTAAGCTAATTGCATAAGTAACTAATCTGAATAAAGACAATACGTTTTGGTCCTCTTTTTTTTTAAATAACGACGGCTTCAAAACCCTAAATCAATTAGATAAGACAGAGCTTAGAAGACAGACGCACTTACTGTTAACGGAATATTCAAGTACTGATCTGAACTTATCTAAATTGTTACAGTGTATGTTCAGGGTGGTCTCAGTAATTCTGAGAGGTTAATACAGATTTGATTAGATATATCTTTGGGTACTGTTTATTAAATAATAATAAGCCTCATTTATTATATACGTAATACAGTATGTATCTAATATATAAAATTCTCGTGTCACAATGTTCGTTCCCATACTCCTACGAATCGTTTCGACCGATTCTTATGAAATGTTTTATTCATGTTGAGTAAGTCTGAGAATTTGCTACTATATATATTTCAAACCCCTAAGTGATAAGGGGTGTCCAAAAAAAATAAAAAATATTTTTTTATTTTTTAGGCAATTTTTTTTGTTTTTATTTTATTATGATACAGCATACAACAATACATAATTTCCAGTTCTCTACGATCAACCCCT
Organism: Pieris melete; assembly: GCA_963693345.1. Taxonomy (NCBI): domain Eukaryota; kingdom Metazoa; phylum Arthropoda; class Insecta; order Lepidoptera; family Pieridae; genus Pieris; species Pieris melete. The sequence goes on along the minus strand of CAVNZK010000053.1, from coordinate 1,817,896 downwards.
ATTTTTATAACTAAAAAATGTTTCCTAAAAATAATATACATAGCAAAATAACGGTTGCCGTGTCAGCTTGTATAGTATAAATTTATTAATACTTTTTGACTTATAAAGCGAGAGGATCTCCCGTAAGGCAGCGAGTTTAAGGAAGTCGGGGAGACAGAAAAATGCAATGTCGGATCTTGCTCAAACTGTTCTCCTTTCCTTTATTCGTCCATAAAACATAAACAGTCGTTGACAGTTATTACATGTATAGTCTGTAGTAAAACCACAGACTTTGGGAACAGTACCATATATTTGTACAATAGTGTTAACATGTGAGCTATTATGCCGACGAATTGGCTGGCGAAGGTTTATGTGACAAAACCAACGGAACGGAAGGGACAAATTTGTCGGCATACTGTTTCCGGATTAACTCTTACGCCTCAACTATTGACTGAAACTTGTGCGAGTAAAACACAATGGGATTATTCAATTAAAAGGTTTCCGAATAGGTTTGTTAATAAAATTCATCCTGGTTGGATTCTTATAACATTGAGATTTTGAATAGTCATAATATTTTGTAAACTACTATTTAGCCACAAATTAAATGTTCGCCGATACCGAGGTGCATATAAACTTAAAGTCATGGTTCGATGCTTGGTGGAAAAATTATTATTCCGCGAGAGGCGAGTTTTTTCTTTTATAAAATTGATACACGTAAATAATAAACTGTACGTAAAGGCTTTGAGAATTGACAAAATGGGCGTCTAAAGTGCGGAAACTGACTTCACACTAATACAACAAGGCTTTGAGAATAGGTAGTCTGAAATAGGCTGAATTCTTAGACTAGTGCTTATCTATTAGTAGTTATATATTTTAACAGATGGCAACGCTAGTTCAAAAAACTTGTCTCTGTATAACAAAAACAACGTTTGTGAATCTGAGCAAAGTTCATCGATCAAGCTAAGAAACAAATGGATTTAGCAGAGGCCGCTTGAAATATTTGGTAGCGAGATATTTGCATACAAAGACCACGATCGAGGGTGGGACTCGGCCATTTCGGTAGTACCGTTCGTTCTTTAAGATAATCTACACTCTTTATATTCATTGAAATAATATAAGTACACTCTAAACTCTTTATAACGAATTTCAAAGGACCGAGCGTTTTTTCGTTTGGACACCGTCGTTATAGGGAGTAAAGACAAATAGAAACCAAATTTAACCAATTACCTACAATAATTTCTAATTTTATTACTATCAATAGGTAAACTATTCTAAACACATAAAACAAAACATTTTCGGCACCTCATTAGATTAGTTTTGTAATAATATAAATTATTGTATGGGGTTATAAACCAAACAAATGTAACTATTTTTATGTTATAGAGAGTTTGTCAATATAACGAATGATGTTATAAAGAGTTTACACTTTATCAAATAAACAATTCCTCTCGCATTTTGTGAATTATATTTTAGTACTGTTTGCAGTACATAAAATCTTTGCTAAGTATAAAATATAATTTTAGATATTTATTTTCATATCTATGAATAAGTTTAACGTAATTGTAACGTAAGCAATAATGGTTGTGTTTGTTCGAAAATAATGATGACTATATAATCTGCCGTTTGATTAGATTACCAACGTTCGTTGCAAAAATCAGTACAAATTATAGTAATTAAATAATAAGGTGATAACAGGCGGACTTGTCGCTTTTTAGTGATCCCTTCCAGGCGCTTCCAGACAACCTTTAGAGAAAATAATATTTAAAATAGTGATCGCAAAAATTAATACATAATATATCCAACTTAAACATATAGAAAACTTTTCGACTATATTCACAAAGGGTTATAAAACATATAGCAGAGATATGTTGGCCCGGTGGCTTGAGCGTGCGACTTTCATCTCTGATTCAAACCGGCCTTAGAACCAACAAATCGTCGTCCTGTCTCCGGCACAGAAAGCTGATCATCAACTTGCTATTAGTAAAAACAAATGATATAATGAAACGAAACAGGTATAGAAATCTGAGGCAAAGAGCACCACTGGTTTTATAAACACTGGTCTATGACTTAGTGCTATCCACGGATTGATATATTTTTCTCAGAAGTCTGGGCTTTACTGATCGAAATACGTCTCCAGACAGTTCTCTGTCATTGAGATCTTGAAATCTTAATAATGCCCTTGTCACTCCTACGCATGTTATTTGAATGTATGAATATTTAGCGGAGAGATGTTGAATTCTTATGCGATGAAAACGTACAATTATCATTTGAATTCTTGGGTAATGAGTAACGTTAAGGGATTCGTTTGTCTCTTAGGCACTTGAGAAGAAAAGGCAATAAAGTATATTGTCTTGTCTGCTTTTAAAGCATAGGGAGGAGTATGTTCTTTTTTGTTGTTGTGTGAAGTAGAGACTCTTGGGCAGTGAGGTTCAAGTGCACAGGCGCTTATTAAATATTTAAGTTGGCGCCTGGTAGATAGTACCAATGGCCCCAGAGCTGGTGCTTTCCTCGCTCAACGAATAAGTATCGCAATACAGCGAGGAAATGCTGCCAGCGTTAAAGGTACACTGCCACAGGGACCTAACTTTTTAAATTTGTTATAATTTTCTTTTTGATAATTTTTATTATAACTTTGTATGTTAAGAAAATTATAAATACAAATCATATGTATCTTATAATGTGTATGTAAAATCCCACATGTGACAGGCACATTTTGTGAATATAACAATTTTAAAATGTTAAAACTCTCCTAAAGGAATTTAGTATTTCCCTTGCCTTTTTTATTTCGTAATCATGAAAGCATAACAAATATAGCTTTCGTATTTAAAATATAAATGGCTATTCACGATAATTATTCACGTTCTGTGAATTATATGCCCAAGAGAGCGATACTATATACATGCATTTCGTTTAATTAAAATACCTACTTTGCGCTATTGTAAACCTTGACCTATGGCATAATATTATTGCATGGTATTACCAAGCCTCGGCTTCTTCGTCTTACTAAATGTTAAATTGATAAATAGATTGAGGAGTGGTATAGAGAATACAGATGTATTGATATGTTAACTAAAATTGATCCTGTTCCTTTATGGCTTCCTACCAATGACACCATTAGCTGATTGTTTACGTTAAAAAAGTTTATATCACAGCTTTATAAGTTACCACACTTTCTGTCTTTACATAATTCACAAAAAAACACAACAAAAATTTTGCCAAAAATGTCAAAATGTTTTACGTAAAGATTTTATAACCTCCGTTCAAAAAATATCTTGATTCGACATTAATTTAGAAGTATAATCCCTTACTATATTATCCTGAACACTGTTTACATAAATTGCTTTGTTTTGTTTTCTCTAAATTAAACTACATATATGTCTTATGTATTTTTGCACTTCTGCTTATGTTATCTAATTTTTTCACACAGTGGTTGCCTGGAAGTGATCGCTCAAACGCGATAAGACCGCCAGTTGCCCTCCTTTTCATTTAATTATGTCAATTGCATTATATTTCTACAACGAAGTGTTATTAAATTAAGTCATACCCTAAATTTTTAAGCCATGCGCGGAACTTAATCCTATTTAAATCGCCTATTTTAAACGTTACCCGATTTAATACGGATTAGAGCATAATATACGACGCTTAATACGGTTATTGTAGACCGGTCTGGGAGACAGAGCATAGCTTAGCTTTTTAAGCGCCGAGGTTTAACTTATTGAGAAAAGTGGGTTAAGATGAAAAAACGTAAGGAAAGGGAATTTTTAAAGCTTTTCTTGTTTATAGAGCGATGAGCGAAATAATTGTATTTATTTTTAATTAATTTTTTTACGAAAGATTATAAAATTAAATGGTTGACGTTGTACTATTAAAGATGATGATGGTGATATGACGGTATATTTTAAATTTTAGTTTATGCAACGATACCTCAACGTCCGCCGTTCCACAACTGAGCGTTTTTCAACAGTTTTTGCCGCGCACCACAACTATGTGGAACCAGCTGCCCACTGAAGTATTACCGAACCAATTCGACTTACGGTCCTTCAAGAAGAGGGCGTACAAATTCTTAAAAGCGCGAGCCCTCTTGCATTGAGAGTGTCTATGGGTGGCGGTATTACTTAACATCAGATGAGCCTCCTGCCCGTTTGCCTCTTGTTCTATAAAAAAAAACACCTGGCATAGGCTCCAGTAACTTCCGCCACGCCGTTCTATTCTGGTGGTCGTCTTTCCACCTCTATAATAATAATACGTCTATGGTTTACGTCTTATAACAGTGATCTCTCTTACGTGGACTCATACTCAGGAAATCCAATGCCAGACTTTGACTCCACTAAAATATTTACAAAAAAAATAAATAAAAAGGAAAATGAAATCCAATACAAAATGGTCAAATGGGCTTCGTAACTGTCATGTTAATTACGAAGTTCGTCGGATCAGCTAGTTTAATATATAAAATTCTCGTGTCACAGTTTTCGTTGCCATACTTCTCTGAAACGGCTTGACCGGCTTGATTTTTTGGACAATTTTTTTTGCTTTTATTTTTTATGATTGTAGAGGGTAGATGAAAATTAAGGGTTGTATAATTTTCATCTACCCTCTACAATCAACCCCAATTTTTTATTTGGTAGTCAAGAACTTATAACTTGAACTCTGAGGTTTATATAAGAAAAATCACAGAAAAACCTCAAAAGTTTTAAGTGCGGAAAACTGAACAGTCTTTGGGGTAGCATAGCAAAATGTTCCATATTGGTTTGTACTAAAAAGGTAGGCTAGGCATTAACAAGAAACGAAGTTCGCGGGGGGCAGCTAATAATAATTAAAATAATGTGTCGATGTAAATTCGGATGGATTTCACTGGCAATGAGTAGAGATGGGAAGTTGGGAACACCGCAACAAAGATTGATTTTGCGTAATCGAATGAATTATGGGCAAACTATTTGAGTACTGTATAAAAAGTCATACACAGTGAAGAGTGAACATGTTCCGTTTACATATCTCGTTCGTACGTGATATTTTCTTTATTTCTAAATCTGTTATACGTGAGGATTTTCGCTGTTTAAACCATAGATGTCTTAGATGTAACATCATATTTTAATTAACTTCAATCATATATTTTAAATGGTTTTTTGACTTGTAGCATATGAAGTTAGGTAAGCCCCACAATTACAGAACTGGCAGTACCTAAATGTAAAATTAGAAGCATTTAATGTAGGTATATTTCATTTTTGACGTTCATAAGTATATGAATAAATGATTTTTGACTTTGACTTTGACAATGAGGAATGAGGGGGAAATTTTTAATTGTTTTTTTGACGGTAATTGAAGCCAGATTGAACTACGTGAAGTGGTAGGAAATAGCCACCAGGACTTGGAATATTTCTATTTTATTAATTGCCTTATTCATACTGGCTGCGCAATTTTTTTTAATTTAACGACTCCGTACAACCGCTCATCACTAAAAACATCACATTTAATTTGGCTTTTAAAAAGCCTTTAGCATACATAGTGTACGAGCCAAGGCTGTACATTTTGATACATACATGATAAATTAATAATCATCACAAATGCACATTTATTGCAGACGCTTAATTTTTATGAATAAAAAAAATATCCTGCTTTTGTGGGTTACTAGGTTAAATATTCTGTGGTTCATATTTGAAAAGGTGAATTCTTTACAAAAGGGAAACAGAAATAAATAACCTTTTATTAAGGTTTTCGTAATGATTAAGTGGATTATAAAAACAGTGCCATTAGAACCTTTTAAGGTCTGGGCCCGATTACTGTATCTGTTTCGTGTTCATTTGTTTTTTTTGGAATAGGCCAGTAGGTGATCTGGACTATTAGTAGCTTTCTGTGCTTGACACACGCCGTCGACTTTTTGGGTTGGCAAGCTGGTTTATTCACGATGGTTTCCTTTACTGGACGAGCGAATGTTAAATGTGCCTAAGCCTATTGGTGCACAGCCGGGGTATAAACCGTGGTCTAACACTTCTCTATTTAGATATTAATAAGAAAATAATTAACGGTGAGTTTCTTTTTCAGAAAGGAAGATAAAGCTGCGACTACACATGTCACCCAAAAATGATACCGGTAAGATTGTGAACATGTAAATTATAGAATAAATAAAATATACAGGCATATATATACAATAAGCGCCTGAATTATAATGAAGATAGAATAAGGATTAATTTATAAAGTTTTTTTTTATTTATTTATATACACTTTATGATAAAATGTGACTCCTCTCTTCCATAGTATCTATAAAAAAACACACTTTCAAAGGTGTATTTCACCTATTAAACAAAACATAATATCCGTGCGATGTGTCTTGATAATAGCAAATACAATTACCTTAATTGTCTTTGAGACTGAATTTAAGAATGAACTCACAGAAATATTTATGGCACAAAGAAAGTTAACCTGGAAGAGATCATTTATTGTCACGGTCTCGCTCCTAAATATTGTATATAAAAATAAGTCGGGTTTTCCTTCCTGACGCTATAACTCCAGAACGCACAAACCGATTTCCACGGTTTTGCCTTCGTTGGAATGGTCTCGGGCTCATAGCAAGAGAAAGAAGAGTATGAAATAAGAATAAGAACATTCAACAGAAAAGCGGGATCACCAAACGAAATGTTACATAAAACGAAGCCATCTGGTGGCGAAACGGAGTTCGCCGAGCTTGCTAGTATTGTATACTTTTGCTATGACTTACTTACTTCTTGTACAGCGAACTAAATAGTATTATTAAGGTGTGTTAATTGTGATCAAACCACACAGTATCTTTATAAGATTTACTTGCAATGGAATTCTTTGAGTTTAATAGATTTAAATTTCCCTTTTTAACTGTAATATTATGTTTCTGCATACCTCCGTCATTTATGTTCTATTCGTCCAATTTAAAAAGAGATCTCGTGGAACGTCTATAAATTGTCGTATGAACGGTGTGCTTTATATTGTTATTATATATAATATCCAATCAATTCCACGCAGTCCTATAAACTGGAGGTTTAGGACTCCAAATATATTTGAACGCTTATTTAACCAATATGTGACCCATGTACGCGTGTATCAGGTATATTTTGATTCAAGGTCCAAATTGTACACACAGCCTCCATAAATTATGACTAAGCAAACAAAACCTTTGCTAACTATGCTTATTTGCATTTGGGTACAATGTTGTCTATTTATTATCTATAATAAATGTTTGAGTTACGATCCGTTAACATAAATTATATAAGTTATTGCAATCATATCTTGTTTCTTAACTACTGAATTTATTGACGTGGCGTTTGGCTTTTGTTTGTGGCTCAAAGTGTCACACTGATTTTCGAAAATGTTGATTTAAGGTAGCCTTATCTTTTCATGTTTAACACATTACTACAGTTAGTTAGTTAACAAAACTAGAATTAGTTAAATACTGCTTGAGAGCGAAAAATCACAGTCTATTTTGATGAATTTTTCTGATTATTACTTTAAATTAGCTGGTATTATTAATATTTTAAAATATAAAGTACATTTTTAAACTATATTCGCCTAAATCGATGAGAACTTGGGAGAAACTAATTGTGGTTGGTAGAATTGAAGCGAGCTGACAAAGTGAAAGACTCATCATCCTCAAAACTGAACACTAATACTCCTCTCTAGCGCTGGTGGAAACAGATAGTTCGCTCCAGATGTTTCCTTGCTGACCACGACGCTCAGACATGGGTTACCGACTGAAGAGAGATGCACCTAAAATATTGATCGCCTCCATGGCTCAATGGTCAAGGGAATGGTTTATCTATTGCGGCTTGATCCAGCGGTGTTATTAAATATTTATATTGTACTAGACGACCTGGGGAACTTCGTATCACCTACATATATTTGTGTCGAAACTTAATACAAAATTTTTAAAACAGACCTAAGAGATCGGAGTTATCGGCAGGAAGGCAATCTATAAATATATGACAACCAAATGACAATTTTATTACAAAAATGACATTTTTAATTCCCAGCCTGACCTTTTTTTGATTGGAAAATTCAATTGTAGTTCCTAATATATTTCTTTACTTATTATTTATGAGTCCTATCGATTAATGTTTAAACCTTCCCTGATCTTCCACAAATATATCAAGATCAAAATTAGACAAATCGGTCTAGCCATTCCCGAGTTTAAGCGAGGCAAACAAACAACAATTAATTTTTATATGATTTTGTAACTTATATAATATCATATAAAAAACCTTAGCTCTCTACTTCTAACCTAACCTAACTAACCTAACTTCTTGCGAGAATCAACATTTTTTTATTTCTAAGTATGTCATATATAATACTTATGACCTTAAGTAACTTTGGGACTTTTATTAGTTTAAAGTGGATATTAAATTCATAAAGTAATTTTTGCATAACGGACGACGCTGACCCCTTTACTTAAACATCTGCGCAGGCAGCTGTGCTAAAGGAAGTTACTGAATACCTACAGCATTATTATATTCTTAGTTCTTACCATATCTGGATCACAATCGTCATCCCTTAAGTGTGGGCAAAAACTCCCCTCTTAGAAACTAGTTAGATGCCTAGTAGATTGTTTTATGTGCATTGCGATAATTTTCTCGCAGATGTATTTGAAGACGACATAATGTGTGCAGAAAGCTTGAAACCGAACGTAAATGCGTGGAGGGGCATGGAACAGCTATGTTAAGCTTTGATGAATAAGATCAGCCGTTCTTCCATTTCTTTCTAGACTTAAAAGAATGCATGATTATCTTAAAATAATTAAGATTATTCATCAGTTAAACTTATCTAAAACTTAAACTATATAAAAATAAAGCATTAATCGTGGAATTCTCAAATGATTTTTATATATTATCAACTCATGCTACGTGTCTTACAAATTATATCGGTTTAACAATAATCTCCTGTGCTATTAATAAATATTACAGAAAGTTAAAATATGTTAGTATAAATTAATATCAATGCGTTCATTAAACGCTTATCATTTAGTTACAATATTAAACACGCACCACAAACCTCATATAACCTTAAACACCTAAGGCTTCTAAGCTCCTAAAATAGGTACTACAATGGTAATGAACACATAATGAAACTATAAAAATGACAAGCTGTGTCCAACGGTTTCAACCGCGTTACTTCGTTCTTAGGCCTACAAAGCACTAGCGGCTGGCCGCGATGCGGTGTGTCGCTGCGGTAGGCCGCACATCGATTATTACATGAAACCGCATGATAACGACGCACTGATTTGCGGACAACCGTCAACCACTCCGGTTGTTCTGGAGCTGCGACGAGCCGCACCGGTTGAATGATGCGGCGCGCTGCGTCCCCTCCACGCACTCGGCGCGGTTAGCCGCTAATACCGTGTCCGTCATCGCTTGTTCCTTGCGCTAGACACTACGCAGAGTTTTTTTGACGATATTTTCTACGATGATATAAATAAATAACTGCCGCAACTTCTTCAACGTCCATCATGTGCAATATTTCAAGAAGCACTGACGAGTGACGATTGCGGCAGACCGCAATAGGGACGGTTAGCCGGAATACGGCATGCCGCTACGGCAGACCGTATATACCGCGGCCTACCGCAGCGGCACACTGCATCGCGGCCAGCCGCTAGTGCGTTGTAGGCCTTATGTTACTCGCTACTCGGTGATAATATAGCTTTTGGTAATCTATAATAAATCCGTCCAGTGCTTTTAGAGATTTTCCTTAAAAAAATAAATAATAAATCAAATCTCTCCTCATAATAATATTTGGGTAGATTACATAGCCCAAAAGTAAAACAATGCCACTCAAGTATCTATTACTTGACAATAATACATGACATATTTAAATGTCTTCTAATGTTATGTCCCATTATGTAGTTTAGATTCAGCTGTCAGTTGTATCCCATGAATCATACATGACAAATATATAATGTAAATGACAGAGCATTTCCATAATACAGGAAGTAGTTGCTGAATCCGTTGTATCAAAGGGACTGCGGTTAACATTAGATATAGCTTACGTACATAATTTTACATTACTTAGAAACAGTTCAGGTAGTTGAATATTTACGTATTACTAGTTCAGATTACTATACTCACTTTACATTTAGTAATTAAACGTAAGACCCCATTTTATGACCTTATACAGGAATTACTTAAACACTGTAGAGTAAGGAATATGGTTAGGGGCCGTTCAAGTGTTACGTAAGGACTATAGGGGGTTGGAGGGGTTTCTTATTTGGCGATTACGTCAACAGTAATTATTTACTTTTTTACACATATTACCGACACATTGTCTATGCATGAAAACGAAATGAAGTTTCGAGGATTCCTACAATATAATGATATGTTATATATATATAATAATATTTTTGAGAGCTTTGCTTACTTTTGCTAACAAGACGAGAGAGGGGGGGGGGGGGAATTTCAGTAAATCTGCTTAGGTATAAAATAAACGGCCCCTTAGATGTACGTCCTTCATACAGGATTGATCTCTATCAAATTAACTTGAAATAAAAAGTACGAAGGGCTTGCATATTGTATTTAAGTAGCATTATTACTACTTGTGATATTTAAAAGTTACTCAGTTTTATTACACCACTTTAACTAAAGCTTTAATCCTAACGAATTTATTTGACGCCGAAAAAATAAAGAGCAGTGTTTAAGTTTTTGACTTGATGACCCGGTTCTAAAGTTTTGCTATGAATAAGGAGTTTAAAATTTTAACAAATCTACGTACTGTACTTAATGTACTTGTACTTCGATAAAACATCATCATCTTCTATGCCCATTATCCTAAACATTAGCTCCATTTGTATAACACGATCTAAATAAACCAATGTCAAACAGTAACATTCACAACCTATGGCAACGTAAACAAAATATATTTTGTTCATCTCGTATTGGAGGCATTAAAGTCATAAATAACACGTCCCATATAATTAGTTGGTGAGCTATGAAGGGTTTTGCAACGCGTTTTATAAATATTTTGCAAGATCACATTAATCTCCCGTTTCGTGACATCACTTTCTCTTGTGTAGGCGTACAATCTTTATTTTATGTTATGAAAATAACCATTATAATAGTGGGTTTATTCTAATTCGTGTATGTGAAATATACATAACAAATAGTACTTAACAGGAAGAGACACACGCAACAACTACTTTGGAACTAATGCTAATATGATTCCTGCATCAACAGAATCTGCACCATCCAAGGGAACCACTATGTACGGACCATTATTACAGATGATATTGTTACAGCTGACAATTTAAATAGTTTAAAAAAAATGCGAGATGGAATGAAATAAAAAAAACAGTATTGTTATTGATATTTTCCAATATCGTGCACTTGTATTACAAGATTTTCAGTTCGTTTAAATGTTTCTTAGTTTCTTTAAGCTAATAGTGTTCGTTAACTAAATGAATAATCTAATATGTAAATAAACAAATAATTTATTTTATTTATTGATAATAAAAAAAATATAACAGTATTGTTATTGATATTTTCCAATATCGTGCACTTGTATTACAAGATTTTCAGTTCGTTTAAATGTTTCTTAGTTTCTTTAAGCTAATAGTGTTCGTTAACTAAATGAATAATCTAATATGTAAATAAACAAATAATTTATTTTATTTATTGATAATAAAAAAAATATAACAGTATTGTTATTGATATTTTCCAATATCGTGCACTTGTATTACAAGATTTTCAGTTCGTTTAAATGTTTCTTAGTTTCATTAAGCTAATAGTGTTCGTTAACTAAATGAATAATCAAATATGTAAATAAACAAATAATGAATAATAAATCACAACACATTTTCTTAACGTTAATTTGTAATCCAAGTCCAATAACTGGGCATTTCTGGTATGAAAGTGAATCTATACCTCGATGTGTTTTGTTAATAAATTTTCATTTTAGGCAAGTTAATGTTGTAAGTACACAGTCGCTTATTAAAGATTTAAGTTGGCGCCTAGTAGATAGTACCGGTGACCCCAGAGCTGGCACTTTCCTGGCAAGTATAGCAATACAGCCAGCATTAAAGGTACACTGCCACAGGGACCAAACTTTTTAAATTTGTTTTGTAATAATTTTTATTATTACTTAGTAGGTTAAGAAAATTGTAAATACTGTATACTCGATTGTAAATAAAATAATAAGTAAAGAAAAAAAAAAGTAAATGTTTCATTCCAACTTAAAAGAACAAGTCAAAGTCGCCAATACTCTTAAAATGATTACATATGATCGGAAAACGTTAGGTGCAGTTTTTCATTTTAAAGCGGCATCCCCGATTTCCCCATTACCGTCCAATTAGGATAGTTTGTACTAATTAATAGAGTTGTAAATGAAAGCACTTGCTAATGAATACAAACTGTTTCTATACAATTTTGATTATTTAATTTAATCTCGCATTCAATGAATTAATTAACGCTTGCTTAATAAACATAGAAATCTTATTTTCTATTTGTGGTACAGCCGAAGTTAAGTTGTTCCTGTGTTTCAATGACTTTAGCAATTACTTTATATGCTTGTGCAAGTGATATATTCATAAGGTCTAGAATATTACTTATGTGTAGAAAGACTTGTTTAATGTTATGATTGGAATCCATGTGAAATTTTTAGCTATACTAAATATGGGAGTTTTTAACATATCTGAACATAAATTTAAAAGAGTAACATTTGCAAAATTATTATTAAAAATATACATGCTTAGCCGGTATTATTTATTTATTAAAGTTCACCACATCATACATAGTACTAAATCTACGGCATATTTTACAAAATCTTCCATCTAAAATGGATGACAATTGACGTAATTATAAGTGTTACAAAAAAAAATATTAAAAAATATTCGAGCCAATTGCAAATCAAAAAAAATTGGATATGGAATGTCGAATGACGGAAGTGGTTCCGCTTTAACGCGATTCGTTAAACGACATGACGGATTGTGTCTTTTGTCTGTGATTGGACTAGTCACGCTGACGGACTCCTATCACTCGAAGCGCACGGCCGTCATCTTATTTAAAAAAAATTGTAAGCCTACTTTATATGTTGTAATAATAAAACGCAAAAGTTTCATTCTTACACTCCATAACCGTATACCCGACTCGTGGAAGCCTGAAAAGGAACTACATTTTTATTCTATAACCGTATACGAAGTCACCAGCAACTATTATATTCTCCTGTATAGAAGTCGTTTTCTTCCATATAATGTTACTATCTACTCCGTTTTAGTACCTACAGCCATTTACTGTCAGTCAGTCTTTGCAAGAATGTACAGGTTATTAAGACATAAATACACTAGAGCTTTCAACAACTTAGGATGTTTCAAAAGCTTAGTACACATACTCGTAGATAAGTCATAAACAATATTTTCCGATATACGATAATCGTAATTTATTAATTACAAATGTTTTATTAATTGAATACTATGATAATTGCGTTGTAATCCGGTAAAACTGAATTTCCTTTAAATAATGATACTCGCGTAAATAAATGAAATTCTTGGACTGGGAAACTCACTCAACAACAAAGGTCGTTCACTCATCAATCAAATTTTACTTTTACAGATTATAGTGAGAGTGTGGTGCGAGAGCGGTGCAGGATGGTCACCCACAGCGGTGCCTGTGACACCACAGACCACCAGCCGGGACGTGCTGGATTGCTGTCGCGAGCCCGGAGACGAGCCTTGTCTGCTTATCAGCGTGCATCCTCACCATGGAGGTATAGCATCTACCATCTTTAAGACTTGGTCTAATGATAAATTGAGTATATTTTATGTATTTTATCGTCAATCACCGTGTTCTAAACGCGACGTTCAAGGGTTTTATATTTTTTATCATGGCTTTTAATACTTTTTTTGGTGTATTTGTAATATCTAGGATTTACTCTAAAATTATAGTACTTCTACGTGAACCTATTGAACTCGGTCGTTTTGGCTTCCAAAGAAGTTATAAGAAGTACGAGCAATCTTAGATACAAGCCCATAACCGTTTTAAGGGCTATTAAGGGAATCAGGGGTTGAGACCTACATTCTCAGCTTGACACAAAATTGTATAGCGGTGTACTTTTTATATCAAGCACTTGTTAGCTTACATCCTTTTACTCGTAAATGGTATCTGTTATACATAAAGTACCTAGTTCAAGAATATCTAGTATGAAGGTGAATAAAAGCGAGGCTTCATGAATTTTGGATAGACAATACAGGTTTTTTATATTACATATTATAGCATGGATGCATTAGCCGAATATTTAATTTGATTTTTTTTATTCTTTTTGTGTTAATTCTTGTTTGAACTAAATTGCTTCAGGTGAATTAAATTAAATGCAATATTTAAAAGTGAATATAATTATTAAGATGTAGCATTAAATGAATTTAAAAATTACTTAATTAAATAATTGTATTATTTGCTTATAAAAATTAAATATAATATTTTTCGATTCCGGGATCGATCTATGTTTCTACAATCATTGCGTTTGTGCATAGGAAAAAAATTAAATTATACTTAATAAACTAAATATACTATTAGGGTTTTACCTCAGTAACTTGCTTGGCCAAGACTGCTGCTCTTTAAATGTCTAATTGTGTATTTGCGTTTATATCGATTAAAAAGCCTTATTAAATTTTAAAGCTAAGACAAAAAGAGACAGATTTTCTTGACATTGTCTCTTTTTATCTTAGCATAATCGCAATTTGACTGAGAGGGAAGAAGTAGTCACCTTTAAACAATTAGACTAACTTGTTATTTATGGATATTTTCTTATTTATCCTACCTTTATACAATAGTATTACATGAGTGATGTCATTGCAAACCAATCAGCGAGCTTCTCGAAAGCAAAAAGTCGACTCGCCATAATTGGCTATCGAGATGTCGTGGGAAAGATATGTCCGAAATTTCATTTTCATTTGGCGTCGGTCAAGGAAACCCTTCGAACCTTCCACGAAAACCTTAAATTAAATAATTATTGCGTGACAGATCATTAAAACTATATAAATACTACTTTATCTTGTTTGTATCACTGTTTATAGAGGAATCATGACGGATAAATTTTCAGTCGGAGCGCAAAATATCATTATTATACCAAGAAGATTTCTGTAGTTGTAATTTAGACTTTTAAACAACTTTGTTACACTTGTATTGTAACTGGGAATTAAACGTAAGAGCGACGATGGGGAAAACGACCACCACGTACAACTTACTAACGTGGTCTGAGGCCTGAGCTGAAAAAGGTTGCCTCATGCGTGAGCCATTAACGCCAAATTTGTATGGAAACGTTTACGTGACTAAAGATTAGCTAAAGTCTATATAAAATGATTTCTAAATGTGTAATATAATTTTATTTTACGACAGCGGGTCACGTTTGTAAACGAACCCGACAAATACTCAGTGACAATTCTCCTTACATCTGTCAAGTATATTCAAAAGTATCGTTTATTATAAGTTGGCCGCTTCAGACTTGTTAGCGTTATAATTTAGCTCGGAAAACCTAATTCAAGTTTCATGCATATATTTTCTAAAGCTATAAAAGGATGCTTCATTATGCAACTCTCGTTAAATACATGAAACCGGTGCTTTTGTTTCAACCAACTCATTAAAGTTTATATGTGAGAAAACTTGTAGTTACATATTTGATACCTACGTGGTGAAGTAAATTTTGAAATTAATTAAAATGTTTTGATTTTAATAAACACTTTTTACAAAATCTCTTAATATAAGTAGTATTTTTAATTTACTGTTGTACATTAGACTTTTACAGAAAAAAATTGTCGGATACACAAAATAACGTGAATAAAAATTAACTCAAGATTTGCTAGATATTTTTTGTAAACGTAACCTAACACTAAAACTCAAACATATGCGCAAATTGAAAATCTCCCCTAAAGTAAAAATTGTACAGGAAATTAATATAGATTTGATCTGTGAACGGACCATCTTCAGTGTTCCCGCGCATTAACTTCACATCAGTACATGCAACAACTAACAACTATAATTTGGCGTAATGAATATTTGCAAGACTCGAAGTGCGCACGCGACGTATTAACTTTGTAACGGCTAGTTTACCATTTCAAGCGTTACTTTTGCACCCTAAGGCTTACATTATCACCTGCTGTTGGCACAAACTTAATTCAAATACTCAGCTTTTTTATGCTCATTAGGTCTTGACAGATGTAGGAGTTGAGAACCATTCGGCCCCACATGGAATACTGTTTTCAACTCTCGGCGGGAGCTCCCCGGTACCAGCTCCTTCCACTTGACCGCATTCAACGAAGAGCGGTTCGAATCGTCGACGACCAGTCACTTTCCGTGCGTCTTGATCCCTTGGCGTTGCGTAGAGATGTAGGGTCTCTCTGCATCTTCTACCGCATTTACCATGGAGAGTGTTCAGACGAGTTGTTCGGTCTAATACCTGCAGCTGAGTTTCATCATCGGACGTCTAGGCAAAATACTAAATACCATCACCGACGTCCGTCGTTCCACAACTGAGCGTTTTCTAAAGCAGTTTTTGCCGCGCACCACCACTATGTGGAACCAGCTGCCCACTGAAGTATTTCCGAACCATTTCGACTTAGGGTCCTTCAAGAAAAGAGCGTACCAATTCTTGAAAGGGCGGAATCCCACTTGAGAGCCCATGGACACTCCACTGGTCCATGGGCCGCGGTATCATTTAACATCAGATGAGCCTCGTGCCCGTTTGCCTCCTATTACATTAAAAAAAAAATCTTTAAATCCTACTTCAATTTCAAATCAGCGATGTTTACACTTTTTGTTTTGCTTTGTATCAAACTTGTGGTGAATCTAAGGTTCTAAAAACCTAAAACGTGTCAATATTATTGAATCATAATAGAAATTGTAGATACAGAGCAGCGCAACATGTAATGAATTTTTAACAAACATGTTGAACGAATATTCATACAAAGAAACTTTGTATACTTATACAAACATAAAAGCGGCTACTCTCATATGAATTAATTGTCTTTTTATTCCCAGAATAATAATGGCTACCTCATGTTATGCATAATACATAACGAGAAAATCGTTTTATAATATCGTAAAGTTCCTTTGAAATAATTTAGTCGACTGCGCGGGCGACGTTAATTATTGCTTTTATGTTTCATAAAGGCGCTTTTATGTACATACGTAATAGCTTGATTGTTATTAGAAACAACAAAAAGAAATTTAAAGTAAACGAGATTTATTTGAGACATATTACGTCTGGTCAAAGAAACTAAATGTGTATAATTTTATTTTTTTATAAGTAATCTTACAGCTAAACATATATATATAAAGAAGAAAACACTTAGACAATATACAAAGCCAAAACAGATTATGTACATTGTTAAACATAATATACGAAACAGAAAACATAAATCAATTTTGTACATTTATAGATAAAAAAAGAAATTGAAATTAGACATTTATGAAACTACAACTTTATATTTTAAAGGAAAAGCCTATTTGATATAAATTTTAATGTATCACAAAATATCAAATATCTATCTACACAAAACTTGGTTATCTTTTTCCGCTTGTACTTAACCTACAAGTTGAGTATTGAGACTGAATAATTCGAGAAATTATGAAGCTAAAATATTAATATTTCAACGTTTAAAGATACTTTGTAGAATTAAATTAAGTCAAAACCACATCTTCACTTAAGTAAGCTTTTATAAACTTTTAAAAAACCTCTTCATTCTATCTGAGTAGTTTAACAAAAAGTTGAGCAGATATCTTTGTTGCAATATTTTTATATAGTAACTCGTTTAATTCTTGAATGAAAAATCTAATTGATCATACATTGTTTTATCCTGTAGTGGTAATAAGTGGTAATAAACCAATCAAAACGCAAAACTATGCCATCGACTTAACTTCACAAAAACAGCATATTTGATGGCGCGCTCATATATTGACAGTCAAACCGGAAGTGTTATTGTTGTCAAGTCCATTGTCGACGACCAGCGGCTTTTTCCCGGTTCTGCATCTTCTAACGCGTTTAACTTGAAGAATGTTCGTGGTCTCTCCAATGTGAAATTTCACCCATATCAACTCCGACGTCCGTTGTTCTACAACTGCGCGATTTTTAAGGTACTTTTTGCCGTGCTCCACTATGTGGCACCAGCGGCCCAAGAATTTCCGAACTGATTCTCCTTAGGGTCTTTCAAAGAAAAGGGCGTACTGATTCTTAAAAGGCCGGTAAGGCAATTGCGGGTCTATGGGCGGTATCACTTACAATCAATGAAGCCTCCTGCCCGTTCGCTCCCTGTTATATTAAAAAAACCGAAGTAATTCGACTTGGGTTCCTTCAAGAAAAGAGCGTATATATTCTTGAAAGGTCGGCAACGCACTTGCGCGAGCCTTCTGGCAGTGTATGGCTGTGGTATAATTTAGCACCAGGTGAGCCTCTTGCGTTTTCCCGTTCTAATAAAAAAGAAAAAAATTGTGTGCGGTAATTTGGCATATGACGTTTTGACTGTATGGTGAAGTATCATTCGATTTAGTGGGGTTAGAGTGATTTTGTCATGTTTACGATAATTTTAAAAGTGTGATAATAATACAATCTAAACAATTAATGCAAGCCTTCAAAGATTATGTTAATCTGTATTAATACGTTTACAATACTTGTAGAAGTAATATACCGAAACATGAATACTTGTAAAGAAAAATTGTAAGACTTTTTGTAATGTAAGGACGAGGTATTTGTTGAAATGTAAAAAATCCAAGTGCGAAGTTTATAAAAAATTAATTTGACGCTAATTACAATACTTATGCGAAGATATCTTCACTTATCTGAAAATTGTTCTTCTGAAAAGATATTAGGACGCTGATCATAATGAGCTCAATTCAAAAGAAAGAACTTTTCTTTGACATTTTGAGACTGTTTTGACAACGGCAATGAAGGCGGGGTTTATAAACTGTTTTCACAAGTTCTAATAAGAATTTAAATAAACGTTAAAATTTAATATTTATTATAATTGAAACGAAGTATTTAAACAATAAAAAGTTATCTTCGTTTCCTTTTTTCATTTGTAATATTAAATTATCTGTCACTTACAAAAACAGATACCGAGTCTTTTATAACGACCGTTCATCCTATTGGCAAAAAGTAACCTACATTAGCTGGTTAAAACGAATTAAAAATCTATATTTTATACAAAATATAAAGCTATATAATATCGTATTTTATTGCTTGTAAATAATAAATTTCATTTGTTTTTTCCATTCTTCCAGTGCACGTGTTACGCGATGCAGAATCACCATTGGAGGTGGCATCTGCTTGGGGACCTGATGTGCAGTTTGTCCTCAAGTACATTGATGAAGGTATACTATTACCTTTAACAATAATTACAATAATCATTTATACATTACTGAACATATTTCATTTTTTTGAAGTGAAAACTTCTTCAGCGGCGTTGTACACTTTTTTTGGAATGAGTAAAAAATGTTAAACTCGCGTCAGGACACGTGACCTGATTGAAAATTAATAAGACGGATGGAGAGTAGACAGCTGGCGCGGAGTATTTAATGTAATATAAATTGTCATGTTTGTGTACAATAGCGCAATAAATAAATGTTGTATTCTACCACATAAATGATAGTACTTTTTTATTGAAAATTAAAGCAATTCGTGCAAAATTATTCTCTAACCATTAATATAATATTCAAGTTTTCACTTCTGCCGGCAGTCCCGTCATTTTTTTAAAATAAATTCCTTGTAGCTTTATTTTATTAAGATGTATTTATCTTGTTTAACATATAATCGTCTAGAACGTCGCAGATTATTAACGCTTAACTGGCATCAAATAAATAGATAATACGACATATTACTCCTAATATCCGCTCAAGTACTCAATAACGACTCAATATGGCGTATATATATGGCTAATCTGTCCTCTTATTTACACTGCGCGTAATTACTTGGACTGTTTACACTTATCGACGTCACATAAACATGTCACGGAAATCAATTAAGTGCTATTAAATTAGGGATCCAATAAAATGCTAGCTGTACAGGGAAATATAAATGTGTAATTATTATTGTCGTTTATTTCAGCGAGAATATAAATTACCAGATTATACTGAATTTAATTTATTATTTGGCAATAAATAACATAAAAAAGAAATGTAATTAGAAACATATGAACTTTTAATATGAATCATAAACAGATTACAAGGATTTTAATCCTTTTACTTTATTGTATAATCTTTGGAATGCAAAGTTTCATATATCATTATTTTTAAATACATACATACGATCATGAAACGTGATTTAATTCACTACTGGTACTTTTAAATGTAAGCGTCAGACAACAAAATTACACTTATTTTTTCAATGTCAACTGTCAAACTTACCTTCATTATGTTGTATTTAACAAGTGTCAATTATCATTAATTATTATGTAACCTACTTTCTCTTATATAAACGGCTTTTTTAATTTACATCATTTGCGGAATATTTTATGTTAATTCAATAACGCCTAACGCGCCTTCGTTAAAATTCTATTTAATTTGCATTATTTATGTTAATTGTCAAGTTACGAAACTATGGTTTGACAACTTTATCTTTTAACTTAATAGACTTTAGCCTGTCCATACTATTAGTTTGTTAATAAACAAATTAGACAAATTTTAACTTATGTTTTTTTAAAGTTACATAATATGTCAAGTCAAGACATTTAAATGAATACATAAGTAGATTAGCCGAAATGCGTACAAGTTTGTATAGGTATAACAAGAAGCGTATCATAAAGTTAATTAAAATCGGCATAGCGGCTCAGGTGTAAAAACCTTAAATGTATTAAATATTTTATATGATAAATCTCGTTGAAATGCGAATACGAAATTCCAAAATAAAATGTAATAGAACATTGGACAAATGTTAAATGTTTAATTAAGTTTAAAAAAATTACTTATAATGCACCATAATTTCTAGGCATATAAAATAAACATTGAAGTTTTACACGAAACGTGCATCGAGACATTCAAAGGTTATTAATACTTGTGGCATGGCTAATGAATTCCACATAAACATATCACCACCCGACTAGTTACGATAGAAATTTAATGGTGTCGAATATTTTATCACTATTCAACAATCAAGAAAAACATCCATACTTGAGAACTAGTAAGAAAACGCACACAAGTAAACAATTCACCTGTCGTTATACAAAATGCTTGAGGCTTTTCTGCGCCACCGCAGGTTGTGGCTTCTCCCACTTTGACATATCGAGTATTGCTGTCTCTCTCACTTCTAATAGTTAGTAAGAGACGACGAGCGGCGTCGGTAAAGCCGTTCAACTCAAAACTGTTGTATCGACAGTACAACTGGATCAACGGTTATGGCGAGTCCAACTTAGTTCAAATGTACCTCGGTTGTGTGGCGATTGTTTTATTCGTTATTGTGCCAGTTATTCGGAAATTTTGTGTACAATAAGTCGATTTTGTATTAGAAAACGAGTGTATAGTGTCGTGGAATGGTGTGATGTACTAGTGACCTAAATTAGTTCGTTTCGTATGTTCGTAAAGCCTTCAACAGGCTTTCATCTCGCGAATGCTGCCTTAAATCACGCCATGGACCGTTCAAAGTAAATTCGTTAAAACCAGTGAATTTGTTTCGACGTATTGTGTTGTGCTTGTGATAGTGCTAAAAGGATTGTTCGTTCATCATTAAAACGGGTATGAAATTAATCTATAATAATTGAAACTTAAATATACCTAGGCATCAAAATATCAAAGCCTACTTTCTAAGGCTTTACTCTTGAGCTTTGCCTTACGCTGCTCATTTATGACCATGGCCCATATTATGACCAGTAAATGCAAGAATTATTTGAATATATTTTTTATTTATAAAGTTTCGCGTTTATTTAACCTGAATGAGGAAAAAAAATTCAAGAAAAGTTTAGCTTAAATATACATACATCACATTATTACTAGGTACTACGAGTATATTGTCATATGAAAACTTCAGATATCATATATTCTTTATTTGTTTAATTAGTTTGACAGCGAGAATTTATTTTTTAAATTAATGGGTAAGTTTTAAAATCATATGATTATACTATAACAGACTATGTACTTTAAAGGCTAAACTAATAAAGTAGGATGGTTATTCTTTTTTTAAACCTTTCAATTTACTATAACATAGCTACCTACGTAGGTAGTAAAAGAACGTGGGTACTATCGTCAGGGTTTATTGACCTTTTTGATTACGAAATTGGCAACGTTTAAAAAAGGCAAAGCGTGTATGTACACACTAAATTATTGTACCATTTTGGAGTTTAGAACATTAGCCAATATAAAGGATTTTGTTAGAAAAACTAAAAAAAAAAACAACTTTTGTAGGTTCTACGCTACTATTATTATTATAAATTGGCACTCATCTTGTTATTTAACGTATTGAAAGTATTAAACATTTAAAAACATTTTAGGTGAGTGTAAATTATTCTTTGACCGGTTTGTTGGCATTCGATTTGGCAAACCTATTACATTTACATATAAACGTAGATGAAGGACAACAAAAAACTATTAAATACTATGGAAGTGGAACGTTGGCTACTTCGTTAGAATGTTAATATTTAAAATTAATAACAATATAGAAAGAGTCACGATCACGAATATATGACATTGAAAAGTAGATTACCTTTTTTTATTACTTATGCGTTACGTTCTAAACTCGGTTTCCCATTTTTCCGACCATGTTTGTAATAACTCACTAACTAACTCTTTCTTGAAAATAAATGCTGTTGTTCGCTTTTAAACCAAAGGCACTCATGAACACATTTAATTACGTAAAAACAAATGAAGAAGGAAGTTACACTAATAAACTTTTAGTAAGACGACGTACGTAGGATCTAAGTTAGAGTACCCATTTACTGAACCTCTTATCTACAATCCGAATTCCAGTGTAGCATTGAAGCCAATTGTGGTCGCTCCATGTTGACATTTAGTATCGTCTGGGTCTAACTTTAGCGTTTACCCATTAAATAACTGACCTACAGTATCTTTGTTCATATTCAGCCCTTTATGCCGGAATAGAATATTAAATACAGCCGCTTGCTTCACAGTTAATTTATTGTAATCTATATCTTGTTGACTGTAACTATAAAAGTCATAGAATTTGTTATTATATTTGTCTTAAGTTTGAAAAGTATGTTATAACTCAGTTCGAAATTCAAATAAATTCGTGTTTTCTCCGAATGTAAGGCTCCATATGAAAAAAAATTAAATATATGATTTATATGGAAATCTTATTCCTAGCTCCTATATACTCAAATATGTTTTACATACCAGCGTCTTAGTTCGCGTTAGGTCTGGACTCTTAATGTTACCCTAACTGACTCTTGCTCTAAATAATGTAAAATATCTTCGTAAATAGGACATACTATAGTTTGGGCTCAGATTGATAGATTAATACCCTTGAGATACTGTTTGACTGATTACTAAATTAATATTCAGAGGACTTTAATTATTTACTAGCTTTCAATTATAACGGCTTACATTATTTTGAAGTGCTAGCAGGAATTCCACCAGGCCTATGCTGTTAGTTTCTAAGAAAAGCTTTTACAATTGCAAAATATAAAAGTTTATTTGGTACTTACAAAAAGGTGTTTTTAAAACGTGAACCGTAGGCATAGTACGTTGTGAGAATGTCTTCCATTCGATTGGAGATTAGTTAATTATATAATGACCCTGCTATTGTTTTCATTAATATCTTCTAATCCGCCCGTTAAATTTTTGTTATTCCGTTGCTGTCCTGGTGTTGATATATTTATTGTATTGTGTTTTAAAGCTTGTGGTCTTCATAGGTAATTTAACCGCGGACACCGCGTTATACTTTACTACGAAACGGATATTTTGTAATTATCGTTAAACACAAGTTTTATCAAATTTTTAATCACCTTGATTTATGTAACAGTAATGCGGAACTTACCTACTTTCATATAAATTAATTAGAGTTAATTAAAAGCATGTTATGAAAAGTAGTGTTTGACTCAGAAGGCAAGTTTACAAGATAACATTTTAGCGTATTATTAGTTTAATTATAAAGATGTTTTGGCTTTCTATCAGTTACCTCTTGTTTTGAAGTCCTAAATAATGCCGACACAATTTTTAATATCACTTTTACCAAGAGGGCTTAAATAAATTTAACAGAGATAATTGGTGCTTTTTGCCAGCGGATCCGTAATTATTAAATCTAGTGATATTTTAAGAAAAACACGTCAAGTATTGCTAACTATTCGAAGTTCTTTTAATCTATGCTAACACCACGGCCCCGAGGAATCTCGTGAAAGTTGGCCACAGATCAAGTGGATGGGTCATTCAAACCAGTTATGAATCGGCAAGTGGTTGAGCTACAACTGACGGAAACGTTTCCTTTTTCCTATGATTATACGTTTAATAAAATGATAAAAATCTCCAAAGCTTAATGTTCTTTTTAGAATGATCTCGAATGGTCAACGATACGACGGCCCCTAGTCCATGTATATTTCTGTATGTTTGTAACGAATGAATTCAAAACGTACAGGATTCATATAGAACATTTATTTTTTCACTATTAGACTGCCACCCATATAATATCACCATCACCATATGCTATAATTGTTTCCAAAATATTTTTAAAAACAGGTAACCAGCCGTGCCAAGCCAGAAAAGGCCGCGTTTAGTGCATTTGTTTCAAATATCTATAATTATTGTTATCTATATCTCTTTCTCTCGATAAACTGAAGGTTATCAAACCTTTTGTCTTCGCACATCTAAATACCCTTATTAGGAGATTATTTATTACCTTTTTGCATTTACTACCGTGTAGCTGGTTATATTCAAATGTAGGAAAAACTCTCACGTGCTATTGTTATTCTAATGGTGAGGTTTAATTGTTACTTTTGTAATCACTGCCTTGATCACTCACTTAGGGTTGAACCAAACTTATTTTTGGATAATTTAAAAATCCATATAAGTAAATTTAAGTACATATATGATGACTACAATAACAATCAACAAATGAATAAAATGGAAACAGTTGTCACTCGAAGTATTTACGAAAATAGGTTTAGTATGCGTACCTATAGGTTTAGTACTCGAAGTATTTACGAAAATAGTTTTAGTTCACAAAGTCGTGAGGTTATTTCATACTGTGGAACTCCGTCCATTTTCCCTTACCATACAAATCTGGCTAACATACCGGGTTTTGACGTTGTTATATAATATATACATACGGGTAAAGGCCTCCTCCAGCTTTTTCCAAATTTCTCTAGACATGGCTTTCTTTCTCCATTAGCTTCCTGCTGTTTCTTTATCTTCTATTCACCTTTTACTAGGGCGCCCTCTTCTCCTTTTTCTTCTAGTCCTTTCCATATAGTATAGTATAGTTGTCTTTAAAGTCCATCTTTTATCTGTGCCTCTTGATATATATGCCCCGCCCATTGCCCATCTGTTTTAGGTCATAACGAAGACGTTTATAACTTTTGTATTTCGTATTTTCGTGTAACTGTTTAGTAAAAAAATAACATTTTTTTTGTTCAATTGAAGATCTTAAATTGAAGCACCAATGCTTCTCGAGTACTTGTGAACTAAGATCATAATAAAGAGGGAACATTCACTTATTTTAAAGGTTTTTGATACACTATAGTTAATTCAATGTACTACAAAAGTCCACAATACGAGCTAACCTTCAAGAATTTAACTACATTTTCGAAGATTAACTAAGTGCCAGTTGGATATAGGTATCGGTGCTCTCGTTATAAATAAGTCTATAAAAAAACTCTTACTTACCCGAAACAACGTTGTCGTTTACGATTTTTGTCCGCATGCGATATGCCAACCCTATTCCTACAATAGAATTCCCTTTACACCAACTAAGGCCCATAAAACAGAAGTAAAAAGGTTCTTGAAATAAAGGTTGATACTCTTATCTTAATTCTTTTCTTAATTAAGGTCATTAAACTTAGAGATATATCAAGAATTTTCCAAATCAAATGAGTTACACAGACAATTGAGTTGTCTGTGGTCATCGAATTCCATTCGACCGGTTAATGGGTTTATTAAGATAGATTTGTCAAAATTGATTAGAAATTTGTGTAGATTTAGCGTTTTTCGTTGGAACATGTCTCCTGCTGTGTCAGTCTATTCGCATTGCTATAACCTAATTGAGAAAAGTAAATGTCTTGTAATATATTAATCAGGTTTCTTAATTATTACGTTCATTAAAACTTCCAACGTGTAGTCTGTGAGTAGCACCACGGCGGTATTCTAATACAAGATACAGTTATGTGGACAATAGCGTAAAGCTGTCTATTTATACAAGAACTATCTGTAATCTATTAACGTTAAGCTGTTGATAGTATCGTTTGATCTAATAAATTGTATAGTTGATAGCAAATTTTGCTAACAGTAATTGTCAAATTAATAATTCATGTTAGTGAGTCACGGTTCTATTTTATATTAAGAATTTGACTTAGCCACTTTGAATTTTGCTCTAACGTTAAACAATGTTTATAGTCAGCCCAATGTCAATGGTTCAACCAATCGTTTCTGTGTCGTCGGACAACGCTCATTAACGCTTGATTGTGGAACAACGAGATATTTTGTGTGGAATTTCGTATTCTCGATGGTCAGCAAACAACTTGGCTGTAAGCTGCAGGATAAATGAGGTACGCAACGCCAGATCTATCCGCTGATTCTCAGGCGTTTTGAGTTGAATGAAAATTGTATCCGTCGCTCGGCAAAACCACAACTATTTATGGTCTATAACTACTGCGTGAATCTAAACGCGGTTAGTGAAATATTCTGGACTAATTAAGTACTTTAAAATTAATGCTTGTTCATACTTTTTATGTGGAATATATTTCGATAAATATTAAATTTTCCATACGATACAAGCACTTTATTTTTTAACGTCTCTAACAGGAAAGCGTTAAAAGATGGCGTGCGTCCCAAGAATGTACCAAAGTACTACAGCAAACTTAAACAGATTATCTTCAATTATCCCATATTTGGTTATTTGAACGGAAACTTAGCATGGGTCAAGTTACGTAAAATACTTATCGGTATGTTCACAAACCAGTTTGGACGTAGATCGAGCGGTCCCATAAAACTAATAAGGTCATGCGGCCTCGACGATAATGAACACTATTTCAACCTAGATTTTGTTTATGGATAAAAAAGTTTTCACACACACACACACACACCACCAGTTTTAAAGTCTTATTTTACATTTTGTTCCCTTAAAAAATATGAACTGTTTTATGCATATACATTAAATGTTTTGTATTGTTCTAGTTGTATATGAACCACGGAGTGTGTCTTCCACACACACCACCTAGGGATGTCCATAGTGTGGGTCTGTATGATTAGCTACCATAAAATTGTGGATTAAAAAAAAACTCGTTAGATGTGGTGGCCAACGTGTGTTAAAAGACTGTAAACATCATATGTCATATGTAAATGATTTACATATTATTTTAAAATGATAAAGGCTTAATTAAAGCTGAAACACAAAATAATCTAAATACAGTGTACAGTAGGTATACATGTTAAGTAAAATTTTTGTGGCGAGGGTCCAGTCTTGAAACGGGACACCATTGGGGTTCTTGGAAACGTTTAGTTATTCATAACAAGTTAAGGGACATCGGTTAACTTGAACTTACAAGTAACCTTCAAGAGTAAGGTTCTTGTCCTCTATGGTACGTGCCCAACACCTGCCTCTTTTTACAAACTTATCATAATTTATGTTTAATCTATGGACGTTATGTACAAATGTGCAAAAAAATATTTATTACTGCACTAATTTTATTCTATACTAGCTGTCTTTTGATTTTTTGGACTAAAATTTCCACGCCATCAAATTGCCATCAGCTCTTGACCAAATACCGAAAATTCGATCCTGCTGAGTGTCACCTTTTAGATAGGCCGTTACTAATTCTAATCTTCAGACCCTCGACTTGCCAGATTTATTCTTTACCCGATTTTGAAGTCAATACGAAAACAACAACCTAAACCCCCCTCGAAATAAATAACGATGAATGAATGAAACGTGATAAATCCAGCTTTATGAATTATATATAATAATTGCGGCATTAATTATTTTTTCACGGGAGCGAGACATTATGTTAAGCCCCGTAACCTTGCAAAGGAAGATATCCGTATACTGAGAACCGATCATTTTTCTTAAGCAAATAGGTATTAAATCGTTTCTGCCTTCCAAGCCTAGTATAACCTTATTTAAAAGCACTGGCTAAAGATCTTGTTACCATGGTTACCACAGTACAATGTATACACGTTGGTTACCAGGGTTACTGATATTTTAACATGGAAGGAATATAACACAACTACAATGTATGTAACACGTTTACAACTCGAACTCTTTTTAGCAGCTAGGTGAGGGGTACCGGGTTCGATTCCCGGTTCGAGGGCAAGTTTTAATTTAATTTAAATTTGTTCTCGGCCTTTGGGAGGATTGTGCGATACCGGACGAGTGCCTAAACTGTACATGGAGGACATGGTCGAATTTCTAAGGCAAAAAGCACGAATTATAAAAATCTTATACTTGACGCTGGCTAATGCACAAACCGTGCCAACGCCATAAAAAAAAACTCGAACTCTCGTAGTCTTAAAATTCAGATATTTGTGTAAAGCGAAAACAATAAACGAACTTAATTGGATGGGAACTTTTGGCTTTGTTGTTAATCGTGTACACCTGTCATGAATTGACAATTCGATCGTTTTCGTGAGTCATGTTCCACCGTGAGGGTGCTACGTCTTTACACGATTCACCAAGGTTAGGTACAACCAACAGAAACCAACCATTTTTGCACGGTTTATTTAAATTTCAGTGTACTAACAACTAACTTTTTCTAAATTGCTTTTCCTTTTACCATTAATATATAATGTTTAAAGAACTTTATTTCTCATTACAAATTTTTTTTTTTATTTACATGAGAAATTTAATATTAAGTATATATACGAACGAGATACACGTCGCCATCAGCTAGCCCAATTCTAGTCTAATGGGCCCATTCTGATGTGTGTCTTTAATGCCCTTTTGAACTGATCAAACACGCTAATGTTACGAAGCTTAGACGGCTTATATTTCTAATACTGTTGAATTTTCAAAATGATAGCTCAAGTAATCGACAACATATAAGGCTTAGCTCACTGGCTAAGTTGATATGTTGACCATTCTGTTCAGATTAGTTTCATTTAACTTTAGATACATCGTTGAACCAATAAAATTAGTCCAATCAAAATTGACTATCGATTTAGTTACTGTGCCGTTTTAAAATAGTTAGAGTAACTGTATTAATTTTAATGATAATAATTATGTGTAGCTATGTATTATTATCGTATAGTTTCCTGTTTT
The DNA here is from genome assembly GCA_963693345.1 of Pieris melete. NCBI lineage: Eukaryota > Metazoa > Arthropoda > Insecta > Lepidoptera > Pieridae > Pieris > Pieris melete. Next base: position 1,788,583 of record CAVNZK010000053.1, on the reverse strand, counting down.
ATAAAAGCGTACAAATTCTTAAAAGGCCGGCAACGCACTCGCAAGCCCGCTGGCATTCAGAGTGTACATGGGCGGCGGTATCACTCAACATCAGGTGAGCCTCCTGCCCGTTTGCCCCGTTCTTTTAAAAAAAAAATATTTGGTAAAGAAAATAACTCATGCCGATTGACTACAATATGACTTTTCACAGAAAACTTAAAAACTTTTACCGTCATACACTAAAAAAAATAAGTAATCAGGACATATAAAATAATTCGAAACCATTTAACAAACTATACTGAATTATGCATAGGAAAATAATGTAATTCAAAGTTGATTTCGCATGACCTCGGTCGTGACACGCAAAACTGCAATCACAGCCAATATGATTCGTTCTGCCTGACAAATGGGTACTAACGATGCAAATAAGGATGAGGAAATAAAATTATGTCCGTTAATGTGAAAAGAGAATCGTGTTCTAGATTCTTGTAGCCCTTTGGGGACTAATCCTGATTATACAACGCTTCCAGCTATGGAAAAAAAAGAACGTCATGAACACATATTTTTTATTACTAGCCGGAGTTATAGCTTGATTCATGGAATGCTGTTTGTATCGTTTGTTAGTATTTTCTTTAACCCTTTAAATGTAATTATATTCAAATGACTATGTTGTACCTATAGTAACATTGATACATCAACTTATCTAATAAAACATTACAAAATACCACTCGGATCGTGACCATATGATACACACATACATTCGGATCAAAAATATTTTGAAATGCGGTTGGGAAATTGATTAAACAATTATTTGATTTTCGCAAGTCACAATTTCCAATTCTCAGTTCAATTTTTTTTTGGTTTTTCCACGTACTATATTGATAAATAAAAGAACGATTTACATAATTTGACTGACATATATATAGCAACCCTTGAAGATGTACCCAACTAAATGTTCATTAGTTTTAACGGACAACGGAAGGCAAACTTCCTCAAATGAAAATGTGTGATAAGCCTTCTTTGCCTACACCTAAGCGGTTATTGACCCTAAATTTCTAACCTAAACGCACTGAATCCGAATGATTAATTCGAGACGCAACCTTAGCAACTACTCAATTCCTGAAACAAAAGAAGACCTACCGCGGTTTTGCAAGTGAATCGCAAGTCCCAACAAACGTTTTCTGCAATTACCGCGCTTTTCGAGTTATTACTTATTACTAAACTCCGCGCTCAGTCACGGAGTTATGTGCATTTCGTCGGCGAGTCACGAGTTTAAAGCTATTCTGCCTCAGGCACTTATTATAGCTTTTTATAACGATTTCTTAAGGCTTAAACATAGAAAATAGGTTCTGAGAATAACATTTTTCTAAGAAGTAGAACTTGCTTATGGCATTTTTAAATTATTTTATGTCATTACGATAGAAGCATATATATATCCTTTACAAGTAGATAGATAGATCAGGGAGTATTCGTGAGTGTAAAATAAATAAAAATATACTCAAGTCTTGAACAGAGTTAATAAAAAAGCATACGACCAAAGCCGGATGCCAATACTGGTTGAACGATAAAGTAGCAATACTTGCTTGGTTAGTTTAAAGATTTATATGGTATGTGTTTGTATGAGTATAATAAACGGCTAGTCTCACTATATCGCTAATTTTATTGTCCCTTCGTAAGTAAACACTATTAAACCTAAGATTATTAAAGAAGTCTTTGACTGGTATTTTGTAAACTTGTTCCGGGTAGCATTCCATAGTAAATTATGGTTTTGTGTGATAATTTGTTAATTCTTAAAAATCTATTTAAACCAATGCCAAACCAAACCTTTTTTGTGCCTTAGTCTTTCTAAAAATTGTAAGCCCCCTATGTAGGATACATTTTTTAATTTAATTGTACAATTAGGAAATTTAAATGAGAAGTTTTAAAAATAAATTACTGAACGAATAACGAAAAACTAAAATTCAAATTCCAAATACATTTAATAAATTTTCGAATAGTCCCCCCTTAAAAATCTAATTATCCCCTGTGGGGCGTGAGGCCCACGTTGGAACTGATCTAATCCGTTCAGATAAGTAAAAATATTATAATAAGAAACTTTCATGTTGTTTATGATTATGATTCAGTTGAAGTTCCATAACTCCCACTGGGACACGAATCAGATACATTTCTGCGTCTGTTGTATTGATATTTTTGACAGCCTTTAACATGTAACTCGAAACAATAATTGTTTTTTTAAATAATTGTTTCTGTGGGTATACGCCGTGTGCGTAACCACTAAGCCTTTATATTTAAAAGAAAACGCTATTTCTATGTGTTTTCTCAACAAGGAGAAATCCAACCCATTCAGTGTACCTTGTACAAAACAAATACTACCGTTCCACAGACTACACGCGGTATCCATAGTGCACGGTTATTGTTCCCCTCCCCGGGACCGGAAGTACGCTCTATGGCTCGCAATGACGTCATATAAAATATCCGTTAACGCCTTACGTGCATTCTTTGTTGCAGTTGTTTATTTTTTACATTTTGAAAACAATGCATTTTCTGTGGGATTTCTTATTATGTTAATGTAGGTATGATTTGAATAATGAAATTATTAGCACAATATTAAATTAATTCAATTTTTTTATGTTTTCCTTATATTCTTAATAATAAAACCTAGTCGCGCCACAAGCCTATGTGGATCCTGGGTTCAGAGTCCATCCGTTTGATCTATTTTATTTTACAGACAAGTAGGTGACACATCTGTCTGATACATTTCGTAATTTTTTGGATCTGATACGTGCCGGTTTCCTTACAATTTTTCCTATACATAACATACATAATAGCGAGGTATCAAACCTACGACCTCAGAGATGAGAGCTTTAATTTTTTTATATTTATAATACGTATTACAAATATTCTTTTAATGTCAAATTATTTGCTAATATGATGATATGCATATAGACTTACAGTCAGGTTTGTTTTCAACACAATTTGACAAAGAGTCAAAAGCGTATTTTAGTTAAAAAAGAGCGATTAGCCTTATTTAGTTAAATGTGAGGGAATTAAATTACCACACAAGTTCTTATAGCATCACCCATATTTTTATATTTCTAGTAGACCAAGAAAATAAATAATGTTCAACAATAGGATAAGAGGCATCTTTCTGGAATTTGCTGTAAATGTTATACAAAAAGTTGTTAAGAGAAATAAGTAGTAAAATAGGTGGTCATCTGGGTTACCAATACCATTTACTTAAGTTGTACATACTATTTAATACCTCCGACGACAACATAGTCGGGGAATTAGCTAGAAAATATAAAATATATAAAAAAAGTAGACCAACAAGAAAAAATTTCAAATGCAAAATCAAAGTGTAATAAAGGTAAATCTTAGCGCAGGTGCAATATGCAAATGGCTCCGTTATATTTCCGGTGTCGTTGCACCGCAGTGCCTATCTCCTAATGACAGTTTCGGTTTACTATTGTATCTATGACCGTCATTGTGACATGTAATAATGCTAATAGTAGGTGATTTTTAAATTGGTCTATTTCACATGATTTGTCGATTGCGTCCTAGTGTATTTTCGCCCTATTTTTTACTTAGCCTAGCCTTTTAGTAGCTACATACCGACATGTGGAACATTTTAATATGCCCCATATAGACTGTCCGCTTTTCCGGAATAATAACTAGTTTTTAGGTATTTCCATGAAAATTTTCTCTCGATAAAAACCTTCCTCAGAGTTCAAGGAAAGAATATAAAATTACTCGAATAACCGTCTTCAAATTTAGCGTTTAGCAACATATTTTGCGATCCATTTTTATTTAAATAGATTTAGACATTTATAAATTTACTAATATAATATTAATTTATTGTACTGTAGGTTAGGTCTTATGAGAGGAACAGAAGATGGTAAAACGTGTGATCGTGGGAAATGATATCTTTCGATAACATATATGTTATACCTACATATTATGTTGAAACATATGCTCCTACCGTAAAATCCACGGGCTGTTGTACCATTAAGTAAAATCAGAAATTAATCAACAATGTTTTGAATTCAATTTAAGGTGAAATAGAGCGTACAACATTTTGAATATATTCAAGCCAAATCTATTTCTGGTGTTCGGTTTGTCAAAGGGGTAACATGCTATCGTTTTGCATCGTAATATCAAAGCTTCAACGATGCAACGTATCGAAACAAACTTAATTTTAAAGCAATTCGTGATCTCCCACAAGCAACAGGCAAAAAGCTTTGAAAACTTTAAGCTTCAGCGAATTTAAGTTTAGATTGAGTTTAACCGACGAGCTTTTTATAGTTCATATACTTCAGGAAAATAGGCTTCATTTTATAGAACTTTATCACTATTTTACATAGATCAAGAAGAAAGAATGTAGAACATATGTTGGTTAGAGTATGCTTTTAGTACTGTAGTCCTAAAAGACAAATAAATATTAGTTTAGTTGTATAGTATCAAATATACCGCTTATGAATGAATACAGTGTAGGGCGAACTACCTTTAAAGCTGGCAATTTATTCACGAGTGAGGTGCGCATGGGCGGCAGTTGTCACTCAAGAAACCACAGTTAACAAAATACCTTGTAACCACAGAGTTTATGCGCGTGAAATGAACGTATAGTTTCATAGTTATGTAATTGTTATGGGAATTAAATTTTAATTCCTTTTTTGACTGCAAGAAGAGTTCTGAGAAGAATGATTTATAATTTCATGAATAGCTACCACTGTAATAAACGGCGTAGCTGCAAAACTATAGGTTCTAGAATAACACCTAGATTAAACCTATTAATCTACTAGACTTAGATTGCATCTTGTTTTCATGTAATTTACTGAATATACACGAATGGTTAGAACGCTTCGTTGCTGACACTACATATAACTATTGCTGTATTATAAACTACGTTCACCATATTATCTAGATTAAACGTAGCATAGTTTTACCTTACATTATAGTATCATATGATAGCTCAGTTTGGGTGTTTTTGTCATAGTATAGTACGCAGATATTAGATTTAACTTTTATATAATTAATTATAATAGAAATTCATTTTGTGTACTTACGGCTTATTTATTATCGCTTGTCACTTCTGGTTTGTCATTTAACAGCTTTTAGTGAAGTGAGAGGTTTTCGCTAACGATAAAGCTTGTTACTTTTGACAAATTTGTCTTATAAATTTGTTATAGAATATTATATTGCGTTAACATTTACTATTATATTCAGTCTACATATTATTGAATATGTGACCAGTCGGATAATTCTTAGAAATTAAATTGATAATGATATCACGAACAATAAGTTTGTGATTGGCGTTTTGTGGTATTAAAATTTGTGTTTGAAACATAAACAAAAATAATAGAATAGTATCTTCATCTTTATTCGTTTTATAGCTTAAATTTAAATTCTAAGTAATCTTTATTCGTATTTTAGAATTAAATATAGTGATTCCATTGTGTATGTGAATAATCGATTCCTTAGCATACACTTAGGAAATTGTATGTGGTGAATGTTAATAAGGTTTGTATCCTAGAGCGTAAGTGTACTTACGTTTCAGAGTAGTAAATAAAATACTAGTTTTTATCGGATTAATCTAACCTGACCGTTGTTTCGCAATTCTGAAGTAAGATCTTGGTTGGATTAAACAAAATAATATACTCTTTTAATTAGTGAATTAGCTGTTAAGACAGTTATACCTCAATTTAAAAAAGAACATAAGAGTGTCTTCCCGTATAGTGTGAGTATAGAATCTCTATGTAGTGTCTTAATTAAGGCTAGATTGTAATGTTGGTGTCGCAGTCGAGAACAAAGAATACACTTTTCAAAAGTAAATATCATTCGTCATTTGTAAAATATTATCATCATTAATTTGTTTGGGTCCATATGTATGATAAATGTATGGCCCATTGCAACAGTAGAAGTGGTAATTCAGAACATAACTCTGGCCACCTCAAGTAATGTTTAAGGTTTGTGAGGCATATTTCTGATTATAATTTTTTTTAGTTTTTATTTCTGTTTACGTAACTATTCGGAACAAAAATTCAGGCATTATCAGACAAAATATTATTGCAATCTACATCATCAATCATATTATAGCCTATATACAGATGGACAATTGCCACTAGACTTTCTATACGGCACTTTCGAATTCGAGATAATCGAATCCATTGTATTGTGACGTAACAATTACACATACATACACATTAGTTACGCACTGTTCTTGGCATTGTTCATTCATTGTCTAGGAAACCCACACAATTACAGTATATTTAACTATCAGTGCTTACTAAACGTTTTGACCCTTTTAAAGCGAGCTTTTTCGATTAAATATATCTGATGCAAAAATTGAATGATTTGTTATTAAATCATTGTTTGATTTCTAAGGAGCATTACTTATATTATAACGACTCGTTATGGTCCTACAATTTACACCGACAGGAGGCATTAAGGGTGGAGAGTGGAGATTTAGCGTTAAACTTTTGAGTTTTACCCTAAGATGTTTGATATATAGATTTTATTGTTTGTTTTTTTATACGATTAAAATACCAAAATCTGCTTTATTCTTAAATCGTATCAACATAAAGATTTGCTGCAATTTTCTCGCAACACTTAATTATACAATATATCGGATACAATTAGACATAGTCTTCAATTCTATGCACTGTATTAACAAAAATGCGTAAACCGTAACCCTAGAATGTTAATTGCACTTTGGTGTTGAATTACAAAGGCCTCTATGTTTATTAGGAAAACGGGAACGCTTCGTGTTTATTTAGGATCAAGTACGTGTACAGCCTTTTTTGTTTCGTATGATACCCGGCAGTTTATTCGGATCACTTAAATGTTATAGTAGGCGGAGCTGTTAGGACCAAGTGCCTTTTCAATATGTTACAATAACCTTGTGAACCCTTCTATGATAAACTTCATCGTACCAATATTTAATAGAAGGCTTAGTAAAGTCTTTTATTAACATTTAAACTTTCACACATTTGATAATAATACAATTTTTGGTTCTGCCAAAACCTTCCATCTTTTAGTCGCTACCAACTCCGGGGAAACAAATACAGATAATACAACTTTTTCTACAGCTGTGATACTTTTTGACATTTAACACCTTTTGTCTTCAGTCACCGTGACCACGCACGCTGTAAAGCACGCGAAACGTCGGTTAAATTTAAAATTATAAAAAATAATTGTAAATACATAATTTTAATCCGGTAAAAACATAATTAGTATCAGAAGGCTTAGTATGAAATTTGTACAGGCTATATTTATTATTAGCTGTGTGTTAGGGTAATGAAATGCTTGCATAATTCTAAATGTGAGTTTATAAAATGCTACAGAGATAATTAGCGTGTTACTTCCCAGCTAAGTTTGAGAGTTGCAGCTCTTATAAAGCGTAAGAAAAGCTTGCGAAACAAAATGTGCAGGGCTCGCTCATCCTACCATTAGATCACTAGCGATCAGCTGATAGTTCAAGCTTATAGTTCATGACCCCGATGCGTTGAATCGACCAATGTTTGTATATCGAAGGCTCAGTTGTTAAATTACTCATTGCTACTTTCATAAGCAAGTCACATAACACATTGTGTTTATTGATAATTGTTAAAGTAAAACTAACATATACTTATTTAATTTAGCTAACTTACATCAATAACGAAATTTTCCATATAATATATTAAGTGTTTAATTTTTAATAATTCCTCCCCCTTATGCGACAAGATAGACAAAATTGTTCCATGTGCCTCGTACGAACTCGAATCACCTGCATAATTCGCCAGTGTTCACTGAATTATTTTAAAGGGCTGCAGTATATTGACTGTACAAAGGTAGCATAATCATTAGTCTTTTAATTGAAGACTTGTATGAATGATTTGATGAAATATAAACTGTCTCTTTATTAAAAATAGAATTTAATTTTTTAGTTAAAAAGCTAAAATTTATTTAAAAGACGAGAAGACCCTATAGAGTTTTATATTTAAAATTATATTAATTTTGTATATAATTTTTATTTAATATTTTTTTAAATATTTTATTAAGGTTTTATCTAACTATGACACCAATTATCAGTATATTGATATTTTCCACCTCACCAAAGAAGATGTGAGAAAGTATTTGAAGAGGCGGGAAGACTCTGATTTTGTTTAAGCAGTAATTTGATATATTAAGTATTATTTGTTAGTTTTTTTTAAATATACTTTTGTCTATTAATGTACTTACTTGTTTTCTGTTTCGTTTATATATTGTTTATGTAATCTGTTTTGGATTTCTGTATTGTCTTAGTTTTATAATATGTATGTTAGCTGTAAGATTACTTATAAAACAATAAATGAAATTAAAATAATATTTCACAATAAACGTGTTAAATAACCGGTTCACAGATATTTGGACTGGCATCATCTTGACATTTTAAGAAAATTTAATGATCTTCTCGTTGTCCTTTTAACAAGTCGAGTACCTTTCTTGAAGGCACTTCAGTAAGACTGGATTCCTGAATCTTATTAAAAGTAATTTATCCTTTTTTAAAATTGGCTTTGGTTCAGTAAGACGAACCATTTATAGGCCTCATTGTTACTCTGTAAACTCTCATGCGTTTGATGAAATTGTTATCACTTCCTGATTATATTTACGTTGTTTATGGATTATGAAAACATTGCCAGAACATAAAGTAAAACGTCATGTCATAAATCGTATGATTTCTGTTAGAAATGAGCATTATTATGATAGTGCCAAATTGAAGAAGATTTTTGTGAAAAAATTACTTTCCACAAACAATCTAAAAAATTAAAGAGTTAAAAAAAACTGTTCTGACTTCATTAAACAACAAGAAAAACTACAAACATATTTAAGAAGATGCTAAATATGTAAGAAGTATTTACATCGAACAAAATGCATTTTGTGCAAGCGTTCAACCGTCTGGAATGCTTTAGGTGTACGCCTTGTCCACATAATCAGCCAATTAAGATGTAAACCATTAATTATTGTATTAATTACGGATCAGATAGTGCTTATAGCATTTTATGCTTCTGTGGTTGTTCGTTAGCTTAAGAGAATTTGTCCGTCCGCATTTGTCTATTTATAAGCTTATAATGTTGGGACATCGGATGTGCTATTTGTATCACAGCTGTGATGACTATCACACATGCTTTCAGGTTAGTCATATTTGTATTTCCAGCAAAATTGTTTTGAATAGTATCGGATCATCGATTTTATAACCTATTAGACTATTAGAGTAGGTGTCGTGGTTCCTAATAATTTCTTATTAACTATCAATGTAGATTATTTTATTTAAACGTACAAACACGAAAATTGTTTCTTACAATATAACTTCAGTATGTTTTCGTCTAATTCTTTGTCACGTATTGGTACTATTGTTGAAAACCAATAAAAAAAATAGAACTAAATCAAATTTACGTCACGAGAATAATGTTTTGATACACATACTAATAGTACAGTACCAGTAACATGAAAAAAAAAAAAATATTTTTGTCGAAGGATTAACTGACGTCATTTAAGTAAATAGTTCGTGACTTGACGATTTAGTTTCAATGGGAAAGTTATTACGGTCAGATTTATTTGAATACGTGGGTTGCACAACTACAATGTATAGTGCAATAAACTTTGTGACTCATAAGGCGCCTAAATACTAGGTCTGTACTACTTTATACGATATTCTGAGGCTACATAACAATAAATATGATTTGTACGCGAGCATTAGGTACACATTTCATATATATAAGCGAGGGACCACGACTGTTGTAAAATATTTAAATTTGAAGAAATTAAATTGCTTTTTTTTTTAAATAAGTCCCCCTTAGTCAGTTCAGATCAGTTCCACAACTGAGCGTTTCCTAAGGCAATTTCTGCCACGCACCACCACTATACGGAACCAACTGCCCACTGAAGTATTTCCGAACCCATTCGACTTAGGGTCCTTCAAGAAAAGGCCAATTCTTAAAAGGCCGGCAGCGCGCTTGCGAGCCCTCTGGCAGTGGCAGTACCATGGTCGGCGGTATCACTTAACATCATCATCAGCTGTTACATTAAATTAAAAATGATTTGACGGCGTTAATGATACTAAGGATACTATTTGATATTAATTTAAACTCTAAGCGACAGTTATTCCCAATTTTCTCTCATATCTATATATATATATAATAAAAGAAAGTCGTGTTTGTTACAACACTTATAACTCGAGAACGGCTGGACCGATTGCCATGGTTTTTGATTTGTTGGATTTGTTTCCGTCCCGAATAGCAGAATAAGCAATAAAATATCGGATAAGTTATCTAATAACAATAAATAAATTAATTAATTTTACGCATGCAAAAACCATATGTTGCCATCTGTTGACAAAACTACGCATCATTTTACGTCGAATTCGTGTCAGTTCAAGAAATTCCAATCTTGAGGTGAATGAGGAGTTGCATAACCATGCTTTGATCCTGATCAAAAGATGTTGGATATCAGAAAGTGCTTAACATGCAGTATCGCCATATTGACGCTAGAGAGAAGATGCCTAATGTGTAAAACTGCCATTATTCTTTCGCAATGGCAAGCAATAAAACATTTCTGTATTTGCAAAAAAGTTGTATTAATGTAATACTTAAGATAAATGAAATCCTAAAATAAGTTAAATTAAAGTAACAACGATATTATAAGGTTGTAGGGCGGAACGAAGTTAGCCAGGTCAGCTAGTATATAATATATATACATACAACCAATGGTCAGACAACTGAATGTAGATGCTTTCGTAAGTCAAATATTTGAGGAAACAAGTATTGTAAAAATCTTTTATTTACCGATTCACAATATCCTTTTTCAAATTACTTACTCTGTTTTGTGTTTGTTATCTTTGCTCTGTAATTTTGTTCACTGTAAAGTCGACGTTCGAAGTTATTTCAACATAAATTGCGACGTAATATTTACAACGAAGATCAATGGACGGAGGAATGAAGCTAGACATAGAAATTGCTATTTCTAGATGCGTTCTGTTTTTACTTAGGCGATAGACCATGCGTGCGCGCATCCTTTTATGGCTTTTCTATGTATGCAGTAATTTTTTACGATTTTCACACGGTACGAATATCATAGTTCCTATTTGCTTAAACTAGAAATTATCGTTAATATTTTTAGACAATATAAATATTGTTTTTACTCAATTCAAATGTGAATTATATAATATTATACTGAACTTTTCTTAAGCTTAACACAAAAAAGGAAGATTTAATGTAACATTCTACGAAAAAAAAAAAAAACTTCACCTAGTTTTTATAATACCTACCTATAACCTATATAAGAGTATTATTATAATGGTATTTTTAATTATTACTTGTTGTTTCATACATGTAAAATGTTTTAAAAACTGATATTAATTTATGAGTATTGTTTTTATTTGCTATTAAGGTACTTTAACCTAAACTTAGTTTTGTTAAAGTACAATCTGAAAACGAATGCCTCTTTGTTATTCGATTCGTCGATCCTACAATACATATTTATCATATTGATAAACGATTGATAGTCAATGGAATTTCAAAGCTGTCTAGACGCGCCAGATTACTTCCTGGCCGCGGGCCATAGTTACAGGCGAATACGCAGTAGACAATTGTAGAATCGGATTGCACTTTGCCTTTTCGTATGGAACTTAGCCTGAGGGGCTCATACATTAGTGATGTAGGGTTGTAGTCTGAATCTTGATGGGTTCCCGTTTCCTATTGATGTCGCTTCTCGCTTTGATTGCCCTATAAATATTGGACCGTACCATTCGTATCACCTCAACGTCCGTCGTACCACAACTGAGCGTTTCTTAAGGCAGTTTTTGCTTAAGGCCGGCAACGCAGTTGCGAGCAATCTGTCGATGGCAATGTGGTAATGTGTCGCCCATGGACAACTCCATGCGGCGGTATTACTTAACTGTGTGAGTTTTGCCTCCTGTTTCATAAAAAAACCGTGTCTTTAGTTCGATTCTTTGCGAAATAATTGTTTCTGATTCGTATGTCCAAATACACAATTGGGGTTTTGGAACATATCTACGTCCCACATATCTCATGTATATCACGCTATCATGATTCATAGAGGTTCTCGTTATAACATATCGGCTTTGCAAGATTTACTAAGTAAGCGCATAGAACTCGTAAACGGAATCCATTGATTAGTATTATTAGAATCAACCGGGTGGTAACTTTAAGTTATAACTACTAGTTGGACTGGTTATCTTGAGTTAAGCATTAGCAGTTAACATAATCACCTATAATGTAAGGTAAAAGAAATCCTTGTGTGCCCTAACAAATTACCCTTACGTATAATTATACGTAATTAACAAAGCTCGAAGTGTATGTCTACTCGTATCAGTAATAGGAAAATGAGAATCGAAGAGTTCTCTGAAATCGCTATGTTCATTATCGATTAAGACTGAATTATCGATAAAGACTGAATTATCGATAAAGACTGAATTATCGATAAAGACTGAATTATCGATAAAGACTGAATTATCGATAAAGACTGAATTATCGATAAAGACTGAATTATCGATAAAGACTGAATTATCGATAAAGACTTACACACTTACTGGACTCGGTTTTTTCTATCAATTGTGTTAACTCTGCAATATCAAGAAAGATCATAGCAGTGTTGGGTCTAGCGGCTTCACCGTTCGACTCTCTTCTCTGTGGTCGTAGGTTTAATCCCGGCTGTACACCAATGGATTCTTTCTATGTAGGTACGCACTTAACATTCGCTCGAACGGTGAAGGAAAACATTGTGAGGAAACCGGCTTGCCTTAGACCCAAATAGTCGACGGCGTGTGGCACAGGAGGCTGAGCACCTACTTGCCTATAAGACAAATGACCATGAAACAGATTCAGAAAAAGGTTGTAGCGCCACTGATTTATATAATTTTTATAAAGAGAGATCATAGAGTGTAAAGTACAGTGTCTTATTAGATTTAGTTACAGCAGTTTAACTGATAGTTCTGAATGCTATTAAAATTTAAATTGGAAAAGTATTTTGCTGCGTGTATGTAATCTCTAAATAAGCACCGGTTTTGATTCACCAACTACATTGTTCCCGAGTCATATAGTAACATTCATTGTGTAATATTTGCTTTTTCCCACCGAGTGAATTGGCGCGAGTATAAGCTTTTATTGTGTTTTTAATCCTTTTAGCATTGGCGTTGCATTTAGGGCTAACTTCACACTTATTGCTGTCTATATTTCCTTGTTCTTCTTATATAACGAAAGTACAAATATCCTACACAGAAATTTAAAAACAACACGTAAGCTACATTCAAAAGGCGGCAGCTCCCTAGCTAATACAAAACGCTTTCTAAAATGAAATCGATATTTCTATTCCATGTTAATGTATAAGTAGCCGCTTGCAATATTCATAATCGAAAATGGAATGTTAAATGCCTTAAGTTGAGTTGGTCGCTTCAACATAGTCTAGTCGTGAAACTTTATTAATCAACTATTTCTCAATAGATCGATAGAGTAGATCTCTTTCTTTTTTCCAATAAAATCATACATATAACGAGCTTGTGACTATGACATGTTGTTGTTTGCTATATTAATATATGACATATACTCGTAGTATTAAAAAAAATGGTACTTTAATATTCAAAAACGACTACATTCTTAAAAATAACAGTGTACAATTTTGTTAACGCCGGCAACTCGGAGTCTATATAATGTAATATTTATGTTATTTACAAATAATACATATAAAAGTTAATTGCAAATTCTTTAAATTGTACTTCTCTCATTCTGCGAACACATTATACAAAACTTTATGAGTTAAATACTTTGAAAAGGTCTCCGATTATTGCTTTTATTAAATGAAAGATTCATATATTTTTATAGAAATACCCTCAGGTATTTATCAATAGAGTTCGAACAATGGTGCATTCGAAGCATTTATATTGAAATGTAAATTTTAATGTTGTGTTAATAAATATAGCAATATCTATTCAATAATGGCTCGTGTCCATAATAGTTTCAAGTACATATATTTTTTAACAAAGACTTAATTGGCGTTTGTACACACACGAACACGGTAACTGGTTTTAGTATATTTAGGGTGGGATTGACGCACATACCTGGACGTGTCGATGGCTAAACGTGTATACAGTTAAAAATATATTTTCCTTTTAATTCGGATATTAACGCCATGACCATCTCCACTTGCTACGATCCTGACATATCTCTGTCGGTTCATTTTTTATATATAATAGGAGGGCAAACGAGCTTGCGGGACGACCAAAAAGGGCACTCTTCGCAGCCTATAGACAATCATTTTTAGTAGGTGCGTTGCCGGCCTTTGAGGGAGGAGTACCTACACTCGATTTTTTACATATATGATTTGATACACTTATATATGACATTCACCATACATTCTTGTCGGTTATGGAGACATTTGACCTGATCTTAGTACATCCTAGAATTGATCCAGTGTGTATACATATATATGTGTGTGTATACTTGTAAGCGGCGTCTCATTCATCCGTTCTACATGGCTAAACGACCTAAGCATTCCCTTACGTATCCCAATCACTACGACATTTAAATATATCTATATATCAACTTTATCATTTGTACATACGATGCCGTTGACGAGGCCCTATACAACTCTTCATTAAGTTAACAACCGTACAGATACATATAAATATGCCCTATGCCCCACAGAAGACTCCATGGAGATACCGGATGCCATAAATAGCTAGAGTTGTCATCGCACGCGTAGGTCCTATAAAGCTTTAAAAAGTCGTCCCTTTAAATCCATATTTATGACGTCAACTTGATCAGTGACATTCTTAAGAATGTTCCTATGAGCTACTATATATTATAAAAAAGACCTTTTTTCTTTGATTAAGTGAGCAATCCTTCAACAGTATTTGTTTGCAATATCTTGTCCATAAAGATAGAGGCATAGACTAGACCAAACGATTACAAAAACATTGTTACCACAGACGAGGCGTTATAGGTACTTCGTATCTACCGCATAGAGAGTGTTCAGAGGCGTTGTTCGGACCAATACCTGTAGCTGAGTTTCATCATCGGTCGCCAAGGCAAAATACAAAATACCATCCGTATCACCTTGACGTCCGTTCCACAACTGAGCGTACCTAAGGCAGTTTTGCCGTGCCCATCGCTATGTGGAACTCAGTGTATTTCCGAACTAATTCGACTTAGGGTCCTTCAACAAAAGAACGTATCAATTCTTAAAAGGCCGGCGACACTTGCGAGCCTTCTGGCAATGTGAGTGTCCATGGGCGGCGGTATCAGGCCTCCAGCCCATTTGCCTCTTGTTACATAAAAAATGGTTTTTTTTGTACAGTATTTATAAAAATATAATATATGATTAAATTTTAATGAAATATAATTTTAATTTCATTTTACTTATAATAACATAAGTATAAATCGACTATGTATTTTTGTCTTTTTTGTTACAATAGTATGATTTTCTATTTTTTATGTCGGCTATTATATAAATATTTAGATATTAATTTGAAGTTTAAAGAATACTAATTTGGCATTTTCTATTCCATCAATTATCTTTTTAATAACCAGCATATTATGATGATAATATACGTATAAAAACAGATCTAAATTCACTGATTCAATTAATAAAAACTTGAAACTTGAGTAGAACTATTAAGGGTACTCACACATTCTTTTGATAAAACGCCGAGACATTACTAGCAGCTAAATGATGGCAATTTGTTATTTTTTTGTAACCTACTAAGTAGAAACGGGAACTTCCTTCTTATAAGGGTTTTCGTTGCAATTGCAGATAATATAAATGAAGTATTTCGAAACATTACCGTTTTAGAATAAATGAATTATATGATTTATTCTAAAACTGCAATTGTAACGGAAACACTTATAAAACATATATTCATATCTATTCTACAATACTATACTTTTTAAATTTATATAGAATCTACACTATACTTAAACTAAGTAAACTATATACATATATAAATAGATGGACGGAGGGATAGGGCAAAAAAATCTATTTGTAAATCTAAACCATTTTCGAATCCACTTGGACACACACAAAAAAATTTCATCAAAATCGGTCGAGCCGTTTAGGAGTTTAATTACAAACACACCCAAAGAAGATTTTATATATGTAAAGTCTGGATCATTAGTGTGTAGTAGTAGCATATTCCACGGATAAGAATGAGGTCTCGGGATCAAATCTCAAGTGTGGTGATAGTCATATATGCCATTGCGATTTCTGACAATAACTTAATGATGCATTGGTGAAGAGAGTTGACAGTAGACGTGTCTCGGGTGAGCACTCTAAAGTTTCTTGCCAGCCTTCTCTCGTGATACTCTCTCTGGTCATGTCGGACATCCGTCCCATCAACGTATTAAGTAGATGTAGTTAAAAGGAATAGAGTCTGGCTAATGAAAGAAGATAACGAAAAAGCGCGGCAAATAAAAAAAAAAATAGTTGGTGGTATCCCTAAAAGTTTGATATATTTTGTGGATTAAACTTATTTGATACTTTATTTTATTATTTTTTACATTGATAGTAACTGTATTTCTATGAAATGAAATACTATACGTATTTAGTCTTTTACTACTGATACTTAAAATGACTAACTAGCATTGCATGTAAAACTAAAACTATATTTATTATGTACACAACTTTATTCGGAATAATCAAATCCTCGAAATATTCTAACAAATAAAACAAAGTTTAGGCTATTATACATGTAAACTATTCGGAAAAAATATAAAATAGAAATAAAAATGAGTAATTGCATGAAGTATCAAGACAATAAATCATACTAACCTAAGAAATTCAATGACATTCTGTGTTGCCATCCGAAAGTTTTCAAATAATTCAATTATGTTCTTTCATTAGCCAGACTCTAGTAATATTAACACACTCTTGTAATAATTCATGGTTAGTCTGTATATATTATTCGTAAGGTCCAAATTGATCTGGAGAAAATTATATATAATCTGACGTCTATAAAAGTCACGTTCAAACTCAGTCAAGCATAGGCCTAGCTAAACTCAGCTATTCACCTATTCAGTTTCATAAAACCGCTTAAATTACGTATTACGTATTTAATTAATATTGTAAAGTACGTAGATTGCTTTTGAAAGGTTAAAAAGTAAAACGAAAGGTATTTTAAATGTAACAGTTTAAATAAAATTCTAAAGTGTATAATTAAAATAGCTAAATTAAAATAACCTTTTTGGTAGCTCGTGCCGGCCTATTACGGATTCCTCTTAATTTTTTGTTCATGTTTTTGACGCGTCTAGCATTCCGGAACACGAAACAGGTTTTCATTTTATTCTATTTGAAATAACTGGCTGGCACATGCGGATTTTTTACTGACTTGAAATATAATATTTTCAGATCGAATTATTGTTGTTTAAATACAGTCTGAGTTTATTTCCTTGGAATATGAGTAGTCAAGCTTTATAAAGACTGCAACTTGCACTGTGTAATATGGTAACAAAAAAAGGATGCGTGTACTTACAACAATAGGTCTTTGTGAAAAATCATTGCTAAATTTCTTTGAAAAAATAATTAAAACCCCTTTATTTGTTTAAAAGGTAAATGTCATTATGGTCATTCAAAATTCTTGGCATAGCTGCTAACTTCACGCATATTCTATTTCTTTTTACTTGTAGATTGTCTTATTCCCATCTCGCTCGCGCACGCTATAATCACACTGACAACTTTGTGTCTCAGGTGCGCGCGCATTGTAAAATGTCACTCTCATACATTTTTCATAACGCGCCTAAAGAAGTATAACTTCAAAAATCATCCAGCATTAAACACTTTCACAGGAACCGAACGTTTTAAATTTGATTTAGTTCTTGATACATATACTCAATTTAATTATTATTTGAAAAATTCGTTATATCCTTTATAATAAACACTTAAATTTCCGATATGAATATAAAATTGAATTAATCAAAATTTCACTTAATTAATGTAGTTATTGTATTAACCTATCAAAGTACTTATGTGATAATTTATGCCTGAATTTAAATTAAGGTTTGGGATTTTTTTTTATTAAATATAACTTATTATAAAACGGGATCGTTTAATTAATATTGTAAATTTGCTGCCGGCTAAACTTACAGAATCTGTATTACATTGAGATGAAGCATTTCTGTCGATAGGTATTTATTAAAATTCACCCAGAAATAAATCTCCCGCCACACGATATCCTTGTATGAAGATAACTGCCGCTATTTATAAAAAGAAACAAGTCATACGTCAAAAAAACTTGAACGGACCAATTTACTCGTTGACGCGGCAAACTCAGTACGCTTCAAGCGCAAAGCACTGCATAAAATGCCAATGGAATTTAAGCTCGTTAGGAAGAAAAATATTCAGGCGCTTTTTTGCTTTTTGTGTTTCTATTCACTGGAATGCATTTGAATTTTTAAAATTGACAGTTTTGACAATCATTTGATAAAAAGTTTATTAGTTATATGCTTTTATTAATTAGTTTTTCAACTTCACATGTGAAATATGATATTTTAACTTTTATATTTTGAACCCGCCCCACTCGTGCGCTTTTACTGGTAAATGAACTGATTCATTAATTAGTGCTGAATAAAAGTATTTTAGACATATTTAGACGTATGTAATATGCATACAAATCATACCTGGACTTTCGTTAATAAATTCCAAATTGTTGACTATGGTAACTTTCGTACACAGATAAAAAATAACAGTTAAAAATCTCGAACATGGGTTTAATTCAACGTTTTGGGATTTATTGTTAAAAACCACATTATCGGTAAGAAACGAAATTCCTTGAAAACCTGTTAGTACATAAATCAATGTGTCGTTCTTTAAAAACATATTTTTTTAACTTTTACGTGAAACAGGTTTAACACCTACGCTTCTACTTGTTTATCTGTTAGATATATTCGTTTGCTTTAACACACTATCCCATACATATCCTTCAAAAATAAAACTGATTTCGAAATGCCATAAAAAGCACAAAATAATTTAATTAATTATTAATTAGAAAATGAAATTAGTTAAATACAATTGAAGCTGCGTCGCATCACTTACTTCTCAATCATTGAATTTACTACCTCACATTTTAAGGAGGGTTAAATGTAATCCATTTATATTGCTCCTGGAAACTAAGCTGTTTTTAAAGCTCCCTTGAAATCAACTCCTAATATTGCGTATGAATGTTCTTTAAAATTTTAATTATGAAATGATATGAAAGTGTTTGGTAAAAAGTTATGCATTCCACAAAAGCATTTGATTAAGTCTTTTAACATTGCTAGCTAAATAAAAGACAAACAGTCTACATACATGTTAATGAGAGAGTAAACCGTTGTAATTGTGTAAGGAGCCTATTATTAGCTAAGCTATTTATTAAACTTGGTATTCATATGAACACCTGGTCTCTAATATTGTCTTGAGACCTATTTTATTCATAGAAAATAATAATTAAAATAGGACGAAAAAAAACTTGTACATCTTAAAAATATGAATAGCGTCACTTTCTTACATTTCAAAGCTAGAATATATACACATATATATATTTATTCTGATCGCAAATCTGTAATTATTTATAATGTTGTATTAAAAAGTTTCTGTAGAATAATAATTGCGTGACGTCGATAAAAATGGCTGCTGACATTCACAACTTCAAATTACTTTGTAGTCGTATACGAACTAGGTTTTCATCGTTTCACTGTACTTATCGTTTCAAGTACCTACAGTGCAACGACGAAAATAATTTTTTTTGGTATAAACTTTTGGTATTTGTTTGTGTAATAGTGATTGTAAGAATAATAATAAAAAAAACCAATACTCATTTAATTTTTTTTATGTTTTGTGGAGTGCTGTTTTTACGTTCACATGATACCGCTATAAATAACGATTGTTTTTGAAAATAGCCTTCAGTCGGTGTCCAAAATACAAAAGTAAACTTTTTCATGCCATTTTTTTTGTCTAATTACAACATAAAATATCGAAATTTTATGCTCTAATGTCAACGTCAAATTTAATGTAACTTGTAACTAAAACAAAAAACGATTAAACTTAACTTATTTCTCATTGCAAATGTTAATTTTTTTGTCAATTACACATAGCCATAATTTGGGTGATGATAAACAGTGTTGCCATGACAGTGACGGATACATAATTCGCGTGACCCGTGGGCGCTAGTTGCCTGTAATTACATGAGGCAATCGCCCAATCTCCAAAACTGTAATTATCTGGCAACATTGTCAGGTCGTGCAAACGTGTTATGAGTGTTAGATGTCCGTTTAGTGTAAAGGTATTTCGATTGATTGTCTATGAGAATTTATATCGTGCCTACTAAATAGGGAAACCTTTGAATGGAAAGCAATTTAAGGTATGTAGATATTAAGGTGGCAGGAATAAAGCAGTGGTCTGTACCCGCTATACACATAAAGCCCAACATAACTATCACAAATATGGTATGTATTATAATATAACTTACACTTAAATAAATAACAAAGGTACGATTTATAAAAAGCGAAATCTGTCTAATTTCATTGTTTTTGATTTCTCAAATGATGTCTACGCTGTAATTAAGATAGAACAATTCATAATTCATTTGTATACTTAAAAGCGATTTAATATATTTCTGAATAAAATTCACTAACACGAGACATAACTATCATAAAGGATACCTTTAAGTAGGGTACATAATAGGGTCACAAATAAATTGGCAAGAAACAGTAGAATAGCAATTAAGCAATGGGAATATTAGGGAGACATAGGACCTTACAAAATATTTCAAAATATTAGAAGTGGAGACATGAAGACACCTTTAAGACTCCACTTCTATATAATATTGCTATTTTGTCTCAGCGCGGCCATAAGTGCAAACGATGAAAGTGCTATTAAGAATAAATTTAGATATGTATATATATGAATCGAAACTTACTCATAATAATTATGTAATTGTATTAGTATTATGTTTTATTTTTAAAAAGATCGAAAAATTAGATTTTGTTAATTTAGCCTACGCAAGAGCCGCCGTCCAAATATTAGACAATTAAAACGTTTGACGAAATATCAGCTTACAGATTGCAAAAAAGTAAAAGTAACAAAGGGATCTTACATAAGTCAAACGTGAGTTCAAATTTAACAGTAGCCAATCGTTGACAGCGAAAGTTTCGAAAGCGATATAGATTTTATCGATGCATAAACTATCATTAAAGTGTCAACGATGTCAACTTACGTGCGCGTGACCCTTCAATATCGATTGAGTGGCTGACATAATACTGCAACTGTGGTTAATTTAGCGAGAAAAATATTTGGAAATTTGGCTAATTGAATGATCTAAGGAAAAAAGGTTTAAAAGTTCTCGCTAACTTTGCTGTTAAATTGGGATATGACATATAGGTAAGTTAGTCGTTCTGGGTTTAAATATAATTCTTTTGGCTAGATAACCACACAACTTTTATTTATTTATTTTAAAAAGGCACACTATCAAAATACATACAGACACTTACAAATATCACACAACATACAAATAACAATACATGCATGTGCATCAACATGTACAACATTGGACGCAAATATTACTATAATAAAAGAGGAAATAAATGAAAAAAACAGATAAAGAATTACAAATATTACATCAAATATGCAATTTAAAAATATATTTCTTCTTTGCATTTGTTATTGGTGACGGAATAATGTCTGCAGCATCTTATGCCTGAAGACATGGTGACTCATAAAATGGGTCAGCCTCGCAGGTCCTCAAAGCGTCTTTTACTGCATATGGAGATCTGTTTAGAGGAGCATAACTTATTTGACATATTTGTCAATATGCTAGAACGTCTTTCCTTCCACCTTTCCGCCGAACTTTACTCAGTGCGAACGGTGTTATACAGTATATATATGTAGAATTGTAAATGAACACAAGTTGGCGATAGATATACCTTGTCTCTTCTTCTTAACGTACAAAATTAAACAAGCACGGTTAACTTTTAAAGCTTTTTATTTTATTTTTGTTTTTGTAACTAAGCTTGATAGAATTGAAGATAGATTGAAGATATCATGTACACATTTTATATTTTAGTCTTACGTTTTTTAAGACTGACTTTTACCCCTGTTAGCTCACCAATAAATACATAATTTACAAAACACTATTAGAGTTAGACATTTCTCGCGCGAAAACTTTTTGCATCAGATGACTTGAAGTTCTACCAACTGTTTAGCCTCCCTGAACATTGACCAACTGAGGCTGTCTTACAATGAATTAAAAAAACGACTTGTATGTTGTCAAGACTATACTCTGAGATTTTAACGAGGAAATTAATAATTTACTTCACACAAGGCATAAATCACTTAATTAAATTACGAAAAAAAATACTCTTCTTCAAGATTAGTTTGATCGTTTATAATAAACATCTCTTAAGATGTCCATTTTAGAATAATTTAAATTAGAATGAACATAAATCGTTCAATATCGCTGCGCAGTGCAATTTTGGTTCATCTGCGAAATTAATTAAATGTCCAGAAATTACTATGCAGTTAATATGAACATCAAAATGGAGCATTGTAATTTGTTCTACAATTTATTTGATTTATAGGCAATCGCTGAATATTGTTATAATGTTATATACCTTTATTTGTCTACACTGAAGGAAATATTTGATTTTTGTATGGATATTTCTGAAAACCTATCTAATAGAGAGTAGAAAAAATATGCAGTTACATTCTCTTGACGGTTTTAACGTTACGTGTGTGTGGTATCGTTACAAAGGATCTCCTAACGAAGCCGAGGGCAATAAAAGCATAACGAGACGACCAATTAGTTAAATTATTTTATCTATTGCAGTGTTAGTACAGTGGTTTAGCGTGCCATTCTCTCCCCTAAAGTCTTTCTATGTATAAAAAAATGTGCGTGTACTAGTGTACACACGTTAGAAGTGAAACTTCTTTATGACCTTATTTTTCGAAAAATTATCTATATGCAACTTTACAGAAATTGGTTAAATAAAGTTAAATTAGATAAAGTTTAACAAAAGGCTTTTAATATCACAGACTTGAATACAAATAATACAATTATTTCATTTTACCTTATTACCACTAAGATTATTACAGAATTTCATAAATTGTAATAGAATTTTTAGTATCATTGTTATCGTTATTATACATTTTTGTTATTAATGGTTTAGAATCTCTTTGAATCAACCGTGGTAGGGACAAGAAAAAGACGCGCGTAACGGTCAAATGTGACACTGACGCGTAACCGAAACATGTGACGCGTAACCGAAAAATGTGACGCGTAACGAAAAAATTTTACTCTAAATTTTTTTCCAAGCCCGAATAAAAGCTTGCTCGTACGGTGAAGGAAAGCAATGCAAATAAACCTGCGTGTCTTAGTCAAAACAATAGACGTTTGACTAACCTGAAGACTGATTACCTACTTGCCTGATGCCATGAATGATCTATGAAATAGGCGCATCATAGGATAGGGCCGATGAAGAGTAACGGTTATACAAATATTATACTTTAGTATCTACTCTATACTCATTTAGAATGCTTTATTGAAAATTTAAAATATTATAGTTTATTCGATGAAGCGCTCATTACGTTACATAGCAATCAAATCTTTCATTGGACGAAAATTACTAATAAAAGCAGATTGCAAAATTTACCCTTAAAATTAAATGTCACTGAATAAATGCAATTAATTCGCATGCCGCTTCACGTTTTTAATTAATTTTTAATTAACCTGCTAACGATTGGTCTTTGCCTGAAAAATATTGTATTTATTATCGTGTTTCGCCGCAGTGGAAAATACTCATAATAAAATAAATAAAATATGCTCAAACACCGATTATCATTGTATTAGTCTCGGCACGTATCTTGGCCAGATTGTGCGTGATAGGGCAAAGTTCGCGCTTTTACTTTTACTTGTCAAAAACCTAGAAACGACTTTTGTACATATAGTGCATAACTTGTCAGTGTTAATTAATTATTATGTAACTAGCTGACCCGACAAACGTCGTTTTGCCATGTATATTATTTCTAGGAAACATTTTTTAGTTCAATAAAAATAACTATCTACTACAATAAGCAATAGGGTTGATCTTAGAGGGGTGATAATTAAGAGTTGTATGTATTTTTGTATGCTGTATCATAAGACACATTAAAAAGTTTTGTCTAAAAAATAAAAATAAAAATGTAGGGGTGGGACAACCCTTAACATTTAGGGGGATGAAAAATAGATGCTGTCCAATCGGAAAACATCTATTTTTCATCTCAGACTTACAGAATATGCATAAAAAATTTCATAAGAATCGGTCGATCCATTTCGGAGGAGTATGGGAACGAACATTGTGATAGTATTTAATGATTTTATGTTTGTTACAGAGACGGGGAGCGCGGATAAGAGCAATGGTATGAAGGAACCGGGATCACCTGAGGAATTGGTGTGTATTAACTATTAAATTTATTATTTCTAGAATATCTTTAATTTTGTGAAGTCAATATCTCTTCAAGCACGAACCATTTGTTCGGTATTCAGTTTTAAAATGTTCTTTCAAGTCCGTATTTGCGTTAAAAATTATTCTTGAGCGGATTGAATAGCCAAGTAAATTGAATTAGCCAATAGAAGGAAACGGCATTAGGCGTTAATCCTATCCTATCATTTCCTTATTATTTTATTACGTTTCACTATTTATCACTTTTATTAAAAACGTATCACGTTTTGTAACTTAACAATAAAACAATTCACGCAGACCAAATAAATGTGGCGTAAAAATCGCACATTTTTTATCAATTTGTTTAATATCCGATTGGTTCATCTGTGTATGTCAGAAAATTGTCGATCAAAGGTGAAAATATGTCGCATTTTCTCCCTAACGTTTAGGGAAGGTAAGCCAATATATGACTCGTGATTTATCTTAAAGATCCCTTTAAAGTGAAATATATGACCCAATCTTGATAGCCTATCCCACATTATACAGTTGAATTGAAATCAAATGAAGTGGTGAGATTTTAATAAGCTTTTAATTCTGCATAACTAATGTTTAGTGATCAAATCGTAACATTTCATTAGGTACGTATAGTGCTTCTAATGGATTCCCCATTAGAGTATTGAGTATTGAAATAGTTTTGTTGGACATATTTTGGTGGCACAAATTAGTTACAATCCAGATCTGGCTACATAGGTAGGTACATAATACTAATTTGTCTCATTTAACCGTCTCAACAGGTTCTCGGTTCCTGAATGTCTGTCGATTAAATTAATACTCTTTTTTATTAGGGGAAAATTCTTTAAGGAGCCTCATAGCCAAACGGTCTTTGTATGTGGCCGTGGTGGGTGTGGGGTACCGGGTTCGATTCCCGGTTCGAGAGTAAGTTTTAAAATTTATTCTCTGCCTTTGCTAGGGTTGTACGGTACCGGGCGAGTGCTTAAACTGTACGTGGCGGGCACGGTTGAGTTTCTATAGTGTGCAGTGGGCGAACTATAGAGATTTCTGTGTAGGTTTAGAAGGTAGCAAATACGCTCTAGGCCGAGGATGGCAATTGTAAGTGGTCAGTAATTCGACATTCCTTTTAACACGTGTTGGGTGCAAGAAATTGCAACCCTACCGTAAAGATTTGTAAGGCGATGTCAATGTAATGGAAGATGGTTGCTGTAGCAGCTAGTCATGGGGTCTCCTGGTAGAATGCTTACGCGACCTCATGTTACCCCAACAGTGAAGTTATTGGTGGGAGAGGTTTAGTGGGTAGAGCTTTTAGAGCGAGTCCCACACTGCGGAAATACATTCCCCACAAAAAAAATCAAATTTATGAAGTTATGTAGATTTCTGCTTTTAGATCAAAAATAAGACGAAAGATAATTCTTCACAAAGGCCACGCAAGTCAGTCAAGCAGTCCTTCCCTGACCGCGACTGCTGTAAAACAATTGAAACCTTGAGTAATAAATGCGCGATTAAATCGTTAAATATTTCATTGAAACACAATCTATCTGTGCAAAACTGGGGTTGATAGTTTGGTTAAATTACCACAGTTCAAGTCACCTATTTTAATCTGTTTGGCTTGATTGGTTAAAAACATAAAGCTATATGTTGTATTTGCGGTTAGCTGTACCGTAATTCGAAATACCCGTACAATACCCAACATGACCGATGTATTCACATCGGCGGTCTCTTTAACTATTGAAAATTAATAATTAATCCCAATTGTTACCCCATAACCATAGTAAAGTGATAAATTACTAATAGTTTGCTGTTACAGATCAAAATATAGCTAAAAGCTATCAGTCTTGCATTTGTTTCTTTCGTTGGATTATCCTCTTATAGTCGCGTTCTTCATTTCGTTGTTTTGATTTTTTTGCCTTGGCGCCTGTGTAAAAACCCTAAAAAGTAGATAAAGTGTACGGCATGAGTGTCAAAAGGATGATTCCCCACACGAACCGACTATATAGCCATACAGACTATGGCACATATCTTTATTATATAAAATGGACCCTTATCATAAACAATACGTAAAATCTAATAATTAACGTAATAGTAACAGTAAGTTTTTTTAAATAAACGAATACATATAGAAAAATAAAATGTACGCGAAATTGACAGATCATAGCGTATACGAGTACTTCACAAAACTATCGTACAGTTTGTGATAAAGTACAGGAATTGCAGCTATATAAAAATCCATTCTAACGTGTGTGTCACTGTCACTACAGAACGCGTATCGACAATTTTGATTGATGGTGCCATCTGCTGTTAAATTCAAATTTTATCACGTCAATTTCATAGTTAACCTGCTATCACAGAGTGATGAAAGCTAAATATCTCGTCAGTACAATAACTTAGATTAAATAGACAAATTGTTATCTATTTGTTATTAATTAAGATTGTCTATTATTTGCGCGAGTTTCATGAAGAGTGAAACGCGTTTAGTATACTGCTCTGTTTTGGGTTTTTCATTTAGTAATTATACAGCCAGTATCATCACACTACATCCTAAAGCTTAATGCGCTGGATAATATCTTATACAATTCCCTTTGAAACGGTATATCAAAAAGTAAAGAGGATTCCCATCAAAGCAGTGATAATATTCATGTTCCGACTTGCGACGAGTTTCAGTAATCTCTGGAGCCGTGTATTTTTATTATTTTCATAAATTTCTAATAAAGACTGGCCGGCAATGAAATATATTTTTAATTTATATTCAAACGGGAATTACAAAGAAAAATATTAGTTATGAACTGATGTAGGTTATATTGACCGACGCTATAGTCAGAATGCCTTTAGGAATACAAAATTACCTTACCCTGGTTTAACAGTGTAGGGCTGTAATAATTAATTCCATTTTTAATTATAACCGACTCCAAACTATAATACAAGATAGTTTATAGTTTCTATTTGATATACTTTATAAATTGGAGGTTGTTAAATCTTAATTTAATTCAATTCA
Source organism: Pieris melete (assembly GCA_963693345.1). Lineage (NCBI taxonomy): Eukaryota > Metazoa > Arthropoda > Insecta > Lepidoptera > Pieridae > Pieris > Pieris melete. The sequence goes on along the minus strand of CAVNZK010000053.1, from coordinate 1,761,184 downwards.
ATAAATAATACTCGATATTTTGAATATTTTTTGTATAAATTTTATTTCAGCAGTGCCCCGATTTTAAACAATTATTTCGAATAGCCAATTCCGTATTTAAAAACAAAAATTATGACCTATATCGAAAAACGAATATCGTTTCATGATCGAGCTCGTTAATTAAAGGTAAACGGAAAAACGATTTTCACAGAACCATCGTAGTTTTCCAACAAACGTATTATGAGTATTTGCATTCAAACTACAAGGGCTTTGTACAGCTTGAAATAGGGCAATGAAATGGAGGTGCACTTAAATATTCCATGTGGGAAGTGCGAAAACTATGCCAATAATAAAACCGCTTTAATGTGGAGCCGTGTAGGCGCAGTGGCTGCGAGCCAGTTAATTATAAAGTCATCATTACTTTTATTCCGATTATTACCTGGCAGAATACGAAGTTGTATTCGGTGTCCGGCGTTCGACAACTGAACGTTGTTTTAGGCAGTTTTTGCCGCGTACCACTAGTATATGGAATCCCACCAAAGCATTTCCGAACCAATTCGACTTAGGGTCCTTCTAGAAAAGACCGTACCGATATTTAAAATGCTGGCAACGCAATCGCAAGCCCTTTGGCATTGAGTCCATGTTCATGGGCGTTGATTTTGTATGATCAACTGAAGATTAATGATTGGTGTTTCTGATGGTTTCATAAATACATTTTTGCTACTGAACTTCTTAATAAACATGGTTTTTTTTCATATACCTGTTTTACCAATGCAAATTTTAATGAGAACTTCATCCATTCTGTGTCAGGTACATAAGTGGTGCCGACCATAATCTTCCCAATCACTACTGTAATTATACTTTCTATATCTTCTAATAATCGAATTAATTCTTGCAAAACGTTCCTTCCTAATACACAAGGCCGTGGAGAGCAAATTTTGTAAAATAACTGAATATTGCAAATATCAACTTCACGACAATAGATTTCGTTATTAGAGCAACATTTCGTTGGCACCTCGGAGGAAACAATGGGATCTAGTCATAACAACATTATGAAGACTATTGCTGAAAAGAACTACAATTGTCGAGTTATGTAAATATTCCGTATAAGTTTGAGCGACATACATATATATATTATATCAAAGATGTTAATACATACTTTAATTTAGAAATAACTTCATAAAACAAACACACGTAAATGACGCTGCCGTTTCATTTTGCAGGGAATGTCTATCTTTATTAGGAAAACAGTAGTTTAAACGAAGGATTTTTGCCGTAATTACAGAGAATTCTTTCAGTGTAGGCGACATACTTTGGTGCTTTTTATTTTAATTTAGATTGCTTTACATAATGAGCAGTGTTGGCCTAGTGGCTTCAGCGTGCGACTCTCATCCCTGAGGTCGTAGGTTCGATCCCCGGCTGTGCACCTATGGACTTTCTATGTGGGCATTTAACATTCGCTCGCACGGTGAAGGAAAACATCGTGAGGAAACCGACATGTCTAGACCCAAAAAGTCGACTGCGTGTGTCAGTTACAGGAGGCTGATCACCTTTTTTTTATATCTGAGGTGGAAATGCATTAGCGCATCCCCTGCCCTTATAAGTTGCAGAGGTATGAGGGACTCGACCCACGCCAAAATCTCTGCTATTCAGAGACTGGGTGAGCAATACCCGCTAAAACCACCTCGAGTAGTTCCTACAAACCCGCGATACAGAGGCTCCGGGGTCGCTGTCGCATTCTACCGGGACCTCAACGGCATGTTACACTCATAGGAGGCTGATCACCTACTTGTCTATTAAATTAAAAAACCTATAAAGGTTCTAGCGCCACTAATATTTTATTATTTTTAGCTATACATAATATATGTACACGATTGCCTTAATATTCTTCCTGCAAAATGATAAATGCCTCATACATTTATTTACAGTTTATGTATGAATTGTCGTATCGTGTTAAATGTCGATTCCAATATTGACTTATTGTGTTCGAATATCAAGCACTCTCAACTGTCATCACAGGTGTCGAAGGGCGGTGGTTTCGTTGTGACCTGCCTTGTATGAAGTTTTACAAGGCAGGTGTCATGATATCTTCTAAATAAAATGTTTAGTAAAAGGTATTTTTATTAGATTAATTAATGGATGGATATTTGGATATTTGACCCTTTACTCGTATTTCGTTCTTTGCCTTTTACAACCGATTCGTTTTTTTATCTTAGGAGCCTTCAAGAAAAGATCGTATCATTAAAGGTCGTCAACACATCCGCTAGCGCCCGGTGTTACGGCGGTTATCACTTTATTCAAAGTTCCAGACTCGTTTGCCTCCTGTCCCGTAAATTAAAAAAACACAAGTGTAATAATCACATTTTATAGAATACATATTTTGTTCTATTTGTGGTGTATTGTTAATACATTTAGGGATCCCTAATTCAGCGTTATCTAGTGGTAAATATTTATATTACCCTTGTCTCAAGGGGTAATAGAGGCCCATTCATCATTCTTAGGAAAAAAGAAAAGCGATACAAAAGCTTTCGCGTTGACAGATTTTCGCCTGATGAATGGTTGACCATCAATCGCAGATCACTCGAAGACCTCATAAATATGTACAGTAGTGTACAATAATAACGGGTATTATTTAGTCCTAATGATTTATAGATATGATGAATGAAACTCAATTTGTTGCAAAAATTTTGTATTTTAAGAATCAACATTTAGAGTTTAACAAACTTGAAAATCACTTTTATCTTATTTCTTTTATAATCAATTTAAAATGTACTAACAAAAAAAATTCTCGTATTCAAAATTTAAATGACTCGCATACAAACCAAACTAGCGTCTTTTCCACAGACTAACAAGCAAATTAAATAAAACATCTAATAACATATAATAGATAAATAATAATCTAATCTAAGTAAAATCGAATTTAAGAAGTATAATTATTTCTTTGCAAAGATTTTATTGTTACGATCATGTTTGATTATGAATGAGTTTTGGAAATGCATGTGCCTGCTCAATAGGCATTAAAAACTATTCTTGATGCAGTATTGTCCAACATTCGTCTGTTTTTCGCAGAACACAAAAGTAAAGAGTAAAAAAAGGGTGCGTGTACTTATGTACGCGCGTAAGAAGTTATACTTCTTTGACATTATTAAAAATAGTTTTTGATTGCATGCAAATAATTAATTACAATTAAATAATCAAAGACTGGAAAAGGAGTCAATAAAGTCAATAAAGTTCAGTTTACATTTGAAAAATTAAATAAATAAATATTTATTATTATTCTCTTACATTAAACAAATAAAACCCTATTTATCTTTAAAACATTTTTATTATTACTATTTATTTTTAAGTGACTCTAATGTCTTCATCAGGATTTCGGTTTGTAATTTTAAATTAATCATTACTTGGTTGTGCATCTACGAGGCTTCTCCAAAACTAAAACTACTACATGCTTTCTGCAACAAATAAGAGAATATTAATTTAAGCTCTGTCCATGCAAAACTTAAAAAATTGTATAATTCATATTATAAAATTTTTAACACATTTATATTAATATAATTATATAAATGTGTTAATAATATAATTTGTAGCACATGCTACAGACCTGGATAGCAACTTTCTTTTATTCTATTTAGAGATAGAGATAATTTAAATATAATACCGGTGTCTTCCTTGTAGGTTTCTTTTGAGTTGTTTGGGGATTCTTGTTGTTCAGTTCGACATGATTTTCTTTAATCCTACAAAATAATGAAATTGTTAAGTTATGTTGTCACTGTTGTGCACACCTTTGTTTGGCATTTTTAGTATTCAAGTTATGTCAAAACTGATTTATTACCTTGTCATTGTTGGCGTTATTTGCTTTTGGGATAGCAATTGTTTCCAAAATGATTTTATTTGTAATATCCTGAAATATATAAATAACATCTATTAATTTAAGTATCATGGTGAGTGGTTCGCACTCAGGTATTAAGGTGTATTATACCCACTGTCCATTATAAGTGGGAATGGGCTCACATCTGGCTGGACAGAGTTTCGGTACAACAAGAGCAACATGGATGTTTTGAGGTATTACAATATCTCTAACTACCCTGTAGGGGAATAAAGTATGTGCCTATGCTTGAGAGGTTGAACCTTGAACATCACCATCATATTTATAATTAACATTCCTACCTCGACACCATCACAATCAAATTCATTGAAATCTACTTCAAACCGTTGCGGTATCATCTCTGCCATATCCATTGTGTCTGGAGAAGGTGATGGTGGCTTTGTTCCACCTCTAGTTTTTGATGTTTCACGGCGATAAGATGACAACTCTTTTTTTGTATTCAATTTAGTGCACTTCCACTGATTCATCAATTGTTTTTTGTCTCTTGTCCTTATATTTGCTAGATTAAATCTGAAAAATTACATGTTTTGATTAAATAATGTAATCATTTTTTTGAGATACAGGTACTTATTAAAATGTTTACTTCTCTGTAATATCGCTCCAAGCCTTCATTTTCTCCTTATTAGTATTCGTGCTTAAATCTTTGTTCTCAATTATTGATATATAGGGTCGTAGAATATTTCTAAAAAGTTGCTGTAACAAACGCAATAAACAAAAGCAAAGAATAATGGTTCATGTTTCAGTTTTAATCAACAATAATACTCGATAATACATACGGATAGTTAACCTCAATTGTATTGAAGCACTCAGGAAGTTTAGCACAGTTTTTTCACAAATATTTTATCATATTAATTAGTATTGATTTAGATATTCAATTTAAATCACTTCTGATTATAATTCAGACGCACATATAAAATTCGCACTTGTATAATGAAAATTGAAAACAACTAGGTACTTATATAATCTTTTATTTTAAACAATAATTCAAACTCCTATATTTGTTTAAAAGGTTGTCAGATGTCAATTGTCATGGTCATTCAAAATTCTTGTTAAGCTGCTAAGCTAAGAAATAGAATATGCGTGAAGCTAAATATGCGTGAAGTTAGCTTCACGCATATTCTATTTCTTTTTACTTGTAGATTGCGCACGCTATAATCACACTCCCAATTTTGTGTCATAGGTGCGCGCGCGTAAAATTTCACTCTCATCAATTTTTCATAACGCGCCTAAAGAAGTATAACTTCAAAAATTTCATATTAACAAACTAATAGTAGCGCAAAACTATGTAGTCTATACAGCGATTTCATACCTTGTTTTATTATACTATGTATAAATGAAATCAGTTTAGGCTAAGTATCCTACTTGTTAGATTGATGATCCGACGACAATTTTATTGAATGACTCGATTCGTGTCTGGTCATTTGTAATTCTATTTTCGAAGATATGTAAAAAGTATGATGTGTGTAATCCCTCTTTTGGACTTTGATCCTAAAGAAATTTTCTTTGTAAAGTTGTTTGAACTGACTTTTATATATATGAGGTATATGATGAAACGTTTGTTTATCGAGAACACATCTTTTGTTTATCGCGTGTAGGGTACTTATTTCGTAACTTTCAAAAGCGATACGTTTTTGTACTGCACGATCCTTATAGTAGGGTAGCCCACGATGATAAATGGGGATTTACTCGAGCGTCATAGAGACCTATTGGGTTGCGAAGCTTAGATAATTATAAGAAAAAAAATGTTATATAATGTATACTTTTTCATCGGTGGGGGTTACTCGAGCGCGTCAGATATTGATAGCATCCATGTCCTACGTATTTTTAATAATGTACGTATGTTAATCTGATTGTTTGCGTGGTCGTACGTAAGGGTTGAAAATGAAAAAAAAAAATTATCGAGCGCGTCACATTTTCTAAGGGGGGTTAAGTGGACCTAAAAAAAAGCTCTCATTTAATAATCTGACGATTTGGATGTGACGCAAACTCGCGGTCATTAACACATCATTTGTTTTTCGCGTACAGGGCACTTATTCCGTAACATAATAGCGATATATTTTTGTAATGCGCTATCTAGGTGACATAATCGCTACGGATCAATATCATAGAAATAGAAACATAAACGTTGGAAGTTACAGAGTACCCGCGCTGGTCAGTTTTTCGTCCAGGTATTGAACTTCAAATTATACAAAACGTTAAGTTAAGCGAAGGAAATCAAGCGCATATAAAATGATGTTCCGATTTGTATTTATCTATTGAATAAGTATGCAGTGTTTGCCTAGTGGGTTACACCGTGCGACTCCCATCCCTGGAGTTTACAGTCTTATTGCCTGTGGTGCTCGTATAATGAAGGATAACATCGGGAGGGAACACCGGTATGCGCCTTAGACCCAAGAAGTCGACAGCGTGTGTCAGGCAATGAAGTCTACTAAAAAATTCTCTCGTAACAGATACAAAATTTTTAGTGCCACTGCTTTTTATGTATACAAATATTATTTTGCTATCTTAATACCAACGCCAACTTCTTAAATTGATTTCGTTTTAAAATAGTATTTTAATATTTATCAGCAGTGAACCCGAGACCTTATAATCTTATACATACAGGCGCATCAATTTGTTAACATTCTTCTGTTATAAAAAGGTAGCGTGCGAAAGTTGAAGTTCGCGTGAAACAATTTGCGTGTCGAGACAAAATATTTAAGCGCTCGGCAATTTACCTAATTTTTATTGGCTACTGTCTGAAAGCTGTTGAACGATGCATTCATTCGAGATCGGAAATTCGCACATGCAACGTGTAGTGTATCCGATTATTGTCGAGGGCCGTAATTGTGGCTTTTATAAATTAAAAAAACAGGGTTTATTACTTTTAACATATAATTAAATAGTAAATGAGTCAATTATAATTAACCTTGAATATGTTTGTTTTTAAGTTTATTGAGTGTCAGTTCTAGATATATCTTACTTTAGTTATTGCGTACACGATAAACATTTATTAACTCTACCTCACCAATGTTTCTTGCAACAATTTGTTTGTAAAATAAAACGGGACAAAAATTATCTTTTTTACGTTTGTTTAATTTAATCTATAGTTTTGGGTTGTCTAGTAGAAATACCTATAATCCTTTTTCATATATTATCTTGTACCTATTGCTATAATTTTAGTGATCTAAATAAATACTATAATAAATTAATAAAGTACTCATGAATATTCACTGTTGTTTAATGTTGTATTGAATTGTTATAACATTTTAAACGTCATATTTTACATTTCAAAGTTTTAGGGGATACAAAAATTGTATGAAGGCATTATTTGCCTTTAGGCTAATATCACACATAACCTTTAATTTAAAAACAGGTACATAATGGAAGCTGTGAAAATACCATTCAATTTCCAGTTGATCCCACCACTAATTCCTTCTCAGAGCATTGAGTGAGGTAAAAAGAAAATCCCACTAATTGGACGCTCGGGATCGATTGTTATTCTAATTGATGGACAGGAAAATCATTGGTCTTACCTGAATTTCTAGGCGTTGATGTATGCGTTTAGGTCTAACAAATTAGATAAAAATAAAATTATATTTACATGCATTTCTCATGGTTGTTACTGTTGTTAAACTCAGTTGTATCTTAAAAACATTATACATAGCAAGCATATTTCTACATAGGTTAAGGGAACAGTAATTACTTGCGAAAACAATTATGTTTGACGATTAAAATCTTTCTTAATTAAGCAAACATAATTGCGTCCTACATAATGTATAATGAGATCCTAATACTAACACGATTATAATAATAAATGAGGTAATAACGGATGGATATTGTCACAATTGAATGGCGTGTTAATTGTCTAGCTAATGAGTATTATGGCTTCTCAAAAGGGGTATGAATATTTAGTACATACTTGGCTTCATGCTTAGTAAGTATTATGATTGCGATATAGAAACAGACCCATAATAAAACGAAATCATACAGGCTACGATCAGGGTTTTTTATATTATAGGAATAAACGAGGCTACGGAACGGCCATAAAAGCTACCACGTATGAATGAGGATTATGACTCTTTAAAAAAAATTCTAGGTTGTATTTCCCAGGGATGACCTCCACTAGAAGGCATAACATAGCTCACTAGTTTGCAAAATACCTTTGCCTAGAGAAGCGGATTGTTCAAGAACTCCAGCCATCGAGATTGTGGGATGTTCATGCGATATATAATTTTAGTTGATCCACATTTACATCGTTCATATTAAGTAATTTTTCCCGCACTGTACTTACAGGAAGTTGAAGAATTTAACCTAATCCTGGACATTAATAATAAATATATTCGAATAGTTCAATAATCGAACCTAAGCATGGTAATTGATGTTTATCGACTTCATTCAACTTTGAAACCATATAAGCCGTAAACCTTTTGTTATTTACCCACATTCTATTTGAATATTAGTGCATAAATAATTCGCAAAATAAGGTTAACCGCCGTACTGTCGAATATTCGCTAGTGGTAAACAGCTAATAATTAAATACCTCAAGAACAGTGCAACTCCACTACGATATTTAATGCGCGAATTTGTTAATAAATCATTTAAGTAACCTTTTAGCTTCTAAATTGATTTATTTATTATGGTAAATGATTTTAATTAAATAAAATGGATGTGGGCGGGCCATATGGCTTGGTTTTAAGATGATAGACAAAACAAGTCACATCATAGACTTGGATCATACTAATGCAAATTAAAGCCGCCAACGCACTCGCGAGCCCTCTGGCATTGAGAGTGTCCATGGGCGGCGGTATCGCTTAACATCAGATGAGCCTCCTGCCTGTTTTCCCCCTATTCTATTCCGGTGCAAAGGAGGATCCCAAATACGATGGAAGGACGACCTTTCTGGACGAAAACTGCTGATTCATACCGGCTTCAGGTGGCTTCTGTAGTAGAAAATTTCCTATACCTGTGTTCCTACTTAAAGTGTAATTTATAATATAATATTTTTGTATGTAAAAAAATGTTTATTATATTTCTTTGTTTTAGCAGTAAGTTAAAGGCATTTTGATTTATTTATTTAAATATTTAGTACTTAGCCTGATCAAAATAATTATGTTGATAACTGAACTATAGCGTATCCATATATATTGTTTGTTTTATCAATGCCAATATTTACACTTAAAGCGGATATTCAAATAGCCCTTACTTTGATGGTATTCAATGGTCTCGCTGATATTCTGAGTATTCTGGCTCTTGGCACTGTGTCAAATTCGCTGCGAGCGCAGACAAGGTCGCGGTTTCACGTATATGTGGTTTTAAACAGCGGTGTTAAATTGTATCTGGTCTGACCTGTGGTTTGAAGATTATTTGAGAACCGTATGAGAAGTTCGCCATCATGAACACGGGTTAAGGTGAATAACATCCAGAAGACCTGAGTTTGATTCCTGGTGAGACTATAATGGTTTTCCGGTTGGTGATAGAGCAGTCAGACTCATTACCACTTCCTTCAAAATTTGACTACCTAATGAGTTTTATTTCTAGTCGGTATTGATATCTTATTCGCGATTTGTAGAAGTATTAAGCTAGCTGTTTATCTCTAGTACATATTTTAATAAGTTCGCTCTGTTTTTATTCATTTCGATTAAATAACTTCCAAGTTCTGACATCGTGGTAAACATCTGATTGTTATAATCTTTTTAAAAAGTATAATATATACTGACCTATGCATTCATTAGTATTTTCATTTTATAATTCCACAGAATATATGAGAATGAGTCAGTACGGATGTTGACAGCAAGTGAAAATTGAAAATATACTTATTTCAGATTTAGATTCGTTCAGTCTGAATCCGACGCGCGGCGTGTGCGCAGTCGTTGGGCGAATTTTAAGTGTTCAGTGGTGTGTTGAAAGGATAAAATTTGTCTCTTTCCGTGTAATAATAATAATTAATTCGAGTTTTCATATAACCGATATTTGTTCTCAATACATTTTTCAATCCTTCGGTGCTTAGGTGATATAAATAATCAAAGAATGTTTAAAATGCATTTCTGAAAGATATGTTTACATTATGACTTATATACAAAGGAACAAATTACATAAAATAAGTCTTGCATTGGTTGTCGTGTTACATCTGGATTATGCTTCCAGTGGAGATTTTTATACGTGTTTTAAAATAAGAATCAGTATTTAAAAAGTCAAGTATAGCGTTTTAATATAAGGCAGCCAAATCGTTCCATTGCATCTCATGAATATCGTACCAATACTTTAAAATTAAATCTACAAATTAACACCATATGTAGAAGCCTTTAATTCGGGTTGCCTGGAAGAGATCGCTTAGTAGCGATAAGGCCTGCCATTGCACCATGTTTCTTTTAAGTTTATGCTTATTGTTATTTAATTGTATAAGTAAATAAATATTAGGTGATTAGACAATCATTGTTAAAGATGTCTGTGTAAGTTATGCCTTGAGTGATGTATTTCAATATATTATTTATATGCATTGCGCAAATTTGTTTTGTGTTGGGATATTAATTTAGATACCATACATACATAACCCCCTTATTCATATAAATATTTAAGTAGCTATATAATCTTTATTACTCATTAACTAAGTGTTCGAAATCCTAATTTAAAAATCATATTATAAGCTATCGCAATTAAGCTATTTTAACAATCTCATAATAACGTTAGCTACTCAATTACATGTGTTTACAAACATACATATTCTTTACGTTAAGGTGGATTTTGTGTTGCATTATCAAATAAAGTGTATAAAAGTTGATGACGCTAAAAAGTTCTGGAGGTTAGGAGAAATTATCTCCACTTGTTTAATTTTATGCAAGTAAAGATGAAGTGGTGCAAAACGAAAGTCTTACCCAAAAGTAAATGTTTATCATTTACTATTATATATTACTATATCAACACACTATAAATATATACAACAGATGTTTGCTATAGAACTTATTGGCCGCAGACAGGGCAGCATTTACTATGTTGCAGTATGGCTAGTTCATCTACTAGCCATACTGTTCATCAAGTAGCCGTATTAGGCTTACTTGTTGTATAAACACTACAAGTAAGCCTTCTCAACTCCTTAAAAACCCGTGAATTGCAAAACGATTATTTAATGTTTTGCACTCTAAGCGCTATTCAAGTGTTTTCAAGTTCCTCTGTCGGCGCAGGTGAATCTCATTTCATTTTAATTAATGTATATTAAAAGTTATGAGATATCAATAATTTATTGTGATAAGTCGAATGCCTAGTCAATCGTGCGTCCAAGGAACTTAGCGCTAGGAACTTTTTGTTCACAGAAATGCCTTGTTGGCATATCACTATTCGGCTTAGGACCGTAATATGAATATGATTATAATTAGGTTTTTTTTTTGTTTTATTCATGAACGAACGGAAATATCCGTTCCTTTTCCCCAGTAAATAAAAAATTTTGTATTGCACTTAGCCAATAAAAATTAATACGCGGAGTTACGAGTTTGATTCCGGGAAAGAAAATGAAATGTGTACTGAAACTAGTGGGACACAGAAATTCCATGTAAGCTATAAATCGCTTTACTGAAATTGCATAAATACTTAACTCGTTCTATTCAAACAAACTCGATGTTACCAATACTTTAAATTATGACTAAATATATTTGTTTTAAATAAATCCTTAATCAGTTCAAAAAGAGTGTTTTGAATTTAAAATTATAAACTGTTACCATCGCAATAAAGCAATTTTAATCCTATATATATTAAAACAGTATTGAATAATCAAGCGTTTAAGTTAAAACTTTATTTGCTATACAGGTATTACTAGAATCTTCGAGAAAGAATGAGGAACTAGAACATGATTAGAACTGATATTCTGGAATGCAATTACGCAGGGCAACGACATTGCATTGGTTTTGTTACTATCTTATTGTGTCTGGGCAGTCCATCATTCATTGATCCAATTCAAAATAGAGTATGTATATTACACGTATGTTTCTGTGTCTGACTGAGCTTCACGACTAATTTCTGTACTTAGAATTGAAAACTGTTCCTTTTCCAATCGGGGTATTTTATTAAGTTTTACATTTATGGTTGCCATAGCAAAAACCATAAGTCGTCGTCATGGTAAAAAATATGTGGTAGCAGAAACCAGTGTCTTACGAAGTTAATTTTTTAAAACTTGTCTTTCATTGATTTAGATATATATTTTACCCTCTCTTTTGTTTTTGGCTAGAATGTATATAATCTGTGGTAATTTATAAATGTCAAATAATTTTAATGATACATTTTAATATGTTTGCATAACTTAACAAGAACAAAACTCACGTCTCAGTATGTATTTGAAGTTGTAAAGCAAAACTTGGGTACGCTTGTTGTGTCTATGTTATTTAAGACGGCTACAGCGCGTTGCAACGACAAACTTTACTCGCTATTAACTTGGCAATACAACTTATAATAATAGCCTTGTTGGTAAAGGTTAAACAACGATTGTTTCAATGGATACATTCTTTAGTGTACCAACATTGGCTAAATACCACCCATATACCTGTATTATGTACATAACTATGTACGTACCTTTTCTCGAAGTGGAAATTCATTTCAGCATATTCTTACTGAAGACTATATGAGACGTAGTCTCTACGGTTGGAAGTCAACTTCTTTAGAGGCCTTCAAAATCGCCTCCGATTAATTTCGAAAAAGTTTAATGTAATATTATAGGTTATAGATATATATATCGGCTTGAATACTTGATACTTAGGCTTACTTACCTAGTTCATTACAAGTTCATTACAAAGACTATATAGGCTATATATTGTGTTTATATCATTCTATGCGACCAACATCAGGCAATTAAACGGGTTAAAATATGTAGTAGAGGTAACGTTTTCAAACCAATAGTTTCGAAAACAGATGTTGGTATCAAAAATATTGTGTAACGTATCAGTATAAGTTGTTAAATGTTTTGACAACAAGAGGGTGTAGAGTTGTGACGAGGGTCCTCTGCGCTAATTATTCAAACACACACCAGTCATATTTTAGAAAAATTCTGTTTTCACGCACGTTGGGTAAATAATTTTTCGTGACCTCGCTGTTTTCATGCAAAATTTTGCATTTTTAACTTGTTTTTCATTTTCTGAGTCATCGTTTAGTCCTTGTAACCATTTAATGTATTTCTCTGTAATTCTTACCAACTGTTCTAATTTTAAAGTCTGTATTTCTTTATCACGTTCTAATTACAAAAAATTCTCGCTTGGCGGTAAGCAATTTTCTTATCATCTGGCCGTCCTCAATTTAAAGTTATACAAACGTTTTTGTTAATCTAATTAAAGTATAGTAGGTACGGTAAGAGACAATTTAAGTTAAAACAATATTTTATAAAATGTACTATCAAATAGTAATGTGTATCAAATAATCATAGTAAATGATTTATCGGTATTTGTTTTGTAATGAGATCCTTTCAACGCCCACTATTTTATCAGATACAAACATGGAGTGTGACTTACAATGCGCGTATTCGTATTCATCATTCGATTCCAAAACACCTTCAATTACAATCGAAGACAATCAAGAAGAAAACTATTTGATATCATATCCGTCGGAAGAAGAAATTAAAAGTCATAGAAACAGCTTTGACGAAACTAAGTTTAATTATTACATTGATCCGATAACCGGGGAAGTCAAAGAGGAACGAGGAAACGAGGATTATAAGTTATGTGGGGCGGTTAATGACTTCGATATTTCGTTAGAGACGGGAGAGGCAGTACCTATTGTTTATCTTTCGACGTCTAGAGCGGCGAAGCTGCAGCGCTCTTTGAGACTGGCCGGACTTAAAAAGGTTGGTTTTTTAAAATTTAAATTAAGAACGTTAAGTTTTAATTTCCGCCGGCTAAATAATGCTGACTATATAGAAGTAGCTTTGTAGATTAAACAAAGGTTTTCTCATTTATTATTTCTTGTCATTCAAGAAAAAGATGTAGTAACTGTGGCTGATAATAAGAACTCAAACTCATTATTCGCTATTTAGAAAAGTTAGCTGTTTATCTCTAGAACATCTTTTAATAAGTTCGGGACTCAAAAACGAATTGAATTTTGACAGAAGGGTGTCATAGCGGGAAGACTCGTTTCTGAATACATCTCTTTCAGTTATTATACAATGTTGGCGCTTTTGAAATTGCTTTCTTACTTGTGTTTTAATTATTGTATGTGCGTTGATGTATTAGGTCCAGTAATTCAAAATGAAACAAACATACGAATCCTGGGTAGTATTATGTTGCTTCTCATATATCATTACAATTAAAATGCTTTTAAAATTATATGTATTTAACATACATAACTTTAATGCAATTATAATGAATGAGATAATTTTAATGTTAAAACTTCCACGCCGTGTGATGTTCATAATTATTGCGCTATGTTTAATTTATATTACTCTGGATGAAGATGAAAATTATGATTTTAATAAGAGTGACACATTTAATGTGATTTTTATATGGAATAGATCTTTAACACATTAAATTTTTTACACAAAAATGAAATGCTGTACGTTTGTCTCGCAAAAACTCGACAAAGCTGGACCGACTTGGCTAATTATGATCTTGAAATATTTGTGGAAGGTAAGTAGAAAGATAAGATAATCGGTAATATTTAAATAAAAACTAAACGTAAATCGATTCTTCTAAATAAGTCAACGGTACAAAAATAAAACAAATTGAAGCAAGGACCTTCCGTTTTAAAACCACAGATAGACATGCCGAAGTTATAAAGCCCCATTTTACGTCAAGGGTTAAAACAAATAAAACTAAAATCGGAACCGCTCTCCACGGAATAAATATTTCATAGAGTACAAATCGTTTGAAGTCAAATAAAGCTCCTATTTCCATTCACTTTTTTACTCCCGTTTTTTAAAGATTTAACCAACTGATTTCTCCTGAGATTTTGTTCAGAGCAAACGCGTTTTCACAAATTATTCGTATGTCAAAAATGTATGTAGCATTTGTTTAACCGCGAATGGAAAATATCTTATACCAGTCAAAAAATAATTCTGCTGCATTCAATTATTTATAATTTCCTTAAATTCAAGGGAAACGGTAGGAGATCACTAGTCGTGGGGACCACCATGCTTTTTTGGTGGTTATGCCAATAAATTGTAGCTTATTTGAAACGTTGGTACTTTCAACACAGCACCATCTGTTAGAATTGTGATTGTCAAATAATAAACAAATAATTTGTAATAAAATAATATTGCGGGTATAAATTAAGATGTTAGCTAAAAATAATATTGCGGGTATAAATTAAGATGTTAGCTATCCTATCTTTTAAGTTAGATCAAACTGCACACGGTGTGCAAATTTGATAGAAATCGGTTAAGTAGTTTAGGAGTCCATAGCGGACAACAACGTGACGCGTAATTTATATATATTAAGATATAAGAATACCATCTACTTCAGCCTTGTATTATGAACTTTTCTAGAAATCAAATGATTAATAAGAACTTAACTTGAACTTTTTTTAAAGAAAGAACTTGAGAGACATAAATTACAAATATATAGTAACAACACCTTACTAGATTAGGTAGTCTTCCTGTGAATTTCGAAGCCATCGTCAAAGAAAATAAGACACCAATTTCGAGATTGAAATATGACAGAAAAATATATTTAAAGAAACGTACGAACTTATGTTTTTTTACTGTTTGATTTCTACAGAAAAATAAGGAATAAATAGGTTTATACTGTATGAATAGTGGGACGAAGGAAGTAGACTAGTACAAAATAGTAGTCGTGTTACAGTAGCAGTTTGTTATGTAAGATCGGATAATTTTATGAAAAATTGTTTTTGAAAGACGTACGATCCAATTACCGTAGCAAACTAAATTAAAAGCCGCCCACGCGGCCAATATTAATAATAATCAAAGTCAAAACCATTCAGGCCGAAGCTACGCTCGCCAAAACAGCCCGAGCTGAGCTGTAAAGGCCCTTACGGCCAACAGCGAGATTCCTTTAAAAAAAAAATTGAAAGATGTTGTTATGACAATAAAGGCACTATCCGCGAGTGTTAAGATAAAAAAAGTTAAAAAGAGTTCTTACATTCTAATTTTAATTCTAGTTCAGGTATTCGTTATGGTTTCGTAATGGTTGTTACAGTTCGTTCATAGGTTTTTTTTTAATTAATAAGCGCTGGTGGTGCTACAACCCTATGACAATTGACATACGCCGTACACTTTTTCGGTCTAAGCTGTGCACGATGTGTTTCTTACCAACAAGCTCACTACTTTAAAAGTAATTTACGACAAGTAGTTATATCTCCTAGGTCTACCTAAAGCAAATGAGTGAATAGAATACTATGAAAACGATTAATGTCATTTAGATAGGCCCCAGTAGTGCCTCGGGTCAAGCTGTTACAGTAAACGATAATCGTTACTGCATATCAGTTAACCGTTTCTTAACTGCGGTTGTAACGATTTCGATTTAATATGATATACTGAAACTTGTCCTATAAAGAAACGATACATGGCATATTTTACACAGGCATATGTAATATTTTAAGACACTTGACAATATTAACAACCATTTTATCGAGATGTTCTCTATATTAAATGTTATTATATAAATATGTGCTGATATGTTATTGTGTTCGATTCCCGTATAAGTAATAGATTTATATTGAAAAGTTAGATTAAATAGTATAGAACAATACATTTCTTCCCAAAGATCATTGAAATATAATTACTAGTTGCGTATTACTGTTTGGCATAGAGAAATTATAGAAATAAATTTCTTTCAAAGTGTCCTTTATTTTGTTAACTTAGAATTACGTAGTTGGTCCCAAAGTTCTGTCAATGTCACGTTATTTTTAAATTTCGAACATAATTTTATAAAAAAAATATTGCATTATAGTTTTGAATGTTTGACTATTGTTTTAAAACAAAAAACAATTACTTTCCGTAATTGTTCACGATGGAGTGGACATTGAAAGAACACCGAATAGCTGTTATTGCGTTGCACCGCTGTGGGCACTCTCCGAGTACCATTTTCAAGTTGCTCAAAAGTTTGAATATAACGCTTAGGTTTATGTACCGTACTATAGATAGGTACAATGAAGTCTCCAGTGTTGAGGACAAGAAAATAACTGGCCGGCCACGCTCCACTAGAACACCAGCAGTAATCAAAGCTATCAAGGCGCGGATAGTATTAATCCTGTCCGAAAACAGAAATTGATGGCTTGGCAGATGGGTGTCAATAGGAAAATAGTAAAAAAGCTTTTAAATGAAGATCTTGGTCCACGAGCATACAAAAAAAAGAGTGGGCACTTACTTAATGCTGGTCTAAAAGCAATAAGGCTTAAGAGATCGCGGGTGTTGTTAAAGCGGTACGCGAAAAACCGACACCGTGATATCTTCTTTACGGACGAAAAAAATTTCGATATTGAAGAAAAATACAATAAACAGAATGATAGAGTGTACGGCAGGAGTTCTGAAGAAGCTAAAAATAAAGTTACAAGGGTGCAACATGGACATCATCCATCATCAGGAATGGTCTGATTGGAAGTGTCATATTACGGGCCAACTGAGGTTCATTTTTGCGAAAAGGGGGTCAAAACCAGTGCAAAAGTATACCATGAGACGGTTTTGGATCAGTTTGTCAAAGACCTGCCCCGCACGTTATTTGTGGGACATCACTTCGTGTTCCAGCAGGACGCGCCTTCACACACAGCCAAGACCACTCAAGCCTGGTTTAAGCGTCAAAACATCGACTCAATTAGACATGAGGTTTGGCCTTCCTCTAGTCAGGACCTTAATCCTATGGACTATAAAATTTGGCAGGTCTTAGAGAGGAAGGTCTATGCTATACCACATAAAAAAATGGAGACTGAAGTAATTTTTAAATAAAGCAGTCACTGAAATCGACATGAATATGGTGCGTGCTGTGATAGACGACTGGCCGCGGGGCTTAAGGGCCAGTATTAAAAATAAGGGAGGTCATTTCGAATAATTTGCTATTTCTATTCCTTAATTAATGTACTATACATTCACTCATTAAAAAGTGATAAGTACTTTTGTTTTTATCATTATTTCCATTTATGACAGAACTTTGGGATCGACTACGTACAGCTACAACTAAATGACTCGGTTCACAAAGTTGTTATTGTTTTTTTAATAAACTACGATTCTTAAATTCACATTTTGCTGCTTTTGAAATTGAGGTAGGACTAGCTATGATACGATGAATAAATGCTTTATCGTTGCACAACATATTAGACATAGACATAACATTTTTTATATACTAAAACACACACACATAAACACACAAAATAACAATACTCAAAGAAAAAATAAAATAAGACATATCTAAAACAATAAAAAAATAAAATTAATAATTCCCTTTTGCCATTCGGTTCGCTTCAAGTGTGCAATGTGTGTGTACTGTTTTAAATTAAAGATTATTCAAAAGATAAATAAAACGAGACTTTTATGTAAATTGCATAATCTGTCATGCTATCAACGATGTTGTTAATATTGGAAACTAAAATTTTATGTTCAAACAGATAAGATTGTAATTACACGACACATTTTTCTCTTATATTCATCGTGTTTATAGTTTAGTATCGCTCACTTGTTTATGCGTTTCTTAGTTAACAAGTTTTAGCTTGAAAGCTACAGAAATCGAATGCCTACTGCGAGCATTCCACAGATAAGAGTGTAGTGATCTTTGGTAGATAATGTTCGTTTTGGAAGCTAGTGGAAGTAATAAAAAATACATCATGTTTCTACTGAGCGTTAGTCGAATGTTATACTGGAACCAGTGTCGCCTCAAGAGACTGCTACCATTTCATTTTAAACATTAAACAATAATTTAGTTTCATCGTTATAGCAAGTAATGTTCGGCTAACGGTTGGAACCCTGGTTATGCAACAATGGACTTTCTGCCTATGAGTGCAACACTTGCACGATGAAGGAAAACATAGTGATGAAAGTGGTATCCCTTAGAAAAAAAACAAATAATCACGGAACAGGTACAGAAATCTGAGGGCAATACCTGGCGTTGTAGCGCCACTGTTTTTTTCTTTGGTTATAGCATGCTTCTTAATATCCGTTAAATAAGCCGGCTCTTGTTATTAAATGCCTACAAATCGTTACTTTGTTACCAATATTCTCCCAAGTCCCAACTTCTAATTTCTGAACTGTGTGACACATTTGCGGCAAACTTGCGTTGCTAACATTACCCTCCCATTACAGGTCTGCTCCGTGAGCCACATGAGCCTGTTGCTAAAAATAATTAATCTTGAATTACTCTCTCTAATTCATATAAATTTTGTTATTAAATAGCGCCCATACATTATACCCAAGTCATTTTCTTAAAAGTTTATAATGAAGTTATATGAACGTCTATTGTAACTTTGCTCCAGCTTTTAGGTTATTAATGCCATAATTACTTGTATATTGTTTTAGCGTATTAACAAATTTAGAAGTTTGAAGCTTAAATTATGTCTTTAAAAAGGCGTTATTTAAAATTGTATTTAAATTATCGTCCCTAAATCTGTGTTGATAATGTCCTCGAGAAAAGTGCAATTTTTTAAAAGTGTAAAAATATCTCACTTAATTGTGTATGACTAGAGCAGTGCTGGCCTAGTGGCTTCAGCGTGCGACTATCATCGACGTAGACTTTCTTGAAGGAAACATCGTGAGGAAAACGGCTTGCCTTAGACCCATAAAGTCGAGAGCGTGCGTCAGACTGATCATCTATTTACCTATTAGATTAACAAAAGGTCATGAAACAGATATAGAAATCTGATGCCCAGACCTAAAAAGGTTGTAGCGTCATTGATTTTTCTTTTAAATTGTGTAAGACTGGTCAATTACAAAACTATAATAAAAGAAATATTTGTAAAATTTGATTAAATTGTGCTCTTTACATTTTTGAGTAGATATTAAACTAAGTGAAATATATAAAAACGATTCACTCGTCTTTTAAACAAATATTTCATGCAACTATTTAAAAAAATCATCAAATTAGTTATTCTGTTTTCAAATACACGTTGTATGACTTCCTGAATATATTCGTATGATTGCATAATGACACAAATTATGTCACGATAGTAAATACTTTCAAAATTTAGATTAAAGTTACCACACTTCCGAACCTCGGATAGATTATGCAATGACAGCTCAATTCACTCTTCCCACACTTGACCCCGATTCTTTGAACTATTTCCGACTATTTCTATGAGAAAATACTACATAAAAACAAAAGAAATCAAATAACGACGCATGACATGTAGCGAATGCAGTCAGTTGTTTGTTTAACCGCCGAGTTCACAGACTATATAACGTTTCGATTAGACTTTCGGATTATTTTCTATCGTAATATAATAATGCTACCTATAATAAGTTTCCTATCATGTTAAAAGTACATTTCTCTTCGAAGTAACACATATAAACGGAACAAGGTACATAGTTTATGATAGGTGTTCAAAGTACGATGGTTTCTAGGGAAGGCTTGTATCGACCAATCATTTCTACTACTGAGACAGCTGGGTACTCAATAAAACTTCCTTGCGTACATCCTCACATTATGGCATTGGGGATTACTTTCGCACATTTCAGAGGCTTTCAAACACCGTTGTTGTTTTATCGAAAATCTATCTTTAAGCGAATTCCTAAATATAGTAGAATCTGATATTTATTATATTTTTTTTATGTTACGGATATAGTTGTACGGTATTTTATATATACTTACCATAATGTTAATGGCATAATAGATTGTCATGATCAATAATCATGTTTTGAAAAGGGATGACAAAAATCTCGAGATACTTTCACTCGAATATTACTTTTTTAGATTTACTAAAGATTAGATTAGATTTAATTTAAAAAAAACTAATAGATGATTGAGCTTCCGAACCGAAAAATTGCGTATGAAGGGAGAGAGAGAGATACAGATTACCTATATGCTTCTAGAGATGGACAACGAAATGATGCAAAAAAATGCATAGACCTATACGATGTTTAATAATTCACGATCATAGTGAAGATACTCTTTATAAATATCTGGCTAAAATTGAATTGCTCTTAATTTCGAAGTACTAGATCGCTTGGCTTGGAAAATGACAAGGATTTCCTGTTGAGGATAAGCCGCAGCTGTGCTCACGATATTTATCTTCCTAAATACAACTCTATGTATTTGGCAAGAAAGATCATATTACATTATAGTAGAATATTTGTATAATTCTACCGATTTGAAATGCTTTCTGGCTTTAGAGATTTGCGAATTAGAAATTGATATTTTCTTTTAATATGCTGTTTTAATATTAAGACATATTATTTATTACTTACCGATGGCTTTGTTTACGGCAAAATTAATAAATATTACAGAAATTCTTTGAGACTGTCCAAGAATTTATTTTATTTTTAATCATAACTATTTCACTAATTTTAATGTAACAAATGTATTACTAGTAAAGCTAGTTTATACACAACCTTACAATATTATGTCAAGAGTTTTGAGAGCATTTCCGGCGAATGCATCTGTAACTTCAGCATCAGGGGAACTACAAGTCAGTACAATCTTCTCGACAATAATAATATTATTGTGAAAATCTTGCAATGCTTCTGTTGTATTAAGATTTGTATTTTATGATTATTTATCCGCTATTTCTATTTACGTTTGAGCTATGCTTCTAGTATGGTTTGTTTGGATTCAAAAGAATTTTTATTATATGATTTCTCACGTGAACGAAATGCATAAATAAGTGTGAATGTTTCTTAAGATTTAATACATTAAATCTATTATAATTTTGGTATTAGTCGAGGTGAGTCGTAAATATTGTATTATCCGAATTCAAATGTATATATTTTACATGATATTTTAAAATATTATTTACGTATTTAGTACGAGAAAAGCCTCAGTTAATTACATAACACGTAATTTTCGATACTTTCATCTTAAATTGCAAAATAAATTAATTGACTTAATTTTTCTGATTATGAAAATTAATTTAATTAACATTCATTTTAAAAATAAATAAGCCTGTCTTAAGTGAAGATCTCTCAGTTTACTTAACAAGATTTGAAATGTAAATAATAAATTATAATTATTATTGAAGTTCGTTTTGCTGAAACCATATTCTGAGAATTTCGATTTAATTTTATTCTTGGCAAAACATCAAATATCCGGTGATTTTGTGTCATTTACCCCAGTTTTTGTTGTTACAAAATACGTAGCTCTATTCGCCTCTTAACTCCGAAAATATTAACGAAGAAACCTAACATTATAACATCTTATTTTATAGACTATTATAATTGGTTTTTAATTAGCAAAAATTAATTTAACTGAGATCCAATTTAGTTTTTTAGAATTTTTGCTT
Organism: Pieris melete; assembly: GCA_963693345.1. Taxonomy (NCBI): domain Eukaryota; kingdom Metazoa; phylum Arthropoda; class Insecta; order Lepidoptera; family Pieridae; genus Pieris; species Pieris melete. The sequence goes on along the minus strand of CAVNZK010000053.1, from coordinate 1,738,995 downwards.
ATTCTAAATATATTAATACATTTCGTATTAAGGAATCGATCACTTACTTAAAAATCAGTGGCGCTACTTAGTCTTTGTTAATACTTCAGACTTATTTTCCATTTTAGTATCGATAAGTACCAAAAGTGTAATACTCATGAGAAAATCAATCTGTTATAATATCTTGAGCTGTAAGCAAAACAACAATCTGAGAGAAGTTTAAAGCGTTTTCAAGAATATTTCGGTCGTCAATCGCTCAAAGTACCACAAGAGAATCTTACATTTTCTTTGTCAGTGATTGATGACTGTAGACTCCAAGATACGATTTGGCCATACATCATATTGTCGATAAAATATATTCTTCATTTAATAAATACTAAATTCCAAGTTGGCGACGCTTTAACTGGCCGTTAACTTGTTTCATATTACTAAAATGCGGAACGATTTATTCAGTGAAACGGATCCTAAAAACGGATGTTTTTGTACTATATGCTACCATATTTTTAGAGGTTGTCATAAATTACTCACATATCTACACTATTCATAACTTTTATAAAATAGAGTTCATCCGGTCACAGCTGGCAGACATTTCGAGTCAAAAACCATCTATATTATCGGTTGGTTCGTTAACGTCAAAATAATACGCCTCCGAAGATATTTTATTTTCACGAATTTTCCTTCAGACTAATCGCTCTAATTTTTCATTTCCATCCAATTATGGGGGTTTCCGTCAGCGCGACACAAGGCACGTTTTCTGAAACTAATTAATTTTTACTCATTTACAAGTCTTATGGTTAAGCCTTAGAGGCCCAGTTTCACTAGTTTCAGTTAAGTTTAAACACAAAGGTTTATTAACTGCTTGGTATCGCGTACAATCGCGACTTGTTTTTATACGCGATTACAGTACTAGCTTCATTCGCCTGGTGTTGATAGTTATTAGGACTCGAAATTGAAACCAATAATTGAAAGTTGAGATTGCTTATGGTCTAATTACGCGGTAAACAATACCCTCGTTTCATGAAGAGACGTTCTGCATGAACCGTACAACATCAAATATATTGAGAAACAGTTTATGTTTAAAGCTGTTTATAAATTAATTAATTGCGGCAGTATATTATGTATACTATCAATTATCTAATATTATTTGATAGGAAAATTAACAAGTGTTCACGAGCAGTTACTTATGAGTAAGTTTCACACACTTAGCATTAACCTGTATTAGGGGTGATACGTATTATGTACTCGATACATCGTGTGTCTCCGTAAGTCAAAGGCTTAAAGTATATATCGTGTTAGGTGTATGTAACCGAAGGAACAAAAGCAATTGGTTTAAGGGGATCGATTCATATTCATACAAAATCTATTGGTATATCAGTCTGATGTTATGTATATTATGATGTTGATATATTTTCGGGCTGCTTTCAAGCGCTATTTAAATTTTTTGTAAATGTTTTGTCTATTGTGTACGTACTATTAATGGCTGTGTCTACATTTTCGTGCAATTTTTTTTTTATTTTATTTTTAGTTGTGTTACTCATACATTTAAAACAGCTTATCTGTGAAACAATTTAATTTACATCTATAATAATAACTTGTATATTTTTTTACATATCTTGTATTTATGATGTGTCTGTCATGTTTCCTTTTTGGATAATAAATGAAACTTTTTTGTTATTACAGGTAAGTCCAGATTTTGAGTATTCAGTACTCTGTCACTCAGTATTATGCTTGGTATGTAGTATATTTATGTAAAAGATTGTGTGAACTGTGTGACCTTTCTTAAAGTGAAATACTTGTAACGTTAAATTTATACAGTTTATTATTACTAGCAAACATGGTTAAGCACGCCTGACTAAATGTTTTTTGAAAGCAAAATAGTTCATGCCAAATGAGAACGCTTCATTTATTACTTATATTGTAAACGAGCTATATAAACAAATGAGCGTCCTTTGTCCTCTCTCGCCTCTATTTCCTCCTGAATAAAAGGCGTGAGATTTCCCTTAGACACAAGGTGACACTGTATCCGGCTATGCACCTATGGTAGCGTAGTCATCGCACATTGTGCCCGCTCTCATATCCATCGAATCCATTTAAAATAATCGAAAAAAGAAATGAGCTTTTGTCCCCCACCATAATATGTAATTTAAAGTTAAACATGATCAGTAGACAATGACACGGGATACCGTTGAGAACGTTCAAGTTCCCCACTCCAGTTGAAAGTTTAATGATCCAACTGTTAACTGTTCGTTTAAATGGTTAGGTAACTCTCATTCAAACTTCGTTTACCTAAGGGGTTTCACCAATACCACGTATATTCCAAGAGAACTTTATAGGTTAACTGTTGGATAAGGCTTTTATTCATTTAAAAATAGTTTAAAAAAAGATTAAGTCCAAACCAGCGCTAGAAAAAAAAAACAATCCTTAAGGTGCTTTTTAAAATAACTGTACAAGTAGGTACTGTAAATAAGTACAACGAAACATCTTGGTCATCTCAACTCTATCATTAAATGACCCGTTCATAGCAAATCACGCTCCCTTTTGCTAATACCATATAAGTATTACAAATTCAATATAATTCTTAAATATAACATTCAATGGCAAATTATTAATAATAGACAAAGCACCACAAACTTAGTTAGACTTCATAACGATATTATCTTTGTTTAGTGTTTATCCTGTGTACACTTCGCAATTTAATTTGAAATAAACGAGACTCGTAGTTGGTGTAACTTAATTACAACTTCGTAAGCTTTCAATTTTTCTCCATTTATTTACGGTGAATTTTCACTTCACACCTTAAGAGACTAATAAATGATTTATTGTAAATTTAATTTTAAACGAGGGTTAAGCTAAAATTGAATCTTTGTACATTAACAAAGACCAAATTCTGGCATAGTAGCACGACCTCATGCCAGCGTAGGCCGAATAATTTTTTACATCATTTAAATAACATAATTAATTCAATAATAGTCTCATACTTGTTTAATTTTTTTAAATGTTTACGGAATAAGTACTGTATAATCACAAATACAAGTCAAACTTTCTATTATTATTATAAGCTAGATTTCCACGTGCTTTTTTGCATGTTCTATTTTTAAAATGCTGAGTACAACAAGAAGAACGAAAGAAAGCTTAATCAAGGTACGTGTGACAAAAATCAACAAAACAGTTACGAGATGTCACACGCACATGTTAAACACTCTAAACTAATATATTTTGGATCTCTTAACTTTATCTTTGTAATATGCGACGTATCTCTTAATTAATTGTTTTCTGTAACTCCAAGACGCGTACACATTAGGCAACTTACTTTTGCTTTTGCAATCAACTTCCAAAGTTTATACATGTCGTTTCGTTTTAGTTGATTTGAACTTATACTAGGGAATGCAATAGTGTTGTATGAACCGTCAAAGACCGAATTCGCTTTTCACTTCATGCTTTTATTACCCCGTATAAAGAGAACAATTGTAAATGTTTTTCCATTTAAAATATTGCATCGACAAGGATTCATTATAATGAACATATCTTATTTGCAAATCGATACATTAGGTATGTATATCGTTTTTGCAGCGAGTTATTAACAATAATTAGCTTTATTAGACAATTATTATGTACTATCAGCCTCATTTGTATAAACTCCCAAATTTTAATTAACTAATTTTAGCCATAGCAATCTTTTGCGTAAAACATGATGAAGAATTTCACGGGCAAGATTGTGCTTTAAATTCAAAGACGAGACTTAATTGTAAGTATAACTAATCCCTTAATCAAATCCAATATATTTTTCAGATACGTGTGCCTCAACTCTGAATCTTAACTTAACTCTACGTAAGGATTACTTTTGTTTATTACGTCTGAATCCTTTAGGCTCAAAGATAAGCGGCTTAGCCAAGAAAACATCTAGTATTGTTATTTACATCTAAATACAGGGAAATCAATAATTAAAATTAATTATATTCCCCTGCTGACCGTGCGAAGCCGGCGGTTGGCTCGTAATTGTACACATCTCAAACAGAATATTATATAATCTGCATTCACCATCTATCCTATGGTATGTAAGGATTATCTAAATGACATGTCATTTCGTGACAAGGATAGTCATTCGTCACTTGTCATATGTTTGAATGTTTAAACTGAATGAGATTAAACAGCCCTTGTTTATGGCATAGAAGCGTGCATGTCCAAATGCAGGTAAAATATATTCTACATTTCTTTGCTTTTTCGTACATATAAGTACAAATCTTAGCTTAGTACTAAATTAAATATTCTAATTACACGACTATATTTTTAGATAGACATTCGAATTTTAAAATGTGAAGAAGAAACGCCAGCACATCAATATTCTGACGGAGAAGGATTTTTGCGTGAAATTTGAATCCAGAAATCACAGCAGGCGTCATTTAATCTTTATTATTAACTTGTAACTATAAAATAATTTTTCATATAATTTCAACTGTGTACGTTGATATAGTTCATGCAGCCTTACAATTGAAATAAGAAAGAAGTATATTAAAGTTAAAAGCATATTTTTTCAATATAAGGTTTCCTGTCTTGTATCACTAAGAATAATTTAATCAGTCCTCAGTTAATAAAGTGGACCTTGCCCGTATTATTTTTCTTTATATCATTAGAAATACGTTACCGACAAAGTATTTTCGTTTTTATTAAGTAGGGATTGTGCATCGCTACAGGCGATAAATGTGAATGAAATATGTCTTCACAAAGGTTATTTTATGCGTCGTCGGATGCGGTCCATTCAATAAAACGGATTCAAAGAATTCAATACGCCAATAGTTTGATTGAACGACCGCACTGTTACTTCCTCGTATGAGCTGCCATTTGTACTCGTAATACGTTTTGTTTAAAATTCCGCGGTAATCGAAAAAACTACCGCGAGACTCATTTTATTGATAGCAATTGTAGTATTGTCTAAAAAAAATACTTTTAACGGATTAAATTCATAATTGTATTCACTCACAAGCTACAGCAAGCTTTGCCACAGGATGGATTGCCCATTAAACAGGTTTTTTTCTGCAAACCTTTTTCTTTTGAAGATTCAATACAGTTATAAATAAATAGATCAAATTATTTTTATGGTAGGTCTTAAATATTTTACAATTTTATTCAAACGCTGTACACTTTAGCTTAGTTTTTTAATACATATTTTTGCGACATTAATAAATTTCGTTTTTTCAATGAATTTTAACGAGAAAGCGACACGTTAGCGACTTTAGAGACGTTAATTTATAGCATAAATTTCGCTAAGCACGGCTGCCTTCGTAAGATAAATGATCTAATTTGGAAGTGCTGAGGATGATCTTAAAGTTAAATCTGTAAAACGGAGATACACGTACGTAAGTTTCTTAAACTTTGCAAGTTGATTCTTCAATGTATCTTGAAAAAGTACACTACAGTAACGGTCGCTTACGTAAAAGATATTTGAAAATGTCTTAATAATTTTGTTGGTAATTTGATTGCTTACGACGAACAATTAATAATCACTATTTTGACTGCTTAAATTACAAATACGGAAGGAACGTATGTAATCTTTGATGAGTTTAATTGTTACCCATCCAAATTGTAGATAGTAATTTATAAGACATTTGAGCTTAACGCAAATAATCGTGTAAACGTTAATGATATTTAATTAGTAAAAACAAATGTATTTGAAAACACGTGATGCAGAAGTTTACAAAATTCTTACAAAAAATAAAGAAACTTAGTTACGTCAACATGAATAGTTCTGAATAGAGATCAATGAAGAAGCGCGCGCAGATCTTAGATAAATCACTCGAACCTGTTGCTTAAATGTAGACCGCATACTTAACACACCACTTACCTACTTAACCCCATTTAATACGTACATGAATGATTTCCTCTTGCCTAGGAATCTGTGGCATTATTTTAATTGCCTACTATTATAATATAATGTTATGAGCAGTGTAAGTTTAAGCCTAGTGGAGAGATGTTCGACTGTCAATTTTAAGAAAGTTTTTAGTTAAATTATTTTTTAGCATTGCAACCTTATAAATAAGTCCTTTTAAAAGTGCCAACTATAGCTGACGAGCACTTAAGTATATGATTTTCTCGTATTTCGTATTGATAGGAATTAAAGTTCGGATCGATACGACAATTTTTTTTTAATCAATTAAGGTCGTACATTGCTGCGTTTTTAAGCGACAAAATTGCGAAAAACAATTGGCAGTTATTTTACTTACTGAAAAGTCAGTCTAACTGTCGCCGCACAAGGGCCACACGCCACAGCCACAAACGCCGCCACGAGAAGCTAGAAGCGGCTACAAAGGTAGCTGAAGCGCGCGACAGCCACTTGTGGCCGGTGGTCGACACTTGCGGTCGGTGGCTGCTACTTTTTTTAACCCTTGCCTGCAGTATCATAATGGACTCTGACGAAGAAGGTTTAATTGCGCTACTTTTGATAAAAAGACGTCGTCGTAGAAGTCGAAACCGTAGTTATTGGATACACAGAAAGACATTAAATATCCCCTCACCACGACAGGTCGGTAATCGACAACCATTGAACTATACATGATGAAGCATTTGGCCTCAGTGAAAATATGATGAGGCCATATTCTGGAAAATATTTGGACTTAGACAAAAAAGTTTTCAATTATAGGTTAAGCCGTGCCAGACGTTGCATTAAGTGTACCTTCGGCGTACTAGCAAACAAATGGAAAATATTACATCGCCCATTAAACAGTTCTGTTCATTTCTCAGAAGACATTGTGAAATCTTGTTGCATTTTGCACAACTTTATTCGCAAAAGGTGAAATCATCCCTTCCATTTTCGTCACACTTTGAAAATAGTGCGACACGAAAATATACAAAATACAGGCTGGCCAGTATCACGAGCGTCTACTGCAAGAGATACGTTAAAAGATTATTTTATGAATGAAGGAGCAATACCGTGGCAAGAAAATAGAATATAAATATATGGTTTTATATTATTTTATTAAACTTACTTTCAATGTTCTTTTCTTTGGCAGTTTTATTCGAAAAAATTCCCACAAACAATTCGCAGATTTCTACCCAGACCTTCACCGTCGACTTCAGGTTAACTGAGGCAAGGGAGAGAGGGGCGCGGAATCGCGCGAGTGGCGTGTGGCGGCTTTTTGTGTCGGCGTTTAGTGGCCGGTGCGAGCCACAAGAAGCAAGCTTCGACGATTTGTAGCGTGTGGCCGCCACCGGCGCCACCGTGTGCGGCGAGTCCATATAAAATGTATGAAAATTACAGGAAATATGCCAGTGGCGGCGTTTTGTGGTTGTGGCCAGTGGCCCATGTGCGGGGACCCTTAGATGTCTGCCTTTTTTTTCATTTTGACAAGGTTTGTAAACATCAGCCTTAACTGCAGACACGAGCAAATGATATGGTACCTACCATGGTATAGTTCATCTGTTAAATAATTACACTGATAACAACAAACAATATTAATAAACATACGCTATTTACGAAATTCAATTTCCTAAAATGCAGCTTCTCGCGATATAGTATGTCTTGGAGTACTATTAAAATGTCATCAGTGTGCCATTTAGGTGCTTATCGAGGCTCCAGCTGCAAGAAACACATTAACCTGCAATGAAACGGATACTTTGATGTCAGTACGGCTTGTTCCTTTAATTTGTAATCCTAATTTGATATTGTAAAGGCAATTGTTTCCAGTACTATTTTTATAATCAGCAATAAAAGTTTTATTTCAACTTGAATAAGGGCAATGATCGATCGTGTTCCTATTTTTAATTATTCTTTTATGAATGCAATTAGTTTGTGATCAGTCATTTTGGCCACTCTACAGAAACAAAGTTAAAAAAATAATATTACCAAAATTAATAATACCAAATATTGAATTTGTCAATTAATAGATTTAATTAATTATTTTTATATATTAGCATTGTACGTACGTAAGTTAAGTTAATAAGTAATTTATTTACCTATACGATAATATTTTTACAATCGATTGTCTATGACAAAACTATTTTTCTTTTGTTAATTGTCATGTCGAGGGCTTAAAAACCTTTTTTGTTATAGATATATTCTATGACTGTTGTTGACTTTTGTAATCTGTGCATTGTAGCACCAAAAAACAAAAAAATCCTTGTACATAGACTATAATAAAACTAATCGTAATCCTTTCCAACCTAAAAAATCTTATATTTGGTCTTTAAAATAGAATCATAGATACAACAAATATTTGAACTAAAATAATAAACCGATTATATATACTTCACCTTTTAGGGGGAAACAAAACTTTAATGGTGGCATACCATTCTCCTTTATAATTCATTTTAATAAACAATGGTAGTCTACAAATGTATAGGATACATACCAATCTAGAAATTGTAACTGATTTGGTACGCAGGCGTAAATATTTCTTGACCACACCTGCAGTCGACTATAAATTGCAATTAGCTATATTCTATGTTGGCGCAAATTGGCTACCCGTTTGCTGAACGTAGTAATTTGACTGTATTTACCTTAGTTTAGTTAATAAACGAAATATCGAAATACAATTATATTGCTGTATACTTGATGATGTTTGATGTATGCCAGTAATTAAGCCATATAAAATAATTAGCAGAAAAAGAGAATTTTATTTGAGAATTCCACGTATTTCATTTTCAGTAACAAATTATTGAAAAATCAATTAAACTTCTATACATTATTACCATCGTACACCTATTGTAATTGGTAATAATAAAGTATGGTCTATTAGTAATGAAAGCCGATATTGTCATCTATTTTCGCAAGTATCACACAAAAAACATCTTAAATATTTAGGTTAATTTCCGTTAAATTATCTTCATTTCATCATGGAGAGACTAAGATGTCAAAAAAGATGAGAGGCAAATATTTCTCCTCTTATCAAAATTTATCTGAATAAGATATATTTATTTTTATCGATGGCCCGATGATTCATGTCAAATATGAGAAATATATATTTTAAAATTCAATAAATAAAACGATTTTTTAATTCATTAAAAGCGTCTGAAATAGTATAATATATCCTTTAAGTAATTAATTATAAGGTATTTATGATATTCAGTAGCTTATACCCTAATTCGGCTATTCTCGGCTTTTCCGCCAAGTAGACATTGTACGTTATCTAATCCTCCTCTTGAACTTTGATGGAAAAATTATCCTGAAAGGAATATAGCCTTTATCGGTTTAATTCAAGCTCATTAATTTTTCTGTGGCGTTTTACCCAAGCAGTTTTGTCTACGTGGCTTTATAAGCTCCTATGGGATTAACCTTCAGATTAAAAGTCAAAAGTGTAACTTTCGTATATCAAAAACGTATTGGACTTTGACCTTAAGCCCAAAATCTAGCCTTTTGTACGTATGATTTCTATTAGATTTAGTTGCACTTTGACTGTGTAAATCGTAATGCGTAAATCTGGTAATATTGGCTTCGATTATCGGTGAATCAATAACGGAATGTAATAAAGCTGACAAGAAATGATTTATTTTTAAAAGGTGAGTTCGACATCCTTACGGCCAATATAAAATGAATGTAAGAAATAAAAACGTAGGTAAGTAAACAAAATTATGTAACGTAGTTTTAGAAATTTTAGAAAATAAGTGTGAAGATAAATATATCCCTTGAATAAAAACATACCTTCATCGGTGACACTCTTTATGTCAATACAATTTAGAATTGGTTTCAGCAAACGTGTCGTATAAATTAGGTGAAGCATGAAAATCAATTGATCCCTATTTGGTTGATGGGATTAAAATTCCTGGAATACCAAGAGGTTTATGGGGATATTTTGTATCATAAAGCTTGGGAGGTTTTAGGGAGATTTATCTTTTGGTAAATTGTTAATATGATTTCTGAAATGGAGTTTTAATCGAGTTATTTTTCCAAATAGACTTTTTTTGATCTAACCAAAACCTTAAAATAATTATAGTTAAATTTCGGAAAACATAGTTAAATTATGCTTCACTATGTAATCGTATGCCATACATGTGTATATAATAACTTACGTAATACTTGTATCAACCTAACAAATAAATATTAGCTGTTTTTAAAGTAATACATTCGGAAATTCATACACTTCATAAAGCAATAAGGGTAAAAACTAAAAAGTGCGGTACATTAGTTTTTGCCTCGTAAAAAGTTTATAAGGGCTGTGTTTGAATATGCTTATCTTCTGGCATTACAGATAATCCTATCTTAAGTACTTACTAGGAAAAAGCGAAACTATTTATAAGTATTATTGAATCCTTAGGAATCTCTTTTTATTATAGGGTTGCCAAAGGTATATTTTATTGCTGGGCACTCATAAAGTTACTATTCACAATAAACAATTAAGATAATTATTCTTACGAATTCTATTATTTAATAGTGTTTAGCATTCTAATGAAATTTGTATGTTTATAATGAGTAGAAATTCTATATTACAAATCACAATATTTGATTATTATTGTTATTATATTTAAAGTTTTATTAAATACAATTTGGTGAGAGATTAATAATTACCTTTAGGAGTCTATAACATTTAACCCTGACATGATTGTGAAAGCAACGAACTATGCTTGAAAAAATTACGAACTACCCCTGATTAGTACTGTAGGAAAATACCCTAGAGACAAAAATTATTATTTTCTAATCGACCACATTAATTTGCACAAGTCGAATAAACTGTTTTTACTACATGATCATAGAATTTAACTGCCATATCATCATACCTACTGGGCGATACTACTCTCCAGTACTATTGTATTCGAAAGATTTTGATGTGACCCTACAAGCTTAAGTGTTACGGCTTTCCATACTCTGATAAGGGTTAAGATATCGAAGACCTGTTTCTGACTTTTTCAAATTTTTCAAATACCACAAGCTTTATCATTCTTTATTGGTAACTCCGTATATAAACTATACTGTAAATATCCATGGGGTGGAGAACGGCTCACAAATTGCTTCGCTTTACTTGTACTTAAGAGCAAGCAAGCCTTCCGATTCTAAAGTGTTGTTTCAGCGGTAATTGAATCCGGCATTTGGGGTATAAGACATGCATTACGTCACTAGCGGTTAATTACTACTAAGTTATACTATTTAATAAGCCTAAAAAACCTACATGACCCATGGATAGTTATTATTTTTCTGTAGAACTGAAATTATTTAAAAAACATCGATATGTTAAAATGGACACACAAAAAGGTAAAACATATTATTAAACCCATTAAACCCGCACTTTATAATTATAGTAGGATATTACACAAAATTAATATAATGTAATAAACAATTTAAGGGGATATCAAGTAGACGAGTAGAAAGTTGGTCTTAAATATTGTTCTTGAGAATGAATTACAAACTTTCTCACACGTGTCGAGCTCGCGGTATGTCTTAATGTTTCTGCTCGTATTTCACAAAAACGTGTAGGGTCAAAGCGAAATGAGCGGGGTTCGAAATTCAAATTTTAAAAATCTCTCCAATTCTTGACAGTGACACACTGAACAATTTTGTTTTCAAATGAATCCGAAAGTGGCGCCAAAATAGACTGACGATATTAAAAAGGTTTTCGATATGTCTCTTTGGTCTCGTGTATGACGTCTAAACATCGATAATATGACACGTATTCTTTTGTATCAAATTATGCGTAGATATTCTTATCTCTCTCTTACTCTGTGTTAGTTAATCCAATACTGAGATAGAATTTTGTATTTACTACTTTTCTAATACAAAATTATGTCGTGTTTCGTATAAAGTAACAATGTACAACAAAAGTTGTAGTTGCTATACGCGGGAATTTCTATAATCCTACTACGCGTAACATTCACGATAGGTATTTTGCGCTAGGGCGATAGAAAATCCGTCGTGTTTACATTTCTCGTTTACTCAGCTAAAGGGTTGGAAAGGTTAGATCTAATGAGCTGCAAACATGGAGACACGGCCGATTTGTGATCCCATCTCATGGTTTCTTGTGATCAATAGATAAAAGGCTATCGTAATTTAATTTCTTATTTAATCAACGAGCTGTGTCAATTGGGCTATCAAAAAAAGGGGTGCGTGTACTTATGTACGCGCGTAAGAAGTTATACTTTTTTGGCATTATTAAAAATAGTTTTTAATTGCATGCAAATAATTAATTAGAATTAAATAATCAAAAACGAGTCATTATAGTCAATAAAGTTTAGTTTACATTTGAAAAATTAAATAAATAAATACTTATTATTATTCTCTTACATTAAGTGTAACAGAAATTCTATTATTAGCATCGTAGCATCTTCCGCGGGCAACTTCATTCTGTTACCGCCGCCTAAAGAAGTATAACTTTAAAAATCGTAAAAAATACTTTAATATTGATATTATTAGTGTTTCTAAATAATTTTAATAGAGATTAAGCGGGAAGACTGTATTCCTGTACGTCGAAAATTATTGAATTTAAGGGAGTCATAGGTTCCGTTATGTCTCGTTTCTGAATCTACTCTAATAGTACTACTTACAGCAAGGACAAATTCCTGAAAATCTATTTAGTATTACTACAATACTACTTGGTTTTGTATTATTCAGTATTATAAAAAATTATATCATATAGTTATAGCTATTCGTCGAAGAATAATGCTAGAGAAGATTAGAAAAAGAAGAAAGAAAAATAATAGAATAATAGTTATAAGTCGTGACGTCGTTTAAAATTGGATCAATATTTATTTCTCTAAATAGTTTGACTTTTTAGTATCGGCGTAAAGTGTGTCGAGTTTAACATTCCAAACTTTTCTCAACTTTGAGACATTATTAGTAAGGTCGTTAAATCGTAACCTTTTTTACACTTTGACGGAAAACTGGTCAAAAGGGATATTTCTCTCTTCATACGGTAAAGTTACCCTCGTTATTGACCCTTCCACTCGCATTACGTCTAGACGAGGATGAGTCCAGATAATCAAGTGCCCTCTTGGATTACATACTTAATGATCCAGAAATATTATGTGTGTGACCTATGTTGTATGGTTACGACAACGAATTTTAGCTTTGTTAGTATTTATGACTGCTAGGATTACCTTAAAGAAGCACGTTTGTTCCATCATTATATGCCCTCTAAAAATATATGATCAACGAATTTCTAACAAAAAGTTAATCACAATGCTCTTGCGGAACTACTGACGCAAGGTTCGTAAAATTGTAAGATCGCTTTATATTAGTCGAAGTTTTGCAATTTACATACAATTAAATGCATTAGTTGTAAGCCCCTTGCGTACTAAAATGTATTAAACTAATAAACTTTAAGCATTTCATTAGAAAAACAAATAAAGATTTGTTTGCCATGAAACAATATGGATGTCGCTTTCAGTGACGAAACATTTACAAAATTGGGAGCCTTCTGGGATCAGATCTGTCTTTTTAAATAAGTTTCGTTTAGTCCACAACTTACAAACAGCCCTTTGAACATTGCTTAGATAAGATACGCGTATGATGAAATACACTGGAGATTTTCCTTGATTAGGTACACGAATAGTCGTTTATATTTACGAGTATAGGTACTTTTTATTTTATAAGTATATTAATTGTGTGTAATAACTAAATCGTCTATAGTTTAATTGTAACGTGAATAAAAGGTTAAAAATACAAAATATTCAAAGAAACTTTATCATTGGATAAATGCCCATCGATTTTCCTTTCATTACGGTTTCTCTTAGGATACACTTAATAAAAGCATTTGTTAAGATATAATTTTAACATAATACAAGTCTATATTTATTACATGTGTGCTAATAATTGTATTTTCCATTTTTCAGGTACGTATATAATTACTACAATGTCAATTCTAAGGTAAAACAAATTATCATAATCAAACATAATTTTCGTGTTTCTGGATTTCTATTAGTGTTGCTGCCCTGCCCTTAATTTATAGTGAGGTCACGAAATTTACGACAGGTGCGAATAAAGACATACCACAAATACCTCGGTGAATATAACGTTTAGGTCAGAACGATTTACTGGCGTCCCACAAACTTCATAATAACATACTTTATGCATCGGTAAAGCCCTTATCTCAGAGCACCCTTTCAATACAACATTCTTGAGCAGGCCAAAGATTTTGAAGTGGTAATTTCGACCTTTTTCAACTAGAATAAGGCTAATAATGGCGAATCTTCAAAGGAATAATCAGATTTACGATCAGGTGTCTTCCATTCAGCTGGCAAAGTGGGTTTTGTATCGCAAATACGTTCCCTTTCATACAACTCCTTTTGGTCGTAAGTAGATGTTTTGCACCGCAATGTTCATAGTATTTCTAGCATCCTAACTAGCTTGATAGTTTGTTCCACCGTTTCCCCAATAGCGGTATCGTGCGGCTACTTATTATAATATAAAAATGGAATAATTTACGAATTTAAATGGTTTTGTATTTCTACATACATACAGCCAACTTATTCTTTATAATCACTTTCACTCTACACTCTACAACGGATATTATTACCATAACAAGTGACACATTTACGAAAACGTTCGTAAAGTGTTCAAACAAACGACACAGTTCCAGTATTATTCAAACAGAATTTGCAAACGCTCTTCAATCTCAGACGGTTTCAACGTTGCCGTCGGACTCGTATCTTGTGAAACTTTACTTGCAATCAAGCGAAAAAATTCAGCTAACCAGTAAATTGGAAGGTACGTGGTCACACGTCAATACACGTGAAAAATTCATTTAAATGGAAATCCTTCTATTCCATTTTTATATTCGTTTCACTGTATATCGAAAAGCTGTTGGTTTTTCAAGAATATTAACTACGTAAGTTTTTTGCCGATTTTGTTTTTAAACTCAAACCTTAAATTCGCAGAATAGACAAAAAATTGATAAACGGAATAGAGCAGGTAGTTATAATGAGAGTAGAAATTTCTAAAGTCAAGTGGGCAATTAAAGGAACTTGCTAGCAACTTAGAATTCTTTTGTCATTTTTTGTTCTTTGTGCATCAAGCGAAGAGGGTTGGGGTCGGCAGGTTTCGAGCTTTCATAGTCGCGCCGCTACTCGCTAGTTCAGTAGCTTTCCACCCTTGGAAGGGGACGGTTGTTACCGCTTAATCGGTTTTCGGGAATTCCGTGTGTCCGCTCTCGATACAAGTAAAATTTAATTTAAATATGCCTGAAAACCAACCTAGGTTTTACATATTTAGTGGTTCTAAATATTTTTTATTTTTTCGTAAGCAACAGCTGTCTTATTTCTTAGAGATGCATTCTTAAAAACGTGAAATATATACAGTTTGTTTTTAATATATAAATTTCTTAATATATATTTATGTATGTACACTGTGGTAAATTCTTATCTACGACTGCATTTAGGATCATATGGGTTCGGATTGAATCAGTGATTGTCAACGGACATTAGGGCCTACGAAAATAAAGTTAAAGGTTATTTTTGTGTGATACGACATTTTTGGAGTGGTAACAGGTATTTATAGAGACTATTCATACGTTCGCCACATGCGACCTCTTAAATATTTATGGTCTATAGTTTCCAATGAAGCACGTAGGGTTTTTTGTATGCGGAAAATTATTGAATGCTTGAAAATATTAAATGTGTTTACTGCAGTATAATTTTTTTGTAAGTACCTAATTGGAATTTATTCAGACCTTCGTAAAGAAACCACTGCAGTGTTAATTGAGTTTTAAATGGGTGCAACGTTGCCTTCATAAAGCGGTTTTCTACTTAATCATAGCGGTGTAAAATCAAACGTTTTTGTATAATAAATACCAATAATATATAAAATCATTATTAAAATAAGCAAATTTAAGAGAAGTTCTTTACACATATCACTACAACATTGGAATGAAATAAAAGTAAGCACTTAACTATTGAAAAATGTTAACTGTACAGAGGTTCGATAAATCTATAAAAAATTTAGGTAATAATGTCCCATTGTATACGTAGAACTCTAAAGTATACAAAATCTTAAAGGAATATATTTTCTAGGTAATGTGTAATACACGAGGTAATAAATCGGACTATTATCTAAAATACATTTTAATATCATATACACAAAACTATTATTAATGTTCTAAACAATTAATTTCGAAATACTAGATTCATTTATACACGTTAAAATTTAAATTTGTCACATAGGTTGGCAATTTCTTCACAAATTTAGACATGTCCCGAAAACTTATGCCCGCGGGCCTTGTTCATCTAGGGGTTATCAAAGCCTTGGATGTCATAATTTCACTCGAATATCACGTGGCTTAAGACAGTAATATAGCCAAGATTTGTTAAACTTGGTTTGGTATTTATCAATGTTTTCAATTATAAAAGAAAAAGTGTGTGTACTTACGCGTTAGAAGTTATACTTCTTTGGCGTAACAAGATCAAAATTTTATCTTTCGCCTTACTATACCTTTGTAGAAAAAACGACTCTAACAATAGAAAAAAATACTGCTATCACTTTTCCCTAACGCGCCAAAATAAGTATAACTTCAAAAAACCTAAAAGGTTGACTTTAGCTAACTTCAGGGTGTCGGTTTTTTGTTACGTTGTGCACGCGCATCGTAAAAATTTATTCTTATCATTTTGCCCTAACGAGCCTAAAGAAGTATAACATTAAGTAAAATATTTTATATATTATATTTATGCACATAATAAAAATTAGTCAGACAATTTTATTTCAATATTACATGTTGTTTTTAGATTGTTATTGATATACTCTTTATAGTAAAAGTAATTTTGACCAAATTTCGTGTAAAAATATAATAAATGAATATAAAGTGAATCTGTAAAATTATTTTATTGAGTGAACACAAAAGGCGACCCATCAGCTATTTTACTTATGCAGATTCGACCCGAACGATTCGCCAGACAAAGATGTTTTTTTAAAAAACGTACCGATTTTAAAATCTTCTACAAAAAAAAAACGACGTATGTCAAACCTCGCATTTTTGGTCAATCGGAGAATAAATGACAATATTATTAGCGCGAATATAAAATATTCTATATATTTGAGCTATTTCATACCAACTGTACGGTGTGGGGAACTAGGAGTGGTGTAACAATTACAGGGCTCGACCTAATGCCCTTCGTGGAATGAGTTATCAAATATATCGATCGTAAACTTAGTTTCGCGGTATTCATATTCATTATGCAGTTCTTGAAACTGCTTTGTTCTTTTTTTAAACACAATCACAAGTATGATTAACTTTGCGCCGTCCTTAAAAAGGTTTAAAAATTTGATAAGAATACCATAAATTACTTATATCGAATATTCTTTTCACGTGAGTTTTCTCTTATAAGCTTAGTGTAACGTTACTACGTTCAGAGTAAATACTTACGGCAAGGTAAATTACCGGGAAAATAAATACTGTATAATAATTGAAGACTTGTTTCCCCAGCGAGCGAATGCTTTTGTACCAGTCCCAAAAGTAATCATCTACCCCAGGACCCACTGGGGTTTCGGAGCTTATGTGAAATGCAAGTCTATATGCAGAACTTTTCACCTAAAGGATATGAATATAAAATGTAGCGGTAATTGAGATGTAGTTAATTTCCGGTTCCCCAATTGAAATGGAGGTTTAATATTTAATCTACATTATGAATTACACTTTTTACAAAGACAAGGATGGGTTAGAAAGAATATTCCAGGAAACGGAAAGAGCTTTGTGTGGAGCTTTATAATTACTAATTGAGAATGTAATATTCACAAAAAATTGGACGTTTAATATTTCTTTTAGAACTTTATTTAAATAAAGACTTTCTCATCTAAGGTATAAAGATTTAGATACGTTTTAGAAAGCTTAAAAGAATCTGAATTATTCCCTTTTCTTAATAGAAAGCAGATATAATCTCTCCAATAAAACAATTATTAATACACGCCTACCGGATGATTACAAAACAAAAGTTCATATATTTAACCATTATATAACACCTCCGTAACAAGTTTAAGCTAAAAGACACTGAACAAGGTAGCAAATCAACTTTATGAAATTTCTGCGGCAACCCTAAATCTTCATAACAACACAATCAAAGGACGCCGAACTTCGCAAAACTAATTCTGTCCAAGATGACATAGGGGAAGTTTCTCGACGATAATTTACTCACAATTTGTCGTATTACGTTTTATTGGGCGATTTATTTCATTGGAATTGGATGTATCGAGATTTTTGCTGTTTAATTTATTTTATTAGATATCGTTGGTATGTTCTGACTGATAGATTACTGATACTAACTGATACCTTATGTTAATAAATAATAAAAAAAGTAGCGCTACAACTTTTAAGGTCTCAGCCTCAGATTTCTGTATGTGATCATTTGTTTTTTCTAAGTAGGTGAGAGTAGGTTTCTGAGCGTCAAATACACCGTCAACATTTTGGTCTTATGCATGCTGCTTTTCTCATATCTTTTCACACACTGAAGCTACTAGGCTAACACTTCTCTTAATAAATAATAGGATTATTTAAAAAAAATATTAGTTTAATTATTCGTTTTCATACTGTGTACAACGATCCTTACAAAAAAAAATCTGATTTTAGAGCGCAATCGAGCGCTGAACAAATAACGGTTAGTATGTTAACTTAATTATAATATTTGAATAGAGTAAAAATATGGCGAATTGGCTTGACACGTAGAAGAGAAATGTTTGGTAAATAATGGCAGCATGAAACATTGATGTCATTTTCAACGTGACAAGACGAATGCACGTGAATTAATTCTCCAGTCATCATTACTGCAATGTATATTCAACTGTAACAATATGTTTAAATCGACTTTAAAAACCTCAAGAATTCGATATTCGTATGTTTTAACAAGAAATAAGACAACGATTGTTTTCATTGCGTTTCACAGTGATTCGAATAAATTCTATATATATATATATATTTTAAATATTATCGATAGTCCCGATATATCATAGTCGAAAAAGTAGCATTTCCCCATGAGGAAATGCCTTTTTCTAGGATATATATATATATAAATATCCAATGCCAGTTTTTTATGAGAAAAATGGCAAACGAGAGGGTCACTTAAGTGCTTACCGCCGCCTATGGCGACCTGCAACACCAGGTTGCAAGCACGTTGCCGGCCTTTAAGGTTGTAGTACGCTCCTCTGTGGATGGACCCCAAGTCATATGAAGAGCGGTAAGGACAAATAGCTATACAAGGATTATGACGTATAAAAATACGCAAAACTAAAAATGTTTAATATGAACATTTTAATTGTGAATTGTATATGTAAATAATTATTTAAAAATACCATTATTTAGCTTAATTAAACCAATTAACACATTAATTGCTAAGCAAAGCTTTATTTGTTGAAGACTGAAGCTGAGTTATGTATACAATCACTTACAGAATTAAATGTTAATACGCATTGTAAATACCAAGATAATTTATTTTTGTTACAGTTAATTAAATTACTTACTTAGTAGCAAGTTTTAACTCTTCTACTCGTAATGGAGTCAGATTGTACAAGGGATTTTGACTCCTTGTTTTTGAATTCAAATAAAAAAACAGGCAACAATTATTCAAATATTAAATTATGTTAAAGTACATGTCTTGCAGTACTTAATCATATAGTATATAAGTTATAATAATTAATTAATAGAAGTAGTTGGAAATCGAACTGAACGTATTTGATTTTTATATTCAAAAAGTTTATATTACATTCTAATTAGATTGCATATTACTTGACAAACATAATTTTAATAACAAAAAAATAAAAAATAAACTATCTTAAAAGAAACGGAGTAAATCATTTATTTATTATTTTATTTTGTATTTACTAAGGCTTAGGGTGTTTAAATATTATTAAAAAATAATATTTTTTCTTAAAAGTAACTACACAAATCAGATAAAAGTTCAACATAAGCGGCAGTCCCTCTCAGCTGGGGACAAAATTTTCGTAGTTTCGCCTTTGACGCCGCTTTAATTAAGATAATGTTTTGATATAATGCCATTATTACTTAAAAGCTTATGAAAAGCTGTTTTGAACAAGCAAAATTATCATCATTTCTGTAAATTTTAATTATTTTGTACGACTTCGTTTACAAGGTATATATATATCATATATCTTTGCTATTTAGTACTAGAGGATATTAAATATACATCTTAATATATATAAATTACGTGTCACGTTGTTTGTCCGCTATGGACTCCTAAACTACCGAACCGATTTCAATTAAATTTGCACACCGTGTGCAGTTTGATCTAACTTAAAAGATATGATAGCTTACATCTCAATTTATACCCGCAATATTATTTTATTGCAAAATATTTGTTTATTATTTGATAGTCACAATATTACCAGATGGCGCTGTGTTGAAAGAACCAACGTTTCAAATAAGCTACAATTTAATGGCATTGCCACCAAAAAAGCATGGTGGTCCCCATAACTGGTGTTCTCCTACCGTTTACCTTGAATAGGTTACTACTATGTAATATAACTAAAACCTTAGCCAGAGCAACGCTTGGCCGGTCTGCCAGTAAAGTATAAAAACGAGAATTCATTAGTTACATAACTCGACGTTTCGAGTGATTATCATTATGTAAAAAGACTGCCACATTAATTTGCAAGATCTGATATTATAATTAGCCTATTTAACCCTAGAAAGATAATCATATTTTGTAATACCTAAAAGATAATCATGCGTAAAATTTACGCAAGAATTTGAATTTGTTGTAGGTCTAGGTTTAATAGTTTATTTTAATGAATTGTATGTTATTATATATACACATATATTAGAATAATTAATACTGCAGATAATTTTTTAAACTCCTTTATTTTTACTTAAAAAAAAAGAAAACTTTAAACGTGGTCCGCTACTTCACTGTCGGTGTCCTCACACGGAAGCTCGTCATCACTTTGCATAAGAGCGGCCAGGATTTCGTGTTCGTTTAAATTGATACTCCCCATTGTGATATATATTTGCCTCAATATCTTTAAAAATGAAATTATAATATTAGTTATGATATAAAGTATTAAAACAGTACTAAAACTGTCATATAAGCCAAATTCATAAAAATCACGATAAAGATAATCATGCGTAATTTTGACTCACGCGGTCGTTATATTTCAAAATCGGTGGCACTTACCTTATTGACACTTACGTCACGCGGCAGCTCCCAACGACGAATGAAATGTCCTAAACGCACAGCTATGGATTCGCGCTAATTAGAAAGATAGAGCAATTATTCGAAAACGCATGCGTAAATTTTACGCAGACTATCTTTCCAGGGTTAAATGTTGCCATATTTACGGATTCTATTGCCATGAATTCATGATAATTTTCCCCTTGGTTTTTAGCATATGGGTTTAAAGACTACATGGATAGTGATATAGTAACGTTTATTATTAATTTACTTAACGTTTTTATCAAAATACAAACCCAGCATCCGTACCAGTATAAAGTAAAAAATAAATCTAATTGGGATAGATCTTAAACATACATATTTCATGAAGACGATTCACTGCCATTCACTTAATACATTGCTCTTCTGTATCCGATCATTATCTCTTGATTTACTCATTTGATAAAGGCTTAATGTGAGGACATATTACAAGACTTTGGATTTTATACAGCCTCTCTTATGGACCATAATCCTATACTACAATAATTCCTACTGGCATCAAGACATTATGGCTTCTGGAATGTAGGATCATTTTGCGATGAAATCCGAAAGTAAAAATCACAGTGTTTTTTTCCCATGGCATTCTACGTGGAAGTCGAGTCCAATTGTTTTTAATTGTGATAAAATTCTAGATGAACGGGATGGAGTATAAATCGTAAATACTCGAACATATTGTTGGAAATTTTCTCATGTTTCGTGTAACACTGTATGAAGTATTTTTCGTGTCATCCTATCTTAGGTTATGAAATTTATTGAATTTATATCGTTTTATAGTTTCAGATATATTAAGGCATAGTAAAAAATTTTCACAATGGTATATTTAGCTATATTTTCTTAGCAAAATCTCTATATAATGACGAAACTTTACTTATTGATTGTTATGATTTGTAATTTATTCAATTAGACAAATTTGATATCATAAAAACGCTATATTTTTAATCTTATAACTATCACATTCATACAATATTTTGATACGACACATCTGATTGGGAAAGACACAAAAAAAGTTCAACATTAACTACAACAATATTCACTATTTAAAAGTGGATTGCAAGAAATAAAATACTTTGTCACAATTACTCTAATTAAGGAAATTTAAGTTTTAAAGAGATTTCGTGACGATCTTTAACAAGCCTTTCAATTTTAATTGTTTCAAAATAACGTAATTGTTTCAATGAAAACGTTAATTTTCCGGTAGAACGTAGTTTGTATAAAAGCTTTAATGCCATTTTCCTATCTGAATGGCTTCAATTGTATGATTTTACCATTCATGTTGTCAATAGCCAATCGCCTAGTGTAATATTTGGTTATTATGGAGATTTACCATAACTAGTTTATTAACATTTTCATGAAACTTTTTTTTTCTAAAATGGTATAAAATTAACGATATTTATCTGGGCCTGGGACAAAACAATAATATTACTTTTGAGTCAAGTAAAGAGCTTACGACATATTGTTGTTCCTAGAAAAGTATTTTCTATTTTTATGTCGAAATAATGCCGACAGTAAGCCACAAACGACAAGTTTAATATCAGTATAAACGTCGGCTGCAAAGTATTTACGACAATATTACCCCTAAGATCTCAAACACATTACATAGTAGGTACATTTCATATCTTGTTCTTACATTTACGAGATTCTCCCGGTTGGTTTTCAGGCATACTATTTTATAAAGTTTATGCAAAACATACAAAAATGTGAGATAATTAAGTAGTGAAAATGTTAGCTTGTGTGTGTCAGCCAATGGAGACAGCATTGTTGTTTAAAGGAGGACCGCCGATAACAATGGGACCACTCGGATCAAACAAATCTCGTCATAACACCGATGTTATGAAAACATTAAACATGATACCCAAATCAGTACACAGTCTGGGTGATGCTAAAGATAGTTCTGCATCGTTAAAATCTCTCCCAGCCTTCGTAGACACTTCTGGAAATTTATTAAACCTCAGAAAGATTGAAAGGGAAGCTCAATCAACAAAGATTTTAGTGAATCCGGTATGTTCAGATAGCTTCGGTACAAGCGATGACAGTCCATCGAAATCGACAAATAAAAAATGGAAAGGAAAGAAGAAACGCCTTAAAATCAAAAATAAACAAATGAACGATGATTCAGAAAAAAATGCACGTCGAGACGGCGCAACAGAAGAGAAGAAGTCGATAAGTTGCTTCAAAATAAAAAGCCATGATAAACGGACAAATGATGACACTAAATTAGGTAAAGAGAATTGTTTGAATGAAAACGCCACGAACTTAATGAACACTCGACCAGATCTAATAAATCATCCAAGTAAGGAGAGATTGGTTGATGAGTCTACGATGACAGATAACGCGCTTTCAAATGATGTGGATGCTGAAAAGACTGATCTTGTTAGAGAAAATGAGGTAAGCCATGCATTATTAATTACTTTGCAGTTGTCCAGAGCTTGACTTTTTCGATTATTATCTACAGTTACTTATTTAGCAAAAAAACAATAAGATTCTAAGCTTTTATGTACAATGCGTTGATTGCGATAAAATAAGCACCATATGTTTAAAATATGTAATGATTTTTAGCTATTTACTTCACGAATAATAAAAAATTGGTTACTACTCTGACTGAAGGTAAGCGCACTTTCGTAATTCCACCAATATTAATAATTAAATAAACGTATACCCAAAAACTTTATGCATGCATTTGGAGATACGTCATCTACAAGAGTGTTACATTTGAGATACGTTCTTATAAAGTTAACGAAGGCAGCACGATCAGTTCGTAATCTAATATATTAGTCGAGAATTCTCTTAGGAATCCATTTTATCCCTAGTCAATACTAATGCATGTTCAATCTTATACTGAATTGAGTTGATTATCGACGGCATTCAGTCCACGTCAGGCGGTGGTTCAATCTCTATGTTAATGAGCTGAAACATTCTCAATACAGGCAGACCTTTTTTGTTATCTTATAATATTTCTTTATCTTTAAGACTTTTAAATTTTGCAATGCCCTGACAGACAATGGTATGCTATTGTCTTCTTATCTTGTACTCTATGGCTCAAATGATCATTTTCGTTTCCTCTAAGGTGCGATACTTCGACCCTTCAAAATGTTCCAATTCTCAGATGAAAAAAAATATGTTAATAAGCTTTGATAATACATATTAACTAGATTACAAAATTGCAAATTACCTTAATGTAGTAGAAATCACTAATTTAATTTAACTTTCAAATGCGCGAAAAAATAAGGCCGAACTGAAGTTCATAAAAGGCTTTATAATTGTTTAGTTGAAAAGAGACAATGGTATTTTCATTATCACGTTAAGCGGAAATTAGATTTTCTTTCGCCGTCGGTGATGACCTAGAATGCTTTCATTATGGGACAATAAACATTTTGTAATGTTCAGGAAAATCATATTACAACGTAGTGGCCGAGAAAATGAGTTATCGTGTAAAATAAAGTTTACTACAAAATGTAAAATGATTTTTGAAGACTTAATAAATTATTATCCGATGTATAATAATTGCAAATATTGTGCGTTAAAGCTAGTACGGCGCTCCTAATTTACAATTACATATATCATTTAATTTTTATTATTAAAAAAAAACTAATCTAAACTTACCACTTACTACTTAATCTTAACTTGTTAGTATGCTACTAACAAAGAAAATTATTTGTTTCTTTCGATAATTAAAAGTTGAGAACTTCGATGTCAGCGAGATTTTAGTTTACGTTTTGGAATACCGATTGAATTGATTAGAGTCGTAAGATGCTATTTTTACATGATCTTGATTTTACAGGAATAAGATGATTTTTCAAAACTATTTATTTTAATCTAGCGCTCATGCTTTACTCTTTTGTCTATGGAATATCTTTCTTTTTAACTCTCTCATCCCAGAGGTCGTAGGTGCAGGCAATACACCAATGCATTTTGTATGTACGCAACTATAACTCGCTCGTACGGTACAGAAAAATATTGTTAGGAAACCGGCATGTCTCTAAAGTCTAATCCAATTACATAAATAATAAAAAATGGTAGCAATCTGAAGCCTAGACTCAAATAGGGTTGTAGCGCCATTGGATTGTTGTAAATTCTATCTCTTTTGTAAAATCAATCCAAACAAACTGATTAACGGAAACTTCTTTGGCAAACTAATTTTATATCTGTTTCATATTTCTGGTTCATATCTTCTATCTAATACTTAGTATAAAATAAAAAAGTGCGTGCATATAAAGTACATATGTCAGCAGTGTAATTTCTTCAGCAAACTAATTTTTTAAGTCTTGTTCATATTTATACAAATTTTAGATTTCCGAGACTTCGAGGGATGTAAAAAGGAAGATATGTCAGGAATTAAATGAATTTAATTGTCATTAAAATATTAAGTGTCGAAAATTAATACAAATGTATAATTATACATTTTATTTAATTCTTCGGTAATAAAAATACGTGGCATTTTGAATTACAATTCGTCACGCTAATATTATTATTATTGCGCATCATCCGTACCTACAAATTTTACCCTCTTGCGCCTAAAGAAGTTTCACTTCAAAAATATTCCAATTTCACAGCCATATACTCGTAGATGAAGGAAATACTCGCAGAATTTAAAAACAACGTATTGAAAGAAACGGTCGCGGCAAAAGTTTTATGTAATGTTGTACCTATAGCTTTTTATATTCTAATTAAAACTTTACCACTCGTTTGATGGGATTCTTTTTCACCCCTTTGTTTGCATTTGTGGGGTCTCTTTTCCCAACAATTCTTTTTTTGAATGTTTTGTTTAATGTCACGTGTTTTTATATTACAAAATCTAAAATGAAACATCAACAAACAACGGGTTTCGATAATCTTTTAAGACTGTATATTTATGTATAAATCCCTGTACTATCTTAAATCCCATTAATTATTCACTATAGTCAAGTGTCATAAACGTCAAAAAAATTCTAATTAAAATGGCCAATTATATCTGCCCCCGAAGACGGAAGACAAAGGCAGTCGTCAGTCGTCACCAAGGGTCGACGGGTTGAGTTGGTAATTAAAATTTGAGTGCCTGTTAAGTGAATATTCATTGGCTGATTAATATTTAACTGACATAATACTCATACTTGTTTTGATTATTTTTTTATTTACAACTTTAAAAGCAGTATTAGTGCCTGACTGTGAAGAATTAAGTATAAATATACATCGATACACATAATGATAATTATTTGTTTTTAAAGTATTTTTATTGTAACATTTAATTGCTTCTAGTTTAAATGAAAAATATCTATAAAAGTTTTATTAAAAATAATTACGTTTGCTCATATGAAGCCACATAATTTAGGATTCAGGTCCAATTTTTTTTTTTAATTTTGTTAAAATATAAGTTCATATAAGTCCACCTTCTTTGCTTTATTCATATGATTAATATTATACGAGTAGGTATTATGTATAGGTAAAGCTAATACATTTCATTCTACCGAAATTTAATAATTATGATATTATGATTTATCCCTAAACCTAACTACGTATTTCTTAGAAATTCAAGGTAGCACGCAAAGACAATTGCTATAATCAAAATTTTCTCTATGCGCGGCGCTAGGGCGGATTGCCCAAATATTAGAACACCTATGTTATTTAAATTAACCTTATAACAAGAGCTCCGTACTAAAATACCCAACGGAACGTAATGTTTGAGATTCGTGTCACTGTTACATATTAGGTTTTCGGGAAATTCCTCGCGAGAATATTACATTTTAAACAGAAGGATATTTTAACCTCGGCATAGAAAGGTATTCTGAGTTTAACGTATTGTTTATTACTTGATATATAAAACTGTATTATTATTTCATTTATTTATTTCGTACGCCTACAGCTACAGCTATATCTTAAATTATACATAGCAAAAACAATTCTACTAAAGATGGAATATATATTATATTTTTATATATAAGTCTTTATCTTGCAATCAGTCAGCTACACTCTGCGCAGATATATTGAGAGCTGTTAGGCGTTCAGAGCAAAATCTCCATCGAGACTTCTTCTCTATTTCAACCGTGTCTATCAAGACTTAGGATTTGTCTCCTTTTAAGCCTATTTATTAGGTCCGGTGTGGTTAGTTGCGTGGCAAGCTAATTGGGATGCATTTCTAGCCTTTTTCTGTATTTCATACACACATAAAAATATTCATACATTTACGAAACTTAAAAAGGAAAAAATCAATAAAAATTATTAAATACATTTAACTAAGTAATACCTAATTTGGCTGTGTGTGAAAGTGAGGGTATGTATTTAAATAAAAAAAAAATAAAGGTGTGCATAAGCACGATGCAGGTTATTAGGCAATATGTAGGTATGCATATTCCGCAATAGCTTTAAAAAGTCGTAGCTTAAATAGTGATCTTTGTATGTAGGTTGGGGGTGCGCGATATGTTTTAAAGGAACTTTTGTAATTGTTGTTAATGTATATTAAATATTAAAAATATAATTAGTTTTACTGGCTAAGGTGAAGTTATGCATAAATATAACAATTCATTAAAAATTGTCAATTTGTAATACGAATCGCCAGACGTGTCTTACATTTTTGTTACAAGTGACCTAATTATTAATGAACCTTTCTGAGACCTAAACAAACTAGCTCTGAATTCTAATGAGACCTTGCAAATAGGGTAAAGAAATGGGTTTTTTTGTAGAAGTTTAAATTAATAACAAACTTTTGGTTTTTAATATTTTGTAGAAACAGGAGCAATAGATGACTTATCCTTAAGCTAAGCTCAATGTCCCTAAGCTTAAGGGCAATCAAAAATGATTTTCGCCCTGAAATTATTAAAATAAATTCCATAGTTCTATATTCTATCTAGGCATCGTAATCCCTTATTTTATGTAATGACGTAATTCTAATACATTTAATGAAAGCAGCCTTTAGAGCTTTACTATACGAGCGCCTCATTTAAGTTCAATGTCGAGCACTTAAAAGCCTTTTTCGCTTTAAAATTTTGCAGCATCGAATTAAGATACAAAATAGTGCGATTAAATTTATTAAACTGAATGTTTTATTATAGATTTTATTATCAATATATAATCAAGTCTACACCCAAAGCAAAGGTTTTAAAACTATATTTTCATTTTAAAAGGTTAGTTCAGCGGTACTTAGTTTCAAACTCGCTTTAGTAATATATTATGAAGTGTTTAAATAGCATTTTAATCTCGATTAGTTGGCGAAGGCTGTCCGCTATTACAATTCTCTATTTTATTTTTATGAACCACTTTTAATTTCTACCAAAATTCTCATAACCACACAAAACTTAAAAAAAACTTCAGGCTTCCAAATAATTAAACTTAAAAGTATCTGTCATAGTTAAAGAGATCCTTCTTAAGTCGAAACTTTACTGAACTAACTAGCACATTAGAATGTAAGCATTCTATAGAAAAGAGATTTCTTATTCTCGGAAAGGTGTCAAGCGTTTCCTTGCGCCACTCTCCAATTTTCCAGGAGTGGCCTGCGCTAGAACTTTTCTTCGACTTTTCAATTTTTTCAACACAATTTCAGTATAGGCATTGTTTGTTTAAAACGTTTAATTTTTTTCTATTGAAATTTTAACTCAATGGTATTTGAAAAAATTAATTTCAGCAGGAAAGCCTCAAATAGGCTTTCCTGGTGAAATTAATTTTCACACTGCCTTTTTGGAACATTCGTTTCAACGACTAGATGAATTCGTTATCAATACGATAAATTTTCTTTGACCCAGTGAATATACCTTTTTTACCAAACATCCTATTATTAATGTCCCTCTTATGCTACCGTTTCCCACTTTATTAGTTCTGTTAAATTTTCGATTGTATGTATGCTTAGTGTGTTTGACTGCTCTAGTATATCTAACATACATTGTCCAATATTTACTGATATATGTATTCCAGAGCCTTAATAGAAAAGCACATATGCCACACCTTTATTATACAAATAAAGTAGATAGGCGTTCCGCAATCGAAATGGCCAATAAATAGCACATTGAACGTTTAATGTCTCATATACTCTCGACCTTATGGTTCGTATAAAATATTTACTCTCATAATGACGCTCTAAACATCACACGGTTGTAGCAAAGCATTGTATGGGAGATTTTGAACCATTAAGCAACATCTTAGATTACTATATTCTGTTTATATTATTGTAATTTTTTAATTTTTAAAACGTTCGACAAAATTATTTATTCAAGTTTCTTGAAAGAGTTAAAAAGGCAATTGCAATATCGCAATTATTAAATTTCTATTAATAATATAGATTTATCGTGTAGATAGAATAACATCAGTATGCGTTATGCGTAGCGACAGAAAGAATGTCCTCAATTCTAAGAAAAGTAAGTAGGAGTCATAAATCGTCTGTAGCTGTATTACGGCTTCCTTAATTGCGACCAACAGTAGGCTTTATTTTGACTGCCCCAATCTGTACACGTAGGGCGGCTTCGACGCAATTTATGTTGGACGGAACTACTTACGAAATACTTTTGGAGATACATTTTTGGATTTCATTCTATTTTATTCTCAAACCCTAGTCATTTTCAGTATAAAATTATGTCAATTTTTCAGGAAGTTAATAATCATTGCGAAGGTTAATCAAGTTTAAAAACTTTAAAAATCTTTTCATTTAGTGTTAATAATTTTTTTTATTTTTTTCTAAACTGGCGAATCAACAATGTGTAGTATATAATTTATAACTTTGCTCAAAGTGTATACCAAGACGGTCCTTTTAATTGGTTTGTTACAATTTTCTGTATAAAATTATCATTATACAAACTATCATTTAAATTAGACTTTTTCGTTCATAATATAACAATAGAGACAACGATTATTATTTTAAAAAATGACAGCATCAACTTTATTTTGGACAGACGTTCTCAGGAAATATGTTGGCATCTCTTGGGACATTCATTTGGAGTGAATCTAAGTGCCGGGAACGTCTTCGCCGGTCAAAGGGCGACCGCAATAGTGCTTTAGCTTGTAACTTTAAGTGAACCACTTTAACTTTGAAATTAGACTGTTTTTATTTGAGTTTGGAATATAAACTACGTTAGGTTCTGTAAAGCTCAAATGTAAAGGAAACTCTTGGTTAAGCGTAGCATAAATCAAACAAGTATTTAAATTTAATACTAGAATGTTAGGATAAAATATCAAGATTTGATGAGCCCTAGACAGACAACGTCTGCTCTGATAAGAGACAGTGAGGTGAGATTGTGTGTTCCGATTGTGATTGGTCAACACTCAACAGTATCACTAGTCCATTATGCGTAGACACGATGGCACGTCATGATTTGTTAAATCACAATCAACGCAGCGTATTGCCGGTCATATTTCTTTGACATTTATATTATTACTTTGCTAAAGCGTGTTGATTTATACGTATACTAGCAAACTCAGCGAACTCCGTTTCGCCACCAGATGGCTTCGTTTTATGTAACATTTCGTTTGGTGATCCCGCTTTTCTGTTGAAATTTTTGCAGAATTTTCTTTGCTATAAACCTCACGGAGCCGGAATCCTTTCCAAAGAATGCAAAACCGTGGAAATCGGTTCGTGCGTTCTGGAGTTATAGCGTCAGGAAGGAAAACCCGACTTATTTTTATATAGTAGATAAATCTAGTACACGGAAGAGTCTTAGATTCGTGTATAGAGTATCTCTTGAAATATTATATAAGCCTATTGTATAGATTTATAATAACGTCTTTTATTTGAGAATCCGTGAAGAAGCCACTCAGCCATTCATACGAACAAAAGAGAAATAATGACACACCAAGAGTGAACAAAACAGGTGAAGTGGGGATGAGCCATTGTTTTAGCGGGCCTTCCTCGAAAGTTTGTAATTATTTTCAGAATTTTTTATAAGGCTCTCGCTCTAAAATTCAAGGATAGAGAATAAATTTAAATACCATTATTACGCTTATACCGAGAGGGTTTTAAACTCGTTGCTTTACTCATGTTCCAAAAGACCTTTCATATAGTCTTAATATAAGCATAGATTCGTAGCGTTAGCTGGAACTGATGTAATATGCTGTGAAAGGAGACAATTCAAAGCAAGTCTCTGATACAATTTTATTGTGTAGAACAATAAAATAGAAAGTTTTATTCCGTTTTACGCCAACGAAGTTTTATCGTACATTATATCTACTTCACATTTCACATTAATGTTTCGAAATATTGTGACTTTAAAATATACTTATTATTTTTTCGTTAACCAAGGTGGAATGCATTTTCATTCCGCCAGAGAATGGAGTATATGTGCTTGCGTGGGTTAGATAAACCTTTTTAAAAGACTTTAGATAGTTCCAAAGCTGCATCTCAGAGGCCAAGGGGGGGGAGCTTAACCTTACAGCTTAAGTCTTGAATCTTAATCATATTATGATAGATTAGATATTATCACTAAGTAAACCAGCATTAATTAAAATTGATTATCGTGTTAAGCATATCAAAGTATTACTGCTGCAAAACCTTAGATAGTCGACTGTGTTTTATTTAAAAAATAAAATGACGTATCCTTTCAGTAGACGGTTCCTTTATAATACGTACGAGTAAACGCCTGATTGAATGGGATGATGCGATCTAAGGAGACACGCCTCTGAAGGCATCGCTTATCCCTTTGCTGAGATTTCCTTTTATGAAAAGCCGCGAAAATTAGAATATAAAAGATTGTGTCGCATACTCACGCGGTTTTCATTTGATTTATTATACATAGATTAACGAAACAATGTATGTCGCCAAGAAATATAATGGTATTAATTATTTATTCTTAATAAAAGGATTATCATGATGATAGGATTGTTAACTAATCTACTAACAACTGATTTCTATATTATCAATATATTCCCTTTTTATTAATTCTAATAAGGGTGGGTATTGTTATCTGTAGCTGTAATTGATAATTTTTATTAAAGTTATAGGTTTCAAAAGAATTTATGTTTCGCCTGGAATAGAACCGAGGTTTTACTGGTTGGACGTCACTATGTGGGGATAACTAAGATATAGTGGTAGTGTAATTTAATGAAGTTTTATTTGGAAACAAACGAAAGTGCAATGCTTTTAAAAGTAGTTTATTTCTTCATTTATCATAAAAAACTAATTAAAGGTGAGATAACCAGAATATTCTTTCCCTTACTTTTTTAAGAAAATATTTATTGCGATCTAATTTCACCGCAATAGGTATAAAGAGCGGTACGTGTGTAGTGAAAATTTTCCGCGCGGCGTCACAATTGATCGATCACGCCTGCCCAAATTAACTTTGTAGCCTGAATTAGTAACGAACTTTTATGAATTTAATAACGACTATAGACTTTTCATGAGGCTTTGGGGCCATTTAATGTTACCTTAACTTTGTTATTATATTTATTTAGACAATTATTGTCTGGCGTAAAGATTTTTTATTGCATAGCATAAAAAGTGTGATAAAAAATAATAAAAGGCATCAAAGGATAGTACCACACGCAATTTTAATTGTGCTTATAGAAAGAAAAAGGAATCGTACACAAACCGAGCTCGAACACGCAGTGTTTAGAATCGCACGCGCATTACTAAAAATTAAAGTATATGAATATAATTTAATGAAGAAAAAGTGTATAAGGGATTAAATACTTCAATCTCAACATCTGTGCTGATAACTTTATTGTTGTTTCAATTTGGATTTAAGGTCCTTCCATTACGAAAAAATATTTTACGGTTGGCTTTATGTAGGTAAACTTTAATGTTACATCAAAATATCAGATTGAAATAGTGCGCTGAGTACAATGTAAGTCACCCGGTCAAGGCTCTATATGGGGTGACTTAGAGGTTATGGCGTATATTTCATTTTCCATTATGTCGCCACTATAAAGAACTTTATGGTCCAATTTTAAAAGACGTAAAATCTATTTCTTTCCAAATTATGAAACTGGCGCTTTTAGTCTTTAGAATGTTTATTCTGGCTCTTGTATTGTGTGTTTGGTGATTTTAATAATAATAATAATGTTTTTATTTGCTTCTTCAAATAAATAAAAGTTTACGATTATTATTACAATGTTTAAACTATTTTTATGTAATGATCACAGAATTTGCCAATTTAAATACGAGTTTTTTGTTTTAAATTCAAATGTTATACAGATATTATATGAAATAAAAATCTAACACGACACGAGAAGCAGAAAATTTAATGATAATTTCCAGAAAGTTCTATGCTAGAAATATATTTATAAAACCCAGATGGTATAAAGCTAGGAAAAACGTCTTTTTAGCCGGGAGACTGTAAATTGCATAGACGCTTTGCTAATGAGACTCCATTAAAAAATACATTTCTCGTAATACACGTAACAGAGTTTAATCAAATTTCGAGAAGGAAATTTAATTTCTTAATGAGTCATTTCTTGCTTAATGTCAACGTTGTTTAGAATAATTTTATTAAACAGTACCCGAGTTGCCTCAGTGAAATACGTTTGATGACATTTTGCGGGAATTTACACAGGATTACATTTTCAAATATCTAACTTTAATGTTTACGTAAGAACTGTTACTGTCGCTGACCACCAATGCTGAAAAGCACTCGAAATGTCGAAATACATTAATAATACATATTTATGTAAATAATTTAATGTAACATAAATGTGTCTTTACTCGTATCCATAACTGAAGTTTCATTTAAATGTTTCTCACTGATTCTAATGTAGTAGAGTTGAAAAGTTGAATGTCTGAAGTGTGATGGTAAGTTGTTTTTTTATAGGCATTTAATATAATTTAAGTTGTGCATTGTAATCTATGCACATTAAAATTAATAGTCTTGTAATAAAAACTTATAATGAGGTGAAAAAATAAGCCTACGTTTATATCAATAGTAAAAATTATTACACAGTAGACACTTTGATGATTGATTGTTTCAGATAATACAAGATAAACAGAAATAATGCTGTGGTATAAAGCAATTAAATACAATACGAAAATGTTAATTTGCGTATGCACAGCTTACCGTAGCAAAAATTAATTGATAAACTTTGCTTCCCGACGCGTACCTATAAATATTCATTAGATTTTATGTAACTTGTTCATATTATTTTGGCAAATTGGACACACGTGCCTAAAACCTTTGTTTTATCTTTATAATTGTGAAATATGTTTATTATATTATTTAATAGTTTTGTAAAATTGTCCAAAATTCGTCTTATATACCTTAAGAAATGTTATTTACCACTTATGTATAAATAAAATTTCACACTCAATGTAAAATGTATACCTCAATCATCTCTACATAGATAGAGGCGGATGTTATAGGCGGACGACATTTCTTGAATAAATTCATTTTTATTCGATTTTGCAATTTAAATTATTCGGTCAATTAAAACAGGGAGAGGAAATAAGAAATTTTCCTCGAAATTAAATATCATTTCCGTTAAAATTGTCGTGGGTATTAATTTTAAATTAGTGACATTTATTTTTACTTCGTTGCTCATATTTATAACACACTTATACTCGTATAAAAGATTTTATATAAATATAATAAGTATATATTCTATATCACTTTAAACTATTTAAATAAAACTATTTCG
Organism: Pieris melete; assembly: GCA_963693345.1. Lineage (NCBI taxonomy): Eukaryota > Metazoa > Arthropoda > Insecta > Lepidoptera > Pieridae > Pieris > Pieris melete. The sequence continues at coordinate 1,704,441 of CAVNZK010000053.1, read as the reverse complement.
TTATTCATGGAAATTCTGTCTTATTTTAAATATCCAAAATACTTTCAAAGAAATTCGTTAATTCCCTTGAGTGTACAGTTCGAACACATGATCTTAGGGGCAAGAATAGCAGAACCACTTGACATTTATAGACCACAATAACTTTATTTATACGTTCGTTTTAATTATATTCTTAAAAGGCTGAGTTTGTTGCCTATTCCGTTACTTCCAATAGCGATTCTGACCCCACTAATGAGGTTTTGTTTTGCGCGATCCCAAGGTTGCGACATCAAAGCTACGGATATTGAGAAAACTACTACATACAAAAACGTCACTTTCGCAAGGAAGTTAAGGAAGAAAGCAACAAACTTGAACTTTAAAAGAGCTTCTGCACCTTGTTGTTTATAAAAAGACGAATAATGTTACAGTGGCATTATAACTACTAAAAAAAGTGTTTTCAATAGTATCACTATAATGCCACGCTCACACGGTCCTGTTTTATTCATAAGGGTCGCTTTACATGCCTCGTTACCCTCTCGAAGTTGGAATGGCGTTAATTACATTGGTAATTACCCTTTTTATACCTCCAACGGCCGTCCGTTTTATTACATTTCTCATTCCCTAGATTTGGTATGAGAAAGTCTGGCGAAACTTGGATGCGAAATCTTTATCCTTCGAATATGTTGTGAATGATTTTATTCGCATAGAAAACCGCAAATGGAGATTGTGTATATTAATGTCTATTACATTTATCACTTTCATTTGTAAAAAAAACTCTGCGTGAAAAAAAAATGATATTTTGTTATCTATAAGTTAAAAAAATTATCAGATGAAATAATACACCTTCTTTCTACCGTTTAAATGATGCGAAACGGAGGTTACTACTAAGTTTCAATTTATTGTTTTTTTTTTTAAATCTAACATACACATTATATTTATAAAGTAGATACATAATCTATAAAGCCTTTATGAAACTTCGTTTCCTGTAATTTGAGAAATAATCGGAGACAAATAGTTAAGTAATAGTTACGAGTAAGTTTAGGAACGTTCAACAATTTCAGATAATTTAAAAAACACAATAATTATAACAACATAATACCAATGTTTATATACAACAAAGAAATGATATAGCTATAAATACGAGATATTTATGAAAATCACACCAAAATTTTATGAGGTACATACACTGAGACACGGTCGTGGAATTCCAGAATATACTAGTTCAAACATAACATAGTCAACCGGGCGTCCCTCAAAAGCTTAAAAGGTTAGTTTATTAAAGTTGAATAAGAATTTATTATTATTCCATCTCATACAGTTTATTTGGAATAACATTCTTACTACATCACACTTCAGTTCCGAATTAAACTGTGAGCGCCAGTTTCGCTTAAAGCGAGCAATTAATTTGAGAGGTCGTTCCTTTGAGAACTCCTTGCATCAGGGAAAACGCTTAGTAATTTATGAACTGCACAAATACGTGAACTTAGTTCTTCCTGCAACGAGGTTCAAACGTGCAAACACGGAGCGAGTAAGAGAAATCTCAAGGCTTTGAGGCAAGCAATACCTGCGCGTAAATAAAAAAAATAGTTTCTAAGCTAGTTATGTAACCTAACATCTGTTTAGTTACATATATATAATATATATTTTAATAATAATCAAAATGTAAATAATCATCGCACACTTGAAGCCCAATATGAGCCCTTAATTTTTTACCACATTCATAAACGGAAATTTGACGATAATAATGTCCAATACTTATTAAGTTCCAGTTAGATTTACAAACTCTTCAATAACTCTAGTTAGTTTGTTGTTAATCCAGCGTCGCAACCCTACTACCCCTAATGTTCTCTTAGTTATAACATCATGATTTAAACAATTAAATCCAACAACGACAGCCACCGAACTTAACTAGCGTCATCGAATATTATGAAATCTATATTGTAGTTATATTTAGATACCTAGATTATGCCCGAATAACGATATTATAGAAAATGTATGATGATCAATAATGTATTAAACACTAATAATCTAATATATAAAATTCTCGAAACGGCTTGACCGATTTTGATGAATTTTTTGTGCTTATCCGGTATCTATGAGAATCGGCCAACATCTATTTTTCATCCCCCTTAATTTTATTTTTTATTTTTTAGATAATTTTTTTAATTTCTATTTTTTTATGATACACCATTAAAACGTACATACAACCCCTAACTTTCACCCCTCTACGATCAACCCCTATTTTTTATTATAAATGATATACATGGCAAAACGACGTATGCCCGGTCAGCTACTAGGTATAATATAAATGCATTTATATACCTAGTCAAAACTATCAAAGCTCCGAATGACGATGTAGAATTTACACATAATGTTACATCCAAAGTTGCAAATGTCTGCTTCGCGTAGAACTTATTTAATAGCTACGAACTCGTAAGTAGTTATGTAGTTATCCCCATTATTCACATGTAAGCAGTGGTAAGCCGAATGGTTGAATAACCTACGTTTTAGTCAAAGTAGGTGTTTAACAGCCCGTAAGGGAGTCTAGTGGTGCGTGTCGCTATAATGAGTGACCTTTACAGTCTAGGATTTAGGCCGAATACCTAAGTACCGTGAATATTTTATCAGTCGCTTGCAGACCTTGGCCTGAACGAGACCATGCTCTTGAATGGTCTAGTTTTGAAAGAGGTTAAAGTGTAAACGATGTTTTAGATTTGTTCGAACACAAAAATGCCTTCAAAAGGCCATTAAAGATGAATTTGCATTTAATATTAAATTAGAAAATATTAAAAACTAGTACACGTACAAACACTACGGTAAAAGCTTTGCTTGTGTATCCATAATAAATCATTTCTAAAAAGTGTATAACCGAGTTAAAACTGCATTAAAAAGTAACAACGTTACTTTTTGTGAGGCAAGATATCAAGACATGATTCTTTAGACACGCCTTGTTCTTACCACAGCAAATTTTATTAAATATATAAAGTAGCCTAATTATGATCTTCATGAATTCATGATGAATCATGATCTTCTTCTACTAAAATAAACTTAATAGACTCTTACACCATGAACGAGCATAATGGATCTTCTCTGACGTCATATATAGGCATATAGTATGTCGTCAAATTGAACCGTTGCGGGACCTTACACTAGTTTCGTATCGCCTGCATTATTTCCTCGTTAACCTAATTCTCTTTTCGTCGAAAAAGCTTTCCGTAAACTTTACATCTACAGTGGACCGTGAACATTTCCGCCATACATTTAACGTATATGTGAAGAATATTACCGTACAATATTTAAAGAATCGCCTCATCCGAGGGTTATTAAAATTAGTTCAGTCCAACATACCCTCATTCATGCTGAAGTACGGGGAATGCGTAAGAGTCATTTCCGCCTTGGGTATTTAAAATGGTTACTGTCGGACGCCGGTCTTGGTCCATGTTCCCCTCAAAGGCTCGCAGGAACCAGCGGTGCTATTTTGTTCATTTAAATAAAACTTATTTCACGCAAAATTATTAGGGTGCGTACAGACTATGTAACATATTATATAACTTGTGTTTTATAACACGTCCACATTATGTAAGCTTATTATTCAACATTATAACATAAAACATTAGAATAACAATGTTATATAACCATTTTAAATAACAAAAGAAAAACAAAAAAACGTAGATGCTGGGTTCGTCCTAGCATACATATCAATAACATGTTATTATAACATGTTTTATAACATTCAGTGTCCACATTATCTGAAACATGTTGTATAGCAATGTTGTATAACATGTTATGTTATATAGTCTGTACGCACCATTACATCTAGTTTACCTGCTAGTATCGCTAACCACGATTGCTGAAAGGCTCTCGGGTTATTTAAATTAATGCAATAAATTACATAATAATATAATGTAATATATTATTATGTAATTTAATATAATACATATAATGTATTTATATAAAAAAAAGCTTTCTTTAAATGTGTAGTAATCGTTTAAACCAAGGACAACGTTAGTCTGCTTACTCGTAACTGCACTGACACAAAACCACGTATTTTTGTTGCTAAGGAACTAAAGCTATCTATACTGTTAGCAGATTTTCAATGTTTAGTTCCGGCAGAAAAAATATTTTAGATTCAGTATATATACATGAACATATGCTTATATATATTTTTTTCTGTTTGTCTATATAACGTAGATGTTTATGTAACGTATTTAATTAAAACATTGAAGCACAATAAACACGACTTACGATTCTGTAAAATCAATTTGATACTATACAGTTGTATGGAATGTAATAGGACTAGCATGAAAGAAGTAATGGAAAAGAGGAGTGTTATTATTGTTCGCCACAATTTCATATGTGGTTATTATTTTCTTTATTTTTATAACGTAATCGGGTTTGTATATAAAATATTCCATTTGCAATATGTCAGAGCTGCTATCAACAAGTGTCAAGGTTCACATAAATTTCGATAGGCGTGGGGTTTTGGTGAAAACGGAAGGAAGCCAACGAATCTATTTAGAAGTCGGCATATCACTTTGTATTGAATTTTCCTTAAGATAAGTCTTACTTGAATTTTTTTTACCACTTCTATACGTGTTTTGTAGCAATGTTTTTTAAAAGGTTAACCATAAACTGGCAGCAGCTGTGACTTAGTCACCTAGTGACTTCAGCGTGCGACTCTCATCCCTGAGGGCGTAGGTTCGATCCCCGGCTGTGCACCAATGCATTTTCTTTCGCATTTAACATTCGCTCGAACGGTGAAGAAAAATCATCTTGAGGAAACCGATATGTTTTAGACCCAAAACGTCGACGTTGTTCACCTACTTGCCTATTAGATTGAAAAATGATCATGAAACAGATTCAGAAATCTGAGGCCTAGACGAGACTAGAGAATAAAGCTTAATACTGTCCTATGAGGGCTTCAAAAACGTGTATTAAAATAGAAGCTCAGCTGTCAAATCATTTTTATTTTCAGAAATTTTTACACAGGTGATACTTTTTAGCTTGAAATGGAATTATAAAATAAATTTAACCAGACAACCCTTTTCAGCCGAAAGTAAGGCTGTATACTGCGATAGTCTAGCAAATTGAATATCGCGTGTCTTGTTTCAAAGAGATCTTCGATAATTTGACACGTGAATTGCGTGGGATGTGAACGGAAATTTGTTTTCGATCGTACTTTACGTGCATGCTTTAATACGTATTTAAATATTTGCTAATATTAACTATAGAAAGTTTCTTTTTGGGACAAAATCTTTGAACCAAACTCAGAACATAATTCGAAACGTTATACCAAAGTAGGAACATGTTATTAACTTCGTAATAAAACTAAAAGTTCTTCTGTAATCTCACATAGAATATTTAGATGAGATGTAAACAAATTTGTTGTATGTTTTTTTATTGAGAATAAGCTTGCCAACGCTTGGCACACTGAGACATTGGTAAAAACAAACATAAAATACAGTTTTTAATGTGACAAGCACTTAAAGGCAAACATGACATACATAATACATATAGAGATCATAAAGAGATTATTAAACAAAACAAACATTACAAAAAAAACAAAACAATTACTTATCAAAGAAAAAATTCTAATTAAAAAAACTAAACAAAAATCCATTTTATACTGTGAGGGGAGCAACTATGTATATCCAGACCTAGCTCGTTTATAAGAATGCTTAATCTGGACATTTTAAATAATTCTTAAACATTCTTCGCGTTGTAATTTATGTTTATTATTTATTTTAAGAAGTTCAAGAAAAAAGGATTTGACAAATGAAATGCTCCAGAGACAAAATTATTATTACGTTTATAAATGAAAAGCTAGTAAGAGCCATCTAAAATCGTCTCACAATGCGTAATCCGTGAATAGTGGACATAATCCAACCGCAGGCTACCCGTCTGCTATCGGCAGAGACACTCATATTCCGAGCTTTGTAGAATAACGAACCAAAACGGGAATTCACCTGACTTATTCCTTACCCTTTCATCATAATCATATCCGGTTTTTAATAAGCTTACGAGGCCTTGATTTTTTTCAGAAGCTTATTGGTGTGTCATTTAATATTTGACATTTTTAGTTAGTTTTTTTTACTTAATTAACTTACTTACGGTTATTAAAGTGCCACAGAAGACAAACTGTTCGTGAGCTGTATGAGGTTTATAGTGTAGTTAGTTACGCCTAAAAAGCAATTTATTGGTTTGAGTCATTTAATTTTTTAATATTTCCGTTCCTAACGTACACCTTGCAACACCGATTTGCATTAACTACACCACCGCAAACACTACACAAACACCTTTTGAAGACGCACTCTCCCACGTTTGTGAAAAATGTAAGGCTGAATTATATAAATCCGACCTTACTGAATCATGTAGAAGTTCGCAAAAATAGTAATGAAGGCGTTTCAGACTTCAAGAGATTAAGTAGAAATGTTAGCGCTTTGGACTGACGGTAACAAGATAATTTCTTCCTTTCTTCCGTAGTATACTTGCTTTAGCTAATTCTACGTTTCCAAACGTGTTGAATTTTCTTAGTTAAATTTCCCAATTTTCGTATTTTGTAAATATATTATTTTCTTTGTGGTTCTTGTAAATTGGTACGTTCAATTCTTGTGGTACAGATTGGTCAAAATATTTTTTTATTTATATCTTCACGCCTTTTTCCGAAGGGCCTACCCCTTTGGATCCACGGATCTCGACTTGCTACGGTCCTGACGTGTACCTCTCGCTTAATTCACTTTCATGACATACACCATGCATGCTCGTCGGTTATGGGTACTTTTGATTTGTCCCTTCTCTAGTACGTCCTGAATTTGGTCCAGATATACGACAAGGCCTTCCCAACCAGACTTCACCAGCCACGGTTGCCTTGTAAAATATGTCTACCTTCCGTTAAAAATCTAAGCTACTTTAAAATATATATTTGCAGCTACGTGAGGGGTACCGGGTTCGATTCCCGGTTCGAGGGCAAGTTTTGATTTAATTTAAATGTGTTCTCGGCCTTTGGGAGGGTTGTGCGGTACCGGGCGAGTGCCTAAACCGTACATGGAGGACATGGTCGAATTTCTTAGGCGAAAAGCACGAATTATAAAAATCTTATACTTGACGCTGGCTAATGCACAAACCGTGCCAGAGCCATAAAAAAAATATATATATTTATATTTTTTTATTACTTTGTAGGTTAAGAAAATTGTAAATGTTACAATGTTTTTAGGTTCATTTCTTTGTTTTTTAAATTGCTCACTGAATATTAGCATAAGAATGTTTAAAGTGTTTCAGTATTATACAATTTTTATGATCCTTACACATTCATTGAAGTCATTTACGACTAAAGAATTTAATAAAATGTCATGCCTATTCAGAGTTACACTGCTTTGAGTACTGAAAAACAAAGACATACGCTAGTATTATATTAACAAAGAGGTTTAAAGTTTTGAATTAAAAGCTCCAACTTCGTCTTTAGAATCATAAAACAAAACTGTTTACGAGTACAAATTGGTCTTAATAGCGTTTCAGTCAGCACAATTCTTTCAGTTTTTGCTTTAACAAATTATTGTCAAGTGTCAAAACTTTCATCATTAATAATTAATTAATTAAATAAAATCTTTATTAAAAATAAATATTCTGTTGTATATATTCAAAATATCTTTAGCAATACATGTTCTTTAAATATTTAGGGTATTTGCTGAAAGCACTGAGGCTATCAATACAATACAATACAATATTGTAGCGATCAAATGTTATGTAAATGATTTTAGTAATATTTTTTTAGATTTTTATAAACCTAATTTTATCTTGCAACGGTATATAAACACAATACGTTAATAATATCGGATACATTTATTATATGTATTATTAATTGGTATTTTGCTTTATTTCGGTCTATTGGTTTTGAACGTCTATTTCTAAGATTTAGATGCAAATTGTTTTTATGACAACATCACTGGTCAGAATATATTCCGTAGGTACAAGAGGATTTAGTTTTAAACTTCAAGTTTCAAATTAAAAAGATTTCCTTTCAACTTTATCTCAATTTTAAACTTATGCTCGACCGTGTTCATTTGCTTGAATTTATTTAATAGAAGAAAAGTTGAAAACTCTATATTCTTTTGAGCTCTCTTCATATTCTTATTAAATCTATCACAGACTGACGAAATGGGAAATATATTATGAAGCAACGAGCTTATGAGTTTTCGTATACAAACTTATATTTAAACGAAAGCGTATATATAAAAAGAATATTTTTAACTTTAGCTAATGTTATTTTTATTTGTTTCAGTTAGGGGAAGGGGTGGAGTTGACACTGGGTGAGCTGCGCGCAATGGCACTTCGCCAGCAACAACAGATTGACACACAACACCAACTGCTGTGTGCCAAAGAGCAGAGGCTGAGATACCTGAAGCAACAGGAGGCGCGACAGCATCAGGTAATTTTTATTTATACATGTGTCTTTATTAAGACATCATGGAACATTATGATCTAGCCTAACTTAACTAACAAGTAATTTAAGTCTAACCTAATTTACCAAAAAGGATTTTTAACTTAAGGAAGTGTCCCGTAACACTACTTACAGTCTCTATTAAAGGGAAGACACTCTGTTCTTGTGTTCTATTTTTTTACTCACTGTTTATCACTTAATACTAACGTGCACTAACACTAAAGGTAACTAACAACTAAGGTAATTTTAATGAAAAACAAGTTTCTGGTCCGGATTTATCGACATTTCTCACATTGGAGAATTTAAAATTAAAGTATATATTTGTTTTAATTTTTACTTATTATAAAATAAAAAATTCCTTCTCGTTTGGTCTAAAGTACCTACTGATTTCTCCTTTAATCAGGCAAAATCGATACCTTCTGTGTCTGATTGCAAAACGAGCCCACAGCCAATAAAATGTGTATTTCTCTCATCACATGTAAATGTTTTTGGAAAAAGGCTTGATCAGTTTATGAAACGACCAAGATATATCAGTGCTTGACAATACATATCAATAAGAATTGATTAGCAAAATGTAGTTTCTAGGAAGAAACTAAACAAATTTTTAATAATTTACCTATTTACACAGCTTCATATTGAATTAATTATCTTTAAGTTTATATGACGGATTAATTATTGTATTAAAACGAAAACCTAATCCCTTAATACCCCTGCCGGCATCTCACGGGATACGATAAATGTATATGAGATATCGGATCTGCTTTTAATAAACACAACGAAAAATGTAATTTCTCATTCTTTCATAATGGAAGTATATCAGAATCTTTTAAATAACGAATAACTCTCGGCTAAAAGAATTTTCAATAATATTGTATAAAGTGTAAGCGTTACAATGTATTCTTCAGTGAACTTTTGTTTGAAATTGTGTGTAGTGATTTCTACTTCATTGACTAAAAACAATTATAACTATCTGAGTCCCATTTATATACATTTGTAACTTAGTGCTCAACGCACATGGCCTATAACGTAGATCATTAGTTCTATTCCTGGCCCAAAAATTTAATTTTCTACGTTGTCGTCGGAGGTATTAGTTAACTTACGTAAATGGTATTAATAATCCGGATGATTAAACACTACCTATTTCTTTTAACAACTTTTTGTATGACCTTTACAGTCATTTGTTTTGGTATAATAGGCATAAAAGGCTGATCAACAGGCCTTTTAAAAAGATCAATGTAACGAGTAAAATACATTTTTACACGCGCCATAATCCAATAAACCTTTTTCATTTTAAGTATGTTTATGCTTTACGATCTCATTTCCTTAATTAAAAATGCAAATCCTTTCTGAATAATTACAGACGACTTCAGCTGTACAGCAGATGTGCCCAGCAGATTATGACTACCTTTTATCTGATTTAACATGTTAAAATGCAGTACTTAGTCTTTATTAACTTGAATAATATGGTATTGTCTTTGATTAACATAACTTTTACACATTTAAAGAAAAACCTTTTTAACCGGATTAAAGTTATGTATTATTATAAATTTACAATTACTTACCAACTCCGGGGAAATAAATACAGATACTGCAACTTTCTCTACAGCTGTGATACTTTTTGACATCTAACACCTTTTGTCTTCAGTCACCGTGACCACGCACGCTGTAAATAATTGTAAATTTATAATAATACATAACTTTAATCCGGTTAAAAAGTTTTTTCTTTTAATAATATGTCTTAGCAATATTTAAAACTAGAAGGCTACTTTTAGCTCTCATTAATTACTAAGATTAGAATGTTAATTTCAGCAAACTCAAGGAAACGTTTCATTACATAAAATTGTTTAATAACAAATAAATAAAGATACAATTTGCGTATCTTAATTCGTTAATTCGATGTCGGAATTTGGAGTTTAGCGATAAAGTGAAAATAATTTAGAATCCGGACTTAATAAATCTCAAAGCCAAGCCCTACCCTAATGGGATATTTATCGTAATACTTTTAGGCAATAAATCTTCACCAATATTAAATACAAAATACTACCAACACACTTTTCTTGTCTCTGTCTTAGCCATAAAAAAATGTTATTATTAGTCTATTGTATGTTAATACACTAGGAAGCATGCATTACCTTAAATGCCTTAATACCTTGTGAATATAAGAGTAATATATTAAATTTTTCTGTAATTTGTAGATAATGTAATTTGTAGTAATTCTAAAAGGAATTCTTTACATTCGGTATTATTACATGTTACATTGAAAATTGTGGTAAAATAATAATTTGATTTCCTTTATGTTACGCTTTTTTGCCAGACTGTCTTATAGTTTATTTTATGATTAAGTTAAGAACTATAGGCCTTGGAAAATATTAGAATTTACCTAATTAAAAAACAGAATTTCTATTGAACTTATATTATTTACAGGTAGCCGTAGAGGGTGAGCGGTTACGACGGCTACGCGAGCGCGTTGAGGCTCAAGAGCAGAAGCTACGGCGACTACGAGCGCTACGAGGCCAACTTGATAGAAATAAACAAACTAATATTGCACTAAGTGAGTAGAAATTCTCATTTTTAATCACATTTTCTGACAGTGAAAAACTCAGGGTCCAAGAAAAGAGCGTACCATTTGTTAAAAGGCCTGCAACGCACTGGCGAGCCTTTTGGGAGTGTGTGTCAATGGGCGGCGGCATCACTTAACATCAGACGAGACTCCTGACCGTATGCCCATGTTTATTTAAAAAAAAAAACATGTTCGTATGCATATTGAAATATTTTAAATCGATCTTTAAGAGTCTCAGAATCACGAAGATGCGCAAACGTTAATTATGTATTAACTGAATTTAAAAAAATCCTTTATATTATAATGACTTTACTGCATAACCATATAGGTATTATTCAAGCAGTATCTCATTTTTATAAACTATATATCTCTTTAGAAATATTATAACATACATATTATCTAAATTGTATGGATATAACATAATATGCATAATTAAATAATGTTCCCGCAATAATTGTAATTGCATTGGCCGCTCAAATCGCTTTAATTGCAGAATTTAATATGTAGTCACATTACACAGCAATTTGGTACAAATTGATGTGTTTTGTTATAAACGAAATTGTCATTACGAATTAGATATTATTTGCTGTTAGTTTCGGCTCGTTAATTTATATAATGCTATCTAATTGGGGTTATAATTAATTATATCCCCAATTAGATTATTCCCATGGTTAACCATGGTCTATCTGACAATGAGTCAAATATTTGTACTATACTTGGTGTTACTCGAGATGATTATACGTACACAATTATACGCAAAAATTTGCTCTTAATATTTTGTCACTATGATTTGTCTGCTGTTGCTTATAATTATCTATATAATAAAAAGCAAATTTCTTGTGCATTTGGATACTATCTACTGAATTAAAATCCATATAAAATATATATATTCTAAATGAACCGACCAAATATTGAGCGTCTTGTATAGTGTGTACCTTTCACTAACACTACGCTTAATAAAGCGTAGAGGTGGGCGGGAAATGATTTTTCTTATTACATATGGACCTTTCGCTTAAGTTACTCTATCTATTAATTAAACCGCATACCCAAATTTGTTGCAAATATTAAAATACCTCAGAGGGAGGGAACAGCCTAGAGCAACTATTACCGTTTAAATATATTTATAGAACTAATGAGAAAATAATGGTATTGGCAATTAAAAGAACATTTGGGATTATTAAAACCCTGTCAGCATTATCATTAGCTAGAAGATATGACTATATTTAACTAAACCACCGTCCTCTTGCGGGGTTAAGCCATTAATTCGCAGATTTACTCTCCCAACTATTAACTACTGTTTAAACTCATACTTAACATTTAAGCGTGATAAACTCTGCAACTAAAGTTATCAAATTGAAGTTAATTGTTAATGTTGAAGTTGTAACTTATTCATAACTGAATAATCGCACTAAAAGCCTTAACAGTTATTTAATTTAATTTTGTTTTATTCATACTAAATGTGGAAAAATATTGTTTATATAATGTATGTTTAATTGTTTATAGTTTATAAATAACAGCCGTGATCAGAGTGACCATTTAATTTAGACCGTTTAATGTTTTGAGCACTTGCTCTTTACAATGCTAACACAAAGACAAAGGGTAGCCTGGAAGTAATCGCTTGTTAGCGATAAGGCCGCCCGTTTCCTTATAACTTTTGTAACCTGCTTTTTTTATTTTTGTTATTGTACGTATTTGATTAAGGTTATAAAGTATAAATAAAGACTAGAACACTGACCGCGAATGGATGTTATTTTCGTTAATTTTATATATAATGTAATAATTTTATGTAAATGTTGAATGTATGAAAAACATTTTGGCTTTACAAAATATGATTAAGGTTCGTCACATTGTAAAGTACGTCTATCTTTACGTAATCCGCTCAGGACGAAAGTCTAAATAGCGATACTTTATTTAAGACTTTTAACCATAATGTTCATTCACTTTAGATAGCATCCTTTATTTTGTGTTTGTTATATATTACATACGTAGTTTTAAGAGAGAATATATAGGAACCCGACCCAATGAGTTATAAATACGTATAAATTACGACCTTGAACTACATTTTGTATTAAGTTGTTATTGAATGAGTTGCCAATGGCTTCAATATGACGATCAATATTTTGTTTCCACGATAGTTCACTAGAAGTACAAGTATACGAGTATGTACCTATATGAATTATAAATATTACACATACATTACATATACAAATTATACATTCACGACTTCTGAGAAAAGATCAAATATATGGAGATGTGGTGGTTGGTAAACGGGTAGACCGATCACACTTTAAAAAAAAATAACGCGAGTCAAACAACAACGAGGAAACAAGAAACAAATCCAACAAAACCTTGCGTATAATATTGTCTTTTATTGACATAACTTTTACACATTTAAAAAAAACACGCTTTACCGTGACAACACACGCTGTAAAGCACGCGAAACGTCGGAAAAATTTAATATTATGTAAAATATTACATAACTTCAATCCGGTAAAAAAGTGTTTTCTTTAAAACCTTGCGTAAAAGTTGTTATGACTCCTGGAAATTATTATCTAGGTACGTAAAAATTTTCAGAGTTCATTCCGAGAGCCTCATAAAGAACACCTGGCAGTGTCGTCACAATTGATCAATATACCTTATTTACGAAGGCCCAAATTAAAGAAACTTAATTAACTTTCCCCTGACGAAATAAAGAATTTTATTAGTGTATTAAAGGTACAAGTGTGACAAATTGTGACGAAATTCTAAAAATCTATTAACAAGACCGTTAATAGATTTTTAGAAGTGCTGTATATTAAACCCGTTTTATTTATATTGACTCTATATCTCTTTTGATTCCAAGTATTTCCAGCTAGCAATCTTATGCTTGCATTAAAACACGTTTTTCAGGGTTGTTTAAATTCCTTTCCAACTGTGACTTAATAAACAATAGTGACCCTATTTATATCTGAAGTTAACGTACATACTTTTATTTATAAAGTATTGGGAACCTATAGTATGTAATTACCTAACCCCACACCATTGTACCTATAATAATAAAAAGAACTTTATTTATGTCAGAAATATGGTTGTGACACAATGTTTCTATCGCTAGGGCCCGTGTTGTGACGAGTTAACAATTATTCCGTGGTAAAACTTTAAACTTGCGTGGTAAAGTAAAAGTAGTCATATTATGTATGTGTGAATGTTTGATTATGTAAATGGGTGTATGTGCGTATGTATTTGAGAGTAGCTGTAAGTTGCGAGCGATATGCGTGCGCTGTGCCTATGTTTATTTTTTTTATTTTTTCGGCTAACGTAATTTTTACCTGTTATCTGCCATTGATTATATAACATAAATCTAATTTATCGAAACTCTACTAAACTATTATGGACCTCTTTTATCATGGATACAAAATGATATTCCATTTATGTGATGAGTTCGAAAGATAATATTAGACGCAGACGAAAACGATTTTCCGAAGTTATAACGAGTGCAGTTTCCAATTGACTTTCAAGTTCGTATTGGTTATCAGCTATCACTTTCATATCCCAGTTGCCCAGAGTTTCATCCCAATTAATATCTAGACCATTCTGAGCGTCTGTCTATGACACTTCAACTATTCATATCTCCTATAGACTGGTTTTTCAATACTTGGTATCAATTGTACATATTAAATACGAATCCCAGTAGAATTATGGTAAAAGATATATAACTATGATCTTTTCGAGATTTCTAAATGCAAACATATTAAATTTTATTTTCATAAAAAGATTTTCCAGATTAAATGGTTTAATTTAGAAGAATTACAATTACTTATTTGTATAATAAATAAAGGTTTATTTTTATTATTATAGGTTAACGAAATTGTAACCAATACTGCTTTAGAAAAAAGACCTCTAAAATACCGTGCAATATCTGCAGCAATCTGAGCCACGGTGATGATTCATATGTTAACATTCGATTATCAATTACTCCAATAATTGAACTCGAACGGGTAGCGAATTGAAAAACGAGTCATTGCAAAACAATTCGATTGTTCGAGTGTTATGGGGCATGGGTCAAAAATCTCACGGCTGAATTTGATTTTTACACTCGAGGCGAAATTCATTTGATTTCGTTCGCCGGTATTGCGAATGCTTGTGATGTGGGTGAATAAAATAATGCTACGTGAAATTGAAATTAATAGTTGTTAGTTCCGAAAAGATATTATTCGACATAGCCTTGTTTAAATATCATTCACTGACACTAATAGTGTACAGTTAAGCATCAGCCCTTAACGGATCTTATCTTCAGATACTGTGGATTTCTTCAATTTTTAGTTCTAAAACATGCTAGTTTCGAGAAAGTGTTATTGACGCACATAAAGAAGATTTTTTTAGGTTTCTACCACGATTCTATCACTGCTCTTGGCTTTAGAAACAATAGAATAATTAGAATACATTTCGTATGCGATGTTTTCATAGTTAGCATTTAATCTAAACTAGCTGTTATCTAGGATGCTAGGGTTCATTGTAGAATGTAAATGTTTCCCTAGCTATGTGTCTGCATGAGTCAAAGATTCGTTAATTTTATTCTTGTAAGAAGCTTAGCACTTTGTCCAGAAAGCCAAGTCATTCTACAGGTTCAATGATAGAACTAAATTAGGAAATCATTTTTGAAAAAAAAAATTGTCAAGCGGCATACATATTAAAAGAAATATTATATTACTAATGATTTAGTACCGCCAGATATACGTTTTGTCTATTCTAAATAGAAATGTGCTATTGACATTCAAATGTAAAACGTACGGTTCACTCATCGGAAATTTCACGTATCTTTTTTGTAACAGGATTTATTGGGAATTCTAGATGTTCAATATCGGATACTCTCAGATTTTTAATAACGAAATACGATTTTTTTTAATTATTTTAAAATCATTTATTTTTAATAGCCATACTGTTAAGCTTAACATTTTATTCACCACACCGATTTCGAGATTCGTAAATAAATAAATAAAAAATATATACAATAATTCAAGAAAATTCGCTATCATATTGTTATACCTCTAAAACGGGTAATTCAGATAGGTTGTAAGTTTAATAACACGAACGCGATAATTATACACAATTAAACTTCAAATGAAAACGTGTAAAATGTGTATAATAAAGTACTCATTCATTTGGAGGTTCGTCGTAGGAGATTTTACACTCATCGTGTATTTTCAATCTCTTTTGATTACTTCAAATCTGAGAATACGTAGACAATTTGGGAAGGATTTCGAAGCGAATTCTCGAAATATCCAATTACTTAAAGAAAATCTCTGTTTCGAAAACGATCCAGATGATAGAAATAAAACTCGGATAGTTATTTTAAGATACCAAGTCGCGTTATCTAGATTGCTTTTAAATGATCCAAGAAAATGTTATAAATTCATCATCTTAATATAGTTTTAATGACATTCTTTTAAGAAAAAAAGTAGCATTCTATAAATAAAATGGCGTTTCCATTTTTTTGTAATCTTAAATTTGAAATATATATATATTAAGATATAGTAAGGCATTAAACAAATTCACATGAACCTACGGAATATACGCTGTGCTGTAAAAAAATACGAATGAAGATGTTATATATAGATGATATTGCGAACTTAGATTCATTAAAACATATTGATGAACTGATATTGATTAATCACAAAATTTCAGTCAACTCGTGTTCAACAGCAATATGACAGGAAAGAGCGTACCAGCCTTTAAATGACACGACACAGTCACGCTCAACTCCACTTGGAAAATCAATGTTCTAGGTATTTTGTTATTCACATTGTGGAACTGAATATTTCTTTTTCTTTTCAACTTTATAGCTTACGTAGAACGTGTAGTTCTAATTTTATGAAACTTATTTAGTCGATAAGACGTGGTTTTTTAATGATTAAGTTCCTAGGTAGTTAGTCTGAAATAGATTTAACAGAAATTTATAGATGGTTTACATAACTCATGGCATGCTTGAGACTGCAAAAACCCTACAGACAATAATAAATGGTCTACGCGTAAACGATTAAAATGGCTAATGTAAAAAAGAAATAATGTTGTATTTATAATGAAAATACAGGAATACAATATATGTATGTAACCCTCCATTTCTTTTGGTTTCTTAAAGTCAGATAAATAATGCAATTTTATGGAAACTCTTCAATGAAACCGACTTAAATCATGATCAAAATAAAGTTAGTTCAATGTATAAGTATGAAATATACTCTTCATTCATTCATTTTTTGTCGTTTGTTATTCTGTAATCGAAAGACCATTAATCGATTTGAAGGCCATTTTATTCTTACCAAACATTCTCTTTTCCAAAGAACGCATTTTCGTGTCATAAGCACCATTATAGTGTAAACAAAGCTGAACAACTTCAGCTGAAAGGCAAAAAATATGCGTAAATGCCTATCGGACGTGTCATTAGTCATTTTAATCGTTTACGCGTAGACCATTTATTATTGTCTGCAGGGTTTTTGCAGTCTCAAGCATGCCATGAGTTTTGTAAATTATCTATATTTCTGTTAAATCTATTTCAGACTAACTACCTAGGACATTTAAAAATGCCTTGATTTCTAAATTCGTGTTTCTTTGCTCGCTTAAATGTCATTGCTTGTGGCGGCGTCCATGCGTCGGGTTGTCTCTCTCCCTAAAATATGGCGAGGGGGCCGATGGCTGGCCATGCGTCATGCTCGTGAACGGGTGCTGCTTGTGGTGACTGGTCGTACTTGAATTCGTGTATGCGGTGATGTTGGTTATTTCGACTATGTATTTGCGTGTTGTTCCCACGAGAATGTAAGTGCGTGCTTCTATTTCACCATGCCTCCTACTGATAGAGACAATGTAAAATTATAAGCATCAATATGTATTTCTTTACTGACATGTCATAAGTGTACACTATGTTACCTATGTGATTAAATGATTTTTTACTTTTACTTTACGACTTCGGTAACGCCATGCACGCATGTCAACGTTTTTCATTAATATATGTCTATTGATATTATAGGTTTTCAGTATCTGTTTTTTTATAAAGCAGAATCAAATGTAGTCTTAGTTGAACGCGGTAATCTCAGAAAGTAATGGTTCCAATTGAAAAATACTTAAAGGAAGACTTATCCGAATCAAAGCTGGCTTTAGCAATCTTACAAATTTATTACCGTGTCTTTAAACGTTATCTTTAGTAAAACCTTAAAGTAACTGTTGTAAATAATGAGGAATACTTTAAGAATTTTGTCTTTTTAGTTTTTATTAATTTTTAATTTTTAATGTTTAGTTTTTATTTTGTGGTTGTTTGTTTATTTTATTCTTTTGATAGATTACTGATCTAATATATAAAATTCTCGTGTCACAGTTTTCATTGCCATACTCCTCCGAAACGGCTTGACCGATTTTGATAAAAAATTTTGTGCTTATCCGGTATCTATAAGAATCGGCCAACATGTATTTTTCATCCCCCTAAATGTTAGGGGTAGTCCACCCCTAATTTTTATTTTATATATTCAGCTAGTGTTCTTATATAATTGATGTGTATGTGTGTTAAATTTGTGATGTCATATTTTCTTGTATTTTTTCATACACATTGTTTTAGAACGTATACATAAATAAATAATTTGGGGTTAAAACAGTTATTTAAATGCTTTCAACTATTTTGAAGCTTTTAGTTACACAAATTCTAAGCTAATTACTAAAGTTCTAATTTGCTAACAAATTGTTAATTGCATACGTAATTGCTATAGAAGTTTTGCGGAAACAAAGACTGAGTTGGAAGTTTAAAGGCGTATATTGTAAAGTCATTTGTATGTGCTTAATATAATAAAGTCGCTGCATATATCATTTTCATTTTTAAAACCAAGAAGAGTATTTACATTGATTGAGCTCTGTCAACTAACGATTGTTTAATATTGTTTATGATTCTATATTTAAAAACTTTAACTGTCTCTGTGGCTGCAGTTTTCGGGCGTTTACTCCATAATTTATTGCCTATTAATGATTTATACAAATATAATAAAATTTATGTATAGTCAGGTGGGGTAAATGCATGAACGGGGCAAATGTAATACCATAACTTTAACTGTTTACACACAAAATAAGCTAGTGCTGGCATCTCTTATACACGTAAAGTACTTCTTGCACTACACTCTGACAACTTATTGAATCTGATGGATTGACAGATTTTCACCAATCTCGCTATAAAAACCAAAGTATGTTTCAATTTGCGTATTTTATTGCTATTACCCCAGATTAGTAACTATCTACACTATTAGAATTTTAACATATTTTTTACATTTACCCCTTTACACCGGGAAAAAGCAATAGAGAGATAATCTGTAATCATCCATAATTAAAAATAAGTAATTACATTAAACAAAAGCCTAAAACATGTTTAATATTCACAGTAAAAATTATTTGTAAAATGTAAAAGACCACAAAATAACTAGTCAATCTAGTTATGGTACTCGCATTTACCCCACCTGACCCTATATACTTTATGGGTTTAGAAGCTAGTTTATATAAGTTTCTTAGTTTTGAGGAAAGATAAAATTGTTTTTCATTACTAAAAATAGCAATTGCATATAGTAAGTAATCTGGTGCTGAATTGCCTTTTAACTGATTTTGTATTCAAACATTGCAAATACAGTACATGTTGAAGGTAGTCTTTGAATTTTTAATGTTATGAATTTTTTACTTACTTTCGCAATTTGCAGACTGCCTAGAGCAATTTTAGTATAACGCGATTGAGTGCTATCGCAATGGATTTTAATATTGGTTCATCCATTGCAATAAAAGCAAAGGAAATATTTTAAATTTGATTTTTTAAATCTACAATATAGCCTATATTTTATTAGGACGCTTTATTAGCTTTAGTCTGCTGTGATCAAAACAAGTCTGGCAAATATACTTGCTAGCACTGAAGGTTCAGATATATAATAAATGTATTTATTATATCTGTATATATATAGATGTAGTAATCCAGTACCAAGTTACGTATAAGGTTAAACAACATAACGAACAGTTACGAAGTTATTTCTTGTTGAATAATATACTAAAAATCCATTTTATACAAGAAATAATAGAGATATTTAGACAATTGATTAATTAAATAAAGCTCGTTCAAAGACAGTTGCAGTCATTTTACTGCTTTAATAACTTTACTCCTATCTAATAGCGGTTTTTAGTTGTACATCAGTCAGTCAAATCTTCTTTTAAACGTGTTGGTCATATGTAGTAGAAACCCAGCTTCCACTTCACACACAATATATAAATAATTTAAACATGGAACACCTATGCACTCCTAAACCCATTTAATTATTTCCATTAAAACCCAGAGATTAAGATTTGTATAAGCCTATGATAAACTATATACTTTTCCCAGTATTTGTATTTGTTAAATACTGTACAATATCTTAATCAAGACATACCAGACATCTTCACTATCATTTACTGGACGTAATCGAACCTGTTTTGTATTGGCTTTCTCTGCTTGTCCATGAATAGCCCTACAGAGCTCTCAATAACGAGCGAGCTATATAGGCTATATTAGTATGGGAACTGAATTAGCTTGAATATAAACAAGCCTTTAGGTTGTAAATTTAGAAGAACTCTATAGTTTATATGCTTCGTTTTTTATTCCTATATAATTTTATATTGTGTGCAATCGTAAAGGGGTAGATACATTGCTGTGTAAGTTTCGTGTTTTCTTTCTAGCATTTAGGTAAATCTTCTTAAACAATTTGTTGCTGATATCATTGCGGTTTTTTAATTGATAAATAAGTAACAGTTTTAAATTAAAAACAGAATAAACTACATTCCTCTCAAAGATAGTTGAATGCTATTGTTCGTTAGCTTGCTTATTTATTATTTGTATATTGTAAAACTTAAAACGCTAATCATAAACCCGTAAAGTCCATCGCACTACGTACGTTTCAACGCGTTTATGACTCGCCAACCGGACATTAATTAATAAACACTATTAACAAAAACTACTTCAAATATATTATTATAATTTATATCCAAAAAATAATTCTTTCATTATGTCGACATTAAAATGGAATACATTCTTTATAATTTTATAAAATAAGATTATAAGCAAAGAGGTTATTTAACCCTAGAATAAGTTTATCTTCGAC
This sequence comes from Pieris melete, assembly GCA_963693345.1. NCBI lineage: Eukaryota > Metazoa > Arthropoda > Insecta > Lepidoptera > Pieridae > Pieris > Pieris melete. The sequence continues at coordinate 1,683,344 of CAVNZK010000053.1, read as the reverse complement.
ACATCGTTATTGAGAACAACTTGAAAGTTGAAACCTTGTAATTTATACTGCAACTAAATAGAGTTCTATCTTCAAACTATTAATGAAGATAGAAATAAGTTTTGCGATTTTAATAACCATTTCTTATTTTATTATTATCATCTTTGAAAAAGTTAGCAAGAGTTTCTATAGTTTGTTTCATCCCACATCGTTCACACTGAATTCATGCATATAATTAAAAATGTATAATATATAAATAATAGATAATACTCTCTAGACTAATCTATATAATCCTTAGCCAGCATATAAAACTGATGTACTTTATTTATTTGTTTTTCATTATATTGTTTTGTTAAATTTAAGTATTCTCCTTATAACAAGTTAGTTTTTTTTTTAATTTTATTCCTCTCTTAACTCCTGCAAATATTTTTACAGCCAGCGACTTAGAGTCAATACGAGCCCTCTTCAATGAAAAGGAAAAAGAGTTGTCTGTGGCGGTGGCCAAGGTGGAGGAGCTGACGCGGCAGCTGGAGGAACTTAGAAGAGGAAGAGTACAACCTGCACCTCCCTCAGCTCATGAGCTGGACAAACTGAGAAGAGAGCTTATGGTAAGTACTAAGATAATTACCCGTGACACTTATCAAATATCGGCTTTATACTTCATGAGTCTCCGATGTTCTTGATCAGCTTCTATTCCTGAGACACGTGATTTTCTGCGTCGGTTTCTACCGAACAATGGTAGGACAATTAAATCCATGTGCCAGCCGAGTTCGAAAACACGACCTTAAGGTTGACAATGCTTCGGTTGAGTTTACATAAATTCTTACTCAGTTTGCCATACAGCGGTACTCTCCATACAAAATTATGTGTTAACGACTGATTAAATTAAGCAGTAAGAGACTTAAGAGCCTATAGTGAACTCATTTACGGAATGGCTTAAGTAACCATTCAGTCTTTATGAAGTATTCTGAGTATAATACAGATTATATACTTCAAATATCGAAGTATAGTTGAAACTCAAGGCAACTTTATATTCTGGTGCTTGAGCTTTATAAAATATTGATTTCAATATGCTTTCCCTGGAAGTCTGGCTTCACTTAATTTCAATTTTACCAAAGAATATTAAAAATTGGTGCCCGCGGCTTAGCCTGTATGGAAACAAATATAGCTTGGGCTGTCTTCTAAGGTCTTAATAAAAAATTGAAATAAGAAAAACATAGTATCTTTACTAAGCAATAAGTTAAGCCAACTTAGTTATACTAATTCACATTAATGCAGGAATTGGAACCGCTTATGTATGTCAGTATGTATAAAAATTATATGAAATGCAGTAGATATATTGAATAACAGTTTTAGTTATTTACACGTTATTCGTCTACCATACAAATAACACAATCGTTTCTACGAGCCTTCGTTAACGATTAGGATTTTTAATGTGCCGTAATTAATTAAACTAGTAGTTCTGAGACCCTTAGCATTTGCCTCAGAATTCTGTATCTGTTGTTCTTGATAATTTTTCTTCCTTAAGAAGCAAAATTATACTTATGCTCTTGATACACGCCGCTGATTATTGTATTATATTTTTTTCCTTCATCGTAGAAATTTTAAAAAGCGCACCAAATAACTGTTGGGATATTTTAAATAACCCGGTTTTTAATTGTTTTATACATATTTATACCTGTATTATACAGCCATATACAATTGAAATATATAAATTCAGTACATACAAGTCAGTTTCACGTACGATAAAGTGTTTAATCGCTGCTTCAGGCGGTGCCGTCCATTAGATTAAAAAGCTTTAGCATTTGAGATAAACATTTAATTGAAGGAAAGAGGAAATTAATAAAGTGAATAAAATTGAATATTTTATTTTTCTAAATTGAACGAACGTTTACGACATTCGCAATACCGGCGTTTGGCACTGAAGAATTGAAATTTTATTTTTAATAATGTATTCGCCTCAATAGGAGGACAATGTGCGGTAATAAATCGTATAACGATTATCACAATTACATAGATGAGCACACCACAGTACCACAACAATGACATCGCATAGTTCGCGCCGAATATCTCACACTCGCCACTCGCCAAGTAGGTTGGGGGCATTCGGTCATCCCGTGCTCTTAATATCTAGAGTTCAACTGTAGTCAATCTATAATATTGAAAACGTTTTAACTAAATTTATCTAGTTTTTTCATACAGAGAACTTAGGGTGACCTAAGCCTTCCGTATATCAAAATCCAATCCGTTGTTAACATACAGCGATTTTGTAACTCACTTTTCAAACTGAGTATTCCGCTTTCAAATCACTCGTGAGTAATTTTACAATTTGGCATTCTGATAAACAATAACCGCGTAAACGCTCGTGTGAGATTGTTTATAGGAACTAAAATTCGACACTCAAATACGCCCAAGAATTGTAGGCATTTGATATTCCGATAATGCCATCTGACATCTCACGTCAATTAAAATCAGCAGTGTTGAAATTTTATGTCGAATTAAAGTTGCTCTTTCCGCGAATATTTTGAGTTTTATTTTATTTTAGGAAAACACGGCAGTTTATTAATAATGTAGATGTAAAATTTAAAACTAACAGTTCTTACAAAATATTTTTTTGTGGAAACGTTAGGAAAAATATTGTGCGTGTACTAGGTGTACACACGTAAGAAGTGAAACTTCTTTACGATTTTATTTTTCGAAAAAGTATCTACTATATGCAACTTTACAGAAATTCGATAATTTAGATAAAGTTTAACAAAAGGCTTTTATTATCATAGACATGAATACAAATATTTCATTTTACCTTATTACTACGAAGATTATTATAGAATTTCATTAATTTTTAATAGAATTTTTACTATCATTGAAAAACGTGACGAACACAAACACAACATACAAAATTTCTCCCATACGTCGATAAAGAAGTTTCATTCCAACGCCGATAAAGAAGTTTGACTTTTTTTTAAGTTTCACTTCAAAAAGTCATATATGCAACTAAAACTGTGTTCTATTTCATCTTATAAGAGTATAGGAAGTTTATAACAAAGTATAATAAAAATAAAGTCAAGCAATAAATAGTGGTGTGGAAACATGTCTTTTGATAGATTTCGCATTATATGACGACTTTTATGTAGCAGCAATTATAATATAAGATTTAATACTCCTAAAAAAAGACTAAAGAAAATTCAGAAATATTACATGTAACATAAGCATAACTGTCATAAACGGAAAATGGTTTGACTTTAAGTATATTTGCCAAATAAGTATTGGAATCATTTTAAAAATGGAACTCTGTACGTGTTCTGGAGGTGTAAGAATTTTTTAGTGGATACGGAAGCAATTTTATTATCAAATTTAAGTGGTCATTACCGAATCATGAAAGTTGTTGACTCAGTTTTTCAAGTGTAGGTGAGTTAATAGATAATGGTAGACTTACACGCGTTTATGCCTTGAAATAATCCAAAGATTTTTCTATTTAATCTCTAAATAACCTTTTGAAATTGACAAATTATGAATTTTGATAAACCTTTTTTTAATAAAAATTGTTTCTATATATAACGTTGTTTCATAGTTCACGAATGTTTATTCATAATTGTTGTTATTTCTCTAATCGGACAATAAATACTTTATAAGAAATGATTGTCAAATATAAGAAATAACATACAGTTAGTACGTAAGCCAGAAATATAAGTACATATTTGAAAAGTCCAATTTACGCTGGCGAAGTGAAGCTTGTCAGGGTTTCTCAACATTACATACAATTTTTACGTCTTATATTTTATATATATAAAGCTACATATATGTAACCTGGTATTGGTGTTATTTAGTTTAGTAAATAAATGGATTACTGTTTTGTTACTTTTCTTGTTAAGATATTTACAATATAACGTTTATTGAAAAGATTCCAATTTAATTAATTTACGAATAAATTGAATAGCAACATACATTTTTCCCTAAATATTTGTGTAATTAAATTGTTCACCAATTTATTAGTGTAGAAAAATAATAACAGCGAAAGCGTATTACAATTTTAAAAATGGAACACAAGCTTTTGAATAGTATTCGTAAATAAAATTTTACCATATCTATGGAAAACGCTGTATTTTTGTCGCCAACATTGGTATTATTACTAATCATTCTTTACTGTTTTTAAATATATACTATTATAAGTGTACATAACTATATGATAAAATAAATTTTGATTTGTAATACGTGGTTCCAGTACGTATTCTACTCCTAATACCGAAAGGGTTTACAAAAATGTTGCGAAGCCCTCCTTAAGCGGATCGAACAATAAATTCCAGTTACTTCGTGGAAATAGAACAAAATGCGTCACAGGCTTTGTTGAATGTTCTATTGTTCCTATTTATTGCTTCATTACATTATTTTTAAATTTATTGAAAGATATGAGACCGCAAAATATTTAGTTTGACTGCGTTCATACTTAAATTCTTTAGGTGATTCGGTGACCAGCCTTCCGCCTGTTAACTTGTCAATTGGTTCTTGGACGGTCATGCTTTCCTTTACCATATTAACAAGTATACATGGAAATAAGTGCACACCGGGATTTAGGGTCGACCCTTTTTTAATGAGGGGACAACAAAAATTCGAATTCGGTCGTAGCCATTGGACTAGGCAGCTTTTTAGAATTCACAAATTTCCTAGCCTTTATGAACAGAAATCAAATATCATTGAAACATATAGATAACACAATATATGATGTCAGTAAAAAACTGGCAAAAAAGGCTCCGTCAACATTCACTACTTATGTTCAATATTACACTGACTCTGCGATCCAAAACGTGCCTTGAAACGAGAAACTTCCAGCTCCTCTGTCCTCCATCATATGCTGGCTTTCAGCTGCAGCAGCTCCTCCTCGACTCTGACACAGCTGGATCGACTCCAGTATTATATTTTTTTTTAGATTTATTTATTTGGGAAACAAAACAGATACAATAAAAAAGTTAAAAATAAAACATAAAATAAACACATTGGATGTATCCACAAAAAGTTTCACTAATAAAAAATATGATACAGAGCAAAGCAAAACAAAACATGACAGCACAAAATATATAAATCTTAAGAACGACAAACATACTGGTAGCTAAAATGGTGGATAAGAGAAGAAAGATACAGGGATTTATTAATAGTTGTTTCAAATTATTTTTAAATGTAGCAGTAGAGGAGTGAAAAAAAGGGTCGATGTTATCGACAGAATCCAAAGCAGAACACAATTATATATTATACATTGTTGTTATCAACCGATTTAAGTTTTAACGCTATGTGAAAACAAACTAAGTCATTTTGAACAGATTGCAACAGTATTTCACGCGCAGTAAAATATTTTAATATCTTAAACTTGAATCGCTCGTAAACGCGTTTTACTGTTCTTCTAACTGCCAATCACTGATTACAAAGTGATAATATACACTGATTTAATTAAGATCTAAAGTACTATTTCTTTAACTTTATTTTTAAAGATATCTTCAACACTAGCTGACCCTGCAAATATTGTTTTGCCTTATACGAATATTGCTATTAAAAATGGGGGTTGGTGGTAGAAAGGTGAAGATCAAGGGCTCGTTTTTTTAATATAAATAATAATTTACAACCTATATTCAGATGTACTGATTGATATCAACAAGAAAAAATAAATGAAAAACGATTTTCCGATAGTACCGGAGGAATTTGTTTACAAATTTTTATAATCAGCATCTATATTATATTGTGTCCATGGGCGGCGGTATCACTTAACATCAGGTGAGCCTCCTGCCCGTTTGCCCCCTGTTCTATAAAAAAAAAAAATATATGGTATAAACCGGGAACTACTTTGAGTCTTAACAATTTTTAATAAATAAATGTATTCCGAAATAAAAAAAACTAGAACCAAAACCCAAAGCGGGGCATATAGAATAATATGTGAGAATACTTCTAAACATTCATATATTATTTTTCAAGTATATGTTTTTGTTTCTTGTTTCTTGGTTAAGTCATTTTTAATAATATGAACTTGGACACACTGCCCTATATAAATGATACGAGACGGTCTAAATCGGTCTGATCTTCACGTCACAGGACGCATAGTCAAAGAGCTGACTGCCTTTTAAATATTTAAGTCACTAAAAAAACTTTGGTGTCATAAAATGATGCTAGTTCTAAAACCTCACCATGAGCACTATTGGCCTACCGGCTTCAGTTTGCGTCAGGCACATAAGACCGATCACCTATTTGCCTCAAAAAAAACAAATCGTCTCGAAACAGATACATATACAAGATACCCAGATCTAGAAGCTTCAACTAACTAACTCAAATTTTTTAAAATTAATAAATAAATTAAAATAATGTGTATACAAACCCCAATTTTGAATAAAAGGATACTATAACTATCATTACATTATGGTGACTTATTTATTTTTTGTCAATAACTCCTAAAACGTAGTACCAATAAATTATTTCATCTCTCTTACTATAACGGGACGGAGCCAGGTGCCAATACTGTTTGACAATTCAGTAAGAGTTGCAACAGTGGACTTATGTGACCTCCCAAGTGTGATTTATTAGTGTAAATAAAATTTTGTTAAATTTTCCAATTATTTCACGGTTGGCTTAATAATTGTGAGTGTTGGAGTCGAGTGTGTTTATTTCCATCTAGTCAAGCAAGTTTGTATGGCATTTGAATATACGTATATAATTGTTTGTTTGAATTTATAATGGTAATAAAAAACTTTTACTTCCATTTTTTTTTATGTGGACTCCATTACAGTCTATTTTCTGTGCTGTTCTTCGTAGAAAAGTCCCAAAACGAAATATATTATCAAAAACATATAATATACACAAATAAATTATATTTAACTGCAAAACACCCGCCTCACAAAATTGGTTATTAAATTTTAAAATGTCGTTATATACGAGTACATACACTATAACTTCATTATTGATGTCAAAAAATGCACGAACTATTTTTTTAATAACGTAGATTAAAATATACGGTATTTCAAAGATGGAACTAAATAATAATTATTATTGAAAGGTATGTTACAGTATATTCGTTGACATGGAAAAAGTCGCTCAAATGGAATTGATTTCGCTCAAGAATGAATTGGTGGTCAGATAAATCGTAAAATAATAGCTTTTCGATAAAATGAACTATGTACGGGGTGATCGAGGATAATGGATTTTTTACTGACTTCTTGTTAATATTTACTTTACGCCGCTTTATTTACGCACAATATTGCTTATATTTGGAGATTTAATCACGTTTTCGAAATCAATTTAGCCTTAATAACGTAACAGTAAGGTAAAAACGTTCTATAACGATTTATTTATGAATAAAAATAACGATTATTTGGTAAAATTAAGTTAAAATCGTAAGACAATTATTTGAAATCATATCCTGTTTAAAATTAGTTAGACTTTTTAGTTCCTCTTCATGTTAACTAAGAACATCTTCATCATTACGTACATGTATAAGAGAGGCACCCGCTTACATATTGAATATTTATAAGTAAGTTAAATGACTAACTATTAATTACAGTATCGAAACAAGCTTAACGAACAGCAGAATGGGAGGTTATCAGCGCAGAGGGCAGCACTAGGCGCCCGGCAAGAAGAGATGAGGAGCATCGATCGAAGGGTGTCTGAACTCCAAGCAAGGCTTTTAAGGAAACGGGCTCTCAACAGACAGCTAACTGCTGCTCACAGACAGCCGCAGCAGAGGTAATACTTTCTCTATATAACTCCTGAAGCAATACTGCTTCCATATTGGAAAAAGTTAAGAAGTCGTCAGAGACTACAACACCACTCGGGCGTGTATGTATGCTTTTACTGTCTGCCCAATAATTTGGTTTGTTCGGATTAAATTAATAATAATAATAAGCCTTAACTATTTAAACAAAATAACTTCAAGTAAAGGATTTATCGTCTGTGCATGTGTTCGTAATTAAACTCCTAAACGGCTGTACAGATTTTGATGACATTTTGTCTGTATTCAAGTGGAGTCGAGAATAATTTACATTATTAGTTTTTTTTTGTATGTAAGACTTGTGTAACAAGACAACGTCTGTCGGATCCGAAATTATATCTATAGATCTTTACTTTACTTAAAATTTAACATCTAGCGACATTATCCAATAATAAATTCACAGCCTTAACATAGGCGCTATTAAGTATTAATTATGCCTAAAACTAACGCTTTTAAGGTAATATAATATATGTTTTAAGGCACTTCTACATTGTGCGCCTAATTAATTCTGAGCATGCTCAATATACACACATATAATAAGGTTGATAATGTAAAAAGCCACAAACAAGCATTAGCTACTACCCTCTCGCCTCATCAGCTGAGAAACTTTGTCGATTATAGTTTGCGATGTGCTGTGATTTATGAGGAAAATGTTTATTCTATTATCTTTGGAATTCGCAATATTCCTTTTAAACTGCCTGATACTGCCTGATACTGCCATATATGAAATTAGAATTTCATATATGGTTGGAGCTCATATGTATAGAAACACAGATTTAGATTATTAATTTAACCTCCAATATTACACCCGGAGTAATATTTTTACCGACAAACTTGTTTTACCGTTATTCTTTCAATTATAGATGATCTTGGGTGTAATTTTCGAGTGTAAAGTTTTAGAATAAAATTAGTACATTATTTCTTACCTCGTATAATATCGCTTTTTTTAGATATTTGCCTATATGTGCCCAGCTTTTGATATACAATATACAGCAACAATACAAGAAACATAATTGTAAAGTATAACACGGTACTCTTATAACGTTATATTTCTGTACTGTCATAGATTTATATCGTTAGATAGGCCCCGACACCAAAAACTGTGGCATTGTTTTTGAATGTGTGCGTTAACGAAAACGTTTGAATGTGTGCGTCAACATGGCGTCCTAAAACAGTGCAATTTGTGTAGAAGGTACGGTCGAAACTAGTGTCATCTCTTTTTCTCCTACATTAGTTGCAAACACTACTTTCTCTTTCGTGCACTCGCCATTTAAATTTGTTATTTTAGACAGTGCGGAAGGAAAAATAAAAGTTTTTAAATCAAATCGCAATACTTACGAGTGAAATGTTACACCTCTGGCTTTATTTGTGTTTCTAGAATTGTTGTTGCACTTTAGAAAGGCACACGATGGCATTTTGTGACACTAAACTGCTCGCAAACGTCCTTTACAACACGTCCGGCTAACACTGTGTTTAGGGGTGCACTGATCCCAGGTTAGTGAGTCTCACTCACTTAGACTGTGCGACAACACGGCGCGGTCTCACTGCGGTAAGGGCCTATCTAACGATATAAATCCATGTGTATTGCGACATTTATTTCAGTCATAACATAGTTTTTTCTTAATAATCGATTTAAATCCCCTTTAACGAGAAAAGTAAAACGTGAATCATTTGTACTAAACGCAAACAAGCGCGGTATACGAGAATACTCCTACAACGCGATACCTATAACGTGATACCAATCTACCGTGTTATAAAAGGGATTACTGTATACAAGGTTCATTTCCCACAACTCATGAAAAAATGCAACAAATTTTATTTATATTTATAATAATCTACACGATAAACAATATACACATGTCAGTATGAAGCTTAATTCTTATATACAAATAAAAAAATATATACAATACATATATCATTCGCGTAGAACTAGAAAAAATCTTCAATTAATCTCATACACGATTAAAACGTTTAAAAATGTTATGCAGTTGTAACGTACCAACTCTTGTCTATACCTACTTTATCTCTGCAAATTAATCTGAACATAGTCCTGAGATTATCTCGAGAAACTATGTAGGTAACAAAGTTTGTGAGGAAACTTTTACAGTGCTAAAGTTTTAATAGTTCAGTCTTCGAGCGTTTGTCTTACTAATACCTGCTACGTAAGTAAGTAATTGCTTTTGTTTTCGAATGATTTTACATTAAAACATATTATTAATTACTTTCAAATACAATCAAACGTGATGGTATTTTTTCGGCAAAAGAAATGAACTCTACGTAGACTAGAATACCTAGTATAAATCGTTTTGAAAATTAGAGTAGTATTCGAAAATCATTAATGTTGTAACACACCGTTCAATCGGAAAATTATGTTTTATTATTCAATAGACTAATATCTCGTCTCAAACACAAGCTTATAACACACGAATACAAAGTATACGCTTATCAATTTGAATATTTTATTTTTCAGAAATAGCAATCCCACGCCGATGCAGCAACTGCCCAATTACCCCGCTGGTAACCAGATCAGCCAACCAAAGAACCCACAAAGAGGCAACGTGGCTGCTGTAGAGCCTTATAACCACATACCACACGCGCAGAGCCTGCATAATAACAATTTCCAGGTAAAAGTTATGAAATAATTTATGATGAAGCACTTTTTGGTGGCTCTAAATCGAAATAAAGTCATGGTGACTTTATTTCCCAAATTAAATATTTGTCTAAAAGCAAGGATTACATACACGGCGACAAAAAAGAAACAGTCTCGTATGGTTCATCGTAGCATACAAACGTTAAGAGCAAACACACACATTAACACAAATATAATAAGGAGAACACACTTCGACAATGTTTTAAATACCATGTCAAACATTTGTATTAAACATCTTATAAGGTCAAAAACCTCATTGTATAGTTTAAAACCGATTCATTCAATTCATATTTCACGCCATAGAAAATGATTGCAAAATCATGCGTCGCTCGATTACACAGAAAACCTTTCTATTATTTCTATTGCACATGATGCTAGATTTGTTTTAGTTAAAAATAGATGTCTAAATTAATATCCCGTTTGATTTTATTTATGATCTTGTATTAGTCGCCTTTGCCTCTATGTAAAGTGTTATAATACATTAAACCACAGTATTACTAACCAGTAGTGTGTGCTAGTTAATTCAAACGGCCAACGTTATTTTCAGGCTATGAAGCAGAACAATGTGCCATTAAAACAACTAACACAAAGTGAAAACATGCAAAACCACCTTACGCAGCAAGAAGCTCATTTTCTGCAGCAAAAACCACTGATGAACCCCCTATACAATGGCAACTATCACATTCAACACACGCAGGAACAATATCCCACCCAGTACCCAAACAAACCGGATACAAATGCATTTAACCACGTTCAGCAGGGAATAACGAATTCCTACGAAAAATCAATATTCGATCACGTCAACAAATATTCAGAGTATCCAAAACAACAGTACAGTCCAAACAGCACCAGCAGTTCAAACAGCAATCAAAATGCAAAAGAACCTAAAATTAATGAACAAGAATTCCCTCCAGAATTTGCTGCGAGCAAATCGGATCCTAAATATCAAACGCTTCCATATAACACGAAATTTCCAAATGGAAAAGTGAACGGAAAAGAAGATAAGAATCAAAATGTAAACCATATGACGGTTCATTCTACGCCACTTTCGGTTGTAAATAAAAGTCTCGCGACACCTCTAAGTCAAGAAACAGCATATCAAGAACAGGCATATCAGCTACAAAAATCAGATTCATCCAGCAGATGTAATCAAGAAGGAAAAGAAAATCATGCATATCAACAGAATTCTAGGTTAAGTAATGGTCAAGATTCGAAGAATGGAAAAAATCAGGGTAATTTGAAAGGAAGTTCGCCAAGCATGTTGTCCAGCTCCTCTGCCAGCAGTTCTATAGGATTCGGGGTGAGTGTCATTCTCATGTCATCGTCATAAAATATGCAGTAGCAGTAAATCAATCACGCTTTTATTTGTGCTTGTATCATTATAGTAGATTACTGGAGAAATATATAATATAATACAAAAGTTATATGGTATTAAAACTAATTTAACTATGTACTTTTATAATATACACTTCTCAACCACATCATCGCTCTGTGCACCCACATTTGTAAATATCACCATCATTCATTGCAGAAACCCGTATCGAGTGTAGCCCCTACATCGGTTCAGGTCGGCAAACCATCACCCATTTACCAGACATCCTCGACAAAAATCCAGCCGGTTCAACCGCAAACCGTTCAGACACAGACCCTTAACGCTAATCCTTCCCAAAACCAGATCAGAAACACGGCATCGGGCATTTCGAACTTGAGCGGCCAGAATTTGTCACAAAGCCTGCTTTTGTCTCCTCCGCAAAGTGCCAGCACTCCCCTTTCGACTCCCGACGTGAGCGCCGACAAATCGCCTAAACCAGCGCTACCTCCCAAACCTAGTATCAAGGTATGTTGCTCATCAAATTCTAGCTAAAATTTTAACATCATGTATATTTCAGACCTTTAAATCTCTTTATTGACGGGTATTATTCTAATAAGGTTTCTAATGAACTTAATATTAATTACGTTACAGACTCCACCGAGACAGTTGGCTAACAACGATACTGGTTTTCGCGAAACGAACCCACCTGACTCAACAGAGAGCGAATCTCAGAAAGAAAACGGAAACTCAAATGACATGATCATTAAAGCGCGCCCCTTAACAATTAGGAAACCACCGCTAAGCGAACAACCAAAATTGAGGAACGCGAAAAACGGCCTAAGCAACCGACGGATCGAAATGCCTCCCGCATTTCTTTTCCCAGAAATGGAAGATGACAAGGAGAGGCTAAAAAAGGAGGAACCGATGAATAATAACATATCAAATGGTAGCGATAAGGAAGATAAAGATGTATCTGATATAGTGGAGCAAATAAGCTCAGTGGATCTTAACCAGGAGTCGCGTAATGATGTGGTCCGGAGATCTAAGAAGGGAAATCTGAAGCAAGGGGGTAAGGCTCCGCTCGCGAGGCGAGTTAGCTTCGACCCTCTCGCTTTGTTGTTAGATGCTAGTCTTGAGGGCGAATTGGAACTTGTGAAGAAGACTGCAACACAGGTAATTTTTATTACAAATGTAAATGTTATATAATATTTTGGAAATAAATCTTCATAGAATCGGTGCGGAAAAAGAACCATCGTGGGATTTGAGGGAGCAGCAAAATTTCCTTTTTGTTCAATGATAAATATATCGCGAAGGCGCTTTATCAAATTATATATCCCCATTATTAATTACTATCAATATATTTGCAGGTGCAAAATGCAAGCGCTGCGAACGACGAAGGAATTACAGCTTTACACAACGCCATATGTGCCGGCCATTTCGAGATAGTCAAGTAATTATTTAAATTTATACCTCAATTATTCATAGAATATAACGGTTTGTGTTGTGGTAGTGGTAATGTCTGGATCAACTGAGAGACACGTTATTTATGAGTGTCATAAGGCTATATAGCATGACCCCTAAAAAAAGACATAACCCCTAACCTAAGACATTTCGTGGAACAGAACGTCGAACGAAAACGAACGAACGCTATTTTTAAGATGAGTGATTATGAACGAGTTCTAGAGAAAAGTATCATATGTCTGACGTTTATATTATATAAAATCAAGTCCTCCGCCGCGTTTTAGCGATAAACTCAAAAGCACTGCATTGAATTTATTGCTGTTTTCACAAATATCTAGAATGGTTTAATATATATAATCGGAAAGCCGAGGCGGATCGCTAGTATATTAAAAAAAATACGTGCGCGTGCGAGATTCTCACACTCTTCGATCCCGGGCGTGTACTATCTTTATATATCTCAATTGCATGGTAAAACCTTCATAGGGAAACTGATATGGCTTAACAAACCAAAATTATCTATGAATCAGTCAAACATATACTTCTGCCCCGGTTTTGAAATGAATAAAATAAATAACATAAATTTCTGAAACTTTTGAATTAAACATAGAATACTATGATTGGTTTCATTGATGAATACAATGTTCACAATTTAGGACAAATATTTTTCAGGTTTTTAGTAGAGTTGGGTTGCGATGTCAACGCCCAAGACTCCGACGGCTGGACTCCTCTCCATTGCGCCGCGTCGTGCAACAACCTACCAATGGTTCGATTCCTTGTCGATAATGGTGAGTAATTTGTATGAGTAAGCATGTACAACTTACTTGAGACCTTCCCTATTTTAACAAAGATAACACAATTCTTGTCTATAACTTTTTGTAAGACGGATTTGTGCATGAGTTTACTATGTGTGTGTAGTTTTTCTGAGTAATATTATTTTTGAATATAAAGTATAGTTATAGCTTGTATAATTAATATACCGAGTTTATCTTAACCATACCATAAAAGAGAAAAATATTTTCTTTTTTTTTATTATTTATATTTCCAGGCGCCTGCATATTTGCAACGACACTATCAGACCACGAGACTGCAGCAGAGAAGTGTGAAGAAGATGAAGAAGGCTTCGACGGCTGTTCAGAATACCTTTATAGTAAGTGTTTTGAAGCATTACCAATTTGGAATTGTAACTTCGCTTAGATTTTAAAGATATTTACAAAAAATAAAATGTTTAATTTCCAGGTGTTCAAGAAAAACTAGGTATAATGAACAGCGGGATAGTATACGCCGTGTTCTCGTATACGGCGTCGCGTTCCGACGAACTAACATTCGAGACGAGCGCGAGGCTTCAGGTGCTGAGGAAGGGAGACGACAATGAAAGGGAATGGTGGTGGTGTCGTGATGATACGCATGAGGGATACGTGCCTCGGAACTTGCTTGGGGTGAGTTAGAATTATAGGGACAAAAAACTGAATAATGTGTTAATTTTTTACTTTGTTGTAAAAAGATTAACTACGTCTTTATATTACTTAATGAAAGCACTATTAAATTGTATAAGGGCCAGTATATAAGTACAATACATTCTTAACTAGTGACTTCTGTACAGAAAAACCAACACTTTCTTACTTTTGAAATTAGTAAAAGTTAATCCTCGTAAGTTTATTGAAAACAAAAGCCTGAGGATAGTCAAAAAAAGGAGCTAAAATGATTTTATTTACAAATGAATAACATACGCGATTTGTTTTATAGGTCTGAAGTCATGCCTTTTAAATTAGATTGTCAACGTCCCAGCGTAACTGAGGGATGTGATGACAAACGCCATAATAGCCTATATATTACAGTATGTACAGGGTACAAATCTTAATACAAATTATTTGTTTCAGTTATATCCGAGAGTAACCCCACAGCAAGAATAAAAATGGCTTAAGTAACGGACCTAATATGTAAATAGTTATTTTTTATGTATTTATAATATGTATTTACTTTACATTGTATACAATTTTATGAGATATAATATTTTGTAAATATTTAATTAAGTTCGAAACAAATGAGATTATATTGTAGATTTTATAAATAATGAGTCATTTTAATTAATTTGTACCTAATATAATTGCAAATTGTGAAATATTACACATAAATTGACAATACAAAGTAATTATTACAAACTATTTTCTTGTTTTCTTTTAATTACTATCACTCTAACTCTTAGAGGACATTTTCGTGCTGCCTCCCTTATTTTCTTTCTCCATCCGGATGCTTTGTAAATGAAATACCCTTCTGATCGTCAAGAATAAATACTACTAATGTACTAGTATAATGTACTAAGAACATCCATATATCTGTAGACTAACGTCCATTCCATGTACTGTATATTAAGTAACTATGGAAAACACTGTTTGCAGTGCATTCGACTACTTGACTGTGTGTAAAATTAAATATGTTCTCTATGCAGTGTCTCGTCTACTGTTTTATAATGTGTCAAGCATATCTATAATTTATGCAATATCTTCATACATTTGATTCAGCAGTGACAAATAGGACCACGACGTACTTAATATCTGGAAAAAACAATTTATATTTATTTAATTATTCAAATTGCGATTGAATCAACGATTTCGTATTCAAACTACTAATAATACAATGCGCTACTACTATATAGGCATTGGCATCAGATTGCATCTATTCTTTGATAATTTATTTTTATAGACAAGTGGCTGATTAGTACTCTGTGACTAACATTATGGTTTCAATTCACGAGGCGGGTAGGTTGCGCTGCCATACTAAATATACCACAAAATTGTCTTTGTTTTTTTTTTATAGAACAGGGGGCAAACGGGCATGAGGCTCACCTGATGATACCGCCGCCCATGGACACTCTCAATGCCAGAGGGCTCGCGAGTGCGTTGCCGGCCTTTCAAGAATTGGTAAAACATATTTTCCGACATATGTGTAAACTGTGTTGTTGCTGTACCTTGTACTCGTATGTTATTAAAATTACAAATAAAAGAATACCTTTGAAAGCGTGGTCAAAGTCACGTCAGAGAATCCTAATGCCGATAAAGTGCTCGGCTTTTGAGCTCTGAAAAAGAAGAATTAATTTCCTGTATTTTTGGCCAGTTGGAGCAGCAAGCTCATATATAGTTTTGTGAGAGATAAACTGCAAATCTTGGGGTAAGATTACAGAGTTTAGTAAGTAAGTATCGACTCGATGGGTCATTTAGTAAATCGCTAACTTTGACTTCCTGTATGTTAAAAACATATATCATTTCTGATTCGTACCCTTATATCTTTACTTCTACTTACCTGATAATAATAATCAGAATACATTTTCTAAACGCAACGCTTCTGTTGTACCAAGGACAGTTGTAAGCAGCTTCAGCTATACCAGAGCTCTAGAATAATATTAAAAGGAAATATTCATAGATAAGGATGATTTTAGTTAGGTTTAATTTTAAAGGCCTTTGGGTTTTCTTGATCAGAAATTTTTACATAATTATTTACCAGGGATCACAGGAGCTTGAACACATCCAAAAGCTAATAAAATAATATCAAGTATACTTACGTTATTATTAACGTTATTATGTATGTGCGTTAAAAATATTATTGTGTAGTTTAATCATTTAAAGATCATAATAAAATAATGTTAATATTACGGAGATTATGATGAATATACTGGTTACCACCAATTTTTATATTTCTATGAGAATAGTTCTTTGGCCCTCGACATATACTTACAGCGTCTGATAGAAGCTGTCCAGACCAACAGAAGTTGAACATGGCAAGTATTATTCCGAATGTCGCTAGCAGACTCTTGATTAAATCTTTTCCGACCTAATGAAGGATTTATAATAAAGTTATAATTTTTTTTAATCTAATTTGTGGATTTGTTATTTTAAATCATCGTCAATGATTGCGTGCGGTCGTCGGTTCCCATTTTTTTAAATAATTCTATTTACATCAAAAGTGACGCTTTAACTAGGACACATAGTTAGATATAAAAGGTTCTCTGTACCGTAACTGGAGGAACATATTATCTGCATCTGTTTTTCCGTCAGTATCAGTTTGATATAAATCGATACTAATAGTGTGTTCTGTCACCGTTTATCATGGAGTACTTTTGGTTAAATAAATATCATTACGATGAAGTTAAGAATACATTTAATTATACTGAAACTGCATACGTTCAAAAAAATTAGCGGACACTACAGTACTCACTATAGTAAGAAATCCAAAACAGCAGATAATTATAGATGAAAACGTCACTTGTGCGAACAACAAAGGTCCAAATATAAGATTCACGTTATCGACAACCCTGAAACCATATACTTTATCAAAATAAACAGATTCCGAGACATCTACATGCATTCTCCGATTGATTGTGCTTTCAGAATAAAGCTATGAAATCTTAAATGTTGAATGTCAAATGAGTGTGTTGCGTACGCCTATGTGCGATTGATTTTTAGAACGATTGTTCAGGTAATGGAAACAGTTATTATTATATAGGTATTAGATAGAAGATCCTAAGTGACATGATGACTCAGAAAAAATTATTGACTCGTAGGTACTTCGTAGGTATTATCATTTTGCCGACAACATATAAAAATGCCTGGAGCACCGGATAAAAGTATTTTTTATATTTAAATTGAAATTCATACCTTAGCAATTTTTGATGGTCTTTCACAATTTCCGTTACCAGTCTGTAATCGTTTTCTGGTTCCACGTTATATACGTTCATATCAGTTAAATCAACTTTTAATGCAGCTAACAGTCCACTTACATCAAATGTTATTGATGTAAGAATAAAATCTATTGCTATGTAAGTACATATATGAATCAAGACACCTAGAAATAATAGATCGTTTTACTGACTCTCCAATATATAGGGAAAAAAACGTCTACTTATGTACACGGCTTAGAAGTTATACTTCTTTGGCGTAACAAGATTTTTTCTTTCGCCTTATTCTACTTTGAGAGAAAAAACGGCACTAACAATAGAAAAAAAATTACTCTCATCATTTTTCCCTAACTCGTCAAAAGAAGTATGACTTCAAAAAACTAAAATGTTGACTATAGCTAACTTCAGGTTGTCGGTTTTTTGTGACATAGTGCGCGCGCATCGTAAAAATTTACTCTCATTTTTTTTATTAACGCGGCAAAAGAAGTATAATTTCAAAAATCTGATACAAATGTAGAAAAATTCCTTACCCACAATAAAAATATAAAAATAAGCGGCCGCATATGCCCAATGAGATTGTAAAGAGCTGAAGAAATAAATGTGAAGCGGAAACTGATAGTCAACCTTTGATGTAGTTAAAGTTGTGTATATTGTCATCAGTAAAGGCACAAGAAGAAAGAATGTTATAGCTACGTAGCCGCAGTAATAAAAAACTATAAAAAAATAAGTGATATTAGAAAGTACTTTTAAAGTAACAGTTACCCTTTGATTTGGATTTGGTAGGTAAAAATGAAACCGACAGTAAATTTAAAAGAAAGCCGATTAATTAAAATCATGAAGATACAGGTTTTTTTTATAGAATATTATTTTTCATATTTTTTTTAGTATAACGTGTCAGGTACAGGCTGGTTAGTGGTTAATGATCACATACAAATAAAAAATAAAAATTATTAAAGAAGCTAATTCGCGGTAATTAGCGTCACTTATTATAATCTAAAGTTATAATGTATTTTAATCACTACTATAACTCGTTCGTCACACACTGGTCTTTCAAATTCGTTAGTTTTGTTCTGATTACTGGTAAATTGAGGCATAACATATCGGGAACGAAGAAGGATCTCAGGAGCAGCAACCTCGCCTCGCCAGAGTCACCTATATGATTAATCAATGTTATCTTTCATGCATAATCAGTGATCACTACACAAAACAAGTTAACGACCATCGGAAATGGCACATATATCGTTTTTAATGACAATGAAAAAAAAATTGTTTTAAATTCTAATTTAAGGTGTTTTTATAATATAATATTTACATCGCTCAAAGAGTGATAGACGCGTTGTCCAGATTCGAACTGTTTTCATTTTCTTTGAATTAGCGTCAACGGGCCATAACTTCGATAACTCCTGAATGACTTTTCTTACTTCATGTCTCTTAACTGTCAGTATACATAATTTAACAATATCTGAAACGTTAAAGTTGAAGTATCTATAGTATAATATATGCCTCTATATAGAAAATATCATAATATTTAGATAATACTAGCAAACTCGGCGAACTCCGTTTCGCCACCAGATGGCTTCGTTTTATGTAACATTTCGTTTGGTGATCCCGCTTTTCTATTGAAATTTTTGCTATAAACCTCACGGAGCCCGAGACCTTTCCAACGAATGCAAAACCGTGGAAATCGGTTCGTGCGTTCTGGAGTTATAGCGTCAGGAAGGAAACCCCGACTTATTTTTATATAGTAGATAAGGTAAAACTTAAAATTGAATTCTCATTTTTGGCACCATTGATAAAAATATATAGAAACTGTGTTGTGTATTGGAAAGTGCCTAAAATTATTGATTTCATGTTACCAATAATATATAATTATTAATTATTCCTTATTTTTTATAACAATTTTTGTTACTGGTTGCTATATTATACGTAGGGTAATCATTGGCAAATTTATTAAAGATAAACGCTGATTGAGTCTTTCAATAGACAATATAACTTTATATATACCTTGTGTTGCCATAAGCGTTGCAGGTAAAGCGTTAATAAAATCCAAAAAATTAACATTTGTTAAAAATAAATATAAAAACTGCCCACAAACCGTCGATAGAAATAGACTGTAAATAATTGCCACTTGACACTGTCTTTTTAAATTATTCGCTTTAGAATTGTCAAAAATATCGACTCCCAAAAAGCTAACATACTTCATGTGACGATAAAAAGTTTTGACAAAACTTTTCGGAAGTTGATCTAAGTTCGACATTGTTGGTAGAATTTTACCAATTTTAATATAACATTTTTATTACCAGCTTAAATAGAAAAGAGTCAATATAACCTCTTGTGGTACGGATAGTCGATTCAATTTTGTTTTACCTTTTTACAGTTCATAATTATTTTGGTTCAATTAAATAACATTATAAACGAAAAAAACAGGGTTTTAAAATACAAATATTAGTAACAAAATTACGGTTATTATTGATTAATTATGATTCAATCATATAATAAAAATTATGAAGTTTTCTGTCAACACCATACAGTACACATAATTGCAATGATATAACGTTTATATATTGTATTATTCATACTTAGTAAAATCCTCACAATATGAATGGCAATTTTCCTTTAATAATTCAACGACATTATTACTTCTTGCTAGTATTAATCAGTACCTAATTGGGCCGTTATATATAAAAAAAGATCATGAGTAAATTGACCATAAAAATATCTTAATTAGGCAAACACAAATATAAGTTTCCTATTATAAGTAATACGAAATCGATGAAATAATCAACTCTACATGGCACTAAATGTAACTTAAGCCCCGAATCCGAAATTGCAATGCCGGTCTTTTGATATCGGGTGACCAGTGAAGGCGACCGGCGCGTGCAATAACGATCATGATCTTCATGTATGATAGGACAGTCATGTTATAGGTCACCAATTGTGTCATAGGATGATGTGAGTGGCTAAAGTTGAGAAATTGCATATATTATATACAAATTAGTTTAGGTTATATTACACCTCGTCATTTCGGGTATGACGTCATCTCAGTAGCCGACGTTTGTAGGTGTCGATACACTAATTCTTAAAGAATTTTTAAAAATAAATTGTCACCCTACACTTGCATGCAATTTTTCAATTTCGCATCATAAAAATTATACCTTTACAAGCTATTTAACGTAGTCGTTCTTATTTAAGTGGTATTATTTATTTTACATTACTTATCGATTTTTATGTGCCTTGATTGTAAAGATCTAAAAATAAAAAAAAAGTATTTTTAGATGTCAATAAAAAAATCTATAAAATCATTTTGCCAGTCCAATCGAGACACCTAAATACCCTTAGCATAAGACATTACCCTACCAATTAAATTTAAAAAAAAATTCATGGACTCTAGTTTGCCTTTATCAATTAGGTTGTCTATATATACGCGTGCCAGACGAGGACTTTTATAAATCGTGTTTCCAACGAAGTATGGAGAGAAGCATGAAGAGCATTAATAGGTCTTTTGATAGGTCTGATTTGGAGGATAGTGGTTAAAATCCTCATTTAACTGATAAATCAATTTTAGCAACTTCTGCATCGTCAAGCTATCGTGGAATCTAGTAGTTAACGAGCTCTTACAGAACTTAACGCTAGCAATCTCCTATACAGTGGGGTATGGCTATGCCAGGGAAAACTACGGACCATTGTTTCCTTAATAAACATCTTTTTTCCTTAGGCGCAACAGACAGCCCCACGGGCAAAGGCTATTTCAGCGCAGAGGAATCAGTCCCCTACGTAGTTCTAGAATGCGAGGATGTGACTAAACAACGTACACAGATAGGAGCAGTGAGGTCGATCCGTGAAGCTTGCGAAGTGCCCAGGAGACTTCTGTGCTTATGGATGGAGCTAGGCTGGCTAAGTTAGCTAGGACTTTACGCACAACGGACCTAGTGAGAGTCTAAGTGCGGAAACTGAGTCCACCAACCATATACAAACATCAGCCGTGCATGAGTCTGCATAATCGGGAATAGGAAGTTATTATTAAGAAGGAAGATTACTTTAGTCGTTACTAATACTGATTTGTGACTGGTGAGATCGATTTCCTCTCGATTGTTTATTATGGTACCTACAAATATAATAATGCTACAACATAAGAATATTTTGTTTTATAATCCTCGACAGTGTCACTAGTGAAAAAAATTGTTGTATAATTTGAGATGTACGTATAAATATATAACATGTAGGTACATATTATTTACATCAAAAAGCATGGTATTCGTTACAATGAAACAAGTTAATCATTTTCGTTTTGCCTGATCATTTCAACTTCATATGTTACACTATTTTATCGGTGGTGCGATATTCTTACGAACGAACGAACTTTGTTTTTGTCGTCACCAAGTTCTATGAGGTTGTATTAACGTAGTTACGGTAAAGGGTGACTGCATCAATTCTAAATGTTAAAATTTGTCTAATTCGATATGTAAATTATTGTTTTTATTATGACTAGTTGATATTTCCCACAAAATAAATTAAAAGCCTATATCTCATTGTCTATTAAACACTCATTCAACATAAAAACCGCAATTTAAAAGACAAGCAATATTTAAAAAGTAAATGAAGGTAACATTTATAAAGTAAATAAAAGCCATTTATGTATCAAAATTTTATTATTTAGTTATCCCCTTCATCTGAATCCTCAATATCGACCAGTGCTTGTTTAGCTTGGTTCTCAGCTTCAGATGCTATTTCTTTGGGCACCAACTGGTGACGACCTTTGGTGTCCTTGGACACCCAGGATAACTCAAGCTCAAATTGTTTGTCTTTCAATTCATCATGGACAAGGTAAATTCTGGAAATTCGAAAAGGAAAAATAACAGGGCACATACATTTACATGTTTGCATGTGACCGACAAGTACATAAAATTATTAATTTTACATGTATCAATGTGGACTGTTCAACAAATAACATAAAGCATCAAAACATATAAAAAGTTAATATAATATTTAAAAAAAACTGAATATGTGCAGTAAATGTGCATAAAATGATTGATGTTTATAGATGAGATACTAATGTTGAAGTTATTGACTGTTGAGTTTTACTGCCCAAATGCATTGTGAATATTTTGATACACATAAGTCAAAACTACTGACTTATATGTAAATAAAAAAAAGTGCATACGAAATGTTAACAATCATCTTACACTTGTAGCCAAAAATTGTAAATCATCAGTTTTGGTCATAAATGAGCCCTTAGTTTTTTCTACATTCATAAATAGTAATATAGCATTCTCTATTCCGAGAATGTGTAATCACTTCAAAATTTTGATCACTACTAAGTCAACTGTTTATTGAAATATTTCTCTAATTAGCAAGTTAAGCAACTCTGCTGGATAACTATAGGCTAACTAGATAAATGATAGCAATCCCAATGTTTTTGTACCCAATTGCTATATGTTTATTTCAATATTGGGTTTGTTAATTAAGAAAATGACAAATGATTAAAAGTATATTACACATTCCATTACTTTTAAATATACATACATTCTGGCAGCTTCTTTAATGAGATCTTTGACTGGTATGTCAGCAAGTTTCAGCTTTTCAATTTCAGTTTTGGCCGCTTGCTTTGCCTTTCCTACGGCACATCCAAAGTATGACTGAAAGTTATGAAAATATTAATGTAATTAATATGCTTAAAATGTCCTTATTCACGATGACTACAATTGAGCTCAGTTTATCAGTCAAAAGAAAAACAATTGTTTTTATTATGAAGACCGACATAGTGTGATGCTGATAAAATGTTATACATATGTATTTCTGTAATAAAATAATAGGACAGCAGTTAGTGGACTTCAAATGATTATGTTAGCTTAAAAATGGACCACAGATTGTGTGTGTGTGACCATGTTTACAACATTAACCATTATTACATAGACCATCTTCAAGTTTTTTCCAAAAATTTTGATAACTGGAATTTTCAATCAACTATTTCAAAATTAAAATGGGGATGTATGAAATAGTGCAGTTGCATTTTCTTTAGGTTCTAAAAGCTTAAATAAAACTTACAAAAGAGACTCCACTGGGTTCCAGCATGAACATTTGAGGACCATCATGCTCTGACCAAGACCCCATGACCACAGCACATCCATATGGACGGACAGCACTGTACAATGTGTATGCATGCATATACATGGATACACGCTCATTTAAGTATTTTAGTGGGACTGGGATGCCGTATTGGGATCTGTAGTTTGAGGCTTCAGAACGGGCTGTTTCAACTATCTGCCTTGCGTCTGAGATTAAACCAGAAACTGCCTGAAAATTAATAAGTTAAATATAGTATAGGACCTAAACTTTGTTTAAATAAATAGCTTAACATATAACAAAACTTGAATATTTTTTTCAGTAATGGTTTAGATGCAAATCTAATAGGTTAAGATACAGCTGTGGTAAAGGTTAGTAAACCAACCTTTTCAAAATGCTGACATACCTAGACACAATTATTTTATTTATATATCACTTTAACTTACTTAGATGAATAAATATGAAAAAAGTTAGTGATTATTGAAGCCTCTTCTTTAATTTACAAAAAGCATAAAACTAAGACTTCACTCTGATCTCTATTACTTTGAAGATTTTGTTACATTACTTTTCCTGAGGTATATATTACTTAACGGAACCCAAAAGTTCTTCTAAGTAAATACATTATGATGTTGATCTGCATGAACAAATATACATGTACATACTGGAGCTCAACTCACCATGCCAACATGTTCATCAATATGAAATATTCTCTTATTAGCACCAGGTTCATACAATTTCGAAGTTACAAGTTTTTCTACAGCAAACACTATTCCATCCTTTCCTCTTAAGCCAATAACTGTACCAGAGTTTTCAACAGCTTTCGCAGCATAATCCACTTGAAACACCCGACCGTCGGGTGAAAATTGAGAAGCTGATAAATCGTACTGAAATCAGTATATGTGATTAAGCATAATTTATAAAATCTAACCTCTAAACTATTGTTATTTGGGATTCCATGGAATGAGTTAAGTTATTCCTTAAAATTAATGTTTTTACATAAATACTTTACACTTTAATTTAAATAATCGAACGTTTCATTTTACAACAAATTGTGGGACGGGTGTACCTACTCACAAAAACTTAGAAACACTTACTCCTGTTCCAATGGAACTCATTGTTCAAACTTAAGTTATTGAAAATAGTTTTAAAAAGTTTATATTTGATGAAAAAACCACAAAGCTAGATTTTGGATTCAAATCAAAATTACAATTCACCGCCCGCTTCACCGTAATTTAAAGCGGCGATGACAAGCAAAACTTAAATTCATTCGAATTTGTTTTTTGAACATTGATATTTGATGGATTCTTTTGACTTCTACTTCTGTCATCTGTCAAATCGTTAAGGAGACGTTACAAGTGTATGTATACGTATTACGTTGTAAATATTAATAATACATTTGCATATTATTCAGTTCAACTTTATCATACACATAGTTTACATTAAAACTTTATAGAAAGCGTAAAATTTATTAGAATGAATCATTTTAAACGACACACTAGTTTGAATTTTCGGTGATAGATGGCAGGGAGGAACGCTAAAATTTTTCTAACCAAATGGCACAAAAAAGTGCCTGGGTACTGGGAAAAGGTTGGCGTTAAAGCATTATTGTTTTATAGTCCTATATACAGGCGATAGAGGGCGGCTGTCTAAAATACAGATATTACTGACACAGTATTATGCCCGAAAGTTCTTTTATTTTGTTTCAGAAGGCAGGTGTCAAAATTAAACTTATCCTCGTTTAATTAAGTTTTGGATAATATTATAACTAGAGGGCGTTTTAAATCTTTAAACTTTATTGTAATAGTTTATGAATGTGACGATAGAGGGCGGGTTACTTAAGATTTAAATAATTATCGGTAATTTGACTAGATAAGTAATAGTTATTAATTTTAGATATTAAATTCCTAGTATTTTAAGATATGCTAGTATCTATTTAAAACTAAAAATGTGTAATTCTGTGGTAAAATACATTCTTAAATGTAATATTTTTTTAGACTTATAAACTAATAAGGTTTTGTCGACACATATGAACTGAAAATAATATGAATATATTAATACGAACTGCTGTTTACATACATTTCATTTATTTACAGAATAGTATCTTCATGATATCAGTTTTAATTTTTGTTTTCTAGATGACAAAAATACCTTTGTTTACTAGCAGATTATTTATGTAACATTTTGTACCTATCAACATACGAAAACATCGTCGATATAGTACGGATTACCATGTCAAAAGAATTTACGACCGTGCCCCTGTTTACACATTTTTGCACCGCACCTTGAGCGCCGAAAACCAGAGGGAATTTCGTATAGTAAATTCACAATGTAAGGTTCATTGAACTATGTAAATAGTCACGTACTTAGGGAATTTTAAATGAGTTTTTGAAACGTTTCAGACGTATGTATTATATTGCTTATACAATCTGACAATGTCTTTTGTATATTGCTTTCCTTTGCTTAAAAATGTATAACATATTCTTAAAAACTTATACTTAATACAATTAAACATTCCAGTATAACATTTCTAAATGTTAAAAAATCATTTAAACATAATAAGAACAGTGGTTTTTAGATCCCTAGCAGATCCTAAACTTAAAATTAACATACCGTTAGCCTGTCCTTTCAATTGTTTCGAATGTTTAAATTTTACCTCTATACGACAATGTAACGAAGTAGTTACAATACAACGCATTGCTATGTAAAGATTGATTAACACTACGGTAACACACTGTTAAACGACACTTTACTAAGCTTATACAAAACATACTCTATAGTTTCGCTGATGTAGTATCTTACGAAACAGATAACGTACAAGGGATCAATAGAAAAGCTCATTTCGTTTTATTTCCACTTGGAGCCGACGCCCGAACCCTTTCAAGGGTGCTTGTTTGTTGACAAGATAGTGGAAACTGTATTGATGAAGACAATCATTACGACCGTAATGAAGCCTTTGAAAACGGAATTTTGGTGAAACAAAGACTCTGATTGGAATTGCTGGTCTAATTATTTTTCAGACACTCGGCGTTTGCTGTGAATATTAATTCCTATAATTTCGATTCAGACTGCAGTATCTTTACAGACAAAAATCTAGAATCATACATAATGGGAAATATTATTAGACTAAGTTTATTGTTACAATTTAAATCAATAATGACGCGGAGAACGTTTTACTCTGTGACACTTAACATACGCTTTTTAAATCAACAAGCTTTGTCTAAATATGTTTACCGATGATTGCGGTTTTTCATACTAGTCATAAAAATTGCACGAAATACCCTTTCTAGTAAAATTAATAAATATTCTAAAATAGCTTTAGTCGTGACATTTTGTTTTACATTAGCTTTTGAAAATATCATTTTTGTATGTTCATAGTAAAAGTATTATTTTTATTACAATCAAAGAAAATCTTCAAAAAGGTTATGTACAGTACAAAAATAAATTTGATGCCTCAGATAAGTTTTAATACTTTTATTTCTTCTCGTAAAATGGCAACAATTTCCGCTTGACATTTAAAATTAAAGCTACTTAGAGAAATTAAGTCTGAATAAAATTTTCTTTCCGAATTCTCATACATTTTGTACAAAAGAGCTCAGTAAGAATAATCTATGTGTCCTGAAACGCGAATTTTCTTTTCATTACTCTTTTATACTGCAGAAACGAGCCAATTCAAGTTCTTAGAATTTTAAATTTTATTTTCACTGTTATAACAGTATTATGTTAAATGTAATTCTACTAGAAAAACAATAGTGCTACAGGCATGGTTGATTTCAAGTTTGATTTTATTATCACAAATTTACCAACCTGATAATTGTATAATGAAAACTGATGTAACTATTATCTTAAATCAAAAGTAGTTTCACTTTAAAAGATTATGAAATTATTTATCTGTTACAATAGGCTAATGTAACTTTTTTTTATCTAAACATTTGTATCAGAGCATGCCACTGAGGTTTTTGAGGCTGTTACATACTTTATACTAACTAGATTAAAACTTGTATATTTATTACGCAGTAAAAAATAATAGGAGGATAGGATAACAACCTCTTTGGTTTCATAACCTACATGGTGACCTTCGAAGGTAAGCTCTCGAGTGTTTGCTTATTCGACGCTGGAAAATTATGAAAACCTACGAGTGAGTGGAAACACAATTTTATAATTAAATGTTTAATTAACTCCGCAATTAATTGGTATAACTTGTTTGGTTAATGTAGTATAAATTTAGATATAAGCTTTTGTTTCGTTGCGACTTTTATGAAACTTTCACTCAGAAAATATAACCAAAATTAACTTAATACGTTTAAAACTATCCTTAAGCTATTGATTTAAAAAAGATACACGATGAATTGATACACTCCTTCGGTTTATATTGAATACGGCTTAACGAATTAACTCATGTAAATTCTGTGTGTTCAACTGAATATGTCTCTACTGCAAAACACAAATAAATAAAATGTAACACCATATATAACAATAGGACTATGATCCAATTTTTTCATAATACGGAGCCATCAGTGAATATTATATACGCCCAATTTACACCTCCAGTAAAATTAAAAATAAATTGTTAATGCGATAAAAAATTCTTCGGTTCTGTGTCGTAACGATACAATATCAAAACGTTTGAGAATCTCCCTAAGAATCAAGTAACGCTCAGTGTAGCAGAAAATGGCCATCTTCAAAATTAATGGATATTTTATTGCATTCAATGTTAAATTGTATGTGAACATGATTGGAATTCTTCAAAGGTATTTTATTAATCGTGATATACCGAAAGAATACTAAAAACTAATTATCTTAGTACGTATTTTGAATAAGGTTGGTTTTTGTATACCAGTTAGTATTTTAATCAAGTTTGGTGCATTTCGTAGTACCATAGTGCGCAACTATACCTAATACTTGTTCTAATAATACAGTAACTTTGATTATTTATCATTAATAATAACTATGAAATCGACTTTCGCAGGTTTATCTTTTTCATAATACAATATAAATATTAGAAAAAATACTTGATAATGTTCCTCATTACACGCTTTATATTAGCTTTACCTGTATGTATGTATGTATGTATGTATGTAACCGACTCCTTCGGACTCGATTTTGACCCACTTTAAACGGACAGATTTTATTCAAATTTTGCGCACCTGTCAAAGATTCATGACAATGCAATAATCCGAAAAAAAAAATAAAAAAAAATTTACTAAAAAATAAATAATAGTTTAAAAAAACTAAAAAACACGCTTTTAAAGCACATCAAACTAAAAAGTGAAAAATAATTCCTAATTTAGGCTGAAAATGGTAATGAACAAAAATACTGGTATTATTGTGAAAAAGCGACTGGTTTTACTATATCAGTTATAAGTGATCTTAAAACATGCCAAGAAACGATTTCTTATGTGTAGAAATCAACAACGAACGAAGCATTTAATTTATATGAAACAATGCTACATGATCTACTCGATTTCTCGTATTCTATAGAATTCCCTTATCGGTGCGGCACAACATTATTAAATAAACAGGGAATCAGGACCCTTGTAATACAGAACTACTGTTACTTGAATAATTCAGAATCTTAATTGTATTGGGCATCTAGTCTAGTGGTTATCAATAGTATTTAAGTAAATTTTCTTATCCTTGCTTTTATTATTTCTTTATTTATTACGTCTTATAAAAAAAAAGTTACGTTATTACGATACCGTATGTTTATAGAAATTGGACCGAAATTTGCGTTAAAAAAAATAACAACGAATATAAGATACAGGTAGACATCCCTACTCATCGGCAAAGAAGACAGAGGGTGTAGGCAGAGAGAAAAAGCGTAAAAAACTCTCGGTACTCTTTTAAAATAGCATACAAAAAAATATATAAATACAAAATGACTATGGCAAACAACACTTATTTTAAAACATATTTCGCAAATTAATTAGAAGTAGCCTGTCTAGCACTAGTCCCAGGCCCTTATATCAACTAGATAATCGTTAACTTTATAGTAAGGTGATTGTGAAAATAATAGAATATTAATAAGACTTTGTCATGACAATTTTGTTTCGCAAGATTTAACGTTAAATGAAATGTAAATGTTAATGTTCATCCGTACTATCTGTATTATTTGACGAATATACTTAAAAACAGGACCGAATTCAAAACTCTTTTCGACATTAGCTGCTTTATTCCTTAGTAACAGGCTATATTTATTTCCAAAATATTAAAATAATGTCGTACGAAGCCGACACAGGCCGCAACATTAAGGGGCTATTCAATATTTTCCTCACTATTAGTCCAATTAGAGTTTGAATTACGAATAATTTCAAACATAAAAGGACTTTCTTAGGTTCAGGGCGTTGCATTCAAGGCAGAGGGTTCAATAGTGGCAAATGAGGCGCACCGCAGCGCCTTCAGTTTAAGAAAATTTCTTAAAAGAAGCTTTAATTCAACGTCTTTAGAAAATGCACCGGATTTACTTTTAATGAGTTTCGAGGGTTCAAGTTGGGGTTTACTTTGTAAATGAATGGTGAAGTTAGTCGTTTCTCCGTCCGCTCCCGATTTATACAGCTCTGTATATTGTTTGTTTTTAATTTCTGACTACATTTATAGTTTGAATCTTCTTTTAAACTGGGTGGTGTTGGTAAGATTGTCAACATTGTACAACATTAATATCTATGATAATAAAGGTAGAATAATCTATAATATGTAATGAGAATGTCATAGTTCTGAGGTTGACTATAGCTTTGTTTATCAATAATTTAAATTTGATATTACTTATTACAAAATTTTTAAAAATATGTACATAGTTAACTTTCGAAACGGTCCGCAACAAAATAATGGAAAAGCGCGCATTTATGTACGGGTTTCATATTAACTCGTGTGAAACAGCGCCACAGGGAAAAAATAGACTTGGTATGAGTATCATAAATCATAATCATATTACTAAGTGAATAATCATTATTGATTATACATCCTTTGCTAAAAGTTATTATTTGATATTTCCTTAAACTGTCTAATAAGTAACAGTTATAGAATTATTAGAATTTAGAGCGGGACAGCGCGAACGCAGTCCCCCTTTCAAAAATTAGTGTCAACACTCAACACTCATGAGTCAACTCATCCGCAGTGCAATGGATGAGACTCAGAGATCACGGTGTACGCCCTGCATCTATGTTTCCTATTTTCTTTATCTAGTCGAGACTATATGACCCACGGCATGATCATACTTATACCGCGATTTGGAAATGGGTTTGCATTTTGTAGCGCCATCTGTTGCTGTTTTGTTACTAATTCTAGCCTTATTGCGTATATTGTATGCTGTAGCATGTGATTTAGAATTTTTACATTAACACCATACAGTTTCAGTTAAGAATTAATATGAACTAATATGTAACTATAAGAAATAAAAAGTCCTCGCTTTTATATTACTTAATGACCGTTCTATTTATCGCTGTCAAATTTGGTACGCCACCTTATTATGCTAATTGTTTTTGTTAATAAAAAATATTGGTTGTTTGTAAAGTAGGTTTACGATGTTTACGTACGATGTTTACGTGATAACGTCTTATTGGTGATATAAGTTTTTGGGAAGTAAGGAAGTAATGAAGATAACAATTTTTTCAAATTTTAAATTACATCTATCGCTTTATTCACACTTTTGATGATAAATTTCGGGTGTAAAATGACAAGTTTACTTATTCGACTATGATATACATTTTTCTTCATACATACATTCATACAAATCTCCATTCGTTTGTATGCCGCTAGAGTGAGAGAGACGGGAGATCGGTCCGTCTCTCTCTCGTTATACCTGCGATCGCGCTCGTGAGGTTTTGGTGTGACACAAGTTTCTGAACATGTCACCCGACTAAAACGATTTTAAAGACGTTATCACGTCAAAAAATTATCAGTTCAATGTAATAAAACGTAAATCTCTGAGTGGAAAAGTATGGAACGTTTTAAGAGTATCGATTATTTGTAGATTGGCAGGAGTCGAAGTTTGACATACGACGACGAGAGGGCAAAAGCCCATAAATCTTTCCAAAAGATCGGTTTATATGGCGGAAATTATTTTTTCACGAGCGACATGGGTTTGTCAGCTTATTGTGGTTTAATTTACAAAGCTTAGTTTAGCGTTATTTTTATTCATGATCTTTTTTTTTAATGTTGAAGTTATATTTTTGGCGCGTGAGGGAAAATGATGCTAGTAAATTTTTACGATGCGCGCGCAAACAGTCACAAAAAACCGCCTCCCTGAAGTTAGCATAGTCAACATTTTAAAATAAAAAAAGGCCATTTATTTAATTTTGTAGAAATATTTTTTGTGATATTTAAATAAACTTTATTGAACTAGATAATGTGTTATAGTATTAAAACTTTCAAAGTATTAAATACCTTTTTCTATTGTTAGTGTGGCTTTTCTACAAACGTAGAATAAGGCGAAAGATACATTTTGAAAAAAAAACTTACCTCGTAACTTCTAACGCGTGTAGGGTCAGGTGGGGTAAATGCGAGTACCATAACTAAATTGACTTGTTATTTTGTGGTCTTTTACAATATAAAAATAATTTTTACTGTGAATATTAAACATGTTTTAGGCTTTTGTTTGATGTAATTATTTATATTTAATTATGGATGATTACAGATTAACTCTCTGTTGCATTTTCCCGGTGTAAAGGGGTAAATGTAAAAAATATGTTAAAATTCTAATAGTGTAGATAGTTACTAATCTGGGGTAATTGCAATAAAATACGCAAATTGAAATATACTTTGGTTTTTATTGCAACGAGATTGGAGAAAATCTGTCAATCCATCAGATTCAATAAGTTGTCAGAGTGTAGTGCAAGAAGTACTTTACGTGTATAAGAGATGCCAGCACTAGTTTATTTTATGTGTAATCAGTTAAAGTTATGGTATTACATTTACCCCGTTCATGCATTTACCCCACCTGACTATACATGTTTTTTTTATTTCTTCATTTTACAGAATAATACAACAAAATCATTACATTATAACACCACTGTGATTTGTATAAATGTAACCGTCTTGTTTAGGAACGCGACAAAGGCATAAAAAAGTAGTTTTTCAACTTACTTTTTATTGTTTAACGTTAGGCTCTCTAATAACTGACTAGGTAGTCCAAATGGAATATAGCCGCGTTAGCCAACACCCCAACGTTCTCTCGTCATATAAGTTGTTTGCAGTTGCGTTACCGCTCGGGTCTGTACGTCATACTCAACTCGTTCTTTTGTTTCAAAGCTCTTGAATCTAAGAAGCTAACTAAAACATCGACTACTAACCGAAAACGTTGAATACTGCGTGAAATTCTCATCATAGCTGAAGGGAGCAAATAGACGGAAAATGAGATATCACGATCACACTCAACGCCAGATATCACGACCAGTCACTTTCCGAGCGGCTTGATCTCTTGGCGTTGCGTAGAGATGTTGGTTCACTCTGCATCTTCTACCGTATTTACAATGGAGAGTGTTCAGAGGAGTTGTTCGGATTAGTACCTGCAGCTGAGTTTCATGATCGGCCGTCAAGGCAGAACACAAAATACCATCCGTATCACCTTTAGAGCGTTTCTTCAGGCAATGTCTGCCGCGCACCGCCGCTATGTGAAACTAGCTGCCCACTAAAGTATTCGACTTAGAGTCCTTCAAGAAACGAGCGTACCAATTCTTAAAAGCCCGGCAGCGCGCTTGCAAACGTTCTGGCAGTGCAAGTGTCCATGGGCGGTGGTATAACTTGACATCAGGTGAGCCTCCTGCCCGTTTGCCTCCTGTAACATAAAAATTGAAAATATTGTATTCTTCTTTCCCTTAGTGGTATTGGTTTGGAAATTCGTCAAAGTAGTTGCTTTTTGCTGGCTATAAGAAAACAAGTATTTTATACCAAGTGTATAAACACGGTATAAACTCATTTAAGATATGAGAAAGCGATTGAGGCCGTATGTCGCTTCATGAGGGTTAAGTGTTGACACGCGTGTCAATTGAGTAGGCAGCGTGATGGATGGTCTGTAATGGTTTCACTTGAACCGTTTAACTTTTCACATTTTTCGTTACAGAGGGGAAATAAGTCAAAGTTCGAATTTGGTAAAACATTTTTACTAGGAGAAATTGAATTGAGCAGCTTTTAACTGATTCTGATACTCCTAACTTGGGACCTCCTAAGACGAGGAATTTTAAGATCTTTATTTCGATAGAATAGAGGCATAGAATATTTAAATTTTTAATCGATGACGTCTTTAGACGATTGACGTCTATAGCAGTGTTGGCCTAGTGGCTTCAGCGTGCGACTCTCATACCTGAGGTTGTAAGTTCGATCCCCGGCTGTGCACCAATGGACTTTCTTTCTATGTGCGCATTTGACATTTGCTCGATCGGTGAATGAAAACATCGTGAGGAAACCGATATGTCTTAGACCCAAATAGACGACGGCGTGTGTCAGGCACGAGAGGCTGATCACTTACCTACTTGCCTATTAGATTTAAAAATGATCATGAAACAGATTCAGAAATCTGAAGCCAAGAACTAAAGAGGTTGTAGCGCCACTGTTTTTTTAATGGATGACTTACTTGACGGCAAATTTGGATAGCAGTTTAATCTACACATACCATTAAGTATCTATTATTAAGGCTTATTCAAAATATAGTTTAAACTGTATCACATATATTAAATTTAGGGTTATGTTTGTAATCAATTTCAGTATAAAATAGGATAGTGGTAACGATCGACAGAATGTATGGCCATTATCAAATAACTTATTCATTTCAACAATACAAAAACTTAATAGGACAAACTGTATGTAACAAAATTGTGAACTGTCTAGAAAGTTTGATTCCAGTGAGGGGTAAAGTTGGTCTGTCGGAAACAAATATTTATTGTCGTCTAGAAATTTCCTCTATACTTCATTTTAGGATTATCTAAATGCTGATATAAATGCAGAGGAAACTTAAACTTAATTTATTTTTCTTCCATAACTTACTTAAAACATTACACGTTTTTAAAATCTAACCTCTTCAGCACCAGGTTAGAACTAGTATTTATTGAGAGATTCACAATCGCTCCATAGTTTCATATTCTCATAATCAAAGACATTATTGAAGAGCGCTCCCGAACTGACGTACGTGAATAGTGATAACTAACAAGAGACTCGTTCTGTGCTGTCTTTGAGTAAAACTTGAATATATTTTATTAAATAAATAAGACATGCATTTCAGATAATATTTAAAGTACATTTTACTCTAGAGTGTTGTAAAGTTGTCGAACTGTTTGTCTCTGTAACGAGACAAGACATTTGACTAATTGAATTGACGCTAGCACCTGTGTATTTAAATTGTTATAGTACTGTTGACAAGATAACTAGCGCCGAGTAATGAACTCTAGGAGTGAATAGAATTTAGAATGATTTGACGCCTTGATTAGTTTAATTTCTTAAAGTAGTAGTTTATTTATAGGAGAAAAGGTCCAGTAACTGAAGTTATCGTGTCCACGTTACAGAAAGCATGATAGAGGACGACACCTAAGCGATGAAAGCTATGTATGTATGGTGGACTTGGTCCGTTGTACGTAAAGTCCTGGCTAACTAAGCAGGCCTAGCTCCTTACAGAAGCTCAGAAGTTTCCTTACTAGTTAGTATAAGTGTATCTCGTTTTTTCGGGCTGAATTTTATTAGTTATCCAGCCTGGAATTTCAATTGGTGACCTGTCATCCAGAGTAGGCAATAGACTATTTTGGAGTGGGCATGAATCATTAATTACCTATTATATTATATTATATTATATTATATTATATTATATTATATTATATTATATTATATTATATTATATTATATTATATTATATTATTATTATATTATATTATATTATATTATATTATATTATATTATATTATATTATATTATATTATATTATATTATATTATATTATATTATTATTATATTTACATTTTCCAAAAATATAACATTTTGTGAAAAAGTTACTAAAGTCTATATTAGTTTCCTTCTGTAACTGTTTATTATTCTATTAACAAATTCTTATTTGTTTGTTTATATGATGAATCTTTATCTGTCATTGCAGTTGTATTTAGTGTAAATACGTTATCAAGTGTATCTATGATCATTTAGAAGATCGATTTAGTTTGTAGAACCTTTGAACGTTAGTCAAAACAAAGCCGTTAATTTATGCCCAGCTTGTGAGGTTCCAACCAATATTTGT
Source organism: Pieris melete (assembly GCA_963693345.1). NCBI lineage: Eukaryota > Metazoa > Arthropoda > Insecta > Lepidoptera > Pieridae > Pieris > Pieris melete. The sequence continues at coordinate 1,647,264 of CAVNZK010000053.1, read as the reverse complement.
TTACCGTCAGGTGCGGAGAATAAGAAGTACTTCCATGGAAATTGTTTCTCTTGGGAATAATATATTGTTAACACTTTTAAATTATTATGTTCTTCCCTGCCTATAAAACAGAGCGTGCAAAAAATTTACTGACAAAATAATAGTTGTTATTTTACATACTCATTCATACCTATCTATGTACTAAAACTATAGACGCTTATTACAACTGAATAATATAGTATTATTATTTATAGTGGAAAGAAGTTTTTAATAAGAAGTAAATGATATGCTGTATACGATATGCTATATACGATTTGTGTATACGTTTCAAGTGCTATGGACGTAGACGGCCACCAAGAGGTGATTGATCAAATACAGTTTGGCAAGAATCTTTACCTCTGCCTGTGGGGAAATGGATCTGCAACTTATGATGTGTTCAGTCGTTCAAGGATATCAGCTCTTTTACGGAAGTTACATAAAATTAAGTATTTAAGCGTGGACTATTCTTTAGTCGGGAATTAATACTATAGAAAATGTAGCCTACACAATTAGTGATCGCCTGGATGAGATCGCTCGATAGCGATACGTTGACGTCCTTATTATTCAATTATTTTAATTGTACTGTATTACTCCAAGGAACTGTAAATAAATCAATAAAATACGCTCTTCCACAGTACAGCAGTATTCGTCCTTGTTAATTTTAATTGTATTTTCCTGAAAACGAGTTTTTCTTCGAAACTCGGGAAAACTTCCATTAGTGCCAGCTCAGCCATGTGCGTTACGAGAGGGAAGTTTGCGGCTAATGCCTAAGTTTCTGTAAAGCTTCAAATACAATTTTTATCTTTACGTGGCTCTCTAACATGGAGCCACGTAATGAAGAAATTGTAATTTATATACAACTAGCTGGCCTGGCGAACATCGTACCGCCTAACAGTCGATTCTTTATTTTTTTTAAATACTTCATTGTTATTCGGGACACCGGTGTAGCTAGTAAGATACAAAAAAGTTAAAGTTAAAGTTAATAAGACAACAAATACATTATGTCAAAAATTAAAAATTTACCTTCCCGGAACCTACTAACACTTGAACTTTATGAGATGGTATTAAAGTTCAAATTGACTTTTAAGTATTGTTACAAATATTTTGTATGGGAATATAGAAAAGTGTTGTTTTAAGAGTGTTTCACTAAATTTTTGAATTTTTTCTCTCCGTAAGAACCATCCTCGTACATCAAGGAATATTATAAAAATAGAATCAGACAAATCGGTCAAGCCGTTTTAATGTTATGTCGTGACAACGGAAAACGGGTTTCATTTTTATATATATAGATATAGATTGGTAAAATCAGTATTTGCGTATCCCTAAATAAGTATTATTAATTAATCATAAAATTAAATATTGTAGGATTAAAAATAGCTCAAACATGAAATAGATTTTCCTCTTTTAACAAATTATTTTTCGAATGAAAATTCTTTGTTTATTATAAGTACACAATACTACAGTACTATTGCAATAAAAAGAAAAAGATTTCAGTTCATTACTCGTAAATGAAATGTACTTGTTTGACGTAGTAAGCGTAATCCTCAAAACGTTATAAAAAAACATCGTGGGAAGCATGCCCAGAAGGATTCAAAGTGTGGTTTTGGCTAGAGGAGGTTATTAAGGGTTTTTTCCAGATAAATAATAATGGTAATACCAGAATTTACTTCGCGCGTATTACTTTACACGATTATAAACATATAGACAACTAATAATTTCTTTAGATGCCCGTATTTTTGGCAAAAAAGTTTAGTTGGGATTCAAAAAGTCCATTTCCACACTGAGAAGCCACTCAAGTGAGCACTAGTCGTAGTTAATATGGTACTGTTTTCTAATTTTGCGAGACCTTAGAAAATTCTATTTGAAGGTTCGTATTTTTTCCAATAATAATAATGTCCTTTTATAAATGTGAAAATAAGTGACGGTGTCCAGTTTTTTTTTATTTTAGTTTTTTACAGAACTCTCGTTAATTTTATTTTTTTTGACGAAATGTCGAATGACAATAAAAAGTATAATCCTACTTACCCTATTCACTTCATATGTATAATATCAAAAAATATGTATAAAGTATGAAATAGATATAGGATCTAATAGATGTATCAAAGGTACATCCTAATAGTAAATAGAATATAACAGGAACAGTAACGAGTTAGCAAAACCAATTGTTTCTGTGCTTTTTATTAGGTTTTTTTAAACTATAAGTGTAACAAAACTTTGTGCATCTTTAGCTAAAACAGGCTTGAATGTGTATGACCATTCTGCACTACACTATTGATCTAATAACAACCAACTACAATGAAACTCCAATAACACAAGTTTTAATTGTATTTAATTTCCACATTTTTACCCCAATGAATACAAAAGCAATACAGATGGGCAATATCGTAGGGTTAGTCGTTTTAAGTTTATCCAAACCAATCCTGAGTAAATCGAAATTGCTCTCAACGGATGTAATTGCTTCTCTTCAACCGATCCAATTATTTTTCTAAACCCTGAAAAGATTTACCTCAATGTTACCATTTATATCGGAAAGCGATATTGTAAGCTCAAATAAATGGCAAACACGATATTAAATCCTCAATCGTTTAGAGTACAACTCAACTCGGGATTTTGAACACAGCTTATGTATTTGATATATGTTAATTTTATTGATTTTTAGACTTTTATTCCCAATCGATATCATATAGGTATATGTAAAAAAAAATGGTGCGTGTACTTATGTACGCGCGTAAGAAGTTATACTTCTTTGGGTTTCTTCATTTTTTTAAAATATTAAATAATTGATAATAAATATTTAGCGTTAATAATTTAACAATATTTAATATTTAGTATATTATTCAATTATTAAAAAATATTAATAATATGTATTATTTTATTATATTATTAATTCAATTTAATAACTGGGTATGTGTCATAACCTTTTAACTATGTAACAATAGGTCTTTGTGAAAAAGCATTTCTAAATTTCTTTGAAAAAATAATTAAAACTCCTTTATTTGTTTATAAGGTACTACAAATGTCATTATGGTCATTCAAAATTCTATGCCAATAACGCTCGGCGCCCTGCATACTGATAATTTTGTGTCACGGTGCGCGCGCATCGTAAAATTTCACTCTCATAAATTTTTCATAACGCGCCTAAAGAAGTATAACTTCAAAAATTACTGCGTAAATATTTACCTATACCTATAAATGTAAATATTTACGTATTTACATGTATAGGTATATATACTTTATTAATCCTGTGAAAAAAGTCATTCCATATTACATATTAGCAAAACTAACAGCACACCAAGCCGCGCTATACAATATGGAATGTATGTTTTAAAGAGTAATCACTGAAATTTTTAATCTGAAATACCAATCTAAACTCTCAGATGACTGATTTTTGATAAGCCCAATATGAGTTTCGACTCCGGGGCTTCTATTAATACGCCTTGTTCCAAGTTTAATCACTCCCCAATATTGATCCCGAAGGAATAAAGTTTTTACATGTCTAACGAATCGTGAAGAACGTGGAGTAATGATCCAGCCAAACCTCGACGGACAAAGGCGTATAATGACTTGCGAACTTGCTAGTTTTAGGTGAAACTGCATTTATGATGTATTCGAAAGATTTTGCATCTGTTCCATTTTTAAAATCTCTATTTGTGATATGTTTTTTTATTTTGTTGCAATACGTTTACTAAAATGGTACATTTTATGTGACCAAATAATACATGGGCTTTTTCTATACTTTTTAAACACAAAAATTTGCGACGGTAACACAAATTGGTCACTATTTATCTGTCCACCGAAGCGTCGTCATTCATTACATTAATACTTTTATAAAAAAAAAAAATGAATCCAAGATAAACAGATGCTAATAAATAAAGCATGATAAATATTTACAACGTTAAGATGATAGGTAGAAATAATATACCCATTAAAATTAAGGTATTTATAAATATACCTTAGATAAATACTTTTTCTTCTTTTTAAATTCTACTTAAAAACGCAGACTAATACAGAAGCTATTTCAAAACCTATCTTTAGTCGTATATATATACCTATATCAAACTTTGAATAATTTTTTTATAATTAATTGTTAGAGTTTGATCTACGTCCTGGATGAGACACGTAACACAAGCTGTAATTTAATGAAAAAGCAATTCCATACAAAAGATTTAATATCAGCTGTCAATACATTACGCAAGACAACAATGAAATAAGAATCGTATGCAAACCTTTAGTTGCTATTATGTACATAGTGAATGAAATGCAAGGAACTTGGGAAATAAAGGGGGTGGAACGCTTTGCGAGACAAAGGTGAAGGGGCAAGGTGGGGCTTGGGGCTTATTGCAAATTCCTACGCTCACCTTCCGCTATTAAGCTTCCTTCGCGATACTATGCAATATTTTATTAATGTTTCAAGTTCTTTTGTTGCACAGTGGGCCGTGGGAAATTTTTCCCGATGGGAAAACGTTGGAAACTGGATTTACTCAATAAAAATGTTTATTAAAAAGTGGATAAAAGCATAAGCGTATTTGGGTGCATCATATTTTAATTAATACCTAAACTATACTTTTTATCTTTAAATTTGTTGTAGTAACTGTGCCTTAGGGTAGATTCAGAGTCGACACTAAGCGCTAAGTGTAACTCTCGTTTGTCATAAATATATCGGATATGTGTCAGGCCCATACGCCTTTAAAAAATATCAAAGACAGATTTGTGGCCACGATTTGTACAGTGTTGTAGCGCCTCTAGATTATTTTATTAGTAAAACAGACAAGACACAAGACAATAACAACAATAAGATATCTTTATTTAGCTTCTATTCGGAAAGTACAGTTAATACGGCCCTCCATCGGTAAATAAGGTACGTAAAATATTCATATAAGGCAAAAATTTCCACAATCCCTGTACCCTGAGGCATATTGCGGTTCGGTTTCATTAAACCGAGCACCGGTTGTCTAAAAATTTCTTTTCCCCCCGAGCAATATTGGGTATGTTTTGGAAATTAGTTATAATAAATTCAACATACGAGATTGTTATGTCGCTGATATTTGTGGTTTCTTATAAACGTAAAGAGTTTTATGGTTTTATCATCAAATGCTACAAGCTAACCTACTAAAGCAAAACTTAGCTTACAACTAAGTTGGTAATGCACTGCGTAGGGAGTGAAGACACTACATATTTGTGAATACATGAAAAAATAGCGATGAGTTTTTTTTAACATTTTTGAATTATCCTGCATATTAATGGAAAAATTCCTAAGGTATTCATAATGTAGAAAAATAATAAAACTCTTAAATTTTATTATTTTATAATTTTATTGCTCTTAAGCCGTTTGCCTCAATACTTCTTTGAGTGCCTCTCCATTACTGGTATTTGGCCGTCTTTTGAAGCGTGTCTTGTCCTGTGCCAGATGCAGCAACTCTTCCGCAGTTGCGAAGCCATGATTTCTTCCTTTTACCAACACGCCGTTTATCCTGGATTTAACCCATTATAATTAATTGAAGGTGGTAGCGGTCATGGCACAACACGTGTTCCAGGTACGCAACTTTCCGTTGTTTAATGTTCATAAATCATATATTTTTTCGACATTCCAACTCGTTTAAAATCCTTCTGGATCCAGCTTATACGAAGGACCATTGCCCCAATACGTAACAACATAATGCTCTGAACACAACAGCAAAGTATTGGAATTCGATAAGAACCACGTGTTATCAATAGCAGCAGGCCGGTATTAGAGGGACACTTACTACGAGAAAACTATTATCTGTGTATCCCAACGCTTGGCCTGAAATAGAGAGGGGATTGAGAAAAGTTAATTAACATTTCATGGTTATAAATTTAGGATTATTTTTTGACATTTAGTTTTTAATAATAAAAAGCTAGTTCTAGTTCAAACGTCTTGTGAATAGTATATGCTTAGTTAATCGCATAAACACTGTCACAATGTAAGGAACACAGATATTTAATAATGCCTATATATTATTAATAAATTATACGTTTTTTTATTTTTTTTCAGTACAATTGCACCGTTTAAAATAGCACCACAGTAGATAAGATAAAATATGACGGAGTCGTTATTTTATAATAATAGTACTACAAAATATTTGCCGTAGATATTTTTTTCTTAAACTATTTCAAAGATTGACTATGGTTTCTTAAGCCGAACTTTAAAATCAGTTTAGCACGGCGATGAATTTAAAGTGCACTAAATATCTCAGTTACAACGGTGGCATGAAAGATGACCTCAATTTCAATCTAAGGTAGAAACTCTAAAGCAGTAAAATATTCACTCTTCTTTACGATCCTTTCGGCTCCGTCTGCGCACTTTTTATAACAAGTAATTTAAATAGTACTACTATATGTTATAATACTTACCTTTATCAACCTATTTTAGGTTCTATTATTATTAACATACAAATTATGTGTGTTGTTGTATTTTTCGAATGTATGAATGCAATAAATAGGTCCCCCCCCTAATGAATATAATTTCCAACTTTAAACGCTAGTTACCGACTTCATTCATCAAATCAATTATAAGTTACCAATTAGTGCTACATTAAAAAAACTACAGCAAAATTGTGTTTCCTTTAAACTTGAAGGTATCAATGAATAAATATGGAAATTGGTACGGAGAAGCGCAGTTGCTGCTAATAAGATACTTTGAGAAGTGACGAGAAAATTATTTCAAAAGAGATCTGTCTAATGGTCCGCACGACTCTTTACAATTGCCGTATATAAAATATAATGTTCCATTGTTAGGTCCAAAAACAACCTAGATAACTTCGATGTGCCTGATGATTTTTGCCTAACACGAAATTTAATACCCGATAAAAAACGTTCATGTGTTTCACTTAAACAGACGAACTAACTCCCGTTACTTCTCTTTTCTGTAAAAACCAATTAACCTTTTTGGAGTTTACTACTTAAGAAACGATCTGAGTTATAAGGCCCGATACGGAAATTTTATGAGGAGTAAAATCAAGTGTAACACGAAAAGTTGAGGCGTTATGAAGAAAGAGACAAATGGATTGAACGTGTAAAAGAATGAGATGGTATTCTTTATCTCATTCTTTTACACGTTTTACACACACTTTACACACACTTTTCTATTTTGAATTCACGTTTTGACAGCCACGTTACAACAACACTGACAGTTGACAGGTGTAAAAAATAAAAGTAGATTGTCTAGCGTGCCATAGAGTTTTGTCAATAGTAATGGTCAGTGAATCTAAAACTAAAAAGATTGTTCATTCTTATTCTTCTCTTACTATAAAGGTAACTTTGGTCACAGAAAGAAAATCCTATTTGGGCATAGATGATGTAGGTACGTTTTATTACTACTACAAACATTTATGTTATAAAAACATATATTCTTACCACCTTTAGTATGAAAATATGGTCGACAGCCACAAAACCTATCGCCATTTTATCGTTCTAAAGGAGTAAAGTCCAATCGTGCGTCGTAGCTGACACACACACATTTTTTTGTTATAGAATAGGGGGCAAACGGCCAGGTGGCTCATCTGATGTTAATATGAGATACCGCCGCCCATGAACACTCAATACCACGACGGCTCGCGTGTGCGGCCTAAATGACCGTAAGAAATTCATATGAAAATTAAATTGACGTCAACGTGAACAATTCCGTTCGCCAACTTGTATAAAACAGTGAAGCCTTAATCCGCTAGAATGGAGATTTGTTGCTCGCTGTTCATAATTCTTTTAGTTACTTTAAAAATTTATTCACTTCCCTAGAAATAATATTTACGAGAGCAAACTTAATTATAGCTACATGGATTAAAGCCTTAAAAGGTCAAGCTTTAGTTTCAGTAGAATGAAGTTATATTTTATAAAAGTTTAAAGCTTTTATTAGCTTCTTATAAATTTCTATTAACAGTTTATTACAAAGAGAAATAAAGTCTTATAACATAGTATTTTCACTCTACAGTGTAAAAAAAAATACATTTGTATTTATACGTATTAAAATGTTTATTATACCGTTATAATTAATATAAACCCTTTTGAAAAAGAAGATTTAGTTGAAAAAATACTCTAAACACTTCTAGTGTGTAACTTAATACTGAAAATGTAATCTGCGTTTTAATTATAGACAGCAATACAATTATACAGATTCGCAAACAAAAGATCTTTATGTATTTTAATTCTTATCTGTATCTCACGAATACAGGCTGTTATAATACGGAGCGAAGTTTAATCTTGGACAGGAGGCAATAAAATAAGGGCGCGAATTTTTGTGAAAAGTCGGCGCCGAACCTGCCAGTTGCAGACAGCTATTGATAGGGTTCCACGTGTTGTATTAATATAGAGCAGTTAAATATAATTTCAATATTAATAGGAAATAATTAAATATTTCCTGCCAATTCTATAGTATTGTCTTTGATTAACATAACCTTTACACATTTAAAGAAAAACGCTTTTTACCGGATTAAAGTTATGTTTATTATTATAAATTTACAACTATTTGACATAATTTTAAATTTATCCGACGTTTCGCGTGCTTTACAGCGTGCGTGGTCACGGTGGCTGAAGACAAAAGATGTTGAATGTCAAAAAGTATCACAGCTGCAGAGAAAGTTGCATTATCTGTATTTATTTCCCCGGAGTTGGTATCGACTAAAAGATTTTGAGAGAGGGTTTTGGCAAAAATGGCTCACGGTGTCCTCTATTTTTGCGGATTGTTTTTCTTTTTGAGATTTTAATTTGGATATTATTGTATCCCAGTCCAGTATGAATTATGTCAAATAGTTGTAAATTTATAATAATAAACATAACTTTAATCCGGTAAAAAGCCAATTCTATTTTTAGTCTATGGTCAGTCTTGGCTTGTGTAGTTAATAACCAGAAAGCAAAACACAGTATTTAGTTCGTTTTACAACGCAGCTGTATGAAGCTTAATGATATTGTAATACCCTTTTGTTAAACGGCGTACATAAAAATGTTTAGACTAAAAACTATCTGTCTAGCTGATCGAACCAAAGATTTTTTGTCCATAAGTTTTGACATCATTGTCACAACAACATAATAAAAACCCTTAAAAAATAACGTACAACTCCAAACTACTGTACAGACAACTGCAGAATGTGCATTTTTATGATTTTACGCGCCATCTATATTTAAAGTTAGTATTACAACTCAATATGATGTACTCAAACCGTTATTCTCTATCATAAATTTGAATAGAATCGATTTCTGTCTGCGCCTCCGGGAAAGTTAGATTTCCCTCAGGATTTCCACGACACCTGACCGGGTGTAAAATATATTCTCATTTTTTTCGGTGCTTCATGTTTTATGCATGTCATATTTTATTATGGACCTAATAAGATTATGCAGAGGTGTTGATGAGGGCAATTTTCCTAACCAATTTGATAGGCAAGAACTTAAAGAAAATTGAAGTGTTTTAGTGCTGATGAAAAAAAGAATATTCAATATTAAATCTCCATATCACAATCATCGTTGTTTGTCTGTTGAATTTAGATGAATATTAACTAAAGATTTAGTTGAACTAAAATATATTTTCTTCTTTGTTGTTGGTACTTCTTCCAATTTTGTATGTTATTTGTACTGTTTAAATAATATGATATGGTGGTTCATTTTTTATATACAGGCTTTTCTACTGTAACCCAGTTTTTTATCTGTAACACGGTACGTAAGGACAGACCGTCATATTGGCATATGCTATTATAAGATTTGTTATAATAATCATCCTTGTCAAGTATTAGTTTTTATGCTTGTATTTTTTTTTGAAACTCGAGAACTCTATAATAGACTAGTTAAGTTATCCGTAAGGTAATATACCCAAATGTCTTTAGTTAATATATAAGGTAATATATATATATATATATAATATATATATAGCAGACAAGTTAATCTATGTATTCTAAGTACCTTTCAGAATGTTTATAAAGTTCTGTTTAGTAATTTTGTTTTCAAGTGCTTCTTCAAGACACATTGCACTAGTTAAACGTTTGTGCAGACGAATTCTCTACAGCTTATAATAAAACAAAAAATCGTCGTGTCGGAGGAGAATCCCTAATAAGACAGGATTATGGGGAGCGGCATCTGTGTCCCGATGGTAAACACTGGCAAGTAAACACAAGGCAACGCTGAAATGTTTTTATTTATCGCATATTTTCTTATCCCGTCTTTGTCTTGACGTTTTATGGTTATGAACATCTATGAAAGTGGAAAGTAAAATGGACGGGACTTTCTGTATAGTCGACATGTGGTACGGGGTAACTGGTCCTAATTAGCATTTTATAAAATTAAATTAACATTTATTTATTCATGTTGGTAACTATGAAGATATACTTGGGAGGGTTGTGCGGTACCGGGCGAGTGCCCAAAACCGTACATGGAGGACACGGTCGAATTTCTAAAGACAAGCACGAATTATAAAAGAAACCTATACTTGACGCTGGCTAATGCACAAGTCGTGCCAGAGCCATAACTAAAAAAAAATAAAAAAAAGTATATATATAAATCAATAAAATATTAATATGTAGTTTTTATGATGACAAATGAAATGTCTCAAAACTCAGAAATTCGCTGATGCATCCTAATATTTTACAACCCTTTTATACTTAAACTTTACGGTTATTTCTTGTATAAACTTTTACCCCAATATTTGGCGAGTCAAAACGGTGAAAGAAAATGAAGAAATATTTATTATTAAATGTTACATAAATCTTCACTAGATTGATTTACGCTAACGTTTATATCCACAAACTTGCGTCATAAGCCAATTTAATATAGTGCTGTTATATACAGAGGGGCTTTAGTTTGTTCCCCTGTGTCACAGAATAAAAGGAACAGTAGTAATATTGCGATAATGGTCATTGCAAGACGAAACGAACGATAGACGATTTAGAACAATTTTAACATTTGAAACTGCCGTCACTAACATGGCTTCATTCGTGGAGCTGTCAGCGGGTTATTCGCAAAGCAAAGATAAGTATAGTAAACAATAGTGAATTAATACATATGATTTGACGTTGTGCGTTGTGAAAATGCGCTTAGAAAAATATATTTGATAAGATATTAATAGAAAAGCAGAATTTAAAACGATTTTATGGTTAAAATTATGGTGAAAAATGGTGATAATGTTCGGTACCAGGTTAGACCTCAAATGAAATACAAGAAATCGTGTAGAAAATAACTTAAAGGCGTTTTGATAAAATCCAACTGTTGTTATATTTTATTTTCCACCCCGCACCCCTTCTTATGTATTCGAGGCACGATCTTCGTCGGAGGAGTCTAATTCTTCTCCTAATTTCGCACCTTATTGTTAGAATGGTAAGAAAATGGGAGTTTTTATGAAAATTCCGCATGAAATTTTCACTAACCAACTGCGGATTTTAAATAGAATTTATATTACAGAATCGGAATAATATTATGTCTGCTCTGATAATATTTTCGAACTCAATTATAAAAAAGGTGTTTTTTTTTGTCATTTTGAATAATTTTAAAAACTTATAGACAATCTTGAATAATATAACAATAATGAAAAATAATCACGACATTTTCTATAAGAATATAATTTTTCAATGCCCTCAATGGGGCAGATATTTTTCTGTGTCTATATGAATAAAAAAGTTCTAAGGTTAGGTGACGAGTTTCGGTGCATACTGACTAAAACTATTATTGTATTTCTAGGAATTAAACACAGGTCCCCCGTAAATAATGTGACTCGTAGGTTGCATATATAAATGGACCCTTAAATGTCATTATGTCATCCTAAGAATAATATTCGCGAATTATTGCGATGTGGCGGTAATATAAAGCTTTACTAAAATACTTCATAACAGTAAAAAACGTATAGAATAGAGTATCCAATTTATCATGCCCGAAAAATGTGTGATATTTTTCATGAAGAATACAGAGTAAAGAGTTCTCTATTATCTGTGGCATTCACAAAATGAAGTTGGTAAAATATCTAAGACATTTGTCAGTCGATTACCTGAGAGTTGGGGTGCCACCCCTGATAATATTCAGAATTTTTGCGGCCATAACTGCTTTGAATATAAATTTTTTCTATTATAATAGAAATTATAATAATAAAAAAATGTGGCTGTAAACTCGTGGTTAATTTTGCGATGTTTCAATCTTGCCCGTTTTACACCAAAGGTTTTGCTTTCTACCTACGAAAGTACTAATATTTATAAAATAGTAGCGGACCCGACAGACGTTGTCCTGTCTTAACTATGAATATTGATTTCAAATTGGTATAATTAATTAAAAAATATTTCAGAAACAAAGTGTTTATTATTCTAATGCTTTATGTTATACAACATTCTTTGTTTGTTTTTCTGGCTCACATATTATTATATTATCAATATAATAACTCCGATCGAAGCATTTATTTTAAACGATATTCATTTTTCTTACATCCTCTTTGACGATATTTGCAGCACGCATTCTGTCAATTTTATGTCAAACGCCATAAGGTTACATCAAAAAGTTCGAATTGTATGGTGGTTAAGTATTCTTAAATTTTCTAATTTTCCGGGCATTTTTCTTCTTTTTTTCTTTTATAAGAACCTTCTCCTGACAATTACAAACACAACAAAAAAAATCAGACGAATCGGTCAAGCCGTTTTCATGTTATGTCGTGACAACGGAAAACAGGTTTCATTTTTATATTTTTTTTTCTGGATATCAAGGGAATTGACCTTAAGTAAAAATATAACTAACACATTTTCTCTAGAGTAATACATACATGTGTAAAGGAGTACTAATAAAATGTTCTATCAGTATTTAAAAGTTTCTCTACATGACAAAGACCGTGTCCCACGTGACATTCTTCCTGTTTGCATTGTAATTATTAGTTTACATGTACATGATCAGCGTCCTTTGCAAACATCAAAGGCCTTTGAATATTTTATGAAATATTGGATATTTTAATCAAACAAGAGTCTTTCAAAGGCATCCCTAATGTTCTGCGGTTACCTCCACCGCAAGGGTATGGTCGCATAGGTTACGAATACCACTCTAACCTCAAATACGTTTAATGCTTTGATAAATATAAAACGGTAACGGTGTCTGTAGAGTTCATCAAAAAAATCAAATCACTCCAAAATTATGGCTCTTATTTGAATTTGTTTTTTATTTATACGAAAATTAAATGGCCTTTGCTCAAACTTTTTAGATCCAGGTATCAGATCAGTCAGAGTAGGTATACTGTACAACACTTAGTATAAAGCTGAAGAGTTTGAGTGTAAGTACCTACACTGTAAACTCTTAAGTGAACTGAATTTCAGGGGACCGAGCTTTTTGGTTCGTTATAGTCAGTTTTAGTTATACGGAGGGAAGAGAAAAGACACCGAATTTAACCAATTACAATAATTTATATATATGTACTTATCTCGGGAACTACCGCTTTGAATTAAACAAAATAAAAAGATATATTTTTGTAGTATATATGTGTCAATTTATTAAGACATATTTGTCTACGGTATGCCGTAGTATGCTGCATACATAAATCACCCTTCACCGATTGAAAGCGGAAGGTTAGCTGGAGATAGGGCAAGTATACATAGGCTCATATTAAATAAACAAATTTAACTAGACAACTTCCATTTTCCTTTGAAAATCTCTTCAAACAGAGTCACTGTCAAGAGCTAGTGTTATATAATACGCAATACAGGAGGTGAACCTTTGTTGTGCCTCTGAGCGACAACCGGATGCGTTAACATCGCCATTTTGGATACATTATGGCTAATCCTTTGAGATTAAATGCCATTATTACGGTGTAATATATTACTATAATGTATTATAAAGTTCTCTTTTACCTGATATTTTATATATAATACTTGTTTCAAATATAATGATCTCGCTTCGGCTACTTTTGCGGCTTTAGTAAAATCATTAAGTTCATGAAAAGCCAAGTTTTTGAAATGTTAGTCAAATACTGATTTTAGTTGAGGTTCGATTTTGCACATTCTCTATATTGATTTGTTAATTCAGCCCGCTCGCTATGTTGGCCTAGGTTGATTAATTAAAACAGCTTTATAATAAATGTGTTAAAATGATTCTCACCTTCAAATCGGGTATAGCTACATTCAATAATGGAATGTCGTCACTGTATTAAAATTTTATCAGATTATTATGCGCTCAAACAGTGTATGAAATGTATTTTAAAACTACGGTTTATTTATGCCTTAAGATGTTTTCCCTTTCATAATTGCCGCCATAATTCTGATGTTTGAAAATCATGTTCAATAGTTTTAAGATTAAAACTACAAATTATTAACTCAAATTGGATAACGAATAAATTAAAAATAATCACAGTTAAATATACAAATATACGTAACAAAGTATTTCTCACAATCACAAAGGATTTCGAAAGTGAAAAAGTATTCGAAGAGATTCCAAATGGAAAGAGTATTTCCAAGACATTCCGAACGGAATAAAGGGCTTACGTCTCGCTTTTGAGCGCCAATGTTTTACCAAATTGACGTTGAACATGGGATCATGCTCCTTTGATATGGTAATTTTGAACCCTTAGGTAATAATCGATTAAATAGGCAAAAATCGACCATTGAATGGATGTAAAGAGATTTTATAATATTGAAGGTCTGTTTGGGCCGAAAAAGATATTAGTAACAATCTAGAATTAATGATCGTTGGTCTTCTCCTACGTAAACTATAACGTAGTGCATAAGTTCATCAATTATTTAATAAGAATCTATATTATAACCACTAGTACTATTATAAGCACTCGAATTTAAGAGAAGAGCCTATAGCTTGCAATGTTCAACTCTTGAGTTCGTAAGTTCGAACCCCGACTGCGCATTTTAATTGTGCGCGATTGAGAATGATCTAGATGATAGACATTTTTCATATACATTCATCTATGTACCAGATCCATAAAATATTATAGTCGTGTACCATATTTACAATTCAAAATAGGATTGTAAACTTGGAAACTAACTTACAGCGGACGAAACTTTGACGTGTATTAAAATAATAACGTGTTACCTATTCAATAGGACGCTGAGGGAAACGTCAATACGCGATTATAAAATGTAAAAAAGTATTGTAGCGTCGGGTCATTGCCCATTCGAGATCCGTCCCTCTCAAATATGACAGGTAACTTTTTTAACTTTTTGGAACCTCCAAAAGATGTCTGAAGTGGTGTGGCAGACGCCAAATAAAACGCATTAATGCTTAAGACCGTAATTGCAACATTTCGTGCATTTTTTGAGAATACTCGAAACGACTAACAATTCTTTGTGTATTACATAGCTTTTGTTTATGTTTCAGCTTCCATTGAAATGTCGAATTTCATTGAAATTTTTCGAACGTTTCTCTTGCTGACGGCTCTCCATTTCGTTTTTGGAAAATAAACGTAAAATGGAGCCTTAATGGACAGAAAATATGTATTAAAATTATTTTAAAGGTGTTTTTAACCTACCACGTTGGTGGTACCAAAAATAATTGCAGGAGTTACTAAATATACAGACTCAAGAGTGTAAGGAATTGGGTGATGATAATGTATCTTATCAAACATAATAACACAATATTTATATTATGTTCTATGTACTAAGCAGTAATATGTAGTATTACATTAGTATTATATAATATATATATATAATCACAGAAGACATGTAGTCAGTTTTATTTATTAGAAATTTCCAAAAATTTTTAATAGCTATGAACTCAATTTACTTATGTCAACTATTATGTCTTAAAATTATTACTTTTATTTTATTTTATAGGCCTTTTCATCGTCTACATATGTTTTAATTGCTTTGTTTTGCTTCATTCTTTATGTGTAAGTAATTGTATATCGTATGTAGTTTTAGACTTGTTGCGGTCACTTTATTTAATTTTTCTTTCCTCATAGTGCCTGGAAGAGATCGCTCGAAAGCGATAAGGCAGCCAGTTGCCCTCCTTTTTTATTTAATTATTTTAATTTTACATGTAACAAAATGTTCATAAATAAATGAATTAAAACCCAATTTCTAAAGGTTACGCTTTAAATCCATTTTTAATTAAAATTTGACGTTTTATCTATTGTAGTTTTTACAAAGAATCCTTGTTACGGCTGTATTCAATTTGGAAGCGAAAATGGAAATATTTTCAACGGAACATATTTCAATTTTCGCAATGATACCAACATGTGCTTTGTATTACTTTTAAGATTTATAGAATCCATTGCATTCTTTCACTTTAAGAATTACATTTTTCAGCATTAGCTGAACATCAGTTCAACTGACAGGTTATATGTATCAAGTTAATGAGAATCAAAATTTTTTTATTTTTTTATATCTACGTTCTATTTCTATAATTTCTAATATTAACATGTCATAACTCATACATGTGAATGTAATGGATATTCATATAAGGCTAATTTTAAAAACAAAAGATCTAATAATTACAAGGCATTTCTCTTCTACATTGTAATTAGCTGTCTATAATTTATTTATTTATTTTAATAATTAGATTTATAAGTAAATATGCTTTATGATAAAAAATTGCAAAATCGTTATTTTGGTAAAAGTCAAATTTGTAAGTCTTCGATTTGATTCCCGGCGTATATATTGTTTAGAGTTGAAAGGCACGGCACTTTTGCCCATATAGTGCATCGTTCTGTCAAACAGAGAACAATGTAGGTTTCCCTAAACGCTTAACAGCGCATCTTCTTCCGCAACTTTACATGCAAATAAAAGTAATCGAAGTCGGGACGCTATCGGAAATTCCCTAGTCCACACAGGGAATTCAGAAGTGCAAGGTACGTTTGAACTTTGCAAGTTGGTCCACGAATAGCGTAGTACTTGAAGTGCATGTGATTGGATTCGTGAAAAGTTTACATTTAAAGAGGATAGTTAGCATTCTTGCTGATGCAGGAATTCAAATTGATTATGTCTGTTATGTGAACTAGGTATGCATTGCTTTGGTATGGTTGGTATTACAGCGTGATCGATACCAACATAATAATAATTCTCTATAGGTCTGTGCCACAGATTGCATTTGTTTCTTTGATATTTTTTCTTTTATAGACAATTAGGAACTTTGGGGCCTCTTAGCCTAGCGGTCTTATTAAGTGGCAGCTAGGTGAGGGGTACCGGGTTCGATTCCCGGTTCGAGGGCAAACTTTAATTTAATTTAAATTTGTTCTCGGCCTTTGGGAGGGTTGTGCGGTACCGGGCGAGTGCTTAAACCGTTCATGGAGGACACGGACGAATTTCTAAAGACAATAAGCTAAAAAAATAAGCTAATGCACAAATCGTGCCAGAGCCATTAAAAAAAAACTAGGAACTAGTCTTCTGAGACGAAGCTATGGGTCTAAGCCCTGAATGATTTTCGTCTTACAATGGCGATGCTTATCTCCTTGATGTTACATGTTATTTAGCTACAATTTTCTTGAAAATCTTTTTAAACTAAATCCCTAGCGTGTACAGTAGCTACGTGTTAATTTAATAGCGTTATCGGATTTCGAGTGGTTGAAGAAAATTGCTCAATCAGAATTCGAGTTAGGTCAAGCGTGACTCACATCGTAATGAATAGTCAGCACTTATTTAAGCTGTTAGTAAGTTAAACCAGCGAAAATTACGTATTTAAAGTCGACTGTAATGAAGGTTTACGATAGGTACTAAGTTAGTTTGAAAGTATTTTAATTAAATTTCAAAGAGGACGCGACATTCAATGACCCAGCAAGGTTTATAACAATGTGTACTTCTATATTGAGTGTTAATTAAAATAATCGATTGCTTGATTCATAGAAAATGGGACATTATTTTTTCGAATGAGTTTATACTTTAAAAAAATAAAAAATAAATTGTATGCTGACAAATAATTTGTGAATATCCGACTCTACTGATTTCTTCATTTATCAATTAGATACTGAAAAATCTCTCTAAAAGCGTAGGAATGCTTTTGTATCAAAATCTGGATCATTGTGTGTTGCGCAAGAGGTGAGAATTAAAAAGATTCCTTTGTGTTTGTATCTTACTTATTTAGTCACTTTTTAAAACTATGTTACGCTGTTTTAAACTGAGCTTAAGTTGTATGTAATTTATGTAATTTAAAAATGCGTTATTGTGTGTCTAGCAGACATACGTTTATAATAAACACAACGGCATACTTGGCATCTATTTATTTGATATTTTTTATCTGTACGACTGTACGTAGGTAATAAAGCTTTATTTGCGTGGCACACGGTTGTTGTTAGAAATATTTAGTTTTCTAAAGATAGTTAGGTATCATTAAATATATTGTTGGACCGTCAGTACTTAAAGTAAGACCTCAGTATTGAGATCGGTCCTTCTAAAAATTACTACAACAAAATAAGCTACCACATGACACGTTATGATTACACAGAATCTAGGACTCTTTCTCAGTCCAAACAGATTTTTTTGTTGATTGCTCGTAGTATGTTAAGCAAACTGAAACTAAGTAACAAAATATGACGTGTCACTTCATTAACGTTAGTTTGGGTCAAAGTTGAGTAATAAGGGATGGCTCTCCATAACAATTACGCTACTCGGGAGTTATAAAAGTTCCTTTAGTACGTGACACAGAAATCGGCTGCGAACGTGTTCCGCATAGCTTTTATTTTCTTTTTTTTCTCTCCGTTTTTATTGAGCCAAAATCAGTTAGTGTTATAGTAAACGTATTCTACCATTTAATTTAATATTATAAATTATTTTATAATGGCTAGCGGATACTGATTTGATATAAGCATGTTGTCAGAATATATTTATAATGTTAGGATAGCGTAAGGGGGCAATTTGATTGTTAAGGGGGGCAATCGAAATCGGCTGTATATAACACAACGTGGGTTCCCACGTGGGTTGTGTTATAGTCTTTTCTTGTTCTCAAGTCTTTGAGAAGAAAAAGAAGAAATATCTGTGCAGCAAGCATCAAACGCAAGGATCTCACTAAATTAAAATAATTTGGTATAATTTGAATTTCAGTTTTTCGATATATGTTTTGAAAGTTACTCACCGAGTTTCGTTAACAATGTCATAGTGATTTCTCCCTAAAATATATCATTTAAGTTTTTTAAGTGAACGATTATATTTTTTGATATTAAATTGTATATGTTGCATAGAAGCATAGGAGCATAAGAATTTTAGAAAGGTGGGATATGACAGAAAATGTTGGGAAACATTAGTTTAACGCAATGTCAGTGAAAGCGAGGTACCAAACCGAAACCTTTATTTCGCAGGAACCAAATTCAGGACGTTGTAATTTAGTCACTAATCCAAGAGGAAAATAATTATTATCACATGAAATCTTTCAGTTCTTGAGTTTAAACTAATACAGATAAAACAACTTTGCAGGCCTAAACCCTCGAAATCCGAATGCTTCAGACAAATACACTGCATTATCTATACGAAGATAAATTGGACCCCTTTGTTTCAAGACGAATTCAATTTGAAATTGAGAATTGGCGGGACAAATGTTGTCTTTTGTCTAAACAAACGCGATCACCAAAATGGCGTAACGACCCGCCCCTGCACGTGTAAATCGGATTTGTCTAATTTATTGCTGTCTTGTGAATGCCACGGTTACTTAGGTCCAACACCTTGCTGGAATAATAGGATTTCTTGTTTTACTTATAGCGGATAAGTAAGATCTAGCGAAATGTAAGGAAGCGGCGGGCGGCAGACCTGGGCGCTGAAGTACCTAAAAGGTGGTCGCTTTTGGACGCGGCGCAACTTAGACTTATTAATTAGTTTTGGTAGGTAGGTTTTTTATAAACTATTCAATTATGCTGATATAATACGGCAATTACGTGTATTAAGTAATTATAAATTTAATAACCATTGTTACGCGGTTTATGTTTTGTTAAAGGCTTAATTAATAAGGCTTCAATTCGGTTCTAAATTAATTTAAAGTGAGCGACAAAAAACGGTTTTTAAGTATTAATAAAAAATAACTTAGAAAAGTACAGATAAAAAAGAAACCAGTGGCGCTACCTTAACAAAACCTTTTGGGTGTCAGTCACAGATTTCTGAGCCTTTTTCATGGTAATTTCCTTTATTTAAAAGGCAAGTAGGTGATACTTCTGTGTGTCGCACAGAATTCGCCGTCGAATTTTTGGGTCTAAGACAGGACGGTTTCCTCACGATGTTTTCTTTCACCGTACCAGCGAGCGTGAAATGCGGACACAGACATAATTTGGAAAATATATGTATAGCATCTTTCCTTGATTTTGCTGCCCCAATTGGGTATAAGATAGAGATTGTACTGTTACTAGACACATTTATTGTTAAGATCGAACCTCAAAGTCGAGTCGTGCCGAATTGCATGGCGAGCTACTGGGCCAAAAATGGTCTCTAAAGTACAGGTATTAGGGAGCGTTCAAGTATTACGTCACGCAATTTTTAGAGATTATTGATCCCCCCCCCCCCCTCGTGTAACGCGCCGTAAAGTCACCAAGTATAGTAAAACGTTTCGTGACCACCTAGTGACTCTTTATAGTAAAAGTTACCATAATGTGGTGTAAAGTACTGGAAAGTCGAAACTGAAAAGAAAAAAAACCTTATCCATAAACAACAACAGACCGTTATAGAACATAATTTCCCACAGGCAACACTCTTCAAATAGCATAACCTAAGTCAAAACATTTTACATTTGATTAAAATTGCTCGTGTAAGCCAGTACCAATTTGCATGTCAAGCGTACAACAAAATTACATAAAGCATCGCGGTTACATTTTTCCCTATTCTACTGACCTTTCATTCACCCTATAACAGCCCGTAATTTCTGTGCAAATGTCTCAATTAACACAGAAAAGCGTGATAAAGCCGACGGGGAATAAATTGGAGTCGATTTAGTAGCTAGGACAATTTACTGAGTTCAAATCACTCTTTATCCAGTTGGTTCGCAGTTATTATAGGTCTATTAGGGGTACTTCTACTTTTGTCGAATTAATTACCGATGACATAATTTTAGCCTGATAATAGCTACTTTTTAATATACACCAATTTCAATATCACACATTATTACTTAAGTTTTATCAAGCCGTCTTCATGGGCGGGATACAATTTTACGTCTACCTTCACAAATAACTATAGGTTTTTAAATATGCATATTATATTGACCAATAATTACAGAATTTCTGGAGCATTTAAACCATCAACTGCTTTAAGCTTCAACAGTAATTTTTTTCATAGTAAGTATTTAGTATTAATTTTCTACTATCGAAGAGGAATGTTTCTTGAATTCCGTCATCAAGTCGTAATGGGTGAGCAAATGGGGCTATTTATCGTAAAATCGGTGATAAAGCCTCGAAACATCATTGTTCGCTTGTACTCGATTTTATATAACTACGTTTACGAAAGGATTTTCACAGTAAAATGTAGCAGTAGGGTTGACTCAGTTTCCGTTGTCCGTTGTAAGTTAAGTCCTAATTAATTGAGCCAACCTTAAAGTTCCTTCCTCTTCCTGGGCACTTCCTCATCACTCTTCTGTGAATTTCTACTCACAGCCACAACCATGTATGCCAGGACTACGTGGGTGACTTATTCCTCTGCAAAAGGAACTTTCCGTCGGACTTAAGTACAAGGTACACAGTAAAAAGTAGTAATTTTAGTTAGTATTCATAATTGGATAATATATTATATCTAGCATGTTTGCTTGATTTTGCTGTCCCAATTAGGTATAAGACAGAGATTGCTACTGTTACTAGCCATATTTATTGTTTCATCGTGAATCGAAGAAGCTTTATTTTAGTTTACTCTAACCAATAAGAAATGAATCGCTTAAAAATAACTTAAACTAAAAGTTCCAACGTATAAATAAAACGTTATACTGACATGTTCAATAATTTTCAATTATAGCATAAAGACCAGGTGTATCGTTCTTGAGTTTATTTTCCGATGGAATTGTGGAAAATGCAGTGAAAATTACCAACAATGTAGCGTAATAGATCGGTTAGTAACATTTTAACAACTCCGCGAGAAAGGAGTTATAAAACCAAATATGATGTTGGACTATTATTATTGACTTGAAAAAATATAGATTAATTAAAATATTTGTACGAATTCATCATAAAGACTCGCTTTGTATTGAATGTTTAAATATTTTGGTATGTAAGAGTAGGAACTTTTTTGTAATGTATTCGCATTTGGTGAACTTTTGTGTGTTATTTATTACTGAGCACTTAATTAAGCTTTGAAAACAATTTGAAAAAGAAAAACAAGAAATATATTTACTGACACACAAATATAGAGTATTTAAAATATTCACAGTGATAAAAATAATATAATTAAAAATGTATATATAACTATAAAACAAAAATAAATTTAAAAAGTCCTTATGGAAGTGTACCTCTTTAATGCTGGCAGCATTTTGCCTTTTCACGTTGCTGTATTGCAATACTTATTCGTTAAGTGAGGACAGCACCAGCTTTGGGGTCACCGGTACCTACTACCAGGCGCCAATATAAATCTTTAATTAGCGCCTCTGCACTTGTGTCCCACGGCCCAAGAGTCTCTACTCCAAAAAATAAAAAAGACAACATCTTCCTGTTCTCCATCCTGTTTTGTGGTAAATAGGTAACAGATAAAATTAACTTAAATGAACATATTATTTACAGAACTAAATATAATCCTTAATTGGTTGGGCAAAGATCCATGTTTGATTCTGTGCACGTAATATTTCACCAGGCGTTGCGTATTCAGCTTTTAACGAAATTAACTTTCCCCTAACAATGTATGATAATTTTATGTTGACCATATTTTTCCTATAATAAATTGTAGTGTCGCTGAGTAAGCCAGAATTATAACTGAATGATATAAAACATCAGCGTAAAAGAATTTTCGAAGTCTTCGATATTGAATTAATTTATATTGAAGCCTAGGTATATAATAGCAAATAAGTGTTCAAATACATCACAAGTAAATAAATATAAATGTGTCCTTTTCTTATTAAATTAAATGTTTGTTCCGCATACGTTGTAACTTAAATATAAATAATACGAGACTTATAATCAGAGGATGTATAAATATTAGATCTATCTATCTATCGATAATAGACAAGGAATACATGAAATTGAGAAGATTTTAATACGATAACTTTATCGTATTAAAATCTTCTATTATATCTATTTTTTTAGTTTACTCCTAATCAGCTAAAGCGCTTGAGGTGAGAATATTTCTTGTATGAACATCGCATAAAATTATAGCTTTGTTAAAAAGGAATAGATGAAATTAGTTAGACAAAGAGAAATCATCCATTTGTACATTTTAAAGAGTCATGGACGTACGTAACAAACAGTATGTACTTAACTCGTGAATATTTCTTCATTATTACTATTACGAATTATCTTAGCCCGAATAAAAAACATAATTCTTCGCTTTCACATCGTTATTAAAACTCTACCATCTTAATAATAAGACAAATGATAATTAGTTTTAATTAAAATCAAAACTCACTGAGATATTGAAAGAAAAGTAATTATAAGGTATAAAACAAAGTTTCAAAAATAATTACGACCTTCAGTATAATTACGCCATTAGTGAGTTTTTATTAAATTTAAAAGAGACTATACTAGAAAGTAGGTCACAACGACAATGCTCTACACTCTATGACTTATTGCTCTATTTCGTGGCGAAAATCCAATAATTCGTATAAAATATGGGAAGAACGGGCTCTTTACAATATGATTTTTTCAATAGAACGTAAAAGATTTATTTATTTTATAATATTAGCGATGACATAGCCGTTATTACTTACGTGATGTATTTTAATTTTTAATAGAAATTAAAAAAGGAGGTTCTCAATTTTCCGGAGACTTTTCTATATGTTCATCGATTACTCGAATTATTTTTATCATTTTTGAAAGAACTGTTGAAAGAGGTTCTACGTCTATTACCATCAATAGGTTCGTATCCTGGCAGGGTCGCGTGTTCTTTTTGGGGGCCTCATAGCCTAGCGGTCTTATTAAGTGGCAGCTAGGTGAGGGGTACCGGGTTCGATTCCCGGTTCGAGGGCAAGTTTTAATTTAATTTAAATTTTTCTAAGCCTTTGGGAGGGTTGTGCGGTACCGGGCGAGTGCCTAAACTGTACATGGAGGACATGGTCGAATTTCTAAGGCAAAAAGCACGAATTATAAAAATCTTGTAATTGACGCTGGCTAATGCACAAACCGTGCCAGAGCCATAAAAAAAAAACATCAATAGGGTTGTACGACTACATTACGGAAAAATAATCGTTTCTTAGAGGTAAACATGTACAAAGTGAAAATAACTTAGACTTAAGACTGACTTAGTTCGCCTATAAATGTAAAAGCAATTTTGTTTAAGTACACGTTTAATGAAATCGTGGTTCCTGTACACCCTTCAAAACACAAACGAAACCACACAGCGGATCCCAGCATAATCTTCTATCGCAAATTGTATTTTGAATAACCTAAACGTGAGATGAAAGCGAGCTGTCCGAATCTAGATAATGTAAATACAGGAACCAGAGATTTTTCCACATACATTTTTACGATACACAGCTTTCGACCGTGGCTAGAAGAAATAAGACTCAGTTTCATTTATATTTTGTAGATAATACTGGAAATGGAACTGTTATAATTGTACGCCAGTTGTAAATGACAGTCTTTTGTTTTTCATGAAATATTTTTTAATCTTTTTACTTCGCACCACTGGCCTTGATTTTGAATGTTATTTATTTATTTATTTATTCCATTCTATCTTTACAGTTATTACTAATTCGATAGAACGACATAATATTTACACCCACACCAATTAACCTAGATAAAAAACATTAAGAAAAATATATATTTATATACCTAAACTAATAATATAGGAAGCAACTCTTGTGAACTCAGCCAGTGTACAAACAAATAGGTCAACAGAAATCCTATTTATTATAATTATTGCTCGCGTGAGTGGTGCTTCGCTAACCAAGTTGGAACGTGAGCGCGGTACATCCAAAAGTTGAGACTTCCGCCTCAGGTTTCTACTTGGTACCCGTAGACTCAGTCTCTCCATTATGTCCAGATTATGAACCCGACCCGTAAGTATTTTAAATATATACACTGACAAGGCTAGCTCTCTTCTGAGGCGTAGCTGGTCATAGCCCACCATTATATATCTTCGAATTAAACATAGCATTAAATTGCTTACGCCGTTAATTTATTATTTATCTAACACAAGCAGTGTTAGACAAAAGCTAAATCGCTTTTAATTCTTAATTTAAAAAAAAAAGAGAAAATAGCTTTAGTTATTTCGACGCCATAACCATATCGGCGTTATTAATATAAAAGCTGTTCAACACTCACTCTATTATGTTCACCGTAATTTTTTATAAAAAGAACATTTAAAAATGTACACTATGGTATAATTTTAATAAATTACGGGTGGGATCGTTAACGCCTGTCTGAATAAAACATTACTGCTATCGAAAATCGCCGTATTATTTATTACACTGAAAGCGATTTTATAGCTAATAACACTTTTATAAGCCTTTTACTGAGAGTATTTTACACAATCCACTTTTATAGCACTTTATTATCCTATTATTAATTAGTTTGATAAATGATTTACATTACTACCAAATGTAATTTAGAAAATACAATTATTTATAATGCAAAGACCCACCTTAGTAATCAAAAAGTTTTGCTTAAAGTATAGTTACTTTTACCGGCGTTAAAGCAGCAGATATATGCTAATATAATTTAGATAATTAAATGCTATGAATGAATTTGTGGTAACTTTTGAGTGAATTTTTTTACAGTACAACCACCAAGTAACGCTTTAAACTATAATTTCTCATACAAATGTTTGACGCAGACGTTAGTTTATTAGCTACATGTTAGATCTTCATGTGTAGGACTTGGCACCTCACTTTTCAGGAATGTATGATAAGAAAGTTCACACTTGTACTTAAGCGGGCCATATACGGACCGCATATTGCAGCCGATACCGACTGCTCTAAGCGGTCGCACGGCGATCTGCAGTTTCCATACTAAATTCATATTCGCAATACACGGACCGCTCGAGCAGTTCCTGAGCAAACCGCATATTGCAGTCGGTCTTGACTGCAACATGCGGTCCGTCTATGGCCCGCTTTAGAAGTATCAAAACGTCAACCTGCCGCATATCTGACAAATCTATTATAAAAAAGTAAAATTAGAAACAATAAAAGCATACAATTTACAACACAATGAGTGTAGCCGGCGTAAATATTTGCCAGCAACACCAAATATTTCATCTGCAACTTTAAAATTGATTGCCTCATCTGAAAATGTGATGAAGCCTATTG
Source organism: Pieris melete (assembly GCA_963693345.1). Lineage (NCBI taxonomy): Eukaryota > Metazoa > Arthropoda > Insecta > Lepidoptera > Pieridae > Pieris > Pieris melete. Next base: position 1,621,002 of record CAVNZK010000053.1, on the reverse strand, counting down.
CTGTTCCATTTAATCCCTATACAATACCAGTAATCCTTTCGATTCATTGCACAAAAGCAATATAGCCAATGAAAACTGATATTCGTTAAGGATTATTTGTAAGAGTATCGAAAATGAATCATGAATTATTTTTTCAAAGGTGAGTTATATTATCCATTTTAGTGTTTTTTCACTACCTGCCCTGCGATTCTGTAACTCACTTTTCGAACTCACACAGCGGTTTTCGCATCGGCGGTCGCTATATCATATAAACAATAAACTAAAAGCTTCCACCTTTTCAGAATGCCAAATCATAAAATGACTGCGTCACGACTGATTTGAGAGCGACCGCCGATGCGAAAACCGCTGTATGAGTTCGAAAAGTGAGTTACAGAATCGCAGGTCTGCTCTCATTTTATTGATCAAGTCATGTGGATATTATGACAGTTGCAGGAAATAGCGCTCGCTTCAACCTGAGGAGTTCCTGTATATGATAGCTTCATTAATATGAATGTATGAATCAATACACAATATTGACCTCGTCTATAATCCGTTGTAATTAAATGTGTAGTACCTACTTAAAAACTAAAGACAATATTATTTTTTTATCAGCAGATCCGTAAAACACGTAAATTTGAGAACCACATTCCAATATAATAGCTTGTTCTTTAGAACTTTGCATGAACAGATCATTAAGAGCTTCCTACGTATTGACACTCGTATAAAGAGAATGACTCACATTTATTATACGTATGGTTTGCGGTCCTAAGTTAATAATAAAGCTATAAAACGTATATATAAGATTACGTGTTTAATTCTACGCGAAAATAAAACAACAGATGTTCGTTCGAGTGCGTATTATATTAAGCTGAATTAGTACATTGACTGCCATTTTTGTTTTATGTTAATATAAGTTAATCTTTCTAAAACTTGAACATATTATTTATTGTGTCACGAGAACACCTAGCAAACAACATAATTCATTACGCTACGCTCTCGTAGCAAACGTACTCGTAGCTCGTAGTCTTGAAATGAATACAGTTGCAGAAGATATTCAAATAGCAATAAAATTAGTTTTAAAGTCGTTTGAAATACAAATATGAGAAAAAAATGTGTGGTTTACGACTGCTATACATTTAGATAAATCAAATATATACATATACTGCGAAATATATGAAAAAAACACTATGATATAATAAAATAAATGATGATATTACTTTGAAATTTTACACAGTTTTCTCGAGATTAACTGGAAATGGTTCGGTACTACATAATGACTTCATGAAGGCTCACGGGTGGCCAATAAATAACAAATCAGTCAGTGGCATAATGGGACCATTCTTCAGCCAACAAGTTAAAGTTGGCTTGAGTTCAGGCAAGTTCTACTCCCAGCGTGAAGGCTTGCATATAAGTAGCTATTAATGACTTGTACATACTAATTTTCAGTCTTTGAAAAAATCGTAGAAACGAACAATATCAATCTGTTACATACTACCCCTAAACTTTGTTGTTTATATGTTTTTTCACGTATTAACGATAAGTTGCGGTAGTCAGCCTTAGCGTGTACTTGTAGGTAATTACTGATAATAAGAATAACTACGATGCTGTATGAAATGGTATTTAGCCAAATTGTTTTTGTAGATTATATCTTTCTAGTGCGCATTAAACACTCACTCGTACGGTGGATAACATCGAGAGGAAACCGGCATGCCTTAGACCCAAACAGTCGAGGGTATGTGCAAAGAAGGTTGATGACCTACTTGCCTAGACATGATCGCGGAATAGATATAGAAATCTGAGGCTAAGACCTAAAAGGTTGTAGTAGGTATGTCTTTCTAGGTAGAATTTATTACAAGTACTTGTAGTATAACACCCACCGGTACTTTGGAATTTCCAATGACAAAAGCGATCGCGATTAGGATCTGATATTGTTTCTGTCTTTCAATATCGCTGACGTAATCAACGTGTATGAGATTCAGCTATTGGGAGTTACAGAGTACCGGCAATGGCTACAAAAAAGCATACCTCTACAAATATCTAAAAGCAAGTTCACATCGAAAGATGAAATATTCACACAGTGCCGGATATACGGAGCGGGATGAAAATGAAAATTGTTTCGGGAGATTGGAATGAAAAAATTTAACGCTCAAATAAAATATACAAAGTGAATGTAATTGTTGACCAAATACAGGCTACCGAGGACTTTTAACTTTTATTCGGCAAAAATAAACGGATTAAACATTCAATAATTCTGTTACGTTGTTTTTGCGACGCGTGCACGTTTTAATGAATTTTGCAATGCAGTTTTGTAAGTGAAAAGGGAGTGATGAAATTATGTATATTTATAAGTACTATGGTGACCCATTTGTTGAGCAATTTGCAACTTTTGCGCCTATGAATTTGTGTATATGCGGAATAAATAATTACTAATACTTTAAATAAAAAACTTTTTTTTGAACGGATTGAAGTTATGTATTATTATCAAAAGAAAAACAATCCGCGAAAATAGAGGACACCGTGAGACATTTTTGCCAAAACCCTCCATCTTTTAGTCGATACCAACTCTGGGGAAATAAATACAGATAATGCAACTTTCTCTGCAGCTGTGATACTTTTTGACATTCAACATCTTTTGTCTTCACTCTTCAGTCACCGTGACCACGCACGCTGTAAAGCACGCGAAACGTCGGATAAATTTAAAATTATGTTTAAATAGTGGTAAATTTATAATAATACATAACTTCAATCCGTTCAAAAAAAAGTTTTTTATTGAAATGTATAAAAGTTATGTCAATCAAAGACTATACTAATACTTGGATTAACTTTTTACAATATTCCTGTAAAGAGTTAATCCAACTCGCCAAATAATAGTTTTCATTAGAGATTTTTTAATTCTCTGAAGCAATCGATCTATTATTGTTTCCTCTTCAGAGCGTACATTACTTGCTTCATATTTTTTTTTAATTTTTAATTTTAAAACCTATAAAAACATTTCATCGAATAAATCTTTCTCTTTATCTTATTATAAATCAAAAGGGTTTTCAAACATAATAAATAGTCATTTCAGAATGGCTTAATGAGTTTTTTAAGTAAACAAACCGTCGGATTCATAATAAGATATATTTACGTTGTTGCTTAAATAAATTTATAATGAAGTGGATTAAGCCGTAATGGATCAGACATATGTTTCAATATATTTTTTGAAATATCCGTCTTACACTTAAGTTTTAACGTATATTTTGTGTACTGTCAAAAGTATGTAATGGTTGATAGTTATTATTATTTAAATTTGATAATATCACATAGACTTATACATACGAATGGCGCTACAACCTTTTAGGTCTGGGCCACAGATTTCTGTATCTGTTCCGTGATAATTTCTAATAGGAAGGTTAGGTTAGTTTTCACACGATGTTTTCCTTCACCATACGAGCGATTTTTAAATGCGCATATAGACATAACATTTGGTGCGTGTCAAAGCTACGATCCCAGGCTTGAGAGTCGCACGTCATACCAGTAGGCCAACACTGCTCTGCTACTTAGACTAGTAAGTTTTTAAATTTGGGCACTGGACCGCAGAATAAAAGAAAAACAAAAGATCGCGTTTCATTACTTATTTTGAAATATTATCCCGACATTTCATTCATGTAAATATCGCTTTACAGGTCGCTTATGTAACAGAAACTGGATACGTAAATTCCGCTTCAAATGCTGCCCTGCTCAACCACGACGCTCATGCATGATCTACCGACATTTTTAGGGGTGCAAACGAGACGCTCATAAGTTAGTTAAGTTAGTGGGTGCGTTACCGGCCTTTGAGGAAGAAGTATGCTCTCTTTTTAAACAATTGAAGGTGGTATCCCAGAGAAGATCTATCATCGGGTGTCGATTTCACAGTTCCTAATGCCTAATGAAGCGGACCGTGGTAGATTGTCAGCCATCAGCACGTGAAATCTAGAAAAATATAAGAGAGAAAGGTCGCTAAAGTTAAATCATTTAATATTGAAATTATGTACAAATGTGTTCTCGCGTCTTTATCCGGTGTGATATATAGACAAAATGCATGATCAGTGCGAACACAATTTTAAAAACCTTTAAATTAAAAATGGATGCAATACGCAAAGATTATACGTCAGTTTGCTTACCTGATGAATTTTTTCTAACATACTGCCATTGTTCGCAGCGGTCCGTAGAAAATCCGGTGAAATTGAAATTTAAAACCTTATGAAACCCAGTAAAAGTTTTCTCTAGCTCGAAGCTTTAAAATCAAATACAGGTTTAAATCGAAAATTGAAAAATATCGCCGCAGTTTTATTATTTCAGTACTTTATATCATGACCAGGTCAAACTCAATGTGATCATGGAATTTAGTTGCATGAAATAGTTTACGGTATTTTTTCACCAATACTAAAAAGTGTTTTACTCATCAGTTTTATTACTGCTGCATGGTCAATATTTTATGAAAAGACTCAATGTTATATTTAGTATCACCTCTTTATTTTGAAACTAATCTTAAATATATTAAGATAGTTTTGGCTATTGGCTATTTTGCTAAGTCCAAAGTAAGTGTTTTTTTTGTCAATAAAATAATTTTATTTCAGTCTTCCTTTGACACCTTAAACATCTAAGGTGTATCACGTCTGACACGATTGTGCACTTGTGTGTGTGTGCGTACACATTTGAATGCTACCTTCTTAATCTATATATATAAAAGAAAGTCGTGTTTGTTACAACACTTATAACTCGAGAACGGCTGGAGCGATTGCCATGGTTTTTGATTTGTTGGATTTGTTTCCGTCCCGAATAGCAGAATAAGCAATAAAATATCGGATAAGTTATCGAATAACAATAAATTAATTAATTAATTTTACGAATGCAAAAACCATATGGTGCCATCTGTTGACAAAACTACGCATCATTTTACGTCGAATTTGTGTCAGTTTAAGAAATTCCGATCTTGAGGTGAATGAGGAGATGCATAACCATGCTTTGATCCTGATCAAAAGATGTTGGATATCAGAAAGTGCTTAACATGCAGTATGGCCATATTGACGCTAGAGAGAAGATGCCTAATGTGTAAAACTGCCATTCTTCTTTCGCAATGGCAAGCAATAAAACATTTCTGTATTTGCAAAAAAGTTGTATTAATGTAATACTTAACATAAATGAAATCCTAAAATAAGTTAAATTAAAGTAACAACGATATTATAAGGTTGTAGGGCGGAACGAAGTTAGCCAGGTCAGCTAGTATCTCATAAATGGCCAGTATTAAAAGAGTACAATCGTTAGCCGCTGTAGCATTAGTCTAGAATATTCATTAATATGTTTTTGAGATGGTATCACTTTTTACGGGATAAAAATGATCATTAATTTAGTAGGTAAGCAACTATAATGCTTTCCTACAACTCAGTTGCTATTTCAAGTAGTTAGAGTTTATCCAATAGGTAGGGTTAATGCGCACCCTAACACTTCATGGGTGTAACGCGTAGCCACTTTGGAACTAGATTCGTCACCTTATCTGGCCTGGTGTGTGTTATCGTAGATAATTTTATATTAGGTACAAGGTTTTGCCATGTTTTTTTGGTATATAATTAAACTAGCTGACCCGGCAAACATTGTTTTGCCATGTATATTATTTCTAGGAAACTATATTAGATATAATAAGTCCAGACTTTTTGCATTGTATTATTTTTGTGAGATGATTCTGTATTTAGGATTGAGATAAATAGAGTCGATATCGACATTAGTTCCATTTCGAACCGCGGCTTGATTGATTCATGATATTAAGTGGTCGCTCCAATCAAATTCGATTGCTTCAGAACCCCAAACTGTCGGTAATAGGCCCGCTGTAGGGATTTCACCACAACTAACATAGAGAGATAGTATCCGAAGTTATCCTACCTGAACTTAGCTTACGTGGTACAATGATAAGTACTAGTAAAAATATTTTGCACCATTGCAAATAATTTAAGTTCTATGTAGCCACCAAAAATTCTGTTTCACACATCACTTCTTGAAATTTGCTTTCTTTTGATTTGCAAAGCCAATACGATCATGCGCGGTGTCATAGTTCAAAGAATAAGCGATAAAAAACACGTCACTTGAGACGACCCTTCAGACAATAGGGTGAATCTCGTATGATGCAGCTGGCTTCGTAATTAGTCCCCAAGTTATATTAAGCTCTAATTTTTATTAACTTTTCCTTTGTTTGCCATTTTGTAGTAGGTACATTTGGTACCATGATGAATGAACCATTTGGTATAAAAAATAAATAAAACAAAACAGTGGAGCTACAACCTCTTAAGGTCTTGGCCTCAGATTTCTAAATCTGTTTCATGATCATTTTTTAAATCCAATAGGCAATAATGGGATCAGCGTTCAGTGCCTGACACACGCCGTCGACATTTTGGGTTTAAGACATGTCGGCTTCCTCACGATGTTTTCCTTCACCGTTCGAGCAAATGCGCACATAGAAAGAAAGTCCATTGCTTCACAGACCTACGAACCTACGCAGGTTCAACAGTCGACAGTCGCACGCTGAAGCCACTAGGCCAACACTGCTCCATTTGATATACCATTTAGATTTTGTTTAGGACATTTCCGAATTATGAAGCAATTATAAATTAATACAATCGTTTGTTGTTTTAAACAAAATCTAATGAGATTCTGATTATCATTTGTTTTAATTTTAACTAATATAACTTTGATACTTTTAAAAATATTTGTTTTTATTACAATATGTTGTTTAAACAAACCTTTTTTAACAGACAATCTCTCTCGGACCATAGTAAGAGACCACAAACGTTCGTTAACGAAGTCAAGTTTAGCGTTTAAATATCCGTGAAAAAAGCTTAATTTAAACCCATATTAAATTATCTTAATATGGTACAAAGACCAAATGTTTCGTTAATACCAGTTATATCTATACAAAAGAATAATTAGAGACATATGCTAAGCATATAATTGAAAAGTACAGTTAACTATTAATAGTAGAGAATTCCCTTATGTAAATCATTTGCTTTTAAATCAAAGGGTGAGAATTTACAATGAAGTACTAATTATCCATGTTTCTAAGCCTAGCCTCTAGAGACTCCGCCATGTTATTTCGAGAGGGGTGGAGTTTTATTGTTCTAGTCATTATGACCTGCCCTGCGATTCTGTAACTCACCTTTCGAACTCACGCAGCGGATTTCGCATCGACGGTCGCTCTCAAATCAGTCGTGACGCAGTCATTTTATGATTTGGCATTCTGAAAATATGGGAGCTTGCAGTTTATTGATTATTAGAATGCCATATCATAAAATGACTGCTTCACGACTGATTTGAGAGCGACCGCCGATGCGAAAACCGCTGTGTGAGTTCGAAAGTGAGTTACAGAATCGCAGGGCAGTTCTTCAAAACCCTATACTGCACTGATTCGAAAGGGGAAATGTCTATTACAGAGCGAGACCAAAATATCAATTGAACATAGTTAAAAAGATTATTCGTCCTGGAACTGTAATATGTGAAATATCATAAATGCTAAAACTGCTTATTTGTTGCCCTGTATATATTATGTTTGGAAGGGTTAATTATTTACCCATAAAATCATTTCATTCATATATTCCAAAATAAACAATTTATGAGTTTGACGTATAATATCGTACAAATTAAATATTTAATTGGGACACATTTTTTAAATTGGAAATAGCGAATATTTGTTCGAAACTCGAAAGAGCCTCATACTTTGAAACTTCAAAAACAGTTTTCGGATATTACAGTTTTCACTAGGACATATGCCTGCGGCGAAGCTGGGTATTAGAATTTGTCCCTTTTAGATTTCCGTTTTTGATGAAAAATTCGTTAGAAATTGAGTTTGTATTGAATATACATGAACTGGCTTACAAATGTAACACAGTTAATAGAGATCTAGTGAATATGTACGAATGTTGTAAATATCAACAACTTCATTTGTATTTGGAGCCATTTTGTTTTTATTTTTTCACGAGCATGCAACCCTCCGTAAATAGAGATGCAAAGGTTTCTTTAATATTTTCCTAGACCTATTTAAAGTTATTTTTCTACATAAAAATTTACATGTGACCTGATGTAATACCACTAAATTGGGGTTGTACACTAGGTCTCCTTTTTATAAGTACCACGTTGAGTGTGAAAAGATCTTGAGGATACCGGCATTTCTTAACACCAAAATCGACGACGCATGTCCAAGGGAAATTATTAATAAAATAGAACTAAAATTATATATTATTAATGAATTATATAAATTAGTAAGAGAAGAATTAAAAGAAACATTGATGGAGAATGTGTCTTGGACTTAATAAATCACAAGGGGCAGTAATGATGAAGGGGCATTAAATAGGATAGGTATATGTAATACAAAAGAAAATATTTTTGAAGTGTAACTTCTTTATCGACGTATGGAGAAATTTTGTAGCAAATCGTCACGTTTTTCGGTTATGCGCCATTTTGCTTATTGAAGTCAACTTCTTTATCGGCGTTGGAAAAATTTAACGTCACATTTTTCGGTTACGCGCCATCTTTTTCTTGTCCCTACCACGGTTGATCCAAAGAGATTCAAAGACATTAATAACAAAAATATATAATAACGATAACAATGATAGTAATAATCCTATTACAATTAATGAAATTCTGTAATAATCTTAGTAGTAATAAGGTAAAATGAAATAATTGTATTTGTATTTGTATTCATGTCTATGATAATAAAAGCCTTTTGTTAAACTTTATCTAATTTAACTTTATTCAACCAATTTCTATAAAGTTGCATATAATAGATCATTTTTCGAAAAATATGTCATAAATACCTATTATTTTTTCATTAACGCACACATTTTTTTTTATTTAAAAGTGAGAATTAAATAAGGAGTGAGGACCATAGATATAGAGTTAACATAATCTTGATGGTTGTATTAAATTAACATTGGTTAAATTATGTGCCGTTCTCATGTTGGATTGCAATGGAAAATGCAGTATTTAGACGTATAATTAATTAGCTTTGAACAGAATAATGCGATATGTAGGAAACATTCTACTGTACAAAATGAATATCTGATGAAGGAATTAATTAATATGTTAGCTGCTTAGAGTAATTCCTATATATTGGTAAGTAAATTAAATTGATATGGCTAATGCACACATTCATCTCCTTCTGTAAAGTTAATGATATGATAAGAAGATAATAATAATGTTTCCTCCATCTTTTAGTCGATACCAACTCCGGGGAAATAAATACAGATAATACAACTTTTTCTACAGCTGTGATACTTTTTGACATTCAACTCCTTTTGTCTTCAGTCACCGTGACCACGCACGCTGTAAAGCACGTGAAACGTCGGTTAAATTTAGAATTATGTAAAATAATTGTAAATACATAAATTCAATCCGGTTAAAAAATTGTTTTATTAGATAATAATGATCTTAAAATTGATCTTTGATTAAGTGAGTACTAGATATTTAAAAAAACCTTGTGATATAACTAATTAACTCACTAGTTAGTCTTGCTAACCTCGATAACTTCTTTCATTACACCAATTGAAACGGCGAACTTTAAAAAAACTTAATGTATACATGTAATAAATTTTCATTTATTTCACCTGCTACAGCACAAAAATATAGCAGGAACAAGGGGCAAACGGGCAGGAGGTCCACCTGATGTTAAGTGATACCGCTGCCCATAGACACTCACATTGCCAGAAGTTTTGCAACTGCCGGCCGTTTAAGAATCGGTATGCTCTGTTCTTGATGGATCGTCGAAGTCGATGAGAAATTACGAAATGTCCAAATATTGTATTTATGTATTTAATCGTTATATATAATAATCGTGTAATTTTTATTACTATTAGTAATAAGCTGTACTCAGTACAGAACATTAAATTGTATCCTCAATTTATAAATCATCTCAGCGTCCGTGTTAATTTGTCATCACTTCATTACCATTTCAAATGTCCCAAGATTATGACGTTTAATAGGTCAGAATTAGCATAATATGAATAGAGGGACACTGAAGGATTTAGTGGTAATTGTATCTTAGTATATCAAGATTCGGGCTTATGAGTTATTATGGACGTTCCAAGGGTGGTTTGTGCTAATTGGGTTCTAGTTTTATACGATGTGCTAGAAACCTTCAATAACTTCAAAAGTGTTGAGAAACGATCAAAGTTTTTATTAAAGTTTTCTTTCGGTTTTTTGACACCAACTGATGATTTAAACACGAATATTTAATGATCGATGTTTTCTACATAGTTTTTTGAGTACAATCTTATAAAAGTATTGGAAGTACGTATTTAAAAAAAAAAAACTTTACTTTTAGGAAAACATTTTGCAGTTGCATATTTAAAAAAATATTTTGTTTTAAAAATTACTTTGTACCTACCACTAATAAAGACTATCTATAAGTATTCAGCAAAATACTCAGTAGTTTTTTCTAAAAAGTAAGACAAGAAATATTTCCAAACAAATTTTTGATTTCTTTAAAATGGCAGTTAATACGAAACTTTTCTTTCCTTTTTTTGACAGCAACTGATGATTCAACACCAAAATTTGATGATCAATGTTTTTAATATTGAGTGTTTGTGTTGTTTTTTTAAATAACGACTAATCAAAAACTAATAAAGACTATCTATAAGTAATCTACAAATATTACGTTGTTGTTTTGCGAAAAAGTAAAACATTGAAAGAAATATCTCTAACGAAATTTTGGCCATTCTAGTTTTATTCTTGAATATGTCTATGGCAGTTTATATGAAACATTTCTTTCGTTTTTTTGACAGCAACTGATGATTCAAACAGGAAAATTTCGTGGTAATTGTTCTATAGAGAGTATGCTTTAGGTATATTAACTTTATAATAACATACATTAAACAAAGAAGCTGAGTAAAAAAATTTTAACCACTAATAAAAACTATCAAAAAGCATTCTGCAAATAGCCAGCAATTACTAAAAAGTAAGATGAGAAGTTTCTACAGAAATTTTTGCCATACTAGTTTTATTCGCGTCTATAGAAGTCCGAAAAACGAAAACTCGGGTAAGGTAATTAGTTAAAATGTACAATATTGAGTGTCATTAACAGTAAAATTTACCTGTTACCACAAAAAGAACATAAAATACATTTTAAAAGGCTATTTCGACCCTAAATGACTTTTCATTCAGTGCCCTGTAGAATGGGTAAAACTTCGGAGTGGGTCCAATTGATAAGCGTATTCCTTTAAACATTTACACGTACCATACATATGTTCAAATTACGTTAAAACGTGAATAAATGCCAAACAGTTTCTGTTCTCTTCGCAAACTGTGGGTTGATGAATTTGTAGGGACGATTTTTTTTTTACAATCAATTTAGTTGTTATTTCAACGATAATTTTACTTGTTTGTATTTAAACAATCCTTTCCTTTATATAAGAATATGGAATCGTTGAGGAATCATTTATAAGTGTGCTAAAAATCCATAACAAATTAAAGTTCGTCAAAACTATCTGGTAGTTTCCTATGAATCATCATCTCATCGCTTGTACCATAAAACGCTGAGCTGTCGAAGTAGCCACGGTCAGGCTCTCACGTCAAGTACCGCATTATGAACCGTCTGGGTACTCTTCACCGTCCTTCAGGTTCCTAATTGAAATTTAAGAAATGCTACCTTTCTTTGGAAATTCGACTAGGGGCAAAATGGTATTCTTTTATAGTTAGTATCAAAGAGCGTTTAATATGAAGCTACAAGTCAACCCTTTTTTTGTATACGTCCTATGTTATTTATTTTGCTGTTGTTACCACAACAACGTAGCAACAAAAATTGAATATTTATTTTATTGGATACAGTTTTCCACCTTCATTTATATAAAAAACCTACAGCGCTACAAGGTTTTTGGGCCTCAGATTTTTGTATCTGTTTCGTGACCTTTTGTTTTGTTCTAAAAGCCAAGTAGGTGATCAGCCTTCTATGGCTGACACACGCCATCGACTTCTTGGGTTGGCAGCCGGTTACTTCATGATGTTTTCCTTCTCCGTACGAGTGAGTGTTAAATGCGCACATAGTCTATTTGTGACCAGAGTTCGAACCTACGACCTCACGGATGAGAGTCGCACTCTGAACCCACTACTAACACTACTTTTATTTATAGTTTAAAAAATATAAATTTGCAACGATATTGAAGAAAATATAATATTACAATTAATATCAACTATTGCATAAAAATAAATTTATTAAATACACTGAGTGATTGTTCTCTTATTACAAACTGTTTGTTTATGACTGACCTAATATTATGTCTTGAAAAAATTGCTTGAAAAATTTAGCGCCGTAAAAATTTTCTTGGAATGAGCCACAATTGAGGGCGTATTTAACATAATGCGTAGATAAGAACAATTTTTGCGTATAAAAATGAAATGCCGGCGGCGCCTTTTGTACGAAATATTTTTAAATAAAATTTAAGCAAATATAAGATTGTTAACGTCTTTGTAATCAATAGAAAAACTCAAATTAATTCATGTCAAATAAATTGTATCGTATTCATAAGATGTTTATACATATAACATTTTTTATTTTTGATCTTACACAAATACGGCGATGTGCAACGTTTTTGGACCAATGATTTCTTCGGGGCCCGCAACTTAACTCTAAGGTTGACATTCAGAGACGAGTCTTAGCGTGAACTATGACCCCCTTATGTCAAAATCCAATAAATTTTTGACTGAAGTCAGACTTTATCTCATTTCTGAAAATGACTCCCGGTTGTGCACAAATAGGTTCTATAACGCACGCGAAAACATCGCACCAATGCCGGTATATCTTAGACCCTAAAATCTTCGACGTGACAGCCTTCTGAAGCTAAGCTACTACTTGTATATATCAATAATACAATTGAAAACCGATTCCTAGACTTTTAAAAAGTTGAGGCGTTACATAGTGTATATTTGAAAATACTTACGTAATTGCTACGAGATGTATTGTGAATATTCCTTTAAAAACCTACATTGACAAATTAGATATCTTATTTCTATAGGAACCTGGCATGTTTAATTATATGACAGATAACGGTATAATTTCCTAATTCAGAAATGGGGTCATCAACGCTTTAAAGATATTCAAATAGGAGCTAGTCGGGCTTGTAAGGGTTAATTAATAATAGACGAATCTCAAAGGATTTTCTGTTACCCTGTTTATGCATGAGTATGAAAAAGATATATTATTCAACAAACGCGGTGTGCACGTTTCATCTTAAGTTAATATTTAAAGTGAAGTGCGCTTAACCTTATTTCGTAAATTAACAACGTATTCTAACAGAATAAATTCAGCTATCATTGTTTTTATATCTGCTTTTATGTTATTTTTGCGAAAGCAGAATTTATGTTAAAATTGTTGGTTAACTAGAAAGCCTCGGGCAATTACCTTTTTATTTTTTGGAAACGTAATATATTTCATTTAGATTTGAAGAGGTATGTTGTGAAAATTTTACAATTACGTTAGTATTTGACAGCTAGCTTGGAATGTCTACCATACACAGATAATAATTCTAGGTATTTTTGTCTGCAACCTAATCTTTTCATATATTTATAATATTCCTGATGCTTTAATGAGTCCGTCACTAAAGCTGTTACTATTATTTTAAAATACTTACATTTGTATGACATAAATAAATATACTATTCGCATTATTATTTTGACTAAAAATGATGTTAATACTTATCTACCACAGTTTTTCTTCATACAATCACAATAAAAATAATTTGATGAAAAATTTCACAACTTCATAAATACATTACGAGTTATCTGTACTAACTTAATCAGTCAGCCATACTAATGACGCGAAATATTTCGTCTTTAGATATATAAATAGAAACATTAGAAATATATATTTCCTACACTAAAAACCTACTTTCTATTCAAAACAAGACGATCAATATACAAGACTAGCGTGGAATTTTTTATTGGCAGCCCTATTGGGATTGTCCAGAAGACCAATATTGGAAAAGCACTCGACTATGCGCTAACGAGATGCGGGTCTAATGAACTTGAAATCCTGCGCTTCCATTTTGTATAATGGACAGTTACAACGAGTTATGAAATCATACTCGATCCTTGAATTATTAAATCGATTGGCGAAAACTAAACTATTAATATTGAATTTATTACCTCGTTAACGAATTTGTAGGAATTATTGCCGGGTTTTAGTTAAAATAATTACGAAGTAAACAACGGGCCCAGAGTAAAGTAAAGTAAAGTAAAAGTAATAAATCATTTATTCCTATAGGTAACACAATGTACATTTATAAACGTCAAAAAAGAAATATACATTAAATGCTTCTAATTTTACATTTACTGCCAGTTCCCAAATCAAGGGCGTAGAACTGAAGAGAAGAACTGGCTATAAACTCTGCGCCACTCTTTTTACAGAAGACTTATATGTTGAGTCTGAAACTTTTAAGCTTGCATCGCATCTAGTAATCTAAATAAAATCATTTGAATGATTAATCCAATAAGTAAAGTGAAACTTTAGCTATTAAATTTTTTATTAAATTAAAGCCCAAATTTTTTTTTTAATCTTCTTAACAATTATTCTTATTTTTTACTTTTAATTTTATTTTATTTTCTATACACCTTAACATAAGCCTTCAGTACTTATACTGCTAACTTTTTCTAATATTATTATTTTATTACGAGTATTATATTCCTTTTCTTTCTAGCTGCTGTGGTCTCTGGCAGAATGACCAGCGCTGTGGAACAGTCTGCTCCTCAGCATAATGCTGAGCCAGGGCCAATTACAACCACAGCACACACGCATTACACACTTGAAACAAACCGAAAGGAAAACAGTTTTTTTTGATCTCATTATATTTTTTTAGTTTTATGTAATTTTTATTTTTATTATTGTTATTATGTGTTAATGTGTGAGTGTTTTTGTTAGTAATAAATGTTATGTCTATGTGTATGTCTAAATAACTTGTTACAATGTCAAATGTAGGACATAATAAAAAACTGTATTATTAATTTCGTATCAAAATATTCCTAGATGTATGTTTTGATCAATTGTGATGACGGGTTACTGATGCGCTTTGCACAATATAAGCTTTGCAATGTATTTGTGGGAATCAGTAGGTATTTGTTAATAGGATTAAGAGGATCGGGCCTCGATAGCCTATTGATAGTTTGTCAATATTCCTAAATGGAGCTTTAAAGCTGCTCTGAAACATGAAGTGACCCCGTTCGGGTGTTAATTTGTGTATACTATTAATGGAATATTCGTCCAGTTTAAAATAAACTGCAGGTAATATAAGTGTTTTTCTATGTTCTTTATTTAGGTTATTTTTAATAAAATCAGTTTTAATTACTTAAAATAAATTTAATCATGACCATTCAGATATTATTTCTTATTAATATTTCCGCTGGTTTATTGGAAAAAATACTGAATTCGCCTTGATTTAAGAGTGATATGTAAATGTTGTGAATAGTAGATTTTGTGAACCACATCAATTAAATTATTATACTTGAAAACAATTATCGGAATTGTTGTTGATTTACCGAAATGAATGTAACCGTTGTGGTTTATTCAGGCTTCAGGAGCAATTCGAGTCTTGATTAAACTATCGTCTTTGTTTTTGTACAATTATGAAGGGCAAACTGAAATAATACTGTGATATTGGCTAATATAAATTGTTATTGTAGTGGTTCTTCGAAAATCATTGGTTTAAGTCCTATTACGTCTACTTACTGTCACTAACAAGTGAAAAGTAACACTAACAATTTTTAAAAGACAATGTCAAACACCAGGTACAGATACCGGCAAACATCTTGAACAAATGTCCTTGCCTGCGCAGAAACGATTTCTGTTTTAGTATCACTGGGAGGGGGGGGCGGAAGAGTGACGTGTCGATCGCGTGATTGGTAAATCAGTTGACGTTTGGGTCCCGCGCGTCCCGTACGATGCGCAAAATTTTCCCCCACTGCCTTGTTTAATGCTCAAGAAGTTTGCCGGTATCTGTATATATAAAGTGCTATAACCACTAAACGTAGAGTTTTTTCTTTACACTTATGGTTCTCACACCTACCAGCTATGGTTAGTGACTTCAATACACTATTAGACCTATACAACTATAAATTTCGTCAGCCTTAAAAATAGTAAATGTTTTGAATAGACTGACCGCAGACGCTGAAATATGTCTCCCCTGTTCCTATTTGGAATTCAATTTAGAAGATTATGTAACAGGTATTGATACAGTGATATATTAGGCTATTAGATCTTTTATAGATATTATATTATTTATCACTCAAAGAGGGTCATTCTCGGCGTGCTAAGGGCCGACGCATACTTTAACGGTATTGCTGAAACTTATCGTCTCTGACATATGACTTTGACCTAACAGTGAAAGCGTACGCAACTCGAAGAAAAAAAAAATACGGGTTTCACTACGGGAGTGCCGGCAGAAGTGAAAACTTGAATATTTACGTTGTGCATTTTTCATATTTTGGAATGGTTAGGGAATAATTTTGCACGGATTGCTTTAATTATCAGTATAAAAGTACTATCATGAATGTGGTAGAATACAATATTTATTTATTGCGCTGACATGACAATTTATCTTACATTAAATACGCCGCGCCAGCTGTCTACTCTCCAACCGTCTTACGAATTTTCGATCATGTCACGTGTCCTGACGCGAGTTTAACATTTTTTACCCATTCCAAAAAAAGTGCACAACGCCGCTTAACAAGTTTTCACTTCAAAAATTGCAAATTTCATTTCTGCTTTGGAATCAAACCCGATACCGTTTCAATACCGAAGTTGTATGTTAATTAATCTATCCATAACATTTTACAAACAAATAACTGTGAATATACATTCGTTTAAATAAATTCCCACTTAAAATGTATCGTTGTTGAGCGAATGTCGTTTAATTTAAAGCAAATATACGTTTAAGCCAATTCACAGACAATGGTTTTACTGATATTGATACGTAAAGGCAATTAAGGTTGAATGTACTGAACTATTGAGTGCAGATGTTATTATATTTTCATTTATTTCACTATTTAAACATTAATTTGTTTACAATTACATTACACGACGGACATACCAGTATACACGGCATGGTAGTAGAGAAGGTATACTGTAGTTCCGGCCGTTCTCAGAATCGTTTAAGAGTTAACAGTTACTTAAGTGATTAAGATAAGATCAAAAGATAAACCGAATATATAAACAAAACATTTAATCCCCAAGGACAATTTTCTCACTTAAATAAAGTATATACAATATTTTCGTATTGAGTTTAGCTGTCGCTTGAAGAGGAAGATGCGTTCAGGTATTGTTTCATCATCACCGAATGGCGGTAATGATGCGCCAAACCAAACCATTGTCTACGTTTTGACAAACAGGAGAATACAATTTTTTTTAACTAATTAATATGCGTGGCGGTTTGAAATTCACATAACAATAATTTTAGTAAAAACCCAACGAAGTGTTGCAACTTGGCAGCGATAGATGGCGTTAATGAGGCAGACAAATCACAATACCAATTTACCTCTTGATGTGGTAGTGTCTTGCTGACCACGCAGATAAACAGTCCAAACGTCTACTATAGAAGATTTTCTTTAATGGGGCAGAAGTCAAACGATCTTAGAGCTGATTGCTTACAGCCGCCTATGCACACCAGCTATACCACTTGCTTTGCCGGACTATAAGGCAGTAGAACGCTTGTCTCTTGAAGAACCCTAGTACTTAATGGTTTATATCGATTAGATCATTACAAGAATTTTATAAGTATTTTTTTTAAAACCTAAAAACGTTTTCTTCATTGACATAATATCGGTTACTCTATAACCAATATTATATATACGTATATTAGCGCCCTTGAATCAGTCTATAACTTGCTTAAAAGCTAGTCAAATCCTGAAGCTTGTCGAAATCCTTATCAATCCGAATGTAGCTAATTCTGTTTTAGATAAACTAACTTGAGTATATATAGGTTTAGGTAAAATCCAACCAACGAGCGACATCTTGTTTACAATTATAAATTTCAATATATAAACTAATGGTATAAATGAATAATTCATATAATTTGAAAAGACATTTCGGCTTAATTAACAAAGTAAAATATAAATGTATATTTGCATATCAAACAAAGATAACTGGAACTTTCTACTTAAGAATAAATTAATATTTCGCAGAGCAATTATTTGCTAATGATAATCTCAAAAGAGAATTTAGGAGCTTTATTATGAATATTTTATACTGTTTAATTTTCATAAAAATTTATGAAGTACGTTTCTTTCACTCATGTATAAGTAATTTACGGGTTTTATATTGATTGAACAATAATTGATCCAAAAGAGTTGTGTTCTTTTTATAATATAGAAGAAGAAGATAATGAAAAACGTGGCTGCGTTTTATAATTTAAACATTTTTATGTAAACATATTCTGATATAAAATTAAAGCTTCTTTATTGTGTATTTTTTATTATTAGGTATACACAATATTTATATTGAACACAATTTTGTAAACCGTATAATAGGTTGAGGGTAGGGAAAAAAACGACAGACACGGAGTGATTGCCGTGTATTGGATGCTGTTGAGTTATAAATTGTTCCTTGTGTTATACAATTTTGGATATTTGTTATAACTTTGTGTGAGATGTCTTCTTTAAATATTAATTTAGAGTTAAGTTTTATTTTTATGTGAAGTTATTTGATTGTTATTTTAGCTTTGATAATCCCACTAATTAGGTGTCCAATTATAGGATGATAAAACAATTTGTTTTATGCATTACCACAAAAACATAGGTTTGGTAGGATATACTAAAATCCTCCTGGCACCCACTTTTATTTATTTAGTTAATTATAAGATTTAGTTTAGTATATTTTAGTTATTATATTGTGGTAGATAACATGATTGTGGTTACTTTTATAAATATCTAGTGATAATTTTGTTTTATTTTACAAGAATAACCCATAACAACCTTTTTATGTGTTTAACTTTAAATAAATGTATTATACAGGTCAGACCCTAAAGGTAGCGCGGTAACGGCTGCAGTCCATGAACATCCACACCATTCAACGATCAGTGGGTTCAGCGCCGCCTTTTAGCGAAGAGTAGACTCTTCACTTATACCTTCATTCAGAGCTGAATCTCGTGTATACGTAAAAATATCTCCGAGTTGAGGTTATGGCCTTTAGGAAACTCAGAACAGATATCATTTTGCAAACCTTCCAAAGAAAACCAGTCCTTTAAAACTAAATGTATGTCAGACAAAAGCTTTTAGGTTTTTACAGCTGAAAATTTTCAATAGAATCTTAAGGTCAATACGAAGGCAATTACTTACCTTCATTGTCATAAAATGGCGAATTGGTTATTCAACTTTCTGAATTTAAATAAAGTATATTGTATAAGTAAATTGTTGTTATTAGTTAGTAATTCACCTTAAGTAAGCAACAAGCTTTTCTTAATTAATTGTAAAGGGCTTTTTAATAAAAGAATTGAATATTTTATGAATTCCTTAGTCCATATAATTAAGGGCATGAGACAAATTTTTGGATATCCGTGCCAAGTCATAAAATATATATTAGTAAATTTTGCGAGGTTTCCTTGTGCTTGTATGTTAATATTACAATACCGTATATTTCGCGTTTTGTTAAAAAAAATTGTCAGCTAAAACGCGACATTTACATATCTCTATAGTTTTTTGAAGAATGTAAAAAAATACTAGAGAAGAGATACGAAGTACGAACATTGAAGTGCCTCATTGCCATAACTATACATATATATTTCTAATCCACAGATTGTAGAAAAATTGTTTTTATTCTGTTAAATTCCCATAAAGATTGCATACGTCCAGGACTAGATTATGTCTGAAGATGCGTGTTGAAATACAGGTCAAAGAATTCAAATATAGAAGTTCTATTACAATTTGCACGCGTAATCATTTTTAATTAATACGTTAATCAATCAATGCTATGCATGATGAATGAATTTGAATTTAGCGACCCGAATGAGTTCAGATCAATCATTCAACTAAGTGTCGAATGGTGAACGCAGAAATTGAAATAGGGAACACATTAGATTGGAATGCTTAGTCGACTATTCTAAAACATTATAACGTTTTTAATATTATTAACATCGATAAAATTTATTTTGGATGACGTCATAAATAATATTAAGACAGATAACAGAAGACCGGACCAGAGCTTAAACGTTTAAGACGCCTAAGATTCCCAAACTGTGCTTATAATAGCCACAAAAGACATACTAACAGAGCTAACTTGCGCTATAGGGTGTAAATTTTTTGCCGCAAACTACATAATTGGCAAACCGTGTTGACCGGAAGCTAATCACGTGCTTAGTCAAAACCTATTTTGAGGAACATGATATGCACTGCGACCTCCAGACCACTTTTGAGGTTTCCGTAACCTTTACTTATATCCGGCCATAATGAGTTTGATATGAAATTGATTTGACAAGTTACTAATTTGCTTCATATTCGTCACAGAGCAAGGCAATGAATATAACATGCTCTGAACAAAACAATGAAAAATGTCGGCTTTCAATGCGTGCCTATTGTTTCTAGGTTATTGTTATTAATAAAAATTTAACTTCAGAGTCTATTAAAAAAAGTGTATTGAGAGCCGCGTTATATTTTTTTATTGGTCAGATTACATAATATATTTGTATCATAAATACATGAATAGCTTACATAAACATCAACGAACTAAAGTAAGAAGAAGAAAATAATTACAGAAAAACTAATTATATTTACTTTATAAGTTTTCTCTGTACCAAGACATGATTTACTATTACGATCTAGCCTAACTAAAGACTAGTAAGTAATTATATTATTAATTATTATTAAAACTAAACTAATATATTAAAACAATATTTTACGTAAGTGTCCAATAACAGTGTCTATTAAGGGGAAGACACTCCGTTCTTTGTACTATTTTGTCCACTTACCACTTTTTTTTTCTTTTTTTTTTTAAATAAGAATCACTTTATTTGACGAAAAAAAAAACAAATACATTTTGTACTTCCATTCTAAAGGTTATAAACATACAATATGCAACGAATCGTTGTGTTCTCACTATTAATTTTGGTTAACCTCGTACATAAAATAAATCTTTGTGCACTAGCGTTTAAACTAGGCCTAGCCTGTATCTTAAACGCTAGTTCCTTCCAGTGTCTTTAACAAATTGGTTAATTTGTTTGTCATTAGATGTTTATTCGGGTTATATCTGCTTTCCACTTAAGACTTGCACTCACACTAATTCTCTAATTCGAATGGTTTTGTCCTTTTCAATCGTCTCACTAGGCACGTGGTGTCAAGAAGTTGAAAGTGTGATTATAGACGAAAATCCTTGTCTATTCCATTAACTTACGGAGGAACAGCAGTAAAGGGCTAAAATTAAAACGAATTGCGTTACGCTTTAATTGTATTTCAGGATAATTTTCCGAGCGTCTGATTCCTAGTCGTCCTAGCTGGTAATCGTAGACAGGGAAGGTATTGAGCAATTTATCCTTTAATTTTTATTTAATATTCTATAAAATTTGAGAGGAGTGTTAAGAGTCCAAAACATATTATACTTTCGAATGATTTCGTCTTAATTAATTTTTATTGGTTTGTATTGTAATATTTTGCCATCCAAATTTTAAAAGTAAGTAGGACCATTGCTAGTCAGCTCCATAGATGTTTGTGTTCATTACGTATATTCTAAATTATATTAGCGAAACTCGAGATGCCGACGTCTTGTAATTGCTTATTTTCTTTCGGCCTGTAGGGAAACGTGTTGGTAAATTAGGACTACAATATAATAATTAATTTTTATATGTATAAAATTATTTAAAAATATAATCTATGCTTTTAGTAGCAGTACTTTAATCCATTCTTTAAATAATAAAAATACTGGTAAGTATATGATTTACTGGTGAGAAGCCAATAATCAATCTACAATCTAAGATTGAAAACCATCTGAGATCAGACCGTGACAGTCGATCGATCTCCTATCTGCATCCCAATAACCAATCCCTACGAAGACAACCCATTTTTGGCAACGGATAAAATGTCGCTCCATTTTACCGAATTTTCACTCATATTTGATAATCAATGTAAACCAAATAAAGTAAATAAAACCGTAGAAATAACATTAAAATATACATGTCTATGTTTAAAACATAACAAAAAGATTACTATCTCAGATGGTGGAATATGGATTGTGATAGGTTATTGGGTTCGGGCGTTAAAACATCCGTGCAATTACGCGGTTAACTTGTCAGTTCGATAGTAATACTATAATCATTATATCAAGAAAATTAATAATGACTTGTATAATTGAAATATACCCTCGTCTTCCACACTCATAAATCAACGCTTTAATATTTCTGTCACTGAATAAATATCTTTACTGCAAACCCTTTAACCCCACTCAAAAGATATTACAATCAATAAAATTTCCAACACAAACGTACAAAGATCTTTCATTTGAGCATCAATTACGATGTTTAGTGATGTGAAACTTATTGAATTCACATTGGCCCAATTCACGAACGAAATCAATCAGATCGTACACCGTTAATAATTTCAATTTGAGCACAATACGTCGATTGTTTAATATCACATTGATCCTATAATTAGTTCCAAATCCGAGGGATGGAATCGTTGTATATAATAAAATTGTATTGCTATTTGTTAACGCCAAAAGCCCACTAGATGGCGATGTTTAATAAAATGCGTTATGTATTTGATTTACAAATGTAGGATAATAATTAAACCCAATATTGCGAATAAAAAGAAATTAACAAGAAAACAATACTTTTAATAAGAAATGCGGGCAGGCTAATTTTTTTAACACTTTATTTTCCGTTTAATTAATTTTTAAGGTTAGTTATTGTTTTTTGTTATATTAATTTATGTTAGCTGTAGGATAAGTTTATATAAGTTAATTATATTAGGTTATGTCAAAATTTATTAAACTTCAAGTCTCGGTATGTAACTTGGCGTTTTGCGTGGTGGAGAGTTCGTGAATATATTTTCCTATTTAGGTCTATAGTTAGCCATATAGGCCATAGAAGACTTTCAACAGATTATTCTGATAATCTATTTTTAATTCATAAAACTGTCCCCACCTTTGACCTCTATTAAACATGAACGTAAACCATGAATCCCATACTCCTCCGAAACGGCTCGACCGATTCTTATGAATTTTTTTATGCATATTCAGAAAGTCTGAGAATCGGCTACTATATTTCAAACCCCTAAGTGATAAGGGATTTCCACCCCAAATTATTATTTTTATTTTTTCGACAATTTTTTTGTTTTATTTTTTTATGATACATCATACAAAAATACATACAACCCTTAATTTTCACGCCTCTACGATCAACCTCAATTTTTATTATTGTAGATAGTTATTTATTGAACTAAAAAAATGATTCCTAGAAATAATATACATGGCAATACAAACGTTTGCCGGGTCAGCTAGTTATTTTATAAAAGTTCTATCCGTCTCCAAGTCTTAATACACCATAAAGCAGCAGTCACGGCGCGCCCTTTTGTGCTCCCAACGTACTTTGGTATATTTTGAAAAAAAAATCAGCACAATTAAAAAACTCATTACTTTATAGCGATATCATTCGGCTTTACCGAAGCCGACAGGAATTGAATTAAAAAAAAGGTGCACTTGCAATTACTCCATTCAAATAGCCTCTCACGTTTCAATCTTTTATAGCGGCCTCTATAGAGTGCAATATGAGATGAGAGGGCCAATAATGAAATATAAAAACAGAAATAAGCACTTATTTCCAATGGTTGAGTAGTCTGCATTATTCCCATTCAACGTTTACTTTGAGTGCGCTTGACTTTGTTCTTAAAGGTCGCGTTGTTGGAAATTGACTGCGATCAAAGATAACAATAACCTAAGCCGGCTACTTTATTGTTTATTAACAAAATGGGTTCGTAATTTGTGCTGAAGCATAGTACAGATACAAATCGGCATTAGTTTTTAATATTGAAGCAATTTGGGCAACCTTCTGAGTTCTGTGGCAAACGATTGTATTTTTGATCCAAGGACCTATGGGTTACCCGCTTGGTCACGGAGGTGTAGTAGTGATTGTCATTCTGCTTCAAAGCATATACTATATGTTTAGGAAGACTTATTCAGTTATAGTCCAGTCAGTCAAGACAATTAATTCATTATAATTCCAAAAGTTTTCAAATTTTGATGTAAGGTCGGGAGTGGTATTAAAACAAACTATAAAATTTTGCAACCTGCTCTGCGGTCCGGAACATTGTTAAAAATGCAATAAATGATAATTTGCTTAGTTCTTGAGACCAAAATTCCAAAAGTTCTGCAAAGTTGGAGTGGTGTTAAATATATAATTTTACATCACGTGTCAAATTTGCAACCAATTTAAGTGTACGGAACATTTTTTGTTATTATATTGAAAACTTCCCCAAGTTTGCAGAACTTTTGGAATTTTTTTCACAACCATACAGACATAAAATTAATTTAATTGCAATTTTAACAATGTTCCGGACTGCGGACAAGGTTGCAAAATGAGATTTATTGTCGTCCCAATGTACCATTCACTTGACCGAAGTTTGAAAACTTTTGGAATTATTATCAAATTTTCGATTTCGAATGTCTATAATGACTGGTGTATTATGCATGTGAAACTTATTTCAGTATAATTATAATAATACAATTTGAATTAAGAACAAACTATTCAACTTCACTTTATAACTGTCAATGAAAGAAAACAAACATGCTTAAAATATTTTATAGAAGCAGATTCCAAATGACATCTCAAGTTCTCGAACATCGTTCACAATCTGCATTCCATTAATTTTTTTATCGATCCTTTTAACTGAATGAAACGTTTCATTCAGTGGTACGGGGGAACGCATGCTATGCATTACAAAAAGAAAAAGTCCCATCCAAACGCTCCACAGAGCAAATAAAGCTGTAGTCAGCCTTTGTCATTGGAATCTAGCTTATTGTCTGCATCTCAATTAGGAATGCTGGAAAATGTTTTTTTTTTTGCACGATATAAATTAAAAGTTCTGTTGTTTAGTTATATGAAGAAAATCGCTTCATTACTGATACCTACTAGGTCTACATCACCTTCGTGGGGTAGAGGACATCTAGAATACCAGGCTGATCGGTCTTGCACAGCTGCTTTAACTTCGTTACCAACACCGTTCTATAATATTTATAGAAAAAGAAATAGGCTTCTTCTTCTTATAGTGCTATCTTCTTGCGAAGGTTGGCGATCATCATGGCTATCACATGACATCACATCACATGGATCACATGGCAACATGGCATCATGAATAGACTCCCAAAAAATATTAGTTATTGCTTTTATTGATACAAATAAATTGCACTGTTATGCTATAATAGTTATACGAATTAGATCTAAAAATTATGAATACCAGCTCCACCAAAAGAAAAAATTTATAAAGTAATATGGGTAAATTTTATTGTATTAGATTTGTACGATACAATTTATTTTAGAGTATGTTTAGCATATGTTTTGGTATCTTATCTGCGTTCTACAGCGGTCGGTGGATTAAGAATAGCCTTTGTCTCCTTGGTACGGTCAACTCTTAAAATAACATTTAATTTTTTTTCATATGTTTAAAGATTACATATAGATATTTAACTATAAAATGTTAACCCCTTATTTATTAATATTTAGTCTATTTTTATTTAAATGCTTTCTTACTCTCTCTACGTTGTGTTAAAGTGAGAAAGATAAACTTTAGTAAAAACTGCGCAATTAAACTGTTTTAGTATTTTTTTTTATGGCTCTGACACGATTTGTGCATTACCCAGCGTCAAGTATAGGATTTTGTATAATTCGTGCTTGTCTTTAAAAATTAAAACTTGCCCTCGAACCGGGAATCGAACCCGGTACCCCTCACCTAGCTGCCACTTAATAAGACCGCTAGGCTATGACGCCCCTTGTTTTAGTATTTAATTATTTATAAATTTAGGTGTAGGTAATGTTAGCTTCCACAGATAACCGATATGGATTAACATTATTTGAAAATCCAATGACTTAAATTAGCACCAGGCAAAAAAAGCCAATAATCAGCTCAATTCTAAATTTTAATGTACTTTGGTTATACAGTAGAACCTCGATAACGTAAACCTCGGTAACATAAAAACCTCTGTTACTTCAAAAAATACTATGTTCCCTTCCCATCAGAGCCTAAAACCTCTATAACTTAAAATACGCAACCTCTATAACGTAAATAAATAATCTCTGTATAGGCCCTCAGTAACCAAAAGAAATGTTTCCACAACCTCTATAACATAAAATTGTTTGTGAATGAGTCATTTTATAAGAGTGTCTAAACAAATGGTTTCGGTATTTATTGCTTGCACGTGTTTACTAATGTATTGTTAACGTAAACAATACATTACCTATTGTTTGCTTTATCTAAATTCTTCAAAGCTTTGCGGCGGTTAGCTTTGTGACAACGACTTACTTGCATCATAAGTTAATGTGTTAATGTATTCTCCTCTCTATTTGTCATTGAAAATCAAATCGATTATAAACAGTGAATTTTTTAAAACAAAAGAAAATCACATTTTTTTTTAAGTAGACTAAACCTTTAGTTGTTGTTTTATTTTTATGTAATGTAAGTAATGTGAATAAATATGATTAAATATTTAATTTTCCATCCTTCTGATGCATTCAAGTAAAAATGGGAGGAAGGGTACATAGAAACATGTACATACCTCTATATTAGCCTTTACCTGATAGAACCTTGATAACTTAAAACCTCGATAACATAAAATATTTTGTGTTTCCCTTGGACTTTATCTTATCGAGGTTCTACTGTAATACTTGTTTCCTGCTGTCTACATTTTTTAAATATTACTCGTTTTAATTTCGAGACAGCGTTTGTTCAGTTGACTTTATTGAGATTCCGAGTGTGTTTAGCTTTCAGACATAAAACCTAGCTAAAAGTTCCGCTACATAACTCATTTATTCAATGTTTTACCTAGGATCCAGGAATCCAATCTCATGACAAATGCTTAAGAAATAAAAATAGGTATAAAAACTCTTTGATTCTTAGCTTTATATCAGTAAAACAGATTAATAATAATATTCTTGTAGTGCTAAAGCCCTACTTGGCATCAGGTTTCAAGCAGCCTTTTTGCCTAATATAGATCTTTGATTTTTGGAAATGTACTAGGTCAACATGAAACAGAAACAATTACCTATCAAGTATGAAACACTTGCGACACTTTGTATAATAAATTAAATCTGACTGATTGATTTTGAGGTAATACAAAAATATTTTTTATCTGTGCGTATGAAATTTCACCTCATTAGTAATAGGCAATTAAGTAAATAGGCAAAAGGGTAGGACAATGGTTATGCATTAGAAACCTTAAGATTTTTACAATTTTACTAAGCGAAATTTAACTAGCCAAACATTTTATTCCTTTCGATGATTTTTGTGGACACTATATTGTCCATTTTCCAATTATTACAAAATTAACGAAATCTTTTAAAAGGATTTTACATTTCTACGTGTTACCGTTAAAAGTAATAGAATAATTAAAATAGTCCGCAGTCACGACCTTGTTAAAATCCACTAATTAAAATTAACATTTCACTCAAGTTAAAGCTTAGTCGTGACGTACAACTAAATGAGAGAGGTTTGCAAAGAACCTCATAATAACAATTCATTTTCACTTACACGAATATCATCTCTTTGATGATGAACATTTTTATTTTGAATTAAACCGCTAAATTACAAAGCTCTCACCTGTAAATTTATTAGCTTGTGATGTTTAACACTACCTTAAAGCAATAATCATTTGTAAAATATTAGTATTTGTGTTTTATCTATCTCCTTTCATCTCAGTGAAAACACAATTGAATAGGAAGAGACCAAAGATTACTTAAAAGTGGAAGTGGTATTGAACTGATTTATTTATGAAGAATTTTATCTAAAACAACAAGTAATTGAATCGGTAAGAGAACCATTTATTATAAACCCGGTACATTGTAACCTGTTTGATTAGCGCATCCATTGCTTAGGGATTTAACACATGGTGCGTTCGATTCCCAACGAAACAAAAATTGTTTACCGTATAGCCCTTAGGGATTTTAATAAGTAAGTATAATAAGTAGATCCGCATTATGCATTTTACGAAAGGCGAAACGTTTAGTCAAATGAAAAGGCATGTCGCGTCTCTGTGATTGGACTATTTGACACATCCCAATGAAATAATACGCGTTTTCATTTCACACATTTTTGTTTAAACATTGAAGCACATATAGTAGACTTAGACTGATTTAGACGTACACTGCACCAACAACGGGTAGCGTTATTGTTAAAAAGTATTTTACACCCTTACTTTCACATTATTACATAGTTCAAAATAGATGCAAATTGGTTGGGACCGTAACTTGGCTGTTAACTAAGTTTAGAGCTTCTACATACATACGGCCATACAACTCCCTAACATGCTAGTTTAATACGTAATACAATAGGAGCTATATTCTGACGAAAAGCACATTTTTTTACTAGTTACAATTTTTATCAAATATAGCAACCACGGTATGTCTATGGTATTAATTGCAAGACTATTATTTTTTGGAACTTCTAAATATTACGCGTAAATATATGACTATAATCTATCATTTTTTTTCCCATAAAACAAACTACAGCCTATAAGTTAAGATAATTTTAAACTTAAAAAGCTTCGCAATTTCTTTACCTTAAACTGTTTACTAAACATTATATAGTTTGTAACAGCTTAAAATCAATTAGATTATTTATAATTTCCAAAAATTAAAACTCTATTGACTCGATAGACATTTACGAGTATACGAGAAAAGGTCACGATAAGAATGTAAGTAGAATCTGCAGCGTTAGTTATGTTCTACGGAGACGAGTCAATACTAAATAGTTAATATTGCAAGCTTGACCAAGTCAACGTTCTCGTAGAAAACGAGGTTTAGAGAGTCTAGACGCCGTAATGTCGTTATAAGAATCCACTGCAAGAAATAATGTTGCACAACGTGAATTTACTCTAAGAAAATATTTAGTGATATTGTTACTATAAAATAATATTACTTGCCCGTGTCCAGGTATGAAATTAGAAATAGTTTTGCGAAACTGATCGGATAAGTTTCAAGCTTTATAACGTTTTGAATTAATAGTGAAAATACGTAAAAAATAAATTTTACCTAAAACTTTACATTAGTGCTTGTAACACAATATATATTATAAATTAAAAAAAAACACTTTTTTTAACGGATTGAAGCTATGTATTATCATAAACTTATAATTATTTCAAATAATTTTAAATTTTTCCTGACGTTTCGCGTGCTTTACAGCGTGCGTGGTCACGGTGACTAAAGACAAAAGGTGTTGAATGTCAAAAAGTATCACAGCTGTAGAAAAAGTTATATTATCTGTATTTATTTCCCCGGAGTTAAAAATGTACAAAAGTTATGTTAATAAAAGACAATACCACATTATATATGTTTGTAGGTACGAAACAGGAAACTAGGTATCACTAATTCAGTTTCCCTTCATTATTGATGCAAGACATCGAACCCCCATAACATACTAACATAGTTTGTGCAACACAACTATTTGGTGTTACTAAATTAGACCAAACATTCACCAATCTTATCAAAGGAAAATAAACTTGGTTTTAAATATTTACCGACATATTATATAAGGATTTCAAAGTTGTTAAAAAGTCATTGTTTCTTATCTTTACTTATTTATTATAATTCAGTGGTAAACTTTACACTTAGGGTCCTTTAAGAAAAGAGCGTACCAATTCCTTAAAGGCCGGCAACGCACTCGCTAGCCCTCTGGCATTGAGGGTGTCCATGGGCCGTGATATCACTTAACATCATGTGAACCTCCTGCCCGTTTGCCCCCTGTTCTATAAAAAAGCTACATTTAACTAGATATTTGAGGAACACGTTTTAATTAGAAGAGCCAAGAACTTGTGTTAGTGACAAATTAAAGCTATGTTATTTGATATCTGTGATTAAAAATGATTTAAATATAAATAGTTCATCTATCTGCACATAATTTTCTACCTTCACCCAAAATGGCAGGTATAAACTTATTTGCTTTCAAAAGCTACAGGTTTCCTCGAAAATCTAATTTTGTTCGCATTAAAATTTAATTAATACCGACGAGCCCACAAAATAGCCGTATACTTATTAGATTTGCTCAATACACGTAGCTTTGTTTAGTCAATTTATCAAGGGGCGCTCGCTCAATTACTTAATTTTGTTAAATATCCTTGATTGGGCCGGCAATCAGCGATGCAAATTGTTACTCCGTCATTCTACCATACTTCAACGGAATTTCTGTGCTGAATAATTTAGCGTCTGTTTTACCCAAATGTTAGAACTAACGTCAATTAATACACAGTATAAGGTCATTATTTATGTTAATTTCTTTATTGTTATTGGTTAGAGTATTTTGTTTTGTTATAATAGCTATACTATGTGCACTGTAGCGTTTTATTGGTAGACTAGAACATTCTGGCTGTTGAGTTACTACAGTTATTAATGATTTAGTATATTGTGAATGTGTTACAGCTGAAATACTAAGTTACAATTGGTAAATCTCGGCAACTTTTAAGAGTGACACGAAAAATACTACAGGATGAGTTGGTACGTTTTCTGGGTCTGAGATGTGCCCGTTTTACCATTACCCGTAGTACACGCATATATATATACATTGGTGTGCACTCAAGGTTTAAAGTCGTCATGGTTTAGGTTGAGATTTGAGATAGAGTTGAGACTTATCACGGACTTCCGTATTCCATCAAAAACGTATTTTGACATACCCGATCCAAGGTCCAATAGTAAACGTCGGTTCATTCTCACAGTTCCTGAAATGGCTAGTAAGCTAACATCTATTAATGCGCGCTTATTAATGGATATTCTTTTTCGTTCCGTTAATTTAGTTTATATTTACCACATCTTATTATAAATGATATCTTTAAAAGGCACGACTCTTTCTGTAGACCAGATACATAAATAATTTAGCGTAAATTCGCGATCCTCAACCACGTTTTAATGATAGGTATAACTTTATTGTTATCTACGGTATTTCCTCAATTAATCCTATCTCGGATAACGCTGTTTCAAGTTAAGGGCTAGGGATCTAAGCAATCTTCACGGGTGACTTGTCAAAGCGAGAAAGGGTCTGAAGACGCCCAACAATGCTCGTTATCTTACTCTAAGAACGCACTTATATTTTTAAATGCGCCAAAAGAACAGCTACTATGGAAAATTCTGGTAAAAATGTTAAGGAATTTTCTTAGTCGGGTCGCATAATAAATAGTAAAATCAATAACTTTTTTGATGAAGTAATTCCGTTATCTACTATGTAAATCTTTAAATATTTAATCAGCTCCGATTGGGTACTAAACATTACTTGAAATTCCAGGAATTCATTTGACTGATACATTTTACTTAATATAAATATCCTGTATATTGTGTATAATAACGTTTTTTATTTTCTTTTCATTATTTTCTGATACATTTCGTATATTCACCGAACATTTTAGTGATCAACTGGATTTTGTTCTGAAAGATTTATCTTATATTGAAAACAAACCGTCGAATTGTCATTACTCATTACCAATGGACAAAATAACAACTGTAGATGGCGACGACCGAATACTATTGAAATAAAATTTTCATGCGATATAACTTTAACGTCAGTATTTTCAATTTACAGAATGTAAGTACATATTATTAAAGTCTTTTGGACCATATGTTTCGTAGGCTTAATCTGTACAATCCTTCACATATCGAACCCTCGTTTTGTACTTTAAAACTGAAGCCCTCTTCGCTTCGATTATTTTCATCACGATTGTTATAGTTGCACTCGATTCGAGTTTATATTCGAGTGGGCCAGGGGTAACCAACGAACTTTTATGGAAAAAACCTTAAATGTCTTTTTGTTGAGATAGATTGCGAGAACATTTCTACGAGATAATTTACTGTTTTAAGTTAATTCAATATTATTGAAGCTTTATGATTATTGACAATTGTAACAAAAATAAATTATAAACAATAAGTATTTATAATTAAATAAAAACTTAAGTTATAGTATCTCATGTTATCATTAAAAAAAATATTAGTCCATTCACTACGGCTAAAAATAATCCTGACGACTGCTGTCATTATGAAAGAAATAGGGCTTGAAATAAAGATGACCTATACATACAACCTGTGTAGATCAAACCCGTATATTCTATGCAAATAAAACAACAGACTCTCTTTCCATCACGTTTAAACACAAGTGATCAAGACATCTCCAATACATCTGATTCTTTTGACACGGGTAGCCACGCCAAGTGTATCGAAACCATGTCACCCAAAGTTAATAATGTTTGAAGCGTTCAATAAAACGATTCGTGTACGTGACAGATGACGACAGGGGTTGTGAACATTTGCTTTTATTTGGCACAACTCGTTTAGCACATGCCGACTGACAATCAATCAAAGTCAATAGGACAAAGGAGTACAGTAGCTACTGTTTAATGAAATTTTTCAGCTATTTTAGTAAATTATATTGTTTAAACTAAAATTATGTATGGAAATATCTGCGTCTGTTTATAAAACGACCAAGTATGTAACAGTACAGACAGTTGGTAAAAACAAAAAAAAATGATATAATATATCCATAGAGGAATGAATGTGAATCTATTTTCTCTCTGTGCTATCATTCAAATATAGAATTTCATCATTTTAATAAACATAAAGTGCGCTCGCTCACTGCTTTTACTTCGGGTTCATGGAAGATGTTCTTTCAATTTGATTTAAGGATAGAATTTTAATGATTTGATATAACGCTATTAAATTAAAGATTTCGTAAAATTTACTGTATTTTATTCAGTAAGCTTGTAAGGAAGTCAGAATAAATGCTATTTATAAAATATATTGCAAATTTGAGCTAAATTTTGTCCTGAATTCAACTTAAGCTCCTTAGTACAAACGTTCACGTACTTGTAAATTAAACTTATATCGGATTAAAGCAAGTTTGTTAATTAATCCAGTCTTAAACATTAAAATTACACCTACGTAATATACTTATGATGACCTTAACAACCAAATTTATAATTTCGTTTTATTATGATCAAGTGTAATAAAAATGACGCCAATATATTAATTACCAGGACAACAAAAAAAAACATTATTTAACAAATTAAGTCTTTTTTTATATCTTTAAAAAATTACGAAGTTTCCACGTACAACGTTTTCAACAACACAAACTAAAACAAATAAAAGTCTTACATAACACAATGATTTAGATAATATAATGTACCCGCATTTGTGTGAGTACCAAGGTGCCGCCGACCTCGTGTGCACAAGTGTACAGTGAATGGATCCCTGATTGCAACAGTGTCGATTTCTAAGGAATAAATGGCTACAAGATTCGTGAGTGTCGAAAATCTTAAATTTATATTTTACTAGCTGACCGGGCAAACGTCGTTTTGCCATGTATATCATTTATATATTAATAGGGGTTGATCGTAGAGGGGTGAAAATTAGGTTGTATGTAATTAGGGTTGTATATATTTTTTAATGCTGTATCATAAAAAAATAGAAATTAAAAAATTTGTCTAAAAAATAAAATTTAGGGGTGGACTACCCCTAACATTTAGGGGGATGAAAAATAGATGTTGGCCGATTCTCATAGATACCGGATAAGCACAAAAAATTTCATCAAAATCGGTCAAGCCGTTTCGGAGGAGTACGGCAATGAAAACTGTGACACGAGAATTTTATATATTAGATTATTACTACGTTCTTATCCTGTCACACGATGGCTTAATAAAAAACATATTATATCAGGTCTTGGATAGGAAGTGCCATTTTTTTCTCCGTTTTCATCGGGAAATGCGTTACCTATGCCGTCCCGCGGCGCGACTGCCTTGTGGTGGAAGGTTATCTGGGACTCACTACTGTGCATACCCACTAAAAGCCCACGGCGCCAAGAGCAATCGCCCAAGGCAGGACACGGTAACAGCGTAGTATTATCTGTATGCCGCCGCGCGATCAGCCGTTGAAATCACGGCCCGTGGCCATGATAGATGTGGATTGGACCTTGGCACAGCAAGGGCCATACTCACATCAGCCTGCTGTGGTGTGCTACGGCGACGCGGATGGGCTGTGAGATCGACCTCCCTAGCTCTCTCCGCCTCTTCTTTATGTTGACTTTGCTGAATCTCTTATAGGTGGGAAGTGCAATGCAAACTAATAGTATAGTAGGGTATATGACTTAACTAGTGTTGTTAAAGTAATGTGGTAGGCATACATCAAGTATTAGAATTATTGAATTCAATAAATTTAAATTTTAAAATCATAAACAGATCGATAGAATCATAAGATACAACAATCCCAGGTTGTCCTGCAGAGTCAATGACCTTTGCTACGCTCTATCTCATGGTAAAAACACTACTTTAATTATAATATAGATAGATTACAGCATATTCAGGTGAAGTCAACGTCTGTGTAATATCGAGCGGCGGGGTCTGAAGAGCTCTCGGTCGAGGGCCGGTCATTTGGACGTCAAAGCAGACGAACCGACGGATTTGTGTACACAAGTACAATCCACTTTCATGAGGAATAAAAAATAGCTCCCGTTTGTTTAATCTCAAAGGCACTCTATCCTTTTGATGTAAATGATAAACGTCAAAAATTATTCCCTTTATTTTTGCTGCGAATAAAAAAAGTCTACAAATGATAGCTTTTTTTCATTTTCAGGATTACACTGTAAGTGCTTTTGCGTTTATGGATTCGCCTGAATTAAAATGGTATGTTAATTTTTTAGATAGTAAACATTATATACGAGGTAATATATGGACTTTAGACCGAAATACATCTATCGAATAGGTATATTTTTATTTTGTAGATAAATTTTTGGCAGACGCCAATCAATATTATTGTACAACTTAATTTCTAGAAGTTACGTGTTATATTGGGAAGATGAATATTGTATTCTTAAAATCAATCCTCTCACTTATAAAAGCAACTTAAGAGCTGCTTAAAATTGTTTTTCATTGCTATCCTTAAACCTGGCATAATACGAAATGTTATTGATATTGAACATTTCATTTTAGCTCCATTTTAACAATGGTTTTGGATTGTGAATTTAATTAAAAAAAACTGAAGGATGCTTTGGCAAGACAATAATTGCTATGAAGTAATAGGTGTCGTAGGCTTGCCTTAAAATAATAACCGATAGACGTAAAAATATGTCTGTTCCATGAGTTTATCGCAAACTCTACATGAATAATTGCCTGGTGTATTATACATCTTAAGCTACAAGTGATAAGCTGCATACTTATAGCGAAAGTTAATTTCAAAGCACGTCTACCTGTTACTCAAACTTCATTAGCGATATTCCGACGGGACTTTCTAAGCGACAATTAATGGTATTGCTACTAACTTGTTCTATATAGGATATAATGAATAGTTTTACATCATTAGTAGTGGTTTACAATTATTGTCATTTCATTATTTTTTTTAAACCTACTGAAGTAAAACATATTCTTTCTAGATCGAGTTTAGCGATATCGACTCAAATGGTCGGTAAACTAATTATACTGCATTTCAATTACATGTTTTTTTTTGCTTGTGGCGGCGTCCATGCGTCGTGTTGTCTCTCTCCCTAAAATATGGCGAGGGGGCCGTTGGCTGGCCATGCGTCATACTCGTGAACGGGTGCTACTTGTGGTGACTGGTCGTACTTGAACTCGTGTATGTGGTGATGTTAGTTATTTCTACTATGCGTGTTGATCCCACGAGAATGTAAGTTTTAATTTATTTTATTACAACGACCAAACACCACGATATCACAAACATTAAATACGTGACATGAATAAAAAAACAATAACTTACCTTAAAATAGCTACCGTTTTTTTATAGTTTAAATTAACATTTCCTAACGCGTATATTATTTATTATTAAAAAAAAATGTATATTGTGATAAACGTATCCATTCAGTAAAAATTAAAAACTAGTTTACCAATTAAAGATATTTCTGTGTCAAACGAAGCAATAAAACAATATAAACCTCACAAAAAGGCGTCAAAAGCGTTTGCAACACCACTATTGTGTTTAAAAACGTTTTAAAAGCACAAGAGCTCACGCTAAAAATTTAGAAGTAAAATTCAAAAGTACCGAGCACCTGGACATACCGAGGGCATTGTGCGCCCAAAACATCGAAATGTTAAAAGTGGGTCGACGGTTTAAACTTTTAACATGACTTTGCCGAATGTTCCTTGAGATTTGTACATATTATTTCCGTATAAGATTACTAATGTTATAAAGAGTTTATTGCGCCTAGTTTGTATTCTTCAGAAACAAACGGACGTCGTAGCTCTGTGCATAAAGTTTCTATCGCATTATCTAATCGAAGTGAGTTCGATCCTGGGCGGCAAGCACATTTATAGGTTTTTTTAACGACGCGTCGCTGAGAGACTCATAGTGGAAATTGCACTGCGAGGTCGGGGTTCCAATCCATCTAAGTTCTTAATTTATATTTTAGTCCCGGTAGAATGCGACATCGACCCCGGAGCCTCTGTAACGTGGCTTTGTAGGAACTACTCGAGGTGGTTTTAGCGGGTATTGCTCACCCAGTCTCTGAATAGCAGAGATTTTGGCGTGGGTCGAGTCCCTCATACCCCTGCAACTTATAAGGGCAGGGGATGCGCTTATGAATTCCCATCTCGGATATAAAAAAAGGCTTCAGAAACAGCCCCGGTAGTAATACAAGAACGACCTTGGAGCTTCTCTAACGCGGTCTTGTAGGGCCCGAAGGGGTTCTAGTGGATATTGCTCACTAAGTCTTTGAATAGCAGAGATTTTGGCGTGGGTCGAGTCCCTCATACCCCTGCAAATTTTTAAGGGCGCTAATGAATTATTTCCACTTTGGATATAAAAAAATGGGGATATGCAAATGCACATTGACGACTCATTGGTCTAGTGGTTAGTACCCCTGACTGCGAATCCATGGGTCCCGGGTTCGATCCCCGGCTGAGACGAACATCGATGTGATGAGCATTTGGTGTTGTGCTTAGGTCTTGGGTGTTTAAATATGTATTTATATATGTCTATCTATAATAATATGTATGTATATCCGTTGCCTAGTACCCATAACACAAGCTTCACCAGCTTAGCATGGGACTAGGTCAATTGGTGTGAATTGTCTTTAAAAAAAAAAAATATCCACTTCGGTTATCAAAAAATAACTTCAACTTAAAAGCCAAATTATGACGATTTTCTTTAAAAATATATTTTGAGTAGTTGAAAGAGCGTTATATAGTGCGCAAGAGTGCAGACACATATTGTGACGTCTATATTTAACTCTCATTTCCCGGTGAAACGTCGGTATTATGAATTGCAATATTTTAGTAAATACCCGGAATTTTTTTTAAAGGAATCTCACTGTTGACCTTAAGGGCCTTTACAGCTCAACCCGGGCTTTTAGCGGGCGTAGCTCGGCCGGAATGGGTGCTTTCCCGCGACAAGCGCAAGGCTGGAATTTTAACCAATAAATTAGTGGATATTCTAGCCCCTCGCTTAAACTTCCATGGTATATGTAGAAAAATGCTGTCTGTGACTATAAAGAAAAACCCTTAAAAAATAAAACATACACTTGAAGTCGCGGGCATCACATAGTTCAAATAGCTCCAGTATTAATGTCGCATAATATAATTTGAAATGAGTAAGAAAATGGAAACTTGCTTTAGTGAAACAGGCTTTATTTACTCAAGAAAATTGCTTCACAGAACCGCAGCTCGAGGCGATTCAAAAAATGTTCCCCCATCTGTCAGTTGGAGGACGCAATTTTATTTCGAGAACATAGTTCTACAATGTATGTAAATTATTTTCCTCATCTTGACAACTACATATATGATTTTTAAAATCCTTTTCTATTCCTAGGCTGGATATTACTTGTGTATAAATTACCGAATATTGCTAAATTACGTTCGTGGCTGAGTGCTTGAGATGCATATTTAATAATGCGCATCTAAGTACTTTCAAGACAAACATTTTGGAAGGAACAAATCCTTTAACCGATACAAGATACCTTACTATTACGAAACGTACATGACCTTATGTATAGATAATTCATATAAAGTATTTATAACAGTATTTAGTCGTATGCCACTGACTTATGTTTGCACCACAAAAAATAATTATTCTGTTTAATTTACGAGCTCTACGCCCTTGATTTAGGAACTGCTTACTCTGTAACCTTCAATAGCGACAGTGATCCCGATGTTTTTGCATGCAATGTTAATGTAGTTCTTTTAATATCCAAAGCGCTGATGTCGCACCCTTGGGATCGCGCGGAACAAAAACTCAAAGTCAGAGTAAGGGTAGTAAATGTATTTAACATTGTAAAAATTTTCAAAGGTGACCTATATTTATAAATGAATTTGATTAATTCGTTTTCCTAACTCGAACTTCAATTGCTAATGCCACGAGTCCATTATTTGGTAGTACTTGAATTAGCCATTTGATACTACTAAGGTTTATTTAAAAAACGTTATTTTTTTAATTAATTTTGCTAAATGGACTGTTGCCTCATTAAGTATAAATACCATAAATTGTACTGCATTTTCAAAGTACATAAAAGTCCTTAAACTAACACCGACATAATCCAAGTTTTTGATTGTGCTCAGGACTTGATCACTCAGTTTATAATTAACTTGGTCAAGTTCTAGTTGACTTGCTAGTTCCGAACAACTTTCTTTGTTTGACTACGACCGCTTTAATTAGCTTTTAAGTGCTTGAGAAATAATTAATCTGAAACAAAGATCATGTTTAATGTTATTATGGCTACCTCATCCCCTGACGCTGCTTGGGTACTACATAAGTTTCTACTAGCACACTCACGTCAAATTGCATAGAAACGAACCTTTTTTAGATAGACTAGTGAAGTGAATAATAATATAAAACAAGGACGGCTTATAAGATGCTTACAGTATGCCCAATATTAATAATATTCGGCTTTATGAAGCTATAATATTCGTCCATTTGTTCTATACTGTTCTCGATTGTATGATGCCAACTGAAAAAGTTTAATTAAAGATTGAACAACTTAATCGAATTACGTAATTTATAATGAGTATAAATAAATATTAATTATTAATTAAGCGTTTGTGAAACAATAGGAGTAAATCCGGCTTCCGATGAGTACAGAGCTCTCTAATTCCGGGGTATTAATATGCCCAACTTTGGGGTGCGCGAAATGCGTCACGGCATGCACATATAAATTTATTTCGAAATCAAACCATATACTAATGTGCATAGAATACAAACTAGATTGTCGAAATTAAAGATATTAATCGCCAGGAACTTGTTGAAATATTAATGAGAGCGCTATGCTCAATTTCCTGGACGTCAAACCTTTAACATCAACGGTCAGCTTAGTTTTAGGATAGGCAAGGGTGGGGCCCTAGCTGCGTTCTCTGTAGCTCTTGTTAATCTATTCTTTTTAATGCTTATTTAATAAAAGGATTGTGTGGTTTTATGAAACCACGTTAAAAGTGAAACTAGATTATATACACATATTAAATAATAGTCTATACACAACACGGTCAGCTGCTGCGAACTATAGGCGCCGCCGTATTGGCCTTGGCTGCTATGACGAGCACCTTTCACTTTATCCCTACTCCGCGGCCGACCGTCACGCGACATGCAACACACAGACGAAAAAGTTTGAGACGATGTAAAATAGTTTCGTCCAAGCACCAAAACGTTATTCAGGAACGCGATATTCAAACGCATTTGTACTCCAACCGTTGAAAGGAGACGAGACATTATAAAATTAATTTATTAATAGATGTTGTCAAAATAAGTTTACTGAACCCATCTCAAGGGTCAATTTTTCTAATTATGCTATACGTGTTTTATTTTAACTACAATGATGTTGTATAGAGGCTATAAAAAAAAGCTTTTCCCTATTTTTGAGCTTTCATGGGGCTTTCAATATCGATGGTTAAGCCGGCTCTGGGTCAGCTTAGGCAATTACATGGACATTAATTATGAATACTAGTGATGTTGAAAAAAGCAATGGACCATTATAATTTGATATCGAGGGATTTATTTGAGCCCGTCGGAGCGGGAAGCCTCATTAGGAGCTGAGTTTATGCCTTGCAGCTAGACATTGATTGAAGAATTGATTCGATCATAGTTTTTTTAAACAGGTTTAATTGCATTTTTTTATGTGGTATTATGTTGTTTTATTTGTGAATTAAACAGAATTAACGGTAAGTTTCCACCATTAAAGTCGGTTCTATGCCTTTACAATTTATAGTTGTATGCAATATTTCTATCGATTTGATATTCATGTATAATTGTAATATTTCTTACATTTGAAAACTTGATACATTTAAACTATATATATTTCCTTTTAATTATATTAACTTGGAGGTAATCGTACTATATATATAAATATAAAAAAATATAGTAAAAATATATATACCTATAGTAAATATATTTCTCAAATTGTTAACATAGTATAAGTTTTATTTTCGGTATTTGTCCAATAATTTCTTAAGTTTTAAAGATTTGCTCGCCTTAGAGTGAGGATTTCTTGACGGTTATCGGTTTTGCCACACTTTTTATTTGAAAGTCAGAATCAATAACGAACGTATAAAAATGGATATAGATACGTTGTTTCCAATAAAGGGAAGACCAATTGCGATGGAAAATCCGTTCAAGTGTCGGGCGCGTTATAAAAATTACTTGTATTAAAATTTTAACGTTATTCACACTGTTCGTTTATTATTCCCAATGTTTCGCATCGCCCGCTACCGTTAATTGTTTTCGGGGTCCAATTTGTTCTTTAGCTTTACAATTTCAAAGTGTCATTTGATTCGTGATGGATTTCGATTTTTTTGGCAATTTCACGCTCTGTGGCGATTCACCGATGAATTCTCTTTTGTTTCATACCTCGCGAATTGGTTGAGTTATTTACTCAAAATGCGTATTTGAATATCAATGGAACTCTCAAACGCAATAAATGCGAACGATGAAGAATATATCGTTCATCTAAACCTTTGTTACGCCAAAATTATTATATTTTTCTGTATATTGATCATTGTCAATCTACAGATGCACACAAAAGTTGTTGCTAACGACTTGTCATAAAAGACGTATCAGACGATATATAAACTTAAAATCTAATCTGTAATTTTTTATTACAATATTTTAACTTTAGTGTTTTTATCACAGCTTAAACAAAATAGGACAGAAACAAGTGAATCAATATATAATGATTTGCTTTTTATGACTTTGGAGGTATGAAAGCTTACGGACACTTAAATATATACAATCATACCAAAAACACGTTAAGATTAACTATTTGGTTCCCAATAAATAAGTATTTTCTCAACAATTTGTTATGGCAACACATCGGAATGGCACAATTAACAAAATATAAGCGTGATAAAAGCCGTAAATGTAAAATGGTCACTTAAATCACTCGCCACGCCCAAATGAAATTATGTTTGCATGTAATGTTAAATGGCGTATGTTATTACGTACATTCCGAGGCATTCCTATATATTTTATAGCACGGTTTAATCAAACAAATGGTATTACAATTATACTTGATTTGATTTTTGTTATTTATGTTTTCAACTAACATTTATTCATATATTATATATTAATTCTCAAAGTCGTAATGATGACCTAAACAAATTAACCCGTCATCTATACACGCCAAGGCGCTAAGAAGCCAAAAAAATCTCTTGTGGGATGAGAATGAAAAACAACAGATTCCGCGCGTTTTATTATGATTGAACAAACGGACGTTATATGAAGACTATCTGGTGTCAACGCATGTTGAGCTGATGTACTGTCAAAAAGAACGCTCCATCGTTAAAAAAAATTTAATCATATGGGTAACACATTGTACACTTATGACTTGTCAGCAAAAAAATACATAATATTAATGCTTCTAATTTGACATTTAATGCCAGTTCTCAAATCAAGGGCGTAGAACGGAAGAGAAGAACTGGCAATAAACTCTCCGCCACTCTTTTTAATCGCCATGTTTTTTTTTTACGTCTTTTATGTCCATCCCTAGACCTTTGGATATAGATAAAGCCTACGGTGAAAGTCAAATTATATATTTAAAAAATGTGAGCCGTCACGGCACGCCTGGCAGATGTGAAACATCGATATTATTTTGTAAATAATATATGCAGAAAAGAAGCGATTGTGATAGGAACTAAATATGTCATAATGATAAAATAAAATTTACGATTTTTTTTCCAGATAACGATGACTATTTATTGAATAAACATTTATTTTCATTAAATACAGAAATTTACGAATTTATTTCAAATTGTGACTACTTAATTTGTTTAATGTGACTTCGAAATACATACACCGTACACACTACTGCATATAGACTGTATAGCTGATATACTATCATATAGCGTGGCGCCATGGCATGCGTCGCCACGCCAGAAATCGGTTTTACGTGCGGCTACAGATGTTTCACATAAAAAATTTTAAACAAAAAAAATCTCCTAAGTTACTAAAGAAAAACGCAACACTGAAATTATTTAAGTCTGTGAACTATTTATATTCATAGAAGATATGACATTAATAAAATATTTAAATTAAACGTATATACATTTGTATTTCTTGTAGCAACACTATCTTAACAAAAAGAGATTATTTGTCAACCCATTGTTTATTCACAAGGACTTAACAAAAGCGTAATCGTCTTAACTGAGAACACTCTACGGTCTTAATCTTTGTATAAGGTATAGAAATTAATCTGTCCTTTGATACTTATAAGCTAGTTTCAGAGATCAAAAATATTTATTGACTTAGAAAATGAAAATATTGCTACATTATCACAAATGTTTTTCTCTATTTCCTATGAATAATTCAAATATATAAATAAAACAATAACAAACCTTAAAATATAATAATCAAAATATATTATTAAAAGGAGTACCTTTAGGCAAGGTTCCCTTTGAATCGCTAGACTACTTCTTTGTCCGACGTAGCTGCCAGCTCTTCGGTCTCCTGTGATGTCGACTAATCTTTTTGATATTTCTTTAAAAAGCCTTAAAGCGCTAGGACCCCACGGACCAAGGGTCTCGAAACGAAATGGGATAAAATCATATTCGGAGCCTAGTCCCTGTATTTGCAGGCTTTAGCTTTTTCAGCCGCATCACTAGCCGCACCAGCTCTGTTGTTGGTTCTATGTAGAAGGAAAGGGCCAGTGAATATATAAATAACTTTATTGAACTTAGAGACATATTGAACTCTTATACACGTTAAAAAACTAATTAA
This sequence comes from Pieris melete, assembly GCA_963693345.1. NCBI lineage: Eukaryota > Metazoa > Arthropoda > Insecta > Lepidoptera > Pieridae > Pieris > Pieris melete. The sequence continues at coordinate 1,577,683 of CAVNZK010000053.1, read as the reverse complement.
CTTCCCCTAGCCCTATAGCAAAGTTAAGCAAAAATTCGTTTCTAACAACCAAAACAGTTACCCATTTATAATATTAGGTTACGTTTCATAATTAGTTCCACCATGCACCCTTACAAACAAAAATTGCTATGTCCAATAGCCACTTACTGCATTAAAATTCAAAGGATACTGCACAGTAGAAGCATTACAGCTCTTATGGTTTGCTAAAGGCAAAATAATTTGCATATTGTACCCTGTGTTTCGCTTAATCACCAGTTGCCAGGGGAAATTGGACCCTAAGGTACTTTAGGGCATACATACGAGAGTGTATTATCCCTCAAACGGTTAAAACCCTCTGATGTGGTTTACAGCTTTGGTACAATTAAATAAGTGTAGTAATACTACTTATTACGCTCTCCGTCGGATATGGGTAGCTTTAGTTTGCATAATAAGATGCCTTGAGTTAAAATTGGTATTCAAACTTTAGAATTTTGATGATTGAGAATCGAGAGGACGGTTCAAAGCGTTATTTAGGTACTTTGGTATATTGCGAAAGGTTATTATAGCACTGAACACCTCCAATGTTACTATACCTAAGTAGTGACAAGACTATTTATAAGAAAATTTGTCTAAACGTATATGTTATGGTGTATAAAGCAGGCACAATGCAACACAAATATAAATAAAATAGATTTTGAAGTAATAATTTTTTTATAAATTATCTTTTAAATTGTCAGAAGATTTGAGTTCTTCTAATTATTATTACAGTTTGCAATATGTCTATTTCCGTGTCAATCTAGTATGTGCCAGTGGAGAATTTTAGATGCCGAATGATAGACGGGTGCCATGAACGAGGTTTTTTATGACGATGTTAATGCTTTTGCAACTAAACACATCGCAACCACATTTTTTTATAGAACAAGGGGCAAACGAGTAAAAGCATCACCCGATGTTAAGTGATGCCGCCGTCCATAGACACTCACACCGCCAGAGGGCTAGCGAGTGCGTTGCGGGCTTTTAAGAATTGGTACGCTCTTTTCTTGAAGGACCTTAGTCGAATTGGTTCGGAAATATTTCAGTCGGCAGCTGCTTCCATATAGTGGTGGTGCGCGGCAAAAACTGCCTTAAAAAAGGCGCAGTTGTGGATAGACGGACGTCAAGATGATACAGGTGGAATTTCGTATTCTGCCTCGACGTCCACCCCATGTCCAACCCCATATGTCTAAGCAACGCCAAGGGATCAAACCGTTCCGAAAAGGATTGGTCATCGACGATTCGAGCCGCTCTTCGTTGAATACGGTCAAGTGGAAGGAGCTGGTATTAGGGAGCTTCCGCCCAGAGGTGAGAACAGTACTCCATGTGGGGCCGAATTTGAGCTTTATACGTAAGCGGTGGCCCGGAAATACCTCAGCGGGTAGCTGGTAAAAACTGCCTTAAATAACGCTTAGTTGAGGAACGATGGACATCGAAGTGGCTAAAAAATATTGTATTTTGCCTCGATGTCCGGTGATAAAACTAAGTTGCAGGGATTAATCTGAACAACTCTTCCATATTTAACCTTATCGAATTGAGAAATATCAAATCAATCGTTGTCAATATCAGAAGTGTCAAAAAATGTTGTAGGACGAAAAATTTTATGTCGGGCACAAAAGTGTTTAAATTGGTAAAAAAACAAAAGCATAAATGTGTCTGCCCCACACACATGCAATTCCGTAATACAAAAACCTTTGTGATTCCCTAAGTATTAGGTTAAACCATCACTAGTATTACACATAACCTACATAAAATATTTCTCAACCTACATGTGAGGATTAAGATTTTCCTTTCGTATAAATTTTAAAAACCAGGTTACCTACATTACTCGGATTTGGCGTTCAAAATTATCTTATACATTTTCATGATGTAATCTCAGAAAATCTGCACTTTTTGATACTCTGCGAATAGGAAATAATATTTAGCCTAACTTTGACAAAACTGTACTTTTCAAAGCATAATGATATTTCAGTGATTACCTAAAAAGGAATGGTTAAAATCAAACAATTAATTAATCGACACGATGGTTTTTTGGCTTCAATAGTAATAAAAACATCACAATGAAGTAATATTAAAGCTAAAACTTTAGGTTTGTTTGGTTTGAAAACATTCCTACAAGTCCACTTTTAAGTTTACTCTTCAGGAACTCGGCCTCATCGAGGAGAACGGCAAACTAACGGGTTTTCAATTTAGCAAATATTAAATGAACAGAAAATATGCGGTATCGAGCCTTTGATCCTAAAATGAAGCTATATCTCGAAAACCTATCTCAAAATTTCACTGCAGCAAAAACTATCTTCGAAAGTGCTAACTCAGAATGCACCATTTGGGACGACTTTTTAATCTGTTCATCAAACAGTCACCAGCTGACGACAAATTTATTCTTGCATACGGAGATACTAATCGCTCAGTTCACTTTGAAGCGGTTTTTAGATAGCGCATTTACGAAATATGAATTTTTGCCATACAGAGACATAATACAGACCGAAGGATTTTTTTTATCGTGGATGTTTATAAATCACAGTATATATACGAGATAAACTACTTAATTCAGGGATTTATATAAAGGATATTTTTATCATATGAAAGAAAATTAGCGTATATTAAATAAATAAAAAATATATATAGCCTTTATTCTAATATAATAATTAAGTTAGATTAAGTTTATGTTATTATTATATGTAAAACTAGTACCTACACGACATCCAATCGAGTGTAGTCTTAAATTCTTCCACTTGTTCTTATCTGCGTTTCTATTTTCCATTCTCACCCCGCTTACTCTTTTATTTCATCTTCCCAGGTTTCTTGTGCGCGTCCTCTCCTTTTTAGGGTATAAATAATTATATAGCGTATTAAGTAAGAAAGTAGCATTCTAATAATGAAAGAAACATTTTAATCAGCCCAGTAGTCACATCTTTGTAAGATAAAAATAGTCTCACAGATATAGTGGAGTAGTTTTTCAATTAATGCGTAGCAAAAATGCAAATCTATCTTCTTTATAACAAAATAAAGATGTGTAAGTATCATTGCTGTTGGATAAATAAAAAAACGCCTACTACAACGCCAAAAGAGTAATTTTTCTTAAAATTTTTGTGGTGACAGACACAAAAATATGTCTTGAAAATCTGACCAACCTTATTTCACAATTTTATTTCAAAATTTGAAAACAAACTGGGACTGAATCACACCCGTAAATTTTGTCTTTTATCATCCCGCAGAAAGTTGTTTGTTTCTCAGTAATAATTATATCTAGAGGGATTCATCTTAAACATAATTTTGCAGATAAGCAAGTAACTTGAGTATTTTGAAAACTTAATTTAAAATCTTGTTTTCTTATGTAATTGCGCCAGAATTTTTGAGACCCGTAAACTATGTCAGGTGGAATTCATTTTTCTTTGGCGAAATTCCAAATCCGTTGTTATTTAGAATTCGTGTTCCGCATAATAATAGGATACATCTAAAACAATATTATTATAAGATTTGGTTGCTTCAGAACAAGCGAGAATGTTAAAATATTACTTTTGTTTTATAGTGTAAATTTTTTAACCTTTGGTTAAAGATACTAAGTAGGCCTTTGTACGTAGTAAACATGTTCTTGACTAATCAAGAGAGTTTGAAGTGCTTTCTTAATTATCAATAATAAAATAATAATGTGTAAATATTTCTTTTCATGCGTACATTTTTACACTTACAACATGTCTGATGACGTACCTGCCTATACTTAAAAATATCAATGAAACAGACACTTTGCTAACAAATGTGTCTACCCCATGCCCGATTTAGAGGTTACGGGACTTCAGACATAAATAAAGAATCCTTTTTAAAAACCATATAATTCAATACATAATTAAAACAAAAGGTAGCACAAAACCTTTTAACTGCACTTTTTAAAATGGCGTCCAACTCCCCTACCCTGGCATTGTTTAGAATCACTACTTAAAAACTAATCCCGCGTAGTGCTATTATAATAAAGTACTCTTCAGATCCTGACATTCTCATTGGTTCGGAGCTCCCTAGCATCCACATTGTTCTAGTCTAGCCTTACCCTTAGGTCTTGTTCCTGCCTATTGAGCCCTAACGAAATTAATATTCGTCTTGTGTTTTGTGTGCCTTACACCATTGGTATAGGGAAATGAAGTATGTTATTATGTTAATGTTCTACACACAAGCATTATATACTATACAAACAGGCATTATAAGCATTATATTCTTTCAGTTAACTATATTTAAACGTTTAACTTTATTTAAACTGTCACTTACAGTATACAATAATATTTTTAATTCTCTGTAGACAGTACAGAGAGAAAGTTGCTGCTAGGAATCACTATCAATATTAAATCATATGACATAGTCTGTTATAAACTTAGTTGATACTTTATTTTCTAAAGGTTAAACCACCGCTACCATATTTATAAGACTTACAGGTTTATATCTCTGAATTCACACCCACAAGTAACATTTAATTCAGTATCAAATATTAAATTTCACTGGCAACACCGAGGCGTTGAAACAAATCGAGTTTGACAGATTCACCAAACCTGTCACGGTGACATGGCGGCCATCTTGGTAACCGATACTTAGGCTCAATGTCTGCAACTTGATATCCAGAAGGGGTTGAATGGTTGGCCAATCAGAGACGTTTATTTTGTTTTATAAGCCTTAATGCATTACAATATCGAGTACATACAATGTTTTCTATAGTTTATGTACTAAATACTTTTACTTGGGGTCATAAAAAACTGAATCTAGAAAGCGTGTTCAGACATCTGTATAGAGGTAAAACATAGCTCATAAGTAAACGCAAGAAATGAAAATGGTAATTCAATCGATAAATAATTTTACAATGGCAACCCTATACCTACATCTTAAACCAATATTGGAAGATGGTTTTACGTATTAAATATATGTATTTGCTATTCTATCTGCCACAGAAAATGACTTTAAATTTCAATAAAATGAGAACTATTGTTCGATCCTCTGTTAAGTATTGATAAACGCTAACAAAATATACTTTATTGCTTCCTGTTTCGGATCATTTAACACGCACGTGGCTTTAGGGTTGTCCCAACAATATACAATATCTACCGCAAACTCATGGGGCGCACTGTACCAGCATGTTTACATAATAAAAATATATTACAGTACTATTTACGGATTATTTATTGGCCTAATTTACATCTCAATAATACACTCGTAGTTTGTTATGATACACTTGATGGATGTGTAATATCTTGCGAGTTCTCTTGAAAGCATTACTTTGTTTACTCGTGCTAGATTCAGAGTATTGTATATTTGTCTGACTTTGTAGATATTTCTGCTATATACTTCATAATATTGTTTTATGGATGTAAAGGAAATTGTCAGTCATATTTGGTTTATACATCATTCAACAATTCTGACAACATATTTATTTAAGTAACAATATTAGTAATAAAAAAAATTGTTATCATAGAATGCATACACGACTAAGTCGTCTCTAAGTCGTCGTCGTTTTTTAGGCGTCGGGATGTGACGACCCCATCGCCCACTGGTGAAATAACCTGTGACAGAGGTTATTTCATCAGCGCAATCAGTCAACCCCTTCCTAGTGGGAGTGCCATGCTGTTGCCTTCGGGCTTCAGCCAAATGGGCAGGCACGACCGGGGCAGTACCACTGTCTCTCAGAAAACCGGCGTGAAGTGATGCAATAAGTTCACCTTATTGTACTCGCGTTTCGTGCGGTGAGAGAGACTCCCGGAGCCCATTCCCCCCCCCCCCCATGAAATATGAAGATGCAGAAAAAAGAGAATCTACCCCAGGGGGGTACCACACGCGCTCGCGGTGGAGAATCCCCCTCTGGGCGTCCAACACCGGGACACTCTGCGCCCGGTGGTGGACGCACAGGCTGCCCTTCGTATTCTGGGGGGGGCAATTCTGCGCTCGGTAAAAACATTAATCGTTCTCGGGGCAAACGGAGCAACTTAACAAAGGCACCCCCGTCCACACTCGCCGTGGACTTCACAAATGTTAGGGGGCTCAATTCCAACATCAACGCTGTCCACTACCACTTAGAGACTGCGAAGCCGGCCTTGCTCTTTCTTACCGAGACTCAGATATCCCCCCCGGCTGATACTTCCTACCTCTCCTACCCGGGGTACAAATTGGAACATTCATTTGTGCCGCGGGCGGGAGTTTGCGTGTACGTCAGAGAGGATATCTGTTCTCGTCGCCTCGGGACGCTTGAAGGAAGGGACCTATCTAACCTCTGGCTGCGCGTAGACTGCGATGACCATCCGCGATTCTACGCATGCCTGTATAGGTCCCATAGCGGAAATACCGAAACTGACCGACTCATTGAGCACATCCAAATGGCTACAGATTCCCTGCTCGAAAGGGTTCCTACCGCTGAAATCGTGATACTTGGCGATTTTAACGCCCACCATGCCGATTGGCTCGGCTCAGAAACCACCGATCATGCGGGAAGATCCTTTCACGACTTTGCTTTGGCTTACGACTTGACGCAAATGGTCCCTGCGATTACGCGAATACCGGATGTGGCTGGTCATAAACCCTCTTTGTTGGACCTTCTGCTGACTTCACATCCGGAGAACTACCAAGTCTCTGTTGAACCGCCATTGGGTTCATCAGATCATTGTGTGGTCCGGAGCATTGTGCCGTTCACGCGCCCTGTTCGGCCTAGCTTCACTGGCTGTCGCCGCGTGTGGCACTATAAGTCAGCAGATTGGGATGGGATGCGGTCTTTTTTTGCGTCCTACCCTTGGGGGCCAATTTGCTTTTCGTCGAGTACTCCAGACGCCGTCGCTGACTCTGTCGCCGAGGTGGTCCTGCAGAGTATGGAACTCTTTATTCCATTCTCTGCGGTGCCGGTCGGTGGCAAGTCCCAGCCTTGGTTTAGGCGTTCTTGCAAAGCGGCTTTGCGCCGTAAGCGTGAATGCTTTAAAGCCTGGGCAGAAGCGGTGACATCCTGTGATGTGACTATCGGCGAACGTAAAAAAGCATACAATTCAGCCTCCAGGTCCTTCAAGCGAGAAATCGCTAAAGCAAAGTCAGAGCACATTGCCAGATTTGGTGAGAAATTGGCCCACCTCCCTTCGGGAACTCGAGCCTTCTGGTCTCTTGCCAAAGCTGTCCAAGGGAATTTCTGTCTGCCCTCAATTCCACCACTGCATAGGGAGGATGACTCACTGGCCCATACCGCGAAAGAGAAGGCCGATCTTCTAGGCTGTCTCTTTGCGTCGAACTCCACTTTGGATGATCAAGGGAAGGAACCACCGACATTATTGCGGTGTGATACTACGATGCCCGAAGTTATATTCCGGCAACGTGCTATCCGTAAAGCTTTGTCTTCCTTGGACATCCATAAGTCGAGCGGACCCGATGGCATCCCTCCAATTGTGCTGCGTACTTGTGCTCCTGAGTTGGCTCCGGTCCTAACGCGCCTTTTCCGGTACCTTTACACGCTCGGCACTGTTCCGAAGTGCTGGAAGATCGCTCCGATACATCCGATCCCTAAAAAAGGCGATCGCTCTGATCCGTCCAACTATCGCCCAATAGCTATAACCTCCTTGTTCTCCAAAATAATGGAAACCATTATTAACAGCCAGCTCCTGAAGTATCTAGAGGGCCACCAGCTGATTAGCGATTCTCAGTACGGCTTTCGTCGTGGTCGCTCAGCTGGTGACCTCCTTGTATACCTTACACATAGGTGGGCAGAGGCAATTGAGTCCAAGGGGGAGGCACTGGCGGTAAGTTTGGACATAGCGAAAGCCTTCGATCGGGTGTGGCACAGAGCGCTGCTCTCGAAGCTTCCAGCCTACGGGCTCCCTGAGAAATTGTGCAACTGGATTTCCAGCTTTCTCGCTGATCGGAGCATCAAAGTCGTCATCGACGGAGCATGCTCCGACCTGAAACCTGTGAATGCTGGTGTCCCACAAGGCTGTGTCCTATCCCCGACCCTGTTTATTCTGCATATCAATGATATGTTGCAGCTTAGCAACATTCATTGCTATGCGGACGACAGCACTGGGGATACTTTTTACACTGGCCGGGCAGGTATTTCTCGGGCTGTTGTCGATGAGTACCGGAACAAACTTGTGTCTGAAGTCGAAACTCTTCTACGTGGAGTCTCGGACTGGGGTAGACTAAATCTAGTCCAATTTAACCCCAAGAAGACACAAGTATGCGCGTTTTCCGCTAAAAAAACTCCCTTTGTCGCTACTCCCCTCTTTGAAGACACTCTCCTTAAAGCCTCGGCTAGCATCGGAATACTGGGCGTTGACATATCGAATAACGTTCAGTTTCGCGGTCATCTGGAAGGAAAGGCTAAATTAGCCTCCAAAAAGCTTGGTGTGCTCAGCAAGGCGAGACGGTACTTCACTCCGGGCCACCGCTTGCAACTATATAAAGCGCAAATTCGGCCCCATATGGAGTACTGCTCTCACCTCTGGGCGGGAGCTCCCCAGTACCAGCTCCTTCCACTTGACCGTATTCAACGAAGAGCGGTTCGAATCGTCGACGACCAGTCACTTTCAGTGCGGCTTGATCCCTTGGCGTTGCGTAGAGATGTGGGATCTCTCTGCATCTTCTACCGCATTTACCATGGAGAGTGTTCAGAGGAGTTGTTCGGTCTAATACCTGCAGCTGAGTTTCATCATCGGACGTCAAGGCAAAATACAAAATACCATCCGTATCACCTCGACGTCCGTCGTTCCACAACAGAGCGTTTTCTAAGGCAGTTTTTGCCGCGCACCACCACTATGTGGAACCAGCTGCCCACAGAAGTATTTCCGAACCAATTCGACTTAGGGTCCTTCAAGAAAAGAGCGTACCAATTCCTGAAAGGCCGGCAACGCACTCGCGAGCCCTTCTGGCATTGTGAGTGTCCATGGGCGGCGGTATCACTTAACATCAGGTGAGCCTCCTGCCCGTTTGCCTCCTAAAAAAAAAAAAAAAAAAAGTCAAATATAAAATTCGTACACCGTGGATATTAGTAACATTCTAAACAAAAATCTGTAAACAAACTTCAATTAAGATTTATATAATTGGAACTACTTTTAGAATTGCATGACACCAAAGACAAGGTAATAAAGTTCCCTGTACCACATAACGGTATTTTGCGCTTGTACTGCAGTATGTAAATTTCTAGCGTTATAGCTAAAACTGTTGTGTCTGCGTTAGCATTAGGTTCTGCGCACACGAGCTACTCACAACAGCCTTCTTTGGTCAGCGATAGACAAGACGATTCTGATTCTTGGAGTTGAAAAAGATGTGTGTAAGCAGCTATTGCTTCGAGGCGTTCCTTAATGCTTTGCATTCGCTTAAGCATAACTAAGAATAGTCGACCAATAGGATTGGAATCGTTTTTGGGTAAGAATCCACTTTTAAAGTACGAAACGGCAGATCATATTCGCCAAATATGTAAATGTCTAAAATGGTTCTTAGGCTAAAAAAGGCCTAAGACAACCTATTAGAAATAATTAATGGACTGCATAGATAATTAGTAAACTGACAAAATGCTACATGTCAGTTCCTATACTGTAAGAAATAGTATTTTTGTGAATATTTTAATCTATTACTGTTTAATGTTGTGTTGTATATAAATGTAATATAGTTTCCGCATTGGAGTAGTCTGTGTATAAGCTATATTTTGTTAATAATTCAAATAAAAAAGCAAAATCATTTAACAGTGCGTGATAGAGTTTTATCTTGAAATGTCTCTTTTTAGGGACTTACTGAAGTCGGTTAATAATGTCCAATATCAGGCATCCTTAGGTTATGCAGTATGTTTTTTTAAATACTCTCGTCATTACTAAGACATCATGGACATGATCATTATATATAGAAAATTATGACCAAATTTAAGACTAATAAGTATTTTAAGTGTAAACTTATTTACTAATCAGAATATTTATCATAAGAAAGTGTCCAATAACTTACAGTCTCTAATAAATGGAAGACAATTTGTTCTTGTGTTATATTTTTTTCACTTACCACTGTTTAGCACTTAAGACTAATGTACACTAACACTGATTCCCTAGTCCAAATGGTTTAGTCCTTTTCAGTCTTCTCACTAGGCCCGTGTTGTCAAGGAGTTGAATAGCCTCAACGTTCACGTAATGGTGGAGCCTATGTTAATGGGCTCCAGCAGTCTTTTTTACTATTTGTTGCGACGTCCTCTAAATTAATATTCCGATACAATATAGTGGTGCAAAATTTATGAAACCAAACCAAAAACTGCGTCTAAAAAGTAGCGGCTGCACTCAGAACTTCGTGTGCGATGAACCTTACCCTTATAGTTATTAATAATACAGTGTAGCTGAAATTATTGCCGCTTCATTGAATATTTTGTTTAGTTTGCTTCGGTTAGCCCGTAACTTTGGTTGTTTGTTTGGGTAAATGAATAAATAATTTATTGGTCGGTAAAATATTAAAGTGTTTGAAATTTAATCAATGTAAGAGATGCATGATAAATCATGATGGTTTCGTAAATCGAACAATGTTAATAAAAATAAAATATTTAATCATATTTAAATTAATATTATTCATTCATTCATTAGCCTTTATTGCTGACACCCAGTACAATGTAATAACAATTATTTAAGTTACATAAATACACACTTAATTCTAACACATAAATAAAACTTAATCTAATACGTCACTTGACCCGTTTTGGGTAATCAGCGTGTCCTGTGACACGTAGGCCTATTATGTTTACGGTAATATTTGCTTTTTTTTTATCAATCTTCCCCTTAACCATTTTTGTACTATACAAGAACCCCTGTGGTGTCTTTTTGTCTTGTCTACCAAATCCTAGCTTCAAGCTCCAGATATTAAGGTACCATTTGACTAGGATCATTACCAAAGAAAGTTGGTTATATAGATCTAAAATATTTTTTTCTATAGGAAGAAATGACTAATTATTGCGATAAAAGAGGTTGTTTTATGAAATAAATTTACTCGCTCAATAGGATGATACCCGCTAATTAGGAAACATATTTCAGAGAGATTTTCAATAATAATCTTTTACAGGCATGTTTCTATTAAAAATAGAACCCAAAAGCTTTGATAATCAACCACGCAACTTGGTAGGATTAATATTCGTTCCGATAGATGTTTAGTAATTCTAAATTTCTTTTCGGTAAACATTAAATTTAAATATGTTATGTTCAAATAAAGGAGATATGTATATTTATTTTTACGCCTCGATTCGGTCGTGATCCCCTCTATTTACTATGCACACACGCGGTTTTGCTTGCGGCCCAACGTATGCGTAATTACAGGGTTGGGAACTATCGTTGATATAATATTACTAGAAGTGATAAAATTTCGCTTGAAAAGCCTAAATTAAATAAAAATATTTGACAGTCATAAGTTATTATATTAGAATTTAAACTAAAGATCAAAGGATCTACTAAGACACACAAGTTCTATAAACAAAGCGATATTAATTTTGGTTTGAAAAAATCATTGAGCAGTGTGGCCTAACGGCTTCAGCGTGCGACTCTCATCCCTGAGGTCGAAGGTTCGATTCCCAGTGTGCACCAACGGTGTTTCTTTCTATGTGCGCATTTACAATTCGCTCGAACGGTGAAGGAAAACATCGTAAGGAAACCGGCTTGCCTTACACCCAAAAATTCCGAGCGCGTGCGACAGGCACAGAAGGTCGATCACCGAAAATAAAAAATAAAATAAAATAAAATACTTGCCTATTAGATTAACATATGATCATGAAACAGATACATATACCATTTTTTTTTAAATCATGACATTTACGCGAGAGAGCACGCAGATGTGTGCGCAAAAATGTACTCTGATCAGATCAGATGTATTACATCAGACGAGCATGCTAGCCAATAGACTTATGTAACCGTATTAAAATGCGGATTAAATTAATATTCCTATACATTTTAGTTCATTGTTTCGTGCGTAAATCCCTTGGTGACAGAGGCCTGTATTTCCGTTATTTCCGGTACTACCTTAATGTTAGTGGTCTAATGTGGCCCCTGGGTAAATAAATATTATACCCCAATTAAGTTTTATGTTTATCTATTATAAGATTCATACATTTAGACCACGGCTCTACTAAAAACATTATATAGAAAGGGTATATTTACGAATAAATTTAATAAATAATATGAAATATGTCACTTATATAATTCATACCCATAATTGTTTCTGGTCTTAATGTGAGCTAGAGCTTTGAAGACAGTAATATTAACTAAAAATAAAAAAAGAGACATTAAAGTTTAAAAAAAATAATAATAATAGAAACTATACAAATAATCACAAAATTGCCATATGTTAATTTGGCCTTGATTGGTCCTGTACTGTGATCAGCTTCTGTTTGATTCAAGATTACGGAGAATACCTACAGTCGGGAAAAATATACAGGCATTATGCAACATATACAAGAAAGTTAAAATCTAATATATAAAATTCTCGTGTCACAACTTCCCATACTCCTCCGAAACGGCTCGACCGATTCTTATGAATTGTTTTATCCATATTCAGTAAGTCTGAGAATGGGGTACTATCTATCTTTCAAACCGTTAAGTGATAAGGGGTGTCGACCCGTAAAAGTTTATTTTTATATTAACGAACAAAAAAATTATGATATATCACACAAAAATACATACAACCCTGAATTTTCACCTCTCTACGATCAAACCCAATTTTTTAATTATTGTAGGTAGTTATTTTTATTGAACTAAAAAAATGTTTCCTATAATATACATGGCAAAATATCGTTTGCCGGGTCAGCTAGTATATTATAAACACAAGTTTGGGCCAATAGTCAATACGTACACCTAAAACCATTTAATTAAAAAAACAAATACATTTTTCATATACCCTTTCACTTATACCTCACTAAATAAACATTCAATATATCACGTTTCACAAAAATCGTTTCGAACTGCAAATATCTTTCATACATTAACTGAATTCGTAATTTGACGACCTCACAAATCCTTAATCGTATTTCTTTCAAATCCCCACTTTCATCTCTTTGTGACTTTGTATCGAATGCTCAATTTATTAAGGCCTTCTATCCACGGACTGCCTCGGTAGTGAGATGTCAAATATTCAATTTCAGTTATAAATGCAGTCAGTGCTGTTTCACAAATATTTTTTTATAATTTACTAGCGGTGTATACATTTTTACATAGCTAAACTTATCGTAATTTTTTTGTGACACAATAACTTCAAAAGTCACTGGAGCGTTCAAAAGTGTATTTATCTATATATATAAAAATGAAACCCATTTTCCGTGTTACGACATAACATGAAAACGGCTTGACCGATTTGTCTGATTCTTTTTTTATAATATTCCTTGAAGTACGAGGATGGTTCTTACGGAGAGAAAAATTGAGTGAAAAAGTGTAAAAAAACACTTTTCTATATTCCCATACAAAATATTCGTAATACTACTTTAGTACCATATCATAAAGTTCAAGTGTTAGTGGAGGGGTTCCGGGAAGGTAAATTTTATTTTTTTGACCTAATGTATTTGTTGTCTTATCAACTTTCTTTTTTTATCTTACAAGCTAGACTGGTGTCCCCAGTAGCAGAATAAGTATTTAAAAAAAATAAAGAATCGACTGTTAGGCGGTACGATGTTCGCCAGGCCAGCTAGTTAATTATAAATACACTTTTGAACGCTCCAACTAATTTACATCTAAAATGTTTATTTTGCGCTTGAAATGAAGAAATGATTAATTCCTAGACCGAGAAACTTAGCCAAAAATTATCGGTATTTTAATATCAGCAAACAATCGGGCGATGATCATGCGATAGTATATTTAAAGAATATTAAATCAATATACAAGTATAAAACACCTACTCTGAAGAGATTATTATTATCTAGATAAACACTGCGTGCTGATGATATTTCCTCAAGGAAGTAGAATCTACAGCGTATATAAGTACGTTGAACTGAAAAGTTATTAAAGCTGCGAACGTACGCGCATGGGTTTGTAGGCCTAAAGCTTTTTCTTTGGGTCTACTTTAAAATCAATCGAGACGGGCACTCGTTCCAATCAATCACAACCCGATTGAAATTCCTTCGGAATGACTGAAGGAGGATTACGTGACTACATTAGGGTATTTTGATATTCAATGGATTTAGATTTGAGGTATATTGCTACTGGGACATTTTTACCAAAATTAAATGCTTGGTATGATCAGGGAGGTGATTTATGTAGCCTGCAACCTGCGAAATCATTACAAAGTGTTGTTACACAATTAATTTTAACAATCCAATTTATAACTTTTCTATTCGGTTGTTTAATACACAATTCAAAGAAGTATTGTTACTCTTATTGCTCCGATTTTTAGACTAAGAAATATACATATACATAGTAGAACTAACCACTATTTTGTCATTATCTCAAATCGTCTCAAATAAATATTAAAAATTAATGAAATAGACACGTGGGTTCTATTGATTTACTGATGGTACCATACCCAGGTCGTCTGAAGTCATTACCAACATCCAACAAAGGTAGTCAATAGCTGTACACTTTAGTATTTTGACCCGTATAGAGATTATCAGAGTATCAGATCAGAAGGGTTTTCCTTAATTTATCTATATATATAAAAATGAAACCCGTTTTCCGTTGTCACGACATAACATGAAAACGGCCTGACCGATTCGCTCAAGTGTTAGTGGAGGGGTTCCGGGGAGGTAAATTTTTATTTTTTGACATAATGTTGAGTTTGTTGTCTTATCAATTTTCTTTTTTTTTATCTTACTAGCTAGGCCGGTGTCCCGAATAGCAGAATAAGTATTTTAAACAAATAAAGAATCGACTGTTAGGCGGTACGATGTTCGCCAGGCCAGCTTGTTTTTAATAAAATTATGTTTTGTGTTAGTATTAATTTCTAGGAAGGGTTTGATTTCTATCGATTTTGCTACACGTAAGTTTATAAAACATTGCTTTCTAGCAACCCAATAAAAGTTTATTACGAGGAGATGAAATCAATATTTTTAAATATAATTGCTCCGACAAAAGAATTATGAGTGTGAGAAGTTCAAATGGGCATGTTTCCATTATGATATTATGAACGGCATTTCATATTTAAAACTAAAACTAATTACCTAACGCGTATGTGTAAAGCCCAGAAGCTCGGGATGAATTTTATTTGAAATTAGTGTAATAAATAATTATTGTAGTACAAATTGCAAAATAATTAAGTAAAGTTATGATTTACATTAAAACGTTTTATTATTTACGAGAAATATAATACATTTAAAGAAACCCCTTTTTTAACGGATTGAAGCTATATATTATTATAAACTTATAATTATATTACATAATTTTAAATTTTTCCCGACGTTTCGCGTGCTTTACAGCGTGCGTGGTCACGGTGACTGAAGACGGTGTTGAATGTCAAAAAGTATCACAATTCACAGCTGTAGAAAAAGTTATATTACATATCTGTATTTATTTCCCCGGAGTTGATATCGAATAAAAGATTAAGGGTTTTTGCAGAATTGAAGAATTTGTCAAAACCGTTTACGACGACATGGTTTAGAAAAACATACCGGTTATTTTGGTCAAAATCAAAGGCCCGGATGAATTCTATTGTATTAGATAGGTACTTAATAACATTGACATCGGCTGTTACTACTATCGGTTTTTACGACCATATAAATATGAGTAGTCCCTTCGATGTCGTTATAACAGATTTTGACTGTATATATATTATTAATAATACTTATATAATATTTGGGCCTATTTCAGCGTAATTTATATATGCTTTTAAAGCAAGCTTCACATGTAATTTGTATTTTATTTTCAATTATTTTAAATTAAATGCGTGCAAATTTGTATTGTATTGAATGTGTTGCAACTTAATAGATATATTTTCATCTATGTAAGGGTGTGTTATGACGTTCAAACAGTGGAAATCATCGCGATTCGTATCGTACTCGAAGCGCGTGCACCTCAGTTCGGCGTGTACACACGATACCCATCTAGGGTATGTGCAGGCAATAATGTAACGCGATAAATAATACAGGTGAATACCACTCAACTCTGCGCAGAGAAAAGGAAGGGTGTAGCTAAATTCTACCACAAATTAAGCATTTCAAATAGGTATGATATCTATGTTTATATGAAAATACGCCACACCAAGAGCATATTAGAAAAAAATATAATATATAAAATTACCATTGTCTTACTATAAAGGATAGTTGCTATGTTTTTGAAAGGGTTACGCTGTAATCCGTACGCTACCAAGAGGTCTCATAGTAGTGAGATTTGTCGTTTTGCTCATAAATCACTGGATTTTGTTAAAAAAGAGTACGTTCATATTGTTACTAAAGCAAACACTTTATTCGTTTTATTTCTTCGTTCTACTTTAAATAATTCTACTAAAGGCCGGCATTAAGAGTGTCTATGGGCGGCGTATCACTTAACATCAGGTGAGCCGTTTGCTCGCTGGTCTATAATAAATAATGTGATCACGCGGAAAATCGTATATTTTAATTGTATAGATTATATCGCAATTGTAGTCATTCCTTTATTCTAAGTCATTATAAATGTACTTCCGTAACCGCAGAAATGGTAAGTATAACAATCCGAATTAAGATAAATGGTGCTGGCTTTGTAATGTTGGTTTGAGTTATGGTTAATACTGACTAGCTTCTGCCTACAGTTTCTTCTAGATGATATATAGTTTCTTCTAGTTATAAAGTAGCACAACGTTATTCATTGTAACTGTAATAAATGTTAGTGAAAATATAAATCTTGCCGAGAATTATGTAACCTAACATTAGTTAAGTTACATAAACATATATATATCATAAGATTTTGTTCAATTAAAATGTCATACGTTATTACGACAATTACTTCTTCGACGTCGGCTTTACATCACTTTTTTTGATGTGCTAGAGCTATTTCGTACTGTAAAGACTAAAGATGCACCATGCGACTAGCATGTTTAAAGTTCGACTACGTACGTAAAACACAGTTGATAGACACCTGCTCTAAAAAAATTAGATCCATAAAAGAACACTGGAAAAGTTGCAGCGCCGCGCCGCTGGATTATTACTAATCCACTAATGGACGTAAGAAACAGAGAGTTAAAATGTATGGACAATTGAAGTATTACGAACACTATAATAGGTATGGCACGTAACAGTAAAGTATAGGAACAGCGATACCTAAACAGGATACAAAAACAAAGGATCGCAAACTACGCCTGTCGAACGGTAAATTATTATATTTCTCACATACCGTAATTGGCTAGACCGTGTCGGTAGTGGTTTGTCATATAACAAGTAATTACATAATTGATAATATTGATTCCGTTATGTGAAAGTTTTTTCAGTAAGCATTATTTTATACTGTTTATTGGTTAAGTACGTGACATTTTAGTTTCCGGATTTCAAATGATAAAATCAGATTAAGAAAGTTTAAATGAATCGGGTTCCCATATGTTTTAAAGGGCAGCTACAAATTTGGTGCTAAGGTCATAGTCGAAATCGAACACTCTGGCGGGATGGCGTGCAAAAGTCAAAAATCATTTATTCATATAGGTACACTTATGAACGTCAAACAAGAAATATATTTAAATGCTTCTAATTTTACATTTACTGCCAGTTCTCAAATCAAGGGCAGAGAACGGATGAGAAGAACTGGCAATAAACTCTTTGCCACTCTTTTTAATCGCCAAGTTTTTTGTTTTACACAACGTTTGTAAGTAGCTGCACCATGTTCCACATGAAATCTTAAGTAATAAATAATAATAAAATAATTTAAAAATACTAAAGGACAAAGATAAACTTTGAAGACTTACTGGTCTGTATGCGCACTGCATTTTTTTATTACTAATGCTTGGATTACAAATTTGTTGATTCTAAATCGCAACTGAGCGTTAGTTTGAAAGTTCTGTCCTTAGAGGGCAGAATTAATTATGGACGTAAAGTTTTCCTCTTCTGCCTTTTTTTTAACTTTGTTAAAAAGGTTTCCCGTTAAAAACTTTCGGTTCAAATGAATAATGCGTTATTATGAGTTTTACTGGAAGTGCGTAACTTAAATATCTTTTTGAGTTGTATCATTATAGTACTTTACATAATAGACTATATTTTTTACGGATCACGAAGTTATATTATATATAATATTGTAGATATTGTAATTATATATTGGGTTAAATAGCACGATAGCCTGGTTTAAAATCTCTACGTAATAACAGTTAATTTATGCTTAAATTACAATAAAAATACATGTTTTAGTTTGTTCAAGTCGTATTGTTACCAGTTTCGAAAATAAGCGCCAGAATAATATCGTATTCAGAAACTGGTAATAAAAACACCAATGCAAGCTTATTTTTTATTTTTTTTCCCATTATGACCCTATTTAACAAGAATTAAAAATACGCCAGCTTGCGTTTTTACTCCATTCCCATATTCAAGCTTATGCATCATAATAAAAATGCCATAAAATCCTGTTTATTGGCCATCATCCACGCACGAGTGGGGTCTTAAATTAAATTATACAGTGATTATTAAATTTAGTTGGCTTTAAAACATATTTTGATTGTTCATCGCCAAGTGACCCGTTTGTTATTGATATTAGTTGGCTGAGGGTCATGGCCAAAAAAAATTATTACTAGGTTATTATTTTTTGATAAAATTTTGATCTTAATTTTATTTAAGGCTTTATAGTTACTGGCCCTAGATTCTTTCAAGAAACAATATTCAAAACAAAGGAACGAGAAATGTATTAAGATATTATAACTAGCTGACCGGGAAAACGTCGTTTTGCCATGTATGTATATCATGTATAATAAAAAAATAGGGGTTGATCGTAGAGGGGTGAAAATTAGGGGTTGTATGTATTTTTTAATGCTGTATCATAAAAAAATTAAAACAGAAAAAAATATCTAAAAATAAAAAATAAATATTTAGGGGTGGACTAAACATTTAGGGGGATGAAAAAACGATGTTGTCCGATTCTCAGGCACACCCAATAAGCACACAAAATTTCATGAGAATCGGTCGAGCCGTTTCGGAGGAGTATGGCAACGAAAACTGTGACACGAGAATTTAATATATTAGATAGGATGAATCACACGGTTGTCTTATTAAATGTTTTCTCGAACAGTTTTTTATTTTTAATTTTTTTTTATTCATGTAGGTAAACAAGTACACTTATGAATTGCCAAGTTAAATGAATTGTAAATTTACATTTACTACCAGTTCGCATATGTAAATAAGATAGACTTTAATGTCCCAAGTTACAGTACCATTTTATATGTACAATACTATTAACTCTTTAGTGTGACCAATTCTCTCTGGAAATCTTGTTCCATCCTTATCTGTAAAAGTCCACAGTCATATTCCATGAGACATCTTGACAGCTGGTAAAGCTTTAACAGCAAATTTATTATATTATTAAATTATCGGCTAGTCAAGGTAGTTTATGACTATAAACATTTGAAATAATGAAGTAATTAATGACAATTTACTAAGGGTCTGTTTCACAATGTATGGATAAAGTGCCAAATATCTATGCCAAACACAAATTATTTAGAAGATAAATTATGCTATTTGACATTCATCGGACTCTTAACTTATGATGGACATAAATAGCTAATTTGGAACTTATGTAGAACTTATCCGTATATTGTGAAACAGACCCTAAGTATAAAGATAAATGCTATGGATTATAAAATGGTCTTACAAGTAATTATCTAAATAGAATCCTAAATACGTCTGAAGCGACTAAAATATTTTTGAGGTCGGATTTCAAGAAAATAATAAATAAAAATCGCAGGTGTTTGTTGTTGTAAAAACAAGTGCTTTAATGCATTTCCTGTGGTGAGGTCCATTGTCGGCAGCTAAATTATTTACTAGTCTGCGGTTTTGAAAGGAAGTACCTACAGGTGTTTAAAAATAGCCACAAATGGTAAAAAAATGTACAGCATTATTACACACATATATTTTTAAGCATTATTAGATTAATTTTCAATGTAGTGAATCGTTCCCTCCAAAACGTCAGAACCTTCGTCAATCTTGCGATAGTATTTGCCGGCTATTTGGAACTTGTGCGTCTCTTTAAGCGCGCCATTCTGTTGATATCAGCAGCCGACTGAAAATGAAAACAAAAATCCCAATTATCCCTTGTGTCGTACGAAATCTTAAAAAAGATATTAACCCTGAAAAAAACATAGACTTTTTGAATACAAAATACCATCCGTATCACCTCGACGTCCGTCGTTCCACAACTGAGCGTTTCTTAATGCAGTTTATGCTGCGGACCACCACTATGTGTAACCAGTTGCCTACTGCCTCCGAACCAATTTCACTATGGTCCTTCAAGAAAAGAGCATACCAATAACCAAAAAAAAGCCGGCAACGAACTTGCGAGTCTTTTGGCAATGTGAGTGTCCATGGGCGGCGGTATCCTCCTGCCTGTTTGCCTCCTGTTACATTAAAAAAAACCTTCTCATGGTCCTTCCATTTACTTACAATATGTAACGTGTGCTCTGTGTTACGTTTTAAAAATAATTTAAATTTTTGAAATCGAATTAAAGCAATGCTTAAATGCAGCGCGGTCTTTACCTTTATTTAGGACGAATGTCATAAATCTGCAACTTTATAGGCAATGTTCGTTATCTGCACGAAATGAGACAGCCATTATCGTTAAACGAATTCGCGAATTTACGTAACCGGTCCAAATTATCATGAATACTTTGCGATAGTTTATTGCTTTAATTTTTGTGTATTTTGAATTTAAACTCATTTAAATTTAAGCAACTAGCTAACCTCGGGAAACATACACTTGACAGTTTATTCGTGTGTTATTTCTAAGGTAATTTTATTCTTCTTACGTTTAAGATATTAGCTCATTAAGTTATAATTTACTTAATGCATATCTCGACCGGAGTACCCGGGCGTAATTCCCGGATGAATGAAAGGTATAACAGTTTAGTATAAAAATGTTGTTTAATTATTCACGGAGTATGATGAAATTTCTTTACAATTTTAACAATGAAGTTTTCCCTTATAATCCGATGTATTATAATTGAATTAGAGCGGCTTCATCGTAGGCTGTTTCGTGTATCTTTCTAATAGCCAAGTACGTAATCAGCATCCTGGGCCTGATTATTATAACCACCCATTTTTATTTAATTGAAGGTTTTAAATATCTTAAGATTTCCTAAATAAATGACAATATTTTAAACACTATATAATTAAAATGCAAACGCACGTCTTTTTTCGATTTTTCTTTTAAGCTTTTACTTTTATTGCTGGGTGCCAGGTGGTGTCCTTATACAATTTTATCTTAATGCGATAGCAGGCTTAATATATTATTCTTACATTATAAATGTAATTTCCCTCGACGCGATAAAAACAGAAAGTGCCGAACACTTCATATGGTTTGTTGATTATAATAAGTAGCGCGATTTCACGAGTGTAACAGCTTTAGTGTAGTTAGGAAAGCAATTTCTAACGCATAGGTCGTACGTTCGATCTTCTGCTGTGTAGGTACTCGTGGTTTTGAAAATAATTATCTAAAACTCGTTAGCAATGTCGGGTACTACAAAAAGTGGTACTTGCATACGAAAAATAACAAAAGACGTACAGAAATCTGAGCCAAGACCAACATCAACTTTAAGTAATATTCTGAAGGCATAACCAAATAGATTTTATATTTTGCTATTTAAAAGTTAACTGACACGTTAATCTTTAGAATCTAAAGCTTTCCCATGTAAATAAAATTAAATAACATACGGCTTAAGATACTTAAATTAATTATATTCTTAACAGAAATTCTCGTATTAAAGCGGTCAAATTAAAATTACACTAAAACTTAATTAAGCTTCAACTAAATCTCAATTCAATTACACATCACAATATTATAATCACTTCTATGCCATGATTACCTACTGGTATTTCGCCAATTGTATTTAACTGTCCAGTTGTAATGGGATTAAATGAGACAGGAAGTTATTATACCTATGGCGGGGTTTTTTATAAGTTTTTTGCAAGTTTACTTTAGTTTCTATATTAAGTTACAATTAAGATAAATCAAGAATATAGGTTTAATACTTACTTATTGAAACACCGTGTCTTAGTAGCACTTGGCTTTTCTAAGTTGAGGTCTTGTTTTTCTTTCGCTTCATCACCTACTTGCCTATATAAATATAAATTAAACAAAAATATGTACCCACTTGTAGTCCGGGTCAATTGTCCTGTAAATGTTGGAAAATATACACTTATATAAATTTTAATGGCTTTAGCGATTGACAACTAAGAGACCGCACACGACGGAAACTCTTCAAAACGAGCAATGTAACTTGTTTTCAGGAATAGATTTCGATTCTGTTGCGATAATAAATATATCAACATCAACAATCCATTCTCTTTTACAAGCGTTTCGTAGAATTTTTATTTTAGACGTTAACCCAGTTTGCGAACAATATTTTAAAACAACAGTTGGAACAAATCTACTTCTGCAATCTGTTATGACTTGAAATGTGTACATAGTAAATATTGACTAGATTAAACAAAGAATTACAGGTTGTTAAAGTAAAACTTATACTTTGTATTTTCTGTTTGGAGTCTGTTTTATTATATATTATATTTAATAGGCAATTTGTAATACCTACTTTTATAAGTAGGCTTCACTTGCGATAAATTAAATAGTTTTAATTTTGCTTGGGTATAGTTTCCGAATCAGAATTATGAGATTGTTTAAATAGAACCTTCTATATAAAACCTAATTCTATCTCTTTAATATAATATAACATCAATTCTTCTGTCGTAAGATGGTGTATGTATTCGTTAATTTGATAACATGACTGTAGATGTATTCTATCCAGATGCGTATTTTTTTTATATATTACTAGCGGCTGAACTTTTACGGCTTGGCACGGCTTGATATGGTTTTTTAAGATATGTCAAATAAATATAGCCTGTGTTAATCTATACAATAAGGGATAATAAAGAATTGTAACCTAAAGAATTAAAAAAAAATTAGGTCCAGTAATTTTTGTTTATTCGTTACAATACAAAAACACAATTCATTACTCTTAGAATTATAAGCAAAGTATTAGTATTATTAAGAAAAAAAATCGCGCTTTTTTTTTCGTCACACTCTAGACACTTACTATCTTGATCAAATTTCTTTTTAGGACAGTAGATAATGAGCATTTGTATAGGGTATCGCACATGTCATCGATGTTTGGCATTTAACAATGCTCTATAATGGTCTAAGATCCCGCTATACAACGACCTTCACCGAGATGCTTATTTAATGAAACTTATTTTATATATAATTTAATATGTCAATAAATATAATCCATATGGGTTGCCTAGCAAATTTCAGTCCAGAGTATGTTTAATTAATTTAAAAAAAAAAAATTTTTTTAAACATTTCACCGGTATGATTATTAGATTAATTCTATACCAATCGAAAGTATGAAGCCCATAGAATATGCAAACGTTAGGTTGTTTTTAATCAATTAATTATTTATGTGTATATTTTTTATGTGACACTAAAGTATATATACATCTTTAGTATAAAAGAAGGTTATAGTGATACATATATAATACTACCCTGATTAAAAATATTGATTGAAAAAAGTTCAAAAAATTTACTACATGCAAATTATAAAAAAAAAATTTTTTTTTAATATTAATTAAACATACTCTGGACTGAAATTTGCTAGGCAACCCATATGGATTATATTTATTGACATATTAAATTATATATAAAATAAGTTTCATTAAATAAGCATCTCGGTGAAGGTCGTTGTATAGCGGGATCTTATACTATAAAGATTTGTGGTTTCCGCACAATATTTGCCACAACTACAAGAGCAAGTGTAAATTGCACATTGAAAGAGAAATCAATTGGCGCAACGCCGTGACTTGAACACTATCTCAAAGACGAGACCTACAACTAGACTAGGTCAACGTAATATCAAGAGGAACAAACCATTATTAAAAACTTCTACGATGTTTCTTTCTACGATTTCGATTCGAATTCTACGATTCTACTTGCAAGGTTTAGTATCATATACTCGTAAGAAATTACGACTTGGCGATAAAGTATTATATTATATAGTAAGAAATTAACAAATAAAATTACTAAAAAAAAACAAATTAGATTACACGAAATTTACCACACAACTACTATTAATTTATAAAGAACACATAGCCACAAATTCCACAACAATTGTAAGTAACGTTTATATTATCTAGAACGAGGCGGCGAAGAAGTGAGTGCGCCACACCACGCGCCGTGCTTTTATAGCCTGAAAACCAGTTTAGTCCAGTATACCCTACTCGTACGCTTCAGTTGAGTTTTTACAGCTTATTATATTATATATTCAAAAAATCCTACGCTTTTTGTACAGTTTATTTGTGATAAATTTTATGTTCATTTTTAATAGAACAAACATTAACACAAAAAGTCCATTACTCACTTAAAGACTAACACAATTAAACCGTAAAGAAATAAAATATTTTAGCTAAATATAATTCCGTTTGCGTGGCCTTTGAAAGAATTTCAGTGCCCACGCAATGTTTTCTTCCTTGTATTTCTGATATGATTGCTTTATGCTACTATCGAATCTGTTTCGAGGGGGAACACTACCATTTAACACCAATACAAAATTTAATGTCATATTCACTTTTAAACGAGTTTAGAAGAATGTTATCTGCGACATATCTGTATAATATTTCATATATATAGTATAGCCACCTAAAAAAAGACTACATTATATCGTTAATACCTTTTCACCTCAACTCTAGTAATTGAAATCGGTTTATTTTTTAGATTATCGGTTATCCTAGCTTCAATACTAAGCACTAGCAGATACAATTAAAATTACAAACAGGGTTTCATTAAATCAAACGCCATACTGATAATAGGAAACCAGGGTCCGATAGGGTCGTATAGCTGATATTCTGTAACATATTTAAAAAGCCGCGTAGTAAAGCGGGTCATATTAAAATAGTGATAATATAAATGTAACTAAATTATCAACCTAATATGCACTTTCAGGCATTTCTTTCTGTTCTATTCTACCTTCGAGAAAGCTTGAAGATTATTCGAGAACTCATAGTAATAAATGGCAGGTAGTAAGGGTCAATGTCCCCGGTCGAGATTAATTCACTGAATAAATAAAAGTCAGCGGATTAGGCCAAAGTCGTTTCCTCCCTCTTAAGCTGACCTCGCGTGCTTTTGTGGAAAAATGCCCTACACATAAATCTGGACGGCTCCGAATCAAACTATATAACACAATTGTATTTCGGTAGATATAAGATTAAAGTCCGTTTCAGTTTTAGGGGATTG
This sequence comes from Pieris melete, assembly GCA_963693345.1. Lineage (NCBI taxonomy): Eukaryota > Metazoa > Arthropoda > Insecta > Lepidoptera > Pieridae > Pieris > Pieris melete. The sequence continues at coordinate 1,552,358 of CAVNZK010000053.1, read as the reverse complement.
AAATGTGTTTATTTACTATTATATTATTTGATAATATACATAAACTCATATAAAAATAATTAATTACCTAAAGATAATTTATTTTCGCATTGCCCTACATATAGCTAAACCAAAGTACGTCACCTGTACTTGCTAAATCAGACGAATTAGATTACAACGTGTGTATGAAATGATATAGATTATAGATATGACAGGTTACCGCAGTTCTTTTTGCCTTATTGGATCTAGTTAGTAATGAATAAACAGCTGTCTTAATATTTTATACTCACAGAAAAGAGCGTACCAATTCTGAAAAGGCCGGCAACGCACTCGCGAGACCTGGCATTGAGAGTGTCTATGGGCGGTATCACTTAACAGGCGAGCCTGCTGTCCGTTTGTCCACTGTTCTATAAAAAAAAGTATAGTTTGACATAACTTTACCATGATCTATGCAGACTCGGCACAGAAATCTACACGATGTATATCAAAACAAAATGTCATTTATTCATATAGATAACTTAATATACACGTATTGAACGCATAAAAATTAATGATTGTAAATTTACATTTACAGTTCTCTAATAAAGGGCGTGGATGAGAAGACCTGGCAATGAACTCACCTTCACTCTTTTAAATCGCCAAGGTTTCTTTTACAAAATGTTTGAAAGCGCCTACTGCTATCACGTGTTAGTACTCCAATATAGTATTAACTTTTTTACAGATAAATCCTCTTTTACGTTTTTAGGTAAGGTAAATAAGACATACACAAAAGTATCTAATCTGAATTATAATACATATATATTTTGTTCTCCTTGTCAACTTATCGATTTGAACTATGCTTAAACGAACGACTTTAAGCCGACGCCTATTGCCTTCACCGCTCTACTGAAATAAAATTATTTAAATCCAAAATATAATAGAGCAATAAAAGCAATAAAAGACTCGCATTAGGAGATCGTAAACTCAATGGGATGAATATAAAAATACTTCTGTGTCTACAAATCCTTCTTATGTTCAATTTATTGTTGAATTTTACCTTACATTTTGTATGGAATAATTCTTCGTGTTCGTCATTAATAAATAAAACTGTAGTAGAAAAGTAATAAAAATATTTATATTATTATTATTACTTTTCTATGATGATTTTCAAGCTAATATTATATTAAAAAAATATACCTCTTAAATATATTTAAGAAGCATTAACACGTAAGAAAGTATTTATGTAACAGTTTTTTATAAGTAAGCCAATGTTTCTATAATTTATCACGCTAAATACCTCCGAGGAAAAAGGTGGCGGTAACAATGTATTGAACATTTCTATCACTGCAATGACATTACAAGTTACAACCTCAGTTAAGCCGCGACCATGCTTATTTCAAAGCAAGCGATAGTACAATAAACTTATAAGGCCCCTAGGAGTCCTCGACACACTATATCGGATCCGGATTACTGGCTGTCTTATTCAAGGAAACTGAAAAAACTTTTTTTTTGAAAAGAGAAAATTTAATTAATTCGAAATAACTTAATGTAAAACTTATAGCTTGCTGACCATTAACACACATGGCATGTAAACAGTAGGCCAAGAATTAGGTCTATCCGATTCCTGTCTCTAAATACCACAGCATTCATATAATAATAATAAAAAATTTCACATACTAGGTGATGTATTAAATAGTTTAATATATTTATTATCCTATCATCTGCAGTCCTTGGTATTTGTGTGCCCTTTTTGGCGAATGCCCTCTTCCAAATTCCGCTATTTCTATCTGCACTCATATGCCTCCCGCTGTTTCCTTAAACTGATATATCCACCTTCTAAATTGTCTTCCTCTTTTCTTTTTATTGTACCTGGGGAACCAGTTTTATACTTTCATGTTCCATCATTATATGAATCCTCAATTTTTTACAGAGTGTAGGTAGCGAGCGAATATTATTAAAGTATTGCAGGTTCAATTTCGATGTTTTCGAAGTACGAAATTGTAGTGACGTGTGCAGTGAAGGCGCGCGAGGCCGCTTCGTGAGATACATTACCGCAAATTGCATTAAGCTTCACGTGGCTATGGTGAAGTATAGAGGAAATTTTCAGATAAAACTAAATGGATACTAATAATTTAAAATAAAAAATTGTATGGAATAATATTCAAATGGTAAAAATACCAATGTTATCCTAGAGACGACCGATTCTCGATTTTGAGGTCGTGTGTTAAAACAACGGCTGTGCAAAAACGTTTTTTTTTGCTGTGCTGTGAGGGTGAACAATGCAGAACTGCACATCTTAAACCGACAAAAAAAGGGTGCGTGTACTTATGTACGCGCGTCAGAAGTTATACTTCTTTGGCATTATTAAAAATAGTTTTTGATTGCATGCAAATAATTAATTACAATTAAATAATCAAAGACTGGAAAAGGAGTCATTAAAGTCAATAAAGTTCAGTTTACATTTGAAAAATTAAATAAATAAATATTTATTATTATTCTTACATTAAACAAATAAAACACTATTTATCTTTAAAACATTTTTATTTCATTATACTATTTATTTTTATGTGACTCTAATGTCTTCATCAGAATTTCGGTTTGTAATTTTAAATTAATCATTATTTGGTTGTGCATCTACGAGGCTTCTCCAAAACTAAAACTACTACTTGCTTTCTGCAACAAATAAGAGAATATTAATTTAAGCTCTGTCCATGCAAAACTTAAAATTTTTTATAATTCATATTATAAAATTTTTAACACATTTATATTAATATAATTATATAAATGTGTTAATAATATAATTTGTAGCACATGCTACAGACCTGGATAGCAACTTTCTTTTATTCTATTTAGAGATAGAGATAATTTAAATATAATAGCGGTGTCTTCCTTGTATGTTTCTTTGGAGATGTTTGGGGATTCTTGTTGTTCAGTTCGACATGATTTTCTTTAACCTTTCTTTAATCCTACAAAATAATGAAATTGTTAAGTTATGTTGTCACTGTTGTGCACACCTTTGTTTGGCTTTTTTAGTATTCAAGTTATGTCAAAACTGATTTATTACCTTGTCATTGTTGGCTTTATTTGCTTTTGGGATATCAATTGTTTCCAAAATGATTTTATTTGTAATATCCTGAAATATATAAATAACATCTATTAATTTAAGTATCATGGTGAGTGGTTCGCACTCAGGTATTAAGGTGTATTATACCCACTGTCCATTATAAGTGGGAATGGGCTCACTTCGGGCTGGACAGAGTTTCGGTACTACAAATGCAACATGGATGTTTTGAGGTATTACAATATCTCTAACTATCCTGTAGGGGAATAAAGTACTGTTGTGAGCATATGCCTATGCTTGAAAGGTTGAACCTTGAACATCACCATACATCATATTTATAATTAACATTCCTACCTCGACACCATCACAATCAAATTCATTGAAATCTACTTCAAACCATTGCGGTATCATCTCTGCCATATCCATTGTGTCTGGAGAAGGTGATGGTGGCTTTGTTCCACCTCCAGTTTTTGATGTTTCACGGCGATAAGATGACAACTCTTTTTTTGTATTCAATTTAGTGCACTTCCACTGATTCATCAATTGTTTTTTGTCTCTTGTCCTTATATTTGCTAGATTAAATCCGAAAAATTACATGTTTTGATTAAATATGATCATTATATGTATATATGATATGGTCATTTTTTTGAGATGCAGGTACTTATTAAAATGTTTACTTCTCTGTTATATCGCTCCAAGCCTTCATTTTCTCCTTATTAGTATTCGTGCTTAAATCTTTGTTCTCAATTATTGATATATAGGGTCGTAGAATATTTCTAAAAAGTTGCTGTAACAAACGCAATAAACAAAAGCAAAGAATAATGGTTCACGTTTCAGTTTTAATCAACAATAATACTCGATAATACAGACGGATAGTTAACCTCAATTGTATTGAAGCACTCAGGAAGGTTGGCACAGTTTTTTCACAAATATTTTATCATATTAATTAGTATTGATTTAGATATTCAACTTAAATCACTTCTGATTATAATTCAGACGCACATATAAAATTCGCACTTGTATAATGAAAATAACTAGGTATATCTATTATTGTATACAATAATTAAAACTCCTATATTTGTTTAAAAGGTAAATGTCATTGTCAGATGTCAATGTCATGGTCATTCAAAATTCTCGTTAAGCTGCTAAGCTAAGAAATAGAATATTCGTGAAGTTAGCTTCACGCATATTCTATTTCTTTTTACTTTTAGATTGTATTATTCCCATCTCGCTTGCGCACGCTATATCACACAGCCACTTTTGTGTCATAGGTGCGCGCGCATCGTAAAATTTCACTCTCATCAATTTTTCATAACGCGCCTAAAGAAGTACAACTTCAAAAATGCATGACACAAATTTCTATACCAGGGTTGATGTGGTATACCTATGTAAAATTCTTGTTATTATTTACTATTATTTTAACAATTTTATGATTACACTAGAATATATCCACATATCAATATTACTACTATTGATTAAGTTTTCGACCCAGATCTAAGAGTACTTTCAATTTCCACATGAACCTAATCAGATTTTAGATATCCTAGGCTCACGAGAAAGAGAAATCTAATTTTCCCATATACTATATTATTAAAGTTGGTGATTGAAGAAGTAGAACGGATCATAAAATGCACGTCGCAAAAGACAACTCGCTTCAATCAATCACAGTCTAATCGAATTCCGAGAGCGGCTTATGTGTCTCATTATTAGATATAACTTCCATTCTTCCAATGAAATCCTATTTCTCGCACTAGCGGGAAGCGTTTTTTGTCGTACATAACATACCTATACAACACCATGTACCAACTAATACAAACGAAAACGATAAACGACATGAACTTCTGTATTGAAGGCGTTCAATGCGTATGGCCCTTTTTATGTTTACAGTTGAAACTAGTCGTAAAGCATTCTTTAGCAAAAGTGATCGATAAAAACGAAACAAATAATGATATCAAGATGGGAACATCAATATTTTATTGTTTTTTATGTAATAGGAGGCAAACGGGCAGGAGGCTCACCTGATGTTAAGTGATACCGCCGCCCAGAAGGCTCGCAAGTGCGTTGCCGGCCTTTCAAGAATTGGTACGTACTTTTCTTGAAGAACCCTAAGTCGAATTGGTTCGGAAATACTTCTGTGGGCAGCTGGTTCCACATAGTGGTGGTGCGCGGAAAAAACTGCCTAAGAAAACGCTCTGTTGTGGAACGACGTACGTCGAGGTGATACGGATGGTATTTTGTATTTTGCCTTGACGTCCGATGATGAAACTCAGCTGCAGGTATTAGACCGAACAACTCCTCTGAACACTCTCCATGGTAAATGCGGTAGAAGATGCAGAGAGATCCCACATTTTCCCAATTCCTAAAGCAGTACTTTAATTCAAATGTATAATAAATTACGTAAACATGTTTTAACCTGAAAACATTAGACAGTATTTTGTCCCTTTTGAGTTAATAAACATATTAGCTTGTATACTTTTGAAACTTGACTATACTATTCTAAAAGTTACATGTTGGCCACTCAGGTCTAAATTATTCTGTTTTTACACATCTATATTACCCAGTAAGCAAAAAATCTTTGGTAAGACCAATAATTCTGAACAACATAACTAAGTGTGCAAAACTGCGTTAAATATGTTTCATAATCTACCGTACATTCTCTAACAATTCATAGAAACAAATTAACTGCTTCCGTTTTTACTTGATAAAGAGTTTTGGCCTACTTTTTCCGCGAGGACCAACAGTAATGGCATTCAATTGTAGCCATTCGAACATGACCTACATTAGAGTAATATTTTAAATGGTAAAAAAATTGTACTGATTTATTAGATTATCGTAGAGGCTTAGTTATATATTACATTCTAATAATATGTCTAAAGTCTAAAAGTTCCTTCTATCGAATTCCTAGTGCAAAATGCATTTATTCATTGATCTAGGAAGGAATAAATTAAAGGATCCCAATATGCGCAAATGTACGCCAACTCGTAACAGGTCGAATTGTCTTTAACGATTGAGAACTTTATGTACCTACTAACTTTAGCTCACTGCTTCTCCTATGGGCTTCAATTGTGAATTTCATGCAATAATAAATTTAGGAAATTCTCTTATATTATAAGTCTTTTTGGATATTGTTCTTACATATCTTTTATAAATTATATCTAATAAGTCTTTTATAAGAGGAATCATTCGTATTTTTCGCAAAAACTACTAAACCAATTTCTTTAATTTATTCCAATTAAAATTCTATATTATCCATAAACCATATTTAAAGGAAATCTAGTGCAAAGTCGGATATATTCCATCGTGTCTTACTATTTTGTCCTCAGTAAAAAGTATCTATGAAGTCTTTTAGTATTTTTTTCTAATAATTTAATATCTGCTATGTACAACCTCCGATCTTATTGTAGGTATAGATTCTCAAACTGCACTAATCCGATGTTTCAAAAGCTTTAGCTTAACAGGTACTGTTATCTGGAACAATTTATCGTGGATTGGAAAACAATCTTATAAATATTGCAGGTGTGGTTAGATAGCGACCACAACCAACTTTGTTAAATAATTCAAAGAACTTGTTCAACTTCATTACATTTGTACACTACTATATAAAATTAATACTTTTAGTAAGAAGAGTTTTTACTCTCGAGTTTATTCGTTACAAAAAAAGGTTTGAATGTTTGACATGAAGAAATCCTCTTTGAAATAAAAGAACAGATAGCTGATGAAAGCTGTTGCCTACTAGATGATGATATGAATTACATTTCACTCTAAAGTTATTGTGTTCTAGGCCAAAATCCAAATCGAATCCAGCCAAAATCGCTGGCAAAATGTAGGTTTGCAGAAGATACACACTCTCGATTTTTTCAAGACCTGTATGTTCAATTCTTGGGCAACCTGGGATTTCATTGTACACCTGTATGCAATACTTCTTTTTAAGTCTCTTCCTTATTTTTAAGTAATTTCACATATACTGTGGTGTCACCCTTCATGCACCAACGTTAAACTCCTTAGTGGATCTATTAGGGATCCAGTGCACGATGGTTGCAAATCGTACGCTCAATTTGGCTACCACTATTTCTGCTGTGACATCGTAGATGGGAAGATGATATTAAAAAGGTGGCAGGAGCGACATGGATGAGGAAAGCAAGAGATAGACTTTGTGTAGAACACTTGGGGAGGTCTGTGCTGAAAAGCAAGACGATCAAGAAACCGTTGTCTAATAGGAAATAATATGATAATATTTACATTTACTTTAACTAAATTTCGTTATTAACTAAGTAGAAGTAAGATAAAATGTAACTTAAAAGATTGTCAATAAAGGCTATATTTATTTATTTCTGCTGTTGTTTATGGAATTAATAGAACAACGAGCAGTAATATCTTTATTTTAAACCGTTACCCGTTTTACCTTAGACGGGTTCGTACAACAATAAATTGTATTTTAAGTACAATTGTCCCACGGGTTGCGGAAATAGGGGTTATGTCACAGAATATGGGGGCGACATTTTATTGAATAACGACCAGCGCACGGAGATAAGCGCCGGTCAGGGTATCTTGACAACCACACGTTGTAAGAGTTGATATATTGTGTTTGCTAACACTAAATCCAGTAGTGATAAAACTAAAAGAAATAAACCTAGAAAATATATTCTTGATGTTATTGAAAACACACTGAGCTGGCTGAACCATTAAATATGTTTAGGATACTCAGCCACATGAACAGAAAAAGTAATAATTTATTAATTTTAGTTTTACTAAGTTACTAATACAGGTTGATAAGATTCTCTTGAATATAGCAATTATATAAACTTAAGACGAGAATAAATATATGGATATTTCATTGAAAGTTGATAAAATACAATTTTGTGCGACAAAAAACTTAAATGTCAATTGTACAAGTGGATTTTCGTAAAGCTAACCTAGATCGTGCGTTTAACGGGTCTAAGCCCTGTATTGTTTTTTCAAAATGTGGTATTAACGCTTGTTAGTATGGTAAACCTCATGTAGAATCTTACATAAGAGCCTTCATAATCAAAAACCCATAAATTTATCTATAATATTTTTAATACCTTATACGACAAGGTAACATTCATTATGGGAACTTAGGGAAATCGTAGTAATTAGTTCCTAAACTGTTTCACGTTCTTACAAAATACCTATACTAAATCGTGTGCACCATTTGTTTTTTATAAACTTATTACGAAACGAAATAAAAAGACTAAATCATAGTTGGAATGTTAAGGAATTTTCTTATTAGCTTTTTATTCACGATCATTATTTCTATGAAAAGAAGATTGCTTAGAAAGTTGAGTTTATTAAAGTAGCTAAAATATTATTATAAATATAATACAACAGTAGCACAGTTTAAATTACGTAATTGTATTTTTTTTCTTTACTTCTATAGTGATTTAGCCTATTTAAGCTCAGAAACAAATACAGTCTAAGGTAAATCACTAATGTTTTTACTATATATAAAACCACTCACTTATGTTTTTAAAGAACTATCTGATAAGCCTAACACTTTTCAGTGTTAACTAGCACCTTATATTTTCACTCTAATGCGCACTACACTGTCTAATAGTTGCTAAAACGACTCTAGCCTCGTGGTTTCAAGGAACTGGGGGCTTACGCTTAGTCAAGATGCCTTAACAGTAGTGTATGTAGAAAGTCGAAAACTAAATTTGTATGAAAATAACAGTTCGTGTCGACAAATTTTAGTGCATTAGTAAAAGTAATTTAATAAAAAATTTAGGATTCTGGCGCCGTAGTATACTTTTTACTATCCTTCTATAATGCATTATTGTTCTGGCATTAGGACAAAATTAAAATATTATTCGGGTTTCAAAATAAAAAAAAGTTATTCTTTGAAATCACGTTTTTTCACGATGTTCTGCTTTGCATGTATAACTTAACAATTCCTTAATTAACTACTTGATGACAGTTATAATATCATAATCTCCGCCTTCGTCTGACTAAAATTAAACAACTGCTTGAAATATATATTTATAGTTTTAAAACATATAAATACTTTCTGAATCTCAATTCCCACACATAACAAAAATAGTCACTCATTAAGCGTTTATTATTGCGTCCGCAAAATGGCTGCCAAAAATAATACGAGTATTAATGTTCTGTGTTGCCATGCATAACCAATACCAAATTAACTTTCATCGAATTTTATTACAATTGCATATAAAGTTTTAAATGAATTTGACTATGGGAAATAATTGAATGTAGTTCAACGCTTAATTTTCTTGTCTAAAACAATTATGGATGTTTGGAAATCGTGTGAAATTCACGAGACTAACATTTTAGGCATGTTTTGCAAGATACATATTATGTAACTCAGAATCAAAGCTATAAAGAAACAATTTTTTTTTATTCGTTAAACATACATTGAAGTAAAAATAAGCAATGTAATGATTCCTTATGATTTTGTAATATTAGGTGCCTTGTAATCTGATACATTAACTAACCTTAACATGCTAAAAAAGGGATCTGTATTTATTTTGAATATGGTACGAAACTGAAAAGGACAAAACATTAAATAGTTATTTAAGGCTTATAATACAAATAAGGTGCTTAGTTATCAACACGAACGATTCTGTAAATACGTTTCCGTGAATAAAATAATAACATTTCTTTTTTAATAGCATCACGTATATTCTAATACATAGTTAATAGTTATGTTCGGTGTCATACACGACTTTATTTATCCTCATAAATTGAGATTGAACCTAATAATTAAGAAGTAAGATTGGCGCCAAAACTGAAGCAGGCACAGATTACAAGAAATTTGAGATTGCCAATTATAATGTAGCCACAGACTAAGATGTCGCCTTTTAGCAATTAGTAGTTGACATTTGCTAATTGATAGATAAAATAAAAGAGAAAACAACAATAATCAATAACTTACAAGGAAATTACGTTAGAAAGATGTTCTAATAAAATATTGGATATTATGTTATAATGTTTTTTATTTACTATATTCTGTAACTTGTAATTTTTCTTTGATATTCATAATTCGAACAGCTAAATGTATTTAGCCAGAGATAACATTTAAATATCTGTATCTGTCGTATAAAATACTTCAATGACAGCTCTGCAACTTCAAACGGCTTTCTAAGAAATAACTTTAAGTGCGACATAAAGCATATTAATGCGAAACAATTTGAAACGAATGAAATTTTATTCATCCCTGAGGACAATTTCCTCTTGTCAAGTGGCGGCCACCCGGGCATTCGGTAATGAGAAAACGACAAAATCAACTTGGCCTAAATTAGACGCAACCGATGGTAGGATTACATGTCGCTGACTAAAAAAACAGTGGCATTGCCTCTTGGCCTCAGATTTCTATTTTTTTTATAAATAGGCGAATGACTGCCCTTTTTGGGCGTCCCGCAGGCTCGTTTTCCCCCCTATTATATAAAAGAAGAAAAAAAAAGGCAACTAGGTGATCTACACATGCCTGTTTACTATCCATATTTTTTCTTTATCATACGAACAAGTGTTAAATGCGCACATAGAAAGCCATGATTTAATGAACGATTTCAGACTTGGAAGGCGCATGAGCAACTAGACCTTCACCTGCTCTATGTCTTGATCTGCTATTGATTTGCTTTCCATCTCATTAGGCATATTATAATTTTTTTAATATACGAAAACAGCTTTATATTGCATAAACTTAACTGAATGTAAATAGGAAATATATATCTACGTGTATCGGCATATATTTTCAATTTACTTAAAAGTTAATTAATTTCAATCAAAAGCCAAAACTTATTTTCATGTATTTATCCCACATCACGGACAGAAAACCGATTAACCAACCAGTTAATGACGTCATAATTATTCATATAAATAATGTTACTCTTATCAAGCAACATTCAATTAATAATTTTAATGGACTATTTCAATTATCTTCGTCGCACCCCTTTTAACTGTCTGTTAAATAGTCCGTAACTTTAAACAATCGATTGTGAAGTAACGAAAGTTGTGTTTATCTTGAAACATTTATCTCCATTATACTTGAGAAATAGTTCAATTGTTTATACAAGAATTTTTTTATTTTCAATTCATTTAGTACGAACTGATGGTGATATGATTATTAATATGCATGCATGGTGAATGTCATGTAAGAGGATGAACCGAGAGAGGTATATCAGGACTACGAGTATATTGATGCAAATGTTGATTCGTAGTCTGTCATATCTGACGTAAAAAGGTGTGAGTGAATAGATAAATAAATATGTAAAACTTGAGTAGTAATCACAAAACACATCTTTATAAGTCTATATAAGTTTTGGAATTGGGCATATCTTACATTTTCTGTTGACTAAATTTATTCTAGTTTTAATAGCATAGTTGTGCTATATTTTAAGTTATTTACTACGATTTGATTACGAATGTCAGAATTAGTTTAAACTTATAAAAAAAATATCTTCCGACACATAACAAATACCTACTCTCCCTCTGAATAAAAAGAGATAATTTTGTCTTTTAATCGAAAGCTTTTATATAGGCAACACACATCACAGTAAAGTTTGCTATTGTTTTTATAGCTATATATTGCTAGTATAAGACAACTTACAATCTTGTGTTCCAATGAGACAGTTATCATTTTGAGCGCCATATAACCCCATCACAACGACACTTGTGGATGAAACGTTACGTTAGCGCCACGTACAATTAAAGTCATGATCAGTATCTGTTCGTCGAAAGTCCCCAACTTTCATAATGTGACCAGACGGGGTTGACGGTCTCTCAGACTCGAGACGTTTATATATGAGACTATGAAACGACTCGAGAGGGCTAACTAACGTTTTATAGTGATTCGACATTAAACTCTATAATTTACATTTAGAAATTATTTAGTTAATCTAGCATTGTCTTACCAGGAACAATTTAATTTATGATTCAAAATGCACAAGAGTTTGAAAGTTATGCATCTCGTCGTTACGCATCCCGCAATTCGAGTGGCTAATTAGCAGTAACGCCCACCTGCGTACGAGCAAGTTAAAGGTTGCGTGGCTAGTACTGGGCCCAATAGTGATTTATTAATTATACCATAAGATTAATAGTAAATCGCACATCACTTTAAGTGTTGTCGCCTTTATATTTTTGCACTGACACGGATAGCTTCTTCTGTTTGCGATCACAAAATGATTAGAAGTCCATGTAAACAAGATGTACAGTATGGCTCCGCTCCAAACTTAAACTCAAGTGATACTAGCACTATTGATGACAACATTACTCAACGTTCGAAGCGAAGGCGGTGCGAATGTGGTGGAGTTTCGGAAGAGTCAAAAATCGATAAATTCTTAAACACGATTAATATGTGGCGACAGGAAACTGATGAGAAATTGTCAGAAATAAAAACGTACGTGCAGGATGTTGTGCGACAAAACACAGAAATTCTGGCCTCGCAGAGTGAAACAGAAAAATCTATAGAATTTTTGTCGCAAAAGTATGATGACTTGCTGTTACAATTGAGTTCACATCAAAAACAAACACAATCTTTCCTTGAGCGTGTATCTAAGGTTGAAGACACAACAGAGGATATGGACCGTCGTTCTAGGCTGAGCTCCCTGGAAATTCGTAACATCCGGCTGGCAAACAGAACTCTGTCTCAGGATGAGCAGATATCTGTTGTCACTCGGCTTTTCAAGGAGATATCGGTGGAAGTCTCGTTGTCTGAGATATTTGATATCCGCCGTGTCCCGTCAAAGTCTGATAGTATCACTCTGGTATGCACCCTGAATTCAGTTATTACGAGGGGAAGAATTCTGAAGGCTTTCAAAGAACATAACAGAGGCAGTAACAAACTCAACTCCACCATCGTCGGTGGTCCGCAACATCCGATTTACATCGCCGAGCATCTGACGGCACAGGCACGCCGCCTATACTATCTAGCTCGAGAATACGCCAAGACGGAAAAATATAAGTATTGCTGGACTTCCGGAGGCCGAGTGCTGCTGAGGCAGGCAGACCACACCAAACTCATTGTTGTTTCTAATGAAAGTCAGCTGGTTGGCCCCCAGCCAAAAAACTAGATCCTTGCGACGTATTTCCGTCTTTGTTTATGATTGGATTTAGTTTTTTAATTACTATGATATTAGTACTAGGTAAAATCATTGTTTGTAACTGTGCTATAGTGCCGACGCTCCTTTACATATGTATTATATTATATTTTATATTTCCTCATATAATATACCTATATAATTTAGCATTTCTGATAGTATTTGGTTCCTTAGGCTCAATTTTCAAATATTATTCTAGAGTTGTTACTCACGTAATTAATTTCATACCTCTTTATTCACACACAAATATTGTAGACACTTTTCTCTTATACATAATCTATGACTATCTCACTGATATATACTATTTAAATTGTACTCTAATTCCAATGCGTGCATATATCCTTAAGTTTAGTAAACCTGTGCTTGCACTCATTGACCTTACACTGCTATTCCCATTTAATAACTGTATTGTGCTAGCAAATTGGTTACTTTTAGTTACTCAAGGCTTCAAAATTCGATCGTAATAATAGACAATTATTAAACAACATCGATAATCTATCGGTTGCTTCAAGCCATTGCTGTGATCCACATGAAGTCCGAAACTATTTACCTAAACATAATAAAGTCCTAAATATTATAACGCAAAATATTCGGAGCTTATCGGCAAATTTCGCGAACTTTGAAATTTTACTTACAAATTTTCATACTATCCCGGATATTATCATTCTCACTGAATGTTTTCTAGAAAGCAACCCGGTAATACCAACCATAAAAGGTTTCTCCAGCATCTCTTCCTGTAACCCAGTTAATAAAAATGACGGAGTCCTGGTTTACTATAAAAATTGTATTACAGGCATCTCAATTGAAGAACCCTCTGTAGCAGAAGCCAGCGTTCTCTTAATTAAACTTAATATTGATACTGCAATTTTAGGTATTTATCGACCAAGTGCTTTCAAAAATAAAACGAACTTTATTAACTCTCTAAATACCTTGCTAGAATCTCTTAAAAGTTTCAAAAATATAATAATCTTAGGTGACATAAATATTGATATTACTCCAGAGAATCTTAACCAAGAAGCTGAAGATTATCTCAACATGTTGGTTTTCCATGGGCTTCTCCCAACTCATACCTTCCCTACTCGTTTTCCTTCTTCTACGTGTCTTGATCACGGTATTCTTAAATCACCTCTTACTGCTCTTACTCTTGTCATCAATTCTTCAATCACTGATCATAGTTCAGTAGTAATGTCCTTAGATATAAAGAAACGCTACTCTGCTCCTACTCGATCTATCAAAAAAGTGGATCATGATAGCCTCTCACAGTCTCTCCTGAATACAGATTTTTCATCTGTTCTCAATAACACTGACTGTGAAGAAGCAACCAACAATTTGATAGAAATTCTTCAATCAGTTATCTCTATGCACACCTCCGTAATGACTCGCTCTCACCGCACTAAAATCATCAAGCCATGGATGACCCCAGGCTTACTTAAATGTATACGTAATAGAGATAGAATGCATTACAAACTAAAAAAGCAACCTGAAAATGATATTCTGCGTAAAACATACTACAGATACCGGAACTTCTGTAATAGTCTACTGAAGAAATTAAAAAAGAATTATGAAAAAGGTCTACTACTAAATGCAGGAACTAACACCAAAAAACTTTGGACAGCTATAAAAGACGTTAGTAATCTTAATAAAAAACAGGATAGACCAAGTGACCTCCTAAAATGTAGAGCGATTCCAAAAGACTCAACAAACCATGTTAACTCTCACTTTGTGGGTATCGGAAAATCGCTTGCCTTAAATATACAATCCAATCATCAACACGACTCTCCACCTCCATTACGACCAAATCCTCCTTTTCCTCTCCAATCATTAGTCATGCTCGACACTTCTATTGAAGAAGTCGAAATCACTATAAATTCCTTGAAAGAAAGCTGTGCTGCAGGTTGGGACAACATCACGTCTGCCATACTTAAACGCAACCTTAAAATATTAGCTACACCAATCGCCCATGTATGTAACTTAAGTTTGCGTACGGGAATCTTCCCATCCGCTTTTAAAAAGGCAATAGTGCATCCCATTTTCAAATCCGGCAACCGTGGCAGTGTCGACAACTTTCGCCCCATCTCTATTCTGTCAGCACTGTCCAAGATCCTTGAACGCCTAATAAACAAACGTCTCGTTAGTTATCTGGAAGATAAACAATTACTTTCTCCGAACCAATTCGGTTTCAGAGCTAAAAGATCTTCATCGGATGCCATCCATGAATTAACCGATCACATAGTTAGGAACTTGGACAGCCATAGGAAGTGTCTGGGCATATTCTTAGACCTCGCGAAGGCATTCGACACTGTCTCGGCCCAAATCCTTCTACAGAAACTGGAAGCGCTTGGAGTGAGAGGAGTTCAACTTTCCTTATTTAAAAGTTACCTCAGCGGTCGGAGTCAATGTGTAGTGGTAGATGGCCATGTCAGCTCTTACCTTCCAGTGGAATTCGGAGTCCCCCAGGGCAGCATTCTTGGTCCTACGCTGTTCCTAGTGTACATGAATGATCTGTGTTCCCTGAAAATACCTAATTGCAAATTGGTCTCTTACGCCGACGATACTGCTCTTGTTTTCTCTGCAAAAAGCTGGAGGGAAGCTTTCTCTTATGCACAGACCGGATTTGATATCGTTTCGTGTTGGCTGCGCCAAAATTTATTAACTCTTAATATAGAGAAAACTTGCTATCTTACCTTCTCCATATATACTCCTCCCATAGCCTTAATCCCGTATTCCTTAACTGCCCATACACATTCTTCTGTTCCTTCTGTTCCATGCTCTTGCGCTACATTGAAGAGAGGTTGTACGGTTAAGTATCTTGGCATCACACTAGATAGTCGACTCACGTTTCAGGCCCATCTTATGAATATGTGTGGTAGAGTCCGCAAACTCATGTTTATCTTTAAGAAAATTCGTCATGTTGCCGAGCCTCATATAGTCAGAATGATGTATTTAGCATTATGTCAATCTGTTTTATTATATGCTATCACCACTTGGGGTGGTGCAGCCAAAACCCATCTGCTGTCCCTGGAACGTGCCCAGAGGGCTCTTCTAAAAGTTTGCTTATTCAAACCCATTCTTTTCCCTACTTTCACCCTCTATCAGGAAGCTCAGATACTTACAGTACGTCAACTGTTCATCCTAAACACAGCCCTCAAACAGCATCACGAACATAAACCTAGTCCTTCTTCCTCTCGATCTGCTCGCCGCCCACCCCCTGTTCACCTTCCTTCTCTCTACACTGCCTTTTCCCACCGCTTCTACTGTTACCTCGGCCCTTTTATTTACAACAAACTAAATCGCAAGCTGAATATTCACTTACTCTTATCCTTCAGTTGTAAAAAGAAGGTTACTGCCTACATACAAGGTCTCAACTATGATGAGACTGAAAACTTAATCCAACCAATGGTCTAACTTACAATTTATAGCTTATTTTTGATTTACTATTTATTTTTATACTTATTTATGTACTGTTATCTATTTATCTAAGTACTAATATAGTATATATATAATAATAATATATATAATAATTAGCACGGATGTTATATCGGCGCGATTGCACACCTACATATTTTAATTAGGTACCTCTTTTCTCCATGTTACATCTGTAAAATGTCCTTATTAATAATTTACTCTTGTTACTGGCTACTTTTCACACCATGTGGGGAGAGGCTGGTGGTCTGAGATACAAGCCCTGCTTAGTTCAGTCACCAGTCTCTCACAATCTTATAATGTTTCCTTGCGACAATATATCTGTTTCTTAATATTTAGTTAATATCAATGTAAGATTGTGGAGAAAAATAAAGATTTTTCATTTTCATTTTCATTTATGTCAATCTACTAAAATTACAATATGTCTTAGCTACGTTTGGATAAGATGTTATCACATAAAAAAACAGCGGCGCTACAATCAGTGTAGCGGTTGGAGCAGTGTTGGCCTAGTAGCTTCAGCTTGCGACTCTGAGGTCGTAGGTTCGATCCCCGGCTGCACCAATGGACTTTCTTTCTATGTGCGCATTTAATAATTGCTCGTACGGTGAAGGAAAACATCGTGAGGAAACCGACTTGTCTTCGACCCAAAAAGTCGACGGCGTGTGTCAGGCACTGGAGGCTGATCACAGAAATATGAGGCCAAGACCTAAAGAGGTTGTAGCGCCACTGTTTTTGTTTTTTTTTTGGCGCTACAATCGTTAATTTTTAATGTTTTGGTATCTCTTTCGTGATAGATTTTTTTCTAATAGGCCAGTACGTTATCAGCTTCTGTACCAGACGCATGGAATACCTAAAAATTCGGTCTAAGGCATGTCGGTTTATCGACGATGTTTTTCAATCCATTGGTGCACGCCGATGTTCGAACCTCAGGGATGAAGCTTCTAGAATCTAGACTAACACTTCTCTTTATCATATAACTACAATTATTTAGTGTGTTAGCGAATTACGCCGAAAAACGTAAATTGTCTCTTAATATTAATTAATTAAATACAATAAAAACATACACTTTTTAATAAAGTCGTATTTAAATAGGAATTCTATTTATTAATTTTATTTTTATATCATGAATTAAACGCAATTTATCCCGTAAGCGGCAACTTCGAGTTGAATAGATATGGAATCTCTGAATAAAAAATATATCAAAAGCCATTCACCTCGGAGGCTGTTTAATAAGCAATCTTGTCTATGATAGAACGATTTGTCACCAAAGGTAGGCGGCAATTAGCGGACCACCCGGATCGGCCTGTCAACGACCTGTCAAGTTAAAATACTGTATCCTTTATAAATATTGATAACTCGCTTTAGAATTTGTCAGGTTTTTAATGAGGATTTCGGTTGTAGAAACATTATACCACGATTGTGTTTGCTTAGTTTTCGAATAGTATACGCGTTTATAGTTGCGTTTATATGTGATAAAAATGTATTATATTTTTCACAGATTTAGCTTATTCAAGTAAAGTTAGTAATAACATTGATATTTAATAAGTACTAGATATTTGTTTGACGTAATAATAATTGCAAAAACAATAGTTTTTTTCATTTGTGATAATGTGGGCGATATATTACAAGTCTCAAAGTCTCCATACATTGGCCAATTAATCTAATGTACCTATAACAAAAGTCTAAGGGAAACTTTGGCAAAGTTGAACAAAAAACTCGTAAAGCACTGCGTAAATCTTCTTTATCCAGAGCAGATGTTATCACGAGAATAATATCCTCATGAGCGATTTCCTTAATTTCGTGAGGCGAATCAAGAATCGATCCGCCCCGATCGCTTGCGATAACGTTTATAGTCACGACACCAATACGATACGATATTTTTATTACCGTTAATTAAAGTGTAATATAATATTCTGAATTCAAATTTTATGCGCGAATGCGATTTGAATTTCAATGAACTGTACAGTTGTACGTCGGATTGGAAGAACATTTCTATAGGCTGTTCCGAATTATCAGGATTGTTTCATTACTACGTTAATTTTTGTATAGAAATGTTGTAATATTATCTTACATTGTCAAGTATAAGTAGCGGCACGAAACTCTAGCGCTGACCGTTATTGCGCAGAAGTAAAAAATAAGGTACCTGAGGGAAGGCTAGCGGAATGAAGAGCGTCGATTGGCTCTCCAGTCGCATTTTGTCCCCCGCGCGACAGTACACATGCGCAGCAATCCCCTCCATGTATCAGCGCTAGACTTACGTGCCGCTGGTTATAACAACTTCTTGAGGCGTTATAGGCGTTGGGTAGAGATGTGGGGTCTCTCTGCATCTTCTACCGCATTCATCATGAAGAGTATTCAGATGGTTGTTGGGACTAATATCTGCAGCTGAGTTTCATCCGCTCTTCAACAACTGAGCGTTTTTTAAGGCAGTTTTTGCCGCGCACCACCACTATGAGGAACGAGCTGGCCACTGAAGTATTTCCGAACCAATTCGACTTAGGGTGCTTGAAGAAAAGAACGTACCAATTCTTAAAAGGCCAGCAACGAACTTGCGAGTCTTTTGGCAAAATAAGTGTCACGTGAACCTGCCCGTTTGCCTCTTGTTCCTTAAAAAAAGAAATTGCAATTTGATTTCGCCAGCAAAAATATACGTTTGCCTTATGTTACGTTACGTTTACGTTACATTACGTTTACGTTATTGTCCTGCTCATATGTATAATCGCCCCGTATAAAGCTTAACCGTTATCGGATCGTATAGTTCTATCCCGACGCCGCGCCGTGTGGTATTCGCGTCTCGATGACAATAGGCTATAATGTTCCAAAGTTTTGTGAAACGACCTATATTGCTTTATTACTGTTTTTATATCAAATTGATGTTGCCTAGTGGTCGTTATTCTTTAGTATTTTTACAGTTTGATTTGTTAACTAAAGTTAACGTCGGTATTATTGATCTTTATTGTATTAATAAAGAATAAATGTGTGATTAAGCGATTTTAAGGAATTATTATAAACTGTTGTGTAGGAGTTACAGATCACTATTGTTTTGTACATTTTCTTTAAGTCATTTACCTTGTCTTGGAATAACGAATTTCCAATTAATAATAAAAGCAAATATTTCTACCATATTTTCTAATCTTTTGCGTAAGTATTGATTCATATAAGTCGTGTAGGAATATGAATCACATCTTATTAGATTTTCAAGTATTGTTAAGGTCTGGAATATAATTGTAATAAATAATATAAACATTCATTTCTATCGCTATACAAAAAAAGAATCGTTTATGCAGTTAAGCTAATATTGTGATTCCACACGATTGCTGTTTTTTTCCTTCATAAATTGGAAAACGCAGTTATTACAGTAAAATTATAAAATTAGCTTGAGACCACTGTCACGTTGCTGTAAGCTGCTTTTGCTGCAGATGAACTACTTCGTAATTACATTCGTAAGTATCAAACTCAAAACAGAAAGCTATTACCTCTTTTGACTAATTTAGCGTAAACATGTGTCTAGAATTGATTTCATTAAAAAAAATATTGCGCGATTGTGACGCTATAAAGCATAATGTTAGTTTGGCGTGTGCCCGCTGGCAATGAAGCGATCAAATTAAATTACTCCTAGCAAATAAAATTGTAAGAAATGCGAAGGTTCAAGGTACTTTTTAATATTGTAATTAAAAAACTATTAGTGATGGAACTAGTTATTTCTTTAGTACCTATACTAGGTTCAATTACATAAAAATATTTATAGCTATTCTAACTCTAATTTAGCCTAGGCATGCATATCTGAGATTCCTTCTCAAGGATTATATTCACTAAAAAACGAATTTGATATAACGATGGTAGAGGTAAGAGGTTTAGGTTGTAAGGGGTAATCTACTGAACTTTTTGAAAATAATATTACCAATCGAAAGGTTATGTACGGTTCCTGGGTCATCGAGTGCTTTAAATTATAGAGGATTTTATTTTTGCTCTATATGAATCACTCGCGTACAACGAATGAATGCAATGTAACAGTTGAAGAGAGTGCCTACATCTCGGTCTGGCTATGCTCTCAGGGCGTAACTCCGACGATTTAGGAAGTCGCCACGCTTATAAAATTAGAAGCCTGAGTGAGCAAAATGTACAGCCTTGCCTCGTACATATTTGTGACATAGGCTATATATTAACTTGATAACGATAAACTCAAAAATGGACGGAATATGCGGTTTTCAATATCTAGAATGATTCGAAATGGCTTAGTATATTTTTCAAGATTTACGAAAATAAACTTATGCTGACAAATTGTTTGGTGAATAATACTAATAAACGCTTAAATAAATATCGGGTAAAAATATCAATGAACCACATCTCAACAAGCTCATGATTAGTATTTAGTTTTATTTACTCGGAATATGAAGAATGTGGTTTATTATTACTAACTGTTGTACTGTTGCCAGTATCTTCGGAATGTTGCCTAAAGGGATTCCTTTTAATAACATATTTTTGTTGTTATATTTAAGATTAGTTATTGTTTTCATTGTTCTTTTTGTATTTTAGCTTTTTAAACAAACTTTTAAGCTTTTAAGCGAGGTTAAATTATACATTATTACTGTTATCCAATATTTAAATAAATTAAATTCTTATTATAACATTATGTTGATGTTTTTTATATATACGTTTTTTATATTATACTGTTGTAAAAACGAAATTGATGTAGGTAATACTTTTTAGTTTTAAAATACAACTTGAATAAAACAACAGTGGCGCTTTTCGAAAACCTTTTCGGTTAGATCTTTGTATCTGTTTCGTGATCATTTGTTTTCTTCTGTGCCAGACGCACGCCGTCACTTCCTCGCTGCTCCGTACGAGTGACTGTCAAATGCGCAAAAAGACAGAAAGTCTATTGGTGCACAGCCTCGCTCCGAACCGGTCCTAGGTGATGAGAGTGATGGGAGGGACTCAGAGGGATGAGAGATGCTGTATATATGTATTTTTTTAATAGAACCGGGGGAAAACGGGCAAGAGGGTCACTCGGACACTCTCAATGCCAGAGAACTCGCTAGTGCCTTGTCGGCCTTTTAAAAATTGGTACACTCTTTCCTTGTATGTCGTGGATTACTAATAAACTCTTACTCAACTAAAGAAATATCTTTAATGTAGGGGTTTCAAAAGATTACGTAAGATAATTCAAATATTATTCTTTGAAATAATTTTAGTTCAATATAAATACCATCGTAAAATGACTTATTGATTGAACTAACATTTGGATTTAAGATAAGATCTAGATTGTCAATTGTCTGGTTGACCTTAAAGGTTGCATTTTAGTTATTTGTATTGCTTTCTATGATAGAATTCCCAGGAACCTTATTAATCTTAATAAATTATTTATTTGTTACTAATTCTAAGCGAATAAAAGCTCTCTTGAGTATTTAGTATAGTATTCATGTTTTTCTTACAAAATGTATTTTTAGTATTAGGTACTTTCGAGCATTCGACTTTACGAGCGCGTTACTTTGATCATATCAAATTTATAATAAAATAATATTTCCCTATACGATGTCAACAAATTCTAAACGATTTTGCTTTATATGTTAAATACATTCGGTAGTATATGTGTAAAATGATTAAATTACGTTGAATATTCTTAGTCCGTCTATAGTTATAAAACTAATTCAGAAGTAATTGTTTAGTAAAAATAAATGTCAACTTTTTCGGTTTTCTAATTTTGTACCGTGTAATATTTACTTTTTTATTTACAACCTGTTCTCGCCTCGTACTTATTGGTTTTATGGGTTAAAGATAAACATACCAAAAATACAGGTAGGTAAAGTATTCGTTTATTTCTTTCTGTCATTATATTTCACCTGTATAAGGAATACATTAGTTTTTGATAGATGTATCCTTTCTTTTAAAGTAAAGTGAAGTAAAAATCATTTTATCACATAGGTTATATAATGTACACTTATGACGTGTCAGTAAAGAAATACATATTAATGCTTCTAATTTTACATTCACTGCCAGTTCTCAAATCAAGGGCGTAGAACGGGAGAGAAGAACTGGCAATAAACTCTCCGCCACTCTTTTTAATCGCCATTTTTTTTGTTTTACAAGGGGCACGCACTTACATTCTCGTGGGAACAACACGCAAACACATAGTCGAAATAACCAACATCACCGCATACACGAATTCAAGTACCAGTCACCACAAGCAGCACCCGTTCACGAGCATGACGCATGGCCAGCCATCGGCTCCCTCGCCATATTTTTAATACAATCAATAGATACCTTTACAAGAAATTTTCATCTAAACAATATACCTAACCTTAAATCGCCTTCATTGGCGCAATATGAATATTCACATGTACCAAGCAAAGAGCTTATAAATATTTAATACTAAATTATAAAAATATTCTACCTAAAGTATGCGTTTTAAATGCGTCGTGAAATTTCATACGTGTTACGTATGGGGTGGGACAGCCAATCAGAAACTAGCTTGCTATGGGGACGCTTTACGTGTGAAGTGTAGGATGTCTAGTTAAAATCTAGCCTCTTGGGTGCACTGTAAAAGTGCAATATGTAACGTGCCGTTATTAAAGGGTAAAGATAATATTTCAATAAAATTTGTGTATTGATTTTCGAGTTTACGAAACTCACTAAATCGTGACTTGGAAGAATAACTTTTGAACTGACACATCACATAGCTTAAAACATACTATCAACGACAGCAAATGCTCAAATCCGCTAGAGTTCAAATTCAAATTCAAATTAAAAAATCATTTATTCACGTAGGTAACACAATGTACACTTGTGATTCGTCATTAAAGAAATAAATATTAATGCTTCTAATTTTACATTTACTGCCAGTTCTCAAATCAAGGTTAACTTGACTTCTATTAAGTTTTAGGTGTTATCTGACTTAGCCTTTAGTAGCCTTTCATTATTCTCTAAAAGGAAAACAAATGTCATATATTTAATGCTGCACTACAGTTCGTTCCAATACAAATTCTGTTTCGTGTATCGAAGTTTTTGAGTTTTTGTTTTTGTTAGAAAAAGTTTTAAATAATTAGGTTGACCCGTTTCAGGAAACACTGGCATACAAGGTTATTTTACATAACCACATTCATAAAAACTAAATCAGTCTAATTGCACTCTTAACTAAAAATCTCTACTACATATTTCATTCTGTCAAATTGTATTATGGTGTGATTAAACCAAGTCATAGTATTTTTTTATATGTATGTTCTGAGTCTTGGAACTCTACATACATAGTTCAAATATTTTGTATAATACTTTAGTAATTGCATCAACACAGCGGCAATTATTACGGCACAATTACAAACCGTACAAAGCTGTTTTGAATAAACGAGTTCTCAGAAAAATAAAGACGAGCAAAAACCAGTCGAAAACCAATTTAGTTTAAACACAACAATTGAATACAAATATTAACATTTCAAGAGTCAATTAAATGTCTGACAATGTAGGGGCGATTCCCAATAATTCCGTCGTCATTTCGAGCCCACCCAGCTTTACTGAATTAAGCATCACCATGTGCTGTGAGCACCATGTGAAATGCATGGGAATTGGGATTTTGCCATTAAGCCAGTTTGGATTATATGTATTTAAAATTAATATTTCTTTGTGTATAGTTCTTTGTTTTTATAATGTTAACAGGTCCGATTTACATTTTGCAACAACATACATAATAAATTTCATTGAACACCTCCGTGGTTTAGTGGTTTATCTTAATGGCGTCAACTGTGCTTGCTTAATCAGACTACCGGCAAAGACTGTGCACAATTTGCAGAAATTTCAGGGTCAGTAAATGAAGATAATTCCGTTAGATAGGAGATAATGGGTTAATTCTCCGAATTTCAATTATAAATATTTACTTGTTATTTTTGTTGGCCAGTACCTACTCTTCGATTCATTTATTCTTCTGTCCTATGAATTGACCTCAGAGCCTTAAAGCTACGCCAAACATGATAAAGTGAGCTGAGACCAAATGTAACATAAAAAAGGGGTGGAGCTGTGTCATGGACACGACTAGAGGTTGTTCGTAAATAGTAAATACGTTTTTACGTTTATATTTTAAATAAAATATTTTTATTTATGTATTTAGGATAAAAACAAGGAAACAAATAATTATTGTGAAGCAATATAAATTTATTAATTATAGGTCTATGTAAATACATATGTTTTTATTCTAACACCTTATTATAGTCACTACTTTAAACTAATGTTTTATATATGTTAACGTAACGTAGATTACAATCTAACGGTGTTTACAATTTTACGGTGACATATATAATCGATAGGGTTTGACGACTAAAACATAGTAGAGTTGATGATTTAAACTTAAACGAACATAGCTTCTCTGACTTAAAAGTTATACCAATTGCAAATCTTGATACGCAGTAAAATTACGTCAAAATGGCGTCACTTCCCCCTCCAATGCCCGCGATGCGTCACTGTTCTCACTTGTTATAACTTGGTATAATTTATTTTTTTATATATATGATAATTTTTTCTATATTAATTAGGATTTTTTGGATTGACCCCGTATGGTAGCAAATTTAAAGACGTATTTGTTATACCTTTGCTACAATCATAAGGCAACATACGCATATATAAATATGTATTAGTCAGTGATGCCGAAGAGGGCTCCGGCCGAGCTACGCTCCCCAATACAGCCCGAGCTAACGTGTAGGGCCCTTAAGGCCAACAGCGAGATTCCATTAAAAAAAAACCGAGGAGGGAAACTAAATACATAAAAGAAATTACTCAGCGTAGCATTAAAGTAAGAAAAGATATTACTCCGGGTGTCGTACACCGCATGTCAGTCTCAATACACATCCTGACACTCAAATCGATTGCAGCTGAGAGTGACATTTCTAGATAAGGTTTGTGGAGCCGTTCAAGATTTGCATACGGAATACTGAATAGAAATCTGTACAAATGGCTCGCTTCAATAGCACAATCTTATTTAATAGAGTTTAGATTTACAAAATACACTTGAAGCTTTACAAAATAATGGTTAGGATAACTGAGAGGGTTTCGAAGCTTGTCAGCCAATCGATAACTTAATCGAGAAGAATATCAAATATGTATATTTGTTAATTTAGTTATACTTTTTGTCCCTAGATGGCGTTAAGACCAAATCAAGTTTAGTTATTTGAAAGCTTGTTTTATCATTCCAAAATGCAATTTCAGGAAAATAAAAATAGTTTATTAAAACTATGTTGTATTACAAAAATTATTAAGTCAATTAAAACGCTGTTAATTGATATCGATAAAAAAAATTGGTTTTAGATACGATTTTTAAAACTGATAAAGTATATTCAAATGTTGGTACAATAAACGAATAGACCGAATAAACGGCATACTAAGTTATCATTAAAGTAATTTAAAGATATTTTGCATTTCTTTTGTTTAAGCCTCAACTTAAACTACCATAAGACGCAGTCAAGTCAGACTAAATTTATTCATAAAGACATTTCATCATGAATGTCAAAGACATTTCTTGTTCATATTCAACTCATACAGCATACAAAATCAGATTAACAAACTCTATTTGTACACTGTGACAACGTAGTTTTACTTTAAAGATGTTCTTCTACTTCTAAAATAAAATAAAATATATTTATTATGGAACATAAGATACAGGTATCACTAATTCCACGTCATTAAATTTGAATTTGAATTTGTATCCCTACTCATCGGCAAAGAAGACAGAGGGTGTAGGCCGAGAGAAAAAGCCGGCGTAAAAAACTCTCGGTACTCTTTTAAAATAGCGAATCATCAAACAACACCTATTTTAAAACAAATATCGCAAATTAATTAGAAGTAGCCTGTCTAGCACTAGTCCCAGGCCCTTTTATCAACTAGATAATCGTTAACTTTATAGTAAGCCTTTTTACACAGCTTTTCCTCAATACATTTCTTAAATTTCTTAAAAGGCAGAGATAAAAGACCTTCTATATCGACTATTTACTTTATAGGCAATTTTTGCGTACACTACCAAAGCCTTACTATATATAAACCCTTCCATTTGAAGATTGCAATTATAATAGTAGCCTATTAGTAGTACATTATACAAATACGTACATAGACAGAACGTCCATTCGCATCCGGGGTTCGAACACAAGACCTCAGGGACGAGTAGCAGTCTGAAGCCATTAGGTCAACACTTCTAATGGATGCATAATAACTGAAGCCGTTCAATTACACTTTTTAAAAAGTACGAAGAGTAAATTTTTTGTCTCTTTTTATTACAGCGTTATTTAAAAGGAGACAAGCGAAGAAATAAAGACCGAATGAGTTTGTAAGAATTTTTAACAATGAATATTTGTGATAAGTTAATTTCACAGTGAACAATTATTTTAGTGAATACATCGCTTTCAGCAGATCGGCAATCGATCAAACAGCTGGTCACAAGGCAACGTAATATGATACACATTGGAATGTACACAAATAAAATCACTTAGCAGTTGAGTGGCATCCTGCGGTGTGCGTTTAACGAACTATTTCAAACTGTATTATATCAATGACAAAATAAATTATAAAAAAGATAGTCTTGATTCTTTAAATCTTAATTTGATGATATTTATAAAATTTATGATATTTGGATTATTCTGTATTTTGATTTACAGAAGGGGCAAATCGGCGACGAAAGTGCTTTTAACTTTAGTCTGGATTTATTTGTTGTATAAGATCCTAAGTAACGTTTTTCCTATATAGTGTATTTTTCTGTTTTTTCTTTGACATAACAAATAAATAAACAAAATTCTCAACTGTAATGATTCGTAGTTATAAAAATGTTATTTAAGCAACTTTATTTTAACTTAAGCGAAAGTCGAACACATCTTAAAACTTTAATCTATGGTATATTTAAAACACCTATCAAATATAATATAGATGTGTCTGTTGAAAGCTTATTATTAAGTATTCATTAAATACCACTATTTTAGAAACAGAAATAAATACAATTTAAAGTTAGAATACTAATATTAAATATGACTTAAGTTACAATTCTTATTGTCTTTCGGCCAAAATTAATAATGTATCATCAATCTATGATTATAACCAATCTTGGACTGATTCATATCTAAAGACCGATCTCCAATCTGCATGCCAATAAACATTTCTGCTATCCGATTGTTTATTTGACAAAAGATTGACAGCAATCTTTTGCGTGATCCTTGCCTCTCGACCGCGTTTCGTTCAATGCAATATGTTGTGTTCAAGCATACCAAAAGTTTGCTGTTTTTGGAACGAAATCAAATAAGTAAGACTTAGGGTCTGTTTCACAATGTATGGATAAAGTAGCAAATAGCTATGCAACGTTTTGTTTGTTTTTTTGTTACGAACAAATAAAGTTACAAAATTCTATAGAAAAACATGGAACCTTAACCTTTTTGTTGGTCATTTAATATTACTTGTAATGAAACGGGCTGTCATTGTCATATGGTATTTTTGTTTGTTAGGTTATTGAGTATTTTAGTACATATTATTACAAATATAAATTTTCTCTGAGTAGTTTGTGTATGTTGTTTTTGTGATTCGAGGTTGGTTCTTTAACTTAAAAAAATGTCTACGCAAAAACGTGAAAGAAGCGTCAATTTCAGCCGGGAAGAAGTTGACCTTCTAACTTCGCTTGTTGCTGACCATAAAAATATATAAGAAAATAAAAAGAGTGACTCAGTCACCTGGCAGGAGAAAGAGCGGTGCTGGAAGACGCTGGAGGCGCTGTTTAATAGCACAAGTGGGGTAAACTTTCGCAGTGCTAAAGCTTAAAGAGGGCTACAAGAAAAAAGTCTGCCTTGATACATGCTGAAACATATCGTACAGGAGGTGGCCCTAGTGCTGCTACTCCTCTTACCCCCTATCGAGGAAAAAGTCAAAGACATGATATTGTTGTCTGTCGAAGGAAATGAAAGTCAATTGAAAGGAAGAGCTTCTAAATAAGAGAAAGCAATGGGCATTTGAAGAGGAAGAAAGAGAGCATAAAAGAGAATTATGGGCCATAGAAAAAAATATATTGTTAAATAAATTAGAAAAATAATAGATTTTGTGCCTGGAGCGAGGATGTATTGTATTAAAAATTTGTATTTTTATTTAAATAAAAGCATTGAATTTTTATTTAATTTATCTCAAAAATGTTGTAATTTATAAAATATTATAGTAGTAAAGCAAAATAATCACTTATAAGATTACTTCGCACACTTGCATTTCCCACGGTGTCAATTGCGCTTTGATCAATATCATCAGCTTGTTCATCTACTTGTTGCAGTAGTTCAAAATGTTCATCTCGCATATCAATAGCAATATTGTGCAATACTGCACATGCCACTATCACGGCTTGTACACGAGATACTTGAAGCAAAACCTTTTTTGACAAACCGATTTTGGGGAACCGATTTTTTCCAAACACCATATTATGTCCTTTCCACCACATTTCTGCTTCGTATTTGAGATTCGTTATAAAGATGTTCTGCTGGAGTCTTGAGGTTTTGAAGTGGAGTTAGTAGGTAGTATCTATAGTAACAAATATTTTTGGTTGTAGCTAATACTTAATTTTTTTTTTACAAAAGTTGATGAAAAGATGAAACCTGCAAGAAGTCATATATAGACATCTCTTTGTGTAAAAGTGTATCCAAAGCTTCTTTTATTAACCTAAATCTAAATGTGAATTCGGCGTCATTCAGGCTCTGGATCTAATAAATTCTTGTCTTCTTATGTCTTCGCACAGAAGTACGTTGTCTTCTTCCAGCTTCAGAATTACTATCCCAATCGGATAATTGCATTTAAACTTCCAAATCACTATCACTAGAACTGGAAGATGACGAAGATGAATAAATTTTCCCAATGAATATTAAGTTAGGTCGCAATCCCAAACCCAAATCATACGAGTTTCACCGATAGCAATCCGAGATTGATTTGACCAATCGAAGCAATGTCAAAATGCACAGATAGGTTGTTGGCATGAGTAAACATTCATTTTCATACAGAGGGCAATCTTCAATCTCTTATCCGCCCTCTGAACGATTGGTTGAATAATTAGATTGGTATCTCAGTCCATGTATTGAATATTGGCATGCTTTTCTTTAGAAATGGATTGAATTGTCAGTCTATGACAGCTTAAATTGGATTGATATTGCATATTGGTTTTGGCCGTTTATGTACGTCGGACATTTTGAATTTAGAACTAGAAAAGATGTTTCAAATTTAAAATAGATATTTGCTTACTTTTAGCATTTCATTCAAAACTGCCCCTCACACTTTATAATTATACAAGAAACGTGTAGTTAAAAATTTATGAAAGATTAAGTAGGTAAATTTTTCCGTTTTAATATAGATGATTTTTGCGAGAAGTTCTTAAGCTTGTTAAATAGGTAGAAAGGAACTTTTACGGAGTCGCTTAATTTCTTTGTATTTCGCATGAAGTTAAAAAGGAATTGTTCTTTAACTTTTTGATTAACATTCTTGTTAGCTTATATAAGAATAAAAATATATTCACGAGAATATTCTTTGTATGATAATCATTGCAGTTTTAACGATCAATTTAAAGCATTTCATGATTCGCCTACTTAGTGTAGATGTCGCTACCGTATAATTTAATATATTCATTTAAAATAATATTAGAAGCAATAACCCCTTAGACAGTAGAGGTTTTACGAGCTATTTTTGTGGAGGAATTAGTGGGACCAGGAACGGCTAAAGGTTCCACATAAAGCAGCCAGCAGACCGTGATCCGTGTGCCACCGTGACTACCGTAACCGAAAACCTAGCAAGGCTCTTTATGAGGACGAGTGTCAGGGACTTGCAGGACCTATCCTTCTCTTGAAAACCAAGTTCATGGCATCGGCATCAAAAAGATTTAATGAAACAATGATTAATGATCTCATATAAATTAAAAATTGCCGGGGAACCTATGGCACTGTACTCGCCACTATTTATGTAATTTAACTTAAAATCTGCAAAAGTAATTCTAAATTTAAATTTAGATTGGCTTCGCGAATATTACAACTTTCGATTATTATCAAACAAATTGCCGTTCCAAATTTAAATCGAATATTAAAATGCAAACTATCAAATAAACAATAAAAAGTGATATAATGATCGTATATCAAATCAATACCAACTAGAATCTCAACCAGTCAGCAATAAAATTCAAAATACAAAAGCCTTGACGGTTTTACGGTCGATTTTCAATTGTGAAATTTCGTAGGAATAAAATAGGGCGTGAAATTGTTCGCGAATGGCTAGAATTTGTTTGTGAAAGCCCGTCGTATTGTAAAATTTAGATGTAATACGCTCCTACGTTACGGGACGGATAAAAATTGAATCCCATTTGTTTTAGTACACCACTGTACCTGTTGTTTTTGATGTTTTCCCACAGATAGAACCTTCGAGGAAAATTCCATTGCTTAAGGAAATATTACATTCATATTTCGAATGGGTTGTTCTATATTGGACAAAACGTTTCTACATTTATTGTTTTAGTGTAGGTAGTTAAGTAGTTTTAAAGGTTTTCGCTGTGAATTCAAGTAACTATTAAGATTTCAAACTAATGCTAATCTTTTTCAGAATACTAATTCGTTTCTTATTTAAAATATGTCCATGTTATGTATACGTTACGCAATGATACAAATTGTAGGTTGAATTCTAGTTTCCGATATTTTTTGTGAAAACTAGGCCAGTAAAGAACTATTACTCTATAGCGTTATACTAGAAAACACTATGTAGCTTTTTCTTTATACATCAGCATTCTGTGCCATAAATATATAGTGAATAATGGAACCATAAAAATATACAAACTTCTTTCCTTTCTTAATAACCGACCCATTTCATTAATGATCATATGTCATTAAACACCTAAAAATTCAAAATAAATGGTTTACATAAATTATTACACAAGTACTCCTGAAAGATGACCTTACGCCCTCACGTTCGTTTTTTAAACTTAGAACGAATTTAAATTCAACATGCGTTAGAATTTATTTAAAACGCTTCAAATATGTTCGAATAGACCATTCCTGTACGACACTACTTAGCCTTTAGAATACAGATGCACTTTGACAAATAACTGTACTTTATTTAGAACAAAGTTATACCCCACTTTACTATCGCTCGTTGTAAACGCTTATTGAATAAGCAAGTAGGGTTTTATTGAGCTTTGGTTATTTATTCTAACGATCCAATAAGAGTTATGCTTGACAATAAATAGGTTTTCAAATATATTGAATATATAATGTATGTTTACATTTTTAATGTTAAAAATGCACTTTTAAAGTATAAAAATGGATTTAATTATCAAACATTATATAATGCGTTACTTCTTCTTCGGTCAGTCGGAAAAGTAATAATTTTACATCAATAATTATATTTTAGACTGGTGTTTTTCAAATTTTACTTATAGGCGCAGCGCTTGATAAAATTTATTGAATCTTTGTTTTTTCAGTAAACCGATTTTGTTAGTATTTCTTTATTAAATATTTATAGACAGTAAAGCCTTCAAATCCTACGAACTTTATATATTGCCGTCGTTTCTGCTGAATTAGATTTATCAAAAATCAAATAGATGCGACGTACTATGAATAATAAAATATTAATCTAACAATATGCAAATCATTATTCAATTGCTAGTATTATTACACATAATGTGCTTGTAATATCACTTTGATTGCGTTTATTAAATTTTATTCACGTTTAGCTACTAACAGTATTGCGATGTTAACGTAATATCAGAATATGTATTCAGCTCCAGTAAATACGCTTAAAGCTTTGTTTTGACGCGCGAATTTGAACTTTATCGCATTAGAATAAGGTTGACTTGCACGTGTTCACTTGTATGGAAAACTAACGAATTGTCGCACGTAGCTAGTGGCGCCGCATAGTGGTGGTTACTAACAACTGCATTGGAGTTCACATTCAAATGTGTATTATTATGCAATATTTTCTAACAATGGGATGTAATTCAAAGAAATAAATAGTTTCTTGAGTAATTTGTAGCTGCATTGACGTCAAATGTGACGTAGGTATATTTAATATCTACACGCGCAAATGCAATTAATAAAATTGATTTTGATCAACTATACCAAGACTTTTGTTTTATAGACATCTTTGTAACCACATTTTTATAGCACATCTGGAAAAAGACAAATCAAACATTTATTGACCTTTAAAATGGCAAATTCTATTGACAGAGCTTTAGTGACTTTTTAAACATTTATTTATTTAATATAAGATAGGCTGCTAAGAAAAAAAGTTTAGATTTTGTAACAATTGTATTTGTATTTTTTTACTATCGAAGCTTTTATCGACAATGATATCAATCATTCAAACAAATGTTATTTAACAATTTAAAGAAGTATTATTTCTAAATTTTAAATGCTTCACAACAGTTGTTGTCAATCAATCATGTAAATAATGTTAAAGTAACAAAGTTCACATTTATATCCGTCAAATACACGCAAAAACCAATGACAGTGGTATATTCAATAAGTAGATATAATTTAATTTATCGCACTCAAAAACTACATCGACTAATTAAAAACGTCTATAGCGAGATCTCTAAGAAATAAAAAATCCTCAAGTGCGACATTATAATTCCGTAATCCCGTAATCCGACGCGACAGGCGTTAAATGACTCGTCCCATACTTTACTGAGTTATCAGTTGGCGTATCTTCGCCAACAATGGTACATGTAATGGGCAACATCTTAATAAGTTGAAGGCCCATGTCGACTCAGCATGACGTAGTACACACATGATTATTTTTCAAGGATGACACCTTTGAGTATGTTGCCCGAATGTGTTACAAACGCATTAATCAAAGTGCTTTATAATTATGTTGTTTTGTTTTAAGCTATATCTGAGTTCCGGAATGAAATACGTAGCTGATACACTGTTTATTTTTCAATCCAAGCAGGTGATCAGCCAGCGCCAGTGGTATTTACCTATTCGTTACGTATAACATAACTAAAAATATTGGTTAAGCTAACGGGTAATTACAAAAATTTTACGCGTATGTTACTACGTAGATAACAAAGTACTTAATAGAATTCAATCTAAGTTTCAAAAAATATTATGAAAAAATTAAAAAACGTGTGTGTACTTATGTACACGCGTTAGAAGATATACTTCTTTGGCGTAACAACGTTTACTATGTATTTATTTAGGGAAATTCAAACAACTCTGAAAGACAGATTTACAGGCGATTCGTGAATGTTGGGTTTGACATAAGAGAATACTACTTGATTTTCCCTAAGTGCATTCATGTTAGGGATGCATCGATACGTCTTTTTGCCAATACGATACCGACGCCGATACTTTTATAGAAATATCGTCGATACCGATAACAACGCAAAGTGAATTAAATTTAAGAATCAAAAGTAATAATTAAATTAAAATAAAATAAATAACTGTTAATAATTAAACTTAACATTGATAATATTTTTGTTTAAGAAACAGAGCATTCTCATGTTTTGGCGAGAAAGTCGATTACGCAAGTCTTTCTGTATAAGACCTCCAGTGCAAAATAATCTCATAGTTGCGAATAATCTTCATTCAAAGTATCGCAGATATATCGGGACCGGTATCGCAAGCATCCCTAATTGAAGTATTGCCATAGACCAAAATATCCCTCTTAAAGAAATCATACATTAATTACTCTGTGGGATTATTACAGAGCAATGACTGCTAATAGACAATGTCAACGATAATTATATTTAAAAGCTAGATCACCTTTCAATAATCTCACGGCTCAGTGTACAATGACAGGTGTCCTAAAAGTTAAAGTAATCACACCGATGCCTCGAGTCAACCTTCGAGATGCTCGACTGAACAAAATAAAACAGGTAAGAGTTGTCAATGCCCACGCCTTAGGTACGGTAACCTGATATAAGGCGACGTATACGTTTAACACGAGGATCAACGGTCGGTTTGAGTGTACGGTGATAGGAGACGCGAGAGCGATTTTCGAAAATATAATATCATACATGCATTTTTGTAATATCACACAAAAGGGATACCTTTCGGTGAATTTTTCTTTTAATCTTAAGTTTTGATTAGGTGGGACTACACTTCTAGAGATCTGTTCAAAATATCTCTAATATTTAATTATTAATTTAAGTAATATTAGTAGCTTTCATTCGTAGCTTCAATATTTTTAATATTTCAGTCTTTTCTCCAATAACCATTAAATTACACAGCTAAACCTTCAACAGGAATCACATTGGTACAAAATAAATTCAGTTATTTTTGATTTTATCTCGTTCATACAGATAGACGGCCCTGAATGTTTTTTTTTTTTTTTTTTTATGTAATAGGAGGCAAACGGGCAGGAGGCTCACCTGATGTTAAGTGATACCGCCGCCCATGGACACTCACAATGCCAGAAGGCTCGCAAGTGCGTTGCCGGCCTTTCAGGAATTGGTACGCTCTTTTCTTGAAGGACCCTAAGTCGAATTGGTTCGGAAATACTTCTGTGTCCTTCACTTTATTAACAACAGTTACGGTATATTTTATTAACAACAGATGAAATGTTAATTATTAGAACTAGAGTGCTTTAATACAGCAGAGAAATAATTTTTGTATCTACGTCACATTAATATTTTTTAAATGTAAATTGTGAGATTTTACATGCAAGGTAAGCTTTTCCTATTTAGTAATACTAAATCTACCTCGAAATAGAAAATTTATCGTATTATTTGACGATTTAGTTCTAGATATTACAAGACGTCACGCACTAGTCTCGTGCCTGACAATACTAAGCTTACAGTTGGATAAAATATTGCCTGCAGTTTTCAACCTGATGATATTTCACAATGGTTTATTTATAGGTTCGGGCCGCGTGTATTATTTATTAGGGTTGCTGAAATTTATGATTTTGCGACTGCTAATTATAGATATCTGACTTCATGAAATGTTTAAAGTTATCGATAGTTTAAATGTGTGTATTAGAAAATATTGAATATTAAGGCATTATGATAAAAATGTTATTAAGTTGTAAAGGGATGTTCATACACTGTGCTGTCACTTGCGATACCCCAGCCGTGTTAAACATCCGTCCACATTGAAGTACCTACGGAAGACTAATGGTCACTGTCTCCTTCGTAAATGGCCAATATCAATAGAGCAGATTAGCCGTAACATAATCCGTCTAACAAACTCTTACTTTGTAACGTTTAAAAAAATTTCATAATGATAAATATTCGTATTATGGTACCAGTTCTAGAATATGTATGTAAATTTTTCTAATAAACAACTATATTCTTAGAAATTCTCTCTCGTCACCATAAACATACCCGAAGGATCCCATCCGCTCGCCCGTGTCATGAAAGAGGATACTATATCCGATTCATTGTTCTGTTACAAATTTGTCAGTGATCTTTAAAACTTTTTCTTTCAAAACTTGAAACGGGTTATAATCCCTTAAGTAAATCTTCGTCAGAAACGATCAGACCACACAAAAAAGTTTAGAAGTTGGACGACTTAAATGGGACTTTTGTGGCAATGAATTTTTATCAGGTTATTTAGTGAGAATGTTTATCAAGACGTATTATTTTACAACTGAAATGTGACCTATTGTTATAGAAAGAGATGTCCTCAAGTACTATTAGGTTGTAGGATTAGTTTCAGCTCTCATGGTAGCCGACTAATGTTAATAAAATTGCCGATATAGCACTCGTTCTATGTTCTCCTGTAAAACATAATCTAGATTTATACATTACGAAAATATTTTTATCTTGTTTACCATAGCTACAGTCGCAACGGTAACTGGAAGAAAAAATAAAAAACGTGTGTTTACTTATGTACACGCGTTAGAAGTTGTACTTCTTTGGCGTAACAAGTATATTTGTAGAAAAAACGACACTAACAATAGCAAAAACTAAAATGCTGACTATAGCTAATTTCAGGGTGTCGGTTTTTTGTGATGGTGCGCGCACATAGTGAAAATTTACTCTCATATTTTTTCCCAAACGCGCAAAAAGATGTATAACTTCAAAAGAAATGTGGTGCGTATCGCCTGGCTTTTACCGTCGAGTGAAGCCACATATGTAAGTTAGTATTTTGTTTGTAAGCATTACACATTGTATCATTTGATCGGCGGTTTCCCGTTTCCTTTTGTCTTCTAATATTGTGAACCTCAACCATTGTTATTGTTCAGGGAATGTAACGAAATCCACCTGAGTTAGTCCTTATTGTTCCATTTCTCTCTATTGGATTATGCAAATATTGATATCATTTATACATGGGACTTTAAAACTTTTAATTACGACTTTGGTACCTGTATATGATCGTCATATTTTTTATTACGTTCGTAATTCATCACTAATAAAAGGTAAACCTAATATCCTAATATCAGAAAATTAGTGTAACAATTTAGCTAATATTCATAAACTTATCTACAAGAATACAAAATTAACTCAAAAAAATCGAACGTTTTAAAGCCGGTAGAAAATCAGTCTAGCGGTGTAAACGTGAAATCGTAACAAACATCGTGCAGTGTATGAAGAACGGGTCATTAAATTTTTGAATATAAATATTTATCACCACTTTATATGCGAAAACACAAAAGGAAAATTGCGGAAAGTGTTAAATTATCTGATTTTATTGTAAGATAAAACTTCCTCGAAAAACGATCATAAAACCAATTATTTTGATATAGGAATTCGATATCGCCTGCAATTAATGTACAATCTCGTATCAATTTTGCTAATGATTTATCCCTCCAGTTTCTCCACTGCATTAAAAATATTAGTAGGTACATGTAACGAGTGTTCTTTAAGTTTTTGTGTTAATAAAAGTATTTTCGTTGTTTTTAAGTAATTTCTGAAAATGGACTATAAATAACTAAAATAATTAGTACATAGCAGTTTCATTGTTTGCTTCTATTTAAATGCATGTAATATTTTTTTTTTTTTTTAAATTGGACTTTGATGGATTGTGATTGGACAAACGTAACGATATACATACACATACCAGAATGTGGACCAATCAAAAGCAATCGGAACGCATAGTCTTTTCGTCTTTAAAAAATAAAATAAAATATGTTTATTATGGAACATAAGATACATGTATCACTTATTCCACGTCATTAAATTTGAATTTGTAGGCATCTCTACTCATCGGCAAAGAAGACAGAGGGTGTAGGCCGAGACTCAAGAGAAAAAGCCGGCGTAAAAAACTCTCGGTACTCACTCACTCTTTCGTTTTACATACTGGTCAGTACCCTTGTGTCTTTTTATTACAGCGTAAGCAGATTTTAAGAGATATTACCGACACTGAACGTTTAATGCATACTATTGCATGGTTGGGAATTAGCATTTTGTGCCCGACACAAGTGGCTCAAAGGTTTGCCAGTTTCCTTAAGATGTTTACCAAGCAAGTGACAACACATTAGAATTCATTTGTGCACTGCCGGGATCAAACACACGACCTCAGAAATCTCACGCTTAACCACTACGCCAGCACTGCTCTTTCATATCTATATATATCAGTAATTTAAATTATTATGCCATGTAAAATTAATTTTGCATAAAACCCGAGCTTCCTCCATTATTATTATTTTGCTCCTGTCACGCAAGGAGCGCCGGAGGGCACAACTTAATGTTGACTGATGCTCGCCTCACCGTAACCATCTTGGATAATTCGACTAATTTACGTAATTTAAGCAATTTCCATTCGAAGTGCATGTATGGGTTATTATAAATTTTTCATTTGCCCTAATTTTGAATGCCCGCGAGGGGTATATTGCGAACGCTACCGAATTCCTAAAACCGATTAGGATATTACAAAAGAATAGACTATATTCTTGAACATGCGAAATTTCTTATATTATGGTAATTTTGTATATGCATTATTTAGGAATGTAAGACATTAACAGTGCAGAGCAGTGTTGGCCTAGTGGCTTCAGCATGCGAATTTCATCCCTGAGATCGTAGGTTCGATCGCGGCTATGCACCAATGGACTGTGAAGGAAAGCATCGAACCCAAAAAGTCGACGGCGTGTGTGCAGGCGTGGCAGGCACAGAGGGCTGGATCACCTACTTGCCTATTAGATTGTCAAATGATCATGAAACAGATACAGAAATCTGAGACCCAGACCTCAAGAGCGAGGTTTATATATTTTACTTAACTTATTTATATATGAAGGCTACTATCAATCAGGGGAGATAGTAAGGAATTCATTTCGTTTTCATTTCTTTATTTTGTTTATCTAGTATTACTTGGATTACATAACAAATAATTTCACTAATAGCATTTTTTTGATTTCATCTTTTGCTTAACCGAGTTTTTTTTACAGGGATATAACCAAGAATTTCTTACATTACTTACATAATCATTATGGTCATATAATTCTAGAAGTTTTATTTAAAATGACATCAGAGTTTCTTTAGATTTATTATTTTAGTAAAATTGATTTTTTTATTGTTTAAGATAGGGCAAGCAAGAAATACTGCAATAAATACCTATAGCATCATGTTAGTATATTCTTCAAAATATCCGCAATTTGTTAAGCGTCGCGTGCAGGGTTTAATATGAATTAATGATATTTAGTGTGTTCGAGGTGACCATCGGAATGGACATCCATTACGCGATGTATCGGCACAATCGAGAACTCGCTACGAGTCACGCAGGGGCACAGGCGAGTGTTTATTGGAAAGGTTATAGGTAATTTAGATAATATATTAATTTTTATTGTATTCCACGCTGTACGCGTGACTAGCGGTTTAGTTTTAGGTTCAACTGTTCAACATTCTTCTGTTTTTATGAAGTTGAATATCCTTTAGAAGCCTATGTTACCATTCAAACAGGCGAAATCCTATGTGTAGAAAGTTCTAGTATATATTTAACTATAGGCTTATAGAGTAAGTTCTAGTATTTGGTTCTCTCGAAGACAAAATATAATGTGTTCAATGTTTTAATTTAGATAGCAGGGTTAAAGTATAGGTAAAAATACTCATTTATATTAATAGAATATTTAGATAATGATAAATTCAATACGTGGTACCTACGTACGTAAGGACATTTACGGTTACCAAATGTGGGCTGACTTACGTGAAGTGCGTCAGTAGCTGGTCTCTGGTCATTGTGATGTTTGATCGCAGGTGTGCCACAAGGTTCTACACTGTACCCATAAAGTAAGAATAACTATATCAACAACAAGTTATTTCAATATCACAAATGTAAATTGGATTATTGGAAAACAAATCTCATAGTGACTCCGTATAGTTCTGAATGTTACTGGTGGCATTGCGTTTATAAATAATACTATATTCTATACACAACTCGGTGAAACACTTCGAATAATTTTCGGAATAGTATTTGGCGCATTATAATAATATAAAATTTATTTATTTCGTACAAAAATATTATGGTGGTACACTCTAAACATCGCATATTCTGTCACACATAATGGCGTGCAAATTTGCACACAGTTAAAAGGTAGAATTTTATATAGTAGTTACTACATTATCAATCATCATATCATAGTCAATTGTTATTTTATGACTACACTATAACATTATTAAAATATATACATTATCAATTTAATATTAATTATATAGTTTCACTCAAATAATGATTAATAGAATAATATTTCTAAAAGAATCATATTAAGTATATATTTTTTTAAATTATATTGGGAGATCTTTAAATGTTTTTGGTAAACTATAATAAACTTAAAATTTAAGTTAATTATTCAAAAATTAATAATTTCATTACGTCATATAACAAACAGTCAATTCTATTGTGACGTAAATTATCCTGAAAAGTCTCTCGTAACTTAATTATACTGTACGGCATTCATCAGATAGTAGAAACATTTGTTGCGTGCGAAACTAGAATTCCATTTTGCACTTCGCGTTAGCATCAAAGCTCTCGAACCGAGCCGACGATAAATCATTCGTTAACGTGTACCGTCCCAATCTAGAAAATTTCTGTATCGAAGGAACAAGGTGAAATTCAAAAAGGCATAAAAGTGTGTTGAACAATTTTTTATAAATATATTATTTATTGTTAAATACACAATGTTAAACAGCAATGCGATTTAGAAATAGTACCTAAAAGTACTAAATCCCGAATGGTTTTAATACTGCGGCGTGTATATTTTCCTTTTTTTGTTCTGTCTATTGGATCGGTTCTTTGACTAGGTTCTATATAAGCAGAGTGGCGCAGTGAAATCGTGCTGGGCCTATAACCCAGAGGTCCGTGGATCGAAACCACGCTCTGCTATATTCATTTTACTACTGTACTGAAAAGTTCAATAAAATTGTGGCTTGCTCTTTGACTAGGTGCTGTATAAGCAGAGTGGCGCAGTGGAAGCGTGCTGGGCCCATAACCCAGAGGTCCGTGGATCGAAACCACGCTCTGCTATATTCATTTTATTACTGTACTGAAAAGTTAATTAAAATTGTGGCTTGCTCTTTGACTAGGTGCTGTATAAGCAGAGTGGCGCAGTGGAAGCGTGCTGGGCCCATAACCCAGAGGTCCGTGGATCGAAACCACGCTCTGCTATATTCATTTTATTACTGTACTGAAAAGTTAATTAAAATTGTGGCTTGCTCTTTGACTAGGTGCTGTATAAGCAGAGTGGCGCAGTGGAAGCGTGCTGGGCCCATAACCCAGAGGTCCGTGGATCGAAACCACGTTCTGCTATAATAATTTTATTACTGTACTGAAAAGTTCTATAAAATTGTGTCTTACTCTTTGACTAAGTGCTGTATAAGCAGAGTGGCGCAGTGGAAGCGTGCTGGGCCCATAACCCAGAGGTCCGTGGATCGAAACCACGCTCTGCTATAATTTTTGTTATTTTATTTATTTACATATAAAAAATCAATGTTCAGCCATATGGTATTAATTCGGATTCATAAAAGAATGATTACTTAAACGATAGTTGCATTAACTGACAATAAAACCTGATTACCCTGATTTTATTTCGTTTAACCAATCTTTCTTTGCTTGAATGTGTTTCCATTAACAAATTGACGCCTACACAAATAAAAGATTGCAAATATCTCTTACAATAGAACACAAAGGTACTGAATGAACGGATGCATCTACAATTGTAATTCCGAAGAGTTTTGAATGCAGTCCAATACTATTTCGGTCGTCGAACAGTGATCTTTAATTCTTGTTGCGTTTTGTTCTAAGATTGCACCGCATAGTATACGATGGATAGATGAGAGGTATTGATAAAATGGCTGTAGACGTTGAATAGCTATCTAAAATGGAGGCTGCTATTGGATTTTGAAACTTATCGTTATTGAAATAGGGCTATTTTTTAAACTTATGGTTGTACCAATCTCTGCTGAAAATGTGGTACTGACAAAATGCCTGAACAATTTAAACGTTGCACCCCGAATAAGTAACTAATATGATATGGTTTATTCGTGTGATGGTTTCGGAGACACAAATAAAAAAAAAGGGTGCGGGTACTTATGTACGCGCGTAAGAAGTTATACTTCTTTGGCTTTCTTTATTTTTTTAAATATTAAATTATAAATATTTAACGTTAATAATATTTAATATTAAGTATATTATTCAATTATTAATTAATATTAATAATAATTGTTATTATTATTCATTATTTTATTATATTATTCATTCAATTTAATAACTAGGTATGTTTCATAACCTTTTAACTAAGTAACAATAGGTCTTTGTAAAAAAGCATTGCTAAATTTCTTTGAAAAAATAATTAAAACTCCTTTATTTGTTTAAAGGTACTACAAAGGTCATTATGGTCATTCAAAATTCTTGGCATAGCTGCTAACTTCACGCATATTCTATTTCTTTTTACTTGTAGATTTCCTTATTCCCATCTCGCTTGGCGCCCGGCTGGTTTAAAAAGAATTCGTTAGTGGGCAACTTCATACTGATAATTTTGTGTCACGGTGCGCGCGCATCGTAAAATTTAACTCTCATCAATTTTTCATAACGCGCCTCAAGAAGTATAACTTTAAAATACATTCTTATATTGATATACCTTATAAGGAATTGCTGATTTCCTTTACAAGTGTGGGTATTGGTTTTATTGGCATAAGCCTTGAATTATTTCATCTCTTTATAAATTTTCTTAATAAAATTTATTTTGCTATGCGAGGAAGGTAAAAAATAAATTATGTCACAGATAAAACTTTGAAAACTTTTTCATAATATTGTTTACATTATTACCCCCTTTTTAAATTTAGAACAAACAATACAAAAAGGGAAAATTAGAAAACGGTTTGCACACATTTCATAAGTTGTCAACTGAACAGTCCGTAGACTAAACTATATTTTCTATTCACAGAATCTAAATTGAAGCAGCGCAGATGTGTCGTCTCAATAATGAATGCATTGTCGGTCAGATTGTATTCAAGACTATTTTCACGTACCGCTGTCCACGTCCGTCACTGAATTGCACATACGGAAAATTTAAATTAGAATATACCTTCATGCATTTTCTAGATACAAGTTTTATTTATTAATATTCTCATTTTAATCAGCAGCTGTCTCTGTGTTTAATGCACTTGATATATAGCATATATATCTAAATTCTAAAGGCTCTTGCTTTGCAATTACCCGTGCGTTTAGACGGGACACAGGAGTTTCAGTTCGAGCATAGGCGGATGCTTTGGGGGCTCAGTCCCAAATGCGTATTGCACATCCCCGGCGCAG
The DNA here is from genome assembly GCA_963693345.1 of Pieris melete. Lineage (NCBI taxonomy): Eukaryota > Metazoa > Arthropoda > Insecta > Lepidoptera > Pieridae > Pieris > Pieris melete. The sequence continues at coordinate 1,509,198 of CAVNZK010000053.1, read as the reverse complement.
AAGTCCTTAAACGATTTCCTAATCCCTTACACATAATGAGTATTTGAATCTCGATAAAGTAGTTGTAACGATTACCTGCTGCTCTGGTTCTATCCTCAGATTCCAGTTACTTTTTTTTTCGTTAGGTAAATAGGTGATCAGCCTACTGTGTCTAACAATCATTATCTAACGCTTGTAGATTTGCTCAAGCAAAATTGCTCACTGTACAAGAACTATTAAGAAGACAAATTGAAAGAAACAATGCGCTGTGCAAATACTGTTCTATATTTAAAATATGCTAAAAGTTTACAGATTATAGTAACATAGATTATAATATTCTTAAGTAGATTATAAAGATGAGCTACGACGCTATCATGAAAGACATTTGCCAACGACAGCGGAACTAGAGTTATTTGATTTATCTCAAGCGAACTATTGAAAACTTCCATTTCATATGGATGTAATCAGGAACAGCACTTCGACGCTGGTTCGAAGTGTATTCATAATGTAAGAAAAGTTTATAATACTTGATATGATCTTCGTATTTACTAGTTTTCTCGTTTTAATAGAAAATCACAGATGAAGACCTGACCTGACTCAACTGAGTTTTGCAAAAACGCTGCACATCTTCGTGACGTTTCGTAAAAATTTTATCCTCGTGTGCCTAAAGAAGTTTCACTTCAAATTTGCTTAGATCAAGATACGTAAAAATAATAAGCAATTAGTTTAAGACGAGCGTTATATACACTGATTATGAATTCTTCTTATGCTTAAAAGTTTTAATCACCATCAACATTATGGTCTGCAATAATATATCCTTACCTTCCTTACTATATTGCTTTGTGCAAATGAAAGAACTTTTAAAATCGATTTAGTAGATCACTTTCTTAACTCATAAACTAAACGTCTTTATAATATTAGTTAAAACAAAAATTTCCGCATACTTTCCAACAGTATATCAATGACATCAAAAGAATACAAATTAAAAAATTGTCCACAAAAAGTCAGTCAATTACTTAGTCGTTCAGAGAATTGCTGATAGCATGGCTAGACACGAGACGTCGTATCGTTGTTGGGAATTTCGTAAATTATAAAATATTTGGAATAGTCCCGCTGGCCACCAACGATTCTTGGGCCACACAGACTTTTCGATCGCAAAATCAGAAAAATAATAATCTGTATAGGTCATAGTATCAATGCTACGATTACGCTATGAATTATACGTCGATAATTTTTAAATTTAATCAAATTATCAGTATTTGATTTTTATTTGTTACTGATTAAAACAATTGAATAAAGTGCACCTACTAGATATTTTATTTTAGATTAGGTGATAGTTACGACTTACTAAGGTATACAATAGAAAAAAAATTAACACTTTTATATTTGCTTAACAGAAAACAGTTTTCACTGGATTAAAGTGTGTTTATTTGTGTAATTTGATAATAAGTTTTGAAAGGTTTGCGATGACGCGAGGTATTGCGTGAAAGCATGGTTTGACAACGAAAATGGCCGTAACTGTGATAATTACACGTTTTAATTAAAGCTGTTATTTTCAGAGTTTGTTGAGTTTAATCACTCAACATAATTGAACTAATCATATTAAAAGATATATTATTTTTATATGTCGTATTATATTATCTCATAATATTTCAGAATATTTTTATTATTGTATGTTTAATAATTACAAACATATATCACAATAGATAAGTATACTACAAAATCCTTTACTAAAACAACACACTAAGATTCCGCTTAAACCATTAAACTAGGTGTTTATCATTGGATTAAAAAAAGCTCACCCATTTGTCCGTCTGTATGTCGCGGGTGGTCTCCGGCTCAGACATTTCAATAATGACGTTTCTCAAACCGCTTTTACAGATGAAATGCGAAAAAAACCTAGCCGTACAATGCTTCAAACTTTTCTCTGAAATAAGGGAAAGACCTTTAAATAGTCGATGTACTTATTAAAAACGTCATAAAAATAAAATTATTATTTTTATGACGTATTACTCAAAAACACACTCTTCGGAATGTAAACCTCTTAGGGCCCAAATGTGCTGTTTGAATGTACTAAAAATGTCGTCAATATAACACTACTGACAACTTGATATTACATACAATTTCTATAATCTCTTAAATTTCTAAGTCGGCAGCATGCTGTCGCCGATGTTCAACGCCACGTACACCGACGCCGTCCCGTGCCTCTATGGTGTCTCTATGCCGACGCCAGGGTGGGAACCGCGGCTTTGACCGCTGGGCCTGATTCCGGGCAACCAGGGGTCTCATCTGGTGGGGCCGCGAGCCGCGAATCTGCCCGCTACCAACGATCGCGACACCAGAGCCAATTGAAGAATACTCCTTGGCCACTCACTACCGTACTAGACACCTCCGGACATGACACCAGGACCAAATCAAGCGTCGCTCCTAGGTCCTAACATCAACACGTCAACGACATCGGCTGCTCGCTGCGAGTCGGGCTCTCTGTCTCTTCGCGCGCTGCAGCCCTCATTAAAGGTTAAAGCTTACAAAACACCACCCGAAAGGGGCATATGCCTCGTACTGGCCTAAACAGTCGCTAGTGAGGGTGCAACATGAAGATCCGAAAAAAATTGTCATTAATTCGCAATGACTACAATTAAAAGATTTTGCAAGAGAAAGTTCGAGAAAGAAAGAAAAGAAAGAGTTCTCTTTTGTCAATTGATAGATATGGCATTGACCTTCTAAGACAGCATCGAACTTGTATTTTAAAAATCCGAAGCTCTGATTTTCTAGATGACATAAGACATAGACATAACATTTATTACAAACGAAAACACACACACATAAACACACAAAATAACAATACTTAAAGAAAATGAGATGGACTTCTAACCTTACGCCTTACAAAATTAAAGCAGCCTTAGGAACCAGCTTTTCATTCAAATTCTCAGTTAAATGTGATGGAGCAAAAAAAAAAATTATGGTAGCATATGTCTCTATCAAATTCGTTCAAAGCTTTGAATTTATGAGATATTCCCTTATTAAAATATCAATCAAGTTGTATGTTAAAATTATTAATTAACCTCATGAGGTTGTGTATGCCGTTAAAAGGATTTTATGATAAATTAATTATTATTTTCAAGGTATTTTACTCCAAAATCCTCTTTTAGTGCGTTTTAAAGTGATGTTTAATACACATTACTAGATTTTTCAAACAGTCAAATAGCCCATTGCAATTGCATGAACGTAGCCATAACTAAAAAAATAACTATTACATTCTTTAGAACAAAAAAAAATAACAGCAATCAGTTTTTGCATGAAATATTTTAACGTTATAAAAACCATTTTCAAAACGTCCGATATTACGTAATCCTCTAGAACTTCGGCATTGTAAACATTATCACCGGCCTAATAAAACTGCCGACATATTGTGCGTCAGGTAACAAGGTCGTAATGTAAAGGAGCCGACAAAGGCAGAGGCAATCAACGAGTCTAAATATTTGCTCTCGTTATTGCTCGATATAGGTTTACCCAAGTTAATAATTATAAAAAAAACACAAGAAAAAGCGTTTAACTACCTCAAAGTTTGTTCCCAGAATATTGTAATTCTGATTTTCGCCTTTGTTTTTACTTTAAAAAAAGGTTTCAAAAGTATTTTTCCTAAATAATATTCGGTTTTATGAATTTAAATTAAGTTGTTAGAAATTCAGTTTGTGTTTTTGACATCCGTGACACTCCAATAGGGTATGAGTCAGAAATATTTCTGCGTAAACAGACATTCATATGTATCTATTGTGATCGGCTGCCAGTGTCAACCCGAATAAAATATTGTTTCACCGGGCATTGAATCATATTTTAGGTATAACGGGACTGAAGTAAGATTCAAATATTGCGTAATCGTACAAAATATGGGCCCAACACGCTTCTACTGCGCCACTCTGCTTATACATAGCCTAGTCAAAGAGCAAGGCACAATTTTATAAAAATTTTTTTAGTAGTGTAATAAAATAAACATAGCAGAGCGTGGTTTCGATCCACGGACCTCTGGGTTATGGGCCCAGCACGCTTCCACTGCGCCACTCTGCTTATACAGAACCTAGTCAAAGAGCAAGACACAATTTTATAGAACTTTTCATAAGAGTAATGAAATTAACAACTCAGAGTTTAGTTTAGTTAAGTTTTATTTCGGATCACTTCCACTCTGCTTAGACTAAAAACCTGTTAAATACAATAAAAACAAAAATAAACAATGTTTAACTTTAGCACTTAAATCTTTCGGACGTTCATCGTAAGCCTCCAGTAATGTATGAGTTAAAATAATTATATATGTCTGAATGTTTGTTTAGCGATTTGCGAGACCAATTACGTAAAATTCTTATTAAGCCATCAAATTCGATTCGTGCTCAGTTTTTGCGACCTTTTTTGAGGATCCTTTAGTTTGATATTTTTAATTGCTCGCTGGTTTCGACTTTTAGCTGTTATTTTTTGTTTGGAATGTTTTTATTCTGATGTTTTAACCACCTACCTTAGTACTATTCAAATATCGTCGCCATATCAAGTCTTACTAGTGTTAGCATAGTGGTTTAGCGGTAAGCTTTGAGGTCGTGTATTCTTACATCAGCTACAAAACTAACACGGAAAAAGTCTTCGTGAAGCGACGAATAAGGTTTTTTTTAACCATCTGCAATCAGCCTCTTGGCTTTTATCAGATTTTATTATATGATGTTGAGACAATTAGGGAATGAAAATCCAATAATATTTTGTTTTCCCTCCGCAACACGCAGTCCGCCGTGTCCAAGAGGCCCGAAGTTAGGGTGTTGACGTGTTATTGAAGTCTCCTTTTGTATTGTTCGGTTGATCTTTAAATGTCTTCCGCGACAGTGGTAATTGTAATTCCCAAATCTTTATGGGAATAGCATTTCGTGTTAACCTTGGCGCACCGCTCATATTTGGCAGTCTCTTGTTTTGTAGCCGCTGCAGGATTTCGATATTAGAGTGGCTTGCTGACCCCCAGAGCTGTATCCCATAGGGTCCCAGGTTTTATGACGGTTTTATAAATCAGAATTTTGTTCTCCAGAATGAGTGCGGCTTTTCTACCTAACAGCCAGTTCATGTTACGAAGCTGATTATTACGTGTGTTAGGTTTGGAATATATTTTGTTCCTATTATATTTAGTACATTAAAGTTTAGTACAAAAAACTACAATAAATATATAGGCGCACAATTAAAAAAGCGTTAAGCATTTATCTACTATTACCCGCATTCTTAGCGTATAAGAATTTTTAAATATAAAATTACAAGAAAAACTAAATGAAATATTACTAAAGAAGTGTAATATTTTTATACATATACAATATATTGTCATGTATTTAAGAATAGAGAGATTGTAACCTATACTATAGAAAATACATTATATATTATGTGGTATACAAATAAATGTAGTTATAATATATGTATATTTATTGTTTTCTACAACTTAAACAGAAAACGTAGGTAGAATCTGATAATCTTCCCGTTATAATATCAAAAACATATAGCCAGTATTTATAAGTAAAACTTTGTAAAGCTAGCAATATCTGTAAAGTTCGTAACGCAACTCCGTCATAAAAAACAACCAAACTTTATGGTACTCAAAGATCAAACGACTGTTCTCTGGTTTTGAAATCGTTCTAATAAGGTTTTTTCGAAATACGATACCGGATAAACGAATGCGCTAATTATAAGTATTAGTAAGACAAAGAGGCTGCGAGGTTTATCTTTCTTATTAGTATTCGCTTTGCATACTGTGAGAAAGTTTTGGGTTTTGAAAGTGATTTTATTAATTCAAATCTGTCGTCGTTATTACCTAAAGCTTAGAAAAGATGCCGTTTTTTATAATTAATTCGATTAATTATAACAGCGCCGGTATTGTGTGCTTTAACTAATGGTCTTGGGTCTATAATCTTAATGTAATATAAGACAATTTTACGAAAATTATTGTCATATAATAAAAATTGTTATGAAAAATACTAGTATTTCTATCTCATTATGTCATAACATATCAGTAGTGTTAGCATAGTGTCTATGTGCGGGATTCTATCTCGAGTTAATATATCTGTGCAATTAATACCTCTTCATACCTATAAAATGTGATGAAACTAATACCAATGGTATGGTACTTACTTGTAAAAACTACAAGTTATAAGGTAGAGATTCAGAAAGGAGACTTAGCGCAAACTCTGAATCCGGATGACAAAATCCTATACATTTTTGACATACCGGAGTCAGTGCTAATTCTCTTTTAATCTTACCATGACGTCACAAACAAGAGTTTAAGCGCCTTTGTTCTAATATAATATATGTATATAGTAGTATAGAACATACTGTTCAAATCATTTTACACTAGAGAAATAATTGTATCTAATTACATAGTAAGAAAAAACTTAATCGAATAACGAATTCAGTTTTTATAGATTACCGCGCGGTCACCAGCGCTATAAATCTACGGATTAAACTAACCTAGCGAGATTGCAATCGTCTACCTACCGATAATTGTGCCGATATCGATGTCCTAGAACCGAAGAATCCACCAGAAGATTTAAAACTAAATTGAATCGGTTTAGGGAGTAACGAGTTTTCCTATTTACTATAATCGTATATATTTCTATTGTGAAATAAATTTATACCATTTTCTTTTTGTGGAACACATAAAAGGATAGTTGATATTACAACTTAACAAATAGGTATTTACGGAAAAAGTGTGATATCTATTGAAATCAGAACGGTTTTATGAACAGGCTTAGTTTATTATATATTAATGGATATAGTGTGTATAGACTATAGTATATAATATATAATAACAAACGCCTTTTACTTTACATTTAAATACATTTATTTATCTTTCACCTCATTCCTAGTATCTGTGTGCCCGTTTTTTGGCAAAGGCCTCCTCCGAATCGCGTCATTTCTGTCTGCACTGTGCCACTCTCTGCCATGTACCTGATGCTTCCTTAATCTGGTCTATCCACCTTCTTAATCGTCTTCCTCTTTTGCGTTTATTGTACTTTGGGCACCAGTTTAATATTTCTCCACTGTTCTGTTTCTCTTTCCATGTGCCCCGCCCATTTCCACTTAAGTTTATTTATTCTAATTGTGACATCTGCTACCTTAGTAAATAGTGTATGCCACTTTCACTCACACAGAACTTTGGGGACATTCGTTCTTAATTTATTTGGATTTTTTATCATTCTTTCGTTGTTTAAATTCTCGCGTCAATTAATAAAATTTTTGCAGCTATGCGTCCATATATGAATGATTAATTCTTTGTCTATATAAACACTAGTATGTTCAAGAAAATCGCCGGAAGGAAGCCGGCATGTCTGCTGAAACACAATAATCGAAGATATATGGCACACAAGGCTGATTTACTATACAGAAATAGATCCATGAAACATTTAGGCCTACAACAGCCTTTTGACCATTGGGCGGTAAAGGAGCCTTACATGGAGTTCATACGAGTATAACACGTTTTTATAACAAACTCGAAAGCGAAATTAGAGAAAATTTCACTGAATAAATTCAAAACTCTCGTTAAAGGTAAATTTAAATGATCCTCATCCTTGGTATTGATTTGCTCCAGTTCAAATATTTATGACTGCTCTGCCTTAAAAACAATTTGTATGACTCAAAACTTGGCGATTAAAAAGAGTGGCGGAGAGTTTCTTGCCAGTTCTTCTTGCCCGCTCTACGCCCTTGACTTGGGAACTGGTCGTAAATTAACATCTTTTCTAGTGACGTTTAAAAGTATACTTGGTTACCTATATGCATAAAGTTATTTTGAGTTCGAGTTTGAGTATACTAAAAACTATCAACACATGAGAATGTAAAAAGCATAAAGGTCAATGTACGTTAATGTGTTTATTAAAAAAATACTTCGACTCCTGCACAGTGCAAAATCAGGATTGTCGTAAAATATTTCTCGTCTCCGAAAGCCTCGTAAATTCAATTGGCATATTGAAATAAATGGCTTGTAATCTTATACCCAAACAGGCGGAAAACAACCGAATAAGCAATATCAAATTACTATACAGAATCATTCTTTGCTCTTTTTCGGTGCCTGTCAAACGATTTCTTTGTAAATTTAGTGTTTAAATAAGATGGAAAATGCTAGATATTGTCACAGGAAAGTAGGCCGGTTAGCATAAATTATAGAAAAAAAATCTTTAGAATAGTCCCAAATGAGTCCATGAAGCATATTGAACTCATTTTAATAGAAAGGATTATTTAAAAAAAATAATCAGTCTGACTTCACCAATTTAATGTATTTATTATCCGTTTTTATCACAGCTTAAATATAACAGGTTTAGACGAAAGAATGCATAAGTTAAAACGGTATATTTGCCTGAATATTTTTTACTAATATTTAATAAGGGTTAGATTATATTTTAAAGTGGATTTATTTTTGAGGAAATTGTGCACTCTTCTACGTTAAGCGATTATGTTTGCGCCCATACGATCATATTAATACTACATTTTATTCACGGTAGAAATTAATACCTATTTGACGATTTCAAATACATTTATATTAAATTCCTACAAAAATTAGACGTTTCGTATGAGGTTTTTAAAATATATATTGTCACGGCAGTTTTGATTTAAATTAAAAAATATGTGTTAACAAATGTATATTAAAATTTTTTTCCTACAATAAAGTTCACAAAAGAGAGTGCGACTGAATGAATTACAATCTAGCCTATACAATAATTATGGCTAATAAGTAATATTATGTTGACTTAATTTTCTACAATACTAGTGAATAGCTTAAACTAAGGTAATGTTTATTAACAGTCTTAGTGTTTTACCACTATGTTCGTGTGTCCGAGAAACATATATTTATTGCGTAAAAGAGTTGTTTTTCTTCAACTTTTTATCACTATAGCAATACGTAAACATAGGGAATATGTAATATTTTTTAAACCATCAAAGACAGGTTAATCCACACTAAACTTGTTTGTCCTCGTAAATCATCTCGTTTTTTGTAACGAACTAATCAATTTGTATGGCTTAATTAAAATTATTCACCAAAAAACATTTTGAGTAAAGAAGTCGGTAACCATTAGTCTCACTAATTACGAAATTTTACAACCACAATTTAATTTTATTACTATTAGAAAATTTTCTATACGGCAACCGATCATAAAGAAATTATTACGAATCGTAATTTAAACTAATAAAAGTTGAAAGTAGAGTTAAACTGAAAATTATGTTGTAAAACGTTTGTAGACAATGGCGAAGTTTATTGTAATTGCACAGAAACTTGGAATAAATAATTGTGTTGGAATTAACCCCTCCGTTTAACTGAGGAATTGAAGTGTGTAAAGTACCTATATTATTTAGGATAATACATAACATAGCCTTAGTAAGGCGCTGACCACAGGCTGACTTAAATATATTAAAGAAAGAGACAAATAATAAACAGATATACATTTTCCTTACTGAATAAATTTTCAGATTGCGAATTCCCACCTGTTTCACCTTGACGTTTGGCGTTCCACGACATATCGCTTTATGGAACTAGCTGCCCTTCTAGGTAGTTCCAAACCGTTAGGACTAGGTGTTGACTTCTCCTGACTTGACCACGAGGCCTTCAAGACACGAGCGAACCACCTTACCAAACTATGCGGAAACGCACTTACAAATCTCCTGGTATTGCAGGTGTCCAAGGCCGGCGGGAAACACCACTCTAAGTGGCCTCGTTTGTCTCCTAATATACCAACTAAGATAAATCAGTTGTTGCAAATTTAAATCATATCAAATTAAAATTCATTATTAATTTGCTTTCACAAAAATGAGGTGTAAAATTACAAGATAAGTAACAAGAGCACGATCGATTTTGAGACGCGATCCAAATCTATGAATGACGCTTATTAACCAGTATCAGTATTAAATATTTAAATAAAAAACTGCAAATCTTTGAATACTGGGCGTTCCGACAATGAGGACGTCAGTGACTGCCCTTTGAGCTGTCAGCCTCTTGAAGGAAGCAGGGCAATTATATTGAAAATGCTATCTTAAAAAATAATGGTCTTGAGTCAAGTGACATAAGGATCTTATTAGCACTTCACAAGTACTTAGCTATATTAATAAGGCTATATACATGCCTGACATCCTTCTTATTCAAAGTGTACCCGTCTCTTTGATTCGCTTAAGCTTGGCGAAGCCGAAATGTCAAATTTGACAATTCAATGTGGAGTTTTGTTGAAATCTACTTGGTTTTTGTATAAGGTTACTAGAGACTAATTGATATTCTAAAGAAATTAACTTTATATCAAAGAAAACGATAAACGTATACCTTAGATATGTAGGTTTTAATTGCAAGTAATATTTTTAAATTCAACTTAAAAGAGGTGAAGTGAGTGAGTGTGTGAAGGAAAGCTAAGTTACCTTTTCTTTGATTTAAAAATTATGAGCTATGTCCCATACCCCAAGCCCAAATTAGGTGCAACTGCCTTGCGATTTTGTAACTCTATTCTGATAAGGAGGGAGTTTGTAGTTTGTTGTATATCAGAATGCCAAATCGTAAAATGACTGCTTCACGACTAATTTGAGCGCGACCGCCGCTGTGAAAACTGCTGTGTGAGTTCGATAAGTGAGTTACAGAATCGCAAGGCTGTACATTATACAAATCAAGGTATGTACTTGCACTTGTAGCTTATACGTAAATGGATTACTAAATCCGACAAAATGTAAGGCGTCAGATACCTTAGAAGAGCTTGCTTGTGATTGGTCGATTCGTAGGAGGTAGGGAAAGTTATAAAACCATTATCAAATTACTACGCCCAAACGGATCGTGTGACTAATCGGCATTAATATTTTAATTAAATTAGTCATAATTCCCCAATAAATACATATAAAAGAATTGAAAGGTGTGTGTGAATACAATAAATAATTTGAGCGTCTATATAACTGGGTTGGGCAGCAATTGTTATGAATTTTTTATATCCAACTATCAAAACATGTGGGAAGAGAAATTGTGCGATAAAGTATCTCTTTGATCCACACAAACTATTTTCATATTTCTTACTTTGAATCTAAGAAGCCAGAGCTGTTCAATTATTTCACTTAATTTAATGAATTTCTCTGGTGTTTTCAAGTGTTTGTTTCAGTTTAACCATTAAAACTAAATTAGCAAATGAAATTATTTGAAGCCTGTAATTCATATCAAGTGCCTTGGAGTGTTATTATAAACAAAATTAAAATAGATTATTATTTTTATAGGAATCATAGATTGTTGTATGAAAATAATCTATGGGTATAGGTATACAGGCGAGAATAGAAAGCGCTAATTCTGTGACTCCCTAATAGATATATACCTATATATTATAAATTCTTTGATCGTATTTGCAACGGCCAACATACATCGTTCGAATAGAAGTAATAAACTATGAACATTTTCTAGGAAATCACGGTCCTCGTCTGCGGCTGCCATTTTGTATATAAGCTGTCAAAAACTGTCATAAACTAAAGACGCTTTACTTGACTATAGCTCAGCTTAAAGTGCTGTTGTGTACACTGAGGAATATCTACTCGAGGAAAATCGTTAAAACGTGAAGCCGGGCGAGTCGATAAGTTGTAGTATATTGGATTAAAATGTGAACAATAGGACTTTTTCTGAGGCGAATTGGAAAATTACGGTGAGTCGAGTCTATTGCAGTTACAATTTAATGAAGTTATTTTTTTACGGATATTATCTTTACGATGCGTTGAATGACATGAACTTATAACTATTAATAACATAAATCTTTTAGTTACACTGTTCTGACATACTTTTTTATGTTAATAAATGCAACAAGGTTCAATACAAGAATTTTCTGGAAATAAATAAATACAAGGTAATGCGATTTTTAAAAAAAGACATTCAAATAGTGTCAAAATCTTTTGGTCTGTTCCCTATAAATAAATGCGTAGTCAAATCTTTATACGTAAACAAAACAATATTGTACGGCAGGCCTTTATTATTGTAGTCATGAGGTAGGTACTAGGTACATTGCAGCCCACTTTATTGTACGATATTTTTACATCTAGAAACGATGCTTATTTCTGCATAGATTTTCACGGGGGGTGTAACTCAGTGGTAGAGTGTCTGCTTCGCATGCTGAAAGTCCTGGGTTCAAATCCCAGCACCTCCAATTAATAAGTTTTTTGTAATATTCATTAAAGCTTTGCGTTTTCATTTGCAACTTTATATTTAATTGGCGCGGTAACAATATTTCTGAATACAACATAATCTCATTTTTAACCGCCTTTAAAAAAACTAGAAGGAGGTATACAATTCAACGAGATTTTTAACATTTTAGTAAAAAATCTGAAAAAAATCATGTTATTTTTAACAATGTTGTAACACATTATACGCAATATTATCGCTATAAAAAAAATGTAACACTTTTGTTGCTAGAACATTCGATACGACAGTGGCATTTTATGATATTTATAAAGAATACAGCCTTATCCCCGTAAACCTTTTCAACTTTGAAAAGAGGTTATAATTTTAAAAAAAAATGTGCGTGTACTAGTGTACACACGTTAGAAGAGAAACTTCTTTATGACCTTATTTTTCGAAAAATTATCTATGTATATGCAACTTTACAGAAATTGGTTAAATAAAGTTAAATTAGATAAAGTTTAACAAAAGGCTTTTTAATATCACAGACTTGAATACAAATAATACAATTATTTCATTTTACCTTATTACCACTAAGATTATTGCAGAATTTCATAAATTGTAATAGAATTTTTAGTATCATTGTTATCGTTATTATACATTTCTGTTATTAATGGTTTAGAATCTCTTTGAATCAACCCTGGTCCCTGGTAGGGACAAGAAAAAGACGCGCGTAATGGTCAAATGTGACGCGTAACCGAAACATGTGACGGGAACCGAAAAATGTGACGCGTAACGAACCCCGATAAAGAAGTTTCACTTCAAAAACAATTATCTATGTGGTTTCATAAATTCCGTTTGAGAGATCTGTTTCCTAAGTTCTTCTAACAAAATATATAATTAACACACATAGCAAAGTCGCATTGATAAGAAAATTTTACTCCCCATAAAGGCATGGTTTTGCTTACATGCGAATAGTCCAGAATGGAGTCTTTCGACCGTTAAATTTACGACTTGTTGAAGAAAGCCCTGCTTCCGCTCGAGATCTCTTTTATAATTTATTTGTGATGCTACTTTCTTATACATATACATACATAGATACTGCGTTGTTTTGTTTATTTCAAATAGGAGTGATAAATAATATATAAATAGTTTCCGTAAATTAAAAGATTAAGATGTTTACAATTCGTTTTGTACTTATTTATACATTTTTAGATTTCTTCGTTCGGTTCAGAGGGCAAGGATCTCATATCCAATTCCATGCTTCCGGCTCTTCACAAATCGACTTTTTGTCTATGTGAGTGGCAAATAAGTGTGCCCGGCATAGAAGGCTGATCATCTACATGCCTATTAGAAAGAAACATGATCCGAAACAGATCACGACACAGAACAGTCGCGCTACTCATTTTTAGTGTGCTTTTGTAATTTCAAATATTTATTTAAAGTGCTACGGGAAATTGCGACTTTACAAGGCCAGTGTTAGCCATATAACATATAACCTAAATGGACTATCTATGACCATTTTAAGACAGAAAATGCCTGATATTAAATCCTCCAACTGAAGAAAAAAAACTCTTGATCTTTACAATCGTATAATTTTTTAGATATTTTATAATACGTAGCTGTGAATACTGAGAAGCTAAAAAAATTATGGCATAAATTTTACTTGTAAATATTTTTAATATTGATTGCAGAATGCACTTGGGGTTCCGCTGCCATGAATCTCATAATATAGGCATAACACGTCAGCCATAATCATGCGGTCATGTCCAATCTTTTCGGATGGGGCCCATGTTCACGTTGTGTAAAATTTATGGAAATTGCATCTCCACAACGAGTTCGTCAGGGGGTGAATTTTCTAGATAAATAAAAGGCCGTTTCATAAAAATGACTTGCTATTATGACAGTGGTTTTATATGTAGCAAAACCCACCGACTACAAACAAAGATTCTTTTAAGATAGGTACCTACCTAGGTAGGGTAAAGGTATAACATAAATATGACTTTCGAGTCATTAATTATAATTTACAAACATAAACGTTAAATTTAATTTTGATGTATATAAGTTATTTCATTGTACGTGAAATTCGCTTTACAGCTAACACAAAAACTTAGACGCAAGGCGTTTCTATTTCCTTGCAATTTCAATTAATGTTTCGAACACAATGTACGATGGCTACACTTTCCGTGTCGGTCAAACTTTGCAAGTAACTAAGTTCTAATCAAAGTAACGTCTCTATCATCTCCTTTGAGGCCACAAACTCTTTTCACAAAGACGAACTTTGGAAGTTTGAAAGTTGAAACACGTTTTTCTTAGGGTTAATTTTCACGGTGGTGAGTTTTGCTCTTTGCCATGACTTTCTTTGTAATTTATTTATTATACCACGTCATCTACATCTCACTGCGGATATTTAATTGTATGTATAACAGTGTCTTATACTTACGTGAGTATCATTTTGACCATACTATTTTAAAGGACGCGAACAAATGCAGAATGCCGTTGGGACATTTTGAAATTCAGCTTAAATTGTCACAAATCTGTGATAATTTAACGCGATGTAAACTTTTATGAACTTTCTTTCTTTTTGAAAGCTAAGCTTGTGCATTCTTTTAGTGCTTGATGCGTTCTTAAATTTATTCCTGTAAGGGCAAGAGTCTCAACTGATGTTCAATGATACCGCAGCACATGTTCTCATGGACACTCACTCACACACTAGACTACAGAAGGCTCGCAAGTGCGTTGCCGACGTTTAAATTTCTATGGTACTTTAAGAATGACTATTCTATACAAATCTTTATATATAAAGCATAATATATATTTTGTATTGCTACATCGTAAAATTAGTCGAAAATATTTCAAAATCCTTTATAACTTACGCTGACGGTCGAGGTAGTATTAAAATACGATATCAATTTACCAGATATTTCCGCGTCTAATTAACTACGATATTTCTTTAATCAATTAAAATAATTGTGACGCTTAAGAATGCATGAAGAAACTTATTATTTAATTTTATATGTAAAAATACTAATTTCTCACTTTTTGCAAAAACAAATAACAATAGCCCCCACGTTCTTGCCTGCCATTAAAACTCTTTAGAATTTGCTATACAGTATTTGCGAATTGTAAATAGATCTTAGAAAGTAGGAACGTAATTTTTATTATCTTTTTGAGGAAACTAAAAAAGGTTTTTGTTTTACGTACCCATAAAGGTTTTAAAAAACTAGTAGCCATGGCATTTTTTGCAAAAAGTATTGACAGCTTTTTTCCAACGCATTGTTATATAGATGGCTAGAAAATTAATAGAATATTGGACTGTAAAATGTTATTCTGCGTAAAATACTAATGGCAATGTTTTAAGAATAACTGTATCATAGTAATAAAATAGTGCTTTCGACGAGTAAGAAGGTAGAAAATGACAGCTTATTCATAAAATTTAAATCATGTATCAACACTCTTTTGTCTCATTCTGTCAAATTGTGTTTTCGCTTTGAGGAAAAGTGACAGACTATTTAGTTAAGACTGTGAAAGTCATATTATACATATTATTTATTTTTATTATGGTTATTTTATTTTCTCTGAACAGTGAATTTAAAAACTTCGCAAAACTATTACCCAATATAGCGTCTGTAAGGTTAGCTCCCATATAAGATTGTATTTTTTAAATAAATAAATTTAAATTAATAAATATTTTCTATAAGAAAATTTTGTAATAAGATACTAGAAATATTCTTATTATTTGTAAAGAATAAATCGATTCATACATCTCAATAAGCAGAAAAGTCTCTAGGAAAAGCGGAAAATGTTATAATACCCAGTATCAGTTTTTAATCTGCAGATTAGTTCAGAATGTCTCTCCACTCAAACGTTTGTACTCCGAGCGAAATAAAAATGCTGAGACTGAAGGAATAAGGAAAGTATACATTATTTTGATGACGATTTTGGACACAAATGTATGGAGTTGTAAATTTATATTTCTCTTATCTTAAAAACAAATAATGTCTTAAAATACTTGTCGGATATTGACCTAATTTTATTCTTAACTAAGAATCTAATTTCGAGTCACTAAAGACTTAAAGGTAAGTTAATACAAAAGAAAGATATTGCCATATTATCGATATCTATTCGTGTTTAAAATTAGTTAAATAACAAAATTAAAACATGTCATGTATTAAATCACATAATGCCACATATCTTATTAATATATTGTTAAAATAACTTATCTGTTTCGATGTTTAATGAAAATAAAAGTATGTATTTTGAAAAATGAAACCAACTTTTACATAACATTGTATTACAAGTATTAGCAAGATACCCAAAAATATACCCTCCAAAAAGGCGACCCACATCTCCGAACAGACATAGACTAAATAAATAATATGACTCTTGTCTCTGAGGTCGTACGTTCGATCCCCGAATTACCAATTGGTGAATAGACGGTGAAACATCGTGGGTAAACCTGTATGTATTAGACGCAAAAAGTTGACGGTGTGGGTCTGGCACAGAAGACTGATAGATTTGACTATTACCCAGATCTAAAATGTTGTACGCGACTGTTTTTTTTTAAACTTGGTTAAAAAAACATCTTATAATGCATATTTTTTTGAAGGTTTACAATTAGTTTTGAAGTAAAATCTCCAGACATATCTTACGATGTACACAGTACAGTAATAATGGAATAGATTAAATTTATTAAAGCACTAAAGCGCAAACAAGTTCGAAGGTGGAGTGTTCTCTTGGAATGATACCAACTTCTACTAATTTAGTTAATGAATCGAAATTTATGAGGCAAGCTGCAGTTTGTAAGGTGCCGTTATAAAACTGATAAAATTCAATTTTGTAATAGGCTAACAGTATTAAAAATTGATTTTGTAAATCTTTATATTATATGATTTTAAAAAGCCTTATAGAGTAATTGTAAATTCGCCCGCAAGGATTCGTGATTTTGCAATACAAAAATCCGATTTTTTTTATATATTATCTTTGGCTAATTCCCCAATACCTACCTCCGAAAACAACACTGTCGTAGGTATAATATATGTCTATATTTACTTTTATATAAAGGGGGCAAACAACAAAAGGATCATCTGATATTAAGTAAAAACGTCGCCCATGGACACTCACATTGCTAGAACGCTCGCAAGTGCGTTGCCGGCCTTTTAAGAATTCGTACGCTCTTGAAGGACCCAAGTCGAGGTTCGGAAATACTTAAGTGGGCAGCTGGTTCGACATAGTGGTGGTGCGCGGTTATATACCTAAATAAACTAATAAGGAAGCAACTCTTGTGAACTCAGCCAGTGTACAAACAAATAGGTCTACTTCAACAGAAATCCTATTTATTATAATTATTGCTCGCGTGAGTGGTGCTTCGCTAACCAAGTTGGAACGTGAGCGCGGTACATCCAAAAGTTGAGACTTCCGCCTCAGGTTTCTACTTGGTACCCGTAGACTCAGTCTCTCCATTATGTCCACATTATGAACCCGACCCCTAAGTACCTTAAATATATACACTGACAAGGCTAGCTCTCTTCTGAGGCGTAGCTGGTCATAGCCCACAAATTAACTATTATAACAGAAATAGTTTACATATCAAATTCTTCCAATGAAATCGTTAAGCGTTGATTATAAAGTCCTACATTTTCAACGTTATACAATCCATTGTTTGTTTCATTCGGATTGTGCAAGAATATTGTTCTTGTTACAGAGCTAATTAGAGATTTTACTTGTCCCTGGAACACGGACAGCTTACGGGCAAATGCTGTACAACTTAACCATGCCAACAACGTACTGGCTTGAAAATTGCACTGTCTGAGCGTTATGTACTCCACGTATTACGTGGTTATTTTGCCTAATGAATCTGCATTGTAGGGGATTAAATCAGACTGATTTAAATACCTAAACTGCCTAAAAGCACGCCTCCAAGTCCTCCAGGAATTCTGCATAATACTAAACAAGACCGAATTTGATACGCGTACCATTGTTGGTCCTGCGGATTGACCATGAAACGGCCTCACAACACCATAAACAATTTTTTTTTTAATATAATGTGTTGCAGCCATAGATAGAGGTTATACATTACCACGAGGCCAGTAGGACGTAGACATATCATTCATTTACGCATAAGTTAGTCATTTGATATAGGTTATTTAAACAAAACGTTGTTTTCGCAACTTTAAAAAAAATATCGTCTACCCACATTTTTCTTTGGATTGACGTTGAAATTTAAATACTGATATTTTTATAATAGGCTTCAAAGATATGGTACTGATAGTGCTGTACACTCATTCACTTCATTTGCAACACTAAAGTAATTACTATTATTATTATTTACGTAATAATTGTTTTTCTAGTTACCCACAACACAGGGCCTGCCTAGTGTGGGGACTAGCGATATATGCACACTATCTGTCAGAAACCCTTTTGTCATAAATAAAGTTTTTATTATTATTATTATTTTTTATAAAAACGTACAAATACATACACTGAAAGCTCACGATTGCGTTTCTGGTACTTATATGTATACCTACCTATACGTATTCGTTTTCTAAATATCAGCGGGATTTATTTACTATAAGCAATAGTTTTATTAACAGTCCTAATATTTTATATAGCCCCAACCTTGGCCCTTACCCCATTTTACGATATCGTAAACCTTTCGACATTTCGTACAATTGCGGATTGTCACTAGTAGCCTATAAACCAGGTCATAAACTAGATTGTTTAAACGAAGAACAAAACTATGTCATCCAGGGTTTATTGCTGTACATGTCAATACAATTTTTATCATGAAATTGTCTATTATCTGTACCAAAATTAATTGAAATCGGGAAATGATTGCTATCCCCGCGTAGAGAAGATAATAAATAAAGCCCATTTATTTCCAATCTTTACAAATGTTGATATAATTATACAGTTTAGAGTCATACTAACTTCCTTCAGTACCATTGATCGGAAACCCTTCACGGGTAAAGGCGTCCTCCAGCTTTTTCCAAATTTCTCTATCCATGGCTTTCTTTCTCCATTCGCTTCCTAATATATCTTCTATCCACCGTTTATTTCACGCGCTATCTAATCAAAAATGGAATCCGCTAATCCAATACGTTTGAAGTAAACTATTTTAAAACATATCGTTTTTATTAATGTTGTCTAAAAAATGTATCATAATCCACAAGCGGGTAGACAGTTATTAGTTTTAATTTCATTAAAGGCCAGGTGTAAACCGCAACACAACGAAAACAATTATTTTCCTGACAATAAAATTCAGGGCTCTAATAAACACTTAAAATTAATTTGATAAAGCTCGCGGTTATATAAAACAAACCAGTCTAGTTTTCTCTTGGACATGATTAATTTCTTACGCATGAATGATCACAAATTAAGTGTCCGTTTTAATTAGGCAAACACTTAAAAAGGTCAATAGTTATCTTCGAAATCTATTCGTCTCAAATGACGAGCAAAAAATAGGATATAGAATGTCGGACATCGAGGTGGGTCCGGTTGTCAACGTATAATTTTACGCCAAAAAGTAGTGCAATGTTTTAGGGGATCATAGGTATTTAATTAGTATTTGTGACATATTTGTTTAATAAGAAAATCTTGTAGCCAATCTTAATATATATAAATTACGTGTCACGTTTGTCCGCTATGGACTCCTAAACTACCGAACCGATATCAATCAAATTTGCACACCGTGTGCAGTTTGATCTAACTTAAAAGATAGCATAGCTTACATCTCAATTTATACCCGCAATATTATTTTATTGCAAAATATTTGTTTATTATTTTATAGCACAATTTAATGGCATAACCACCAAAAAAGCATGGTGGTCCCCATGACTGGTGTTCTCCATGCTACTATGTAGTATAACAAAAACCTTAGCCACAGCAACGCTTGGCCGGTCTGCTAGTATAATTATAAACAATACACTGCTTTTAATCCGATAAAACAGTATTTTATTTATATAAGAATTGTGCAGATCGTCTAGACAAAGTCTGCAAGGAGCTGGGAGATTAAAGACACTGGGATGAATAGAAACAGCCTAGAAAAAAAAGAAAAATCCTGTGACGTGGAAAAGCTTGTGTACTGTCACGTTCACTGTACTCTTATTTAATCCTTTTGGTTTTGTCTACAGTCCTTTACTCGAAAATCCTGGACTAAAGATAATGACTATTGTGTGGAAATGTATGTTGTTCGTATTTTACTTGGAGATGTAAAGCCGTGTTTCATTTTGTTCCCGAGTTGATACAACTCTTTACAAATTATACAACATCAAAATAGTATTTATGCGGCAGCCATTAATATTATTAATATGGCGCGACCATAAACTTGAACAAACGAGAGAGGCGGGATACTTTTTACCGCCCGAGCTCCCATAAAGCTCGAGCCCTGAATTAGCCTCTTTGTCACCCCTTTTGAACAACCCTAAATTTCTACCATCTTTGTCTACTATCCGCTAAACTGCATCAAGGAAAAACAACCGAGATAAAACGAGATGGAATAAAATATATGCACTATAGAGAGGACAGAGAAAACGCTATAGCTAGTACAACGTATACTCTGTAGTGTGAGTGAGAGAGATCCCTCGTGTGGAAGGGAGAGAGAAAAATTAACTAGCGAGTGAGGGGGGAAGCTTCCTCATGCAGCCGCGGGGTGGTTAGTCCGCTTTCGAACGCGGTGCGGAGAGTGTTGCTTCAATAAACGAGTGTCGCGAGTTTAAGTTAGATATTTTCAGTGCGTTTTCGTATTTTTCTTTGACGTTTATTTTACTTATTTGATTATTATCAAATTATGCCATTGTACTGTTAACTTAAAACGCGAGTTTTGCATAGAGACATTATTATGACAATATTATTTGGATTACTGTGTTTATGATAAGGATTTTTGAATCGGGAATACCAAAGAAAATGTGTGCCAAAATGTTATTTAGTTTTTCCTTGTTTTCTGTTCTGTCATGGATTGTGGTAGCTGAAGAGGAAGTATCTTCTCCCCTGAGAGTAGCACAATGTCGTGCAACGTGCTTGCAAAAGGTAAGATTAAATACTTCTATACACTGAAAACACTGCTCTGCAATAAATTAATTGAAAACTACTTTTTAATACTCGTTGCGCATATTACACAATCGAAGATAGATGCACATTGCACAGATACTAACGTTCCACCCTTCCTCGCAAAATTTGAAAACGCACAAAAACGGTTAGTTTTATCGCTAGTATGCTTGACGCTACCCGAATCTACAACCGTCATAGTTAAATTTTTTATCATTATTATATTTGTATCATTATTATATTCCATTATTGGTAACATTGAATTCAGTTGCAATCAATCAAGTTAGGTTATCAATGTCTTGGTTCCCGACGGACGGGTTGTCTGTAATTTGATGCAGTAAATTATGGTTTTCAATACTGCTGTAGCATTGCAAATTGATAGACTCATGGTAGATTGAAAATAAATAAGTATGAGGTACTGTTATAATTATAAATTTATAAGGATGGCTCTTAGCAACGACCTATCTTGAAACTATCAGAAATATTGTGTAAATTGAATGTATTATTTAATGGTCGTAAGTTTTGTTTTTGACCGACTTCATTATGTTGTATAAAACTCTTCCGAAACGTCTTGCCCGATTTTTATGAAATTATTTAGGTATATATGGTAGGTCTGAGAATACCAATTTTATTTTAGTTACCTAATGGACAGAGTTTTTAATGTGAAACCATAAACATAATCACTTATAATAGCTTTTAAAACTGAAAAGTACTATTTCTATAGTAAAATATTATAAATATTTTCTTAAAAAATACATAAAATTAAGCAACGATGATTGTTTAACTTAATGTTTAAAAAATCAAATATATTATTTAAGATCAGTTTTTTGTGTTATTACAGGTGGCATTTAGTCGCCTATAATAAATTAAATGAGAAAAGAAAATGCATGAAAAATTTATTTTAATGTCTATATACACCTACTTTTGAAAATACATATTACAAAAACTGACTAATTTTAATATAGGTATCTAGCGTATCACACGGTCATTTGACCTAAAATCTTATCAAAATACACACAATAAGTGCTCGAATCTTCAGGATATGTACACGCATATTTTATTTAAAAAGGGCGTAGTCACCAGTTAAAGGTTTGTTAAACAGAATTTAATGAATATTATTTATCATTGCTCAATAGATATGTTAACCAGTATTTGAGCGTTTCCATTTACTAACAGGTTGATTAATTATACTTAAACCAGCTTTGCTGCCTTGATTTAGGACTAAGATATAGATTAACCATTAATTTTAATGGCGACTTATTACGTAAAATATTGAAATATATTCGAAATAATTGTATTATGCTAATGTAACTTAGAATTATCATTATCTAGAGAGTGATAAGGATAAAGCATTCAAAAGCTATAGAAGACTTGAGGCTTATAGAAGTTTTATTAAAAGTTCCAGTAAAAAAGTAGTTTTCTAATAAAAAAAAAATTACCTCAAGATACACGTACGGTCTTCTTTTGGATTGGCGTGGGCTTATACCATCTTTCTTTAAACAATATTCGTAACATTCGAAAAATTTATATGGATAATACTGTATATTACATATTTTCGTAGCTTCATCAACTGCATACCAGAATTTTACAGCCAAAGGTTTAATAAGTCGTAAAACTGCTATTAAAACTTAAACTTGGAGCTTTAGCTCAGAAACAATGAGTCTAGACGACAAACAAAAGGTCCACTGTTATTGACGAAATAATTCAAGAAAAGGCCTTTAAAAAACGAGTTGGGAGTTTGATTTCAATGGCACATAAAGTATCGGCTATCGGGACGTAAATTAGAAGCATATAAATTAACAAACCTGACCTTTCCTTTTTTTAGTTTAGTAGTTAGACCTTTTTAGTATATTGTTTATGTTTTTAATGGTTTTGTTCAACAAGTTTGTTCTTAATAAGCAGGTGAGTATTTTTTCAAAAATTTAAAACTAAATGAAGTCAAAAAGCGCAAATGTAGCTCAAACCTATTTTTATAGTCTTAACGCGTAGGTGTAATTAACAACATTCGTATGCAACATAAATATCTACTTAACTGTGATTCCTAAATCTAGATGGCGCTTTCATACCCAAAGGCGGCGCGGATTTTTTGCATGTATTTACAATATTTTCAATACAGAAATGATCCATATCAAACTATTCAAAAATTGACATCTGCTCTTAATCCTGAATCCACTTTTTGCATTTTTCCTTTTAGCCTTCTTTTTTGAGTCTACCTGCTTGGGACACAATGGCGTTAGGTTTTTTATTTTATTTGTGAAGGGATGTGCGTGATGTATCCAAGGGCGGAAGGATAGGTAGTTAGCCTTTGTTCTGATATGATCTTTAAAATGGGCCAATTATCTAAAAAAATACCTCCGTTTTGGGTTGGCGTCTAACAAGGGAATTTGTTGATATCCAAATTGTTTCGCTTCTTTTGCTTTACTTCAACAGTGCATTGTGTATTAATTTTTGAAACTTAGAAAAATTACTTTTGTAATAGCATATTTAATAACTAATAAAGTATTTACAATATTCTTAATCTACATAATATTAATAAAAATAGTTAAAAATGTATAAATAAAAAACTATAATAAATTTTAAAAATTTGAAATTTATAAATTGTGTTTATACTTATAATAATAATATATATATATACTCAATCGTATATGTTTTTAGAGTACCCTACCTTAGTTTGTACATTTAAACCCCTATTCATACCAATAAAAAGACTTATCCGTAAGTGTGTATTTTAATTTCCAATCAAAGTATGAGGACTTTTAAAAATAAATTTCAAGTTCTAGGGGCCTTTAGAAGCAAGTAGTTTTGGTATTGTAAAAAAGTTGGCAGCCATTTTATATCAACCTTATGTGAGGTCATAATGCAATTTACATTTTATATACATTTCTCGGAATTATGTTTTTTACTACAACAAAAAAATAATGAAACTCATGTATTTGTACTTGTGTGTATTTGTAATTTGCTGAAAATGTGTAGCTTTGAAAACGTTTTAAAATTCACTGAACATGCTCAACTGAGATGTCATTATCATGCACTGGTCGCTTTTTTGTGACGTCTTTAAAAATGTCCGTACTTTTTTAACGTTTTTGTTCGTGCCTCCATAGCTGTGGGGACGCGTGATGAATTTTAAGATGCCTTCTAAGTAGTAAGATAATATTTAGTCTAAAATGACTTGTCATGTTAACTTTCTGTTAAAAATTCAAAGGCAAGTTTTAAGAGACTATTGATTGTGTAAGCTTTTTGCTTGAACCTCTTAAATATGTAAATTAATACATAAGTTTAATTTAAAGGTATTTTTTTTTTCATAAAAGGCATTTTTTACATTTTTCTCATATACGTAGGTAGGTATATACGGGTAAAGAATTATGAAGATTTTATCAAGAAAGTATTACGATTTCATTCAGCTTAGTAGATAAAGTGAAGGTATCAAATATCAGTTATGCAAAAGCAATCGACCTGAAAAACATCGTCTCGCCTTGAGTATTGTAAAAAGTGCTCATAAAACCTGGTGATCTCAAACAATCCCGATTAAAAATTTAGGAGCGCACCGACATCCTGCGATATACTTTTTTGGTCCCTTTTTTCGCATTAAATTTTACACAATTACAATATACAATTATACAATTTTTATACAATTGACATTTACCCTAGGAACTTCGGATCTGTGACTCTTTATCACAGCGTAAACCTGTTTTTTTTAAAGAGAAAAATGTAGTAAAGCAAAAAATACTAGAAATATTACAATTAATATTGATAGCATGGTTATAATTCGAGAGATACTGGGTTCGACTCCCATCGAAATAATAATTAATTTGCCTGATCTCCTATAAAAACGACCAAGCAAAACGAACTGCCTGCCTAATACCTCGAATAATAGTACATATTTGTTTAATTAAATACAAAGATGATATATAAAATTATCTAGACGTTTCTATCACTTAGTAATCCATGTCGGAAACCAACATATCGGAAACCAAGCTAATGGCTTAAAGGTGTGGCAAAAAGTGACCAGCTCTCTGTGATCCCAAAACAATCCCGATTAGAAATTTAGTATCATTCCGGCATCCCTTTTCCGAGCAACTCAGAGCATTATTATTTCATCGTTTCGTATAATCAAATTTTGTTCAGAAATTTCGGATGCACGTCCTCTGGGCGCTTAAAAAACGAAAATAACCTGCGTTTTTGTCCATTTGTTGTCGTTTTTGTTACGATTGAGTTCATTTGGAAGTAGCTATGCTTACTGAATTAAATTGCCCTCGCTTTGAGGATACTTTTTGATTATTTCACAGCCGTTGAAATTTTTAATAGTATAATTGGGTCTGATGAAGTTTTATGTTTTTTCATTTCCTTTTATGATCTATTTGCGCTTGAAACCGGAAACAGTCGACATTGATGGGATCACTTGAGTGAAAAGGATTCATCGATGGACAGGTATAAGACTGCCGGTTAACTTCTAATCTTTTTATCTCAGTTCAATCTCAGTTTTAACTGACTTAAAAAACGCTGGTTTGTCATAGTTGTTTATAAACCTTATAAGAAAAATTGTTTCTTGCAAAGTATTATTAAAAGAATATTTTTTATTTAATAGCTTACTTCGCCTTAGAAATTCCAGGTAACATTTTCGCGGAAAGATTTAAAATCTAGAAGGCGATAAAAATATGTGAGTTCATAATTTATGAAAAAGGCAAGTGTATGGTGTCTCATGAAGGGTGGCTTATCCACAGTCGTAATAGAGCCGTAGAGGACCAGACGATTAATGATTCATGACCCTCGTAGTGTCATCAATATTATTCTGTTTGTATCTCGCGTTTGGCCCACCCTCGCCAGCGCCCTGTTCATACATAAATAAACGCGACACGTCGTCTTCTCTGATTACATCGCACCGAAGTAGTGAGAAATAGTGTAGTCGGATGCTGTGTCTTTTGTTCAATATATTCCCAAGACGCCGAATGAATAGTTAACACTATATGCTCAGTGCATGTTTACGGTTTCGGATTTCTCCTAAAGATCTAAGATAACGGAGGTGATGGAATTTATTTGTCTCGTGATAATAAGCTGATGTTACAATCCGCTTATGAAGTCGATTTATATCGACTATTCAATTTCCATGCCTATGAATAATTCTGTACTTTACGGCTTAAAATTCGAATTTGGAATAGTTTCATTTAAATTTATAATCAGGTGAATTTCCGAAATTGAAAATCACACTAATTATATACGGTCTCATAAATACGATAAACGTAAAATGTATATAATGAAATACATCTGTTTTACATCTCTCTGTTTAACCTCTTTTTAGACATTTAGCTCCTCTGAAACAGCTGCAAATGAGCCTATATTTTTCACTAAATACCTCCCAATACATTCACCAGTTGGTGCCTTAACAAGTCGGCACTATGTGACAGTAAAAGAAACACATCGTTACTGGGAATTACATGACGTACCGTTGGTTAAAACTTGATGTAGTGTGTATTGTCACGCAATTCGACGATAAAGCTCACTTTAAGCCTGTGCCACAGAAAAAGCTTTTTATACGCCTCATTAAAAACGTATTAAACATTGAATTAAAAAGAAATTACTTTTTAATCAAAGCTTCTTTTGCGGACAAAAATGTTTGTATAGGTTTTGATTTTCATTAATTAAGTTTACAGTATCAGAATGTATAGAATTTGTGCAAGTGTATGGCATTGCCATAAAACGACAACTTTTTCTAGTATAGTGGGTAGATTTACTGTATTATTCAATGGTTCTAGCCTAGAATAATCGCTCTATAAAAAATAATCTAAAATCTCCAATTGTACCTACAGTTTCTTTGTTTACTTTTCTTTTATTAATCGGTATTAAATTTAAATATGGAAGACTGCTTATTACACATATCAAGAAAAATATCGTGTCCTGAAGTGAATAAGAGTCCTTAATAAAACCGTGACTGGATTCCAATACAATCTGGGCTTGATAAGTCACCTAATTATCTGTAAGAAACACGATTTGAATTATTGTTTGTTGGCGTGTCTCTTACGCATGCAACAAAATAAGATACAATAAGATATGTCGATCTTTATTCCGATTTTATAAGTATGTACCCGTGTATCATACCCTTGTTGTACATTAATAGTTTCGTCCTAAATACTAGTATAAACGAACAAAAAGGCAAACATTCTAGTTCGTTATTTCAGCGAGTGATTCTTATTTCTGAGGTCGTATGTTCGATCCCAGGCTATACACTAATGGACTTTCTTTCTATATGCGCATTTAACTTTCGCTCAAACTGTGAAGGAAAGCTTCGTGAGGAAACCGGCCTTAGACTTAAATGTCGACGGATGTGTAAGGCACAGGGGGCTGATTACCTACGTGCCTATGAGACTGACAAATCTTGAAGCAGATACAGAAATCTGAGACCTAAAAAGCGTCACTGATATATTTTAAACAACACAAAGAATGGCTGACTTCTACACGGTTAAAAAATTGTTGCGCAATACCGTTCTCAATTTCTTCCATATATATATTAAATTCAGTTGATAAATTTATATATCCCTTTATTTTACCACAGCAATTAATACTGTCCCCAGCCGAACAAATATGGTTAAAAGAAACAGACCAACTTGGAGTTTAAACTTGTCCTGATAAATGACGTGTCCGCTACTGGTACAGCGATTCGCTTTTAATCCTCCTTCCATTGTGTTCCTGTCCAATTTTTGACATAACCGTTTTCTTACACCTACGTACTTATTAATGATCACTACT
The DNA here is from genome assembly GCA_963693345.1 of Pieris melete. NCBI lineage: Eukaryota > Metazoa > Arthropoda > Insecta > Lepidoptera > Pieridae > Pieris > Pieris melete. Next base: position 1,481,312 of record CAVNZK010000053.1, on the reverse strand, counting down.
TATCTCTCACGATCAATCGCTAGCGTCATTCATGGGACCGTTGAAGTACTAAGCTACGAATGGTGTTTCGTTTTAAAGAACTAATGTTAATACCGTACAAAATATTAAGTACGCAAGAAATGCGAATTTTTTTGGCTGTTTTTTTATCAAGAATATCCTTTATAGTAAATTAGGTTACTTTTAATTTACTTATTAGTCTTAAGCTAGGCTAGATTGTAATGTTACACTGTGTCTTTGTGCAGAGACAATATATATATGTATATAAAAAGGTATATATACTTCGTAGGATAACTTGTTCATAGACACAGGCACGCATAGACACAGGTGAACGTTGTTGTTACACTGTCGCTTAATTTTGTTCATATAAGAGCGTTTTCTTTTACACAGATTTCCAATCATTAAATCACGACGTATAAAATCTAATCAGAATCGAAATTACAACCATAAATTATAAATAAACCATGGATTATTAACAAAATATATGATCAGTTTAATAGTTTTGTGAAAGCGGTAGTTTTGATTACATATTTAATACTTAACTATTTAACGAAGTTGATTGGGATACGAATAAGGCTTTAGTGGAAGCCTCCGACGGAGATAGTTTTAATGCTCGTAAATTCCGTTCCCCGATCGGATTACCGCTGTTTGACCAAGTTATGTGAAAAAATTGATGCATCATAATATGCACTCGAGATAATTACTTTTCGAAGATGTAGTTTCATATTACAATACTTAGAGATCTTTGCAATACATTTTTCGCTGCCCCTAATGGATGTAGATTTATTGTTTTATCAGATAACGTATGTTCAGACAGTGATTTCATATTATATAGATTGGATATATTATGAATACGTAACTTCCAGAGTGATTTCGATTCCTTGAATATTAAGTATTCTATATTTTATTAGAAACGTTTTTGATTTCAAATATGACTTAGGGTCTGTTTCACAATGTACGGATAAGTTCTACATAAGTTTCAAATTAGCTATTTATTACTTACTTATTACTTATTGGTTACTCCCAATTAATTTATTTGTTACATAGATAGCTATTTGGTTCTTTAAACATACATTGTGAAACAGACCCTTAGTATTCAAATAGTTTTCTGTGTTTAATATAACTGCGTAAATATCATCGCGCTTATGTTTTTTAAGCGCTGCTAAAAACAAAACAACATCGAGCTATTTATAATTTGTCAAGCATTCTTTGACATGTATGAGAAATGTGTATGTTCACGCATCGCCAGTTTCATAATTTAAACAAAGCCCAGTAGGATGTGTTGTAGGCGGGGCCTGCGTACACGCAACATAAAGGGTGGGCAATTCAAGTGGGGATATTTTCTCCCCTAGTTAAGGATTTTCGTCTAGGGTTATAAAAACTAGGTTGCCCTTCCAAACAGCTAGACAATGCCGTAGTATTTTACACGTCCAATCTAAGTTTTCTCCTTTATAGACGTAATAATGTCGATGTTAATTAAATATATTTTTATAGCTGAATTATTAATGATATTTAGTTACTAGATTTTATATAGATTTAGTTGGTAGATTGTGTCAGTTTTTGAAATCATTTAGGCCCGTCTAAAATGTTAATCATACTCAAATCTAGGCTCAAGATCTGTGAAACAACTTTTTCTGTATTAAGTTTGACATTTTTGACAGCACGCAAGAAGAGATTGTGCATTGAGATACAGGCCGCAGGTGTTTTGATTTGAGAGATAACTAATAAATGTCATATTTTTTCATTTCTCGTATTATTATCATGTTAATAAATAAAGTACTTGAATCCAAGTTCCAAACAAACAAACCTAATAATATAAAAGACGGGCATCGTAAAACAAACGACTCTTGTTATCCAAATAAGGTGTCAAAATTTATTGTTTCTCAAATTCCATCGAAACTGTCCGATCTTTTTATCTCATTAATCTTTTGAAAGCTATAAAAACGATCCCATCTTAACAAATATTTTGTACAAAATTGATGGTACGCTACGTTATCTAGATACCGGATCAAAATTCCTAGAGGTGTCGATACAAGAAAAAATCACTATAAACGTGTGGATTATACTGGAATACCCAGCACCAGCTAATGGGGTTTTTTTAAACATTTAAAACTCAGTAAGACATTTTGGAGCAGTTGAAGCAGTTAATTAATAGTTAAAGTAAACTTACTGGTTATTAAGCGTCATTCACCCTGGGGGGTGAATCAACGGATTTTTCCGAAGGATTTTAACGAATATGGAAACCAAAACATCGTCGTGAGCCTGCTCTGTTAAATGATCAAGAGAATTGGCGCAGAAATATGTGGCCATTCTTAGCACTCCTAGTTCAAGTGCATTATAAATCAGTAGACTTTCTTCTAAAAATTTCTTACTCGGTGTACATTCTCGTAATATCTTTAAAATATTTCTAATAAACGTAACGTCAGACTTTCATTTAATAGTTATTATTCAACCCTTAGTGTCCTGTGCTTTAAAAGTCTAATATTTTTATGTAGATCCTTCATAAATCTTTGATAATCTTTTATTGGGCTGATTACTGACTAGACTTCAAAACATAGTATTATCTTAAATATTATATTTACCATTACAATATACTTTACTACTGGAAACACTTAAAGTGTGAACGATTGTGCGCGTGGGACGAATCAAACCTACAAAAACATGGCACCCTGGTGTTTTAGAGAAAAAATAATGAATTATGCCCATTCGAAGCTTTTTTATTAGTTTTAAGTGTCGTATTTAAAATACCCTGCAGCGCATAAAACTGAAGACCGAATGTTGTTTTAAACGGCACTCGAAACAGAATATAAATTGTTATTTAAAACAAATTGGTGTGATTTGGCAATACATTATGAGAATACAAATAAAGAAGCATAAAATTTGACAAGAATAATTTTTCAAAGTTGGTTTGCGTCGGTAATTTTCGAATTGATTTAAATCCAATTATTTTCTATATTATAAGATTTTATTCCTAACATAAATTAAATTAATGAGCATTATGCGTCTGTTTAACTCTAAGTTAAAGTCTGCTTTGAGAGTAACGTGAGTAGTGAGAGTTTATTTTTAACGGTTGTTAAATTATATAGAACTCTGTTCACCTACTTATACTTGTCAGGGTTAATTAACTGTCAAAAACAATGTCACATACCCTTCTGATATCGATATAACTTTTTATTGTTTTTTTTTTGTTAACTTGTAAGCCAGCTGAAGTTTGTTAGTTTTTTGTGTCGAAAATTACAACTTTCTAGTGGAAAGTTTAATGGATCACGAGAAAGGGTCTTTGTTAACCAAAGGAACAAAAAACTCTGCTTATAATGGATTATAATTCAAACTCAAATAACTTTAAATTATTACTTAAAAAAATCGATCTAAGTCAAATCAAAACCGACGTTACTTTTAATTAGTTTTGTAAAATGTTATTGTTTAAAATATTTAGCTTTTCGTTTGCTTAACATTATCAATAAACTGTGAAATATATCTAATAAATAGTGAACACACCTTCTCCTGTTGCCTTATTTAAAATATCTTAGTCGAAATGAATTGCTTAAAATTCAGGGGCAATAAATCCAAGACTAATTTCGTTTCCGAATTCTCGTCTCTAAACATTCATCTGAATAAACATCGGTGACAAAAATACGAATAGTATGCGTAGACGCATGTCATGGCCAATAACACATATCAATGTTCCGTGCATTTGGCCACGCCACTCGGCGAACACACTAATTTTGGAATTCACCCTCGTACATTGTCTACACGTCTTGTTTACAATACCAGGCGAGTATTTTGAATATTGAGGTTCATGTCTATGGTTTTATAGTGTCTTATATAGTCTGTGGGTTTCGAAATGAAAACATTATGTGTTGCAACATTTGAACACACCGTTGTTTTTATACATATGACTTTTATTTATATACTATCGGGAACAATGTATTAATCTAACCTGTTTTGTTAAAATTTGTTCTTTATATTAATATAATACCTACCTTAAACTTTTCAGTAAAGTTAGTTTCATGTTTTATCAAAGATTTTATTTAAAAATGTTATGTTCTAAATTCAAAGACAAAATTATATTACAGCTATGCACTGTACCAACAACCCCTCAACTACGTAATGGTACGTATTTCAATTCTAATGTCAAAATTCCACGAAAATTACTACGAAGATACGCCTTTATTGTCCTTCACATAAAATCCTTAAAAAACGACTTACATAAAACTGCAAAGGTTATGTTGTCAAAGTATCACATTTTGTTCCAACAATTTATGATTCCATAAAAAAGAAACGGGCCAAAATAATGAAGGCTGGTACCAAAAATTTTGAAGATCTAATTTTTCGTACAAAAAGGGCCACCCAAACGTTCTATAGAATAATTTAGTTGAAATACCATGCTAATCTCAGAAAGGTTATGCTCTAGTATTTATTTTAATGCTTAAAAGGCTTGCACAGAATACGCCTTTATAGCAAACGACACTAGGTAATGGTATGGTCTATGGTCATCAAACCAAGTGGTTAATTTGGTTCTCTATTAACCGGTAGGTGTTGCCAAGATTATACTTGATGTTTTGAATTTCGAACACCTTTTCTATTTTCAAAACTCGCACGTTTATTCAACATCATTAGGTCCCTTAAATTGTATACAATTATAAGAAATTCAATAGTCTACAGTCCAGATGTGGATACAATAAATAATAGGACATATTATCTCTACAGATATTTTAACGAAGTCGATATAAGCGGAACACATTTTTTGTTGAACGGACGTGGTCGGAACCGTAAATTTTATTGAAATGTCACTACAGCGATCGCAGCACGAGATGTCTTGTCTTTGGGGACGAATTTATGCGTAATTCGTAAACAAATTGACGTTTTCGTGTATGTTGAAGGGGAGAGCTTGATGATTTGACACGTCTTGAGATTCTCTTTAAATATTTACGATACTCGGTGTAATTTCGGTGTTTTTGTTCAGTTCGAGACAAATGAAAGATATTTTGTGACATATTTGACTCGATTTATTTGATACTTTGAGTTGAGATATTATTTCCGATGTTTCGCAGTTATAACGTTTAAATTAATAAAGTTTATATCCGGTTCGCACCGGTTGATAGTCTTATATTCATGATTTATATTATTATTAGACTACTATAAATTATCTACAATGTATTTTACATACAACCCTACCAATAAATAAACGTATTGAGAAACCGGATCGCAAAGTTGAAAGGACCAGCTGTAGCCAGAAATTTGTGTACAGCTAAAACTATATAAATATATTTTTAACAAAACTTAGGAAAATTGCCTGAACTATGAGTAGGATGGAATTGGCAATATCACAAAAGTAACCTACTGCTAATGCTGCCAAACTTATTCAACGAACCGTACCCAAACATTTTAGTACTAGAATATTCGATTATTCCGAGTGATATACCGCAAGTATTCGGTGTTTTGAAGCCCACATCAATGCGCAGTGAGCTCATATGGCTTCCTAAGTCGTAAAAATATCGAGTTACAATAGCCGTGGTAACGCTTTGAAATTGCTCCTTTTTGTTTCCTTTTTACCATTTGTATTTTAATACAATCGCGATCGATAAAGATAAAAGTAAAATTCGAAATACATTTTAAAGAAATTGACCTCACATTGATTTCAAACAAAACGTGAAACTATTCGAATACGGGAAATAAACTTACGGTATCGTCTTACTTATCTTACCTTCCTACGTCATTTCAAATCAATGCTTCAAATTACAAAAAACAAACAGGATACTAGATCGTCAACTGTTCCATTGGTTTTAGTACCATTGCTAAATTGATTCTCTATTAAATGCAAGTTATTCAAAATACTTTCACTTTTAAATATCTCTGAAAATAATACATACTAATATATGCTAGACAATACATTAAAATGTAAACCTGTAATCAATGATACGATTTGAATATAAAATCCACCTATTGTTTTCACCACGCCTTCTCACATTCAACAAAAGGATTGACAATTGTCATGCTGTTGAAATGTTAATTATAGACTATATATCTTTGTAATGATCTGTGGTTATACAGAACATTGATATCATAATGGAATGGAAGTCATAACAACAAAAATATATCTTTCGGTAAAGTGAGTTAGTATGTTGTAACTAACACATGTGCGTGTTACAGATTGTGTAGGTGTGTGTGAAGTCTCCTGACGTCCGATAGCATGGGGTGGACACATTTGTGCGTATTATTTATAGATAGATTGATCATACTTGTCACCTCGAAACAATTCTTTCACCACGAGTCAAACTTAAAAATCTAGAATTATTTTAAAGTGGTGGTGTGTCTGTGTCTGTGTTTTATGGAGCGGCAATTTGGGTTTACTGAATTTGTTTCATTGTAATTTTTTTAAACCAACTCCTATTGTTTTTCAAGAGTATTGACTTAAGATATACCCCATGTGTGTTAAAGACTATGTCCCAGAGTCGAAGAATAAATAACTATGTTATGGACACACGAACATAGTGTCAAAACATTATAGAACACTAAGACTATTAATGAACATTACCTGAGTTTAAGCTATTCATAAGTATTGTAGAAATAGTCAAAGTCAAAAATCTTTTATTCATATAGTGCTTGCTTGCTTCTAATTTTAGATTTACTGCCAGTTCTCAAATTAAGGGTGTAGAATGGAAGAGAAGAACTGGCAATAAACTCTCCGCCACTCTTTTAATCGACAAGTTTTTTGCTTACACTTTACACAACGTTTGTAGGAGCTGCAACCATTACACCATGTTCCACATGACATCTTAAGTAATTAATAATTAATTTATCCTTTATCAGCAACATAATATTACTTATTAGCCATAATTATTGTATAGGCTAGATTGTAATTCATGTAAAGTCGCACTTTTTTTGTGAACTTTATTGTAGAAAAAAAAACGAGATCTCATAATCAAATCTAGTGCGGCAGCAATGTGTACTTTTATTGTTAGCCCAATTTAAAAATAATTGAATTGGTTAAACTATTGTCCTCTTAAAGTTCCGATCGTTATCTATAAGAGTAATGGTTTTGTAAATAAACTAGTAGTTTTATAAATCCCGAACGCTCCTTGTTAATTAAAGGCAGGCTATGTTTATGGCTGGCAGTAGTCGCAACAATAATATGTTTCCTTTCCTTGCTTGGTAAGATAATCTGATTGGAACTCCTATCAGAGAAATCGGGTTGTTTATCTAGCAAGAAAAATTAGCACTTGTATTCCTGTTGTATTGTAGTAATTAGTCTGTAGAAAATAACTAAGCAAACATCACATTATCCGTTCAGGTGTTTTCTCAAACCTCTTTTATAAAAGAAAACAATTAATATTAATAAATTTAAAAAAAGAATACAATTTTCAACTTACAACAATACTTTCGGTAGGTATCACAAACAGTATTTAAAGTTCATATTAGGCGCTATCTGCTGCTATTCTCAATGATACAGTTAGCAGCAAAGAAAGACGATTTCCTCATCTTCTACTTTAGTTTTACTAAAAGCTTATTACTCGATTACGTACAACATTATTTAACATTTCCGAAAAATACAGTGCGATTTCGCAACCAAGGATATTCCCATAAATTACTGTTTCTTTCGGCTGCGTCACGTGTCTTCATTCGCAATCGTTTTGCATTCCGCCAGCTGTGTTTGTTCATTGTCTGCTTAAAAAAAATTAAAAAGTCGTTCTTTTTTCAAACTGTCGTTCGCCCACTTTATGTGACTCCGACTTTTTTTACAATGCATAAATTATTTGAAGGTTTTATTTTAATTAAGGTTTTAAACTGTGGGTCTCATGCGAGCACGTTTGTTTAGGTATAATTTGCACAGCTCACAAAGATTTACATTTTTAATCTCAACCCCTTGGTGCTTTTACATTTATGTTCTATTTCCATTTATATTTTTAAATGTATTGTTACAAAGGTTTATAGAGGTTGTTTTTCATATTTTTAACATTGTATTTGAGTAATTATTATGTACGAACTTTTTAGCTTTTTGGATTCTTTTACGTTAATAAATAGTTTAGGCTTAGTGGCGTAGGTATACGCCAAACGAATTGATACCACTAATTAAATAATAAATAATACGTACAAAAGAAACAAATGCAATTATGTATGCTTTACCTTTGTAACGTTATAGACTGTATATGAACCTTTATGTTAATATTGTAGTCAATTGTTTTACAATATATCGCTTTAAAATTAATTTAAGCGTCAAAACTTCATTAGGATTATTCGAATGGCAAGGCACATACAGTCGTCGAGTCACGCACGTATCGTCACGTTGCATGGCTTGTATGTGGTTTGCTTACAAATCGATTACTTAAGTATTTATGATATTTACTGCCACGTTACTGTGTGTTTCTCATGGTTTTTATTGTGGTACTTTATGGAATGTCTATCATAGTAATGATTGATTGTGATTGTGCTTGTGCTGAGCACGTTTATCGACCCAAGCTGTAATTGTATATCTTTTGGCTTTAGTTTTTTGTATAAAACGAGGAATTATTGTTTTTCTTTAAAATAGTTCTGAGTTCTCAGTACATCGCATATAGCCGTACCGCTCAGAGATCGAATGCTTGAGCCATTTTGAAAATATTAAGTCAGTTAAAAGGTTCTTTAGTGCCCTATACCTATTTAAATCAGTTGCTTACTGATCGGGCTATTTTGCAATTGCGTGGCAACGTTACATATATATATACATATTATTTTTCACCATTAAATTATAAGTTACATTTTAATATATACCTACTGCGATTGTAAACTATCGAACAAATTGATGTAACTGACTATTTAATGCAATACTTTTCGATAATGTATAATCCATTTGATAGTTTGACTGATAGGTAAAAGCCTTGTTTATTACTATCTACGAACATAAAAAACAAATTAACATGGCCGATTTAACACAAAAAACAAAAACACATCAGCATCTGCCCGGAATCATCCATAAGTCTGCCAATACAAAACTACCGATCACATCAAAGACTTCAAAGTTCAAAGGTCTCTTCTTCTAATGATTGAGATATTAACAGTTCTGCCCTTTTGAACTAATTGTCCTATATCTTCGATTTGTCTTGATAACGGTACCTAGTTCGTTGACCTGAATAGCTGCAATGAGTAGTTATTACATACATAATCGATTGAGTACTGCGTGGTTAAAGATACGCTGTACATACCAAACAGCTGCACGCATAATTTTCTTAGCTAGTAGAACGTTGTCATAATGCAATATTTGCACTTGCTTAAATGATTTTTTTAAGTTGTCATTGTTTTACGTATAAATAAAGCTTATTTAACGGATATAAAATTGAATTTATTACATTACCTACATAACTAAATGCTCGAGTGCTTTTTCGCACTTCCTAATAGAAGCTTAGTGGAAAAATATTCAAAATTTTAAGTTCACATTATTTTATATAGGGGAAAAATTTAAAATATTTTTTTATTAGACAATTCTTAAACGCTCCTCTTAAAAACCCCCGCGTAACTGTCATTTAATCAAAACATAAACGATTGATTTTTTTTTATTACAATCAACTATACAGTATTAAAAGAAGTATGAAACGATTAAATAGTACCTATAATCAATATCACTCGTGATCATCACTGACGAAAGCTTTTCCCATTTCCTTCTATGTGTAGTTCCAAAGATTTGACTCTCAAATAAACTCATAAATATACTAACTTTATATAACTGGAATATCGCTCATTTATAATAAGGCTGGAAGTTGCACTGAATTGTATATATTTCTTACCTACTTGTATAGTTTTTATTTTAAATCAATAAATAATATAAGTGTGTTATAGTTTAAATAACATTCAATATATATTTAAATGACTTGTTTTATAAGACATAAACCAGTACAGTTAATTACACGTTTCCGTAATTTCCGTTAAATGACCAAAATCAACGTTTTAGGTCTCCTGTACTCATAATATTACAAACACGACTTTAATGCTCGTTTTTCGTACATTTTACTGCAAATGCGACTTAACAAAGTGTCGAAAGCTCATAAAACGACTGACATAGGTTGGGTATGAGAGGTTTTCACGCGCTCAGTGTAATTAGTTACTGTGTTAGTACTAATATGTGGAACAGAACTTTAAACAACTAAGTGGGTATCGATTACGTTCAAAAAGTTTAATTTATTTCATACAAATTATTTGAATTCTTCGCAATGCAATTCATCTTATTTATAAATTTTTCAAGCGTTTGCAATTTAGGCACGCTTCACAAATCGTAATATACTAAACTATATTTTTTGTTGCAGGTAAACCCTAACCGGAAGCTGTTAGCATTGTCACACGTGATAAGTCACAAAAGTCTGTAAGACATTGTGTTCAATTTACCCAAAGCTTCGACCGCCCGGATATTGTATAAAAATGGCCGAACCCACAAATAAAATGCCTATAGGATCATTTCAATAAAATTCTATTGCGAGGCGACAATGTCACAGGAAATGTGAGCAAGCAAGTGTTTATAATACGTTCATTGTTAACGCGCCCAATGTCCGTGCTTTTGTCCTGTTATAATTGAGTTTAACAAACTCCGTATTTATCCGAATTAACGACACCAAGTTTGGTTATTGATACCGCAGAAGATTTCTTGATGTTTTTATGACATCCCTTTTTGGTTAAATTATTACATTAAGAATTGTTTCTATCGAGAGGCTGGTTAATACTATTATTTTGATTCGCACAGTTAAGTAGCGTATACACATTAGTATACACATAACGATTTTGCCACTATGATTTTAAAATCTAAGGTCAGTGTCATCTAACTTTTAATATGGCATTGCACTGGTACTTAAAGCGTCGTAGGCGTTGGATTAAATTATATCTACATTCTAGTAATTATAAAATACAATTTATGACGTAATCAAAATTAGTATCAAAACCCTTATGATTTTAATGGATCTTAACGTTATGAATATTAAAGTAGCTTAGCAGTTTCAGAATGAAGCGTACTATGTACCTTACTGTAAAAAGTCTCGCGAGGTCATCTACGTAGTAGACTTCCATAACATACATTACTAAATTGTCTGATACCCTAAATACACATTGTTATAATGTATCTTCGACTTCTTACTATAATACTTTGCGATATTACGTGACGCCTCTAAAGTTAACAATGTACGCCTAAACCTTTAGATTACACTGATACGTGACTGTGCGATTATCGTGACGAGACGACAGACCTCCTGGTGGGGCAGCCGTTAAATGTTAACTACGATTTTATTACTTAATATTTGCTCATTGATATTTTAGTCACGTCACATAAGTCTAACAGATGTGTTTGTCTGGCACCAAATGGATTTGATATTATCACGTAGCTTTTTTAAATATTTATATTTATTGATGTACAATATTGAAGCTTGCTATAAAGATTTCGAAATTTTTGCAACTTTTGTGTACTGGTCTCTTACATTTAGTACTTTTTAAAAAACAAAAGAAACATTGTTTTACATTTATTTTTAGTATTCATCATCATCATTTAAATAATATAAAACTAAATATACCTAAGAACAAGTGATGAATTTAACTGTTTTGGGTCGTAAATTACATCTTATATCTTCAACTTATACAAAATACATCATGTACGCAAAACTTATATTCTTTATAGTTCCCAACAGTTGTAGTAGATAGGACCATTTGTCAGGCTGAGCCGCATTGAACCCGCCTTATCTAACAAAGCTCGATTTAGTTTTGTTTGCTATCAACTGAATATCTGTAGATTCTATCTCCGACTTTTCTAAGTTATTGAAATAAAATACTCTTTTGTTGAATTCAAAACGAGTAATACTGCATAACATAGACCATATTATGTAATTTGTCTTTAGATATAAGATAGTAAGATTACTAACTACTGAATTACGTATTACTGAAGTAACTTCCGTCAGTAATACAACCTACATTTAGTAATATAAGTACGTATTCATTTAAAAACTTAACGAGTGACCTGTTTTAAATTCGCCACCATCATATTTTTATTTAATTAATAGCATACTAAATTCTTTGCTTAATACCTAAGAACATCACAAGTTTTAATTTACGTATTATGTATTTGTGACCTGCTCCAGTTTCTATATAGATACTACTATAGGTCTATTATAGACTTAGACTTGCTAAAATAACGTAGGTACATATATCTAAAGACTACTATACAAATCTCTGATATACTGCAATACTTCAATGAAAGCAAAACAAAAATCTATTCCATATTTTGTAATATTCCGATGAAGCAAAATTAGAATATAGAAATATCATACCTTTCTAATGTGGTCTATTTACAGATAAAAAATATATGTATAGAAAAAGTTTTTACTGAAGTGGAGCCAAGAACCTTGATCGTTTTTATGATAACGTAAGTGTACTCATTTTTTGTTCATTCGAATGTTCAAAACGATTTTAGGATCAAGAGCTCCTTATCTTTGGAAATTATTACTTAGATAATTTTAATGTTTACCGCGGTAATTATTAAAAATGAACGGTTTCCGTTGTGTAAGTTTTTTTCAGATATGTATTTTTGTCCTCGTACTTGAGTTGTATCAACGTAATTATAAAAATTATTTCGCCGAACATTGTACGCAACTAGCAAGAGGATCTTTCTGCACTAGGTACAGACACGAACAATGTTCTAAATCTCCATTGATTTTTAAACACGAGCTTTTGACATGTTATACTAGTTATAACTATCCGCACTGTACAAATTACAAACAATTGAAAGTGCCTTCTTATTTCAAAGAAATTAGCTTGGCCTATTAGCATTCCGTTATTATTGTTACATAACTACTTACGGCCATAAACTAACGCTGCACTGTTATGGCTACCGACATCTATAGAGTCAAGTCAAAGGTATCTCGATTCAATTTATTTCCAAGGTTTTTTTTATTAAAAAATGCACTCTTAGAGACTAGCATGATGTCAGACGCGGTCAAATAAATTCAATAGTTGGTCTAAAAACATCTACTGTACCGTAACGATTTTGACAAAAAATTAAACCTGTTTTAATTTTGTGTACACAATGGTACCTGTTGGTAACTTTCGACGAAGGGCCAACCAATCCTTTTATAAAAGCGGAAGTTAATTTGTTCTGTGTTTTTATTGGCCCTATTTTGATGAGTATTAATGAGAAGGTACGATATAAACTAACTAAAACATTCAGAAACCCAGAAATTTTGGATAGAATTTCAATAGGACAATATACCTTTTTTGTGGTCCATTATGGATAAATAACTGATCTGACGGAAATTTCAAAGGAAATTACCGAAGGGTACTTTAGACCATTAGCATTTTAAAATCGGGGTCACAATCCTTTGTCCTAAATCAAGTGTTCTATGTGATAATCGCTCTCATAAGCAACTACAAAGCGTTTAATTTATCACAGCAGCGACCATCATCGTAAATATCCTCTTTCGTACTCTTTCATTGATTTATAGCACTGTTTAAAAAGCGAACTTTTTACAAAACTCACTTTGCCGCTTGTTGGAAACTGTAGCATCTGGCTTCTTTCGGTCGTTACCCTAAACTTTATCATTCTTTAAGTAAAGTTTTGCATCTATTTGTAATGTGAAGTTTTTATGTACATTTTAAAACCAAACGCAGTTATGTTTTATATATACGTTACAAATGACTGTGAGCTACTTTGTAAAACTGTAAAATCCAAGAAAGTATTTATTTTCAATGCATTTGTTGATACACCTGTTTACGAAAGACCTAAACAATTCCATGATTGACAAGTGAATAAAGTCGTTATTATTGCTTGGACAGAATTGTCGTTAATATTTAAATTCTATTTCCACATAAATCCTTATTAGACTTATTTGGAAGTCATTTCAATAAGCAATAAAGACTATAAACCGATCCCTTTGTTTTATAGTCACTTCAAACGAATCACCAATAACTTTAAATCGATACTTGACTGATTAAAGAGTTATTACTCCCGGGATAAGTTTCTAAGTAATCCACTTCTCATGTCCAATCTAAAGCTATAAGAGTATTTTATGTATCTTAAGTTTGCTAAACTTGTATTAGCTACTTGAATTATACTTGTGTTTGTTAAGCTTAACACTACCTTAATTGGCCATAAATTAAGTTCTTACAAGTTGGTTAGCTCCCGGCTGTATACGCTCTCCCATCGGTGAGATAAGGGGGTTATCTACCAGGATGTTAAGAATTTAGGTGGGGTCAGTTTATTGCAGCACTTAACTAAACCTACATTTTGTTTTTAGATATACATTGTAGTTGCCGGTGTAACTTAATTATGCTCTAACATAAAATGATAAATTTAGTATTCACGATTTCTCTTTATTGATTATAACTATTTTGACCTTTGCTATCTTTGACACATTCGATATCGTATAATGCAAATTGCCTAATGAATATAAAATAGGAAACTGATTTTAAAATGATAGTATAATAGATTTTTTTAATGAAATTACGGCTTAAAATTTCGTTATGAGAATGTCTATATTAAGGTGGGTTTACCATACACAAAAGCTATCATACATATGCAGATGTCTTAATCCCGTTGAGCGTTTCTAAGCAAGTAATTTACATTTGAAGGCACGGCACTTTGCCTTAACTTGCCCTAACATGGCCTGTATGGAAGGATTACCTCACTTCACTCTATTTACCATCAAGTAAAGAGACCTCTGTTTGTGTCCCTCTCCAGTAATTCTTTAGCCTGTTTGCCTTGGATTAAACGCATGTCTTTGCTTTTAACGCTACTGTTTACTCGACCTTTATAAATATTTAAACAGACCGATTCAGTTATGAACCCTTTAATTACTTACTATTTGAAATATCGCCGCGATAAAAGCGATCGTAAACGATGTAATAAAACCGTTCTAGATTAGTTAAAAATAAGTGGAATGATATTATTTATATGAGCATTAGTTTGATGTGGGTCGTGTGTATCTCATCTCCGATTTCGATCGGGCCTTTGCGATATAATGCGTTGATAAAGTAACTGTTCATTTCTCTGAAGTCTGTACCGAGCACGTTTTAGATTGATAAATCCTAAAGCAGAATGCTGAGGCAAAGTATCCCAGTGAATTTATTGCTAGAAGGACTTTAATATAAAAGATTGCGATTAATGCAATTACCAGCAACAATTTCAAGAATTTCCATGACTAGACGAAGTAAATATTTAAATTTCAGATTTCTTTAGTAATTAGTATAACGAACGCGCTTGCGAGATGAGCTTTTTAAATGTCACTCTAGATTGTAGCACAATCAATGTCAGCGGTAGTATGTTACAAAGGGGCTAAAGGCACTCGCATCAGCTGTAATTATGCTGCTTTTAATCGTCAGTGTTCAAGCACAGGCTATATATGGTATAGAGTTATTAATTTGGAACATAACGTCATACTCGATGGTTGTTGAAATAAAATGCTACTGTCCTTGTTATTATTTTGTTGGATACAGCGCACTTAACACAAGAATATTTTGGCACGATGTCGTAATAGTTAGGAATTTTAAAAGGTTATAATCAAACGATTGTGCGTTACGAAGGTATAGGTACATATACCTACGTTAAAATGTTGTTTTTTTTTATAGATAGGGTTAAACGGGCAGGAGGCTCATCTGATGTTAACTGATACCGCCGCCCATGGACAGTCTCAATGCCATAGTCGCGAGTGCGTTGCCGGCCTTTTAAGAATGACGCTCTTTTCTTAAAGGACCCTTAGTCGAATTGGTTCGGAAATACGTCAGTGGGCAGCTGGTTCCACATAGTGGTGGTGCGCGGCAAAAGCTGCCTTGAAAAACGTTCAGTTGTGGAACGGCGGACGTTGAGGTGATACGGGTGGAATTTCAATGATAAAACTCAGCTGCAGGTATTAATCCGAACAACTCCTCTGAACACTCTCCATGGTAAATGCGGTAAAAGATGCAGAGAGAGTGTTAGGAACTGTAAGGTTTCGTAACATTTTAAGAAAATATCATTTGTTTACCCGTTATTACTTATTATAGAAGAGAAATGGCAATAAATCGATCGGATCTGCGCTTGCAAACTGTAAGTAGAATAAACGACGTGTCACAACTTAAATCAGATACATAGGAAACGCAACCATTTCGATGTCGTTCTACGCCCGCGCTGCACTTGCCAGGGTTGTCGGCTTGTTACGATAATAGTTGCATAGTGCTTTTGAATTTACGATTATTTTGTATTTGACTTCAGCCCTAGTTTACATGGATAACTGATTTTATCTAATGTTTATATTTGTAGTAAAATTTGATGCATCAATTGTTGTTTCTGTAATTGTTAACGCTACGCATTAGACGGTAGAAACCGCGATGTCTGTGTCTGTATTTTCATTAATAAAAAAGTCAAAAGAAATTATACGAACCTTTTATATAATTGTGATACGATGGACATTGTGGGCTGTACTTTTTTACAAAACGTCTAGTGCGCATGTGTTGTAGATTCGATTCTTAGACTGGACAAATAAATTCGTTTCCAAGTGGCCATCTTAAAGATGTACCTACTTGGTATTGAACAAAAATTACTTTAAATGATAATTTGTTATAACAAGCCTTCTAAATACTACAATGATATAAGCCTACACTTGTACTAATTGAGAAGAGGGATAAAGAGAAAACATTGTGTAGGTAGCTATTTGAAGCTTATATAACGATTTTAAATAAGACAAACAACAAAAATGATTATAATGATATTTAAGATTTTAACTATAAATTCCGTTATTCCCCGAGCATTCGCTAAGCAATTTTCATTATACGACAAACATTTAAACAGTGTTAGTAAATTGTAATAAAATCCAATCATTGGACAATAGTAACAATAAACATTGAAGCAGTCATGATGAATTCAAATCAGAATCCAATATTATTAGCATAACCCAGTTGCAGTGGAAACAATTTCACTGCTGCGGATAGCGGCTTCTCGAATAGCGGAAAATGTATGGGAGAATTTTGTATAACTTAATAATTTCTTAACAAGCATTCGATATTTGGAAGAAAGGGGACTGAAAACTATTTTAATTTTAAAAATCAAAGATGCGTCAGATCCTCGATGTTAAGGAACCATTTGCCTGCTAAATAAAACCTAAATTCACTCAAGAAACAGTAAATAAATAATAGCAATGTACTTTTTTATTAGTAATCTATGCTAAAACTTCGGTAAACATAGGTACACAGCAAAGCCCGACTAATAAATTAAAAAACCTGCTCTAGGGCGCTACGATTATAGCAACACTAAGTTACGTAATACACATGTAACTTGGCATGCCATTTGACACATTAATCATGGTTTGTTCCATCAGACTTTTTTTCTAGAAATACTTTGTTTACATACCGAACCGAAAACTATTAAGTTTTCGGCATTTAAACGCACTTATAACTCAAAATATCCAAGAATTAGACCACACACAACACTTTGACAGGTCGACAATGACAAACAATAATGATTGTTGCCATTTTTAAAGTCATTCGGTATATATGTAAACCATGCTTCATATTGCAGTACCAAATCACAATAATAAAAAATAGTAGAAACAAATGTTCTATCTCTTTCTCTTTTCTCTTTCTTCTGTTAATATCCTACATAGATTATTTCGTCTTTAAAAGCCAGCCATCATTTCCTTTAAAAACAAGCTTGGATCCGGTGACCGGTCAAATCGAGATTTGATTGATTATCGAAACGGTTCGTTACGAACCTCATTCGAGCATCTGCCTCATGCTTGAGGGAACTTTTGAGACTTACAAAAACTGACGCCTAGAGATAGGCATATGGTCTTCCTGGCGTAAGAAAGAGATAGAAATACTAATCAGTGAGGGTAGTCGTGCCGCATATTATACAATGTTAGTAAAATTAACGTTGGTTCTTAACTGATTTCAATAAAAATATATTTAATAGACAAAAGATATAATATTTGGATTATTAAGAGAATGATTATAGATACTGAATTATATATTGTGAGTTTAGAAATAGATCGAACGATTCATTAGCATACCATAAGCACATCACATTGTCTCAAGAAACAGATATTTTTATCTCACAAAGACTAAATTGGGAATATTCCGGGAATTTAAGAACATAATAGTTTCTTGTAATCCTTTCTTTCGTTAAAGGAACTGATTTGTTACTGGGATTTATAGAAATTCCTTTAAGCTATGAAAAGGGTTAAACGACTTTTATACTTAGTACAAAAGAATTTGGAATGAAAATTGTTTGCGCTACCTAATGTGCATAAGAAATATTCTAATGTTTTTATACCACAAATATATATTGCGGATGCTTTTACTACGTCAAATTAGAATAATTCCATGTCCAAAACCAATTAATTATTGCGCCAAACTAGTTTGATGATTAAATTGAGAAACTGTTTCTTCTAATTCCTAATAAAAGTTTCACTATAATAAAACGAACTTGGTCGTCACCGCTAAAATCACATTCCACATATTGCTACAAATTTTGACCACGAATATGTGGCACGCATTAATAAGCTTAATTTATTGTATCTATCTTGAGTGACAGCTTGTCACTAATAAAATGTGCTTTTCGAGGTTTCTTGAATCGAATAGCTTTTTAATCGCAGATTCTTCGTGTAGGAGTATATGTTTCATAAAAAGCCTCCATAAACTTAATAAATCAAAGAGCTATTCAAGAATGAGGGGAGCAATCAAAGTTTTGGATTGTGAATTAAATAAATAATAATCTGTCACGTGTACGGTAGGATTAGAAACTTCTTAATCATCAAGAATAAATACTGTTTATCAGATTTAAGCAAACCTGCCATCATTTTCTCTAGCGCTTTACAATCTCATCCCGTGTCACATAGCAAGTGGGTGATCAGAAAATGAAAATTATTTATCTATAAGATAATAAGAGCAAATCATTAAGATTAGATACAAGAGTAGCCGATCTATAGCCACAAGTGTGTGCGTCGTAGTTGTGTTAGACAGCTGGAAATATGCAATTTCTTATTGTTGTTCACGTGCCTCCCGAGGTCTTTGTTGCTACTGGTACACGTAGGTGGTGCATATTTATGGAATATGAAGAAAGCTAGAAACAATTCGACCACTTAGTTTTTGAAGTTGGAAATGCTATTGTTTCCAAGATATAAAATAGCGATATGACCCTACGTCGGAGACCCTATACAGCCCACACTTTTAATAGTGGTTACATCATTTCCACACAATGAGAGCGCCGTCCACACCCATTCTCTGTCCGTATGATTTGAAATTATAGCAGCGTTTTATTTGCTCTCAACGCATTTATATGCAGTCGCCGAGTACAATGTGCCACAATATTATATACCCAGGCACCTACATACATACGCGGTTGCAAGTGTCGCTTGTCGAGCCTCGCAATTGTGTGGGATGCTGAATGAAGCAGTAATTTAATCCTTGATTGTGTTCCTATTTAATTTATTCGCTGTATGATCAAATTTGGTACGTGTCCTGACCATTTATAGCATCGTTTCAACTTGATTTAAATGCTTAACACTTTCGCACTGGGCGACGCTTTATTAGTCCGGACTTATGAATTTATGCATTTTACTATCAACAAAAGGCATACCGAATCAAAGCCTTGGTTAATAGCATAATGAATGTTTAAATTTATGGCTTCGAAGGTGCCAATCAAGTTACCCAAGCGTTTATCCTTTTATCATAAAAATGTATTTTAGACTCAATTTAATAGCTGAAGGTCTATCGGTAATTACATACGAAAAGGCTCCGATCATAAAAACATAATGACGCTATAATGTAACATCCATAAAGCAAATTGGCAGGATGTATCTGATAAACGCTTTTATAATAACTATTAACGGATGGTATATAAATAAAACATACGATAAACACTAGATGTTGATTGCGACAAACATTATTCTTCGTTTCGTTACGAGATACTAATGAATTCCTACGCACGTCTATACGATATCGAATGACATTTTATAGCCTTGTTCGCAATACAAGATAAAATTGTAAGGGTCTGTCAGAGTGTAAAAAGTGGGAAGAAATCGATGGAATACGAACGCGCGGTTCCGCCGGCAATAAACGCGTAGTAGGTCGTATTTTATGAAAAATTCATATCATGACCGAGGCCTAATGATGTCGATGCCATCTTTTATTGCTAACGGGGACGTATATTTCATTAATCGTTCGTTTTCATTGCTACGTTGGTAGAATGTAAATAAGTACATACAACGCGTATGTTTTGGTAAAAACATACGCGTTATTTTCCTCAAACGTCTCCTCATACAACTTCCATTACAACATGCATTCTTTAGGAGCTAAAACACAAATAATTTTGCATTTTCGTTTGTATTAACATACAAAGAGTTATTATTATCCTACGTTATAAAACTAAATATTGGAACATTAAAACACATGATTTTGTTTTGTCAGAAATAACCAAAGGAAGTTTGTGTAAATACACACTGTAAAACACTCCAAAAAATATAAATTCAATCAAAACCCTAGTGCATAAAGTACTTATTTAATTTCAACCGTACGCCGCTTATTTGGTATAAGGTAGTCTACCTTTTTTAGTGGAAATTGAATTTGAGCTTCCGCCGTGTTCTTAGACGAAACTAGGTTATACTGCCATAGTGATAAATTGTCTTAACTGATTGCCTTTCAAATTCCACTGATGCTTTCATTATTAATTTACTATTATGTCACGTCGTTTTTATATTAAAATTGGTTATTATTATTATAATACTATAAATTCTTCTTTGTAATAAAGATAAGATTACATTTAGGTCGAGGCGACAATGTTTTTTAATTGATAGGAATAGAAAAGGTTATAATTTAATATTCAATTGTAATTCAACTTTTGTAAATTTATATCTAGATTTTAGTAAGATCTAAGATGTGCCCCACGTCAGTAGGTATATTAGAAAATTAAAATAGTGCAATTGAACGTGGTAGATATTATTGTTTCCTCTTACTACAAGATTCTATTGCGTTTCTATTTCTTCTATTGATTTATTGCAATACAAGTTATCAAGATTTGTTTAGACACCTTGTACCTGATACACGTTATGTATGACGTAAGGAAAGGTCGTTGCTGTGAACTCTAACTGCATTGGAATCTATTATGTATAGAAGCCTCGATATAACGATATTAGCTATATTAGAAAGTTGTATGGATATATCATTAGCTGCCAACTTTATGTCGTTAAAATTAACTTAATAGGATCAGGCCTCTAATAAATAAATAATCAAAATCTGATAAATTTAATTCTCTTTAATATTATTTTTTATATACCGATGATATATATTGCTCTTTTATTCATTCTACTGCATTTATTAAATAAAGTCAATGTACCTTGGGTGATACATCTTATTAGCAGTCGTGTAGCGTAATTATTCAGAATTTTACAATTATAATTTACATTCATAAAGTACGATAAGCAAACAATCAAAGTGGAATTAACATTTAAATTATAAAATTATCATTTGAATCACTGCGGTATCATTGTACAAAGACCCCTTGCTTGATGTATTCTGAGCAGCGAAGCTTTGATTGGTACTTAAAGCATACAAAGTTTTTCTTTAATAAGCTACATATTATTTAATAGTTATGTGGTATTTTATCAAGAGGTCATCAGCGTATTTACATCACATAATGTTTTTAATAACATAGGAACGATTTGTTGTTTACTTAAATTTCAGTTAATTACTCAAATGCAAAGTAGAAGGTAGAAACAGTTCATAAGAAATATATAAATGAATAGTTTATTTCACTTACGTTTTCCTCATGATATATGTTTTATATTTCGAGGTGAAGACATGGCTTGTGTATAGCACAGAAAATTACATTTTTTCTTCGCCATTTGGCGCGGTGGCTTAGATTGTATTTTATCTTTATGCGAAATCATAATTCATGATGTTTTTGCTCACTCGAGGCTGTTATACGTTTAACGTTCCCACCCATGTCCCTAACACAAGTAATATTATTTCTTTTATTGAGCTAGATAAGCTATCGTGAAAACATTTTGATTCTTCTGTGTAACACGCTGGCGTTATGCCATATCTTGATCGGCGTAAATTTATTTTACGCACTGGTAAATAGCTACTTTGTTTTCAATTTAGGAAAGTACACTTACGTAATTAATATATTTTAAAATTAGAATATCAGTATTGTTACCTTAAAGATGAAAATTACCTATTATTTTTAACCTCATGAGTCAGTTGTCACTTTTTTAAAATATCCCTAAAATTATTCCGTAGACGTTTGTGTGAGATTGGAGTAAACATCTAATTTTTATATTTATTATTAATATAATTTATAATTAAATATAATTTTCTCAATGTAATAATCTAATAAAGTTACTGACCTGGCTATATATTTTATTGATTTGTAAAGTGTACTTTTATGTATACAAGTAAACAAACACGGACTTACTACACGGACATAAATCTAAGCATATGTTATTTTATATTACTGACTTATTACTTTTATTATGTATCCTTTCATGTTTTAATGTTAATACATTTCTTAAACCCAATGATAAATCATTTCGTAGATTAAAATTAAATAGAAAATTATTACTTAGTTGTAATGTAAATAATTTCCAATTTCTATTTCCATGTGTCAAAACGTCTTAGCCGTGCCGCATTGTGTAAAGATCATTACTCTTTTTTTCATTATCTATTTCTTTATTTACTTAAACATTTCGTAAGATATGTTCAAACTTCGTTTGACCCCCAAGAGCGCTAGCTACCCACAAAAACAAAATGATAAATGACGTTCATCGGTAGTTTACGATACATAAACGTTGATAGATTATAAAGAGCCGCGTGCGCGTCAATCGATTATACTAAAGCCACGCTAATAAGGCGATACCGACAATAGGAATTGCATTTAATGATAGAAAATCATTTAAATTTGTTGCTTGTTTGATTATACTATTTATTGCGATATAAGCCTATTTTACTGTGGACTGTTAAATAGCAACTTCATGTACAATTATAATGTATGTAGGTATTGTTAATTCAAAAGATTCTAAATTCAAAATAAATAGTATAACTTCAGCGTATTTAATGTCGGCATAGTGTTTTATTCAAATGATTCGCTCATCTAAGAAAAAAGCACATTATTTTCATCGAAATTTCATTCAGGATGAAATTACATTCCGGTACACCTCCAAGGCCTTCGGGCCAATACATTAACAGCTTTCGAATATTAATGTTAGCTTATCCCGTTTTAAAAATGAGTTCAATACGGAACGCTAATAGCTGTCTTTAATAACCAACAAATTGATGGAGTCCTAATACATTATTCATGGGCGTTTTTAATTTCGACCGATGTCTTAAGTGAAATTAAGATTAATTAGATCAATGAATGTTTGTTTTATAACGTTTTATTATTGACTGCACATATAAAAAGGCTGAAGGCTTTTGAAGATGACAAAAATTCGACTGAGATGCGCTTGTGAATTTTCTGGCGCGAGTACCCATGTGTGGTGGGTAACATCAGGTGACCCTCCTGCCCCTTTGCCTCCTGTAACATAAAAAACATTAAGTTAGGTGAGTTTCGATAAAATAACGGTTTATTCATATACCATAAGCCTGAACTAGTTGAGGTTTATTTGCGTTAGATGGGAAAATATTCAATCTATTGTACGGTTATTAATTAGTGTTAGATTATCATTAATCAGTCTTTATCGTTTAATGACAAATATCCGTCTTCGTAGTTCACGTCATAAAATCTATCGTTGCATTGTCTTCTGGGGAAGGTAAATAAAAATAATAAATCGCCCGTTGACTTATAACTTTTGTAACATTTTTTTTTGTATTTTTGTTATGTGTATGTTTGTGAATAAGGTAATAAAGCATAAATAAATAATGCCGTGGTAGGATCGTAGACCACTTCATAAATCACGCCATCTAGTGATCAATTCTAGGCCACAGTTTTACCGAAATCTACATACTCGAATGCTTAGAATACAAATCGATTTTATTATTATGAAGAGGCGTCCTCGTTGCTTTCGTTGGCATGCGCTGATTTCGATCACCATTCATTATTCACTTACCATACTTCACTTTGCAATGCCGAAATGCATTGTTTGATATATTTTCATACAATATGTAATTGAAGGTTCGGGCGGAAGTTTAAACTTACAAACGGTTTACTTCTAAGAATAGTATTTTGGTAGTACTAAAAGTTTAATAGCAGATCTAATCAATCTAAAAAACGATACTGTCACTGAAGAGTACTTAATATAAGGTTTAAAACTATTTATTAAATATAGAGAGAAATAAAGGCCTAATAATAAAAACAAATATATGTTTTAATAGGAGAAGGAGGTTTATTATATGTATAAACGTTTAATTGGTTGAAAAGAAATGCTTCGGTTAAAAAGAATTTTATAGAACAATTTGTCGTGTCATTATAATCTTGCGCTTAATGCACTTGCATTATATTTACATTTTACGACAACCTGTTTGCGTTCTTAAAAAAGGTTAATGTAATTTTCTATATAAATAGCACGGCATTTTTTGTTGTCATTAAGGTGAACACACGGTGATGTGATCCAAAAAAATAAATTGTGTGAAAAATTACTTTGATTACACCTAATAACCCAGTGCTGCCACTGAGAGGTATTGCCATCATTATCTACAGTGATTTTGACATACTATAACATTTAAAGTTCTTACCACCTTGACGCTTAAAGCATGATTTATGTATGGAGACTTTCTATTTATCATTAAAAATGTTTTTAGATGACTGATTAATGTAATTTAGGTTTGAAAATTGGGTAATATGATAAGTGATAACTACACTACGGTGTATTGTAATTACTTTTAAAGTTTTACGCGGTGAAACAGTTGATTCTATTTAAAAAACCCCAACAAAATAATCCTTATTTCGGTCAAACGTCTTAATGTAAATGAATACAAATATACAACTGTCGTTTGGACTATGCTTATTTTTTGGACGTTAAAAAAACCGGTTAAATTTAAAACGATTTTAAATTATAACCTACAGCTAACCACCATTAAAGTATAACTATTCAAAGCTCACAAGTAATTATCTTCGACATTCCAATAACTGTCGGTAAAAAGTCGTTTATTGAAAACGTCTGAGTCACCATGACATTTCTTAAAAGCCCTTCATCACGGTTTTGACAAGATGGAAGCCACTGTCCCCAAGCAATTAAAGCAAGCATCTGTCTGTTATCACTACATTACCGACTCTTTTTAATCATATAAAACCTCTCAAGTGAGATAACGAGTAATGTATTGCTTCTGTGTATAATTAAACGACCATTTCGTAGTGCAGGTTCATTAATGTTTAATATTGCTTTAACAATAAATTTTTAGATTTAATGGCGTGTTTATGTTTTTTGTTAGATACCTATGGTGTGTTTAATACCGGGGAGCTTATGAAAAATACTTTTTAAATCTTACATTATTTTAGAATAATAAAAAAAGAGTTTGTTTTACACAACGTTGTAGGATTGCCTAATGCCTAATTCTTTATGTAACCTGTTTTATATATTTATGATTAGGGTAACGAAGTAAATAAATAAATGTTATGTAGCTTGCCTTTTAATTTTTTTTGTTAAAATTATCATTCGTTACAGTCGCAATCTAAACAAAAAATATGCTTATCATTATATAAAACAATTTCATTACAACAAAATATGTTTGTGCATAGTAACACAGTTCCTAATACAGACAACATAACTTCTGAAGAATGTATTGTGTGCAAGTAAAAGCACTCGTAACATTAATGGCTAAGCTTGAGGGTTCTCATTTTATGTAAGTTCATCTCAAGATAAACCACAAGTCTTAAAGTCTAGTCGTGGCACTTTGCGGTCACAGAGTACGGATAAACTGTATCTTATTCGAGTTTTATTTTATTCTTCGAAAGATGTAATGTATCTCAAACAAATCTCTGTAATCGAAAATAAAAGTCTTGAACTTGTTACAGTTGTGATATCTAATATATAAAATTCTTCTGTCACGGGGTGCGTAATCGAACTCCTCCGAAACGGCTTGACCGATTTTGATGAAATTTTTTGTGCTTATCCGGTATCTATGAGAATCTGCCACCATCTATTTTTCATCCCACTAAATGTTAGGGGTAGTCCACCCCTAAATTTTTTTATTTATTTTTTAGACAAAATTTTAAATTTCTATTTTTTATGATACAGCATTAAAAAAATACATACAACCCCTAATTTTCACCCCTCTACGATCAACCCCTATTTTTTTATTATAAATGATATACATGGCAGAACGATGTTTGCCGGATCAGCTAGTAATCTATATAATTAAAATCTGTCGTGATATAATTCTCGATATTCTAAAATCAAATTCATAATTAAATATTCCCTCCAATTTTGCCGGTTCTCATTTCCATCTAGTCTATTCCTAGTTATAAAATAAGATTATAACCAAGACGGTTATGGCAAGAAGGTTTTATTCTAAACATGAAATTAAAAACTTTCTTACATGAAATTAAAAAGTTATGCAGTCTGTTAGGAACGTACCTTATGATTAGCACTAATAAACACATGTGAAAATTGTATAATTGCCTCAAAGGAGAGATGAGAGAATCATTACAAAGATTTTATAAAACTGTAGTACCTATCTTAGTTAAATTTTTCTTTGAAGAGATCGTGTTCTGTAGGACCCTAGCATATCTCATTACTAACAAAAATTCTAAAGTATTTCGACATGAATAAATGATACATTAATACATTTATAAGTACAAATAAAAAAAATATTTGCAAAGAAGTCCTAGTAAATTATTATTAGCAAAGAAAATTATTTAATGATCTCCCTGAAATGAAACTTAATAACAATTCGAATGATGCCAGCAACCTTTTTATATTACGCCGAGTTTTATGAATAATATTTTATAATAATTGGCGACACCTTTGTTATTAATATTCTCGTACTGTACGCTTTATTAAGCATTCAAAAACAATGTGATTTCAGACTATAATAACATTCAATCATCAAAACGATCACCAAGTGCGGCGCGTTAACAAAATTTTATAGTTATTAACGTTTATGTACGAAATTAATGGCTTATAATGTGCTTTATGTATTACATAAATTCTATATAACAACATAATTAAACGGTTGAAATGTTTGTTCACAGTTCGCGACGCCTCGACCCGGCGGGGAGTCGTCTTGTCTGCAAGGCCCTGATTGTTTTATGGTACGTATAAAATATATATACTTTATTCGTTTCATTTCAGAATTACGACAAATAGAAGCTCTGGTGTGTGTAAACAACCGTTCAAAAATGGTGTCGTATCAGAAGTACTGGTATTGTAGGTATACCAGGACTATATTTATAATTAACAAATAATACTTTGGTTAGTATACAAATAAATTCTTAAACTTAATAACATCGGAACTAATAGCCATCATCACAAATAGTAATTTAAGATTTATTGATGTAGCTCTTGGCTCGGTGTTTGGAAAGCTATTGGCCATTTCCGATAAAAGGCCTTTTAGCAATAACATCGCAGTAAATACTCATTACACATAAATGAATTTTATTACGTTTGAATATTAACTGAATTACTCCACCAATAAACGTAATGCATTCAGCGAGCCAACGCAAAATTTATGTCTATACACAGTACAAGCTAATAACAGGAAACGCGAAACTACCAAAGCAAATCATAACTTAGTTAAATCAATAGAATTAACATCAAACGCACCGATTCCGCGCGACGGAACGTTTTGTCAATACCAGTAATTAATCGTTCTTATAATTATTAAAGCTTACTCGGGCGAGTGGGCGTCAAGTTAACGTCAGCTCCAACTAATGAGTGTTCCCAATGACAAATGTTGAGCCGACCATCAGAGGATTTCTAGACGTCAGCTGTCAAGCCAAAGGAATAGCAATCTAATAGGAGATCTTTACTAATAGGACGTATTTGTCATCAACCTTGCGGATGATAAGGTGCACTTGCTTGCATTAGAACATTTCACGTAATTAGGTTAATACAATACAATGCTGGGTGGTCGTTGGGACTTCATGAAATGTTATTATTTTTATAAATAGTAGTTAATTGTTTATCTTCTATAAATATACTTTTTATACACAGCAGAATGAAATTCGTATTACTCCTGTGAACACACAAGTAATATTATTATATTTTTCGTTGGGTGTAACGACCGCGTCCCAATTCGGAAAGTAATGACAGACGATCGTATCAACACGCGAGCAATCCGATACTCAACAATTTGACTGACATCGTAGTTGTTTATTCTCTTTTTTTGTCATTTTTCGTCGAAAGTCATTAGTGCATACTATTAAACACATTTATCAATATTCTATCTATTTTAACATACATTTTATTCTAAAAACAGAATCAACAAAGAAATTTGTTGTTGCAGTGCTGGGAGAATTGCGAACTTCTTCAATCAAACTATCAAGTCTGGGGTGCGGTATGCGATGAGAAAGACATTTGTGTAAGTTGAAGCATTCATTATGTGTAATTAAAGCACATTTAGATAACTGTGTAGTGATTTAATTTAAACTTTCTTGTTTACAGTTCCCTGGATGTAAAGTTGCGTGTGAATTTCACACGGAAGCTGCGAGAGCGTCACAGACACAACCCGTAATTCACACGAAAGGCGAAGGTGTTATGCGCGTAAGTGGTGCAGTTGCTCGTTGGCCACCGCCGACCCCAAGGGCTGCCAGACCCGCTCCTCTGGTATACGTCGTTATGCGAAGAGCTGCAGAAGGTCCTTGGCGACAAATAATACAAACCCAATCCTTAGCCACTCGTGTACCCTCAAACAATGAAGGCGCTTTACTCCGTGTCCTAGTAGTCGATCCCTTAGGCCTCGTGACAATTTATAGCCCTGATGAAACTTGGGTAGCACACGACAGCAATACATCTAATCACGACGAGCATAAATGGATTCTGAAAGAAGTTTCGCTCATTCATCAAAAAGTTCTTGTCATTGGTGAAATCGCCTGGGAACCGAGGATAGCTCGAGGTGTGTATCTTGTAACGTGGGAGGTTGATGGAGGTGGCTTAAAAGGAAATCTATTCACAGATTCCACTAGAGTTACTTTATCTCTGTGGCCAGATACAATTTATCATATTCAAGTGGAACTTGTTTCTCGCACGCCGGGCGTTGATAATGAAAAATCGGAGATGATGACAATAGATACTAGTCGCGCCCAGCGTGTTTCAACGGAAAGTGTACAAGATGTTGAAGTAAGTGAAGGTGACCGACTCATGTCTGTTTTGGTTAGTTCAATGAGAGGAGAACGCGTCCCAGAAAGAGCAGCTGATTCAGAACTAGTTCTAGGATGTCTATCCGCCATGATTGCGTTTGTATTAGCTGTACTCGCAGCTGTCATTTGGAGGCGAAGACGGCGTGGTACCTTTCCAGGAACCAATGTCTATGTAGGATCCTCATCTGTCCTAAAGAGAAAGCTCGTAGAGGACTTTACTCCCAATGCGCATTGTTTTCAACCTGTCCTTACCCCTCAAAATACCGCCAACGTTCCCCCTCCACGGGATGTAGTAGTGTGACGTCACAGTTACGAAATGTTATCGGTAGAGGATCGGGCATTCAGTTCCTAAAGAGTGGACTTATAGTGTGAAATGAAGCGTATAGTGTCATTTAAAAAAAAAGGATTTTTTCGAATGTGATAAAAAGTAGTTTGAACTTGAATTGTGGTGGTGCGAATATCTGAGACTTTTATTTTTTTGTCATCTATATTAACTACTCTTGCATTAAATCACTGTACCAGCATTATGAGAACATACTATATAAATTTTGTATGTAGTTTTAGACAAATTGTAAATTAAAAATTGTACTTATAATTGTATTTATGGAAACACAGTAAGGACAACACCAGGAATCTTAGTTGTAAATATTTAAGACTATACTATCTTTATTATTAATTATTCAATTTGTGTGTTGTAAATAGAGGTGCCTTCGCACCTTTTCTTTGTATTGCAATGCAAAATCAAAGATTGAATATTACGTGCTGTTTTCATCCTTGTCTATGATTCGTAGAAATAATATGCTATAGGTAATTATTCTGCTATATAGGAACCATGTAAAAAAATTAACCGATTCTAAAGTTCAACCCAATTATATAATTACTTTCCAATTTCTAAAATGGTTTACAAAGATTATTTTTTTTGTATTCTAATTATTCTAATATCGAGTAATTTTCTATTTAATTTCATTCACAATTCTTTATAATTTGGGGTTAATTATTTCGATTAACTTTACATGTTTGACTCTTTTCACCTAGTCCTTATGATCATTTTATTAGATATCCTAAGACCTCATTACGTAGACCTAGTACTACTTCTTCAGCAATAATAATACGTGTTTTGTAAATATGAGTGATTTATTGTAAAAACAGAGAAATTATATTTTTCTTGGAGGCGACATAAATTTATGATAAATATCATTTAATTATCTCTAGGGAGAGCTACACAGTTGTCGTGTAGTGTCTAATGAAAATCTGAACATATGTGTAGTTCTATGGTCGGTAATAAATTGTTAGTAGTCATTCGTTTCATTGATGTTAGCTATCGTACTTAAAAGTTATTTTAGCGGTGATAAGCCAAAACTACTTTTGTGTTGTTAACAATTTTTGGTTCTTTGACCAAATTCATATTAGCGATAGTTAAATTAATTTATTTTAAATCTTCATCCGAATTTGTAAATAGTGCTAATTGATGAAGCTAAACTTTAATGAATAAATATGTCTGCCAAATTATATTGATTTTTATTTTAATCTGAATGTAAAATTGATGGTCTATAAAACTTGATTGATATTTAATAGGTATTGAAATAATTGAATATACGTATTAAAACTAATGAAGTTCCAATAAATATTTAAAAACAGTCTATTAGTCTTAGTTTGAAACGGTTTATTTTATTTATATTAAAAATTGCGAGTACTGTTCGCAAGTAAATACACATTACTACAAATGCAACACATATAATTATTTTTAACATTTTGCTATACCGCCACACCCGCTGTTGTAGAACAGAGTCATCGGACATCGATGTAGACTAAAACATATTCTATTTACACGCATTGTTGTAAATAAACCAAAATCTAAAATCCCTTAAACAAATATTAACTTTGATAAAAGGGGAATGTTAGTCCGGCATTTGACAGGCGGAAAAAGACCATTGTGTTGGGATTATCTTCGACGAATTTGTCAAACAATAGTTAAGGAACCCTTTTAATTGTCAACTCGGGCGTAGGTTTTAATCTGAAACGATTTAAAATAACGGTCTCGTCGCGCTTAATCTTTTTTAATATTTAAGCTCTTAGACCAAGTTTGTGGTTCGTGCCTCTCAAATATTTTAAATTTAAAATTACTTTATGCAGATTGAATAATTTAAATTATTATCAAGCTTAAAAAGTATATGGAAGTAAAATGAATTGGTGAAGACACAAAGATAGCTACCGCTTGTGAATTAAAAGCAACAATGAGGCGGTGTTTGATAAATTTCGATATAGACCATATTGCACTAGCTTAAGTTGTCCAAATGTCCAACTAGAGTATAGAGTTAATTTGTCTAAAATAGAGCATCTGTGTGACTATCTTATAGACGGTACTGTCTCATCTATGGGACCGTTGACTTGTCAAATTTCTATCTTATAAGGTGTCGCAATTACAATATGAAACGCAAAACTTCGCTAGTTCCTAGTAATAGATTAATTAAAAAAAATTATCGTAGAACCAATAAATCAACCAGATTTAGATTATATTCCAATACAATTTTATCTATGAGTAAATGTGGTCCAGATTTAACGGCAACCCTCAATCTTCTTTCTACTCGCCGACTTTAGATAAGACCACCTATCTTGAATTTAACTGTCAATTATCACAAAACCAGTTTAACTTCATTTTTATGACAAAAACTGCTCACAGGAATGTAATCGACGCATACAAATAAACGATATCTTTTTAAAAGCCAATTATAATTAAGGATACATTAAATTGAGAAATCCATTAGGTTAATCGATACCAGCCACTACTTAAGAAGGTCATGGAAATGAAGGAAGCTCTTACAAATGACGTGTAGGAGATAACTCCGTTTGAATCCATCTCTCTGTCTCCATAAATATTGGAGATAAGATAAGATATTGTTTCTATTCTAATCACCTATAAATTAAATTTGAAATCTATAGTCATATATTTTCATTAACAACGCTTTTGTTAATTCATTATGCTCTTTTTTATACACCTCTGAGGTTGGTACATGTTAATTAAAATAATGTGACATTATAATACCTTCACCAAACGAACAATTTGACACCTAACTGATATGTAATTCAATTAATTAAAGGGACAGAAGTATGTACGGATCCTACATAATTTTGTATCGTAATCCGCTATATAGTCTTAGGAACAGTATATCGGTAGAAGAATTAAGAGATTCCTACAGTCAAATATTAGTATATATTTTTCATATCATACATAACACAGCAATGTTGGCCGAGTGGCTTTAGCGTGCGACTGTCATACCTGAGGTCGTAGGTTCGATCCCCGGCTGTGCACCAATATACTTACTATGTGCGTATTTAACATTTGCTCGAACGGTGATAGAAAATATCGTGAGGAAACCGACATGTTTTAGACCCAAAAAGTCGACGGCGTGTGTCAGGCACTGGAGGCAGATCACCTACTTGCCTATTAGATTTAAAAATGATCATAAACAGATTCAGAAATCCGAGGCCAAGACCTAAAGAGGTTGTAGCCACTGATTTATTTATTTTATTTTCATACATAACACAATTTCACAAATACTTAACCTAACCAACAATTTAGTATAACAAAAAACTGTTTTTCCTGAATACACTTTTTTAGTTACCCGTTTTATTCGTTGTAAGGCATGGGCTCATAAATAACGGGAAATAGAAGGTGAATGCTCCTACAGGGATCCTTTCGGGAACGGCAAAGCATTCTTTAAAGATTTATTACAGAACTTGAGAGCATTTCTTCCCTACTGTTCGATAGTCCCTCAAATTTGAATACTTTGGATCGAAATTACGCATACTTTAAAACAATTTCGAGGGAGGCGTTGTACCTTGACTATATTTGGTTTGTTTTACGTTTTTGTAGCTTTCGAAGTTGAATTTTATAAAGGAAGAAATAAAGAACATTGTAATGCAAGAAGAATATTAATTCACAATAAATGTCTAACTACTAATGGTTGTCTGCTGTCGGGTTTTTTATAGTTAAATTGTTATTTAAAGTTGACAGTCCTGAGACTGTTTTTTTTTTTTATGGACAATTCACACCAATTGCCCTAGTCCCATGCTAAGCTGGTGAAGCTTGTGTTATGGGTACTAGGCAACGGATATACATACATATTATAGATAGATAGACATATAAATACATATTTAAGATATACACCTACACCCAAGACCTACGCACAACACCAAATGCTCATAACATCGATGTTTGTCTCAGCCGGGGATCGAACCCGGGAACCATGGATTCGCAGTCAGGGGTACTAACCACTAGACCAATGAGCCGACAAAACTGTTTCACTAAATGTTAATAAAACCTGCAATTTTAATTTTTAAGAGAAATTTGTTTTTTCTTAGGAACAGTGGTTTTTAATATTTGTATAGTACAAATATAACGTCCATATTGCTCTTTCAACTAGATAAAATATACCTACATCTGATTCTGTGTTAGATAAGTTGTATACAACTTGAACCAGTGTACAGGATAACCTAACGATTACCTCGAAGATAGGCCCTAGATATAAAATGCAATCCACATATTTCACGTCAATTTTATCTTAATTGCTGGGCTGTAAGACAGCCCTTGTTAACGTGTATGATAGTGAAATAGACTGGGTAGAAAGTGACTCGCTTATATTTGTATTGGGTTGGGGAAAAAGTCTTTTCGCATTACAGTATGTATGAACTTGTAATAAAATCTCTTTGGCTATACTATATGGATCTGGCTGGTTTTGTTATCAAGGAATGTTGAGATATTAAAGAAGATAATTCCAAAATCAAATTAGGATAATGTTTGTTTTTTATTTATTTTTCGTACCGTCAAGATGAGTGAACCGAATGAAGAAATTCGATACATTTATAATTTTCCTCCAAAAAAGGTCGAAATACAACACAAGCCGCGAAAGAAATTTGTGATGTTAATATGGCCCTAGCACAGTGTCTGTGACAGTAGCACAAATTTGGTTTAAGCGTTTTCAATGCGGAAATTTTGATGTCAAAGATCCAAGTCGCTCTGGTCGCCCTGTAACGGATAAAACAGATGTCATGTTTGAAAAAGTGGAGCAAGATCGGCATATCAGTAGTTAAGACGTAGCTGAAGAACGGGGAATTGACCACAAAAAAGTTTTGGTGCATTTGGAAAAAACTGGGTACACAAAAAAGCTCAATATTTGGGTACCTCACGAGCTCACTGTAAGAAACCTAATGAACCTTGTACTCATTTTTGATTCTTTATTACGACTTAATGGAACCGAACCATTTTTGAAGAAGCTGACAACTGATGATGTAAAGTGGATCACGTATGACAAGAACGTGCGAAAAAGGTCGTGGTCAAAGGTCGGTCAGGCTTCCCAGACTGTGGCGAAACCCGGGATAACTCGCAACAAGGCGATGCTGTGTGTGTGGTGGGATTGGAAGGGCATTATTCATTATGAGCTGTTACCAACAGACAGGACCATCGATTTTGAACTCTACTGCGAACAACTGATGAGATTAAAGCAAGAAGTTGAGAGAAAGCGGCCGGAATTAATCACCAGAAGGGGTGTGGTTTTTCATCATGATAACGCTAGACCTCACACATCTTTAGCCTCTCAGCAAAAACTAAGAGAGCTTGGCTAGGAGGTGATAATGCATCCGACGTATAGTCCTGACCTTGCACCTTCAGATTTCCACCTGTTTCAGTCTCTTCAGAATTCTTTAGGCAGTGTCAGGTTAACATTACGAGAGGACTGCCAAAACCAATTGTCGCGGTATTTTGATCAGAAGTCCCAAAATTTCTGTAGCAATGGGATCATGTCCCTACCTAAATGATGGCAAAAAAATATCGAACAAAATGGTACCTACATACTTTAGTCAAATGTAAATAAACTATTTTAAAAAATGTTTTGAATTTTCTTAAAAAATGCGAAGAAACTTTTTCCCCAACCTATTATGTTACGCCCGCGACGTCGTCTGCCCGCTTGGTCATGAAAGTAGGTTGTCTTTTCAATGCTTCTTTGCTTACCTAAGTTTCTATATATCTATATGTGTATTTGCTTTTATAGCTAGAAGAAGAAGAATTGAGACTGAGTTGACTGGTAAGTTCTAAAGATTAAATATTCGTCTTTGTCACTTAGTGGCTATCGAACCAATGAAACCACGAGTTTCTGAGTTCAATTGACATAAATTGATAAAAAAACACATGGAAACAAACACATAGTGTTTACTCCATTCTCGGTTACAGAGGGTTACAAGTTACAACTCCTAAGTTATTAAATATTACATACCTCAACAACCGCTAAGAAATAAATAGCCCATAACCTACCACAATATTCGGTAATAATATCTTAAATAATTAATGAGTAATTTTAAATATAAGCGCTTAAAAATAAAACGAAGAATTAGCTTCATTTCTGTTCCATAGTTAAATTTTACTAATGTATAAAATTATCTAAAGTAGAATGATAGGATTACAAGTTAACACCTATTTATTTTGCAAAATTATTGCAATGCTATCATAGACAAGATTGCTAGAAAAAACAAGATAATTTCAAAACACCAACACAACTTCTAAGTTATACGTAAGTATAGTAATAATCAAGGACTACTAAATTTAGTTCTAAACATATTCTAAGTGTAACATTATAACTCACAGTATGAGTCTTTCAAATCCTTAGTTAATAAAGGGTTCTAACATTTATCAGATTAAAAAATTACCAAATTGTTTTCCTATTTATTATATGATAAGCCTCAATTTCGTTACACTATAAAGTAAAAAGTTATACCTAGATGGAATATAAATTTATATTTGATCCAGAGTATATCCCAGCTACATTTCAAGCTGACAGGCCACAGATTCAGGCTGTATAGAATTATCTGTGACCATCGGAATAGTGACGCAGTGTCGGAAATTCACGTTACGCAATTACTGCTCTAGCAAGCAGTGTCAGGAGTGTCAGGTAGACACTGAGCCTACGATGCGCAGTGTTTGCAATACATTTATCACAGGATATCTCATAAAGTGACAACTGGACAGACACTCGCAATATTTGCAGTATTTTAATAGCAATAAAAGTTCTCTTGCTATTAAATCTTGGTTTATGTAATGTGAAAAATATATATGTTATCTATATGAGATTATTATGTTGGGTTCTAAGTACCTATGGAATAGGTAAACCAATATCGATTTCACCACTTCTTTATTGGAAAACAGCTGGCCTCGCCATGTTAGAGTTCACCGGGAATCGAACATCACTACTTCAGTCACGCAATTAATAACCTAAAATTAAAAAATATTAATTATTCAAATTAATTAAACCAAATGTCAAAGCTGGAAGTCGGTTAGCCAACTTAGTGTTTAAAACTTATTTGTAATTGGTAAATATTATATAAACTGTCAAAATTACCTATGGTAAGTTTAGTACACTCCATAAAAATCAATCAATATGAACTATTCAGTTCTTGCTTACTAACTTTAGCTGTTGTTATTGATTAAGCTTAAAAATATAATTGTTAAATACACTTACAAAATCTGTCACTTATTATGAAAAGGGAGTTTGTGAAAAGATTTCGTATCTTAATTATAAATTTTTATAGAAACAAAACTGATCAGAAGAAACAGAACTCTAATGAGAAACACAGATCACTACGTTCAATTTAAAAAAGAACACTATCTTTGCACAGCATGACTTATAATATTGTACAATCAAGTATCTAATTGCACTCACGAAGTGCATTCCTTTTGCTCTGGTCGGCCCGAGGGAGCTGCGGGTTTAATAGTCGGCTGTCAACGTGTGGGCGATCGCTAAACATCACCTAGTAAATACTGGTAAATATTTGTCTTCAGTGTAATTACTGTAATTATTCAAACAGGCCCGCCGGCTTTATATTGAATTTAAGATCTATTACAAGAAATCGTTGCATCTTAGCAGGTTGGCCATGGCTTTTATTTTTATCGTAAGTAATTTGTATTTTCAATTACGAGTTATGTTGTAAACTACAAACTAAAAATCTTAGTTTCCGCTTCTACTTTGTTTAGTTTGCGGATGTTTCTTGTGCCGCCTTGAAAATGTGAGGCTGTCGCGCCGGATGCTTGCAAGCTGCAAGCTTCGAGTGGCAACTGCTTGTATTTCTACTTGTCCCCAGTACTTCGGCTAAAGTTACCCTGCGAACCAATCATTTAATTGCTGTTTGTTTTAAGTTCGAATAAAGTTCGTGATAGACTAATTAAATATATTTTATGAAGTAGCGATTTTATTTATAAAGCTACTAGCTCACCCAGCAAACGTTGATTTGCCATGTAAAAGATTTTTTAGTTAGATTGAATGTAGAGGGGTGAAAATTAAGGGTTGTATGTATTTTTGTATGCAGTATGATAAAAAATAAAAAAAGATGTTTTTTGGAGTGGACACCTCTTATCACTTAGCTAATTCTCAGACTTACTGAATATGTATAAAAAATTTCATAAGAATCGGTCGAGCCGTTTCGGAGGAGTATGGGAATGAACATTGTGACTCGAGAATTTTATATATATATAGATATAGTCGACGTAATCAGAGTTAACGATTACTCAAGTAGCTATTTAGAAAATATAGTACAATTGAAAACAATTCTCACTGTTTTATGCTGTTGTAAATAAGTAAGTATGCACTTGGCGATTTGCACCGTCCGACATTGAAATACACATTCATTACACTTACTCTTAGCAAGTATGTCTTGCAAAGTCCAAAATGTTCAAAACCGGTGTAGATCATCTTCTACTTACATGATGCAGTAACAAGAGTACAAAAATATTTAGCGTTTTCTAAAACGTAATTATTCTAACTTTCGTGTATATTAACGTGCGGACAACACAACACATTTTGCTAATAACCGGTCTTTCCAGTTTTCGATTTTGACAGTTGACAAGAACCAAACTCTATATCTTTAGTACAGACATGAATTATATAGTATCTACTATGTCTTACCATATTGGGGGCAGTCGGCCAAGCAACCGCAATATCCATTAATAATATTAGTCAGAATCTCTAATCTACTAATATCTCGAATATATTTGATCAAGAGATTCAGTCTCCGTATTTCCATTCTATTAACCAATTGAATATATTCATACTCAGTCACAGATTTCGCAAACATTCGCTAAAGCAGAGATAATTTCAATTCCATAACCTACTATAGCATTAGACGCATTGAACATTCACCTTTGAAATAACTGGTTCAATCAATCAATAATTTCTCGGAAGCAGAGATTATCTCAAAATGCATGCCTCTATTAATTATATGATAAGCATCTGTGGGGCTTGATTATCCTACACTATATTTTGTACAGACTTTTTATAAAATGTACTGCGCATACATCTTTGTTAGATATTAGCTGTGGTCGCGGTTTCACCAGCATTGATTTGGTCCTAGCATGCTGTTATATCCATTGCGATTAATGGACTATCCAACAGTAGTTCCTGGTTAGCGCTTTTAACCAACCAGACCATAAAAAAAATCAGTGGCGCTACATCCCTAATTTGGTCTGGGCCTCATATTTCTGAATCTGTTTCACGATCATTTGTCAATCTAATCTAATAGCCTCATGTGCCTGCCATACGCCGCCGCCTTTTTGGGTCTTGGCAAGTCGGTTTCCTCACGATGGTTTCGTTCACCGTTCGAGCGAATGTTAAATGCACACATAGAAAGTCTAATGGTGCACTCCCAGGGATCGAACCTACGACCTCAGGAATGAGATTTGCAAGCTGAAGCCACTAGGCCAACACTGCTCTAACCAAACATTATATCTCACTGTATATATTATAGCATTAAAACTTAGTAAATATCTATACTATTATGCCTTACGTCACGCTTATAAGGTGATAGATGTTCATTTATAATCCGAAGAACTTTGAATCGCCATATCACGAACAACAAGATAATAAAAAATGAATTACTTAAGTCTCTCTCTAAACTTTTCCGCTTCTTTAAATTGTTATTCTGTAAAATAAACCAACAAAAATACTGTGATAATTTAGTTTTCAAGGGGGTTTCCGGGATTTGATTCCTGGTGCTACAAATACGTCAGCCCTCAGGTCACTAATTACGGCAGTTAAAACCGGTTATAATAATTAGTGATGGGCGTTGTGGGCGGCGACATGGTCGTGTTGAGGCGTGGTTCATAGCAATTCATGTTTAACGAGCTATCAAATGTCGAATTGATGACATACGTGACATCTTTGTGATCTTGAGGAGTGTGGACATAATTTTCTGTTCGATACTCTTATGTATTTAAAATCAATGATGAATTTCAAAAGTTTTTAAATTTGCTTGAATAAAGTCTTTTCATACAATACGTTAAAACAGACACATTTTCGTGGCCGTTTCACCGCATACTGACAATACTCTTTCACAAAACGTGCTCTAATATATGTTGTCAAAAGCGTCTGATTTTAAAAACCTGAACAAAACTTGTATCCTATTCAGATAAGGGTGCAAGAAACTTCTAAGTTAAGTTGTGTACCTCATATTAATTATATATGACCTGAGGACGGGGAAATCATTTTAAAGCCAGGTCTAGCTCTCTGTGCTTACCTGAAATAATAAATATTTGTTTAACGTACTATATAAAAATTTATGCTACGGAGGTGGTCCAGTCTACAAAAATATAAATAAAAAAACGCGTTTTTTGGGCTGGGCCTGTATTTATGTAGCTGTCGTAATCAATTGTTTTAAAACTATAAAAACGCGTCTAAAATATTTCTCACTGACAGTTAACAAGAGTAACTTAAGGTGTTAAATAACATTTTCAATGTGGGAATATTCTCGAAGCATGGGCGTAGGACGACTGTAATAAGCTGATTTAAATGCTTAGACGATATTTATGTAAACGACACCAATTACTTAACACCAAAACTAAAGATTACACGATAAACTGATCGCTAAGCAAAACACTGTCTTACCCACGCACTTGCAACGTAGTGATATTATCAGCGGTCTCCGCAAACACGATATTTCATAGATTCTGCATCGCGATTGCTGAAACACTGTTAAACAATGGTTGTATCGTGTTCTTCAATCCCTACCTATATATCTAAAGTCAAGTCAAGTCAAAATCATTTATTCATATAGGTAACACAATGTTCACTTATGAACTTCAAAAAAAAAACAAATTACAGAAATAGAAATGCTTCTAATTTTACATTTACTGCCAGTTCTCAAATCAAGGCCGTAGAACGGAAGAGAAGAACTGGCAATAAACTCTCCACCACTCTTTTTCATCGCCAAGTTCCACATGACTTCTTAAGTAATTAATAATAGTAAAATAAATTAAAAACAAAGATTTGTCCTCTATCAGCAGGAGGCATGGTGAAATAGGAGCACGCACTTAAACACAGTAAAAGTGTGATAGTAAAGGTATAGTGTTTAAAACAACTCGCAACCTTGACGTCAAAAGTTCAAATCCTATATGTGTACCGTAAAAATATATACTTAATTAAATATATAATAGATTGTCTGACCCTATGCGCAATTGAGTCTGTTCTATATAATTATGGGTCATAAAGGCACGTCATAGTACTCAGTAGTATCAAAGCAACAGATGCAAACGGAAGCCAGGAACGTAGAGGGTTTTAGCGTCATGGATCGATTATTATAACTGTTAAGTATATATGTTTATTAGAACTAAAATGACGCGTTTGCGGTAGTCATTAGTAACATCTACTATAGAGCGTAGATCATTTAATTTTCAAGATCACATTCTATCGGAAATCCGCCCGAGGCCTCGCCATTTTACTTGACTTTCCATAATAAATAAGATAAAGCGTGGATATTCATTCAGATAAGTGAGTTTGAAATATTAAAACAACATATTAAAATGAGGTATAGGATGAGATTTAGACTCATAATTTTCCTAACTATTCTCGTCTGAAGATTACTAAACTAGCTAAACCGTAATAGCAAAGCTAAGTTATTTCTTGTCGCATTACTCAGTTCCGCTACTAGACTTACTTCATTTAGCCCGGATCAAAGTTCGATTGCCATTGAGATAGTTATTTTGGTTTGGTACATTGTTTCATAATGAAACAAACGTTTGTTTGCCTCTAACCAATTAGGAGGTTTTTAACATCACAAGGCAGTAATGGATTTCGTTATATGTATTAATGCTATTCTTATCATGCAAGATGATAAAAATACAATTTTGTTCATGCTCTGCTACTTGTGCGAAACGGGTTCTTAGGTATGAATAATTAAATGATTTGTAAAAATATTACATGAGAAAAGCACCTACTTGCATTTGATCTTTTTGTGTTGTAAGCAAGGTAATATTCAATTTCATGGAGTTATATAATTAATTATGTTGAATTTAGAATATTATTAAACTTAGTGTTGCCCAAAATCGGTCTTGGTCTTGCAGTCTTGTCTTGTTCTTGCGTTTTTGCAAGACCAAGACCAATACCAAGACCGCCTTATTATAGCAAGACCAATACCAAGACTGAACCCCCGCAAGACTTGAGCAAGACAATACTTAAGCCTGCAAGACTCTTGCGTCTTGCAGTTAAGACAAACTGAGATTTGGGCGTTAATAAGTAGGTATTTGGTTTCAATCCCGATTTTGAGAAACGTTCCCCAGTATCAAAACCGTAGGTATCACATATAACACTAAACTAAGGGCTGCAGTTGTATTTGCAGTTGGCAATGTGCCGCTCGTCTGAAAGCACCCTGAAACGTATTGTATTGATTAGGTAGGTTAGTACTTATTATATTTCAACAATTTATTAAGTAGGTAGCGTGTTAATACTCACAAATCTGTTCCCACCATCCCCTGTGATAAAATTTACCTAGAATAACTTTCTAGCAAAGTTCATACCTTGTAGGTATCTACCTATAATAATATGTTATGCTTGTTTATGTCTAATGTGCAGATCTAACGTTAGTACTCGTAGGTTGGTATGTGCTTAAAATTATAGCTAACAAAATTATATAAACATCATGTAGGTGTGAAACTTATGTTTCAATGTTTATATTATTCTTCTATTTAGCAAAATTTAAAAGTAACAGCGAGTCGAGTAGGTCTAGTAACAGTTTCTACGGCAGCCAATATTATGGTACAGACGCCAGCACATCAAGCTACTACAATCTATCCAATTTCTTCAACAGATTTTCAAGTTTATCCCTAAAGAATTAAGGTTCAAAGTTGATTGGGGAAATGTGACGTTCTGCGAATAAACTGTTGGTCGGTCGGTGTATTATATACCTACTTATTTGATAATTTACCGACAAAGACGCCGCGGTTTGCAACAAGTGTATCACAGCATTTGACACTGTTTGAGCGCCGCATTCGCCGACAAAGAGTACGGACATAGGCACACAAATTTTTACCTATTTTGGTAGGGTTAAATGACCTTAAATGACCTTGAAGATGTCCCAGCAGTAGGTAGGTATA
The DNA here is from genome assembly GCA_963693345.1 of Pieris melete. Classification (NCBI taxonomy): domain Eukaryota; kingdom Metazoa; phylum Arthropoda; class Insecta; order Lepidoptera; family Pieridae; genus Pieris; species Pieris melete. Next base: position 1,438,707 of record CAVNZK010000053.1, on the reverse strand, counting down.
AATTGAATGATCCGAGTTTCTTTTATTTAAATAAATTCTCACACTGGCTTGAATTCAAACACTACAGCGTTAAAAGCTGTCTGGCGAGATGATAATTAATAACTAAGTAGGTATTGCATCTATTGAATTGCGAATATTTTGATTTCGAAATAATCATTGTTAATATCGGTAAATGATAGATAGTGAGTGATATACCTAGGTACTAAAATGTGAGCAGTAAGATTGAAAAATGTATAATATGCCATGTCAGTGCTTTCAATAATTTTATTTTAAAACAGCTCTCTAGTAAGATTTAGAGTTTACCATTCAATTACACACAACAAATTATTGAAAAACAAAAATTATGAAAAAGATATTTAGACTGAGTACTTAGGACATGAGTAGAAAAAATCTATCTATCGTGGATACCGAGTTATTAAAAAGTGGATAAATGTTGTGTTTACTTAATTTTATTTTTTTGTGCTAATGCCAACATTGACAACCCCACCAAAATAGGTAAAAATTTAGTCCGCTTCTAGACTTTGTGTTGCCGCCCTCGCTTTCATGTCAAAGGTCGCCGCCACTGCCCATGTTCTAAAGAATAAAATAAGTTTCCGGGTGCTCAGAACGGACGCAAATAGATTATGTTGTCCTCGCAAGGAAGAATGTAGTCGTAAGGATAGGTAGATTTTATAAAAATTGTTGTAAGTAATAAAAATATACCTAGTTTATATTATTATTACCTATTATACCTTTTTAAAGGACATTGCACTGCAAAATTGGAAGTGGGTGATTTTAACAAACTTGAAACGTGGAATAGCTCGAAATATGAGCGACGTCATATTGCTTTACGCATTTTGTTTTAAAATCACACACTTCCAAAAATCGAGATTTGCAGTCGGTTTATCAACTTCTATCGTACCTACTCTAGTAGCGACTATTGTCTTCAGCGATGATTTACTAAATAAATAAAAATAATCGTCGTGTAGGTAAGACGATTATTTTTCTAAGGAATACAATTTTGTTGTAGTAGGTACCTACATCGTTTCTTACTTACACAAACTTTAATGATAGTACCTACGACAAAGTAGTACGACAAATTGCCTAAAAAAAGTATCTACCTACGCACACTGTAATGAAATCTGCTAATCTCAACACACTGCCTGTAGCCTGCCTGAACATTGTACATACATTGGTGAATGCTCCAGGATAGCCCGCAAGCCCCCACAAATAGCAATAGGCTAATAGGTATTTGCAAGTCTCGCGAGACTTGCAAGACTCTTGCTGCAAGATCAAGACCAAGACCAAGCCTGAGAGCGCAATACCAATACCAAGACCAAGACCAGGTGTATTGACGCAAGACAATACCAAGACTGGCCTAAGTCTCGTCTTGGTCTTGCATTTGGGCAACACTAATTAAACTGTATTCATGTGTCGAAGGATGGTCACGGATAGACTAAGAGTTAAATTCAAGGTTAGTACGCTATATGGCTCTCTCGCATATTAAATTACTATATGTATTTTTGACAAAGAGCCATATCCTAGTCACAGTTTCGTCACAGTCACAACTCACAGCTTACAAAATTAAACTAGCGGGCTAAACTTTGAAATCTTTTTATATTATTTTAGGGCTACTTTAATATGTATGCTGAGTTAGATACTTGATTACTTTTACGTTATTGTAATGCAATACTTATGTTTTAAATAACCCCTGTTAGCTGACCAATATCTATCTCATAGTGTTCAAAAAGATAACTTTACAATTGCTGTTTGTGGTACAGATTTTTGTAAATATTGTTAAGTAAAATATTTATGTTTTGCGTTATTCTATATAAAACACACAACACACACACACACATTATATATGCTCCATTTGTACAATTTTATTACTCTTATGTGTACACAGTTTCACTAATTATTCGTAAGTACAAACAGACTTATAAACTTTAAAATTACGTATAGATGTGGAGTACAAGAATAGTTTGACAAAAAATTGCAAATATAATGTTACAGGCATGACAGACATAATTATGTTATGATCACGATACCTAATTTTTTACGCCATCTAGCAACACCAGAAGTAAAAAAAGAAAATTAAAAACCACTGTACAATCAAAGTAGCATCCTCCTTACTTTGTCGGCATCAGTGATTTATAGAGCATAGCTAGGGTTGCCACATACCAACACAAGGTTAAAAATGTATGTTTTTATTTTTAATCATCTTCCTTTACCCGGTCTAAATTAAGGTAAAATACAATTTCAGAGTTAAAGCAGTTTTTATCAAATAAAGTCGCGTTGCTTATTTTACTTTTCAATTATTCGAAAAGTATACCTAAACTTTCGAAGATTAAACATCACCATATTTTACCACAAGCTGATTTCTATATTCTATCCGTTGGGCTACAGATTGTTTCGGGATAACAATAAAACTGTGATTAAAAATGACGCGATGGACTTTTCAGCAACTCCATGGAGACTGAGACAGGAGACTTTCGCTGAGTCGTTGTAGCATTCTTAGTTGCTTATGATTATTTTCTTCGCTTTGTTATATTCCTACCTCATAGCTATTTATGAATTAACATTGTTCGTTGTATATTCACCCTTGGCGGACCCATGTGACTTCTTCGATAAAAAACTTCCCTACAGGATTTGTGTGCCGCGATATCGCGGGCTATTAGATTATGAGGAAGTTGCATGGATCTGGTTAGCGCTGCGCCTGATTCGTAAGTTCTTATGTTATTTTCACACGTGTATTGTTTTTACTTTCTTCTTACATATTAATTTTTTTCTTACATATTTTATAAATGTTTTTTTTACCTTTGTAGATTGTTCCATATACACTTTAATATTTAGTTAAGTGATGATTAAATATTCTATGCATTCTTCATCTTATCTTACTATTAACAATTACTTAAAAAATAACTATGACATTTCAATCATTCAGTGTCGTAATCCTACGTCTTTTAAAAGTGTGGGTACTTCCAGATTTATTAGTATACAAAATTGTATTTTAAATCTATTTCAAATGTAACATATAACATATATCTTTCGCCAAAGATCATGTAACATATAACATATATCTTTCGCCAAAGATCAATAGTATAACACTAATAAAAATTTGCAATTATTCCAATTATTACGTTTGTAAACATTTTTGTTTCGTAAAATTTCGAATAGGCAACCCTGAATGCGGCCAACGTCCTGTCTCACCGGTAATAAAAGTAATTATGTTATCACGCCGCTTGCATTCATTTTCTATATAACGCTGTTGTGTTTTTGCCATTATTCAATAACTGATTCGTTTTTGATGCGATTTTGTATTCAATTGAAACAGTTCGAGAAAATCTAATTATTTGATACCTCACTATTATTCATGTTAGTTTTGAACGAGAATTGTTGGAGACTGAACTGAACATTTTGAAACTGTTAAACTGTTTCTTTTAACTTCTTGGTTTTATGAAATACTCTTAAACACAAAAGGTTATGATATATGAATATTAAAAACTCCGAATAAAGTGGACAAATTTCTTCGCATTGGTAGAACTATATAGTATTAGAATAATATAGTATTGTCAGAAATTGAACCCAGAATTTCTTAGGCATCGAATAAAGTAAAAGCTAGGCTGACTGAGCCATGCAGAAATTCGAGTTAGGGTCCTTCAAGAAAAGAGCGTTCCAATTCTTAAAAGGCCGGCAACGTAATTGCGAGCCCTGTCAATTTGAGTGTCTATGGGCGCGGTATCACTTAACATCAGACGAGTCTCCAGCCTGTTTTAATAAAAAGAATAAGCAGGTAAATTTTTATATACGTGTACACGGACAAACGCCAAATGATCCTAGTCCTTAACACTAGAGACTAGGTCTGTGGTGTCAAAACTATGTGCCTATATATAGGCCGATCATATATTAAAATGTATGCTAATAAAAAAAAACCGCACTATGGGACAGTCAAAATTATTATTCTTTTTTCCATCAAACTCTTAGTTTGTAAATCAAATTCCAGTGGAGGTCTTACCTATACGACTTCTGAACTTAAAGAAGAAAAGCATACTACTCTGTAAAGCCCAGCAACGCATGTTAGTGGATACTAACATGCGTGCCCATGGGCTGCGATAGTTGCCTTTTATGACTGTTCTGTTTGCTCGTTTGTTTGTATGATATAAAACTAGTAATGAAATCTATTATCGGGCCATTTTATATAAAAACAATTCAATTACAATTCACATCAGCCCTGCGATTCTGTAACTCACTTTTCGAACTCACACAGCGGTTTTCGCATCGGCGGTCGCTCTTAAATCAGCCGTGAAGCAGTCATTTTATGATTTGGCATTCTGAAAAGGTGGGAGCTTGTTGTTTATTGTTTATCAGAATGCCAAATGATAAAATGACATTTATAAATTACAATTAATAGAAACGATTCGTTTTGGTGCTTCGAGATTAACTTGAGTACATTAACAAAATAGCATCCGATAATTAATTAACAATATTCCGTGTTGAGGTGGGTTTGCATACATAATGCATCAAAGTGATACGATTAAACAGAATTTGAATTGCTTATTAAGCTGATTGGCGTGACTTTCGTACTATGAATTCGTAATCTGTATTAATCGAATAGAAATCATTGAAATCAATAATGTCGTACTTAGACGATCCTGTAAAGGTACCAAATATTAATCAGTAAAAAATGTTGTAACTATTTTTTTGACGTTTGTTTTTTTTAATGGTGTAAAATAATAATTAAAAGTTTATAACATTACATAACTTAAATCCGGTAAAAAATACAATATTTGAACTAGTTTATTTATATATTTATTAATTAATTACACTTCGTGGCATACAGAAATATAATAGAATTAACAGAATTAAATGAAAAGGAGCCTTTTTGCTTTCGAGAGACCTCTTCCAGGCAACCACTGTATTTTTTTTAGAATTAGATAGGGTTAGCAACAAGTGCAATAATACATATAACATATAGTTATTTAGTCAATAAATCAGGAACAAAAAACTAAACTAAAAAGGACACGAGAAAAAGAAAAAAGAAAAATCACGATAGTTTTAGATCAGTTTCACATCAGTAGTTCACGAAAGTTAGGGATCCGATTGGGCAGGTTGATTATACAGTAGAGATTTAAAGGAGATAGAGAAGGAGCTAAGCGAATAGGGACGGGAAGTGAATTCCATAGTCTCACTGCTGAGGCCTTAAAGGATTCGCCCAGAAAGGAAGAGTTATGAGATAGGATTTCAAGGATATAGTTTTCGGAAGAACGTAAGCTATGCGTAAGCTATTATGGTTAAGGTATGTTGGAGTTGACTGGAAGTTTTCGCTATATACATGGTAGTATTAAATTGTAAGTTTTATTACCTAATATATTACGACTGTTGAACATTATAGAATATACAGTATCTAATTATGTACTGAATTCAAAACAGACGGACCAGAGTCCTGCCTTGCGATTCTGTAACTCACTTTTCGAACCCACACAGCGGTTTTCGCATCGGCGGTCGGTCTCAAATCAGTCGTGAAGCAGTCATTTTATGATTTGGCTGATAAACAATAAACTACAAGCTCCCACCTTTTCAGGATGGACTTCACAGATAAAGTACTGTATTTCCAAAAGTACGAAGATGTAATCGTTAGCCTAACTACTACATAGTCCTGTTCATTTGCAATACAGTTATGTAAATAGTGAATCAATTTTACATTTAACGGCACTATGCACCTGCTCTAAATGTTAGTTGCCTTATCAATATCTCGATTGTATCTTTATAAATTGACAACGTTGCTGTAACTGACTGGTTAAGCCCTAATTCGTTCCATTTATCCGATTTCATTATTCAATCAGAAATACCTCAGATACCTTAAAATTACTCAATATATAAGTGTCCACTAATTTATCTGCGTATCTATTATTTATCCCCATTTTATTCTAATTTTTCTCAGCGATCGTTCTCTTTTCTGGGCTGTTACTTGTATAATAAACTTAACAAAACTCTAAATATTTATCCTAAAACTAAAACATGTGTAAAGCAAATAGTTAATAAATTTTTACTTACTTTGAACTATGACCAAACGGAAAACCTTCTAGATATATTAAAATAATTTTCACATATGTTCTCAGGCGTGTGCCTGACACTCACTCTCTCCCACTATCAACATACACACACACTCACATACACACACTCACACACACACACATACACACACCCACCCTAACATTCAACTGTATTTGTGCTATATTGTATTAATTTGTTTGCCTACCCATATATTATGTATGTTCCCTTTGTAAACACTGTGACTTTGCTGTGGAATGGAAGCCTGGTTATCCATATCACAGGTTCTTGCCTAGTTTGGAAACCAGTCTCCCAATACCTTTTCAATTCAATTGTTATCTTATTGTTTTTGGGAGAAAATAAAAATTATTCTTATTCTTATTCTAGGATAAGATTAAAAAGGGTTCCAAATTCAAATGGCTTATTTAAAATGTCACAGACTGAAAATAATTATTGATTTAATTTGTATAGCCAGAGCGAGTTTTTGTCGATGGTTTCATGGTACTTTTATGTTTGTGTTGCTTAGACTATTCTGACGATTTGAAATTTAAATATTTCTACGTACATAATATGCTATATCTACTGTGTAGTTGTTGGGAGAATGGGATATTGCACCTATAATTTGCAATTATTTTTCATCTTATGGCTACCGAATAGGTGTATAACAACACGATCCTATCTAATCCAAACTATTTTGTTATACATGAAATTTCAGTAGTTTCAGATACGGGATTAGGGTCAGTACGGTAGTTGTGGGGTTTAGCTATCCACTGCAGCACAGCTTAATTGTGAGCTTTGAAAGCTTTCATCGGGTGAATTGTGTATTAAAATATTCAGTTTTTAGTTCGTGCTTTTGTGATAGAACAAGGACTTTAAATTTTTAAACTATAGCTAGCTCTGTTCACCGTTATAATAGAGAAATTGAGAGATAGGTAACCATGAACCCAAGATACCAAAGCAGTTTCCACAACCCCTCTGAATATGTTATTTTTCGTTAATAATATAAAAATAATACTAGAAACATTTTCAATTACTGGCACGGTAGTTTTTTATATCGTGAAGAAACAGTTACCTATAACTTTTTATCGATTCGCATCCGTTTTTTGTCAATATTTAACGCGAAAGTCGCGCTTTCTAAGCAGAACATCGAAGTACGCCTTTGTTAGTTCAAAGCACGTTTTTCATTCGATCCGCTAAAAATAAAAGTGAAGATAGTTTCGCACGTGACGACCGGAACAAGATGCCCAAATTTTAGGCCTTTTACAAGAACGTATAGAGTGCTATACGTTGCGCTGTTTGTTAAACTTTACTTTAGCTCATGGGAGTTTTGTAACGAATGCATCAATGTATGTAAAACATTGAAAACTTTTTGGTCTTTACCTTCACCTTGAAATGGGTTCGCCAGTGATGCGTGAAACTGACATTACGCTTGTCGGATAATATTGAATTTTCAATATCTTTTTGTTTTACATACAAAGTTTAATCTTATATAACGGTATATAATCTTATGTAAATGGTCTGTCTGTTTTAGTTTGATAGAAATTATACGTTTTATGATTATTTATTTTAAGTTACACACTCGTCATAAATTGCAATATTTAATTCTTGGGAAGTACAAACTGCTTATTGTATTTTTTGTTTTATTGAGTAATAAAGTACGCTAGAACCATTGTTCTTTAAAATTATAAAGTCGCAGGTGATGTAATCATAATATAAATCGTGTATTAATTCTGGTATATTGTTTTTTTACTCCGTCTACAGCCGGAAGCTGACAAACTCTTTAAAATTAAATTGCAATAAGATTACAAAATAACCAAGACTAATCATTGTTATTGTAGTTGGATAAAGAAATCGATCAAAAATTGGTGATGAGCAAGCTTAATGATCGGGTTTCGCTATTAAGATGACTCAGTATTTTTTGCGTTAAGATTTTTGCTGTAATTTGATTCAGAATATAATCTATATCAGAATTATTTTTTTGTGTGTTTGAATAAGCATACTTTACGCGCGAGCTAATGACAATAGCCAGTTTTTATATAAATTCTATTCACCGTGAAGACGATTTATTCACATTTTTTAGAAAGTTCGTTTGCTTGCCCAAGCTTGTTCAAGAGTTCGTCTTTCTTAAACATTGCTACTCAGAGAGCCAAAAATGCATTGTGTTTTCTTTTGCGACAATGCTTCCATAAACATAATTGATCCTTCGAGCTGTTTCTGCAGCACTGGTGCCACGGTGGAACTCGTACTCAAGAGTGATGCCAAGAAAAAAAAAATATTGGTTGTTTGTAAAGTAGGTTTACGATCGAGATGTTTACGTGATAACGTCTTATTGGTGATATAAGTTTTTGGGAAGTAAGGAATTAATGAAGATAACAATTTTTTCAAATTTTAAATTACATTTATCGTTTTATTCACACTTTTGATGATAAATTTCGGGTGTAAAATGACAAGTTTACTTTAAACATTCAACGAAAACTTAACCGCACGAGAAAATCTCCATTCGTTTGTATGCCGCTAGAGTGAGATGAGACGGGAGATCGGTCCGTCTCTCTCTCTCGTTATACCTGCGATCGCGCTCGTGAGGTTTTGGTGTGACACAAGTTTCTGAACATGTCACCCGACTAAAACGATTTTAAAGACGTTATCTCGTCAAAAATTAAACGGGAAAATGAAATGAATCATCGTTTTCTAAAAACAAATGCACGAGTAAATAGCTGTAAAAAATTGAATTAAGAATTCCTAACCAAAGCGGAGATATTTGAGGTTAAAGTGGTCAGTAAGACAAAACGTAAATTTCATATAAACAGACCTAATATTAATTATTTTGTAATGAAACTGTATTCAAATATACACATTGTAGAGTACATGAACACGAGAACGAAATTATGATGAAAGTGTAATTGATTCTTCGATACAGATTTTAATATATACGAGTACGTGTAGGCGTTTAGTCTTAAATTATAATGACCGAACATAAATTGTGCGATTTTACAATGATCAATAAAATTGGATTTGCCGTTTTGCTAAATATTAATTGCTGCCCGGGCGAGTATTTTATGTTTAATCGAACCTTAATCTTTTATTCTGTTCATATAAAATTTTAATGAGTTTTCCGTAGCTTAATATTCAATACGCTCAGCGATCATAGGCTCGAATAATCTACGATAGATTATATGTTGACGAATATTATTGTCACTACACATCTATTTCATTGGTAATTTTTAAGTATGTGATCAGCCTTCTGTGCCTGACACAAACAACATACAATATGTTAGGCCCAACATATGAGGCACGAGTTAAGGAGTCTGCCTCTTACACCATGTCATACCGGACCGCGTTACCGTTACCATAGGACCACGTTAGACAGCAGCATAGAGCCCACTAGACCGTTTCATCACCTACCAACAGCGCTTGCCATGTACGGACACGGAGAGTTACATACGTGAAGTATTTACGCAAGAGATATCTATACAGAGGCTGTGAGATATGAGACTATGAAAGCGTGATAGTTTCCGTGCTACTTGCGTCACGTTTAACGTCGTGGGCAGATGTCTAAACAGCTTAACCGACATAGAAAGAAATACCACGGCATTACTTATCAAACCTGTATTTTGAACGATCTTGACGTTGACAATCGCACTCCATTTTTTACTACCATTTCTCATAAAATACTTTTCAATAACCGATCGATGGATCGTTTTTGTAAAATGTCTTTGAATTCAACCAATCGAATTTTGACATATGTCTATTTAAATATGTTTTTTTTAGATTATAGATCGAGTATAGAAAGCGGCCGTTAGTAATTTCACTGATTGAATGATATTCTCATCTTTGAGCTTATCAAGCAATGCATACCTACGTTTACTTTTTACCAAATGTTTAAACATATTAAACTCAAGACGGAACTTCCTCACACAATACCAACTGTCGCAGACTCCAGTCATACGGGCGTATAAGATTTGTAATATCGTAAAATCTACTCAGCTAATAAATCATTTGAAGGAAAATTGACAATTGGAGGCGTTTAATAGCGTGTTTTGAATGGCGTATACCACAAACGGCTTTTACATTGAAAACGTTTGTCAATCATTTCGTAAATATTTCAATTGATTATAAATAGCGAGAAAGCTTTACTCAAAGTTGAATGTCAAAATTTGTTTGGGCTTTTTGTATTGGTATTGTGTTCTTCAGAATGGGAAATTAATTTCAATATTCACGAACGATTTATGTTTTCCGTTACTTATAAACGTAAATAACTCACCAACTACAAAAAAGTAGTTTGATAAATATTACAAACTTGAAAAGTATTTAATAGCACCATTTTACATTTATGCATTTAAACGATGCAAGAAAAATTTACTTATTGCGATTTGAATGCACGGCCTCAGAGTCCTTTGCCTATCCACTCACACAACACACCTCTATGCATTTCACACATTACAATTAGCCTTGGCCTCTTTAGATCTATATATGTACTATAAAGATACATGAATACATGTTATACTCAAGCTTCATGCATTAAATATTACAACACGAAAAAACTTGATCAAGATTAAGATTGATGATCAAAAAACTTGTTACGGCCGAACATTGTTAACATAACATATTTTTATTAAAACAGCTAATTTACTTTCGAAGAATTTAATTCATGTGAAACAATCTTATAGTTGCGATAAAAACAGGCACAATGCGTACACATTGAAGTCAACGTCATATCTACAGTTAATATCGTGACTGAATAACATGATGGACTGTCGTTATTAAAAAAAACATAATAATAGTGGAATAGACAGCTTTCATTTGTTCTATACATTCTTTTTCTTGTTATCCTAATATCCTAGCTTCCTTCAGTACCTAGCGTTGATCCGGAACCTCTTCGGGTAAAAGCATCCTCCAGCTTTTTTCATTTTATCTCTTTTAATGACTTTATTTCTCCATTCCCTTCCTGCTAGAGATTCTATTTCTTCTATACACCTTTTTAGGGGCGCCCTTTTATCCCTTCCCTTTGGTCCTTTCCAAAAAAAAGAACATAGAAATTGTGTGTTACCATAAGGCTTACATTTAATGATTGTGTGTTACAAATAAATATTTGATTTCCTAAGTGATAATTCGAGAGAAACAACACTATATCTGACTAATTATAAATTTTACACAATGTAACGAAAAATGCAGCTATACTTGATTTTTTAGCACAAATGCCACTCTATTACTAGTAATGTATATATAAATAAATATAATTACCTGAGAGCGATCAGTTTAAATTAGATACAAGAGAACAAAGCGTCATTAATTCAGTTGTCCTTATTGAAGAAATAATAAGGCGTAATAATGCGCATACAAACATACTGTCATAACCAGTCGAAGTTATGAGCAATAAAAAGCAATTCACTTATACCGGTGCTTATTTTTAGCATAAACTTTAATTGTTAAAAAATACAAAAAATGCGTATAATACCGTAGTATTTATAAACCGTAAAAACAGTCCGCTAGACGTCTTATTTTTTTTTTTTTTTATACGAGGTGAGAATGCGCTTACGCAGGCCCGCATCAACGATGTCGAGCTTGACGCGGGGACTGACGTCTTATATACGTAGGCATCTATATAGGTAGGTAGCTATTAAATGCTAGGCATTTATTTATATAATACTAGCTGACACGGCAAACGCTGTTTTGCCATTTATATTATTTCTTGGAAACATTTTTTTAGTTCAAAAAATAACTATCTATTATAATAAAAATAGGGGTTGATCGTAGAGGGGTGAAAATTAAGGGTTGTATGTATTTTTTTATGCTGTATCATAAAAAAATAAAAACAAAAATAATTGTCTAAAAAATAAAAAAACAATTTAGGGGACTACCCTTAACATTTAGGGGATGAAAATAGATATCCGATATGCACATAAAATTTTACGAAAATCGGTCGAGCCATTTCGGAGGAGTTTAATTACAAACACCGTGACACGAAAATTTTATATATTAGATTTTGAAAAAACTAAAAGAAATTGATATCGCTTTAGTAGTTTTTGAGATAATTCGTTATAGCGAAACAAATATTTCCTGTTTATAATATAATAATAGATTATTACAAATCGGCCAAGCAAAGGTCGAGGAGATTGATTAAATTGCATGAATTGAATTATTATCATAATCATATATATGTATGTGGTGTCTGATGATTTGTTAATAAATAGTTTTAGCCTCCGTATCTAAAAAAAATAAGTATTGGCGAAGGCGCGTGACAGCGCATTTAACATTTGAACGGTGAAGGAAAACATCGTGAGGAAACCGGCTTGCCTTAGACCCAAAAAGTCGGGGGCGTGCGTCAGGCACAAGGCTGATCCCCTACTTGCCTATTAGATTGACAAATGATCATGAAACAGATACAGAAATCTGAGGCTTAGACCTACAAGGGTTGTAGTGCCACTGATTTATTTTTGAAAATAAACAACAAGATAATACACCTCTTTATAGATCCCAATTACCAAAAAATATTACAAGATCTGTATTTTATCAGAGATAATACCCAAGAGCTTTGAAAGTAAAAATAGTATAAAATAATTTTATGTTATGACAAATTCAAAGAGACGATTCATATTTTATGCATTCGATGCAACTGGCAGACTGTATTGCAGTATTTTGTAGACAAAACTGAGAAATATTCTTGTAGTTAAGCGAATCCATAAATATATTCAAACGAAATATGAAAGACATTTTTATAATATTGCATATATTGTGGAACAATGATTTACGTTATTCTTATAAAGGCGAACCTATTGAGGCTGCTGTCACGAGTAGTTGAGCAAGACTTGTGTTCTGAAACTTAACGATCGAGGTACTTACCTGTTTAATTTAATACATTAGGAATTCTAGAAAATTCGTATTTGTTTTATAATATTTGTCAGCTGTAAGATTACTAATTTAAAAAAAATGATAAAGCTATAGAATGCTAAATATTTCTTAACTTTTTAAAAATCAGTCTTAAGAACTCAATAGATTTTAAAGTCATCATAATATTATTCTAGTAGCACTAATAATAGTCGTGGGTTTTTGGTACTGTGTAATTTCGTACATTAGAATTTCTAAAAAATTTTTGCTTTTATAAATAGCACGCTTTAGTACTCAAAAGATATTAAAGTCATAGTAAATATTAATTCAGTAGGTAGCACTAATAAGCCTTTAATAGTCGTGGCTTTTTTGTACTCTCTGTCTCCTTTTCTCACAGCTAAAACACCATTTGATAAAAAGGAATGAACGAATGCTTTTGACAATTGTGTGTAATTAGAGACTGATGCAGTTTTAATTACCTAATGTATATTTAATATTTGAATCGGCTTAAAATTTTATCCATCTCTTACAGCCGGTTAAAAAGCCCGTAGCGTCTTTGGATTTATGACCATTGGACACCCATTTAATATCCCACACAAATCGTTATCTTTTTGATCGTCTAAGATAACTTGCCAAATGGTAGGTTATAATTCTCTTGAGAGATAAGTTTCATTGAAAGATAAAAGTTAATTATCTAAATCATAGTTATTCAAATTTCAATCGTACGTACCTATTCAATATAAAACAACTTCTGTATGTATTTTTTTACAATATTAATTATCGGGTGTTTCCTTATAACGTAATTCTCTCTAATCCAGATGTGAGAATGGTTAATCATGCGACTCTCCACCCACAGGTCGTGCGTTCGAACCCTGACCAAAATTAATTGCTGGTATGGGAATTAATTTGCACATCTGGGAAAGTCTTAAAAATGTATGTGTTAACTATCTTTCACTGGCTTTGATTTTGTCATCATACAATTTTGGGAACAATTTGGGCAGCGGGCATATTAAAAAAGTTTGCGTTCGAAACCAGCGTTTTTATTACCAACTAAAAGGCAATGCTGTTATGTTTTCGAGTATTGCTTACTACGCATTTAAAAATATAATTCCATATAAAATTGAGGCAAGGTTCTGCAAGGAATGTACAAAAATAGATGAGTGGAGATTTATTGCGCTATAGATTCTTGAAGTTTAAGAATAACATTGTATTGTTTCGAAAATAAATTGTGTCGTGATGTACTTTGTCATATTTCAAAGACAAATCGCTGATCGAAATGTGATTATAATATTTTCTGGGTACTATTTGTATTTTCATATGAAACAAACAAAGAACTAATTTTGTTTTTGTTGCAATGTTTTTATATTATATTTTGACGTTGAGTTATAAGACGCAAACATAACGTAACGTAACATAATATATATAATTCAGTTATAACATTTTCTGATTTTGAAGACTAAAAATGTATCGCATTCGACTTAAAATCACACATTGTTCTCCTGTATAGCGTGGGTTTCAATAGAATATTCTGATTTGGTTCGACAGTTTAAAATGAAAAATATTAACGCATTGTATTGAAATGGTATAAACAGAGAACTTAGTTTAGAAACAAGTACCATTTAAAGTGTAACGTAAGGTATGTAATTTTCGATATAGCAAGTTTAATTAATATTTCACACACAAAAGAAAAAATCATAGAACACAATACACATACGAGTATATTTACATTCTAATATTATACCGCTATAGGTAAAAAACTTATGAACAATCCCAAACATATCAATCATTTCAATTATAAAAATGTTATTTATTCTTTGTGTAAGCCAAGAGCTAAAGCATAACTAATGTTTAATGTTGCGGAGCGGGCATGATAAATCACTGAACTTAAAGTTTCAAATAATTTTATTTATCTTCAAACAGAAGTAAGTGAAATGCAACAGATATGATTGAAAGATGATATTTCCTACTTATCAATACAATCATTTATCATAGATATCGCTGGATCGACACGCAGAGTGCTTGGAGAAGTCAATCTTTGAATTGAAATATTCCGTTTTGGCTCAGATTACTCACCTACCTCAGTGCTTTGGATAAAATGTAAAGTCTAAATATAACTACTGATAGCGATATTGACTGCATTTGCACTTTAGTCTGATTTATTACGTGTACACATAACTTTTAAAGGTTTTTTCGAACTGGTGATACTAGTTTTTTGTGCGTGGTCGTATTGGCGAACTTTCTGTTCCTTTATTATTATAATTAAGTTAAACATAAACATCAGTACTGTTTTTAAATGTTACTCTAAAATATAATTACACAAAAATGGCGTCTTGCCTTAAGGAACGCTCAGTGAACGACGGACGTCACGGTGATACGGGTGAAATTTCGTATTCTGCCTTGACGTCCGATGATGAAACTCAGCCGCGGATATTAATCCGAACAACTCCATTGAACAGTAAAAATGGTAAATGCAGAGAGACCCCACATCTCTACGCAACGCCAAGACATCAATCCTCTCGGTAAGTGACTGGTCATGGACGATTCGAATCATAGGTTGAATACGGTCAAGTGGAAGGAGCTTGTACTGGGAAGCTCCTGCCCAGCGGTGAGAACAGTACTCCATGTGGGGTCAAATTTGCGCTTTATAGAGTTGCAAGCGGTGGCCAGGAGTGAAGTACCGTCTCGTCTGGTTTTTTGTATTCAAAAATGTTTATAAACAATCTGTTAAAATATCCGTGAACTCAAGACAAAGATTATTCGGAACTCGCGAGCAATAAGTGCCAATAATACTCACGTAACAGAGACGGCTAGAGGCACGTATTTTTCGCATTATCGCTAAATTATTATAAAAGGTAGAAACGTGTGGCTTCCAGTAATTCTGGACTGTTACGGGTGAAACAATTGTTTTAGAAGCACGTTTGAGTCGCACTGAGGCACTTGGGAATTAAGGCGTCGGGAATAAGCATTGTGCAAGTGTGTATTATACTTATTTGGAAAAGAGTCATAAGTTTTACAACTATTTTTAAAATTAACTTATGTTATAATGATTTATTTAATAAATGTTGGTTATTACTGCAAAACTTGTTAAACATAAGTGTTGTTTGATGATTTGCTTTATTAAAAGAGTACCGAGAGTTTTTTACGCCGGCTTTTTCTCTCGGCCTACACCCTCTGTCTTCTTCGCCGATGAGTAGGGATGCCTATAGATTCAAATATAATGACGTGGAATAAGTGATACCTGTATCTTATGTAATATGTTCCATAATAAACATATGTATTTTTTTTATTACATGAAAGTCAGAATAACTTGTTTAAAATTTCTATTACGTTGCGTACTAATAAATACGTATATTTATTTAAAACTGCATGGCTCATATCACGAGATAATTCTGAATACAATAGTGTAAAGTAATATTAAATTGCAAAAACGTAATAAAATTTTCCAAAGAAACACTTCCCACAAGCGATTTAATAATATTATATTTATGCCTATTGGGTTTTCTATACTATTGAATAGGTTTTGTGACTAAGCCCGATTATTTCATTTGCCCATAATAAAAAGTCGCGATCGGCAGAGGTGGTGTTCTCCAGCTTCAGAAGCCTAGGCTAGGCTAGATACACTCCGCTAGCGCTGTGTTCCAAACTTTATTTTGAGTAAGTTCATATAATGACAATTCTATCACGCTTTCGCATGTTACTAATGACTAATATTTAATACAACATATTATTGCTTCCTATATTTCGTTATTTAATGGACAGCATAAAAATATTACAAATATGGTTAGCATGGATATAGTAAAACGGATGGACGGCGTCAGGTTAGAGTGGATGAATATGAAGGAGGCATTTATCCGAAGGGCAACTAATGTTAAATTTTCCTTTTTTGTCTTTGTTTTTGGTAATGTGAAAATCTTAATACATATGTATTAAGATATAAATAATAATAATAATATTAATAATAATAATATTTATATATATAAATAATATTTATATATATAAATATTCTTCTTGTGTTAATTTCTTTCTTTTTTATTCCTTGAGTACTTTTATAAAATTATAAATTAAATTATACTAATCTGTAACACGAAATTCTTTGACTGTTGTACTTTTTTGTTGTACTACTTTGGAGGTACGAAGATCGCCAAGTCAGCTGGTTTACACTACACGAAAATCGTAAACGCATACTAATCTTCAATCGCGAGTTAAAAATGTCTTAGACTAAAACATCTTCGTAATTTTGAATGATAAATACAGTACTCCGGTAAAAACCAAGTTTTATTTAAATATTTGTACTTTATCAAATTTATTGAAGAACTGTGAGTATCTATTAAAAAATTCAAACTATTCTTTCTTAATGTTAGGTGCGATCAACTAGAAAGTAGAAACACATTTTGGAATATGTTTGTATATCGTTATTCAAACTGTGATCTAAAAGAGGCGGACCAAAACAACTTTTATTCAACATTATAACATGAATGCGACAAGATTGAATTAACATTTAGTTGTCTAAAAAACATGACCGATGATGTACCTAAAACCCGTGGGTCATCATAGAACAATGAAAGAGTTTGAATAATTTAATTCGACTTACAATTTTATTATTGAGTGATTCGCTATTATTACTAAACTTAAATTTATGTTTGAATAAATCATTGTATGTCACGATTAATATCTGTTAAATATCATATTTATTGGTACATCCAAAAGCACTATTGTACATAGTGTTGTTTTTTAAATAATTATTTTCGTTATCGCATGTTTACGTTTATATTGGAAACAATATAATTTAACTCGCCTGTATATATCTTTAGTGTATACTTTCGAAGGTGACTAATACATTACCTCATTATGCATAATATTCGAATTTTAAAATCTACGCAACTAAACTATTAATACAGTTTAATACTTAAAACACAATTTTTAAGATAAAGACTAAAAAAACCTCAACAGTGTAAACATATTTTTCGTTTCATATTAATATTTATGATACAGAAACATTTATTCGATCGCACTTTAAATTTTAGATTCGTTTAGCTTTATCAAAAGCAATATCAGCTATGTATTAAACATCAGGTACAAGTTTGAAATTCGAACATTTTATGTTTGAAAAAGGGAGATTCTTGGGATTTTTCGTACTAATAAGACCCAACAAGACCTGCATACTAATACCTCGCGCGCATGACAAGGGAACTTGGAGTGAATATAAAACGTCAAGTAGGTACTATCTATCCTAAAATCTTTTATCGGACTTTTTAAGCATAAAAATGTAGCATTATTCCAAATGGCGTACCGCTATGAGAGAATCTAACATTATTTTAACGAGAATATTATTCTGGGGAGTTTTAAAATCCTTTAGTTTTATGGAGCGCATCTTTGTTTAACAAAATGAGAGGGAATTGATCGAGATCAGTCGAGCACGTTTGACCTTTGAGGTAATTACTGATCTTCGGAATGAACACATTTACTATTTACAAAGTTTAGTAGAGAACATTTCTGCCCATAAATAGATTTTATATTCATATAACTACGTATTATTAATATCCTATATAATATACATATGGTCTGCCCTCGTTCTTTTTTTAAATTTTGGATAAAAGTACCGCCTATTTTACACAGGAATAATGGCGTTCTAATGAAAAACTACCCCGTTTAGTTGTTTTGAATTTATTCGTTACAAGCATACAAAAATAAAAGTCTTTCTTTAAAATAAAAAGCGTGTGACTCGCACCCCTGAGGTCGTAGGATCGATCCCCGGCTGTGCCCCACTGGACTTTCTTTCTATGTGCATATTTAACATTCGCTCGAACGGTGAAGGAAAACATCGTAAGAAAACCGGCTTGCCTTAGACCCAAAAAGTCTACGGCGTGTGTCAGGCACAGGAGGCAGATCACCTACTTGCTTATTAGATTGACAAATGATCATAAAGCAGCTATATAGAAATCTGAGGCCCAGGCCTAATAAGTTTATAGCGCCACAGAGTACATAGTATGATAATAAAATTTAATATTTACTCAAATTATAAAAGGTAAGTAAAATAATATTTCATTGATAGGAATTTAAAATTGTTATTGTAGTTTAAAATTATAATATTGAAAGAAGTTCGCATACATATTATAAATTTACTGTAATGTATTTAGGATATCAAGGAATAATTGTTGTAGATAAATACATTGTAGTCGGTAAAAATAAGTCCATTCAAAACCAACCAGGGTCATTTTCATACAAGTCCTTAGTGCTATCTAATATCTTTCATAAATAATTACATAAAACCGTGCTTCCACGAAACGCATTTTCGACAAAAAGTAATAATAGGATCATATTCTTGATTACACGTTCCCTCTCAGGTTGCTATTAAATTGTCATTAAAGCCACCTCAGTGTCATCCGACTTCCATTTTGGGCCCAGGTTTTTGCTGCACTTTTAGATTGTGGCGATTCAAATCGCCTCCTCCCACTTTCTAATGCATTATGAACTGTAAGTATACGTAACATGGTCGAAAATTGTATGCATTTAAAAATGTAGGACTAATGACACTTGAAGTAATTTGATGTAAATTGACTGTCTTACGAGCAACATGTCAACTATGAAATTGTTGGCGTGGATAATTTTTGTATGATTAATGACGTTTTTTTTGTTTTTATACCTAGTTTAATGATACACGCAAAGGACAGTTGTAGATGAATAATTTCCTAGAACTATTTATTGTGTATAAATTTGAAACTCTCAAGGCATTAACAAACAATGGAATAACAAACAATTGACCAAATATTGTTTGGGTTGTTAAGAAATCTATGAAAAATTTCTGTATTTAGTGCAATGAAGACTAACTTTACCGAATGTATACAAATGCTTGGGAAAACTATAAATTAATAAATAAAAATGTGTTTATTCATTTGACAACAATTCAATATAATGTGTAAGATTTGGGAACCCTTTTAAGTAAAGACATACCTGTGTCAGGGTTCCCAGCTCTTCTATAACAAACTCATAGTAAATTCCATAAAAATATATAATTTAATTATTTCTGTTTTTTCAACTGTTTTCAAAACGCCTATGTGCATGAGTGAGTGAGTGAGTGTGGTTGCATTTTAGTAAATGAGTAGGTAAGTGTGGGTGCATGTGTGTGAGTGGGTGAGTGGGTGTATTTCAGTGAATGAGTGAGTGTGGGTGCATGTGAGTGAGTAAGTGAGTGTGTGAGTGAAATGTCTAACTACATATTAGGTCTCAGAAGCATCTCCAACACTGCGTAAGGTGTGTTCGTATTTTTAGACTGTAGACGGTGAGCGGGTAGATATTAAACTGCCTATTTTATCTATTATACATATAGTCTCCTTCCATATTGCGTATGGCGAAGTCAGTCCTTACGGTGTGACCGACGATAACATCAATCTTATTATTTAAAAGAAAACTATCGAGATGTTTGTGCTTGTCTGAAAAAAAGTTGGTAGGCACTGGCTACACTGTTGTTAATAAAATGTTGCCCTCATTCAATAGATATGAATTTGCTCAGAAAGAAGTTCCTCATACGTGTTTGACCTAAAAGTTAAGTTTTACCATCCCATGTGAGATCTTTGATCATTCATTCGGGTCGTTACAGCCTGACAGCAAATTACAGTCAACCGTTTCGACGGCATCGTTTAGCACAGCATACCGGCTCTATTGACCAATGACAAAGGTCTTGGCTGAATTCTATGTATTTGGTGTTAATAACAACGTCATCGGCTGTTAAGACTATCGGTTTTTACGACTAAATATGAGTAGTCCCTTCAATGTCGTTATAACAGATTTTGTCTGTAGTTAAATAAAAAAGCGGAGTTCGAATTTGGATTCGAACCCGATTTTAGAGGTATAGTTAAGATATAAAATGGTGGTTGTGACAATACTAAGTACATTACATTTTACCAAAAAGGCGATTCGAACAACAAATATTCATAAGTGCGAAACCGTCAGATTTAAAAGAGGTTTGTTTACGCCTAAATTTAAAGTTTAACGAATAAATTAAGGCCTTTGTACTGTTCTGTTTCACTACAAGGCACAATTGTGTTAAACTTAGTCGCGAAGCAATTTGAATTTCTGAATTTCAATCGCGTTGGACCCCCACAGAATTTCAGTTGTATCTAATGTTTAACAACTGGGAAAAGTTTAAATAATGCTGTTTTTATCAGATTGGAGACAGAAATAAACAATAATGAACAACATAGTTCTTCCCTTGTTTGTGTGAGTTGTAGAAACTAGATAGCATAGCGTTGGTCAAGTGGTTTCAGCATACGACTCTTATCTCTGAGGTCGTTGGTTCGATCCCCGGCTGTGCACTACTGGACTTTCTATGTGCGCTTTCAACACTCACTCCGTACTGCAAACATCATGAGGGGCAAAAGGTTGAGCACTTACTTGTTTAAAAAAACCATATTACATATGTTCTAGTCAGCTTTTGAATACATTATGAATTTATAGCGACACCTTCAATCTTCAGCAACACAGACATTTCCCGTCATTTGTCATTTCCTGAAACGCGCTAACAAAGAAATTCCGACCGCTAAGGATATATACAATGCGGTCTTCAGTCAGACCAGTTAGTGGGTAGACTGGTCGAGGATCCTCCCTTTAGATCGAACGAAGCGCACAACATTCTCGCTCCACAAATTTTATGAAAATTATATAAAAGATGAAAATATCCAATGGTTTTTTTAAGATGTAGGTTACATGTCTTAAACATAAAAATCTTTGTTTTTTTTATGATTGGACAATTCACACCAATTGACCCAGTCCCATGCTATGTTTGTCTCAGCCGGGGATCGAAACCGGGACCCATGGATTCGCAGTCAGGGGTACTGACCACTAGACCAATGAGACGTCAAATATAACGTGTGACTGGCCGGTTAGTACTTGCCTGCAAAACAAAAAAAAAACAAAGATACACAAAAATATGTCTGCCCCTAGCTGAGTTAGCAAGCTTTACAGTGATAGTTTAACATAAATTTATGATACAAAAATATACCATATTTTTGGCTACTAATAGATTTCATATTTTTATAATGTGAAAGATCGTCATCCTATTAAAATCCGGTTATATTATAACATTATAAATACTCCAATTAATTTCAAATTCAATAATTATAATTTCATTATGGACGGTGAAATCATTTTAAAAGCCTTTGGCAAAGTTTACAGCATTTATAAATACTTGTATAAAAGACCTTTATAACGTGATTGATTGCTTTCGCTCCTTCAACTCTGTTAAGTTTTATGAGACTTACTTGACAGGTAAGCTAACATTATATAAAGTGATGCTAATAAGCAGACTTCAGTTTATTAATGTTACTGTCATATAAGGAAAAAAGAAAATTCAATTAATTATGGTAATTTCACACGTTTCTCACAATTGATTGTATTTCTATGTTACCCATATCAAAATTACGCTAATTTCACTAGGAAGTAAATGAGGGTGTTATCTTACTGCACTATACTGTCACCTTGTACCTTATGTACGTATGTTAGTCAACATATGTCGTATAAATTTGTGAGTTAGCATTTTAGGTACCTTAATTAAAAATAAGATTCGTAATATTACCATATTTCGCCAAAATAATTTTATATCCGTAAAATATGCATTACCTCAATATTCGGTGAGCTTCCGTAGAATGTAATAACAGCAATTTGCGAGGACCTCAAACGGGGCAGCTTATTATTACTGGCCCTGTTATTTACATCATTATGTACCTTGCTTGATTATTGAGTAAAAATTTGCAGAATCTGTTATGTCATCTAAGGAATTTAATTTAGATCGCTCGTACTGGTCCGTATTAAAAGTAGTTCCATTATTAAAAGTAATTTCGTCCTACATATGAACATGAATGTATGTTTATTCAACATGTATAGCACAACCCTTTAGCAAAACCACACTACGCTTTTCCACGTTAGAAGTTTTAATAGTCTGTGAATTTGTATTAAACAGACTTTAGTAGTAATCTGTGACACCAAACTATAGACGAAAAATTATAATTCGTTTGATTACTGCTATAGATAGAAATTATGACAAATTTTAGTGTGTCCACGGTAAATAAAGTGGAATTCATGAGCAACTTTGGCATAACTCAATTCAATACGCTGCGCTGGTATATCAATTTTATGATTGTTTAGTGATACACCGCATGCGCCGTCACGCGTATTTCTATTCAGAAAATAGAAATCTTTTTCGGCATTTTTAGGGAAATCAAAAATACGTTTAGAGTCTGGCTAATGAAAGAAGATAATTGAATTATTTGAAAACTTTCAGATGGTAACACAGGATGTTATTGAATTTATTAGGTTAGTATTATTTATTGTCTTGATACTTCACGCAATTACTCATTTTTATTTCTATTATATATTTTTTCCGAATAGTTAACAGGTATAATAGCCAAAACTTTGTTTCGTTGATTTTTCGATTCTGATTATTCCGAATAAAGTTGTGTTTCATAATAAATATAGTTTTAGTTTTCCATGCAATGTTAGTCATTTAAGTATCTATAGTAAAATACTAAATACGTATAGTACCTATTTAATTTCATAGTAATACATTTACTATAAGTAAGTTTACAAGTAAGTTTAATCCACAAAATATATCAAACTTTCAGGGATACCATACAATTTTTTTTTTAATTTGCTGCGCTTTTTCGTTATCTTCTTTCATTAGCCACACTCTATAATATTTTGCTTGATTCACTGACGTTAATCTATGTCAGGTGTCACGTGTCAATGTCACAGCTGTCCAAAGAACAGAGCAATTTCAATTCAGCGTAATGCATGGCATTCAGATGCGCCTATGTAATTCATACGCTTCCCGTTTCTTCGAATTAAGATACATTCTTAGCCAATAACCGGCAAGTATCACTGAATTTTTGCCATAACGAAAATAATTAAAAAATTCGCAATTTCAATTCAGTATTTTACTTTAATGTGTTAAAACTCGCTTAAATAACATAAATTCGGGTGTTTTTATCGTGAACGTTTTTTTAATTAAAAACAGAGTTTTACGATCCTAAACAAATGAGCATTAATACAGTTACACGTGATTAACATAAAAATTATTTAAGTTTTTACGACGATACCGAAATAAAAATACTTAATATAAACATAAATCAATCGGATGAAATGCAATAAACGATTTTTTATAGATTCCTCATAAAGGAATAAAGGGTGACACACTTGCCCCCCGGGGTTTCTTTATGTTTAATATTGGGATTTGGACCTTCAATTGATATTATAGGTTTTTATTATGAAGCAAATGATAATGGTTTGATATCACGTTGAGCTTTTAAATCATGTAACAACTGTGTAGATTTAAGATAAACAACTTTTTAATTTTACTCTAAAAAATGCAATTTTTTTACCTGTTTCGTAAGTTCCGATGTCATTTTCAATCATGTATATCTTATTTCTTACATATTTCATAGGTGTTTGATTGTCCTCCTTTTAACATTACTTGTAGTGTTGGAGACATAAATAAAACTAACTACCACTAAATTTTGTTAAAAAAAATCGCAATGCAGTATCAGCCGGAAATTGAACCCAATCTTCAGGTGAAGATGCCAACCACTACACCAATGAGGTGTCATGCTATATGACAGCGAAATTGAATTAGTGATATATCCCATATGAGACGTCATATATACAATGTTTATATCGTGCCCGCACGATGTGGTTAACCGATGCGGGTAATATCGGTTATGTGTGGTTTTCAGGTATATGAACATATTATAGAATTGGAAAGTAATGAAATATCGTATAAGTTGTCGTTTGAGTTCGATATCAATTTATTTGGTATTAGTGATTTATTCAAATGTCGTAACTGCCTGCGAACCTAGCAAAATATAAAGCAAAATTACCTATCTTTCACCCACAAAAACTTCAAAATATATGTCATTGTTTTTTTGAAAGATATCAATTATTTTAAAAACTGTATTTTTTAGGAGACTGATTAGGTCTCAAACGCACCAAAGGATAGGCTTGTTTCGAGATCCTTTACCAGCTGAAAGTTCTTTGCAAATGATGGCGCAGTGAACGTGTTAAAACAGTGATATCAGACTGATTTAGTTTTCATAAGGAATTTTACAGTAATAGCTAATAAGATTTCGTCGACAGAAACTACTTTCAAGTATCTAGTATTAAAGTTTGTAAAGTAATAAAAACTTAATTTCAAATCAGAAAGCCGCAGCGAAATTGCAAATAGCACGCGAACCAATTATGTCTAAAGTTTTGGCGAGAGCAGTGAAAGATACAATTAAGTAAACAGGCAATATTTATTCTGCTATTTATTAATTTATATGCAGTCGCTGTTCTAAGTAAAAAAGAAATTAATCAATAAAGCTTATTATAAAAGAATGCAAAGAGAATGCACTAAATACATTTAGGGCATTCTTTGTTTGTTTGAGTGTGCAATTACTTTTTGTTCATTTGTTTACATAGATTAGATGTAAGAGTATATTGTAATGCCCATTGACAATTTTTTTATATTCATAAAGCATTGTAGTTCGTTCTGGAACAACATAGTTTCCCTCCCCACACACAATTTCCCTAAAGTGTAAAATCCATGGTGATTACGGGCGAGGGTTTTCATTTTAAAGATGATTAAAATCTAAAAAATCTAATATATTCCAATGATTATTTTAAATTATACGGCATTAGGTACTATTACAGTTTTAAAGTATAGATGTAAGTGTTTTGGTGTGTGTATTTTGCATGAAGCCATGGCGCGATTACATTCTTAATAATCATGGCTGACAATGTTTCCCTGAACTGATGCTAGATCGACATATCTAATATATATAAAAATGTTATGTTGGTTTGTACGCTTCTAAAATTCAAAAAGTTCTGCACCGATCGAGCTGAAATTAGCATGATATATAAACCGCATCAAAGATTGTTTGTATGTATTTATTTATTATTTTTATTTTATTTTTTCATTTCATTTCCACAAGTATTGCAAATTAAACTTAGATGAATATTCTTTGTTTTGTTTCTCATTTCTCAACCATTCAACCACAATGTGCCACAGCAAAGCTTGGCAGGGTACAGCTAGTTTTTTATAATTTTAGTGTATTGGGAGAAGCAATAATGCATTTACAGGTATAAAAAGAATAAATCTAGTTTTTAAACAAATATAAAATTTCGTTAACTTTTCGTCTTTCATATAGAAATTGCGCTGAAATTCAGTGAATACTTCTGACGGCAGATATAATTTTATTTTTGCCATATAAATTGGAAATGCCAGAGTGGGATTAGACACGTGTCAGTTGGGGCAAACCGATGCACTACGTGACGTCACGTATTGCTTGTATCGTGGTTTCGTAGTTTCAAACACTATGATAAATCTTTTATGGACACTGTCTAATGTCATAGAGTATTAGGTTGGAGAAATAAAATCTTATTTCTGGGCACGCCTACAGCTAACACTCAATAGGTATAACGATATCCATCTTAACGTTTTTGTAAGAAATTTCCTCTCAATATCCGTAGCACTGATGTCGTAACCTTGGAATCGGTACATTGAAGTCAAGTTTTGCAATCGCTATAGTTATTGAGAGTTACTGAGTACCAGCGCAGGTTTTAATCGCTTTGCTTAGTAAGCTTAGTGCACGTATTATATGGGAAGAGATTAGGGAAAGAAAAATAGATGACCCATAGATATAATCATCAACTTTTCTGTACTACTAATAAGAGAAGATTTCCTCGCCATGCCTTGCATCAAATAAAGATTTGATAAATATTGGTTGGCGTAGTTAATTATTGATGTTTGTTCTTAGGATTTAATGTTGTTACAATACAACATTGAAGTTACTAATATACATGAGTTCTTTATTTATTCATGTAAATTATGAATGGGGGGCTGTACCACAAAATTATTAAATAAGTTGTTTGTGTTGAGCGGAATTGCTCCGCTACTGAGTAATCTCTATAGCCATCCGAACGAGATTTCATTAGTTTTACTTTAATTTTCTAAACATCTTGATGTTGTAGTGCGTGACTAATGAAGCTACGAACCTGGTTGAGTGTGAAAAAGGCAATTACTGAATATACATAGGTATGCCATATTTATATATTAATTATCCACAAAAACATTTCGAGTGACTTATCGATCACACTCCATGTATTTTGCATAGGTGTGAAATAAAGTCAGAACTGCGAAATTGGTACTCGGACAAAATTTAACCCCAGACCTTATTCTACGAATTTAACTTATATTCATGAAGCCGTTGGTAGGTAAAATCCTTATTTAGACAGCTTTCCGTCGTTAACTGAATGAAACGTAATAAAAGTATGATTAAATCAAGCGCTGGCGGAGTTTTTAATTAAAAATTTAAATCGCAATTTACTCAGAACGATATAGCACTAAACGTGATGCAATTCAACCATACTAATAAAATGCAAATGCATCCATTTGTTTCGCCACCACGATGATGCCACGATTTTCATGACATTTTTAAATGACAGCTTAATTGTTTTAGTAGTCTGTCGATTTTGGAAGATCTTGTGTGAATTATTTTTCTTAAATATTCAATTGAATCTTAGAGTCTTCTAAAGTAGTTCGTGTAGTAATTACAAACCCCCTTTACTGATAACATCTAAATCAATATAATCGTACCATTTCAATTAAAGAACCCACCTATCTCTTTTTACCACAATGTAAACTCAATTTAACAGAAAGAGTCCTAGTTAAAAGTGCAATTAGACGAATCTTTCTTTATGATAAGATTCCTGGTAGTACTTACAATATAGTCACGGTTTTGAATAGGACTTAAAATCCTTCAAGAAAAAAGCGTACCAGTTCTTGTCTATGGGCGGTATCACTATCATTTTCCCCCTGTTACATCAAAAAGTACACATACCATTAACAAAGAAATAGTTTAAATTGCACAAAAACTGACTGTTATCTCTCAGTACCTCCATTAATTAAAAACCCAAATCAATTATATTTCCCTCTGTCAACGGCTGGTTACCGGTTAGATAAAAGAACAGTAAACGTCGGTAATGGTTTTACGTTTGCATGTCTGTATGACGTTATTCGAATGATTATACTAATGGTACCTCCTTTTAACGATCTTTTAGCTCTTGAAATTGGCTATAAAAGAGATAAGCTTATTTATGGCAACACAGATGCTACCTTACTTGGTTATTTAGCTCACTGCAATCCTCTTAAACTACACAGTTATTGTATACTTCATACTGGCAAACTGACTGGGTTCGCGTGAACTTTGAATAAAGAAGCTTCTAAGTTGTAAGATCCTTAACTTGTGTTAATTTAGAAACGAGACTTAGGAAAATAACTAACTAAAACGGACTCTTGTACGTCAAAAATGTATTGGATTTTGATTTTCGTATCTCTCCCTTAGGCATATGCTGGTTACGTGTACAAAACTGCTTGTTCAGAGCTGTAAAAGCTGTAAGTCCAAAGTCCAATAAAATCAACATTTAAAGCAATACACCCAAATTATGCTGGTCTTAGATCTTTTCGAATACTTATTTTGTAACATTGGACATTTTTTGTCTTTTGTCATTAAGTTCACATTAATATTTGAAAATAGAAGTCATATTTATGAACACGCACACAAATTACACTTTAACGAAGAAATACAAAAAGATTTTTATTATTTCTTAAACATTATAAATAAATTAAAAGTACAGAAAAGACTAAAAAGCCACTGGGGTAAACAGTGTACTCTACGCACCTTGGGGCCTGAAGGTAAAGTAAGACAGTACAAATGTATTTTAATTTATTATAAACTTAATAGTTTAAACAAAAATACAATCAATACAAAACGCGAAACGAAAACTAACCACAAATAGAGAAAAAAGAAAACGTGTTTATACCTTTGCTAATTTGTCCTCACTCAGTACTCTCGCTGTGAACACTCGGGCAAACCCTGTGACCACAAACTGATTTTCAGTCCAATCATACACACACACATCAGAGAATAACAATTTTCTTTATATGTAAACATTCTTCGACGACCATATTTTAATTTTATTGCTTTAAGCACGAATTATAAGGTATATTGAAATCATTGTTCCCATTCCAATTGTATGGAGCAAAATTATTTTATTGTTTGTATTTATGTTAGTAATAAAAATGAGTTGTTTCTTACTATTTTATGGTGGTGTAAAGACGCAAAATTATGGGCGTTGGGACCTATAAACACAAAATATAATAGATTTGAATTATACACGATAAATACTAGAAATAGTATTTCTTATTATTTCAAAGACAGATATTTGTCCAATAGACCTTAGAAAAACATTACTACAACCCTTGTTATTGGCCTCAGAATTCTGTATCTGTTTTGTAATCATTGTATTTTCTTATAATAGTGGAATAGATAATCAGCCTTCTATATGACATGTCATAGACTTTATAGGTTTAGACAAGCCCGAATATTCAATGTTATCCTTCCCGAGAAAATGTTTAATAATTTATGCACAGCCAAGATTCGAACCAATGACCTCAGATATAAGAGTCACACGCTCAAGCGCCAACACTGCTCTACAACACCACCTAGACTAGTAAACCCTAATGTATGATGATGGGTTCGATTAAGTTTCAAAAATTAAAAAAAACATACTATATACGAAAAATAATCAAAAATCCGTAAAAATATCTGTCACATATCTGTACAACATCAGACTTTGCTATATCATAAGTTATGTAACATATGATTACGTACGTAAGTAATAAGATTCAAAAACGATACTTCTGATTCCCAATAGTCAAAAATATAGGATTTTAATTTATCTTATAATCTTACCCTCTTCTACCCTAAAGTTTTTATTCACCACTATTGTAACTCCAAACCAAGTATTACCAAAATATCATCAAATATTAAATAATGCCCTTAGTTAAACAACCGCAAAATTCAATTCAACAAAACCGTTATAAAATGAGAAAGCAGACTCGAATCATTTTGAGTGGTTAACCACAAATGTCAGGTGAAGTTCCCAAGTTATTTCACAAAGTAACTTTCAATTTTTCAAATGTTACATCACTTTTAAAGTGTTTGCATACCTGTTGATTTTGTGTTTGAAGTTTTAAGCATTACTTAGTTTCCGTTTGTCTCAAGTTTGATTTAGATTCGTTGAAACTGTTCAGATAATTGTACAGCCTTGCGATTCTGTAACTCACTTTTCGAACTCACACAGCGGTTTTCACATCGGCGGTCGCTCTCAAATCAGTAGTGAAGCTGTCATTTTATGATTTGGCATTCTGAAAAGGTGGGAGCTTGTAGTTTATTGTTTATTATGAAAAGTGAGTTACAGAATCGCAGGGCTGAAACAAAACAACAAACAAATGTACAAATGTGTAATTGTGCTTTTGTTTTGTGTGTTACACAAAAATTTATAGTTTTAGACATTAACTATGAATACACTAAATTAATGGCGAAAGTTTGTTATTTGTACAAACGAGCTTTGAACATTTTGACGACCATCGCATTCAGTTTAACAAAGAATATCTATCACAATTGTTTTTTACTTAAATATCTAATTTACAGTTTCTTACTAAATATGTAATAAACACTTTTATATATATTTTTGTAAAGAGGATTACGCATAAATTTCCTTCGACGAATTTTTTGAATTTGTGAATCCCCAGTCGGCCATGGAGCGCTCATTACACATTTCTGATATGATACTAATATTCCATCTTTTTAAACGCAGTAAACTAAGTGCCCCAACATTAAGCTAGAGTTGTTATATGGAAACAAATTAAAACAGCTTAAAATTTCCTTTATACCAATGCACTGAGGTGTGATAATAATAAATAGATTGCTTTTTATATCTGTCTCTACCTCTCTTTGTTACCTGTACCTCTATTGAAGTTTGCAACACCGGCATGCTTGTCTACCTACCTATCTACTATCTTCTTTGATGTTTATCTAAAAACATAATAGCTGTTTAGATTCAATCACTTATGGCTCGTCGCGTTCACACAAACGCTACTTTACCGTAGGCCTAAGTCCCCCGGCTGTTCCTAATACAGAACCAATTTGAATTCAATTTAGCTTTTTTTCGAGCAAGCTTTTGTTGCCTCTCAGTTGTGTTTACTTTATTCGATTTCTGTAATTTCATTCATAACAAACTGGATTTGGGGTTCCGAAGCGCAGGGTTGACAGGGGCGTTTGAAATAATATTCTCTTTGATAAGAGCCGGTTCGGGCAAGTAGGGACCAGGTCAGTGATTCTGAAAGTTTTAAAGTAAAATTATCAAGGTATATGTGCTAGAACAGCAAACCTTCGTGGATTGGTCACGTACGTATTCAATGTTAGCGTGAAGTTTCTAGATTTATGTCTGAGTGGGAATCCCGAGAGTTATTAATCACTATTATACTTGGGAGTCACACTTAATATATCGAACATTATCTTATATAATATACGCCGGCATGTCTGTGATTTTTATTTAGATCGCTTTTATCAAAGTGACTTTAATTTTGGCATTGCCAGAAATATTTAAGTTATATACTCTGGCTTTTTGCCGAAGGGGTAGGCAGAGATCACGGATATCCACTTGCTACAGTCCTGACATACCTCTCTCGCCTGTATCCACTTTCATGGCATTCACCATATCATCTTAATGATGATATGGTGAATGCCATGAAAGTGGAGACAGGAGAGTGGTGGAGTCTTTTTTAAATATATTGAAATATTAATAACAAGCAAATACAGTAATTTGAGCAAACTAGCACTAGAAACGTTAGGTTACTGAAAAAACATCGCGTTTGTAAGAAGATTTTGTAAATAAAACTTATAAAACGTCTACGGAACCGACGATGGTTTGGAAACCTCTGCTGTAAGCCATAACCGACCGGGATTTGTCAACGTGAAGTGACAAAAACTAATTATGGTCCACAATGAGCCATTTGGGAGAGGGGTGATGGTAAGATATCGATTTCGTAGATTTGATCCGATTATATTGTTAGAAAAATAGTGTCACAGTGATACTTAACCATTGCCCTGATACTGATTACGTTTAGATTAAAAATAATATAACACCCTTTTGAATTAAATGTTGAGTGATCATTCTAAAAAAACGGTATAAATAAGTAACAAAATCTTTATTAAAGATGGCTTTTGTTGTGATGTAATAAGAAATCTTAAATCCATAAAGTATTGCAGCACTGCTATATTTATCTATAATATTTTATTGCTATAATTTCCGGAAGTATTGGTTTAAATTAGAAGATCTATTTAGTTAGCTCATTTATCAAGGAATGTTATCTAACATAAAAATGCAGTTACCAAATCAGATTATAGATTGCCAACTTGTGAATAATTTCTAACCATTTCCAGCAACGTACAACAGAACAAACCAGATGCCCCATACTGCAAAGGGAACACGTAAATTTAGGATATAAATTATTTCAATCTATCGGCATCCAGCTGAGCTAAGCTACAAATTACTATCGGGCACCCCGTGGCATGTTATTGTTTCGCCAGCGATTAGATCTCGTGCCAATAAACTATTGACAGAACTAACGGTTGCTAATTGAGACATAATTGTATTTATCGCTTTTTAATTTAAATAATAAAACAATTTAGACTTTGACAGATACAAGTGTAAATAAAACTACTTGTCATGTGTCAAAATCATTGGAAATCAGAATCATTCAATATGAAACTCGAGATGAGTTTAATATTGTTTGCAATCCGCCATGGATTGTGTTACTTGCTCTTATAACACTATTATTTTTATATGGTAGCTGATGGCAGTAATTATCACAGATTCAAATTTTAATTATACGCAAAAGGATTCCAAGTATAGTATAGTAGGGTAAGATATACAGATAACAGTTTATAAACTATATTTATGCTAATAGTATATTCCACGTAAAATGTGGAATAAACGGCTGTTTAATACAGTATTATATTTTCTTAAAAAAGACAATTAAATAAAAACTTAATAAAAACTAAAACCTAAAAATCACTTTTTCATATGTCGCTTAATTTACTTAATTAAACCAAGCCATCGCTAAATTGAATTAGATAATATCACTTTCAACAAATTTAGGAACGACCGCACAGCACGACGAAATTCATCGCGCCAACAGCCTACCTTTTATTTTACTTTCGACCGTCCTACCCTCCATTATTTGTGACATCTTAAAATGCATATAAATTGGTTTTAATATGTCAATTCTTCTCCGTGTCTAAGTTTTGCCACCCGCTTTAAATTTCCGGTGCTACAACAATTCTTGTTTTGGGTTAGTAGAAGCCGAATAGTGAAAATTATAATCAATGACAGACGCAAAAAAATTCTGGACCACTAAATATAATTAAAAATTAAATTACAAAAAAAACAAAAAGTTTGGTCCCTATGGCAGTGTACCATTAACGCTTGCTGCATTTCCTCGCTATATTGCGATACTTATTCGTTGAGCGAGGAAAGCACCAGCTCTGGGGTCATCGGTACTATCTACCAGGCGCCAAGGCCCAAGAGTCTCTACTCCAAAGGGAACAAAATCGAAGTTGGAGGAAAGATTCTTATAATTGCGCCGTTTATTATTTTCCGCCTGCTCTGCAGACGCCCCAGCTTTTGCGCTTGTCCGAGGGTTGTGGGACTGGGCTAACGTGTCCACACAAATAGCATCCCATACCAAAGCCCGTCTCATCTTCCAATGGATCAACGATATCCCACCCGGTCGCTTGCCATTGCTTGGTTAAAAAAATTATAAATATCGTATATTTGATTGTTATGTTTAGGTTTTAATAAACGAAAGATATAGTTTTATTATTACATTATGTCCCCGAGTTGACATAGTCTAATTAAACTATAACGCCCGCAGTCATTCCTATAGTTAACAATGTTAGCTACGGATAGATTGAAGATCGGATAGCGTCGATCAACTGGATTAGTTGGGAATTAATTAGCCAAGTTATGTGAGAATGACCTTTGGAAACGACACGTTGGATACATTTTGGTAACATGACACCTAATTAGCTTTAGTCTTCTTTGTTTTAAGACTAATTTCTACAGTAATACAGGAGAACGATTTGTTTTCATGCCTATGTTACTAAGATATATATGTGTTTTATTTAAATAAGGTAGCTAGCTCAAAGACCACTAAAAATCTAAATTCCACGTCAAGATTTTTATTTGTTAAGTTATGGCCTTCTAAAGAATTGTCGGTGTTGAAATTCGTATTTTTAAAAGTATATTTGTACTTTGTACTTCTAGTAGGTATGAATTTGGTCATACCTACTAGAACTACTCGTTTTTCGCTGTCTACTCTCGTTTACCAACATTCTATGATGTCATGCCATATGTACCTACCTACTCTTATAAGCAACCAACTATTTTTTGCTAAGTAGATTAATTGAGATATATATATAAAATATACATGAAATAGTATGCACGTAATGCAACTCACGATTATTTTCTTGTTCTATGCCAAAAAAATAATCCGTAGTAAGTAATAAAAGTGTTGAACTCACATTCATATTCAAATACTTACAATACGATCTCTAATTAAATAACAATTTCACTCTGCGATTAATGTCAATTACCATCTTGTTATATTCAAATCTAATTGATGCTGTGTACATACACTTGGATAAATTTCTTGTGGTTTCTAAACATGTATTATTCATTTATGTACATACTTTTTTCATGCTATATTCGTCATTGCATAGACGCCCGGAGTAATAGCATTCCGAACAGCTTACAAAACTTTCTTACTGAAATACTACATCTTATATAGTACATATAAAATATATTGTTAATTAATGATAATATAAAATCGACGTAGGAACATAAATAAACCGTTTTGATTACGATGACCCCGGGCAAAACAAAACACAATTACACCGTGATGATTTATTATGTTTGCTTTTAATAGTCGAGAAGCGTTCATTAATTCGGATTTGATATAGAAATTATAAAAAGTAACGGAATTATGATTTGTTATCGAAATGCTAATGAAAATATCAAAAGTTGAAATTTGTAATTATAGATATTCAATTTTAAATGAAATATGGAAGTCGCTTGAACTAAGACAGATGCGTTGGTTTCTACTGCTTTTCGAAGGCCACGCGATGACAAATAATGTTCACATTTGACAAGAACTATTCAATAGTACTTTAATAACTTATCCTAGGGGAATGAAACTAGGTACTTCGAGAACTACTAGACATACATCGAACGATGCTAGATTTCTGTATGAATCCTGGGATACTTACAGAAGAGGAGAGGAGAAGAAATTTTGTTACAAACACTAGAAGGCTTCTTCCAATAGACTTAATAATTTCGTTCCTTTTTAAGTATAATGACATCCTTAACCACTGACCGGTGACACTGGTAATGTTCTAAAAACTTAGTCCCCACGATTGATGAACGTCGTTTTACTCAACTCTGAAAGTATATCTTCTCTAATATATAAAATTCTCGTGTCACAGTTTTCGTTGCCATACTCCTCCGAAACGGCTTGACCGATTTTGATGAAATTTTTTGTGCTTATCCGGTATGAGAATCGGCCAACATCTATTTTTCATCCCCCTAAATGTTAGGGGTAGTCCACCCCTAAATTTTTTAGACAAAATTTTTAATTTCTATTTTTTTATGATACAGCATTAAAAAATACATACAACCCCTAATTTTCACCCCTCTACGATCTACCCCTATTTTTTATAATAAATAATATACATGGCAAAATGACGTTTGCCGGATCAGCTAGTAATTCATAAAAGTCCTAAATAAAAATAAATAACCTTTATTGGTCTGGGCCTCAGATTTCTGTATCTGTTTCATGATCATTTGTCAATCTAACAGGCAAGCAGGTGATCAGTTACCTGCCCTGCGATTCTGTAACTCACTTCACTCACCCTCAGCGCTGATTTTTGCTGTCAAATCGTTCGTTTCGGTGTCATGTTACAATTTGGTATTCTGATAAACAATAACCGCGACAAAAGCGCCGCTCAAGTGAGATTGTTCACATTTGGAACTAAAATTTGGCACTGCTACACTTACGCTCCAAAATTGTTGGTATTTGGTATTCTGATACATACCATTTGACATCTCATCTCACTTAAACGTTCATTTTGTACGTCAAATTAAAAGTTGCTCTTCCCTCGCTGAAATCGTCATTTACGAGTGAGTTAGCCATTTTTAGCGAAGTTAAAACTTGTTTTATGTGAAAATATTCTTACATAGGACAATCTATATGTATCTTGGGGTAAGTTTATAAAATAATATTTATCAATACAGCATTATTTTACGAAAAAAATTATATATATAAACATTAAGCTTCGTGAAATTGAACTTTGTTATTGTTACAGAAGGCCCGTTTCCACTTTTAAAGTTTAAACCTCTATTTCAAGAAATAAATGATGTAAACCATTAAAAAATACTTAATATAATATCTATAGATGGCGAAGAAAATGTAGGCACGAAACGACCAATTGGTTTCTCGGCGTTGGTTACTATCGCTTTTTTCCAATACTCAAGAAATTATATGGTATTGACGAAACCTAGAACATATGCTGCTGAGATGAACGAAGAGTCTAGTAAATATATGATCTAAGGTAAACATTTTGATTATTTTAGCATTAAAAATATCATTTTTATCCTAGAACCAATTTTTCGATGCAGTCTTGATCATGTCTTGTCTCCAGCAGAGATAAGTCGAACAGAAAACGATAAATAAGTTAAGATAGGTAAATTTTGTTATACCTATATTTGTATTTTTCTACTATACTAAAATTATAAATCTAATAATTTCAGAGATCCCCAAATGTTCAAAATTTCTGATAGAAAAATACATTCTGCCTTTGAAGAAGAAGAATATTACATTTGTATCATACGACAAGGCCCCTGGATATAAAAAGACAATAGTGCAGACATTTTCAAATTATTGAATTTCTACTACTTATCCTTCAATTTATAATAAATGATAACACAGTACAATTTCAGTTCCTATATTTTTATAAAATATATTGATATAACATTAAGGTTTTGGATAAAAACATTATTCTGCTTTACACAAGTATGAAATACCATCATTACATACATGATGGTTTAAGAACTTATTAAGCTTTTTTAAATTTATCGTTCATAACTATTACTTTTTACAAACTAATTAGAAAATATATTAAAATTAATATATTTGTCTACAAAATAAAGTAGATGTTATTGATTAGCTCTATGTGAGGCTGGGTTTTAATTAGTTTTTATTATACTTAAGTTTGTTTTACTGAAAGTTATTTTGTATTGTGTTAAAAGTTTACTATAATCATTAAATAAAATGTGTAAGTTATTTGTATATTGTTCTTTTATTCACCTATAAAGTAACATGGCTTATAAATTTTTCATTTTGGCTTAGTTATGTATTTAACTTGGTTACTACGTTTTCTATAGGCAGTCATTAAATAAGTGGTAGATTTAATTAATCATTTTATTAATATAACAATATTATTAGATACAAAAAAAAAATTATTATGAAGTACACAATTATCTTAAACACGGTAATACAATTTATTATATAAAAATCATAGTTGTCCAAACTGCATTCAAAATAGATTTGTGGTCTCGGTTTAATATCTCTTCTTAACATTTCAATAATTGGTCATTTTCTTCCTCATTCTTGACAACTACCGCTGATGGCTGTAATACAATAGTTATGTGTTAAAATTGTAAATAGGGGGATGTGGTAGGTCACTGTACTGACACAATAATATTGCATAACAATTTAATTATTGTAAAGTTAAGGAAAATAGTAAAAAAACTTGCATAAAACACACAAAAACTTTATGGGATATCTTTGTATTTCTAAGTAAAGTATCTTTAAAACATGTTTGATAATATTATAACTAAGCCAAATATTATTTAAAGTTTTATGGTAACAAAGCTTAGTAATTTCGTGCACAGTTAACGTTGATCACTTGAAATGGTATGAATTTGAGCAATTGAAAGCTTATATATTTGATGCAACATACCTAACATGATTATTTATACTTGTATTCTGAAATCTGAACAATTAAATTAAATTCAACTTGATCAGTTAAAATTAATACTTCTTATATTTCATGAATGGAATTTGAAGTTAGGAAACCTAAAAATATTTTTTTATTTGACATTTTTAACCAACAATTTCATTATTCTTTACAATGTCGCTTCGATTTAACCTAATACATTTGACTTCAAATTTGCCATCAAACAAACAAACTTTGTTAACTGTTTTACTAGACACTACTTATTCCTATTTATTTACTATGATAGTTATATTTCTAAAATAGTTTTAATAGAATTCAGTTTTTATGAGTGTTAGTAAAAACATAGGTAATATTGTTGTAGTGTGTTTGACCTCTGAATCACTTAAAAAGGTTGCAATAGTAGTTTCATGGCATCTAAAAAGTACCAACACTTGCACTTTTTATAATTACTCAACCAAATATTATATGAAAACATTGGTATTAACCTTGGTTACCTTTAGTAACATTTTGAAAATTTAAGATACCTATCCATCCTGTTTACTTTGAATCCGTAGCCCATTTGCTGAGAGAATCACTTTTAGCATGACATCATCTTTTATCTTTTTGTTAAGATAATATTCTTAAATTTTTTACAATATATCCAGATGTTAGGTATCCCTTGTTTCGTGCTGAAACATAATTAATATTTTTAAGTTTCTGTCGCTCATATACACCACGGCTGGTCAGTTGTCGGGTAAATACGAAATATAAACTCTTAATTATTATTGGAAGTTATAAACAAAATACGTAACTTACGATTGACTAATAAATAAACTCACTACTTACCTTTAAGCGGCCCCATTGCCAGATGGGTTCTAATAATTTTCCTCTCTATTCTATTATTTTCCATCAGATAAATCATTTTTGAGATATTTTCACAGTTTATCTTTTTTTTAATATTCTTCATTTTATTTCAAACGTCGACCATTTTGTTTTATTAAAAATATTTTGCTTATGTATGATGAAAATTTTGACAATTAACTCTTTTTATAAATAAAATGAGTCAATTGTTACGATATTAATAGACAACAACTCACTAGGTTCACTCCCTTCACTTATCAAGACGTAATGTAAAATTTCTTAACAGAATACCATGAGATTCCAAATATTACGTGAGTGACGAAGGGAGCGCTGTTAGTGCGTAGTGGACTCACGGAATAACAGTGAGTTACAGAATCGCAGGGCTGTACCCTACACACGCCGTCGATGTTTTTGGTCTAAGGCAAGCCGGGGATCGAACGTACGACCTCAGGGATGAGAGTCAGAAATGCGAATTTAAATTTTCCAAACAAATATTTTTTACCTTTCTTCAAGCAAGTAAAATTTATAACCATATTATACAGAATGATGTACTCTGTAAAACCTTTTGTAGTACAATTTGAGGGTTAATTTAAAAAGCATCTGCCCTACAAGATACGGTGGGATTAACCCTAAATTAGAATGTAAGAGAACAAGAACACTTGGCTAATTAAAAAACCAATTTTCCAGACACATCGGTATAATAAAAGCGAAGGGGAAGGCACAAAAGCTGGCAATTACTTCCTTTTACGTGGTATAGTTAAGAATATTAGTTATTTTAGTTAAAATGTCGCAGTAATGTTGGAGACATTGTAAGTTTTTAAACATTATTAGGTTTTGGATTGCATCGCGTTGGTTGCGATTGCAGAACTCACATACTACAATCCTGAAAATCCTTTTCGAATACTTAAACACCTTTACGCATTTGGCAACGCAATGAATCTTTTTAAGCTTAAGGTAGTCAAACTGACTGTGTAATTTTGAAATTGTTATTCATTACTCGAAAATAAACATTTATGTTAATACATAATTACTGTGGATAGTTATAATTTAAAGAATCTTCTTTATGAATTATGACCATCAACAAGGTAAAGGAGTCAATTGCATTTAAGATTCAAATATATGCCGATCATGTTGTAAAAAAGGAACGTAAAATCTATGCAATTACTAACTATAACATTGTTTCGCGGGAATGTTAATACTATCCCGCATACATGATATTAACATTAAGCTATTGTAATATATTATCCTTGAGAAATATTATAAAGAAATATTATTACAGTAACATTTATATTGATGTTTAGTAAAAAATATTAATACATCGTTGCAAACATATTTCATTTATTTTAAAGACAAACTTTTGAATAATCATATCAATGACATTTTTATATCATTTTTCATGTGTTATTCGTGTACAATATAAAAATCAGTGTTGGCCTAGTGGCTTCAGCGTGCGACTCTCATATTTGAGGTCGTAGGTTCGATCCCTCGCTGTGCACCAATGGACTTTCTTTCTACGTGCGCGTTTAACATTTGCTCGAACGGTGAAGAAAAACATCGTGAGGACCGACATGTCATAGACCCAATAAGTCGACGTCGTGTGTCAGGCACTGGAGGCTGATCACCTACTTGCCTATTTTATTTAAAAATGATCATGAAACAGATTCAGAAATCTGAGGCCAAGAACTAAAGAGGTTGTAGCGCCACTGATAAGATAAGATTCGTGTAAAATTCTATTATCTGTCAAGCTGACATTTTGGCTTTTGTATAAACAATCACTGCCCCCTCTGAGGGTGGTCTTCACACCTCGAGCTGTTTGTTTAGTTCTACCTGCGAGCAAATAGAACTTTTAATATTGCAGATGTCAACTTGGATAACTACAGGTGGACAGTGCCTAAACAAATACGTGGACATGGCTTTCATTAGGACGCACACTTTGTATAACTATTAACTATGTTGAACGTATTCAGAGGTTGAAATGAAAGTCGAGTTTAAAACTCATTCACTAACTTGGCTAGAGAAAAATTAAAAACGGCTTATGTGTTGCAAAAGACAGAAGGCGTAGTGAATGACACTAAGGGTCTGTTTCACAATGTACGGATAAGTTCTACAATAGTTCCAAATTAGCTATTTATTACTTATTGGTAGGATAAACACTATTGATGCGTTTCACGACTGTCAGATAGCGCTATTCGTCACATAAAGTCCATCATAAGTTATGAGTCCGGTGAATGTCAAATATCACAATTTATCTTCCAAATAATTTATGTGTTGCATAGCTATTTGGTACCTTTGGTCCTTTATCATTGTGAAACAGACCCTTAGTCGTGTGGACAACGTATAGTTTTAAAAGTTCTTCAGCTCTTACGGCCACGGCGGCTAATCTATATGAGATTGGATAAGAAAGGAAATTTTATTTATTTATTAGATATGACTTGATTACATCCAACAACAACTGGACTATAAAAAGCAAAATGTTAAGTTTTAAGCCCATTTTCAAACAAAAATGTTGACGTTAAAATTTGAATTTATGAAAGAATTTATCATTTTAAATATTCTTCCAACAATAATCGAAATTCAATTATAAACCATTCGTACATTCTAGCTTACAAATATATAGAATACTAAAAACCAAAACCTATTGTAAAATCTGAATATTTTGTTCACTCCATTTGACATCGTATTAAAACGCCAAAATTACTTGAATTTGGTTTCTTTGCTTTTTTGTCTATACATTGTAACTTTTCATAAAACGTAAATTCTCCAGAAAATGCGTAGTTTATTTTATCCTTAATTATAATAAATGCCTCAATTCGTGACCCGGTGTCATAAACACTTATCGTGAATATGAGTGAGCGGAAAAATTAGTTGACTTCCCGTCTTTACTCATATAAGACGTACTTAATTACCGAACTCTACAAATGTCTCACGCATTAGACGTTTTGTTTCGAATAATTTCCCACAACAGTATTTCACGCTAACATTACCCGTAAATTAAGCTTAATTTTACAACAGATCCGGCGTTTGTCGTAAATAAAAAGAACATACAACAAACAGGCACATAATTAGGCCACGAAATGTTGTTTAACTTTGAACAAACTGGACCTCCAGTCGGTTAATTTATGAGCAATTAAAATAGTCAACACTTAGTGAATTTAAAACTGCACTTAATGGATAAGACGTGTTCAAACGTTTCATTTGCTAATAGAGTTTTGGGATATGGATTTTTATCATCAGTTGGTAGTTTGACGAATATTACACGCAGGTTTAGCGATGTGTTGTATAAAAAATCTGATTTTGTTTTTCCTGAAAGTATTGCGCAATAGATCAATTATATATAATGAGACGCTAATATGTAAACTTAAGCCTCATAACAAAGGTACTAGACAAGTTGTTTGTTCAATAAACTAAGAGAATCACTCTACAGGGCAAATGTTATACCAATACTGAAGAAAATGTATAAAATAAAAATACAAGGAAAAGTATTGAATGCGTGGTTGCCTAAGCTTTATACCTATATCAAATAAAACTTAGGTTAAGCAGCCTAGAATAAATTATTGCTAGTATCAAATACAGATTTACTTAGGTATTCTAATACATATTCCAAAACATATTGTTACGAAATTCGGTAACGATACCTTTTTGTGCAGAAGACCGCAACTAATATTAAATATATTTCCCACAATTAACAAGCTATTATTAATTCAAACAACCGCTAGTAAACAAAACTCGAGACAGGAATAAGTTCTTTCTCAGAGGCAATGTGTTATCTCCCATGCACACCTGTCCTTACTTTGACTTTACTCCTTTCTTGAAGACGCTTAATTAATTAAGGACTGAATAAAAAGAAGATTTACGATTGGCTTTCAGCTCTGCGTGAGTTGAAATTACATTTTATACAGGATTTAATCATTATAAAACAATTTTGAAAGACTTTTTATGGAATTGTAATATGTTGTATGTTACTTCGAAAAGATTGGTATTGCAGTTTTTGTAATCAATTAACGTATACGTATACGTTTTATCGCATTAGTGGATATATCATAATTGATTGGGTATCAATAAAACTTAATTAATTTAATTTTTTAAATTTGTTTAACAAGGTAATTCACCATATCCCTGTATCGATATTATTAATGTAGCCAAATTGTACCTAAACAATACCTTAGATATAAGATCATAATTATTAATCTACCATTAAAAATTACATCCATTGGTCTTGGCTTTTGATTTCTGTATATGTTTCTTCTTTTTACCGTCTTTTAGATCAACGACAAGTGGGATTCCTGCACCATAAGAGAGAGAGAGAGCATTTCACAATCCGTTGTACACCCGGGGCACAACACACGACTTCAGTATTAAGAGCGCACGCTTAAGCTACTAGGTCAACTCTTTTCTCAAACCAGAGATATTAGATAATTGGAGATATTTTTATGGAAGTCTCTGACTATTAATAGTATGCCAATTCTGACAATTCTATTATATCTCTCTATTAAGAAAGCCCTTTGTGACCGATACTTTGAGA
Source organism: Pieris melete (assembly GCA_963693345.1). Classification (NCBI taxonomy): domain Eukaryota; kingdom Metazoa; phylum Arthropoda; class Insecta; order Lepidoptera; family Pieridae; genus Pieris; species Pieris melete. The sequence goes on along the minus strand of CAVNZK010000053.1, from coordinate 1,395,540 downwards.
TTTAGTTTTTAATATAGCCTTGAGAGTTTTTTGAGCGTTGGTGTGTAATGATGTGATAATGTGTAAGTGTGGAAACTGATAATTGGCCATCATCATGTTAATTGTATACTATTGAACCTTTTTAGCTGTAAGTTTCCCTAAAATTATAAAAAAAAAAAAAAAAAAATATTGTATTGTCAATTCTGAACATATAACAAATATTTCAGAATACGTATGTTTACAAAATAGTATTCTCAGTACGATAGCTATTCGCCAGCTAACAATAACTATTTTTTTTAAATTAATCTTTTCACTGAAAAGGCAATACTTATAAAACGACTTAAGAATATTTTCCAATACCCATAAAACTTTAAACGCGATCGTTCAATTTAAATAATGCCTGTTAACCTTTTAGATAACAATTTAGCTAGATAAAGATAACAGTTTACTCGTACATAAAGATAGGATTCTCTTAGGAGCTTCGTTCTAAGTTGACCTTAACACCCACATCGATAAAAAGACACCTTACAAATTGTGCTTTATCGATTTGTTTAACGAGAAACCGATTTGATTTCGAGTACTTAATGCTTCTATTCTAATGAAATTTGTAAATGGGCTCTTTGTTAAGCTTTTAGCAGGCTGATATTTTGATTGTATTAAATAATTGTACTTAATTGTATTGTTGTATTGTATTTCAAAATATATCAACTGTTATTTGTTTGATAAGCTTTTGTTAAATATTTAACGTTCATTACAGTACTGAATGAATATAACGTAACAATTCAAATACTTTAGTTGCCTTTGGTTGGTGTTATGTGTAGACGCGGGAAAAATGGACTAAGCAAGGTACATACATCCCAATGCACTATATTAAAACGCTGATAAATAATAAATAGGTACGTATACATAGCGATATAAATAAATCAGTGGCGCTACTAGGTCTAGGCCTCAGATTTCTGAATCTGATTCATGATCATTTGTCAATCTAATAGGCAAGTAGGTGATCAGCCATCTGTAACTAACACACGCCGTCGACTTTTTGGGTCTAAGGCAAGCCGGTTTCCTCACGATGTTTTGCTTCAGCGTTCGAGCGAATGTTAAATGCGCACATAGAAAGAAAGTCCATTGGTGCACAGGTTGGAATCAAACCTACGACCTCAGTCGCACGCTCAAGCCACTTGGGCAACACTGCTTGCTGCACTGTATTATATTAAACAATATTCTATGACTACGATACTTATACTAAACACTGAAAGACGTATCTTGTTAGTAAAGTTTATTTGCATCTTAATAAGAACAAACTATTTAATCTTTGTCTTCACACAATATTGTTACAAACTATGTTCATAAGATTAGACCATCAATATTAATTATGTGATTAATTCGATCACTTGAGCATGAAAGTACTTCATTAAAATTAGTGGACGTGTCACGATGATTGGGTGTTTTTTAAAAACGATTACTTGTCTTAAAGTTAACCGGGAATTGATATCCTCGCTAGGAGATGTATAAATAAGCCACATTGCTAAAGCCGCTAATCCAGTCTTGATGGTTTCTACTACAATAACAGGGAAGTTTAGGTAACCGTACAATCTTGATACACAACGAAACAAGTTAGTCGGCAAGGGATACAGTTGCGCAATAGTTTTAAGCTAAGTAAATTTAAATCTTAAAATATGAATGTTTTTTTTACGTAATAGGAGGCAAATGGGCAGGAGGCTCACCTGATGTTAAGTGATACCGCCGCCCAGACACTCACACTGCCAGAAAGCTCGCAAGTGCGTTGCCGGCCTTTCAAGAATTGGTACGCTCTTTTCTTGAAGGACCCTAAGTCGAATTGGTTCGGAAATACTTCAGTGGGCAGCTGGTTCCACATAGTGGTGGTGCGCGGCAAAAACTGCCTTAGAAAACGCTCAGTTGTGGAACGACGGACGTCGAGGTGATACGGATGGTCTTTTGAATTTTGCCTTGACGTCCGATAATGAAACTCAAAATGTTCACAATTCAAAATTTCGCCTGGTGCATATATTCATTGTGGAGTGTCTTTTGTCAAAGTTAAGTGTCCTTGCATCGTCTCCAGTGACACAATAAGTTCAATCATACTACCAAACCGGCCCGGCCCAGCTTGACACTATGAAGGCACTTTGCGTATGCGAATCAAGCATTTCCAAAGGCTGTCCCCAAACCTGTTAAGTAATGGACTAGTAATACACAAGCCCGGAATGAAACCTTTCGTATTAGCTTTATTGCTCTTAGAATCCCTAACAAAAATATATCTGCTGTACAAGTTGGCAAGCGAGAGTTCACTATATATTATATTTTTTAAATAACGTAAATTCTAGATTTCTTTTTATAAATAACCATATAAACGTTTAGGTAAATTAAAGTAGTAGGTACATTGTCACATTAGACAAATGACTAACATAAGTTGATGGTTCCAAAACAGTATGTTACAACCAGCTTTCAAAATCGATCTCCGCATACCAACATTAATGTATCTAATAAAGAAACTAATCAAAATGCATTAGTTACAGTTGACACCGACAAAAAAGCGTCCACGCCCGCGCGGTAAATTCGTGATCGCAAGATCTATGATAAACGAAATTCAAAACAATAATAAGTTTTTTATAAATTATTCATATCATAATCCGAGTGATGGGATCGGACGATTCGTCTCATCCGACAGGTCTAATTTAATGCGTGCATTTATTATTGGTAATGGAATTAACCGCGCCCGATTATCATACGATTTGATGGACGCGCTATCTCCCGATCTCTTGCCGCCCACTGCACTTAAAAAAACGGCCCCACGTCATTACGACTAATTATTGTTATCTTTATGGTAGCAATCGGTCTGCCTTGTTCGATTAGCCTTCAAAAGCGCTTCTTTATAACGCAATTTCTCACTCATTCCTGTGTGTTGTCATTTGCGGCGCTTTTTGTGTAATCATACACCGGCATCCGGAGGTTTCGATTTGATTATTTCGTTGAGTTCATTATTTGCGATGATACGTGTGTTCTACGATTTTTGTTTTAATGCTCCCCAATTTTTGGTTCTTATCTCTATTAGAATTAATGAAATTACGTTTCCCCTCTGTTATTTACGTTTTGGAGATCGAATCCGAAACGTCATCGCTGTAACTATCTTGTGTTTTTAGCTTTACGTAATCGAAAAAGTGGTTTTATTATTCACATGGCACGGAGACAGCTGTGACTGACTTGTTATTTGATTCAAATTCTGACAGGCCGCCCTTATACGCCATTTTTCAAAATGTGGCCAAAACGTTGGCTGTAATGAAAAGTGTACGCGATTATCTCACGATCCAACACTTGTGTACAGCAGTAGTGTAGTAGCTACACAGTTAACTAACACAAAAATTAACATATTCAAATATATTCTAAACAACATATAGCCTACGTCTATCTAAACTCTAAAGAAACCAATTAAAAATAAAAAAACAAAACATTAATAATATTAATTGCGTATTCTTATTTTAAATTATTTCACAAATTCGCTCTCAATATTGTTATTTTAATAGGCCATAATGAGAACAAACTACATCATTAAAATATTGTATGCCCTTTACAAGCAATATTTCATTAAAATGAGAGTAACTTGAATAAAGATTCCACGCTGCCATTTGAATTAGTGTCTCGACTTTGTAGAGTCACGTTTTCGTTTTTTCTTTTGGCTACACAGCGAATATCTTTAACACGTGCTCTATAAATCCAAGTTTTTAATACGTGATAACATTAACTGGAATGGAAATACACGGAGACGCAAAATAAATGCAACTATTGAATGAATTAGAAGTGCGTTGTTGATGGTTTCACTTCATTTAAGTCTTGAAGTTTTTTTTTATTGAAAGAGTGTGTCACTTCAATTCGTTTAGTAGTAAATTTAAGAATCTTTAAAATCAATTAAAGTCATATCTTGAAACATGTCTTAACTTAAAACTAAACCATTATCACTACACTAAATCATTAAATAAGTCTAATTGCACCGATTATCTTCAGTACATACTCATCTTCTCTTTTTATCACAGCGAAAACGCAATTTGACAGAAAGAGACAAAGAGTATTTTATTTAGAGAGAATTTAGATTTAGTTTTAATAAAAAAGACTTTGTTTTAGTATACAATTTAAGGGGTAATTATTTTAAAAAAGCTGTATTTTCATTAATATTTCATGAATATGGTGAGCGATTAATTAGTATTATATGATAAAATAATGTGTAAATTTTGACACGGCAAATAATGATGATAAGTTATGTTTGTTAACAAATGATAGTGGATTTAGTTTCAAACAACTAATTTGTAATCCGTAAATATTTAATGACTTTATGCTGACGCTACGTTAATATATCAAATAATCCACATAAATTGTTAGCTAGTAATGATATTTTACAATATATCATTAATATATAAATAAAATATCCTATTTAGTATTGAGATCTGAATGGAATACTGCATTATTTAATCCATAAATAGACATTACCTTTAGTGAGGTTAGATTTTCATTGATAATGTTAATAATTTGTGTATGTTATTATATTAAATAAAACAAATGTTGTAGGATATGGTTTCCGACCAGGATAAACTTTTCATCGGTTCTGGCACCTTTCAGTTTGCATCAGCTATCAGCGATTTTGTTAAGTATATACTGATCACGTGATCAGCAAAAACTTAAAAATTATATCTATAGACTATCAAAAATAAATTTGCAATCAAATCTGTGCAATCTATATTTTTAAATTTAGAATGTTCATCAAAATCACGAAAGCGATTTAAAATTCGACTCTGTGCGACAGGAGAGAAATTATTCTATTTTCAAAGATTTTTTGTTCTCGTGTGAAGTGATTAATTGATGTGTTAAAGAATGTACGGAACGTGGCCGACCCCCTGCGAACCTGACACGAACTGGGACCATTGTGTCATTTTGTGACTCTATTTACACAAATGTTTCTTACTTGTGTATAATGTGTGTATGTCTAAGTTTATGCGTACCTACAGTTTATGTATGTCTGAGGTTATTAATCGAGTTGAATTATTAGGAGGTCCCTTATACAACTAACGTTGTAATACAACTAACAGTAAAACCTATTTAATACGATGAAAGTAAGTTATGATGCGTCTTAAGCCGGAAAGGGTATAAGACTTGTTCTTCGGTAGATAATGAGAATACGGAATATAGAGAATGTATTTTTCGGGTTTACTGTCATTTATATTTGAAGTTAAACTTCTTTATCGGGGTTGGAAAAAAATTTAGTGTAAAATTTTTTCGTTACGCGTCACATTTTTCGGTTACGCGCCATGTTGCTTTTTGAAGTCACACTTCTTTATCGGTGTTAGAATGAATTTTTTATCGACGTATGGGAGAAATTTTGTAGCAAATCGTCACGTTTTTCGGTTACGCGCCATCTTTTTCTTGTCCCTACCACGGTTGATCCGAAGAGATTCGAAGCCATTAATACCAAAAATATATAATAACGATAACAATGATAGTAATAATTCTATTACAATGAATGAAATTCTGTAATAATCTTAGTAGTAATAAGGTAAAATGAAATAATTGTATTTGTATTCATGTCTATGATAATAAAAACCTTTTGTTAAACTTTATTTAACCAATTTCGTTAAGTTGCATATAGTAGATCATTTTTCGAAAAATAAGGTCATAAAGAAGTTTCACTTCTTACGTGTGTACACCTAGTACACACACACATTTTTTTATAATTTTATATTATCTGTGGATTGTCAGACAGTATGAAAAAAATACATTCTTAAAGAGAAAATCTAAAAGTTATGTATAAAATTGCTTACCTAACGTAACCATACAAGTTCATTGAAGCTTCAGCTTATCAGCTTATAATAATATCTGACAGTCGAAGCCTCTTAACAACTTTGTATGAGTCACAAAATTATATCAGTCCTATAACATTATTAGATATACGATAAGCGGTGACAATGAAAATATCTCTTCGGTTTATTATGTTTAGTCATTGTTAATATTTTTTACGTAACGCATTTCTCTTTTCGTACACGAAATATTTTACGATTTAGTTCCCAACGCGTTTTACTTTTACTGCTATTCGATTACTATTTTGTGCTAACCTATAGAAGACAAAACGGAAGGTGAAACTTTCACGTAATAATGATTAGACTTGCAACGAATAGTATATTCGGCAGTATACCGAATACCGAATATTCGGCGAGGCCCCTGACCGAATAGCCGAATTCCATTATATAATAAAAGCAACCGAATAGGCTGAATACCGAATAGTAACCGAATATTCGTTGCAAGTCTAATAATGATCCGTTTTACTTTTATTAGTCCTTACTATTCTAAATAGATAATCCTAGATCTATCAAAGAAAATATTATAACCACTAACCTAGCTTTGTGATGTATCCATAATTTTTCTCCGGGTTCAAATGTTTCCGATTAACCCAACCAAACAAAGTACGGCAGCTACAGTAAGAAAACGGGGTATAGCATTACGTTTTATTAAAAACATTTCATTAACGTTGACAAAATCTCAAGCATATCTTATAACATTCTAAACCATTGTTTCAAACGAAAAATACTACGTTGCCTTAAAAGAGGTTCGTTTTTTCTATTTTTAATGTTGGCGTAGACGAGTATTCTATAATTTTCGTCTGGCATCATTGTACTGGCTCAAGGAAACAGGAAACCATTATGGCGTATGTGCGGTGTCAGAATTTCGGTACTATACGTATTCGTGGGGCTTTGTTGTTCTGATGAGATTTTGCGTATGCTATTTCGGTGATAGAATATCATTTATGGACACTTAACTCTTCTCTCTTTATATCAAAATTCATCAGATGCATTCGAATTTATACGAGTACATCTTATTAGGATTCATTGTTAGAGAAAGGAATGTTTTACGAATTTCGCTGGCAAAATCAAACATTTTTAAATTAATTAAATTTACAAAATTTAACGGGCTTGATAACAGAACAAATCTATATCAATAACATCTTATCTTAATAAATGAGCGTTTAAATAAAAATCCGAATTTTAAATATGGAATTTCCAGCGAACGACTTTAAAAATATAACACCTAATTTATTCATAACCGATTCCCAAAAGACAAATTTATATTAATAGAAATCTTTCATAAATCCTTTCATAGCATCATTCTATTTTATTACCACGAATATAAGTGACGTCTAATGAATTTGTTGCTAAGGCTTCAAATAAATACTGTCATCATGTCAGATGGTTCAGATAAATTTCGCTTTTAACGACGTCAACACCCAATAAAAAATTTTACCATTTTATCGCCTAGAATTGTAACATGGCATTTGCATATTATGAAGCGACAACTCGTTTTTGTTTTACACAGCTATTGATATTCGGTTTTTACATGTACCAGAGGTGGCCTGATGATTTCCTCAATCGAACTATCGGCAATTAAGTAAGGATTAGTATTAGCCGCATTTACATGTGTATAATGCGTAATGATTAATCCTATAAGTATATCATAAATATTAAATAAATCGTTTATTTTCAAAGAAGTGGTACATTCAGATTTATTAATAACTAGTAAACTCGGACAAGCGTTGCTGTGGCTAAGATTTTTGTTATATTACATAGTAGTAAACTATTCAAGAGAAACGGCAGGAGAACACCATTGTATTACATCATTTTGTTCTATCATTAATAGTTTTCGCAGCGCAAACGATTGAAGGAAGTTTTTTGTTTATTTTTTTACACCTTGTGTTAGATTATTCAAGTTTTAGTAAGCATCCCTAATTTTTTTGAAAATAAAACCTATGTCACTCGGGAATAGTGTAGCTTGCCAACGGTGAAAGAATTTTTGAAATCGGTCAAGCCGTTTCGGAGGAGTATGGTAACTAACATTGTGACACGAGATTTTTATATATAAGATAAAAAACCGCATGAAAAATAGGCATGCAAATGTCATAATATTAAGAGCAGTTAAGTTATTTATAATTGTTGTCTTTAAAAATTTAATCACCTTCCCATTGAAAGCATTACACGGCAGTGATCTATAACTTCTGGGAACATCTTCTAATATATTCATATAAAGGTATGTTGGCAATATTAAAATGGATCTGATCGACCAAAATATTTAATCTCGATTGATCTAGACTTGGTTAGTTTGATGATCTTAACTCGGAAGTCCTGCGTGTCAGTCGACAAAATGTATTGATAAGGGTTAGAACGCACCGAAGATCAACTTGCCTCTGTCAAATAATGATCAGTGAAAGATGTCTGCTATAAAATGAAATGTGCCCCCTATATGTATGTAATTTGTATGTAGCAGTATTCTATATTAATTATCATTTATTTAAAACAAATATTTTTAATCTCATATAAATTTTCATGCTTCCTGTAAACCCTAGTAGTACGTTGTATTAACTATTTTTAAGAACGGGCACTAACCAAAATCACTACTTGTTGATTTGATTTATGTATGTGGTGCTTGAACTAAAAACAATAAATATGTATTGATCTTTCAATACAATTTCAATGGTTGACTCTAATTAAAAACACAAAGATACCTCTAACGTTTGCCTAATTTCATTTTTATTCAATCGTGTCGAGTATTATGGACACATTAATTTGAATAGATAAATAGGAGACCATAAGGCTTCGTTCGTTATTTTTAATACCTTAAATACAAAATGTATAGTATAATAGAAATGACTATGACAAATACATACCCTTATCTGATTCTTCCCACATTATTTAAGTAGGGGCCGTAATTTCGCATATCGAGCGCACTTCCGGCGACACGTTTGTGGAATAATGACTCATTATTAGATAACCCTTCAAATGGAGACGTCGTTTTAACGTATTAACTTTGTGTTTTAGCTAAACAGACATACATGCTTTATTCTCGTGCTTTTTTGGGTACACTTTCAAAAGTATGAATGATAACAATCTAACCTACTTAGGGCAAATTTGCCTTTATTACAAATGATCACTAACCCCCTTTTTGGCATATTGCACTGTTTTAATGAGAGTACTTATATTAAGAGTAAGTACCATCTTATCGAAAGAGACAAAAGAGTTCTTTAATTAAAAGAGTGTAATTAGAGCTACATATTTAGTTTTTAAAGATAAAATGGTAAATTTATAGAGTAAATATGGAATGATATGAGACATTTAACGTTTAGTAATTGAAATACTAAAAAAAAATAACTAATCTAACTTATTTGTTTTTGAACTTATACTAACACAACTAATACTAAGGAATGTATACTAACACAAATAACAATAATAATAATTGAAATACTCAGACAGGTAGGTACGATATTTTTTTATTTAAAAAAAAAGTACCTAAAGTAAATAATAAAATGTCGTTATGTTTATAATATGTTCGCGGTACGTAAAACATTTGTAAAGGCAACATACACAGAACAATGCAATTCTACTTGCATGTTAATTAAATGATAAGAAAATATGTATCTGCACTATGCTGGGCGATATTTTTGCAAAGAAAATAACATTCAAGGTGACCAAACTATATAACTGTATAACTGACATCCATTATTTGATTTATTTACTGGATTAAACAGTAAATCTTAGAAACACGAGTTTTAGTATGACGGCAACTATGTCATACCGACCAACAGGTTTTATTATGATAAACTTTTAAATTAGAACTGTTCTTACAAAAAATTCAATACTCATAGGAATGTTGTGAGCCCCGGCTTCCGTGACCAATCGTGACGGATAAGGCTAATTTATCACGCCTTGCTTCAATTTTATAATAACTTGCAGGTTGCGTGTGTGACAGAGTATTCTATTAGTGCCGCTGCGCGATTAATCTTCAGTTATTACTAAGCTGGATTAATGATTGTTTGTTAAGTGCTGATACTTAACTAGAAAAGTGATTATATTGATATCGGTTACTTTATAAGTATACATATACTGTGGAATCTCTATAACTCGAACCTTGCTAAGTCAAAATCCTCAGTAAGTCGAAAAAAATTGCAATTCCTTTCCGCTGTACTCTTAAATATTAACTCGAATTATTTTGACTTTGTAACTCGAACAAAATGTTATATATCCCTACGAAGTATTGATAATACTCTATAACTCGAATTTCAAAACGGAGACTCCATAAGTCGTAGTGCAGAAAAATCGTGCCTCTGTAAGTTAACATTTCAACAGTTAATTCATATATATGTATCTCGAAGTTCTTGTTAAGTCGAAAACTCGTTAAGTCGAATTATTTTGGATTTCCCTTGACATTCGACTTATCGAGATTCCACTTAAACTTCCCGCGTTAAAATCGTAACTAAAGCATTATAAACTACGTTACAATTGAGAACATTTGACATGTTTGAGTTTTGAGTTGGACAGAATAAAAAAACTAAAGTTTTTTTTAAATTTGCTTGTTCAAGTTTTCCTCCTGTCGTTTTTCAAGTACCCCTGCTTCGTATGCTATATATTAACACTATAACTAGTATTCCACGTATCTACGTAAGTCCGCAAAGCTATTACGGCGTCGATAAATAACATTATTATCATTACGAGCTAAGTGCTAAGCCACAAATTCGCAATCAGCGGATTCCCTTACGAAATAGTAAACACCTAGACATTACCATACGGCCATAACCTTTATTGGCTAGGTATAAAGATAGGGATAATACCATCCGGGGACCGTTCTATTTATTGCCTTAATAAATATTTATGTCATAATCCGAAGTAATGGAAGTGGATTCCAAAATGTTACGCACCTGGTAGCTTAATGTTTTGTCTTTTGATCCAGCCCAAGATAAAATTAATTCTTGTTACAACTTTAGAACCTCATTTGTTTATTAAGTAAAACGCTTAATATGTGTTACCTCTTACGGCTTATAGTGGCTTCAGCGTGCGACTCTCGTCCCGGAGATCGTAGGTTCGATACCCGGCTGTGCACCAATGGACTTTCATTCCATGTACGCATTTAACATTCGCTCGAACGGTGAAGGAAAACAGCGTGCTTAGCCTTAAAAAGACGACGGCGTGTGTCAGGCACAAGCTGATCACTTACTTATCTATTATATTGACAAATGATTATGAAACAGATACAGAAATCTGAAGCCCAGACCTAAAATGGATGTAGCGCCACTGATGTTGTGTTATGTAATGTTATGTATACGTACGCTGTTTTTTTTCCTTAGAACGTTGAATAGTTGACTTATGTTCTAAATGTTTGACGTGGGGCACAGTACTCCATCTTTAGCTCCGATCTTATACTGAGCACAAAAGGCGAACCAACCAACAGTTACAACTCGATTTTTTTAACTTAAATTATTGTAGAATTAGAATAGACAATATAATCTCTTAGTTTAATTTTTAGATATCGACATAATACCAAGATGGTATTAATATTTCCAAAAATTTATTGTGGGCTAACGAGCAGATCAATAAATTACAACTACTAAGCCTTGACGCATTAGCAAGTTGCCTTAACCGAATTTCAATCTAATTTTATGTATTTTATGATGAGAACAAGATTTTGAATTACTTCGTTATATAAGAATCATGAATACGACACGATATCAACAATATTTGTTACAAAGGAAAAGAACCGCCTTTAGTGAAATATTGCGTTACTTATTGTAGTTGTCAATCTCTGAAGAATTTTATAGAAGTATGCCATGGAAATTATTTCTCAGAAAAAAAATTTATTCAATAAATATAAGTATCTACAATAATAAAAATACGGGTCGATCGTAGAAGTGTGAAAATTAGGGGTTGTATGTACGTATATATGTATGCTGTATCATATACAAATAAAAGCAATAAAACTTCTCCAAAAAATAAAAGTGGACACCCCTTAGCACTAAGGGGTTTTAAAGATAGATAGTAGCCAATTCTCAGACTTACTGAACATGCATTAAATTCATAAGAATCGCTCGAGCCGTTTCGGAGGAGTATGGAAACGAACATTGTGACACGAGAATTTTATATATGGTCTAGCAGACCAGCCAAGCGTTGCTGTGGCTAAGGTTTTTGTTGTATTACATAGTAGCAAACTATTCAAGGGAAACGGTAGGAGAACAACAGTTCAACACAGCGCCATCTGTTCTGATTATCAAATAATAAACAAATATTTTGCAATAAAATAATATTGGGGGTATAAATTGAGATGTAAGCTACCCTATCTTTTAAGTTGGATCAAACTACAGAGGATGTGCAAATTTGATTGATATTTAGGAGTCCATAGCGGACAAACAACGTGACACGTAATTTATATATACTTTAATGTATTAAGATATAGAGATAATATTTTCCTGATAAAACATGTATTCTTTTACCAATAATAATAATAAAATTAATTAATTTTTATTTAAATTACTCTGATGGGGTATACAAATTTATTTTGTAAATGAATTTTAACAGCTTTTTCTTATTACAATGTTTAACTTTATTATAAGGTTGTAATGTTAATGTAATTAAAATTAGTAGGTCTAATATCCTATGTAATAAATCTTACAGGTAGATATATATTTACATATATTTCAAATAATGTTTTATTTGTAATACATCTAAATCAATCCACTAAATTGAATGGAAATTAGTGATGCAAATATCGGCTATATAATATAATTAATCGATTTCACTATTAATAAAAGAAAAACAAATATTTCGAACCAAAATCATCAACGGGCTAACGAGTCAAACAATTAATATCTTACAACCAAAAAAATAAGCACCTAAATGTATTAAACACCACAAATTGTGATACAAATTTAAATTCTATTCAAAGACAATAAAACACAAATTTGTATGAAAAGAATTCGATTGTTATTTATACACGCTTAGTCAATCATATATCATGAGTGAAAAGCAGTGTTATGAACCCTGTTTATGATAATTTTATGCATGGGCAAATAATACTAGTGATTTTAATTATTATAACAAGGTGGGCTGACAAATGAATAGGCTATGATATTATTATGAATAACATAAGTGCGACCACACACTAAGAATGGAGATTAACTTCTGTATTTTTATCTATGTATTTTAATACATTCGTAAGAATTGCGTTTAATGTATGTAGATTCTAGTTCTGCAGATTTCATTAAAAAATTAACGGTTATATTGAGAAATCTTAAACAGATGTTTCTTTGGTCGCTTTTCTTTAATCAAGTAGGTTATCAGACTTCTGTGCCTTTACGAATAAGACCCTTTATAAACAAGGGGATAAGTAGAAAATCCCTATAATTATATAAGAAACACTATTATCTCGATTTCGCGGGTAATATTTTTACATGTTTGACAGTCACAAATCAACATTTTATTTTTTCAAGAAAACAAAAGATTTCGACTGAAGTCAAAGGGCAAAATGACACTTCCCCTCCGCATTGTTACATGTCAATTTTACGTCACGACACAAAAAAGCTCAACAATTAGCATTTGAAAAGGACAGACTATAAATTGTATTCAAATTTCGCGTGACGCCTTCTTCTGTTGACGCGTGACAGACCGCGACAGAGTAACAGAATATGACAAGTCTCGCTGAGCAGGGGTTAACGTTTTGGTTTTGTGGGGTTACCATATGGGATTAACATTTTGACGTTTGCTTATGTAAATTTTTTGGTTAGGTTTTATATTTCTACGCTTTTGGAGAACAGATTTCATGTTTTAAAACTTGCGATTTTTAAGTAAAGAAGATTTACTGCTAGATTCGTTAGTTTTTGGTTAAGTTTATCTGACGTTGATAAAGTCTTTAAACTGATCTAATGTTTCGGGTATTTAATTATTCGCCGTATTAGTCTTTTAAAAGGGATTTTGATATCCAATAGTTTTCATTACACTTAAAATATTAATTCGTATCAATAATTTACTATCGTGAATTTAGGATGGTGTCCCCCACGTAGTCCTGGAATGGCTGTGGCTAATCAACGTGCAGAAATCCTCGTAACAGTGAGGTCGCTCCGTGAAGCCTGTGAAGTGCCCAGGGGACTTCTGTGCTTCTGGAAGGAAAATTAGCCAGGACATAACGCACACCGCACCAATTGTGAGTCTAAGTGCGGTTACCTTACCTTAGACTGGTGATCTATCCGCAGCCGTCTTGCATATTAGATACCCTGATGTCATGACCAGAACTAATAAAGGTGTTTTGACCATGACATTTTAATAAAATATTAGTAATTATTATTCATTGTATGTATTTATTTTTTGAATATTGTACTTACAAGCATCACGCGACTGCAAATGTCATTTGTTATCAAAAAACCAAAAGGAGTTACTTTAAAAACTTTCTATCAATAAAAAGTTTTATTTATATGTCACTAATTATCGACGTTGGTACTTTTCTTTTGTATCCTGGTAACCCTGTATGAGTCATGGCAGCTCAAGCGTGACAGAATAAATACGTGTTGCGACAAGTTAGCCAGTTGATTGATCGAAAGCGATAATTTTTCATCATAGGGGCTCAGAATATGCGTTGGTTATATTTTTCATGAACTGCAATAATCCAAGTGGATCCAATAAAGGTATTTTGCGTACGTGTTACTATATCAGAGTTTTGTTTAAATAAAACTTCTTCAATATAACCGTGAATTTATTACATTATTTCCATTCTTCGACATATTGCATGCTTTTCAGTAACGTTGGTTTTTTTTTGGAGTCGTTCTTACCTAGTTTCATTACATCATTAGCATTCATCATACTCATTCATTCACCATTCTATTACTTTTAGATAAGTTTCGAGCACTATTTAAATGAAATTCTTGGCTGGAATATGATGTTGCGGTATAATTTATTTTAACACTATCTATGTTAGATATTTTTTATTGTCAGAGGTGAAAATGCGTAACATTACGCCGCTTTGAGGACTCAACATACCCCGATACTGCTGCTCAGGAAGTCGGGTGAGCAATATTCTCTAAAGGGTTCTCGGGTGTTAACTCGCAGACGTATCGTGACTTGTCTTTGCATTTTATCGACTAAAACGTTAGCAATAGTTTTGTATTCTAATATGTTAAGAATTCCGCGAAAAGTAGTTTCAGAATACCAAATATAAACAGCGCATTGTAGTCCAAATTTAATTTGCCTATGATATTTGAAATTTATATCGGTCAGTCTCACAAGTTCCATTTTCAAAAGCGTTTGAACTAAATACTACTAGCGAAATACAACCGAGACAAATATTTTGGTCTGGGGAATAAATGCACTTGAAACACAGGCAAATTCCTTATCCATAAATAACAAGCGCATTTATTAATTGCGTCATCTATTTTTACGTATTTAAAACTCACACATCGAGCAGTTAAAATCTAATATATAAAATTCTCGTGTCGCGGTGTTTGTAGTTAAAATACTCCGAAACGGCTTGACCGATTCTCATGAAATTTTGTATGCATATGGGGTATGTCTGAGAATCGGACAACATCGACAATGTTAAGGGTAGTCCACCCCTGAATTTTTTATTTTTATTTTTTTTAACACCCCCTAATTTTCACCCCTCTACGATCAATCTTTTTTTTTTATTATAAATGATATACATGGCAAAACGACGTTTGCCGGATCAGCTAGTTACATATAAATAAGCTACGATGGCTCAGAAAATCATTATAGAATGTAACAATTTACGGGCGGATATCGGGCGGAAATTGAAAAACAGATACTTATTTTTACAGATTGTTGAAGCTATTAGAGGTCTCTGTGTTTCCGATTCCTACTACAATTACAAAGACTGAAAGTGGAGTAGTGTTAGCCGTATGACTTTAAACACTGAGGATGTGCGTTTGAACTCGGTCCCCGAGTTTGCGCTACATTGTTATTTGTGCAGTGGAAATAGACTCTTGTACGATGAAAGAGCAAGTCACAAAACTACGACTTGTGACAGGCAAAGAGAGCCAATACAAATATAAAGTATCGCAAGTAATTTAATAATTTTTTATGCATGGAGCATACCTTTAAACCACCGGGTGCCGTCTTTACACTGAACTTTTATTTTACTATAGAATCAAAAGCATCCGATGAGGCACTGCAAGAACAAACCCTTAACTAAAAACAAATAACGAGCCTTAACATTTATATAAAACTGTTTATTTTCAAAGTAAACGCAATCATAATGCGGGGACAAATTCTTTGTGAACACCGCAGTGTTATTTAAATAGCAGCCTTCTATAATAACACATAAACGTTCCAAGAAAAGCCCCACAATTGTTTTATGTAAATAAATCACTATGCATCCTATGTCACAAATTATAGCCTGTGTGACATGTATGTAGGTGAGCGTACTTAATAGTCGGTCAGGATAGTCTATAATTCGCTTAAGGCTTTAGCTATCGAATCTAGGATAGTATATATCCGACGATGTCTTTAAAGGGAATCCATAGTTATTACATTTTTAAACACTTACAAAATCATTTTTAAACTTGTTTAAATTTTTATATCTATTAAGTTCGGTTAATAACTTGTATATAAACAAAAATTATTAAAAATCATATTTTGCCATAACGACATCCATAGTTATTAAATTTTTAAACACTTACAAAATCATTTTTAAACTTGTTTAAATTTTTATATCTATTAAGTTCGATTAATAACTTGTATATAAACAAAAATTATTAAAAATAATATTTTACCATAAACGACTGAAAGTGGAGCAGTTACTTTGACTTACGTTAAGACACATTTACGTTAGGAAAGTTAATTTAATACGTAAAGGAGCGTTCAAGTATTATGTCACGCAATTTTTGGAGATTGTTGACCCCCCCTCTCCCCCATAACGTTTTTCTGTACCCAATAGTAAAACGTTTCGTGACCACCTGTTTCTGCCTAAAAGTTACCATTATGTGGTGTAAAGTACTGTAAAGACGAAAATAATATTAACAATAACGCGTAATTCTATCCCCGCCCCGCACCGTAACGTTTTACAAAAGGACCCCCTCCCCCCAAAATTCGTTACGTAATACTTGAACGCTCCCTAATTTATATTGCTTTTTATGAAAGTGTTTATTAAAATAGATGTTAATGGAATGTTGTGAATGTAGTCGTTACCTTAAAGTTACTTATTCCTTGACTTGGAGTTGCATAAAGGACCACGGAATCCTAGTGACACTATAAATGTGGTTTTATTTTAAAAACTAGTCGCGGCTAAAGCCCAAAGCTGTAAAGCTCGGCATTGCCAGTCTGCGTGAAATTACAAATAGCTACAATGTAACATGTTTTGTTTATGTTTTACTGCGTGGGCAAAGGCATCGAAATAAAACCATTAGCCATTTACAGGAACCTACGACATTGTAAAGGCTTATATCCTTAACTTATAGAATTAACTAGCTGACCGGGCAAACGTCGTTTTGCCATGTATATCATTTATAATAAAGATAGGGGTTGATCGTAGAAGGGTGAAAATTAGGGGTTGTATGTATTTTTTAATGTTGTATCATAAAAAAATAGAAATTAAAAATTTTGTCTAAAAAATAAAAAAATAAATTTAGGGGTGGACTACCCCTAACATTTAGGGGGATGAAATGATGTTGCCCGATTCTCATAGATACCGGATAAGCACAAAAAATTTCATCAAAATCGGTCAAGCCGTTTCGGAGGAGTATGGCAACGAAAACTGTGACACGAGAATTTTATATATTAGATATTATAATTTGAATGGCTGTTTGTAACTCATTAATAAACCATGTAAAACGTACGATTCCCCTGGCTTTGGAGAAAATATATATTTGCCGTAAATAACTGACCATCTACTTGCTCAAAGAATTTTATTGACAGACGCTGAAAAACGTTATGCCTCATACCCGATTAGTAAACGAACATTGGCAACACAGAACTTTAACGCAAACTTTGGAAGGTAATACATATTTACACCGTCATGCTATTTCAGACCATATGTCGTGAACTATGTATTTTGACACTCTTTATAAATAAAACCTTAAAATTGCTTAAGTGTTTCATTAGTATATTTAACATTTCTGTAACCTAACTATATGTCAAGTCGTCTGCTTTTATAAAAAATTGATTAGGAATACGGCTATAAGATATAATAATATAGAAATATATAAGCAAAGTCACGGGCACCAGTTGAAGCTAAGTTGAAGTTAAAATTTGTAATAATTTGTAATTGTAATTGAGATGGTGGGCATAAAAGTTTATGACTTGTCATTCTTGAACTTTACGATGCTTTCTCAACTTCGCAATGAATTATTAATTGCTATTGGCTCGAACTGCCTCTAGTTTATGCAGTGGTTAAGTAGTATGGGCCAAGAGTTTGGTTCCCAGTTCAGTTTGAAAGAGTAAAATATTTAAAGAAAAAACCTTTTACCGGATTAAAGTTATGTATTATTATAAATTTACAATTTTAATATTTATATTTTTTTATATATTTAAAATTATGTCAAATAATTGTAAATTTATCACTACATAGTATAAAACAAAGTCGCTTTCTCTGTCCCTATGTCCCTTTGTATGCTTAAATCTTTGAAACTACACAACGGATTTTGATGTGGTTTTTTTTAATAGTGAGAGTGATTTATATGTTTAATAACATCCATTAAATAGTGGAGAAGTACTGTTATTTTTGAGGTTTCTAATGTGATGTCGTAAATAATTACATTTTTTCCGTTTACATTGCAAACGCAGGCTGAACCCTACGAGTTTTATCAAAATAATGTACTAAGTATTGTACACATTGAAAAGGTCTACAGGAAAGTCCTTGATGGTATATGTCTATCTCTTATGGATAACCCACAATAACTTTTTTTTGTCATTTACTTTTTACGACAAATAATGGCTCATTTTCGAAGCGATTTTAACCAATACAGCATTAATCCTTAACCAATTAAATACCTTGAATACATTGTTCATTTAATATAGATCTATATGGCCCTTTACAGCATATGATTTAAATGAATATTTCGAAGATATTACAAATTTAAAAATTGCGGGACGCAGGGCGTCGGAGGCCGCGGTTCTCCCTATACTTTATAGCACTTTGAATTTAGTATCAGCATTTCATCCGTGCGAAGCCGAGGCGGGTCGCTAGTAATAATACATAACTTAAATCCGGTAAAATCCGGCTTTTTCTTTAAATGTATAAAGGTTATGTTAATCAAAGACAATACTAAGAGTAAAATATTATATGCAATTAGTGGTATAATATTCGTTAAAAAAGCCTGTTCAGCAGTGTTGGCGTAGTGGCTTCAGCGTGCGACTCTCATCCGTGGTGTCGTATGTTTGATGTGCACCAATGGACTATCTATGTGCACATTTACCACTCACTCCCGAAGGAAATCTAAGGACCCAAAAAGTGTACGGAGTGTGTCAGACACAGAAGCTTGTTCACCTACCTATTCGAAATAATCACGGAATAAATACAGAAATCTGAGGCCTAAACATAAAAGGTCGTAGCGCCATTGGTCTATAAACCTATATATATATGATATATATGGTGTTTTTAATGATAAAAAAATCAAAATTTTACTGGGCGTATTTCAACGCATTCTGTTTTGTGGAACCTGTAAACTGAATCCGGAAATAACTGAAGAAAATTCAAGATATATATAATTTCCACAAAGGCCGGCAACGCAAGCGTTAGAAAATTGTTCATTCTACAAGATCTTACCATTACGTTAGACATTTGCTCATGGTTTAATAATGTAACTGATAATCCAATTGCTTGCAAACTTTATTTTTCCATTCACCAAACAAGACTTACTTTACACTAATTAAATGGTATCCTCATTTATAAATCTCGCTCGAGCCTCTAGAAGCTTCTACGAATTCCCCAGGTGATAAGACTCAGACATCACTCCCCCGGTAATAAGGCATCAAATGCAATATTCAAGGAAAGGCCACTTTTGAAAGCCCCGAAGTAACTCTGGCTAACTAACCGTGATAAGAGTCAAAGGATCAAAACTGATATCAAATTTAAAAAGACCCAAGCTAACTTAAAGAACCCTCTGAATCGTGAATCAAAGATCCGAGTAGATACTTGTATAAACGCAAAAGTTGCAAATATATTTAAGGAAAATCTTATTATGTTTTTTTAATATGAGTCTTGAAAGTGAAAATACGCCTTTATATAATTAAAAGGCGTTTCTTAAACACAATTTAACACAACCATATCAGCCAGAAAACGATGATAATTTGAAGTTAACATAAAATTGTGTTAATTATTTACGTTTTAATCTCGTAAACGTATTTTTTGCGATATTATTTCAAAAAGAAGAATATTTAGGAGAGTATTTATTACTTCATAGTTCGGAATCTGGATTCATTGTAGAATAAATTAAGCTAAATTTTCATATAATTATTTTATATATTTTCCTAAAAATTCCTCTCATACCACAGATATTATTGGTTCACGGTTTATTTACATTCAAAACAAATGAATATTAAATTCCGAATTCAAAAATAGATTTGAATCCAAATGTAATTAAAGAGCGTTCGATTTCCAAATTGATTTGGGTAAAATGATATTTTGTTTTGTACACGCTCGGTTAATAGACAAGTAACTACATAATTGGGTAAGTTATTACTCATTATACAAATAATTAAATAGGTTTACTTTACTTGCCTGATTGATAGCTTTTGTAACTTTTCTATCACACAGAATTTGTTTACATAGTTATTGTCAATTTTTGTAAAGGGTGCCACCATTGCGTCCATTGCGAGTTGCGACATAAAAGCATTTTCGTATTGTAAGAAAACTTATAAAAAAATTTGTTATAAAAATATAGGGCCCAATTTTTTTAATACATTCTTCATTTTCAACTTTGCTGAGACATCATGTAGCAACTAGCCTATGGTAAGACTGATAAGTTATTTAAGTCTCACCTAATTTACTAATAAGAATATTTAACATAAGAATATCCAATAACAATACTTAGTCTTTATTAAGGGAAAATAAACTCTGTTCTTATGTTTTCACTTACCACTGTTTAGCACTTAAGATTAAAGTGCACTTACAGTAATTTACTAATTCAATTGATTTTCAATGTAACATAAAATGAATTGATGTATTTCAATTACCTGTATTTTGTTTTTTCTCTCTCAGTGTAAGTAGGATAAATTTTTGTTGATGCCATAATTGTTAATACTGATTCGCGTAATTACGGCAAATGAGGCAAACCGTTAAATGTATGTTAAGAGCTCAGGCACTTTACTTAAGTTGTATATTCAAATAGTTTATCCCACTTACAGTACTAATGCACTTTTTCTTTGGGAGCGAGTAATAACATCGTCCATTAGCTGTTTCGATCCAAGAAACCAGTGGCTTAAGTTATAGTGCGGGGTATTACACGGTCTAGATGACTTTTCATCTTATGAATATCTATACTAACTGTAAAAAGATAATTTTTTTTTGCTTGCATTCAATAGCCAACATTGGACTACTTTAAAAAAAATTCTAACCAATAGAATCCTGCATTTTCCCGAATGAACATAGGCTGTACAATGTTTAAAAAATTGAAATCCGTATAAAAGCTTTGATATTGTAACTAAATAAAAATCCCTATATCACGTACGCTGCGGAAACTATTGACAATAGAGCAAATGAAAACCATAAAAGTTGTATAGAAAACAACAATATCTACTTAAAAGAAGTTCGAAACTCCATATGTCCCGTGTGATAGACGTGCGGGATCGAGACTATGCGTAAGTTAATTGTTATTTTACAAAAATATCATATAAGCATGCATAGTATATGCATAGGTCCCATACCTTTGATAAATCTATATCGTATATAATAACTATACGTTTAAAGAGATTTTACGTTTAAATGTAAAGTTCATGTACACTACATTGTGTTACCTATATGATTAATGATTTTTGACTTTTAAAAGAAACAAAGAGAAAGAAAACTTTGGATGTAAATTATTTGATGTTAGTTACCGTCAAATGCTTTTCATCATAATATGTTATTTTATTGATGTATTATACATATCTCAAATACTTATTTTTCTAATAAATAAGGGCGTGTTAAAGCGTATTTTGTTTTATATGCTTCATTGGTTTTTTAATCAAAGGAGACATAGTTTTACATTGTTATGAATTAAGGGCGACGAATTATTTGATAGATTCATAAAAGTATTAACATTAATCTAATTTATGATACTTAACAACGCTTAGCCGCAAATAGCAGACACGTCCGATCCGCCGCGCTCTATACTTTATTCTCCAAACCATCGCATTAGTGTTGGCAGTAAGAATGTCGATAAAGATATAAATTGCTTAAATTGCTCCATTGTCTTTCACTTAGAGTATAATGATTGCTCGTTCCTAAAATATTTTATACAATGCACAGCTAAATAGTTTTTTAAATGGACTATTCGGTTCGACAGGCATAATTGCCTAATTTAAATGGTAATTTTATGTTTTCATGTAACTAATTTAAGTGCCTGTTTCTAAGTCACGCAGTGGTTTTTGATTTTGATGCATTCGGCGAATCCAATATCCGTGGAAACATAAGTAAACTATTTGCTAAAAAATGAGCACCTAAGGAAATTTACGTTCGATTTGAGTTAAATAAATGAAATTTAATTTAGTCTAGTCTTTGTACTTTTTTCATGTTTTCTAGATAATTCCCCGACTATGTAGTCGTCGGAGGTATTTGAGGTTTGAGTCTTTGTACTTATAATGGTGTAAATTAATACGCGTGAAGTAAATTCTGGCAATTTCTATTAAATTTGATTAATTCTTTAAAAAATATGAACACGGGTGAACAATAAGAAGTGGTCTGTCGGTCGGACAGTGCCAACTTGAGTCGAACAACATGGTGCTCACGAAGTAATTTAGGGCCCCGGGACCAGGCGGTAACTCCTGATATTGGCAGCCAAAAGCCTCCTCCGGACCGTTCGCAAGTTATCTTCTCCTCCTCTTACTTCTCAAGACTACTTGCGCACACCCTTCTTCAAGTAGGGCTATAATTTTACGTTAATTCGGACATTAGCTAATAATCCTAGTAATAGCTAGTAATCCACAATAATCCATATTTTTGTTTCGTTAATATCAAAACTTAAATTTGGAACGTAAAGAATACTGCCATAATGCTTCAAGTAATATGCCAATACATCGTCAAATTAATAAAACCTCTTTTTTGTAATATTCATTGAAGTAGAAATAAAAATGTAAAGTGCC
Source organism: Pieris melete (assembly GCA_963693345.1). Classification (NCBI taxonomy): domain Eukaryota; kingdom Metazoa; phylum Arthropoda; class Insecta; order Lepidoptera; family Pieridae; genus Pieris; species Pieris melete. The sequence continues at coordinate 1,372,468 of CAVNZK010000053.1, read as the reverse complement.
CGTTTTATTTGCAAAAGAGTGTATTATAGTAGAGTAGATGATAGTCTTAGATCCGGCTGCAAGACGGAACACCAAGCTACCTTAAGCTGGGTCCACATTTGTAGCATGTTGACGTATCACGATCAGCCGTATCGTATCTAGTATCTGTATCATAAATATGGACGCCCATTTTGTCCATGTCGTATTTTAAGGCGTATCTTGTAAAAAACGCGTCCATACTTATCAAATGCTGTATCATGTCAGTGTATCGGCTTTAACTTTACAAATATAGACGCTTCACTTTTCTTCCGATGTATCATGATGCGCGTGTCTTTCAGTGCACCTTTCCCTTCTCGTAATGTTCAGTCATGTCTTCGTTCCCAAACGGTTTAGCCATGTCAGCAATTGCTCACAGTTTGGCGGTGACTAGCGCCTGTTATATTATCATTAATAGTACTTCAAATACTTCAAAAAAAGTTAAATCTAGACGTAGACGGCGCTGGAAGTGTTTAGAAACCGAAACAAACATGGTGGAATACCATTGATGCGAGATTTAAAATTTCCGCATACCAGCGGAAAATACAAAAATTTCACTCGCATGTCACCCATTGATGTTGTGTATTCCCTTTGATGATCGCGAGAAAACCGACACAGGATGGTTCGCGGTGTATCAAGTATCGTATCGCGATACAGTATCGTGATACAGTATCAAAATACGTCCATACCACCGATCGTGATACGCGTATCGGATACGAGGTGTATCAAGATACGCGCTTAGTGCGGATCGGGCCGTATCCGATACGGCATGTATCATAAACGGGTATCATTTTGCGTCCAAACTAACGATCATGATACGCGCCGAAGCCACGCAACGGAGATACGATACACCGAAATGCTACAAATGTGGACCCGGCTTTAGAGATATTTACAGATAGAATATTGTCTATACGCGTTGGATGACCTGTTACCACAGGAATTCTGTAGTCCTAGGTTGGTGGACTTAGTTTCAGCAATTAGAAGCTCATTAGTTCCGTTGTGCGTAATTCTGTCCAATATTTTTTCATTATTTATTATTTCATCAGTTCTGCCTTATGTGCCCGCCACTTGGTTTGGTCACGGTTTTAAAAAAAATCCATTGCTACATCGTATGGGCTTGAAAGCTTGCACTTTACAAATTAAGACGATTATTTATTTACTACTACGTATATATAACAGGTTTATACTTTATAGGTCATGGGTACCATTATAAATGTACGTATTATTTCCCAGTCATTTATGTTTGTATATAATTAATTTGAAATGTGAACTTCAAAGGTCCTGTTTACATAACGAAGGATACAAGACGCAATGAAGAGCTAAATAAACACACATACATAAACTTTCTCAGCGTTATGTTGTCAACAAGCACTCAATTCAAACAATTCTTCGAATCAAAACCATCAACTGGGTAATAGAATTTACTGTATAAAGCACTTCGTATAAACGATAGTATTATTTTAGAGTTTAGAGCAGTGTTGGTGTTTGTGGCCTAGTGGCTTCGGTGTACACTGTACGACTCACATTCCCGAGGTCGTTGGTTCGATCCCCGGCTGAGCACCAATCTGAACTTTCTTTCTATGTGCGCATTTAACAATCGCTCGAACGGTGAAGGAAAACATGGTGAGGAAACCGGCTTACCTTAGACGCAAAACTGTGACGGTGTGTGTCAGGCATAGGCGGCTGATCACCTACTTGCCTATTAGATTGACAAATGATCATGAAACAGATACAGAAATCTGAGGCCCGGACACAAAGGTTGTAGTGCCACTGATTTTATTTTTATGCCTTTATCAATAACAAAAGAATAACGACTGGATCATAGCTTCATAGCTCCATCATTTGTAAAAACATAATTATTGTAATTTAATATTAAATCTAAACATATATTAGGCTTTTTATGCCTTTTAGTTCTTGCCATTCCAAGGTAAAGTAAACTTAATTCTATGATAATTTTTAAAAGATAATAAATTGTACTAGTTTTAAATAATATCTAATTTCTATATATTATAATAATCTAAAAAATAAAAAAATACCGTGCTGTCAAATATTAGAGAATTAACTTATACTGATGATCTATGTAGTAAATACAATTTACAGAAAAGTACGTGCCGCTTGTTTGACTTAGAAACAATCTAAGATTCAAACCCAGAACGACTATATTCACGGTAAAATAATATAGGTAATTATTTTTAGGGGACATAAAATTATTGTGAAAACTTAAAACTAGAACTAATATCTTTACTCCTTAAAATAGCATGTCGGCGCAAACTCTTATGGACAAATAAAATAACAGTGTAAGCACTAAAGGCACAATGGTAGGAGGCTTGCTTGTTAGTAGACCGTGTGTTGTTTCTTTGCACTTCGCTTATGTCTCGATATGTTTACGACAGCTATCGACCTACTCCCACGCAATTATTGTAGAAAATCGCCTGACTTAATACATTCACTTCCATGTAAATTATATTTTTGAAGTTATACTTCTTTAGGCGCGTTATGAAAAATTGATGAGAGTGAAATTTTACGATGCGCGCACACCGTGACACAAAATTAACAGAATTAAGTTGCCCACGGTTACGGCATTGGACATAATTTAAAAACAACATTCGAATAATAATAGAATTTATGTTACACTTAATGTAAGAGGATAATAATAAATATTTATTTATTTTTTCAAATGTAAACTGAACTTCATTGACTATAATGACTCCTTTTCCAGTCTTTGATTATTTAATTGTAATTAAATATTTGCATGCAATCAAAAACTATTTTTAATAATGCAAAGAAGTATAACTTCTTACGCGCGTACTCATGAACGCACTTTTTTTTTCTAGAAGGTTCAGTTTTAGTCTCCAGTTAGTACGGTAGCAAACCCTAAAGTAACATTGTGGGTTGTTATTTGATTTCGTTTCTTAAGAGATTTCCTCAGATTTATTTAGGAAAACCTTTGACTATATTTTGTCCAGTTTTAACAATTCCATAAAAACTTTTCTTCACATAGAACTTACTAATGTCACATTATATTGTGTCACAACATTATTCGTACTTTTGAATGTTAAATTGTATTTTTAGAGTAGAATGCAATATTTAAATTTAGAATGCGCACTAAAAGTAGCAAATAAATGTAGCATACGGTGAGCATAAAAATTGGTTCGCGTATTTCGCAAATTTATTGTATGCCGACTCAGCGTTGTCATGGCAACTGTAAGGTTAGCAATTCAGTCAAGTCAGCTTTTATTAATCGCTTTTCTGGTTGACACTGTCTGGATTAATTGCGGCGCTTCTTTGAGCGTTGAAATGTTTTATGGTTAATAAGATTTCTGTTTACGCTTTTTAAATTCAGTTGACGCACGTTTGGATTATGTGGCATTAGCGACTTTTTGAATTAATAATATCGTATTTATGTCTTGATTCGATTGAGACTTTAAACGATTTAAGCTTGCGAATGAACCGGTTGGTCGTTTTGCATTTGTTTTTATATAAATAATTTCTCATCAGTAAATTGAATCAGTATGATGATCTGGCCTATAAGTTGTGACAATAAAATTTCATACTATTTTGATACAAAACATTCGAGGACAGTAGCTAGTTTATAATAAACGGTCGAGTTCCTCCTTTTGTATATAAACGGATATGCATCGTAAACCGCAATGATTCACGCTGGCGCCGAACAATAAAATAAAATAAAATCTAAGCCAATGTGTTGTTATCGGGAAGTTTGAAAAACATTGCGCTATTCCCGCACGTTGTGGTATTGAACGCTAGTGAAATTGTGTCGGAACAAATATATTTGGCCTTTTACACTTCTGTATGAAATTGTTACATCTACATACATCGTACATCGCACGGCGTAACGGCATGTATAAATAATATTCTTAATATTGGAGAATAATGTCGAAGAAGACTTTATTAATACTAGTTTAATTATTAATGTGCAATTTAACTTAGAGGTCATAGAATAATATCAAGGAACTCAAAATCATTTTGAAGATAAAACTAAACAGATAAATAATATGTCGAAGCAATCGAAGTACTACGGTTATTACGGTTTTAAACTGATTTGACTTTGACGTTAATTTATAAGCTCTGTGACACAGTTACAATGACAGCTGACAGGAATGCCATTGCTTCGACATATTACTTAGATACGTTAAAAAAGCCCTCAAGGGGCCTCATAGCCTAGCGGTCTTATTAAGTGGCAGCTAGGTGAGGGGTACCGGGTTCGATTCCCGGTTCGAAGGCAAGTTTTAATTTAATTTAAATTTGTTATCGGCCTTTGGGAGGGTTGTGCGGTACTGGGCGAGTGCCTAAACCGTACATGGAGGACATGGTCGAATTTCTAAGGCAAAAAGCACGAATTATAAAAATCTTATACTTGACCCTGACAAACCGTGCCAGAGCCATAAATTAAAAAAAAAAGCCCTCATTTTTTCATAAAATATTGTTCATTCTAAATATTTTTGTACTCTATAGTGAATTTATTATTATATTATATGAATTGTACAATTTCACAACTTATAAAGTATGGTTAAAATATCATGTCCCTAGTGTTGTAAAATTTGTACCAACTGACATAAATTATAATGAAATGTAGGACATTATTTGAACATAATTTATGTTCGTTGCTCAATGTTTCTAAAATGTAGCCATGTCAGCCTGGATTAATTACAATCATGTCATAATTGCATATAAATTATGATGACCAATAATCTTTGTCATTGATTAGAAATTCTGTCTATTCTATTTTTA